>OW971880.1:12400000-13819000 GCA_943193645.1 Acentria ephemerella | reverse complement strand
ACCTAACCTAACCTAACCTAACCTAACCTAACCTAACCTAACCTAACCTAACCTAACCTAACCTAACCTAACCTAACCTAACCTAACCTAACCTAACCTAACCTAACCTAACCTAACCTAACCTAACCTAACCTAACCTAACCTAACCTAACCTAACCTAACCTAACCTAACCTAACCTAACCTAACCTAACCTAACCTAACCTAACCTAACCTAACCTAACCTAACCTAACCTAACCTAACCTAACCTAACCTAACCTAACCTAACCTAACCTAACCTAACCTAACCTAACCTAACCTAACCTAACCTAACCTAACCTAACCTAACCTAACCTAACCTAACCTAACCTAACCTAACCTAACCTAACCTAACCTAACCTAACCTAACCTAACCTAACCTAACCTAACCTAACCTAACCTAACCTAACCTAACCTAACCTAACCTAACCTAACCTAACCTAACCTAACCTAACCTAACCTAACCTAACCTAACCTAACCTAACCTAACCTAACCTAACCTAACCTAACCTAACCTAACCTAACCTAACCTAACCTAACCTAACCTAACCTAACCTAACCTAACCTAACCTAACCTAACCTAACCTAACCTAACCTAACCTAACCTAACCTAACCTAACCTAACCTAACCTAACCTAACCTAACCTAACCTAACCTAACCTAACCTAACCTAACCTAACCTAACCTAACCTAACCTAACCTAACCTAACCTAACCTAACCTAACCTAACCTAACCTAACCTAACCTAACCTAACCTAACCTAACCTAACCTAACCTAACCTAACCTAACCTAACCTAACCTAACCTAACCTAACCTAACCTAACCTAACCTAACCTAACCTAACCTAACCTAACCTAACCTAACCTAACCTAACCTAACCTAACCTAACCTAACCTAACCTAACCTAACCTAACCTAACCTAACCTAACCTAACCTAACCTAACCTAACCTAACCTAACCTAACCTAACCTAACCTAACCTAACCTAACCTAACCTAACCTAACCTAACCTAACCTAACCTAACCTAACCTAACCTAACCTAACCTAACCTAACCTAACCTAACCTAACCTAACCTAACCTAACCTAACCTAACCTAACCTAACCTAACCTAACCTAACCTAACCTAACCTAACCTAACCTAACCTAACCTAACCTAACCTAACCTAACCTAACCTAACCTAACCTAACCTAACCTAACCTAACCTAACCTAACCTAACCTAACCTAACCTAACCTAACCTAACCTAACCTAACCTAACCTAACCTAACCTAACCTAACCTAACCTAACCTAACCTAACCTAACCTAACCTAACCTAACCTAACCTAACCTAACCTAACCTAACCTAACCTAACCTAACCTAACCTAACCTAACCTAACCTAACCTAACCTAACCTAACCTAACCTAACCTAACCTAACCTAACCTAACCTAACCTAACCTAACCTAACCTAACCTAACCTAACCTAACCTAACCTAACCTAACCTAACCTAACCTAACCTAACCTAACCTAACCTAACCTAACCTAACCTAACCTAACCTAACCTAACCTAACCTAACCTAACCTAACCTAACCTAACCTAACCTAACCTAACCTAACCTAACCTAACCTAACCTAACCTAACCTAACCTAACCTAACCTAACCTAACCTAACCTAACCTAACCTAACCTAACCTAACCTAACCTAACCTAACCTAACCTAACCTAACCTAACCTAACCTAACCTAACCTAACCTAACCTAACCTAACCTAACCTAACCTAACCTAACCTAACCTAACCTAACCTAACCTAACCTAACCTAACCTAACCTAACCTAACCTAACCTAACCTAACCTAACCTAACCTAACCTAACCTAACCTAACCTAACCTAACCTAACCTAACCTAACCTAACCTAACCTAACCTAACCTAACCTAACCTAACCTAACCTAACCTAACCTAACCTAACCTAACCTAACCTAACCTAACCTAACCTAACCTAACCTAACCTAACCTAACCTAACCTAACCTAACCTAACCTAACCTAACCTAACCTAACCTAACCTAACCTAACCTAACCTAACCTAACCTAACCTAACCTAACCTAACCTAACCTAACCTAACCTAACCTAACCTAACCTAACCTAACCTAACCTAACCTAACCTAACCTAACCTAACCTAACCTAACCTAACCTAACCTAACCTAACCTAACCTAACCTAACCTAACCTAACCTAACCTAACCTAACCTAACCTAACCTAACCTAACCTAACCTAACCTAACCTAACCTAACCTAACCTAACCTAACCTAACCTAACCTAACCTAACCTAACCTAACCTAACCTAACCTAACCTAACCTAACCTAACCTAACCTAACCTAACCTAACCTAACCTAACCTAACCTAACCTAACCTAACCTAACCTAACCTAACCTAACCTAACCTAACCTAACCTAACCTAACCTAACCTAACCTAACCTAACCTAACCTAACCTAACCTAACCTAACCTAACCTAACCTAACCTAACCTAACCTAACCTAACCTAACCTAACCTAACCTAACCTAACCTAACCTAACCTAACCTAACCTAACCTAACCTAACCTAACCTAACCTAACCTAACCTAACCTAACCTAACCTAACCTAACCTAACCTAACCTAACCTAACCTAACCTAACCTAACCTAACCTAACCTAACCTAACCTAACCTAACCTAACCTAACCTAACCTAACCTAACCTAACCTAACCTAACCTAACCTAACCTAACCTAACCTAACCTAACCTAACCTAACCTAACCTAACCTAACCTAACCTAACCTAACCTAACCTAACCTAACCTAACCTAACCTAACCTAACCTAACCTAACCTAACCTAACCTAACCTAACCTAACCTAACCTAACCTAACCTAACCTAACCTAACCTAACCTAACCTAACCTAACCTAACCTAACCTAACCTAACCTAACCTAACCTAACCTAACCTAACCTAACCTAACCTAACCTAACCTAACCTAACCTAACCTAACCTAACCTAACCTAACCTAACCTAACCTAACCTAACCTAACCTAACCTAACCTAACCTAACCTAACCTAACCTAACCTAACCTAACCTAACCTAACCTAACCTAACCTAACCTAACCTAACCTAACCTAACCTAACCTAACCTAACCTAACCTAACCTAACCTAACCTAACCTAACCTAACCTAACCTAACCTAACCTAACCTAACCTAACCTAACCTAACCCGGACCACAACGCGATTGGATTTAGCGTACACACTACACAGACAGATAAAATCATACACAGGACAACCAGACTATACAACACAAAAAAGGCTAACTGGGTGGAATTTCATAGTAAATTCCTCCAGTTAACAAACAACAGCATTACAATAGACACCATAGAAAACACCACATGCAGACAAACACTAGACAACATAATCCACAAATACACAAGCGCTATAACACAAACATGCAATACCACTATACCCAAGATAAAGACGACGCACAAAATCACACTCGCGTGGTGGTCTGAGAAGCTCCAGTCCCTCAAACGGTCGGTGGCGAGGAAGAAGAGGAGGGTCCGCTGTGCTGCTCCGATACGCAGAGCCTCGGTGGTGGAAGAGTATCTGAAGGAGAAGGAAGAGTATGAAAAGGAAGTAAGGAAGGCACAGACTGAAAGTTGGAAGAGTTTCTGTGAGAAGCAAGACAGGGAGAATGTATGGGAAGGTATATACAGAATAATGAAAAGGACGGAAGAAAGGAAAGAGGATCTCCCCCTAAAGAAAAACGGCACAATCCTCAGTGGAGAGGAGTCGGCGCATTGGCTCGCTGAGGTATTCTACCCTAAAGATGACACCAGCACCGACACCGAGGACAACAGGGAGACCAGGAGCAGGGCAATGAAGCTGACAGCAGTAATACATCGTGACGATGAGCCGCCTCTTACGATGCACGAACTAAAAGAGGCGGCGCTCAGCTTCAACCCGAAGAAGGCTCCTGGTTCGGACGGCCTGACGGCTGACATATGCACCGCCGCCATCAACGCCAACCCCGAGCTGTTTCTAGCCATAACACGCAGATGCTGGCAGCTCGGGCATTTCCCTACCATCTGGAAAACGGCGACGGTGGTGGTGCTGAGGAAGCCAGGAAGGGCCGATTATACAGATCCCAAGGCCTACAGACCAATCGGCCTCCTCCCGGTGCTGGGAAAAATACTGGAGAAAATGATAGTAAGGAGACTAAAACATCAAGTGGTGGCGTCGGTGCACCCTAGGCAGTATGGCTTCATGCCACAGAGGAGCACCGAAGACTCCCTCTATGCCCTAGTTGGCGATATCAGGGAGGCTATCAGTCGCAGGAGGATAATCACTCTGGTATCGTTGGACATAGAGGGAGCCTTCGACAGCGCCTGGTGGCCGGCGATTAGGTTGAGGCTTGCCGAGACGGGGTGCACCAGCGGATTGAGAAGTCTCCTGGGTAGTTACCTCAGCGAGAGGAGGGTGCGTGTGAGGTATGCGGGGAGCGAAGTTGAGAGGGAGACGGAGAAGGGTTGCGTCCAGGGATCTATAGGAGGGCCAATCCTCTGGAACTTGTTATTGGATCCCCTCCTTAGATCACTGGACGCAAGAGGAGTAAGTTTTAGGGCCTTCGCAGACGACGTTGTGCTGCTGTTTGAGGGTAACACGGGTGGAGAGATAACCGAAGCTGCCAACGCGGCGCTCGCACATGTCTTGGAATGGGGGAGTCGGAATAAGTTGAGGTTTGCCCCCCATAAAACGGGGGCCATGACAATAACCAAAAAACTGAAATTCGACGAACCCAGGATAAGCATGGGCGGGCGCTGCGTAAACAACGTGAGCGAATTGAGAATACTAGGGCTTACCATAGATAACAAATTAACTTTCAACACGCATACCACCAGCGTGTGTCGGAAAGCCCTTAGTATTTTCAAGCAGCTCAACCGGGCAGCAAAGGTTAGTTGGGGGCTGCACCCAGAGGTTGTAAGGACTATCTATACAGCGGCAGTCGAGCCAACTATCATGTATGCGGCAGCAGCGTGGGCGGACGCCACACATAAGATCAGCATCCGGAAGGCGTTGGCGACGGTGCAGCGAGGGTTTGCGCAGAAGCTGTGTGGAGCCTACCGCACGGTCTCGTTGAACTCGGCGCTGGCACTGGCTGGCATACTCCCCTTGGACCTCAGAGTGCAGGAGGCAGCCGCCCTGTACAAGGCGAGGAGAGGGGAGTGCCAGTCATTGCCGGGCGACAGGGAGATGGAGTGTGCGGTGGGCTTCGCAGAGCTTCCCCATCCGGCCATGTGTGTGGACAGGAGCTTCACCGCAGTGGGAGACGAGGACGCGGTGAACAGGTACGCGGTGCAGCAGGTGCAAATATACACCGATGGCAGCAAGATTGACGGCCTTGTCGGAGCCTCTCTTTCCATATGGAAAGAAGGCGCCGAAATCCGGGCCGTCAAACTCAAGCTGGCCAACTACTGCACCGTGTACCAGGCAGAGCTCCTGGCCATACACAGGGCCACGGCAGAGATCCTCGCTAGGGGTGAGGAGAGCTTCGGCATCTTCAGTGATTCGAGGTCTGCCCTCGAATCCATTGTTGGCCGAAGCTCTCATCACCGTCTGGCGCACGAGGCCAGGGAGAACCTTGGGGTGGCTTTGACCCAAGGCAAAGATGTCTCCTTGCACTGGATCAAAGCTCACGCAGGACTCCCTGGCAACGAGCGTGCGGACACCCTCGCCAAGGAGGCAGCAGTTTCGTCGCGGAGGAAGCCGGACTACGACCTCTGCCCTGTCTCATTCGCCAAGAGATGCATCCGTATGGAAACTCTTGGGGAATGGGGCAGGAGATATGAGGGTGGTACGACGGCCTCCGGGACGAAGCTGTTCTTTCCGGATGCAGTGGCGGCGTACAGCCTGGTCAGGAAGATAAAACCGACGGGTATCCTTACCCAGGTTTTCACGGGGCACGGTGGGTTCGCTCAGTACCTGCATAGGTTCAGGTGCAGGGAGAACCCATCGTGTGTCTGTGATCCTGACCAGGAGGAAAGCGTCATACATCTGCTCACAGCATGCCCCGCATACATGATGGAGAGGCACGACTGCGAAGAAAGGGTAGGAAGGAAGATAGAGACGGAAAACATAGCTGAGATAGTCGCAAATAAAAACACCAGGAAGGCCCTCCTTACATTTTGCATGGTTGTGGCAAACAAAGTGATAAACCGCAATAAAACTAGGTAACATTAAGACTGATAGGCATAAGTATAGTTTTAAGCATTTCTCGCATCTCGCATTTATCTCTTAAGTTATTGTATTGTAATTGTTTAATTGTAATTAATTTATTGAATTCTAATTTATTGTTTTATTATTTGCACTGTGATATAGTTTTAAAATTTTTAATGTATTGTAATTATTTTAGGGTTTAAGGAATTTATTTTATTTTATTTTATTGTTTTAATTTATTGAATTTGAATTTTAATGCAATGTAATTATTTGTGATAATTTTAGGCTTTTAAGAAATTTTATGTGATAAAAATTATTATATTATTGTATTTTAAGAAATCTATTGTAATTAATTTTGGAATTTTATTGTATTAATTAATTTATTATTATTATTTTATTATTATTGTTCAAAATTTTATTGTATTGTATTGTTAAAAATTATTATTATTCCGAATTTTAGTCCAAATTATTTAAATAAAGAAAAGAACCCAAACCCTAAAATAGTTTTAAGTAAATTGGTGCGAAAGAGATGAATGCGAGAAAGAAACAGTATGAAGAATGAAAGTACGAGAAGTAGCACATGCGGGAACTAGTATGAAAGGAATAGATTAACAATGACTCGGATAATGTCTGAGATTGTGTAGGCAATAAAAAAAAAAAAAAAAAAAAAAAAAAAAAAAAAAAAAAAAAAAAAAAAACCTAACCTAACCTAACCTAACCTAACCTAACCTAACCTAACCTAACCTAACCTAACCTAACCTAACCTAACCTAACCTAACCTAACCTAACCTAACCTAACCTAACCTAACCTAACCTAACCTAACCTAACCTAACCTAACCTAACCTAACCTAACCTAACCTAACCTAACCTAACCTAACCTAACCTAACCTAACCTAACCTAACCTAACCTAACCTAACCTAACCTAACCTAACCTAACCTAACCTAACCTAACCTAACCTAACCTAACCTAACCTAACCTAACCTAACCTACCCACTAAAAACCGACGTTTGCCACTAACCACATAATGGAGCGGGTCAGGGGAGCTCATCGCATTCCGTCCTGTCCCGCGCCGTGGCTGTCTTTACGACCCGTCTTCGGGTGGAGTGATGTGCCGTGGCAAAACAGACACACACTCCCAGTCTTGGGACACGTTAGCAGGTGGTAGAGCCCCCCTCTACCACCCCGTGCCCAGACTATGGCGGTTGGGGCAGCTGCTGTGCATGCAGCCGCCGCCTTCGGCCGAGTCTCCGCTTCCGGAGTGGGCTCGCCGCGGGATTATCTTCGCGGGCCCTTTCCGCCGCCTCCTTCTGTGACATCACGTCCTCACAGAAGGAGGTCACCGCCGACCAATGTGTCTCACTGCCGACCATCTTTTTGATGACGGCCGACAGGGACAGGTCACGACCAATGGCCGCGGTGAGGACTGTGCGCTGTGCCGACCACGCCGGACATGAAGTCAGCGTGTGCTGCGCAGAGTCCTCACCGCCGCCGCACTCATGGCAACGAGGGGTCGCCTCCCGACCGGCTATGCCACACAGGTACTTGCCGAAGCACCCGTGGCCTGTGAGCAGTTGTGTGAGCCGGAAGGAAAGCGCCCCGTGCCTGCGTCTGAGCCATTCGCCTAGGTTAGGCCGAATGCCGTCTACCGTCCAGCGTCCAGCCGCCGGATGTTCTAGGCGGTCCCGCCACGTGCGTATAGTGGACGCTTCGGCTCGTTCGCGCCACCTCCGAACCATTTCGGGTGGGGGGCGTACTCCCTCTCGACGCACCGCAGCACTGCGCCGGTAAACGGACGCCAGCGCTTTGGCGTCGAGGTCCCACGGAGGGGTACCTGCGAGTGCACACGCGGCGTCTCCCGAAACAGTTCGGTAGCCGCGCACGACCTTAAGGGCGATCATCCTCTGCGCTCTGCGTAGTAGCGCTGCATTCCTCGGTGAGAGGGTATCAGCCCAGACTGGGGACCCGTATAAGGCCATGGAGCGGACGACCCCTGTGTACAGTCTGCGACATGTGACACTGGGGCCGCCCAAGTTCGGCAAAAGACTGCTTAGCGCCGCCGCCGTCCCCACCAATTTGGGACAAAGACGGCGGAAGTGCTCATTGAATGACCACTTTGGGTCGAGCTCCAAGCCGAGATAGCGCATATGCGCTTTGACGTCTATGCGCACATTGTTTATTGTAATGTGCGCACTTCTGGGAGGTCCTTGACGTGGCCCGTGAAAGAGTAGGGCTTCAGTCTTGGACAACGCGACCTTCAATCCCAGGGACTCAATGCGTCCTACCGTGAGTGAGACGCCAACTGTGGCGAGGCGGGCGGCTTCCCTATAGTCGTCGGCCCTGGCAAGCACCAGTGTGTCGTCTGCATAGCAGACGACGCACAAGCCTGTGAGCAGGGCTCCCCGCAACACCCAGTTATATCCGATGTTCCACAGGAGAGGGCCTAAAACCGATCCCTGTGGAACACCGCATGACATGACCCTCCTGATTAGGGTCCCCTCTTTTCCAGGACATAAAATGAGCCGGTCTCGCAAATAGTGTGCGACCAATTGGCGAAGATATAGAGGTACTCCGTGATGGTGAAGAGCCTCTATAATGCAACTGAAGGGCAGGGTGTTGAAGGCATTGGCGATATCCAATGATACCGCCATAACAACCCTACCCCTCGACACGGCGTCTTCCGCGAAAGATCGTACGCGGAGAATCGCGTCGATGGTCGACCTATTCTCCCTGAAGCCATATTGGCAATCGGCTAAGTTTGGCCCAGTCGTGTTGAGGTGCCGGACGATTCGGGCTGATACGATACGCTCAAGGAGCTTGCCCGCCTCGTCCAGCAAGACTATTGGACGGTAAGCCGACGGTTGGTCTGCCGGCTTTCCTGGCTTTTGTAGCAGAACCAGGCGTCCAGTCTTCCACACTTCGGGGAATTGGCCCGCGACGAGACATCGGTCGTAGATTCCCCTCAATCGGTCTTCTAATACGGACAGGGCAAGCGACAGAACGCGTCCGTGTACCCCGTCGGGACCAGGGGCAGTGTTTTTCGCCCGGAGTCTTAGGATAGCAGCGCCCATCTCTCCGTTCGTTATTGGAGGTGGTGGCTCTTCTTGAGGTTGCACCCTTGAGGCAGGAGCCATCAGAGGAGCAACATGTTCCGCTTGCTCGGGAAAGAGGGCGAAAACAATGGACTCTAGGAGGCGGGGCTCTAGGGTTTCCGCAACTGGGGGGCCCTGGTTGCACATTTTACTGCGCACTGCGAGGTATGGGCGCCCCCAGGGGTCCGCATCCAATTCCTCAAGCCACCGCTCACGGGCAGCTGTCTTGGCCTGATGGATTGCGACACGGAATGCGTGCCGGGCCTCTTTATATTCAGCATGAAGCCGCAACTCTACCTCTGGTACTCTACCAGTTCTCCGCCGGCGGTATTTCGTTAGGGTTCGTCGACGGGTTATGCAAACACGCCGCATGTCGGCCAGATCCTCTGACCACCAGAAGACTTCGCGCCTTGGTGGGCGGCGCTTAGTTCGGGGCATAGAAGAGTCACATATACGTGACATGGTTTCTCCGAACTTCTGGGCCAATTCGCTCACTCCCGCCGAAGATGTTTGAGACTGGGTGAACCAGTCCTCGACGAGAGCAGCCTCTTCAACGAGGTCCTTTTTTAACTTAGACAGAGTCCATCGAGGGAACGGCTGTGAAGTATGAGCCGGCCTTGGACCAGTTCCGTCAGATCTCTGAGAGGGAGACACGTCGAACATAATGTACAGGTGGTCCGACAGTGTCTCTACCTCCTCGTGTACCCGCCAGTTCGTCACGTGTGTAGCGAGAGCAGGGGTGGCGAACGAAACGTCCACCACAGAACCCCCCTGCTGTCGCACACAGGTGTTGGCAGAGCCACGGTTAAGGACTACCAAATTAGAGGTGATAGCCCAATCTTCTACCATCGAGCCTCGTGCGTCCGTTGATGGGGATCCCCAAGCCGACGATTTAGCATTGAGGTCCCCCATAACGATAGTGGGACTGGGCGCGACACGCTGGACTGCAGCACCAACGAGGTCGATGTAGATCTCAAATTCTGCGAGGGTGCGATTTGGGGAGAAGTATGTGCCAACCAGAACTATCTCTCCCCATTTCGCAGCGACAAATCCATGGCCCCGCTCCAAGATGTTCAGGGGCGGGGACCTCGACGTTGACGACCGAATAATTGCAACCGTCTTGTCTAAGTCGAATACGTAGTTAGAGCCAGGCGGAATGGAGTATGGCTCCGCAGCAACCGCGATGTCAATGAACCGCTCCGACATAGTTTGCAGGAGCAGATCCTGCGCACCGCCGGAGTGGTTCAGGTTGCACTGTAGGAAATGTAATGTGTGCGTGCTAGCCATTAAGGATCGGTGAGCATTGCCTCTTCTTGCGGCTTGGCTTGCGCATCCTTAGAAACAGCCTGGGTTCTACGAGCTGTCTGTTTACCTCGGCGGGGAAGTGGAGCCTTGCAGCTTCTCCCCCGTATTACATGATTCGCCGGCTTTTTAACCTAACCTAACCTAACCTAACCTAACCTAACCTAACCTAACCTAACCTAACCTAACCTAACCTAACCTAACCTAACCTAACCTAACCTTTTTTTTTTTTTTTTTTTTTTTTTTTTTTTTTTTTTTTTTTTTTTTTTTTTTTTTTTTTTTTTTTTTTTTTTTTTTTATTTTTTTTTTTTTTTTTTTAGCGTCGGAAAATCCTTTATGGATACCCACACAGCGATTGGGGCCGCCGTGTGGGTTATGTGGGAGTCACTGGTGTAAAGAGCCAGCATACCCACTAAAAACCGACGTGTTCCTCTAGGTCACGGCTTCGACGCACGGCAGGGTACTTATCGCAATCGCTGCCATGCGCCGAAGACGGTGCGACCAACGCCCGCAACCGGGCCCACCGGGGATAGGGAACTACGCAGAACAAGACGTAGTTCCCCCACGCAGGGGTGTTTGGCGCAAGTGACGGAGCCCCACTCCGTCACCCGCCACCCCCACTATGGCGGTTGAAGCTGGCCATGAAGCCTCCTTCGCCGGCCCAGCCTCCTTTGGCGGATCGAGTCCGCGAGGGGGTCTTCCTCACGGACCCGTTCCGCTGCCTCCTTCTGCGACATCACCTCGTCGCAGAAGGTGGCCACCGCCTCCCAGTACTCCTCTCTCGCGACCATCGCCTTTGCGACGGCCGGGAGGGAGAGGTCACCCCCAATGGCCGCGACCAGTGCACGACGCTGTGCCGCCCACGCCGGGCAAGCCTCCAGCGTGTGTTGCGCCGTGTCACTGTCGCAGCCGCAGTCGTGGCAGCGGGCACTGCTCTCCCTTTGAGCCGTGTTGTGCAGGTATCTGCCGAAACAGCCATGTCCGGTCAGAACCTGCACAACACGGAAGGTGAGCACCCCGTGTCGCCGCCTCATCCACTCCCGGAAGATCGGGCGGATGGCCTCCACGGTCCGAAGGCCGGCCGTGGGCTCATTTAGGCGTTCACGCCACTCCCTCTCGAGGGTTCGCTGCGCTCTCCTCCTCCAGCGCAGGACCAGCTCCGGCATTATTCGCCGGTGCCCAGACTCCGCACGAAGCGTCGCTCCGTGCTCGTACACCTCCGCTAGGACTCGGGCGTCGAGATCCCAGGGAGGTGTGTTGGCCAGCAGGCATGCAGCCTCGAAGGACACCGTGCGGTATCCCCGGATCACCCTGACGGCCATGACTCTCTGCGCTCTCCGCAGCAGAGTCTTGTTCGGGGCCGAAAGGGCGTCCACCCACACTGGCGCACCATAGAGCGCCATCGACCGTACCACCGCTGTAAAGAGGCGGCGGCACGTGTCACCCGGGCCCGCCACGTTGGGCAGGAGTCTGCTGAGGGCAGCTGTCGTCTTCGTGAGCTTGGGGGTAAGCTGCCGGAAGTGGGAAGTAAACTTCCACCCCGGGTCAAGTACAAGCCCCAAGTACTTCAACGTTGGGCCCACAGGGACCCGCACCCCATTCAGGTCGAGAGTGGCTCCTGAAGGTGGACCCTTCCGAGGCCCGTGGAAAAGAAGGGCCTCGGTTTTGTTGAGGGCCACCCGCAGACCGAGCCTCTCGATCCGGTGGACCACCTGAATTGTCCCGACCTTCCCTAGGATCGAGACTTCCGCGAACGACGACCCTCTAGCTGTTACGAGGGTGTCGTCCGCGTAACAGAGGATGCGGACCCCTGGTAAAAGGGCACCCCGCAAGACCCAATCGTATCCGATGTTCCACAGGAGAGGGCCAAGAACCGACCCCTGTGGAACACCGCATACCATACGCCGCTCAAGGATCCTACCGTCTCGGTCCAGGCAGGACACGATCCGATCCCTAAAGTAGTCCGCAATTACGAGCCGCAGATATTTGGGCAACCCGTGGTACTTTAGGGCCTCGGCGATGCACTCAAACGGCAGGGTGTTGAAGGCGTTGGCGATGTCGAGTGACACCGCCAAAAGCACCCCGCCGCGAGAAACTGCCTCGTTAGAGAGGGCCTTCACACGCGTGATCGCGTCAATGGTCGAACGACCCTCTCTAAAACCATACTGGCAGTCAGCCAGGTCTGGACCGACTGTCGACAGATGGTCGGTGATGCGGCCCGCAATGATTCTCTCCAGCAGCTTACCGGTCTCATCTAAAAGAACGATGGGCCGGTAAGCTGACGGAGAGTCGGCAGATCTACCCGCCTTCTGCAGGAGGACGAGACGCCCCCTCTTCCAGGCTTTTGGAAACCGGCCGGTCCCAAGACAAGTGTCGAAGAGATTACGCACCCGGGGTTCTAATTCCCCAAGTGCGTAGGCCAACACCCGGCCGTGAATCCCATCGGGACCTGGGGCGGTCTTCTTCGAACGAAGCCGCGTGACAGCGGCATCGTACTCGGCGTCGGATATAATAGGCGCCGGACTGTCTGTCGCGTCCGAAGTCTGGGCCCCACGGGGGACCATAGGCGGTGCGAGGTGTTCGTCGCGAGACGGGAACAGAGCTTCCACGACTTCTTGGAGCATCTGAGGCTCCAGCGTATCCGTCACCGGGGGACCCTGGCCGCGCAGTTTGTCGCGCGCAGCACGGTAGGGTCGACCCCACGGATTGCGATCGAGCGACTCCAGCATCTGTTCCCGCGCCTCCGTTTTCGCCTTGAATATGGCTACCCGCATGGTCCTCCGCGCCTCAGTGTAGAGGCTGTGTAAGTACTCCTCCCAGACTTCGTCCCGCAACCCGTTGCGAGTACGATGCCGGTATCTGGCTAGCTCCCGTCTTTTGGCAACACAGGTTGCCCGAAGTGCGGCAATCTCCTCCGACCACCAGTACACCGCTGTCTTGCGGGGTTGGCAATGAACCCGCGGCATGGCTGAGTCGCTTACGCGATGTAAAGAGTCGCGCAAGCGATCAGCCTCTGCATCAACGTCGAGGGACGTGGTGGAAGTTGGTGCGCACCAGTCCTCGACCAACACCGCTTCCTCGAGACGCTCTTTGTCGAGTTTGGTGAGCGCCCACTTGGGGAAGGGAGTCGACAACGGAGTATTGCCAACACGAGCAGAATCGTTGCCAGCAAACATATTGAAAGCGATGTACTGGTGGTCGCTCAATGTCTCCACCTCTTGCAGGACCTGCCAGCCAGTGACGTGCGCTGCGAGAGCGGGGGTAGCGAACGTTAAGTCCACTATTGACCCCCCCCGCTGTCGCACGCAGGTATTGGCTGAGCCCTGGTTTAACAAAATGAGGCCGAACATTGCCGTCCAGACCTCCATCGCTGTCCCCCTGCGATCTGTAGCTGGAGAACCCCAAGCCGTTGATTTGGCGTTGAAGTCCCCCAGTACCAGAATGTGCGATGTATTGCTACGCCGCACAGCAGCGCCTAGCTCGTTGAGGAAGATCTCAAATTCTGCCAGTGGCCTGTTGGGGGAGAAATAGACACCGATGATGGTGATATCTCCCCATTTGGCAGCAACGAAGCCATGCCCTCTCTGGTGAACTGAGAGGGGGGGCGAAGAATTAATTGCCGATCTAATAATGACCACCGAGGTGTCCAAGTCCGCAGCCCAGTTGGGGCATGGAGGGACGAAATATGGCTCGGCGGCCACCGCAATTTCAAGAGACCACTCTCTCATGGACTGCAGCAGGAGATCCTGTGCACCAGAGGAGTGGTTTAAGTTCGCCTGTAGGCACCTAGCTGTTGGATGTAGGGCCATCAACTATTGGAGTTGTGTCCATGGGCTGCAGCAACGGTACCGCAGCCTTTTGAGCGGCCGGGGTCTTGGCGGCCGTGGTCTTCGTCCGTTTTGGGGAGGCGTTTGGGGCTTTGCAGCTCCGGCCCCCCAAAATATGTCCTGCAGGCCTCTTGGTGGCAGCACAGACGACGCAATGCGGCTCTGCAGAACATTTGGCTGCTTTGTGCCCTGGTGTTCCGCAGCGGAAACAGAGATCGCTACGGTCAACACCAGAGCACTGCTGTCGAGCATGTCCGCGCTCCAGACAGCGGAAGCACTTCATCGGGCGTTGCTCCACCGCACGGACTCGTGCAGAGCTCCACCCGACGAGAAGGCGGCCGGCCTCTAAAATTGATTTCGCCGCGCCAACAGGGCACGACACCCACGCAGTCCCCATGCCACTGGGGCCGCGACGGATCTCCCCCACCTTGACTTGGTGGTGCGCACAATTGCCCTTCTCGGCAACAGCTGCGACCACCTCCTCCTGTTCGACAGAGTCGTCCAGGCCCAGAACAGATATCTCCATGCATTTTGTGGGCCTGGAGACACGGATGTCCTCATTTTCGAACACGGACCTCAACTGCTGAGCAAGAGCATCAGCCTTGAGGCCCTGTTCTTCACCGGAGACTTGTAAAATCTTGCCGCCGGTGATTGCCGTCGCGATTTTGAGGGGCGGGATTCCGAGCTCTTCTATTTTGATAGCGGACCGCGCCTTTCTAATGACCTCCGCATAGGAGAGGCCATTTTTCTCCGCCTCCGGACCGATGGTGATTATAACAGCGGCCGTGCGGGGTTCCCTAACCTTTTTCGGCTTCCTGGCCCTAGCTTTCCCCTTGCCCTCAGTGTTGGGCTTAGGGTTAGGTTTAGGCTGGGTTGCCGACGCAGTTGTTGGCGCCTTCTTCTTACCCCGCTTCACAACCGTGGTCCAGCCAGCCTCTTCTGAAGTTGAGGCGGTCGGGGCGGAGGTGGACGGGGTTGGCTCAGCAGGCATGGTCTTCGAAGTAGGGACCATTTTCTTGCCCTTCCCCTTACCCTTGCCTTTCGACCTGAGACGGGACGTCTGGCTGGGGATGACAGTCATTGTCCCGCACTTTGAGGTAATGGCGGGCGTGACCTTCTTTGTGGCTGCTGAGGGTGGGGCCCGTGATGATTGGGGCTGGGTTTGGGCAGCGTCTCTCCTCGTATCCGCAGCCAACGGTGGCCGCGGTCTGTCGGCAGTTTTCAAGCCGTCTATGCGAGCGTTGATCATGTTGGTGGCCGTCGACATGGCCGCCCTGATCTTTTCGTCGACCACCGTTGACACCGCCTGGAGAATTTGGGTTCCATCCAGGGGTGTTGCCGCTGCTGCTGGGATTGGGCGCGTGCGTTCTGCGCGCATGTCTTCTAGCTGTTTGCGCAGCTCATCCATGTCAGCTCTAAGGCGCTGATTCTCCCGCTCTAATTTGGTGACCTCGTCTGAAACGGTACACCGAAGAAGTGACTGCATGCACTCTTTAATTGAGTGTGCAGACGTCTTGAGGGCTTTCTGGTAGGTGCCCTTCAACTGGCTCGACTTGGTTGCCACCTCTATAATTGTCTGCAGCTCCGTCTGAACCGACTTATAAATTGCAGTCGCGCTTGGTTCCTCGTCAAGGGACATAACGTCGGAGAGGGATGCAGAACGAGAGATTGCGGGAGAAGAGCGCGTTCGCCTTTGCGCTAACTCCTCCGCAAAATCTTTCTCGGCCTCCAGCCGCAGGGACTCCCGCAGCTGGGCGTTATACTCCCTCTTCGCTTCAGCTAGACCGGCGTACTCGCCAGTCTTTATAGGGCGGCCTCGACCGCGGCCTGCGCCAGATGCAGAAGATTTTTTGGGCGCAGCCGCCAACTCCGTGCTTGAAGCACTGTCCGAATCGGACCCAACCTCTCGCTCTCGTTTACGGCCGGACTGGGACCCAACCGTATTTATCGAGACGCATGAGCCGAAATTGGACTTAAATCCGGCCTCATGATCAGACTCTCCACTCTCCGCGCCACTCAGCTGAGTACTGGGCGCCGCTTCAACAACCTTCTTGCTCCTAAGGGAGCGACCTACGCACATCGCGTCAACATCATAACTTAAACTAAGGGATTTGGGTTTTTTACTGTAACTTGCCATAAAGTTCCCACGAGTATGGGGGAAATAAAACGTCCACCCCGGCGGTGCCCCCTGCACCGGGGTAACCCTAATACACCTGAGGGTCGGGCGGTCCTCAGGGTTGGCGCTAGCTGGTGGACTTACCCAGCCCACCACCTTATAAATAAGGCGACCCGTCGCCACGTTCCCCAACGACAGGCCTTTGGGGTTTTTTATAGACGTTGTCTCGTCTTGGGCCGGCCGGTTAAGGCAAGCCCCCTGCTCCCTACGCCGTCCGCGAGACATGACCACGACAACGACGAGGGTTTACAGGTTGTCCGACGATGGCCGAAGCCTGTCCGACTACCACGACACCGCAGCAGCCGGACTCGCCGCACCGCGGGCCTTGAAGGCCCGCCATACCACGCCACCCGAAGGTGGCCACTGAGCCGACCAACTAAGGTAAGCTCCGTCGGGACCGGCCAGTTAAGGCAAGCCCCAAAGACGACGTGATGGGGTGTGGAAGCACCCCACGTCGAAGAAGAACGACAAACGTTCAAAGAGGCGCGAGTGCGCCACGAGCAAAACTGCTCCCGACACCGTCCGACAAAACGGACCGCGGCCAACTAGGCCGCCATCCACCGAGCCGAAGCTCCACCGGCCCCCACAAGGAGGGCCCCACCAGGGTGATTTTTTATAGAGGTTTTCTTCCTCGCAGCCCGACGCTCAGTGCGCCGAGCCCCCGACCCCCACAAAAACGTGAGGGCTTACGGGTTTGTGTGGCTGTGCAATGCCCGCCCTCAAAGAGACCAGGCAGCCACACTTCCAGTATTGTCCGCGCCGGCCGCAGCCGGTACCCTCCATATCTGGAGGGCGTTCCCCTATCCGCAACCCGGGGGACGCGTCCGATGGCAGACTGGAAACCGCACACGGAAACCTAACCTAACCTAACCTAACCTAACCTAACCTAACCTAACCTAACCTAACCTAACCTAACCTAACCTAACCTAACCTAACCTAACCTTTTTTTTTTTTTTTTTTTAAACGACGGAAAATGCGTTACGCATACCCCGGCACTTTTGGGAAGCACCGGGGTTATGTGGGACTCCTCCCCCAGAGTGGGGGCCCTACCCACTAAAAACCGTCGCTTCCCCAGACAGGAGGCTGCATACGAGGACGGACGCGGGGAGCTCATCGCAGACGTCCGCATCCGCCCCGCAGCACGGCCGAAATCGGCCTCCACCACTCCCCGGAGGGATGGAGTACTCGCCCGCAGGCTTTCCTCCCCATCTCTGGAGACGTTGGATACGGCAGGGTTCCCACCCCTACCGCCGTCCCCCGCGAACCTTGAAGGCCCGCAAGCCACGACCCACCCAAGAGGGAGGGTCCGCTGGTCCTGAAAAGGACCGTTTGGGTGTGGCCGGCGGAGAAAACTCCGCCGCCACGGGCTAAGGTGCTGCTGTTGCGGGGACACAAGGGGCTTCAGCCCGCCCGGCGCCAACAACACCGTCGCCGAAGACGGCCGCCTGAAGCGACCCGCAGCCTTGAAGGCCGCCCATCCTACGTCCCACCGGACAACTTCCCGCCGCAGACAAAACGCCGCACACCCGTCTGGGCCGCGACTTACTGTGACGCCGGAATGAGGTTAGACTTACGGGCTGGAAGACACCCCCCGCAGAGGTTGACGAAGCCTCCGCGGCAACCAGCCCTGCGTTCCCAAAGACCGGGTCGGGTTGCACGGACACCACCACGTGTGCCCACGGCACGGACTACGGCGCGGGCTCTACCAAGCCCCAAACTACGACCCGAAGGTCCGCTGGCCTTGCCACAGGCGCGAAGAAGATTACGCATACGCGGGGCCAAAACATACCCCGCGCATAGCCGCAACTCCTCCGCCCTGCCTAATGTGTACCGTGCATGAGCCAAGCCCAACGAAACACTTGACCCATAGCCACGGTACCCACCAAGCAACCTGTGACAATTCCGCCCAACACTGGCCGCTGAACGGCCCGCCACCTTGAAGGCAGCCAAACCCACCGATCAAAAAGATCCGCCGGCCCTAAGAAGAGCCTTCGTCAAAAGGCGACGAGGCGCCATGAGCTTTCGCTCCCCACTCGTCCACCATAGAAGGCGGACCGCGGGCCTTGAAGGCCCGCCAACCCACGAGCCGAAGCTCCGCTGCCCCCCGAGGGGGGCCACCACTGGGTAATTTTTTAGAGAGGTTTTCTTCCTCGCGACCCAGCGCTAAGTGCAATGCGCCGAGCCCCCGACCCCCACGAAAACGTGCAGGGCTACGGGTTTGTGTGGCCGTGCAATGCCCGCCCTTAAAAAGACCAGGCAGCCACACGGTGTCAGAGTATTAGCCAAATACGTAGCAATGTCCTGAAAAGGACATGACCACGTAAGTGCCCAGGGTACACCGGCCAATCACATTGTGAGACCCACCGTTCGCGCCAGATGCAATAGCATCGAACGCGACTGGCGATCCCCCCAATGCAACCGACACGCGAGGAGGTTCTCTGACCTAGTACCCCAACCTAACCTAACCTAACCTAACCTAACCTAACCTAACCTAACCTAACCTAACCTAACCTAACCTAACCTAACCTAACCTAACCTAACCTAACCTAACCTAACCTAACCTAACCTAACCTAACCTAACCTAACCTAACCTAACCTAACCTAACCTTTTTTTTTTTTTTTTTTTTTTACGTCAGAAAATCCTTTATGGATACCCAGGGAGAAACGGGGGGGCTTGCCCCCTGGGTTATGTGGGAGTCGCCGGTGTAAAGAGCCGGCATACCCACTAAAAACTGACGATACCCATCTCACCACATAAGTGCGGCGCGACCGAGGCAGCTCATCGCACACTTCTCAGGTCGCGCACTGTGGCCGTCCTTTCGGACTCCTCTCAGGGTGGAAAGCGCCATGGGTATGGGGCGCTTTCCAGCCGACTGCGGGGCGTGTTTAAAGTGAGTGGCGGAGCCCCCCTCCACCACTCCACGCCCCTAGCTAGGGCGGTTGAGGCTGCTGCGCATACAGCCGCCTCGCCCGGCCTTGCCTTCTACGGCGGATCGGATTGGCGAGGGGATCTTCCTCGCGAATCCGCTCCGCAGCCTCCTTCTGTGCCACCACGACCTCACAGAATTCGGCGACCGCCAACCATGACGTCTCGCTGCCGACCATCCTGTTGATGATAGTCGGCAGGGAGAGGTCATTACCGATGACTGCGGCGAGGACAGCGCGCTGTGTTGCCCACGCCGGGCAAACCTCCAGCGTGTGCTGCGCAGTGTCCTCGCCGCCGCCACAGTCAAAACAGCGCGGGCTCACCTCTCGGCCGGCCACCTTAAAGAGGTAGCTGCCGAAACACCCGTGTCCCGACAGCACCTGGGTCAGTCGGAAGGTGAGCGCGCCGTGTCTCCTACACAGCCATGCGGTCAGATTGGGCCGAATAGCCCCCACCGTGCGCACGCCAGCGACGGGGTCCTCCATGCGTCGCCGCCATGCTCTCAGCGCCGACAGTTCCGCCCGGTCTCTCCACCGCCTGATCAGTTCCGGCGATGGGCGTATTCCCTCCTCCCGCACCTCGGCGCTGCGCCTGTAAATGGCTGCCAGCGCTTTGGCGTCCAGGTCCCAGGGGACAGTGCCCGCAAGGGCGCACGCGGCATCACCTGAGATGGTGCGGTAGCCGCGCACGACTTTGATGGCCATTACGCGCTGGGCCCTGCGTAGCAGTGCGGCGTTTTGTGGCGACAAAGTATCCGCCCAAATTGGGGACCCGTAAAGGGCCATGGATCTTACCACCCCAGTGTACAGCTTGCGGCATGCTACACTGGGGCCTCCCAGGTTGGGGAGAAGACGACTAAGAGCGGCCGCCGCCCCGACCAGCTTGGGGCTAAGACGACGGAAGTGCACATTGAAGCTCCACCTGGAGTCGAGCTCGAGTCCGAGGTATCGCATATGCGGCTTGATTTCAATGTGCACTCCATTTATGTCCAGATGCGCGCCAGCTGGTGGCCCTCGACGGGCGCCATGGAACATGAGGGCCTCTGTTTTGTCCAGGGCGACCCTCAGTCCAAGGCGCTCAATGCGCCGGATGATCAGGGACGCGCCGGCGGTGGCGACGCGTGCTGCTTCGGCGTAATCTGCACCCTTGGCGAGGATCAGGGTGTCATCAGCATAGCAGACGACACCGAGACCCCGCAACCGTGCGCCGCGCAGCACCCAGTTGTACCCGATGTTCCACAGGAGTGGCCCAAGGACAGACCCCTGTGGAACACCGCATACCATTACCCTTCGTATGGGTACCCCGTCACGGTTGGTACACATGACGGGGCGGTCCCGCAGGTAGTGAGCCACTATCCGTCTGAGGTATGGCGGGACGCGATGATAGCGTAGCGCCTCGTCAATGCAGCTGTAGGGCAGGGTGTTAAAAGCGTTCGCTATGTCAAGGGACACAGCTATCGCCACCCTGCCTCTACTAACTGCCTCGTCAGCAAACGTCTTAACACGTCTGACGGCGTCGACGGTCGACCGGAGGTCGCGAAAACCAAATTGGCATTCCGCCAAGTTGGGGCCTGTCGTATTCAGGTGTTGGACGATGCGGGTGGATATAATCCGTTCTAAGAGTTTACCCGCTTCGTCCAGCAGCACAATTGGCCGGTAAGCCGACGGGATGTTAGCCGGCTTACCAGGTTTGTGCAGCAACACCAGGCGACCCGCCTTCCACTGCTGTGGGAATTGACCCGACGAAAGACAGCGGTTGTACACATCCCTCAAGCGGTCCTCCAGGATGGCGAGGGACAACGCCAGGACCCGTCCGGGAACACCATCCGGTCCCGGGGCCGTCTTTTTTGCCCGAAGGCGCGCGATGGCAACTTCCATCTCCCTGTCAGTAACCAGGGGGAGGGGGTCTTCATCGGGGTCAGGGTCTCGCGAAGGAGGCACCATGACTGGAGCGACGTGGTCTGCTCTGTCCGGGAACAGGACCGTGATAACTGACCCGAGCAGCTGAGGATCAAGGGTCTCCGTGACCGGGGCGCCGTGACCGCACAGCTTATTACGGACTGTACGGTATGGGCGTCCCCACGGATCCGCATCCAACTGCTCGAGCCACTGCTCCCTAGCCGCCTCCTTGGCCTTGAATATGGCCACGCGGAAAGCGTGCAGCTCGGTCTTGTGCGCAGCGCGCAGCTGCTCCTCGGTAGTGGCGTCGCGACCAGTCCGCCGTCGCCGGTATCTGGTGTACGCTCTGCGCCTGACAATGCAAGAGCGGCGCATGTCGGCGAGGTCTTGCGACCACCAGTATACCTGCTTCCTCGGCGGACGACGCTGTGTGCGAGGCATTGAGGCGTCGCATATGCGCGTCATCGACTGCCCAAACGAGCGAGCCGCGTCGTCAACGCTCCCGGCTACATCCACGGACTGGGAGAAGCAATCCTCCAGCAATGCGGCCTCCTCTGCCAACTCCCTATTGAGCTTCGCCAGCGACCACCGGGGAAACAGCTGCGCTCGGTCACGGGACCTGGGCGCGGTTGAGTTGCCGTTCCCTGGTGGAGACACGTCGAACGTAATGTAGCGATGGTCCGACAATGTCTCCACGTCATCCTCGTGGACCCGCCAGTTGGACACGTGCGCAGCGAGAGCAGGGGTAGCAAACGTAACGTCTACTATGGATCCCCCCTGCTGTCGCACGCAGGTGTTGACGGATCCCCGATTGAGGACCAGAAGGCCCGATATGGCCAGCCAATCTTCCACTGCCGAGCCACGAGCATCAGTGGTGGGAGACCCCCATGCCGAGGACTTGGCATTGAGGTCTCCCAGCACCACCGTTCGGGCCGCGGCTGTGCGTTGGATAGCAGCGCCGACCTCGTCCATGTACGTCTCGAATTCGGCCAGGACACGATTTGGGGAGAAGTAACAAGCAGTTAGAGCTATGTCTCCCCATTTCGCGACGACAAAACCGTGTCCTCGCTCCAAGATGTTCAGGAGCGGGGAACGGGACGACGATGACCTTACAATGAGCACAGTAGTATCTAAGTCTGCAGCAAAATTGGAGTTGCTCGCCGGATAAAAGTACGGCTCAGCGACAGCGGCCAGGTCTATGGACCACTCCGACATGGTTTGCAAGAGTATGTCCTGCGCACCGCCGGAGTGGTTCAGATTGCCCTGCAGGAGTCGTAGTGGTGGTGTGTGGGCCATTAGGGATCCGTGACCATCTCTTCTGATTCCGCCTGGACGCGGTCGGCATTGTGGACGGCAGGGACCCTTCTGGCCGTCTTCTTCACTCTCGGGGGAGGAGGTGCTTTGCAGCTCTTACCCCTGATCACGTGGTCGGCTGGCCTTTTCGAGCCTGCACATAGCGCACAGTGAGGCTTAGCCGAACATGCCTTGGCCTGGTGATCAGGCTTCCCGCACCGAATGCAGAGCGCACTGCGATCGGTCTCCGCCTGGCAGAGCCGGCGGGTGTGGCCTATGTCGAAGCACCGATAGCAGGTCATCTGCCGTGGCTCTTGGGCGCGAACTCGCGCAGAGCTCCACCCGACAAGGAGACGACCCGCTTCGACTAGGGTTTTCACTGCACCGACTGGGCACTTTACCAGGACAGTGCCAAGACCGTCCGGACCTCGGCGGATCTCCCCACAAGAGACATCGGCGTGGGCACAGCTCGTCTTCTGTGAGATTGCGGCGACGACCTCCTCTTTCTCCACCGAGTCATCCAGCCCAGATACGCGTATCTCCGCGCACTTGGTAGGTCTGGAGACCTGGACGTTCTTGGACTGGATGTCGTCCGCGAGGATCCCTCTCAACTTCTCAGCCAGCAGATCCGCTTTTGCCCTATTTTCGACGGCTGAGTCGGCTTCGAAAACCTCGAATATGCGAGCTCCCGTGGCAGCCTCCTTCATTCTGAAGGGCTGCATGTTCAGCTCGCTGAGGTTTAAGCTGGACTTCGCCTTCTTGATGAGGTCCGAGTACGAGAGCCCCTGCTTTTCGGCCTCTGGATTGATCGTAATGACGACCGCCGCCGTGCGAGGCTCACGAAGCCGGCGCGGTTTCTTCGCCTTCTGTTGTGCCGCGCGAGTGGCAGGTGTAAGAGCAGGAGTAGGAGCCACAGGCTGCGCCTTTACCTTCTTCGACCTCACTACAGTCACCCAGCCATCGCCCTTGGACTGGGCAGGTGGGGCAGAAGGTCCAGCACTTGCCGTGGACGGCCCGGGAACCGCCGGAAGATCCGAGACTGGCGGCGGAGCAGTCTTCTGGCCTCTCTTCTTACCCTTTTTGCCAGGTTTGACAGCCGGGGTGGAGGAGAGCTGAGACACCGAAGCTTTGCCCGATGGGACGGGTTTAGCTGTAGCAGCTGCCGACGTGGCTGGGGTGTCGATGTTCACTGGGGGCAATGACACCACCCTATCGCGGTCTGTGGCCAGAGGTGGCCGATGTCGTTTTGGGGGCAGGAGCCTCTCATCGCGCTCGAGTCCCTCAAATTTGGCACTAATCATGGTGCTGATTGACCCCATGATAGATCGCGACCATTCTTCGAAATATGCCGGCACTTCCGTATTTGGTTGTGCCGGCGGGGCGACTGAGTCACGCCACTCTCTCGTGCGGATTTCGCTGCGAAGCTCGGCAAGTTCCTTCCGCAGGTCGGCTAACTCGCGCTTAAGGCGCTCATTGTCGCTCAGGAGCTTTGTGTTTTCGCTCGAGGCAGAACATTTGAGAAGCGCCCGGGTGTTCTGGGCGATCGAGTCGGCTGCCTCTTTGAGGGCCTTCTGGAAGGTGCCCTTCAAGTTCCCCGATTTCTGGGCCACCTGCCTCAGGATCTCAACGTCCTTCTCAACGGCGTCACCAATTTGTGTTGCCAGAGGAGTCTCGTCCGAGGACATGTATGTGTCAGAGCCGCAGGTGGAGCGCAGGATGCGCCTTTCCAGCAGCTGGTCTGCCATCTCCTCTTCAGCCCTAAGTCGCAGCTCCTCTTTCTTGGCCGCGTTAAGTTGCCGCTTAGCCTCGGTCAGGCCTACGAAGTCTCCTGTTTTAATTGGGCGGCCCTTGCCGCGGCCCTTGCCTCGTCCGGTCGACGCCACCTTTGGGGACGTCACCGATCCCTCCGATTCGCTGCCCGAGATGTGCAGACCCACGTCTCCCCTGGTATTGTGGGGGCGCTTCCTACCCAGAATTGTGGATGCTACCGTCTCCACGCTTTTGACAGACGCCGAACAATCGTCTGACATTGCCTCGGACATGCAGTCCGTAAGCACGACCTCGCACCTTTTGGTAATGTCGGCCGGTTGAGCTTTGCTCCAAAACCTGCCGCCTACCTCCTTCTGTTTCAGCGACAGAGCGCCGAACTCGTCACCAGGCTCACTCGTAGCCAATTTAACACTTGCCGCCCGAGATAACGGCAAGCGCCCGTGGTCAGCGGGATCGTATGACCTCGTGTCAACTGACACGGAGCAGTCTTGGCCCCCCCCAGATACTAGGGGCCTGCCAACGGCCGAAGCCGAAGGGAGGGATTCTCCACCATCGGTGGTACCCTCCTGGGGTAGTTTTGTTTTAAGAGCTGCGTCCATGGTGGTTGTTTCCATTTTTGGCGAGTTAGGTTCTCGCTTACCTCCCTATCACCGCAGTGCTAGGGACCAGACACCCACTGGCCATTCAGCCCATCGCCACACTCCGAGCTTAGGCTTGGGGCTTTTTTATTGAGGTGAGCTCCTCTCAGGCTAAGCCTCAGTGGCCTAGCCCCTTGGCCCTCTCAATGAGGGTAACAAGTTGCCCGACGAGGTCCTGTCACACAGGGATCCCCGCCGCGCAGTCGACAAAGAAATACCAAAAAAGGGACTTTGCGAAAAGGCGCGAGTGCGCCACGAGCGACAAACCGCTCCCAAGCGAGTCCACCGCAGAAGGCGGACCGCGGGCCTTGAAGGCCCGCCACACCACGAGCCGAAGCTCCGCTGCCCCCCGAGGGGGCCCCAAGTGTCCGACCACTCTGCAAGCTCTCTTCCGAGGAGGAGAGTGCAAGAGTGGCGGAAAGGGTAATTTTTTAGAGAGGTTTTCTTCCTCGCGACCCAGCGCTAAGTGCAATGCGCCGAGCCCCCGACCCTCACGAAAACGTAAGGGCTACGGGATTGTGTGGCCGTGCAATGCCCGCCCTTAAAAAGACCAGGCAGCCACACTTCCAGTATTGTCCGCGCCGGCCGCAGCCGGTACCCCCCATATCTGGAGGGCGTTCCCCTATCCGCAACCCGGGGGACGCGTCCGATGGCAGACTGGAAACCGCACACGGAACCTAACCTAACCTAACCTAACCTAACCTAACCTAACCTAACCTAACCTAACCTAACCTAACCTAACCTAACCTAACCTAACCTAACCTAACCTAACCTAACCTAACCTAACCTAACCTAACCTAACCTAACCTAACCTAACCTAACCTAACCTAACCTAACCTAACCTAACCTAACCTAACCTAACCTAACCTAACCTAACCTAACCTAACCTAACCTAACACCTAACCTTGATTCACGGAACTCATTCGCCCTTTATATCAACCATACGCAAACCTTAACAGCGCGATTCAGAAATGAACAGTGCCATCTGTGATGAAACACCGGAGCTATTACGCAAGTATAGTATAGTATTGCACACTGATTACTTTATGATTGATAATAATACAATTACTATTATTATTATTGACTGGGAACTGATGATGGCGATGACTGGTGATGTCGATGAATTAATCATCAGTCATCGTCATCATCAGGATCGGGAGGAGGGGATAGACTAAAATGGAACTTTAATAGACTTTATCTCAAAGATCGTCCATCTTTGTTTTTACTTTGGATGTTGACATTAAAAGGACGTTCGTCGGACAGCGACATCGTATTATTTCGTCGTCTTCTTTTTCTACCAACAATTAGGCATTTTGATTAAATTCACATGATATATCTTCTGCCAAAGGAACTATAAGACGAGCCATCAACCGTATATGTCTACTGCCAGCGTCGGAAGATACAGTTTCTTAAAATCTCTCGCTCTTAAGGCCGGGGAAGATGTCTACGCCAATCTCATCCTTATTGTTAACCAATAAGAAGCCCCATCTCGCCTCCATCACGTGACTTTGTAGCCAATAGAATTAATTTATATATACTAGTGTATCCAGCGCCTAGATTGAACTGGAGGAAACCCAAAGTAGATTGGCTGTGAATCCATCGAGCATCGTGCCACCGAATCTCCCTTCTAAACCCGTAGCGGTATCAAGACTGACAACCTCCGGGCCGCGTAGCAGACAGAAACCAAGCTAGCAGTGAAGACTGTGTTTTCAACAAACATCGAGCGCCTGCCTTAAATTGTGAGCTCGTTCCTATTATTCCTATTTATTTTATTTACTTACATTACATTGAAACCCTGGCAATTTTGTGCGAGCGTTGTGGGTAGATTTCAAGACAATTTTATGTGCGAATATAAATATTATACGATAATATATTATAGAAATCCAAAAATATCTATTAGTACTATTATATGTACCTATCCTAATTGTTTTTGCAAATTCACTTAATTGCACAAACTTACTTAACCTAAATATTTCATTTTGAAGCTATCTATAAATTCTTCTATTCATTCAATATTTACCTACTTATTTCCGTCACAATATTAAATAAATATAAATACTACTTCTATTATTCCTCAATCGCAAAAACCAAGTTAAATTAATATTGGCTATTAAACATTTGAACACAATTAATTCCAGTGCATTGCGGTCATCGTTTCGCTCTGAAATTGGAGCTGTGCAAGCCACCGGCAATCGACCGCCTGATCGCCTGCTCATTCACTACTGCGTCAGTGCGGCTTGCTGTCAACTCCGGCCGTGCTAGCAACATTTGTGAAGTGAGGAGCGTATCGTATGCAACTGTCATATTTCACTAGTAAACAAATCACTTATCTTTTTAGGAGAACTTGATTGTGATGGATTCTAATACCTCTGAAATAAGTATTAAAGAACTTATTGTCAAGCGTAGTAATATAAAAGGCCGATTAACTAAATTAAAAAAAAAAAAAAAAAAAAAAAAAAAATCACTTAGATGCATTGCAAATACAGGACAATTTAACAGATTTAGATTTAAGCAAACTCACGATGAAGTTATCCAGAACCGAAACGTTATTCATAGTGTTTGATGAGTTACAATTACAGATAGAATCGTTAAACTCCTCGACCTTGGAAAGTGAATTAACAATTCGTGACACAATTGAGCAAGACTTTGATCACTATATCGCATTAGCAAAATCGATATTAAAAAAAAAAAAAAAAAAAAAAAAAAATCCTCTTCCAACACTATACATTCCGAGTATCATACTAATCCTTCAACTCAAGCCACAGCAATACATGAAGACTTTATAAGTTTTAAATTGCCAGTCATACAAATTCCTAGATTCGATGGGACGTATTATAAGTGGCTGGAGTTTAAGGAGACCTTTTCTTCGTTAATTCACGACAACAATAAGATTTAAAAAAAAAAAAAAAAAAAAAAAAAAATCACAAATTTCATTATCTTAACTCCTATTTAGAAGGGGAAGCTTCACGCGTAGTTTGTAACCTAGAAGTCTCGAGTAAAAACTATGAACAGGCCTGGCAACTCTTATGCGAGCGATATGATAACAAAAGACAGCTTATTAACAATCACTTAAAATCCCTTTTCACTTTTGAAACAGTGCGAGAGACTGATAAGTCGCTAAGATTTATTATTGATCATGTTACTAAAAAAAAAAAAAAAAAAAAAAAAAAAAAAAAAAAACTTACGGGCTCTCAGCACCCTAGGTTTACCAACAGAGAAATGGGATATTTTAATAATATATATGGTCACAGCAAAGTTAGACAATAGTACATGTTTCAAATGGGAAGAACACAGAAATACTTTACCTGAAATTCCCAGTCTGTCAGACTTCTTTACCTTTTTGAAAAATCGCGCAGACGTGTTAGAGATAGTTCACCGCAACAAGCAAGATAAGCCCAAACTCCCATGTTCTAATCCCACTAGCAAATCTTATGTCAAGTCGTTTGTAACTACTACTGCTATAAAGGCCAAGCATGCAATTGAATGTCTTGCCTGTAAGGGTACGCATCGTCTTTATGAATGTAATTCATTTAAATTAAAGTCTCCGGAGGAAAGAAATTCTTTTGTAATCTCACAGGGCTTGTGTGAAAACTGCCTCAGGAGTGGACATAACTCTTCAGCGTGTAAACTGCCTGGTTCATGTCGTTTGTGCAAAAAACGACACAATTCATTGTTACACATCAACAAGGAAAATGCAATGCAACAGTCGAGTGACGTAATATCACATGCGGAAGCAATGCCTGCTTTTGTCCCAGTGCCAGTGTCACAGGTCTTATTATGTACCGCGAGAGTCAAAATCGCTCATCCTACAACTAATAAAACTATTATCATTCGTGCCTTGCTAGACAGCGGAAGCCAGTAGTCCTTTATAACTGACAAGTCAAGGTATTACTTAATCTCTCTCCTCAACCGTCAAGTGTCAACATAGTTGGCATTGGTTGTTCAAAGCTTAACTTAAATACAGAACACTGCACAGTTCGTTTACATTCTAATATTAGTTCCTACAGCGTAAACATGACTTGCTTTATTTTACCTAAAATATCTGATAAATTACCTAGAAAAACAATTGTCAGTCAAGTCAGGGTTACATGACTCAAAAAATTCAGGTGAATTAAAAGTCAATGAGCTCAATAAAGCTATGGTATACACTATCAAAATCTCCCAAAAGGAATCATTTCCTGGAGAAATAAATAAATAAATTAACAATAAACCCTTACAGGCAAAATGTGCTTTATCTCCTCTCAACCCTTTTCTTGACGGACAAGGTCTGCTTCGAGTTGGAGGGAGACTTGATAACTCTTGCCACTCTTACGATAAGAGACACCCTATTCTGTTACAAGCAAGTCACCCTCTCACTAAACTCATATTTCGGCAGGAACACGAGCGCTTATTACATGCCGGGCCTCAACAGCTACTGGCTTCAGTTAGAGATCAATATTGGCCTATAGCGGGCCGCAATTTGGCTAGATCTATTACACGTAGTTGTATGACATGTCGACGGTTCAAAGGTCAAACATTAACTAATATTATGGGAAACTTACCCGCTGAACGTGTCGAACCAGATCATCCCTTTAGTGCTGTTGCCACCGACTTTGCTGGACCATTCTATATTACAGACCGTAAGGGTCGCGGATGTAAAATAAGTAAATGCTATTTATGTATATTTGTGTGCTTCCGATACAAGTGTGTACACCTTGAAGCGGTAAGCGAGCTATCCAAAGATGCCTTTTTACTGACCTTGCGAAGGTTTATCGCTCGCAGAGGAATGCCTAGTCTAATCTATTGCGACAACGGTCGAAATTTCGTTGCCGCGGCTAAAGATATTGGTGATTTTTTAAAATTAAATAAGGATTCTATCTGTGATTTTGCGGTTAATCGAGGCATAGAATTTAGATTCTCACCTGCATACGCTCCCCACTTCAATGGCCTAGCGGAAGCCGGAGTAAAATCTGCCAAATTCCACATTCATAGAGTTTTAGGAAACTCACACTTGACCTTTTAGGAACTATCTTCATTGTTCGCACAAATTGAGGCAATCCTTAACAGCAGGCCCCTATGTCCTCTAAGTCCCTCGCCTAACGATTTCCAACCCCTTACCCCAGCTCACTTTTTAATTGGTAGGCCGCTCACCTCTCTACCAACTCCGAGCCTTATAGACAGCAATACTAGCAGACTCAACAGGTTCCAGCTCCTAGAGAAAACCAGACAACACTTTTGGCAGCGTTGGACTTCAGAGTATGTAGCCGAGCTACAGCAGCGTACTAAATGGCGTACCAAATGCAGGGATTTGAAACCAGATGACTTGGTGCTATTAAAAGAGGACAATCTACCCCCTCTCTGTTGGCGCCTAGGAAGAGTGGACAAGCTGTTTCCAGGTTCAGACGGTACTCCTCGTGTCGCTGATATATCTACTGCCAAAGGAACTATAAGACGAGCCATCAACCGTATATGTCTACTGCCAGCGTCGGAAGATACAGTTTCTTAAAATCTCTCGCTCTTAAGGCCCGGGAAGATATCTACGCCAATCTCAACCTTATTGTTAACCAATAAGAAGCGCCATCTCGCCTCCATCACGTGACTTTTTAGCCAATAGAATTAATTGATGTATACTAGTGTGATGAACATGCACTTTTCTAATTGTCTCCTTACTAAAATAAAATCTAAGTTGAAACACTGAGTTTTACTTTGTTCCCATCGTGAACAAAAGAATTTGGCGACCGTGACAGGACCTGCAGAATCTTCGGATTACCAAACCAGCAGGATTATTCTTACTTATAAGGCGGACAAGAAGGACAATCGAAAAAAACCAGTTAAATCCACTGAGATAAATATTTGATTTATCTCAGTGGATTTAACTGGTTTTTTTTTTCCTCGAGGCAAAGACATTTTAGCTTTATTATTAAAACTCCTAATTACATAATTAAATTATCGATATAACTCGGGTTATATCAATAATTTAATTCAGTTACTAATTGTTCCAATCGATTATTACCATTCGATTAATTCGTCACTCGCGATTCACGAGTTCACTGCGGTGTATCTGAACTGCGGCGGGCATTCGAATTCGGAGCGTTGGAACGAGCGGACATAAAGTGTTCTTGGGTGCCAATTGTCTGGTGGTTCTGTATTTGGATAAAGAAAAGGACTATATCGTGTAAGTAACGATTATTGATTGGTAAAGTGTTAGATTTAAAGATATACAATATGAGAAATACATGTAGAAGTACAAATGATTCTCTGGTTTTCTTTGGAACCCTACTTCTTCTGAACTGGTGGCTTTCAGACACATTACTGTATCTTGAACTTTTTGTGATCGAAATCACGAACTAACGATTGCTCTACTACGACAAATTACGCATTCATTTTGTTATGTCTCATAGGGAACACAAAGATAATTAAAAGGACACAACATAACAGAAAATTGAACAAAGGTACAGCTTATTTATCTTTGAGAAATATTCTTAACTCACTTTCTAAACTTATGCTAATAAATGTTATTTCATTTCATTTCAAAAATAAAAATACACATAATTTTAGCAGCATTGAATATCAAAAAAAAAAAAAAAAGTGAAAGTTAAAAACTTGTACCTGAAAACAAAATTCTAATACAAGGGCCTACACAAAATGTACTTCAACAATCGCAATTGATTCGCTAATTGGAAAACGTAGGGCAGTTGTCTGCCCTACGTTTTCCAATTAGCGAATCAATTCGAATACTAAACGAGAACACAAGTAAAATCCTGTATATTTTTCACTTTAATTTTGTTTTCTAGGCCCATTGGTTATGTTTTTATAAGCAGATTCAATAACAAGGATGTTAGGGCATGATTCCTTTGCTTAAAAAAAAAAAAGTCAGTGTCACTTAAAATCTGTGAATCTGTGCATGTAATCGTATCGACATCAAATATCAATATAGTTATTTAGTCGATTGTAAAATATATTATTATTATTCATTGAGTAAAATTCAAAGTAGTAAAGAGTCCCGACGTGGCGAGTGTAAATCATCGATCTCGCACACTACAATGGCTTTCTCCCCGGCGCGGTGAGAAGCTTGAGGCGACATGTACGACAGCACTTGCGGCGCCGCGGCCAGCGGCCAGTGCGGCAAGGCGCAACCCGACGGCGATGGGCCGCCGCCGCGGGAGCCGCCGCCTGCGCCTCTCGAGCGCGACTACAGCGGCTTCGACATCGTCAAGGCCACACAGTACGGGGCCTTCGCGCGCGTCAAGGAGCTCGTCGAGGCGGGCTGGGACGTCAACCAGCCGGACCGCGAGACTGTCACGCTGCTACATTGGGCCGCTATCAACAACCGCCGCGAGATAGTGCAGTACCTACTGGCCAAGGGCGCCGCCGTGGACGCGGTGGGCGGCGAGTTGCAGTCGACGCCGCTGCACTGGGCGGCGCGCCAGGGACACCTCGAGGCCTGCGTGCTGCTGCTGCGCGCGGGCGCCGACCCGTCGCGGCGCGACGCCGAGGGCTGCGCCGGCCTCCACCTGGCGGCCCAGTTCGGGCACACGGCCGTGGTGGCGTACCTCGTGGCGCGCGGCGTGCCTCCCGACGAGCCCGACGCTGGCGGCATGACGCCGCTCATGTGGGCGTGCTGGAAGGTGGCGGCCGTCGACCCGGCGCGCCTGCTGCTCACGCTGGGCGCCTCCACGCGGCCCGCCGACCGCTCGCACGGCAACACAGCTCTGCACTGGGCCATCCTCGCGCGTAATACCACCGCCATCTCCACACTCCTGCTTTATGTGAGTGGTGTTCTTTCAAAATCATCCTACTGAATTCTAACAATTGCTTGGGTAAAACCAAATTCTTCTTATATGTGGTTCCCTCTTATCCAAAGTGCTGACACATACTTTCAACAAATATTTTTACAAATGATTATCAGATATCACTAAATCACTGATATCTTGTGAGCTCTGCGATTGAGAACTGGCTAAGCTGGAACACTAGTTTTGCTCCACAGTGCCCAAATAAGAGTACTATAGATGGATTTCATATGTTTTTATTTTAAAACTATTTTGGCATGACATATTTAAGATGAATGTGACTTTAAAACACCAAAAATAAAATTATTAAAAATAATTTGTAAGTGTAAGATTTTTATTATTGTCATTATAATAATTTAACATCATGTTTTACGCAGACCTACTATTTCTGTTGGCATATCATCTATCCTAGTATATAAAACTACAGAAGGTTCTGCTTTCAAGGCATTGAATTGTTACATGTTTTATAATATTATGACCAAGTATATATAATATGATATCAAAATACAAGCTTGTAAATAAAACCATATGGAGATAGATTATTAAATCCAGTATTAGCTTGTCCTCTCTTCAAGTTTTCATAGACCTGTAATGAGACGATTCTGCTCTTCACTATGCTACATCCGTAGAGCTTTTTCAACTAAAATACATTTAAACATGCTTGGTCCAGAAACTATGCTGGCAGAATTTTTTTTATTCAGTTGGTGATGACACATTCATTAAATTAAATGTGGGTGAAAAGTCAATATGTTTTAAACAAATTTATTTATATTTATTTTGCTATTATTAGAAAATTTCTACACCATATCTTCTTTTTGTTGGTCTTCTTTGTACGGACAGTCTCTGCATATAGATGACTGTTCTGTCTCTGCATATAGATGACAGTTCTGTTTTGCAGTAGAGGGTTCTACTACACAACATAATTTCACAATCATACACATGAAATATACTTTTCAAGGCTTATTTCATTGTGAATATGTAATGTTTTAATTGTAATCAACATCTCTATTTCTACTGAGGAGTAGTATTGCTCAATGTTTTAAAAATAAATCTGAAATTTGATTTATTTAAGAATAGTATTAATTCTCTAACTATGACCTACTCTTTAGTAGTTTGACCTAAAATACCTACCTTATAAAATCATTAACCTTGTATATATTTACAAATTTAAATTTGTACTTAAGTCATTTAAATTAATGAAAAATAATTAAAGCCTATAAATAAAAAGTTTCCTATTTTTATTCACTTTTTATTAAAATTATATTTATAATTGTTTGATTGTAGAGTATATTATGGAGTTAATGTAATCCAACATATCTTTGTTTTACTTAAATATATATTCATAGTGTGCTTTTATTTACAATAATGGTTTAGTACCACATATGAAGCAATGTAATTTGTACAAATAAAATTTCATAAATAAAACAATTAAAAAAAAAAAGTCTGTAGTAGATCAAGGTGTTGGATGAAATGTGGTGTGGTGGTGTGTGTCAGGGCGACGCGAGCCTCGACGTGCCCAACCTGCGCGGCGTGACCCCGCTGACCATGCTGCAGGCTGGAGCCGACGCGCTGTGGGTCGGCGCCAAGGTCTCCGACAAGATCAAGGAACACACGCTGGCCACCGGCAAGAGGAATATTTTCAGAAGATTAGCCTATGATAAGGTTTGTATTACGTTATTAGTTTTATTGCGACAACACATCGTTACAGCGTCTATTTATTGTTTATTGTGATGGGGCACCACTACATGCGACGTAGGGTTCATAAGTTTGACTTGATTTATGACCGTCATGAGTCTGTGTAGGTACCATAATGAATTCCTTAAGAAGGAGAGGAGGTTGATATACTTGCCCGCAATTGAATTATGGTCCCCCTTTTGTCGAAGATATAAGTCAAGATGCTTTTTATAAAAAAAAAAAAAACACGTTCTTGAATATAAAGAGTGTAGTGCATCTCATTCTGTCGATATATCTATACATTCAGGCATTTTGAAGGGTTTATATTAATTAGAGTTTAGAAAATTATACAGCTTTAATGTAATATGTGAAGTTAAGGTTTATAAAGCTATGTTTTTAAATTGTGTTTTGTAGCAATACCTTCTAGTAGTAATAAATAAATGGGCCGTGAGATTCTGGAGGACCTATAATAATAACAATAATAGTGCCTATTTAAATTATTTGAGAAGGTAGAACAATTTGATAATTTAAATTTTTGTTTATAATATTTACCGTTTGATATGTTATAACAAATCAACTGCATTGGATGTCTGCAAAAGTAAGAGAATCTGTTCTTTGATTAGACTGTGGTATTGCAGAAGACTCAGAGGTGGAGTTGAAGAGACTCCCTTGAAATAGTTACTTGAGGTGAATTGGGTGTAAAAAAATGAAATAGTACATTTCGATACAAGTGCGGGAAGTATCTCCATGAGTCCTGATTTGTTGACATTAACAATAAATGGAAATGACCGCGCACGCGCATCGAACGACGTTTCTTAAATATTTGCGAAAAAATAACCGACGAAAGGAAATCTATCTTTGGACAAGTATAATTGATATAGATAGATAGATAGATAGTCTTTATTTTCATTTCTACATCACACACAATCCATCCAGACAGTTATCAAGTTGTAGTTTTAACAATTATTGAGAGTGATTTTGATAATTTTGGAGGGCGAATTTAAAGTTTGATTCAGACTATTTTAAATTTAATTCATGTATTAATAGTATTAAGGGTATAAAATACAATTCATACAAATATTTTTATAGAAACTATTGATTAAAAACCTTCTTGCATTTGGGTGTTATACACAGGAGGAAAAAAAAAACTAGTGCGGCTTAGAATACCTTCCGAACGCTAAACACACGTGATAAAGTTTATTTTTGGACAAAAGTGTCGAAATGAATTGCTAAATTTTCCAAATGGGGTCAGTGTGGCAAGTGTAATAATGTGGCGGACGTGTGGTCGCAGAAGTTCAGGTGGTGGTGCGTGGTGGTGGTCCCGTTCGTGTCGTTCTACCTGACGGGGCTGGTGCTGGAGCTGAGCGCACCGTACGTGATCAAGGCGCTGCTGCTGGGCAGCTTCTATGCGCTGCTGCACTTCGTCTCCAACCTGCTGTTCGACGATGACCTCAAGAATATATTCCCACTCAGCGTGTACTTGGCTACCAAGGTAACGACCGAGAGCCGTTGAGAATTTTTGAATCTGTTTTATAAAAAGAAACAAAAATTGTCTCTATGGTCTTAGGCCTACATCTGTGAAATGAAATATGTGAAATATGTCATAGTTAATATGAAAACGTACATTGCATCGTTAGCGTGAGCGGTGTATCGTGTATCGTACATCGTGTAGAGTGTATATGTGTGTGGTGTCAGATGTGGTTCTACATAACGTGGGTGGTGTTCGTGTGGGGCGCGGCGGGGGGCGCGGCCACGGCGCTGTTCGCGGCGAGCTCGGCCGGCCTCTGGCACACGTTCCTGCGCTCGTGGCGCGCCGACCCCGGCGTCATCACCGCCTCCAGGCAGGACAAGTTCCGCGTGAGTATCTCACCTTCATAACGGTACGCTTACACGGTAGCCCTACTGTTTCGGAAGGAACATCTTTGGTATTTGTGGGATGACACATTGAAAATTTAATAATCTCAAAGATGAATGAAAATATAATAACTACGTAAGTACGGGGGCGGTGCAGACGGTAACATGACGGACTTTTTTTTCAGTCAGGATTTCTTAATTTAATTAGACTCGATTATTAATCAATTTACATTTCTTTTAAATCGTCATAACAGGGAATAAGTTTGAGAAAAATAAATAAAAATTAAGTAGTCATTAACTGGGCATTTGCAAATTGTCCAAATTTTAAAATTTAATTAAGTTTTAAAACGCGTAACCCAAAAACCCTACCACCGCTTCGACGAATTAGTAGCCGCAGAGAAGAAGTGGTGCAAGAAACTCTCAGCCTTTAGTATATATAATGTGTGTGTGTGTGTGTGTGTGTGTGTGTCAGACGATCATCGAGCTGTCAGAGATGGGGCGCGCCGGCGGCGGCTTCGAGCCGGCTCGGTTCTGCTCGGCGTGCCTCGTGCGGCGCCCGCTGCGCTCCAAGCACTGCTCCGTCTGCAACCGCTGCGTCGCCAAGTTCGACCACCACTGCCCCTGGGTCGGGAACTGCATCGGTGAGCTCTCATCGATAAACACATGCCATCGGAACATTTTGTTTGTTCGATTTAAACTATTTGCAGTTAAATTTCTTTTATTGAAATAAAAAAAAAATAACTATTCGGAATAGGATTGAAATTCCTCACCGCGATGTATCGATGTTGAGTTTTTTCGTGACATGGACCGATAGTTCAATTGTGTCTTCCACGTATGCATCCAATATATATTTTAGAATGTATACAGTATTATCTTTAAAATTGCATAAATAATTATTTTATAAGATTAATATATAATGATAAAATGAGAGGCGAAATGTAAAACGGTAAAACAGTTTTGAAAGAAAAATAACGGTCAGCTCGATGTACTGACACTTATATACATAGATATATAAGAGGCTTAGAGGTGGAGTGACCTCTGTGTCTGTATGTGTGTCAGGTGCGCGCAACCACCGGTACTTCGTGGGGTTCCTGGCCAGCCTCGTGGTCATGTGCTGCTGGATGGTGTGGGGATGCGTGCAGTACTTCCAGGCGGAGTGCGCGGTGGAGGGCGGGGGCGGGGGCGGGGGCGACACGCTGGTGGCGTGGGCTCAGTGTAACGCGTGGGTGGCGTGGGTGGCGGCCAACGCGGTGTTCCACCTGTTCTGGGTGTCGGTGCTGCTGGGCTGCCAGCTGTACCTGGTGGTGTGTCTCGGCATGACGACCAACGAGCAGCTCAACCGCGGCCGCTACCGGCACTTCCAGGCGCGCGGCGGCCGCTCGCCGTTCTCCCGCGGCCCCATCAACAACTGCGCAGACTTCTTCCAGCTGCGGCTGTGCGGCCTCCTGGCGCCGCGCGCGCCCGACTGGGCCGACCCCGACCGCGACCTCGACACTGACCGCGACCGCGACCGCGACCACGACAACGACCACGACCACGACCGCGACCGCGACCACGACGACACGGCGCCCATGCTGCCGCGCGCCGACCACCACTACGTGTGAGCAGTGGCCGGCGTCGCCTCGCACGCTACTCACTACTCACTCACACTAAACAGAACAGAACTACTGTAATGAACACGAACTCAATTTCGGCATAATGTAGATCCGTTATTCGCGGCATTAATCTCGTCAAATTTCAAAAAGTCCATATTGAAAGTTACCAGTACCGGGCTGTGGGTACTGTTGTCATGATCCTCCACAATAGTAATGGACCGGAACCGCGAACCTTTAAAAGGGTACTAGTTACGGTTTACTTAACCATCAAATAGGTAAGCTTTTCATTGAAAATCCATAATAGGCTTACCCTGCAGTGATTTTAAGAATGTGATCAAGGTATTTAAATCTCTATGCGTAGCGCATACGTCATATTGCTAATTAGATAGGATTTTGTTTTAATACATTTTGAGCTCTTCAATATTATCTTCAATTTAGCTCAGTTTAACTTAAACTGAAGAATCACAGCACATTTGCAGTTTTGCCAAAAATTCGAATTGAATTTATTAAAGCGTTTAACAACACCCAACGGCGCTCTAGCGCTGCCAACTGGACTGAATATGATAAGTTATTCTTAACTCATACTTGGATAGAAATTTCTAGATTCTGCAGGAAAAAAAAAACGATAGGGTTACACATATTTCAAGGTAAATACTTCTACCTCGTTAAAAAGCTGACCAGAACGATTAGGGTTACCTTGTGTTGACATACCATAAAGGTTACCATATTGATTTAATTACCTTTTTCATAAGCTTCGTGTTGGCGATGTCACGTGAATGGTCTTGTCAAACAATGCAAGTACACCTCGCATATTTGGTCGCTATTCCTCCATCGCCCTCACTCCCAAAATACATTCGTGTCATTGTAGTTATATAATTTCTTGTGATTATAAATCATCTCTGGAAAATAAGTAATCTCTTATTTTCCAAAGATGAATTATGTTCAATTTTCTATGAGAAATTGTGGTGAATGATGAATGAATGAACAGAATTTATTCGATTTTTTCGTATGTGCCATCAAATATCGTTCAGGGAGAAGATTAGACCATAGACAAAAATACACATTAAAAATGTTTACATATCCCATGGAACCGGTGCTGGATAACTTTAAATACATTTAGCGAAAATATTTTGTAGATATATATTTATTTATAAATAAGTAGTTCGAATACGACCATAAGCTAGAACATTTTGTTTGCACGGCTCATAAAAATGTTATATAATTAACCAATTGCTACATTTCAAATACTTGTATGAACTATTTGAGCGAGCCAATGTTTTAATTCAATATTGAAGTGACTCGCTCAGTGTTCACAGTACAGTCTATATAACAAGGGCCGTGGAGTGACTCGAGCGAGAGCGCTCCTTACAATAATGACTTGTACAAATCGTTCTAATGCCTTCGTTTGCAAGGTTTTATTGTTTGCTAGAGGATGATAGCCATTTAAACGTGTTATTTTCGTTTTGTAAGTGGGATATATTGGTAAATATTGTGTATAATAATGATAGAGGCATTCATGCTAGCCACTGCATTGTTATTATTAAACTTAGAACAAAACGATCATGTTGTCTATATCAAGACTTACATAAGTGTTGCCTTTTGAAGACGAACAAATAAGTTATTAATTATGTACATAGACTCTCGCGGCGTGTTGAAGTTCGACAGATATATAGTATATGATATATCGCTCCGAGCGCGGGATCCCGCGGTGAAGTGCTTTAGTTAAGTCTATTCTTTGTCGCACTAGTATATTGTGACACGAGTGATCATCGCTTTGAGTTGGTGGAGCGGAGGCCAGCGGTTATGGAAGTCACTCCGGCCTGTCGACCTTCAATCCTGCGCCCGTCACTATATTTAGGTTAATTTCTCGACGGCTGCGTGCGCTGTAGGCCGCCGCGTGCCGGTCGTGTCGGTCGGACGGTCGGTCGGTCGGACGGTCTGTCGGTCGGACGGTCTGTCGGTCGGACGGTCGGTCGGTCGGACGGTCTGTCGGTCGGACGGTCTGTCGGTCGGACGGTCAGTCGGTCGGACGGTCGGTCGGTCGGACGGTCTGTCGGTCGGACGGTCGGACGGTCGGACGGTCTGTCGGTCGGACGGTCTGTCGGTCGGACGGTCGGTCGGTCGGACGGTCTGTCGGTCGGACGGTCGGTCGGTCGGACGGTCTGTCGGTCGGACGGTCGGTCTGACGGACGGACGGACGCCGAGGACATCGCGTGCGTGTGTGTGTGTACGCTGCCTCTCGGCTCCGACCAGTATTACCCACGTATGTGTGGGATTGTAATGTAACCGCTGTATATATTATTGCGTGACACTTGTCGTTTTGTAAATTATTAATTAAAATAATTAATTGTGGTCTCACGCTTTTTATAAAACTAAATTATCTTGATGTTTGTATATACTGTAGTATAGAACCGAAGGTGTACAGCCTTTTACTTGTTGAATCAGACATTTTCATGCGATCGTGATGCGATCTTCCATATAATCAAACGCCGACATAAAAACCAATTAGTGAACGGTTTTATATTAACATTCTGAAATTATGAAATATCTTTCAAAAATGCGACGCGACAAACAACAACTGTTGCCACGTTCTTGTCGCATTCTTTATATTCTTTATGTGAAATCAAAACCCGCAATGATCGAATACTCCAGTCAGGAAAATGTTTACCTGATTGAACTATTCGATCATTGCGGGTTCGTTCGATACTTACTTTTCAGTGCGTCGGCGGTGCTGTATATGATTACAATTCTTCCTAACCGCAATGTCTGCGGCAGCCCAACACTTCTGGTGATGGGAATTTTATTGTACCTTGAAGTCATTGATAATATTTGTAAATCTATGTTTCATGTATGAATTGTGGCTATGAATGTACCAACATGATGTGTATTATAAATGTTTCAACAGCTAACAAACGTATGTTGTGTTTTTGTACTTATCTCTATTCTGTATGTTAGATTCGGGGTTGTCTTATTAACATTGTCTTTGGTCGTGATTCCATAGTTAATAAAGCTAATAGCAGTCTCATTTCATACTGATACAATAAGAACGGGATATGATGTATAGGAACGTCAAATTAGTTAATTTTTTAGACAATTTAATTTGGTGAAGCGACATGTTTGTTCACTAGCAATAGGGCCTTACTAATCCTGAAATGTCTTCTACTTATATATACTAAGTTTTTTTCTTTGTCCAAATTAAAATTTTATTCGAACAAACGTGACACAACGTTCCCTCAACCACATTCCTATAATAAGTTTCACCACCATACTCCCGTTAATCCCACGAGCTATGCCTCCAGGACTTTCACTCTTACAGAAACTGTAAGAGTAATACTTTTAGGTACATAAATATTTATTAGTATTTAGATGTAGGTTGAATTCTTCAGTTGTGTTGATATCAACAATGTTTTAATTTGTCAACGTTTTTGTTATTTTACTGAAGCCCTTCTTACATACTCTCGGATGGCTCGTTAGATAATGCCTTCATTATGTGTTCGACCCGCCCACTGGGCTTTTGCGAAACAAATATCACTATCAATGGTTCATAGTGAGGCCCTAAGGACAAAATAGGCATTTTATTGCCGAATCGTCACAATTCTATCCTTTTCTTGTTTAATTAAAATGAAAGAGACGTCAAAACGCATCAAACAAATGTATAGAGATGTACGTACGATGTATTATACCTACTTATTAAGTTAGTCAGTCCTGAGTTGTTAATTAGAACTGCCTGCGCCTAAACGAAACGTGTCTTATCAAAATAAGTTTTAAGAGTTTGAGATTATTTGATATCAACGTTTATTATATTTCATATGTAACTCGTAAAGATCGCACTATGCTTAGGGACGTTCCGCGTGTGGACACTTGTGACGTCACTATATTAGTGTATACTATAAGGTTGACTAACTTACTTTTAGACGTGACGCCGGGCGGGGCTCGCGTGCCGGCTTCGTAAACTACGTTATGTAACTATTATTATAAACTTAAACCAAAATGCATTTTAATTAAATATTTTATGATAAAATAATTATTTAATTCATTCCAGTGTTTTATTTACTGTTGACCTAGTTTTGTTTATCATTAGCCTAGTATACACTGTGTTGAACACTACACATATTTCCTAGTTAATTATTTTGTTTTATTTTCTTTCATTGGCTTCATCTGTTTGTCTGTCTGTCTGTCTGGACAAAATCTTATATAACATTTCCTACCACTGAGAAAATGCCGCTTAATTATATATTAAGCCAAAAAGACTGCTGGTCTGGTTACGTGATTGTGGGGGTTTCATTAAAAACGTTTTCATTTTCGGTGTGGCATCGTCCTTTGCATTTTGCGGTATTATATTCAATACACTTCCATATGATTTTTTCATTACATACTCTCTCTCTCGTATATACATACCCCTTATGCAATAGTTGTTTCGCACCTTTATTAAAATACGTTTAAAGGATATTAATTAAAATCGTATCGTACCACTCTTTACAAATCTCTGGTAAATTTTTTGTAGTGTATCGAAACAATACGATAGGAATTAAACGTAACTTTCGAGTACTCGATATCCACTCTTTAGGGTTGCGTATTCGATGGCTCGAAATCGAATCGAGGCGAGTTACTGTACGATACTCCTGCGTGCTAGCTCTACAACCCTTAGTTCTGTTACGTCAACGTCGACAGCACTCACGAGACAAACGGCAGCCGTGTTGGCTAGTATAACATATCAAGTCGAGACCCGAAGGGACACGGGGCAACGGAAAGAACGGATAAAGCTCTCGGTTTATTAGTTAGACAAATATCACTTTTATTTACAACCGAAGCGATCACAAATGATAATACAACTAAAAGTAATCACCTAAAACTACTTAACAGATTGAAATATTTACAAGAGTAATAACAAGGCGGGGGTCACGCGGTCACGCTGGTCACGCTGGTCACGCTGGTCGCGCGGTCACGCGGTGGCCAGCGGCTGCGTGACGACGGGCGACCGGCGCGGGGAGTCGTCGCGCTCCGCCGCGCACAGCTGCAGCGCCGCCTCCAGGTCTCGGAGCACCTGCACGCAGGCACTCTTACACTAACGCTATATCGTACCATTACACAAACATTACAATGTAACTACATCATTACATTAATTACGTATCCATGTATGTATATATATATACATATATATACACACACACGGCTACACTGTCGCGGTGACGTGATCGGTCGCGATGTTTGGCAAGCAGCGAGCTTCCGTAACAATTGATTACAATTTAGTGCAGCGATAAGGGACTATGATTAAACGTTTCAATTTCAATGAAAAATATTATAATTATTGAATAAACTAATGCTTTCAATATTGTATTCCCAACGGCAGACGGCACAGTACAGTTACATTAATTTTGAGTTTTAATTTTATCTATCTACAGTTGGTATTCAATGCGTTGAATCTTAGCATATTTAAGTATAATAAAATACGTCATTAAAGAACACCTCTTACGCAAAATGATCCGTAGATTATTGTAATCTAGCAAGTTATTAAAATATCAAAACATTCCACAAGTTTTGGTATAATTGGATCTACCCGAGATCAGAATGTTGGTAAAGCTGTGAAACGAACGTGTTCAAAGTGGTCACATTAATTACTACAGACTTGCGTCAATAAAATTTATCTTATCTTATCAAACGGACAACGTTGTATTAACAGTAAGAGGGTCACGTATTCATCTCTATTAATCATTAGATATGTCATTTCATTTCTCCACCCACACGACATTTTTATGCAATATTTTATCAACTGAATAATATTATGTCAACAATTAAAGTTATTGTAATTATAACGGACATTAAACGACTTCCAATTAAATTGAGTGTCAACGGTCCAAATGTTTGAGGCACACCTTACCGTACGATTCAATATTCCATGCGCAGAAGTTAGCATAATGACGTTTTGTTGCATAGTACTCTTTCTTAATTTACAAAAATATAACATCACTTGGTAACTAGATCTAGTAAGAGGCCTATTTCATCTGCCGGTCAACACTTCGCCGCCGAATTTATCATCTATGAGTGTTTCGCTGACCATTTTTCAAATACCACTCGACATAAACTAATAGCATCACAAGTAAAACTCGTGTAAATTTTATGACCGAACGATTTCCGAATATTTTGTCCGATATTTGTAGAATGGACTTTGGATTCGTGTGTGAAACGTTCGTCGGTGAAGAGTTTCACAATGCTCATCTGTATTGTATACTCAGAGAATTGGAAGCGGCCGTCACCCATCTATGACTAAAGAAACATATAAATAGTATGCGTTTAAATAACAATAGCATCATCGAAGAGAGCCGCATTGTTATTAGAGCGCACAGTCCTGGCGGCGGTACTGACGTCTGTCTCCTTGGTGTCGAGCAGCGCGAACCGCCGGTGCAGCGTGGTGAGGTGCGCGAACGTGAGGTGCAGGTGCGCGTGCAGCCCCAGCAGCACGGCGTGCCGGAAGTGCGCCGCGTACATGTGCGCCACCACGTGGAACTGAAGCCGCACCACGCGCCGCACCACGCTCTCGAACATGGCCGGGAACTCGTTCGCTGCCAACACCAACACCACGACCAAATGTTTATCTATTCTGGTTTACCAGTAATACGCGATTGTCAAAATTGATGGAGATCTAAATGTAGTCAATATGATCAGAGTTCGGCGGAATCCATTGGACAGTAGCTCTTGTATTATAAAACCGAATTCAACAGGGAGTTCACCTGCGAGCCGATAAGTAAAGCTGGCTCCCATTAATTTATCTATGAAATGTTTTTAAAAGGTAAAACCATAAAGCATAACCAATACATTATTGAAACCCAACGTGAACATTGACCCTAGATGATGAACTCTGTCCGAATGCATTGAGCGCGGAAGAGGCTCATGACGTACTCACCGTATTTAGTTGGGAATATAGTTTCATCATTGATGGTCTTCTGTGTGTATGTCATGACGTAGTCGACGTACTGCGGCGCGGCGACCCGCGACTTCTTGCCGCGCTCGTCGTACCAGGCGTAGGTGCGGCCGCCGGGGCCCGTCATGTCCGGGCACGTGGCCGCCGTGCAGAACTCGGACACCGTGCCGTACAGCAGGTTCACGTGCTCGAACAGCGCCAACGCTGGAACGTTACCCAAACGAACATGTTACGTACACGTCTACTACATATGAAAATTATATATTTTTAGTGTTCCTTTTCGGGAAAATAAAATATTAAATAAGTTTTGTAATAGGGTATTATATATTATAAATATTTGAACTTGAAGCTTTTGGAAACTGTTATTTGTTGCTACATTTATAACTTTAACTAGAGAATGAATGAAAGAGGAATCTCTAGTATTTAAATGTGCACACACCTGCAGCGACAGGGATGTTTTAATAGCGAACATGTCTGAGGCGACAACTTCTTAGTACTCCTTATGTCAATGATCCAAGAAACAACAAAACCATAATATCAATGAATATTTTGAATGATTATATGACATTATCGGCCCATAATATTGTGAGTGAACATTAACAATGATGCGTTATTAAATTGTTAAGATGTGAGAACCGTTATAGTTATGACGAACGCGCTCGTGAGGACTCGGTCAGTCCTTGCCGCCGTGTCCAGTCCCAGGCGGCGCGCGCGATCGATATAAAGCAACGTTATGTATTCATTTTGTGTTCAGTTTTATAAATTACCATTGTAGATAGTATACGGTAGCCCGCATTGCCGTTACCGAACGGTGAAACGAGCATCGATCGACAATTCCGTGTCATCGGATCCGTTCCGAGGCAGCGGCCGCTTATTATTCACCGCAAGACGCACTTTATGCGCGGCCCATTTACACAGAGCTCATACAAAACCATCATACAACACCAGCGACGACGACGACGTCTGCTAAAGACTCACTTTACTTTATTGACCTGGATATTCGATAACCGTACAACATTTTCAAAAAATTTATTAATTAAACAATAATAATTAGTTGCACATATAATATTTTCATAATCATGATTCGAATGACTTAGAATATGTTTTAATAAACTGAATGAGACTGAATGTTTGGAAGTAGTTAGGTATTGATATTGGTAACTGACGAATATTGTTGTCTTCGCCATATTGATATGAAGCCAATACCTGGATGTTAACTTATAGAAATATGGTTCCTTCCTTTTTTAATTCTTAGATTATGCACCTCTTTCATTGATATCGCTGTGATCTAGGAATGCAATTTGATGAATTTCTTGCTAGAGTGATGAAAGCTGGACATGACGAACAAGGTGAGGTGTGATAGGTCGTGGTACTGACTGTGTGAGGCGAGCCACTCGTTGTAGTCGAGGCCGTGCGGCAGGTCGACCAGCTGGCGCATGTCCACGTCGGGCAGCTTGCGCTCCAGCAGCGCCTCCTGCAGGTACAGCTTGGGGTCCCCGGCCGGCTCGCCCTCGCGCTCCTTGCGCCGCGCCTTCCTGTAACACCACAGCACCAGCGTCAGACAACTAACTTAACTACTCAGTGCAAGCAACCTCATTACTTTTAATAACATCTTATTTTACGACACGTCGTAGGGCAAACAGCGTGCTGTTTACCTACTATGGTCGGTCAGTGGCAGTAGTAGCCTATCAATTGCTTACAATTGCCTTTTACGAGATGCAGAGCATAGTATTTCCAGTAGCAAACTGAGGCATTACGAAGAGAAAAAACTCAAACAAATGACACCACTTTTTAATATCGTGTTTATGCGATGACTAAGTAGCGGTACTGGCGGTGTCATGCCTCTTAACACCCAGCGCGAATAAAGTCGTGCGCAACAAGCAAGAGCCAGCGACGTGAACCCTAAACGTTAGCTAGGGCACACACGAGCGGTGCTTGCGGTCAGTACCCGCTCGGTACATTATTACCACAAGTGACCACAACATAAACTACAATTACACACCAACCATAATTTGCACAAAGAGCTCGTGTCGCACTGGAATTGGTTAATTAATTTGATTTTATCTTTAAATTTAATTGTTAAAGTATTGATAGTATGATATTGAAGGTAGATATAACTACTATCGTGTAGTCCATCACAACAAGCTCGGCGAGGCACTTCAATATAATCGTCGCAACTGCTAAATAAAAGTCCAATTGCTTTGATCTTGACCAATTATTTGTGTTTTTCTGTTCTTGAACTATTTGACCGAGCCGGGAGTTGGCACTGGTACATCTTACACACTAACAAAGTTAAAGTAAGGTCTGTAAGCTAAAATTATCAAGATTAAGTTGGTTGTACTTAACAGTTACTGCCATATAAAACCACGCGTAGATAATGAATGCAGTAAAGTGGACTATATAACTATATATATAACAACTGATTATAAAAACCAAGCTTATAATATTCAACAGATACTATTTAATACAATAGGTATGTTCGGTTGGATTGAAAATGTGCAAAGCGATAAAGAAGCTTAAAAGGCAATACGAATAATCAATTATCGTTGATGAATATGTCGTTGGTGTCTCTAATCTAATCAAATAAATAAATCAACTAGTTGGCGGCATTGCGGAAAGAAACGACGCAGCACGCTTTTATGGACATTTTCAGAAGACATGCGGACATTGGATGTTACTGTTGACAAACTGAACACTTGGTAAGTAACTTAAAATTTTATTATATTACGGTAGATACCTAAATCACAGATACGACAAGTGGTTCGCGACCTCGGCCCTGCATATAAGGTGAGGAACAGTACTAACTTCCCGAAGATTGCATTAAGCAGCACGGAGAGCCAGAGCACGAGCACTTCAAGACACCTGTCCATGGCGGGCATCGGGCCCTCGCGCCTCGTTCAGCCAACAATGCCACAGCGGCGTAGTAGCCGTTGGAGCAGCGGACACAGGAAGTGTAGAGGACAAGCGGCGATGGTGGCGGCGGCGAGGCCATCGCTCGCGACCGCAGCCTTCGTATCTATTACGCGCGAGGCACGACAGTGACTCATCCACTACATCAATGAACCCTAAACGAACTTGTCACATTAGTCTCGTTCAAGAGACAAGTTTTTCGAAAAGTTGAGCTACGATTATGTTGCTATATTGATTTACACACACCAACACAGATGTACACTTTTAAGGGAACGATAATATCTACTCGATCTGGAGTTTTCGGAAAATAAACTGACACCACTGACAACACATTTTCGACAAGATAAAATATAGGTTTCTTTTTTTTTTCAAATATTATCGACAATACGTAAGACACACAAAGCTCGCTGCGTGAAAGTGAACACAATAAAAGCTAACAAAACCATAAGCAGACGGAACCGAACGTTCGAACAAACGGTAGCGACAGCGGCGCGCTCACCTGAATGGAACTGCAGAATACAGGTAAGAGGGCAAAGAGAACAGAACACCGAGCACAACAGCGTGACACATCGCGGCGAGGAGCAGCGGCCGACTGACGAACGGGCCAGCCCGCGCCTGCGCCCGCGCCCGCGCCCGCGCCGCCCGCTGTCAATATTATCTCCATCGTATGCATTACCGACCAAAGCGCGTGCGCTACATATCGCCCACGCTAAATAAATTTAAAAAAACGTTAAGGTGACCAAATTGTTTTGTTTATTTCGAAACCGGAATAATACGTGACATAAATAGTGTGTTGCGTCCTTGAGGGTGACTTCACTTTATTTATTTTTAACAAGATTCTCAGATATTTATGTTTTGAACGAACGAAATGTATTATGTTTAGGCAACAAAATTAAATAATAAATTTTAAAGGAATCAAATTTAAATTATAATCTACTTTATTGATTCAATAAATGTATGAAATAAAAAGAAAATAAATTATTCAGCTAACATTTGAGAACAAGGACATTATTCTATGAATGATGTAGAAAGCCGTCGTGTGATCGCATTTTTTACACATACATATAAGAAAGAAAATGAAAAAAAAGGTTCTCGTATCAGAGGCGTCAAAACAAATTATATGGGACACCAACAAGAAGTTCACTTAAAACTAGTTCTGCAGATACTATTATCATTATCATGATCACAGTGTCTATACGTCGACTGTTAGGCACAGGCCTTCCTAAATGCTGAAACACAAGAGGATGTTGGGCCATAACATGACCACGCTCACCCGAAGCGGCCTGGTGGGTGAAAGCGGTTGGCATAACAACATACTCCATCCAACCTACTCGTTCAATCATATCGACAGCTGCAAGTTATAACCAGAGTGTAGATTGCTGATCCACTACTAGTTCACGTGACCTTCTAAATAATGTCATTGACATGGACACACACACATTAATAGGCAAATTGGTCGGTTGTGTGAATTAGACAAACGCTAGCTGGCAGATCGAGGAGATAATCAAAATGTTCGGGCTGGCGACTACAATATATAGTTTATTTGTTTTTTTAACCTTTTAAAACACTTCTATGAATAAGGATCTACATATCCAGGTTTTACTATGGAAAAGATGACGATTTAAATATAAGGTTTAAGGCTTAATATAAATAAAGGAAACACTATTATTAGATTATTATTTATCTTGATATTTTTAGATTAATATTTACTACATAATTTTCCTAAAATACTTCAACAATTAGACAATGGGAGACACTCATTTATTCATATAAAACAAAGGCGTACGGGCAGCGAGCTAGCATAGACCTTATTTGGTGTACATACGGTGCAATTTCATCAACGCGGTCGATTGAGATAAGCATTCCGTCCGCGCTACTGTTCAATGCATAAAATTGAATTATCCACCTATACGATTATTTCATCAGACCGTAAAGTATTTAAAAAAATACTAGTATATATTATAATCGCATGTCGATCGACTGATTGATTAAGAGTAACTAGAAAATTTGAGGAATCCTTGCGAAGTTCCTAACCTGTATGTTTATTTATATTTGGTAGTGTCAATACATTTATCAGGTATAACAAAAGGGAATCCTGTACTAATGTAGTACGTCCGTAGTAACGTTACATGACGAGTTGAGGACTAATGTTTCGAGGAAACCTATATACATATAATTTTTTAGACCTCAAATTTTTGACTTAAATTTATTCATTTTGCTAGATCCACATACTTATAGGAATGTCATATAGTCATATAAATTTTTGCGGATCGGTGCTACAGTAGTATAGGCGAGGAGTTGGTCGGCGTAGTGGTCTGAACGCTCTGGTTTCGGTTACGACCACAAAGTCACTTTCACCATGTTTGGGCTCTGGATGGATGGAACGATTGCCTCGAGCCAATCAAGCCCAGTTGTTACAGCAGCCGTTATTTTTGTTAAACGATCACATCATTTTCTACTTATTTCCGCTAGTTCCGCATGATACGGTGACGAGAGATAAAAGCGAAAATCTATTCCTTAGTTTTATAATTGCTGTTTCTAAATAACTAAATATCTATAGATTACATGCAGATCTTTGAAACGTCACTGGTCGTATGAACATTGGCAAGACAAAAGTAATATATGATTATATTGTAAATAGGTAAAACTGTCCCAGATCATTGACCCCTGGGGCCGGCACTCGCCAGGAGGCGGGCGCAGTGCCAGCCGCGTCGCTGTATAACCGTAACTTCTTATAGTTATTCCAGAATAATTTGGTACCTCGGTAAGTACCTATTACATGACATCACGGTTCCCTTAAATCCAAGTTTGTATAATCTTCATGTAATGTTTTATCATATTGAGTATTATGACGGTATCCCAATAGATGAATGTCGATGTCTACCGCGTGCGCGAGGATGGTTCCAAACATGTTGTGTGGTTAAACATTCTGATCAATTGGTGTTCATGAAAAGTATTGTATTCACATAGAAATGTGTTATTATTTCGATTAAAGTAGTAACGATGTAGCCTCCTTACGTCCATCGTATCTGTTCCACGTGGCGGTTTTGATTTGGATTCAATATCCTGTCTTCATACCTATTTTTTCTACTTACTGCTACAATATAAAACGCTAAGGTCTCCAGCATTTTTTAATACGTCGTTGCACACCGAACCTAGTGGAAAAGATAACCTGTTCATTATTGATGAAACATTAGTAGCCAGTGACTGTGATTAATCAACAGGATTCAACAGTTTTTGAGATAAATCTATCACTGTGACTACACTGACGAAAAGAACGAAAAAGACGAGGCAATGTAGGCACCTGTTGCGCCGGACAGGCGGGGGGCCGGGCAGGCGGACCCCTCACCACAGACTCGGCCCGGCCGGAACACCGGAACTGCCCCCCCCCCCCCCCCCTCGACTGACGTCATGAGGGGTTTCCACAGACGTCACTGGAGCTTACCATTGAAGTTTAAATGTAGGTTGCAAAATTTGGCATTGTAACACGAAACACTACGGTGAAGTTTAATAAAACGGACTCGATCACATAGAAGTAAGATAAAATATCATTGATTTAGTACTTGTATAGTAATAAAGATGATGTACCTACTACTGATACTGACGGAGGTCAATATTAACATTATTATTATTACTATTTATATTTTATATACAACCAAATGACGAGTTTTGGACTATAACAATAACATGCACCAATGCGACATTCCTAGTTACCTAGTTTCTAAATTATTTTTGATTGTTATGTAAGGTGAGCGCACGTGTTGCTGAGGGCGGGTCGCGGGGTGCGGGGTGCGGGGCGCGTGTCGCAACTATTGTTTATGCGAGAGTGGCGTCAAGGTTGCACCGATTGACGGCGTGTTGCCTCCGCCTTTCACAAAACGTGCCGCTGTCAGTGATCACTTGGACGTAAGAATTAAGATGTGCTTAGGTATATCATTGTTATGATGCCACATCAACAATCATTCATCACAAAAGGAGAAATATATGTGTCGAATTAAATCGTTCGTCAAATAAATGTGATATTTTATTATATAACCGGAATACGAAAGAATCATCACAACGTATCGGCGAATCGCGTTCTAACTTAGGTTTAATTTCCTAAAAGAATATGCCAATAGGTATTACTGTACCCACCGCAGTCGCACTCAACAAGTAGCTAGTGCCTATGTATTATAGAACACACCCTATTATAATTATGTCATTGCCTATGTTGTGTCACCCAAACACAACACACGAAACGACACAACAAATGTACGCACAACGCTATAGACAGTGATGGCAACCTAACAATAATTTTGCATAATTATTTGAAACATGTGTGCCAATTAGAAAACAACGATACACAGCCTCTCTTGTGGTAATGAATACTTGCAATAATCAATAACATGGACCCAGGATGGTACCAGGCAGACCATCAACATAATTTATAAATATTATTAACATTAATCGCCAAGAACGAGGTCAGTCGGTACTAGCCGTACCACCAACAGAAAATTTCCAAAACAAATCTGGTTTTTTGCTTTGATTATTTTTATGGTTTGATTCACTTATTAATACCTTATTCATTATTTTTATATAGAAAATTTAATACCGACTTCCTATACATTTGTATTTGTATATAAGCTAAATAGGTTTTTAATGATGACCAAATTTTTTTTAATAGTGTGTATAAGTTTAAAAAGAGGTCTTGTCGCGTGGATGTGTTTTGCACAGCAGTGCGACATTCGTAGGGGGTGTGAAGTGAGGAGGGGCGGGAGGGGGCAGGCAGTGGGGTTTGGGCGAGTGCGCCGCGTCATATCGCGCGATGTGTGCGAAGGTCATGCAGGCTTATCATCAACTACGTAAGGTCCATTACTCAACTCGCAATTGAATTTACAAAGTCGCAGACCTCCACTCCAAGAGTCGGTGCTAAAACTTCATTTGTTAATTGACGTTCATTTAGTGTACATGTATAAACCAAAGTAGAATAAGATTTTTTGACTTTGGTGTTATAATGTAATTTATAAAAACATTAATAAAATATATTTTAATATTTACCGGTTTACCTTCATTATATAAAACGAGGTAAGCTCTGTTTATTAATCAGCACCCTAATATTATTTACATATATTATAGATAACGTATATTGATCAGAACCCTGCCGCGATGTCGGTGCATTGAGAACATATTTCATAAGGTACTCATATTTATACGACATTGCGGGGTTAAAGTGCACACGTGACTCAATCAGACTAGATACAATTTTACTACAACAGTAATCAATATGACAATCAGCCGACCTTTGGTCGGACACTGTTGTATAAAAATCAATAATAAACGACTATATATGTACCTCTTGGCGTATAAATAACACGAGCGGGAACATACCTCACAGCGACCACTCGAGTATTCCGTACGATAATCAAAGTCAAAATATTTTATCATATTATTTTTCATATATACACTTATTGAACGTCAATGCAAGGCTTCTGTTCGTAAATGTACCGCGGGTCTTGTCATGATAATGCTATTCTTGTACGTATTATTATTATGATGCAATACCCGATCGTAATAATAATCATTGATTTGCTACAATATGGATTTGTATCTTAAATATTAATGCTGACATATTCTTTAAATATACTTAACTACAAAACCATTAAAAACATCTTAATTTTCAATCCAAATATAATTGTCGAGCTCATAGTAGGCAGCAAGACTGCGGTACCGGGGCGGCCTGAGCGAGAACCCTTTCACTCTGCTGATGAGCCGCGCAAACGTCGCGTCCCGCTGCCGATGAACCATCATTATTATTATCCCACATTTGAAAACACTGCTCCTTCAAAAGTTATTTTAAAGCAATGTATGAAGTATACGTCAGAAAGAATGAGGTGATAATCACCAAGTTGCATTTGTTCATCTCACATCTACGTCGTTGAAAGAATAGTTCGGGCTCCACATTGGTTAGTTCCATGTTAGAACATTGTAACGGTCCTCTCTAAATCGGATTATTTAGATTATTGGATCATAAAGATATTTCCAATTATAATGCTAGATAAATATAATAGCTTTCCATCGGTGTTGTTCGTGGGCGGTACGCTCGCAGTGCTCCAGTGCTCTAGTGCTCTCGACCAGGCGTGCGTGTCCCGCGCGCGTAGCATGGCAGCGCATTGCACACGCACGCCTTAAATTAATTTATGTAAGGTATGATGGTATGAGAAACTACTAAGTGGGTTCGTTTTAGAGATCCCTATGAGAATATTACACTACCAATTAGAAATAGCAAATTGTCAAAACTCCAATAAAACTTTATTCTGTTGTTAGATAAGGTATAGATCCAACATAAAATCTCAAAATTATTAAATGACTAGTCTTTCAAGGCACAATTTTTAGGATTTTTGTGGTGAAGGTTCAATCGAGCTCGACGGGCATGCATAAAGGATTTCGTGACTATTTAACAATTTGTTCTATAACGGTACTCGCTTATAATGGTAGGAACGTTCACTTCCGAGAGGAATGTTACGCATCTTACAGTTCGAAGTAACGAAGTAAAATAAATGCGGAACCAATCTGAAATCGCCTTAATAGGAGGTCCGTACTCACTCTATTACAATGTACAATTGTAGAAAAAAATCAAATTATTAGTCTTGTGACATTTTTGTACGTAGTAATATGTAACTTATATTTGGCATAGGCTAGGAGTGGGATAGATGGGGCATGTGTGCTTGAGCGCGTATCGGGGCCGGCGCGGCGTCCGTCCCGTTACAGCAGCGCCACCAGCGCCGCCGCCACCACACCAATATTTATTAGCGTGACCGAGCTGCGCGCCTGGCGCTGGCGAGAGTCGACCGGGCGGCGACTATACACTTAATCTTGTAGTAATAGGTCGGGGAAAAAGTTTCTTCGCATTTTATATGATTTATTGAAATTCACGACAATTTTTTAAGTTATTGTAAATTTCATTGCAGTATATATGTGCTATTTTGTTCGTAGACTCTCTGCCATCTTGTAGGTAGAAACATGATCCAGTTGCTGTAGCAATTTTGAGACTTCTGATCAGAAAAATGCAACAAGTACGATTGGCAGTCATCTCTTGATGTTAACCTGACACTGCCTAAAGAATTCTGAAGAGACTAAAACCGGTGGAAATCTGAAGATGCAAGCTCAGGGCTATATGGCGAATGTATTGGCACCTTCCAACAAAGCTCTCTTAATTTTTGCTGAGTGGCTGAAGATGAGACGCGGCCTAGCGTTATCGTGATAACAGACCACCCTTTCTATCAATCAATTCCGGCCGCTTTCTCTCAACTTCTAGCTTTAATCTCATCAATGGTTGGCAGTAGAAATCCGAATCGATGTTTCTGCCCGGCGGTAAAAGCTCATAATGAACAATGCCCTTCCAATCCCACCATAGACACAGCATCACCTAATTGTGAGTTAACCCAGGTTTTTTTGTCACAGTCTATGTTTTCAAAAACGGTTCGGTTTCATTAAGTCTCAATAAAGAATCTCAAATGAGTACACGGTTCATTAAGTGAGCTCGTGTGGCACACAATATCGAGCTTTTTTCAAATGGGTAAAAACTGTTTTGTGGTCAATTCCCAGTTCTTCAGCTATGTCGTAACTGCTGAAAAACCGATATTGCTCCATTTTTTCAAAAATAGCGTCCATTTTATATGTTACTTATATGTTACAGGGTGACCAGAGCGAGATACATCTTTGACATCAAAATTCCTGAATTTACCAACTTTGTGCTACTCTTACTGCCACTGGATTTGGTCCATAGACTTCACAATTGTTTTCGTGGCTTGGTTTGTATTTTTTCTTTTTTTGTAATGAAATTTTAAAACGTATCGATTTCTTCATTCGATTCGCTCATTTTGACAGAAAGAAAAACAAATGAAAAATAAGTGAGAAAAAAGTTTTTCCTAATTTTATTCTTTTGTTGAAATGTCACCTTTTTAATGTGATGAAAACCAGCCAGATACAAATAGTAAAAAGTCAGTCAAAGATATTTTATTACAAATATATATCCACACTATATGCATGCAAAATACTTTTTCCGCGACCTAATATTAAACTGACGATAGTTTTAAACTTTTACTCACTTTTGGATATTATTTAGTTTAAATATTAAACTATTATTAACCAAGCCTTCCTAAAATCAAGAAATAAAGTATTTTATTAACAAATTTATTTATTATTTTAGTATAACATTAAAAACCAAAACATACTCCTCAGTTTGATGACTTTGACATATGTCATATTATTATATAATATAAATATGGTTATTTTGTTTGGAAGTTTGTAATAAGCATGTATATATGTACCACTGTGTATATTTATAATTAGGCTGTAAGCTTTTATAATAAAATAAATTACTTTGTTATGAATTATATCCATTCCACTTCTAATATTTCATCAAAAAGATATATTTTTTAAAATTTATATTTCACTAAGGTAAAATCTTACCTTAGTGAAATAGTGCAACAATAGTCGATAATATTAAATTATAAATAAAAGATTAAATAAATCTTTTTAATGCACAAACAAAGTAAACAATGTCATTTGTTTATTCATTTAAAACGAAAGCAAGGAAACGATGATTAAAATTACATTTTAATAATCAACACAATTAACAACAATTGTGTTGTAACAAAATTACAATTAATAATAATACGCATCACAGGTCCCGCTGCTGGGCGCTGGCCTTCCTAATAATAATATTATATAATAATACGCATAGCTATAAAGCCAGACAATATCGATATTCAATTAATGAGAAGATGCCGAGGGGCTAGTAAGGAAACAAATTGTAGTGAGCATAACAAACGATTATAGTCTTTATAGTGGTCAATATTGTCACATTTTCAATATTGTATACATTATTTGACAGTTTCTCGTAAATTGAACAGCCAATAAAAAGGTTACATTAATAATAGTCAACTAATTTAAACTGAAAATGAAGTTTTTTTTGTTTGAAAGTCATCAATAGCAATAAGTTCTTGTTAACACCATCACCAGTATAAGTAATTTGAATTCTGTCAGAATTTGATGATTAAGAAAGGGTTGCCGATAGCTTTACTTTGGCCCTCAATCGTTGAACAACACGTTACAATGTCGATATATGTTAATCATATGGGCTCGGTCATCATATTAAAGATTGATTGACACCAGATAATAAAATACCTAAGTTTAAGTATATTCATTTATATAATTGTACAACACGTAGGCAGAGTGCGCGGACGGCCGGCGTCAACGGTTACTGTGACATAATCCATCAAAACTAAACATTTCTTTCCAAATTTACTATTGTGGCTATATCCACCATTAATAAAATATCGAGCAGTAATACAGATTGTACGAGAATGAACACCGGGCAGGTTGTCTCGTCAAAAATGTCCGCGTCGACAATAACAACAATACAATAAGAATCGAGGTCGAGCCAACGCGGGCCGTGAGATGCGTTCCGGAAACCGTCGCGGTTAGTACGAACATTTAGACCGTGTCGGTGCGAGCTACACCGTTACCTAATGTGATACTTATGCAGCCCACATTAGTCGATGAGAAATTTGATTACACACCAAGCTAAAATGTATAATCGTAATTAAATAAGTAATGAGCGGTCCAGCGCTAACTCACGCAACAAGTCCTCCCAAAAAAGCGACGGGTCCACCCCCGATGAGCCTGATTTTCTTATGACACGAATCGAACAGTGAGAGACGAGCGTTTGTCGTAGTCGGTGGTGCCGGCGGCGGACCCAGCACGCCCGCGCCGGCCAAGCCAGAGGAGCGCAGCATCACGTCACATACGTGCAAGCAGCGAACACTACAGCGCTATCCGGGCGCGAGCGCGGCACTTACCACCGCTGCTTCTGCGAGCTCTATCGCGCTGACCATCGCGACGTGCAGCCAGCGTCGCGGCCTACGCGAGACTGGCGCGCTCCACCCCACCACCCCCCGCCCACCCACCGCCAGCAGACCGACTCCTCCGTCTCACTTTTTTTTATAAATAAAAAATCAGTTTATGTTTCCATTAATGGTACGTTTTAAATATTGCATAAATCGATACGGTAAAAGAACAATTCTCGCACACAATCAAATCGCAGTATTACAAAAGGTACCTTATTTATGTTTATTAATTTAGTTTTTCAGGATTTCACTGATACAGGTATGTAATTGTTACCAGTAATCTTTTATTTTAGACGCTATATCTATATCTACCTATCTTAAATTTTAAGTCCATGAGACGAAGCCCAAAAAAACAGGTAAAACTCACGCATTAATAAAATCTATCGTATATGGACGTATAGCGTGCGTGGGTGGACTGATGTGATAATACTTATAACAATAGTACTCCAAATAATCCAGTACTCATTGCCGTCAATGACGTCATTAGACAATAATGACGTTATTCACAACTTTTTAGCAGAAAATAATGAATTGTGTACGCGTACGTTCATATGAGCATGTTTTGGCATTTAAACTATGCCTCTACAATATGGTGGATACTGGCGATTTATTGAAGAGGCAGGTCCTTAAATACAAGCAAGTTATTTGCCAGTGATGGCTTCCAAAAAATATACTCCCCCTCTTCATCACAATATAGCGCAGCATTCAATGTCAAAAGCCGTAGAACTGTTTTTCGTTTCCAATTGGCAATATAAATATTATAGTTTTAAAACCCTTTATCAATATTAGAAGTTAGTATTTGTATACATCAAGCTCTATAAAGTATAAATAAATATGTTATATTAGTTTATGGTTTAGACATGTTCGAGGCAAATATACAACGAACCGTAGACTTATAGAACCATTACATAATTTGAGATACAGTCAATTTACTTTTTCTTTTGACAAAATTATTTAATTGTTTAACTGTTATGTTTGACTGTTAATAAAATAAAACTAATTCCATAGTTATATCTAAAAATCACAATCAATTTACGGTAAGATCAGGCGGAGTTTGTATTATTTACTTTGTTTCAATTTTGAAAATAAATAACACATTTTAATCGGATTTTTGGATGGGATTCCATCACTAAAGCATAACTGTGTCATAGACAATGCTAGCTGTCAATGTCAGCCGGTCTTGTTTGTTTGCATTTTTGGCAAAAGGCATGTTTTTTAATTGTTTCGAGTTCACCGCATCGCGGCGTTAAATTAACTTCTGTTTCTGTTGAATAACACTAGTACAACTAGATAATAGTCAAAACTTTAGTGTGCGTAGTGACCTATACACCAAGTGAATTGTTCTGGTTTTGTCCAAAACTTACCTAATACATCTACGGTAAAGTGTCAAAGTGTAAACAGATATAAACACAACATAATGCACATTACTTCCATAGAGGTAATGTAACACTGTAACTCTTGTTTGTGTCTCGCTATGGAGGCCCGACTTACCAGAGGCAGTCCAGCATGACAGAGACATGCACGGCGCCGCACTCACCTGCAACAAGCGGACCATAGTTACAGACATCGCTCCGCGCGTACACAATCGCACAACACCGCGCCCACCACCCACCTCTCCACTCCATAGTTACGAGGCCCACTAAGCAGTCTGCCACAGTAAGCATCAAGTCGCACTCCGCAGCAGGTGCAAGTATAAATTAAGCTGGCGCACTAAAATTTACTAGAACTTATCAATGCAAGATCTCCAAGAGAGAGGCATCAATAAACTATAAGGGCAATCGACTATCTCAATTATTTTCTCTATAATTTGGTAATTGGAATATGTCATAGTTACGTGCTTTAGAAAAAATCTCAATGTATTCCTTGGAAACAAAGGGGACCAACAATCCCGGCAACAAGCTACATGCGGCAATAACATCATGCAGCTGACCAAAAGGCAACAATGAGTCACTCCGACGATACAATATCACAGTGTACCCAACTACCTACACACTGTACCCACTCACAACATTTGGACGTTAACAACGTCTAGTAATAAATGCATCAAAGAGCCACTGGATGGGCAACCGATAACTAATATGGCGAGAACGCGATTATTATTGCAACTCGTTGGACAATTGTAATTTAAAAAAATCGGAATATAACGAATACATTTTTGTGGTTCTTGAACTCTAAAAAAACTTACCTTGTAACATTGTATATGTTATCATACACAATGTTGTCATAGTTATCTAAACAAAATACAACAAAGACAGTGGTCACCCAGTAAAACAGGTGGCCGTGATTGATTAACGACATGTTTCCAAAAGACAGTCTTGAAACCAATCGGGTTGTACTATTACATTTTGTTACCGTAAGTACGACTCCACCAATTGGCTGCTTCCCACAAGACAATAACTACTAAAGCCAACCTTCCCACAGTCAACCTGTTCTCATCATTCTGATACCTTCTAAATAAATTGTCAATCGTTGCACAAAACATGCGTATAAACCGAAAGCAATAAGCCCAGAGGTGAACTGCCTTTACACAAATTTATTCTATTTAAAAAAAGGTAAATGAAAAAAGGGTTATTATAATATATCATATATGGTACCTGCTATTATTCGTAAGAGATATTACAGCGATGTACAGTACCTATCATAATTAACAATATAATACAACGTCTCATCATGTGGTGGAATATTACCATCATTCAACGTAAGTTCCACACTTCTTGCTGCTGGGCTCAAGCCTTCCTACATTGGGAACATAACGAAGGAACTTTTAACAATAATTGTGTCAACATGAGCGCTAGTTACGTAGTACGTAATCGTCCATTGTCCAGTCATTATTATTAATGATTTCGGAATCTTTCTGATATTTTTTGTGTGAAATCCTTATCGATAGGGGACTTGTCAAAACAACGCCAAAAAAGAGTATCTCAGGTGAGGTGCAACCATCGCCTATATAAGCATTCAACATAACAAATCACTTGATACTGCAGGCGCATCCACATTGTGGACGACAAAAGATGTAACACCTCCCGCGCCCTGTACATATACGCAATGGCTATCTTTGCCTTCACATTGAAAGAGTAAATTGCTTCACGGCCGAAATAAGAATGGTGTACTGGTAAACATATTGAGTCTGGTAAGTCATATTATAAAATTTAAATATCGATGTTATTAATAATGGAACGATGTAATCAACGAGCCTAAGCGTAAATATTTCGGAAATCACTATAAAAGTTTAATAATACATACGTAATACGGAGACTATTAGTACATTTTTGTTGGGTCAGTACACTGAATCAAACGGCAGTGAGATTAAAAGAACCCAGAACGATTATGTATAAGTGATTGTTTCTTTCGGACAATTAAGAATATAGCCTGTGGAAGTAATAATATCGCTCAAAGTCGGCCAACATCGATTTGCCCGTCGCCTTCATGGAATACGACGGACTTCTCATAACATCCGTGTGCTACTTTTAAGTAAAAGACCTTCTCGTGAAGTAACTCTAGTTATTAGTTCAGTTTTAGATTTGATTTATAAATTTGCGCGTTCGTTAATTTTGCAAAGATCTTCAGAAGTTATCTTCCGTGATGACTATGATGAGGTCCGGTGGCTTTATAATCAGATTTCGGAGACAAAACCTTAAGATTCAAGGGAAAATCTGCAGCGTTCAACCAAAACATTGAAGGCAATTTCTTTTTTATTTATTACAACGTTAGCAGCGTTCCTATCGCGCAAACACAGTCGTGCGTGGCGGACATAACGCAGATCTTTTACTAAAAAATAAACTCGTTTTAAAATTATTTGATATTACCGCTTACTTAGAAGAGAAACCCATTTCCAGTATAAGTTAAACCTCAATATATATTATATCTTATTGTACATCTCAGCGTGATATAATTACTTACCATTGTTGCAAATTATTCAAATTACCGATTAATCCCGCTACAAATAAATTTCAAACTAACTGTTGTAGGGAATAATAAATAGTTTAATCCTATTTTGTGTGAAATTGTCTAAGTATATGCCCGCGATTCGTTAATGCTGTCCAATTTACTATACATCCTATTGTTGTTAACCGCATTACCTACCGCAAAAATAGACTTTTCTAAACTTGATTATTTACATAAGTTAACGCTCGCAGATAGACAAATTTTTTGCACCGTCAAATATCGATATTATTTTAGGGACAGATTTATTCGCTCGCATTGTACGCTCTAATACAATAACTCGCGCCATTAATGAACCAGTTGCTTTAGAAACCGCTTTAGTCAACAACAACATTGTTGGGGAGGGCCCTATCCTTAATTTAAACCTTGAATATACTTCGTTGCACTGTCAATATTCAATTGATGAAAATATCAATAATAATTTCGAAAATATTATGACACGATTTCTTGAATTGGAAAATGTTCCTTCTTCTCCAACTAAATAAATGACACTGGGAGAACAGGAATGTGAGGAGATTAACACAAATTATACCTATCGCGAATCGGCGGTTGATCCGTCAGAGTTAGGAGATTTTAAGAATTATATGCTTATATAATGCTTATATTCGACAAATGTATTTAAAAATTTTAACTTATGAAGATCAACGCGTAATTTAATTTGGTAATGGTCCTATTAAATTGTATGAATTAACTCGGGTACTACTAACACTAAACGCATAATGGGCTACATGACCCCTGTTACTTTACTACCAAAATTAATTTTTAAACGCTTTTGGGTTTAAAAATGTGAGTGGGACGCCACTCCCTCAGATGAATTTTCAGTTTCAATTTTCAAAAATTCGGGTCAGATCTATCGCTTCTGTGCAATATGAAACTGTCACGATATTTAGGTGTTACTATGTAGTGATTCTTAAATGAAAAAAAATAACTTATTAAATCTGCATTATATAAATAAATATAAGTTTGTTAACCCATTAATGAGAGATGAATAGTTGATTCCGCTTTAAGTTTATTTGATATTTTCATTGACAGAACTCTAGGTTCTGCCAAGTGGGAGCGCATGTTTACGCATTTAATTAATTAATTGATTATAAAATTGTCTGTTTGCATTCCTTTGTCCTCTCAATCTATTATGTTTCCGATCATGATCCGCCCTTTTAAAAGCTAAGTTCCCGCCCGCTAACCTGTGTCAACGCAAGCAAATTCACTCCCGCTTCCTCACCGCCGTGTTAACAAAAATAATACGCTCGCTCTGTGATCCGCCGCACGCACCGCCGCGTCTTTCAGTTCTAACAATATATAATATAAACTGAAGATCTGAGGTACCTACCCTTATTCATTCCTTTCCATAAGTTAAGCAGCCATTTCTCTTATTACCTACTCTAATTATATTAATTCCTTGAGGCTATATAAGTATTACAGAAATTGAATGAAAAATACACATATCTACATATATATATGTCTCCTAAAATCTTCATAATGTGAATGCCGAATCTAATATTATAATATTACGGCTGCTTTTTTAAACATCATAGATCGAAATAAAGAGCTCTTTATTTAAATGGACACAATAGCAAAATTCTTTTATATCGTCAATATTATACCGTAGATCATCGAACCAAGAGCAACACGGGCACACAATGCCCGTGTTGCGATAGGTCGACGTTTTCATTCCTACAACGTGGTCACGTCTACTTTACGAACCAAGAGATTTCGTAACTCCTTTCTCTGTCGCACATCTAGACGGTTGAATTCCTTCGAGGCATACGTATTCCCTCTTTCATACAACATGGGTGTATGAAGATCCTTCAAAAGAGGCGTGTAAAAGCATTTTTTGCAGCTAGGACAGTATATCACATGCTGCACTAACTATCTTCACATACATACTCCTCTACAGCAGTACTCTTCACCACTTGATGGTAAGCATACCATCAGGTGGTGTAGAGTCATTTGCTAAACCATAAACCCGACTTTTTTAGTCAGAATAGTCATTACATATTAACGTTTAAATATTGATCTCTTAAAGTAAAATATTAAGAAATATATAAGTCCGTCAAAATAACTTCGGATAGGTCTCAATATTTTGGGGTTAGGGAATATTTAACACTGGATTTAAAATATATAAACTGGGATTACAATATCGAATCGGTTAAGTACACTAACGTAAAAGTTCACGTAACACATTTTAAATTACAATTTTACATACTTTGATACAATATCAAGTATTAAGTTATCTTGAGGGATTAAAAAAGTGCATTGAATCAACACATATTGGGAAGCGCTCCTCTGGATATGGCAATACCAGAGGTTCCTACGGTGATTACCTTAATATTTATGTTTTATCAATATTCATTTGCTCTCTAATCTTTTATAAAGGTGTTACGATGAGTATTTATTTCGCCATAATTATAAGAAGTGTGAATATATTTATCGTGCTGTTAGAATGGTAAGTGAGCATTTCAATACTAGATGTCATAACGTTTGCATTGAACTGAACGCCGCCATTGAAGCCGCTCCATGCAGGTTACTTGAGCGGCGAGCGAGCGACAAGCGAACACGCGCCGCATTGCGAAAACTTGCTAAATTCCGTAAACAGTTGTGCAGTTTTTTTTGTAATAACAAGCGTGTGTGGCACGTGGTTATTACAACACTGCAAGATTAAACATGGCCTCTGATATGACGACTAATCTATATAGCTAGCAAACTCTACTATTTCAATATAACCCAGACTACGTTGTCAGATCGGATGTCTTTTCTGTCAGTATAAATAAGCAATTTAAATACACCTTCACTTTGATTGTTTCTCTTATTATTCGTCGAGTTAGTCAAAATAGACCGGGAGCCCGAAGGCTGGACGCGGCGGCGGCCCCGCTGTCCCGCCTGCGCCGGCGCCGGTACGTGTCCGATTTCTATTGTTTCATGCGCCACGTACGTATAACGGTTTATGCCGTTTTTAACCTGCTTGTTTCCGTATAAACACGAAACCGGTGTAATGCACTTGCACGGTAGCGACGGTATATTCCTTCTAGGTCACATATTATCATGATGAGCGATTAATGAATATCGGTATTGTTATGGCCGGCGCGCCCGGACTTAACTAGATTGACTTTCATAAAATCCATGTTTGATTATTTTATGGAAATATTAATCGTTATTTGGCTGACGTCATCGTTCCGTCTATTAGCAGGACAATCGGCGCAGAACCTTGACTTGATGTCATATACTTCTATTACAGAAGGTCGGCCGTGTAGCTTACGCAGCGCGCGTCTTTCGTGTTCAATAGAAATGAATTCTAACAGCAAAGAAAAGTCGATATACTTTTAAGAAATCAACTAAACACACCAAAAAAATTAATATTTAGGTAAGCTCTGTGGTAAACACTACAAGAATCGGTATTGTCTACACGTTTGCTACGAGTATGTTACATAGAAGTAAGACCCAGTTCTATTAATATTCATTTTTGGATTTCCACTTGTAACAACTTACCAATATTATAATATGAAGATAGCTATGAGCCCTGGGCCCTAGAAACTCGAGCCCTCGCCGGGCTCGAGGAATCCATATTCAGTGCAAATAAATCTCTACAATTCAATGTGGTTCACAGTTAAAATACGTAGAAATTTCTTAGGAGCCAGTCACCACGGGGCAAGACAATGAATGCAGAAGCTGTGCACTTGTCTACAGGCGGGTGCGGGGTGCGGGGCGCGGGCGCGGGGCACGGAGGAGCACCAAGCAGTATACTGGCGGGCGCGGAAGGCTCGGAGGGTGCGCGGCGACCTTGACCCGGCGCCGGCGCGCGGCATTCTCGCCCTCTCGCTAATATTTACTCATAGCCCTATAAATAACCTAACTCACCCCCTATCTGATTACTTGACCCATATTTGTATTCACCGAGTCTATTTTTCTGTCACAGTTTAACTTGTCATGGCAATGATCAATTAGCATCTCCACGACATTAACCTAACAATCACAAGCATGTGTGAACTGCGGTTGTAATGACGACGTCGCGTCCCCCTACATTTGCGTCCCGTCTACTAATACTTACATCAGAGCTCGATATTACTGCGAACTGTACTGTTAGACAGGTGCTCGAAATGATTTGTTATTAAAAGCAGGGAAGGGCTAGGGTCGGCTGAAGCGGGTGTGTCGGGTGTGGTGCGTGCAAGCGCGGGTGCGGTAATGCTGAGCTGAGCGGGCACTTACGGCTGCGGCGAGGAGTGGGACTCACCTGGAACAAACAAACAACATACATGACACAAAATTATTATCTTTCAATCATTATACATTACGCTAAAATAAATATAATAAGTTATATAAAAGTCCTAGCTTTGATTAGTAGTAGTGAGTGATATTGATTCCCGCCAAAAATCCTGTTACGGTGCGAGAGAGTCCATCGCAGTAGTGACAGTCAATAATAATGACAATAACTTATTGTTGTTGTATACTTCAACAACTATGAGAATATATCGTTTCCTAAAAAGAACATATTTAACTGAGTATCTATGGAATGTCACACGGAGAGTATGTTACGCATGGTGCAGACAAGCAGGTGACACAGAGTGTGATGATACCAATCGGTTTGCCATGGTTAGATGTACTTACAGAGTAAACTTAACAAAGACATCTAAACAATATTTATGCATTCTGTTCCCACGCACATTTGTTTGTAGGTTATGTCACAAAATGTCAAAATTCTATGAAGCCTAGTATAAATTAAGACTAATAGAATAATAATAATAATTTTTCAACCTTTTGAGCCAATCACAATCTATTAGTAGACTGGATGCAACACTTGTCAGTTATGTAATATCCGATTAGTGTATAATACACTGCACTGATACAAATCTAGGTGATCGTCGTCTCTGACCTTATTGTTAAATGATTCACCCGACCGAAGAACAAAGCTATTATTATGAGCAAAAGGGAATGCAAAGAATAGATTTTCTTTCACGCCATCGTTTATTTTTGGTAAGGTTTGTAATTTTGATGTCACTGTGGAGTTCGTGACAATCAATGTTACTTTGTGCACCAAATGAAGAGTCTTACAGCGCCTTTCATAGACCTGATGAGATAACATAAATCTTTTATATAAATTTTTTTTAACTTTCTTTGAATGCGTTCTACAGTATTGATGTATTTCTCATAGACCCTGGTACCCTGGTACCAAACTTGAGAAGCATATTCAAGATGACTTCAGCACAATATATTATCTTGATAGTTTTCATATTTGTAAAACTGAATCTTAATCTCACAATATGCTTATCAAATAATAGCTTACTGTCAAGGATGACACCCAGATCTCTATTACATGACTTGTTCAACACGAGAGGTACTAAAGCCACCTTGGACGAACGGTCAACATCACCACTATCAAGGAACATGCTAAATAATTGTGTGCGTAGGTTGTGGCGCGTATAATTAGCAGGTCAGTGGTAAAAGAATGATGACATTGATCGGCACAACGGGCTGAAGCTCGGTGAACAGTGCAAAGCTGATAATCACCAGGTCACGACTGGGCTTTATAAATTAGACATTGAACTAGAATATAGGTAGGCTGGTGTACGAGCCCGCCAACCAAATAGCAATGTAACCGCCGCGTTGTCGTCCCGTACAGTTTAGCTTACAATAGTTCTTAAATGCCGACTGATTCGATAAATTAATTAATGTTTGGAATCTGAATTACAATTTCTATTGTTTTTGGAAACAACGTGACAATCAAAACAATAAGTCAGTCTGTGACTGAACATGAGGCACAAGATGGAGATTATCCCATTGAGTCATGATTTTTCTATTATATTATTGTAAGGATTACCTAGTGTAAACTGAAATCTAATAAATAGAAAACATTAACGTGGTCGTTTGTCTAAATATGTCTGTTTTATACGAGGTCGATTTTACACAGTTGAGCTCGTTTTTGTATAATTTAAAAAAAACTTCACCATATTCCGCAATAGATGATAGCTCACGTTTACATGTAATAACACTGTACGGCTCTACTAGAAGGTTCTGTACGTATTTAATAATATAATCACATAAAATTGAGTCACGGCCAAAAAGAGCGAGTGAGTTAGGTAAAAAAGAGAAGTAGAGTAGAACATAAAACTATTTTTTTTCTGTTTGTCTGTCTGTATGCGAGAACGTCCGAAACTACTGCACGATTATTGATGCGGTTTAGACTGGCAGATGTAGGCTTTACCGGAGTAACTTAGGCTTTGTTTCCTCAAAACCACATGTCGGGAAAAAAAATAAGTTTTTTAGGGGTAGCTTTCAGCCCTCATCTCTCCTGATTGCAAGTGAAGATTGGGCCGATGAGGAAAGCGCTTGGATAGACTTTGTTTCCTCAACTTCGAAGGGTCTTATTTATTTATTTATGCTCTCACCAAAGGTTTAATGAAACTTAGATAACAACAATGGCTTACCTCCAACTGCCGGAACACAACGACGCGGTAAAAACATGTTGTGTCAGCAGACTTAGGTACCGTGGTGGTAGCTAGCCGGCTGTTCTTAGGAAGTGGTTTAAATCCAACCAAACCGTGCATGCAATTGCCGCTCCCACTCTGATCACGCCTGATCTGGAGTAGCTGGTGGAGTAAGTGGCTGGCACTTGATCAGAGAAGAGGCAGTTTAACTACTAAGCTATATAGATTTTGTTATAAAATTTTCTTTTTTGAGTTTCAGCTAATTTTTAGGACGGAGGAAATATAACTCAACAATAAAAACACACTGAACAAAACAAAACAAAAAATTACGTATTTCATTTTATCACCAATGTAAGTATTTCAACGATACGTTAAAATGTATTTTTGCAGGGAATGGGATGTTAAAAATGTGTTAGTATATGAAAAAGATGCGGAAAAATGTATCAACAGTGATATTGATATTGTTGCTGACTGGCTACTTTTTGCATATACGTATTTTTATATTTTTCTTTGTTTTTGAGATATACATTTTGTTTTTTATACCAGTTTAAAAAATATACACTTACGAAGCAGACTGAGGGTTTCATTGTCAACAGATATGGACATAGGAACATTTAGAAGAAAATTATGCTAATAATGGTTTTTGCAGAGAACCATTCCAGGGCGTCTCATTTTAAGATGTTAGTTAGATGTTTATGTTATGACTGGACTACCAACGCTTGGAGACCTGTGATCACCTACGTAGTCTAAAGAATTGTGAGCCTAAGTGATACTGGGCAGACGGCAGGCCACATTGCAAAATGAATTTACGGCCTAAGGAGTCAATGAATCCGGAGAGCGCATGACCAATCCGTCAGGAAAATCTTGGGGAAGCCTATGAATGTGTGATGTTTATGTACTCTTGAGCTTATATTATGTTTATGAAAAAAAATCATTTATTTAAAGTGCACTACGCGCGCGAAGTCGCGGGCAGCAAGCTAGTTTGTAATAAATGTTTTAAGCTTCATTGGTGGTACTCACGATCGTCGCGGAGTCAGCTAATTTGACGATAAAATCGGTGTGATTGAAATCAAGCATATTCTTAAAATGTATGAAATTTAAATGTTATAAAAAGTAAAAAATGAGTAAAGCATATAAGTAAGTACATCATCAATCAACTCAATATGTTATTCTTTCTGTAACCTTGTTTGTCTAACAAAAAGCATTCATACGTCAAAGAAATTGTTTAATAATATTTTAAGCCGAGCAGGTGTTTAACGTAAACAATTGACATGAGTGTGGTTTAAATTTGAACAGAATCGATGCATTATGAATACAAGGATTGTTGTCACGAACGTTATGTTCGCTTCGAGGTCTCTGTCGCGAAGGCGACAGGACACGTCCACTGCGCGTTTGATATGCAGGCAAAGACGACGTGTTACGGGTTTTCGCGCAGCCCTTAGCTGTCGTTTGCTTCACTAGTTGGAGATCCTCTAGCTGAATGGTTTAGGAAGATAGGTAGGATGTACAGTCTTACCTTTCCGAAGAGGAATCCGTAGAAATCATAATATAGCAAGCAAGCGCGATGCACTGGAACGTTGTAATATGTACCATATTTAAATTAGGGAGCATAGATTACATAGAGGGAGCAGATCCCCACGAATATTGGACCAATCTAAAATTATATACTTTTTCAATAAAAAAAAACATTTTTACCAATCTGTTAAAAATTGACGGAGTTCTGATAATAATTATGAATGTTTTTATGCCAAACAATGAATAGTTAATATTTTTAAAACACCCTATTTTCATCACAAGAATTATATTTTAAATGACAGGGATTCATTCTTTAGTATTATAATGGAAATTACAATAATGAAAAAGTCGATGGATATTATGACAGGCAAGTTATCAGTAATGTTACAAGTAAATAAAGATGCAGATAAAATAGTAAAAATATAAAATCAGTAAATGCATGAATAGATTACTAAATAAAGTGGGTCAGTCGGCGTGCGCGCGCGCATGGCGAGTGGTGGCGCGGGCAAATGGTCATTTATTAATAACATTAGATTGGAGAAACTTTTAACAGCAGCGATCTGATTCAATTAAATGTTATATTATCGGATGACCAAGTTTGTTGTTTATTTTTAACTGTTGCTAAGTTGCCAGAGCTCTGCAGCCAGCTTTGTGAATGAACGCCAACCATTGCGGCCACGGCAAAGTGGCTTTATTTGATGTTGATAACAATGAAATGCTTTGAACGTTAACTGACCCAAAAGTAAAACAATACTATAGAGAACTATAGAATAATGTGCATGACCATGAAAAGGCTTGTAGACACACTAATATTTTAATATTATTACTATATATCACTAAAATTTTTCAATTTGTCATTTAAGTAATAGAGCCGCGATATACTACCGGGAATCTTGAGCCTGTATCTGGACTGTATCTGTATCACGTTAGCTTAAAATTTTGTCATCATTAAAAAAAATCAAAAGAAATAAGTATAATGAATGTTAGCATGCATGCAAAACAAATATAGAACATTAGTGTAACGGACAACTGCGCCTCAAACTTTGTTACATTACATTTGCGGTAAGTACGTGAGAGGCGTGACCTCAGCACATCGTGCAATACCAAATGGTAGAGCAGCGTTGTACAAGTAGGTTCGAGTCAACCGCTTAAAACTTTGACTTACGATGCGTTGAATTTTGACATATTCATTATGAATAATAACAATGTCCAAACTCAATGCCTCATAAGCAAAAGCGTCTGTAGAGTATTGAAACCCAGTATTCGTAGAGTATGTTTATTTGGAGCACAGTTTAACAATGTACCATGTAGCTTTTGTAGACTCGAAACAATGGAACAAGATAGACGCGGGGCGCGAGAGGGAACGGGGGCGGGGCGGGGCACGGAGCGGGTGACGTCACTCAGGTGTACGCTGATAACGCAGCGATAAGCGCCGCCGCCCGCGCTCACGTGTGTGCCGTCAAGCAAACAACTTCTTGTACGATAGGTATCACGGCCTTTTGGTCTATTGTGATGAAATACAAAAGTAGTTCATGTTAGAACTTATAATACTAGATATTCTTTGTATAATAAATTGTAGAAATACTTAGTTGTCTGCGGCTATAATATGTTACTGTTTGAACAGTAGTCCTCGTTATAAACGCAGACGGTACTAAAAATATCTTTGGTATTGTACCGAATTCGGGATCTGCTGCTCCAAATTTGACTCACCTGCAGAAACAAGAGACAGTGTCGTCGATGTCGAGCGGCAGTACTGTGGAAGCGGGGGCTGCGGGCGGAACGCTGCGGTACTTGACGTGCAGAACTCGGCGGGCGGCGCGAGCCCCGCTGCGGCGCAGGATGCCCACCGGCCAGCGGCGCCCGGCACCCTCGTCCTCGCCACCCGCGCCGCCCTCGCCCCCACCCTCGCTCATCCTCCGGATCCAAGCCTTTACTACCATGCACGACACTGCACCGTTCACCGTTCACCATCCACAATGACCAGCACTAGGCGCTGGTACGTCACAACATACGCACTGGCCCGTCTGCGCTTGTTGCTCGCGTGGCGGCCTCGGTGCGCGCTGAGAAAGGCGCGAGATGCTCTCGCGAAAAAAAACTGTGCTCACGTTTACGCGCTGCGGTCGACTGAGGCGACGGCGGCGGCAGGCAGGCCCCGCGCTCACTCCACGCCGGTGACATCACGACTTATCAACGAGCACCTGAGCCACTGTTGCCTCGATGATTAATTCTTAATTAATATCGCATCGCTACAATCTGTTATCGCTTTTTGATCTCACTGATTACCATATCAGATTTGAGGAGCAGTGAGCGCTCAGGCGGCGCGAATAGCAACGAAAGAACGAAAGCGACGAAAGTCACAGACAACCAAGATTCAAATATATATATTGTTAAATAGAGAACTATTGCTATAAACTCGATATCACTCCAGTGACGAAACACCTGCCAGACAGGCCCACCCGATATTTGGCTTACGCCATGTCACCGTGGCTCACTGAGAGACCGTGACACCGGTATCAGAGTGTCACCGTGAGATCAGCATGGCGTAGCACAAGGAACTCGAGAATATTTTATCTACACATAAACGTCACTTTTCTCAGGACATTCATTGTATGGGAGTTGAAGTTTTAATTCGAGAAAAATGATATGACGGTGTAGACAAAACGGTTCTCGAGGTTCTCTCTGATTTGCAGAGACGCCTGTGACAAGAGAGGGCCAATGGTCACCAAATTTATCGAAAACGGAAAGTTTCTGCACGTCTAATATGTCACGTATATCTCGTGTATATATGTTTTTGTGTTATAAATACAGTATTATTGATTTATATATTCAACCACAAATTTACACTTTTGATGACTATGCATCTATTTCAATACCATGTGGGGATACTTAAATTTATATTCATAATAATTATAACACTATTTGTAAAGTAATAAGATGGATCAATGTAACTATTGTATTTTATTTTAATTCGATGTTATTTCACTACATATATAATAAAATTCAATATTTGCCATTGGTCGGTCATGGTTACCATGGTCGAGTGTAAAACAATGATTAGCTTGACCAAGCACCATCCACCATCTTGGTTGAACCGGGTTCAACGAGCGTTCACGTCAAAGTTAAGACGACGTCGTTTTGATTTGAGTAATATTACGTACAACGCATGTTTGAAAATTTTTATACAGTATTCAATAAGCTGATACGTTATTTCATTTCGGCGCTGTTATTGTATTTTAAATTTTAATAAAACCGCGACTACTAGGAATGTATAAATATTTTCATAAGTCTCATTCGACATAATTAGAACAAATTAAGAATTAGTTGTGTATGTTTTGCTACAAGCGCATAAATAATGGCTGTAGAGATTTCTACCAAACATTAACCCAGGAGGAGACGCAATATCTCGAAAACCTGGAGACACACTAATTATATTTTCAGTTCATTACAATTTTCACATTTTAAGCTCTCTGTCCATAGAAAAAAATTCTCTCTGAAGTCATCATATAAATTTCAATAATTTAATGTTTTGTTACTAAAATATATAAAATGCACCAAATGAAAAAAATATGTGTCTCACCTTATCACTATAGGAACTCCATGAGGAACTTTCCACATGGAGTAACACTAACCAATATCAATGCTGTTTGATGAGCATACGGCTATTAAACACACTGTGCTTTTTCAGTAGTAACGCAAAGAGAAGTGAGCGATTAAATTTGACTCACCTTGTTGAACTGATACAGAAATGAAGGGATTGTAGACTGGAGGTGTTAACAAAAATAGATTCTCTACAATAATCGCAAAGGAACTACGCAATGGCTAACTTCAGGTCCAACTTAAAAATGCCCTAAAACAAACCTTATCCACAGAAAGGTAATTGTAACTGTGTGTTCGTCACTTCATGATGTAATTCACCATGCTTCCTTAGATACAGTCAAGCAATAACAGCTGATATCTACTGTCTAATACAATGAACTTCCAACTGTGATGACAAAACTTGCAGCTCATCTTATCTTTAAAACTTTATAAATGATTAAGATATTGCAAGCTTTACATTTTCAAGAATTTTGTTCAACATCAGCTCACCTGGAGCAGTCACATTGATTTAGCATAAAATAGAATAAAATAATTTATGGTTGCATAATGGTCAGTAATTTTATTTTATTTTGGGCAGCTCATGTAACACAAGTCGAGTACTAATCACACAGAAACAATGTATAAGGGTAATATCCAATGTTATATTAAGATATTGTAGACCCTTATTTAAATTGAAACTTAACCACTCCTTCTTTGTTCTATCAAAATAAATTCTCAAAAAAATAATTACAATAATAAATTCTTCAAAATTAAAAAGAGTGTACTATGAGGTATCTCCAACTCAGTTCAAGACTGCAACTTATTTTGCTTACCATCACAACAAATTTATATGATAGCAATACCAAAATATTAAAAAACAAATTATAACAATGTTTCTGACACTTATAACTATTACACTTATATCTGGATAAAACCTAGCATCATTAATAAGAGCTTGTGTTATGGATACTGGATTAAATAGAAATATTATTAGTAATATGTATATAAATATCAGGGATATAAATCATAAAATCCATGATACAAGTGCAAATAATCTTATTAATCTGTCCCTACAGAGATGCAAACCAGTAACCTCTGGCTGAGTTGAGGGGACTAATCACTTGAGAATCAATGTACAACATTGATAATAAATAAACAATACTTTATTTATCTATAATAAATAAAGTATTACTCATTTTTGTTAAAGGAAATTCAGTTTGATGAGCTGTGTTATATTAACAGAAACAAATGAGATAATAAAAGAAATTATTACAGATGACTATATAGTGTAAAAATACCAAACTAGTACCATAGCTGCCTTGATAGAGAACATGTTATTTATGTCACTGGTACTGCTCAGTATCCATAGATTGTTGTTTCCACACACATGACAGGCTATCGAGGAATTAAAGATTATTCTTTTTTTTATATAAAACTCAGCAAATGATGATAAGCAGTAGAGGAGTACATATGTGAAGATAGCTAGTGAAGCATGCGACATACTGCCCTAGCCACCCTCACCTTGCTGGCAGAAAAAGTGTTTTTTTTTAACAACCACTTCAATATTAAGATAAAAGTAAAGTTCTATTGCCTATTTTATGTTTTTGCTTTTCTTAAAATTGGTAGAAATTGCTTGGTAACTTAACTGTGGTATGTCTATTGCTATCTATAAACAGAAAATTGAAACTGGCCATAAAGTAACAATCAATTATATTGGTGCTAAACTATGAGTTTTAAATATTCACAGCTTTTTAACTTTAACTTTTTTATAGTATGTAAAAACCATTTCTTACTACTTCACAGACAATTGCCTTGTTTTAATTAGCTTTCTAGAATTTTAGAAAATTGGAAAAATATTATTTTATTTGGCTATACAAATATTCCCAGTATTAGATAGTAATATATAAATATAAAAAATAAACTATTTAATTACAAGTATCAAACATTGATTATAGGCAGGATGGTGATTTGTTCTTGTAAATTAAAACTAATGAGAATTAAACTCACCCCATGAACCAGTCGACGGTGTCACGCAGGTACTCCGGTAATCGCTCCAGTTTGATGAATTTCTTTTAGCGGATTTCCCAACAAAAATACAACTTATATGAAATAGTTCAGCTGTCGGAAACTTTAAATGAAGACATTGATTAATTGTCCCATCGCACTTACTATTAATAATCAGTAAATAAAACTAACTGTAAAGTCATTGGGAAGCTAATTCTTCAAATAACTAGAGCGTGTCACAATCACAAAAATCATTGAATATCTTCTACAGCAGCTGAGACAAATTCGCCATGTTGCGCAACTTGACCATTTATTTTTGACAAAACGTAATTAGCGACAAAAGTTGAACTTGAATTTGATTACATATTGTGTGTACTAAGAACGTTGGAATAAGATTGTTTTGACTATTATGATCAAAATTTTATGATAAATTAAAGAACATTTCCAGACACTACCCTTTTTCTTTTCAAATTAATGTCAGACCCACAGACTACTAAGAGATACTACACAGATTACTTAATACAGGTCTAAGTTTGCATCCAGTCTTTTTTGGTAGAATTCTCCCTATAAAAAGGGAAAACAAAGGGGATTGAAGCCCATACAGCCCTTTTATGTGTAGTTATTTCTTTATTTATGACTACGGGATACCGGTATACTGGATGGATATAATGCAATGTTAATTATTATAATAAAATGATATGAAATTAGAATATAATTTTAATAATTTTGATAAGATGATACAAATATGATAATGAAATGAAAAATGTAATTCTCATTAAACAACTGATTATAACCGATTGCTGAGAGAGGGTTTATGTCAAATTCAATAAAATTTTCATTTAGAGATTCGATTGCAGTTGTCGAAATGCATTTTGTCTAACCCCTCAGGAGTTTATAGTGTTGTATATTTTATTCTGTATTGTAGTGTAGTTTCTTTCTGGCAATTGGTGTAGTTTTTGCTAAAAAGGATCGTTACATCGTGCAATATATGAAATAAATTGTGACTTAAGTGATATTTTTCAGTTTTTATTTTGGAAGGTAAGTTCATTTATTTTATAGTTTATAACATCATGTGAATTCATTTTCATTTTCTTATCATTTTTGTAATTATTAAAATAACATTCCATTTTAGTATCATTTTATCATAAATGTAAGTAACATTGTATTCCATTTTCGAAAGTCATTAATAAAATGGAGGGGCTTTCCATTAGTCGCCAAAAACTCCATAGGGCAAAGGGATACGATGCACTGGTATCTCGGAGCTAGAAATAACTACATAAAATAGGGCTGTATGTGCTTCAGTTTCCTTTGCTTTCCCTTGAATAGAGTACTACAATACGTTAGTACCTTTCTTTATTCGTAGTATCTCAATTAATCTGTGCTTTTGTAGTTTCTAATCTGTGGTACAGTAGTCTGTTCACGAGATAAATATATATTAGCGCGTTTTTAAACTTACGGCTCCAATTTAAATCTCACAAATGTTGCGGTTACCATATGGTGAAAGGGTAGACCCCATGGAGGAAAAACGTCAGGCTCGTGAAAACACTATTAATAGTGTTCTAACATTTTGTATATTATGCGCTGCTATTAGAGTTGGTAAGTGTTTGTTTGTCATTCAGGCAGTCTTTTCTGTCATATAATAATTAGTTACGTGAATATACAGGCACTACAAAGCTTGAGTTTGTGAATGGTGCTTACAATTAAATCTTTAATCCTTTACCAGCCCACTGGCTCAGGAAGTAGATAATTTTATACATGTGTCAAAAATGTGGGTACTTCTCTGAAGGAAGGTTATTTTATATAATATTGATTGTTCAGCTGTACCTAAATTTTCCTATAATAGTTATTAGGGATTTTATCACGAATGGAATTAGTGTTCATTAGGTGAAAGCGGTTAAATGTAAGTAATATGATCCATGCAAAGACTATTTAAAGTTAGGTTCCTTTCCAGTTATTGGCTAGTAATTTGTCATTGATCGTAATTCATGAATCAAAACAGTTATATATGGATATTTTTTGCAGCTCCTTTCATTTTGGAACATGGTGGCTTCTAAGAAAAAAATAGGACAGGGAAAGCAGAAGTCATGCTTTTATTTCTAGGTAATTTAAGTGTGTATTTAATACATTTACATTATAGTTAATAAATTGTTGGTTTTGAAGTATTCCTTTTGTATTTATTTGTGTTATATGAAATGAATTACTACTAAAATGAGGAGCATTTAAATAAAAGGTCGTCTTTAGGAAATGATCAATAAAATTTGTAGGTATCTATCTGTTGAAAATGTAGATTTTTAAATGATTTAACTTACTCAAAAGGATATAAAATTCTTATAGTAATTATATCTATAATTTTATTTCTTCTTTTATTATATCTGTCAAACTGCTTTATATTTTGTCTGCAGTAGTTTTTGTTACTATATATTTTAGTAGTATAGTGAGTTGTTTACAATAATAATTAAACTGATATTTGCAGGGAATTGTTCAACATGTACATACAAAGTGACAATCAAAAAATAAAACCATCATAGATGGGTAGTTTATAGATGACATATTAAAAAAATTGATTCCTTTTTTGTACTGTGTCATGTGTGTGTTGTGTACATATATAGTTTTAGATGATGTGAAGAGTAAAGTTTTTGATTAATTATCTTGAATATTACACAGTACCTACCTGCATACCTTCATGATTAACCACTGGTATTGCACTCTAATCATTGTATATTTATTTATTAATGAAGGTTAAATATTAATTACTTTGCATTTCTGTGTGACTATCTATATTCTTTTATAATTCTATTTTAATAATTTTTATGTTTTAACATATGATGCTAGTTTGGTTTGTGTGATGGTCAGCATAGTGTTAACTACCCTAAGTTCCTATACAAATTTATTTCATATTACATGAAAGCATGTTTCCATTATAATTTACAAACAATTTCAATGCAATCTTGTTCTTTATTTATATTGGAAGATGGTTCATACTCTATACTAAAAAGGAATAAAAAATGATCAGAGAAGTGTCTGTAGAGAAGTGTTTCCCTTGCAACTGCCATTCTATAAATTTATTACTGGATAGTCAAAAGACATGTTCATAAGGTTTGGGGACCACTAAATCAGGGAACCGATTTTATAAATTTTTATTAAAAGTAGAAAAATTGTAAAACAAATTAGATCTAAACTCTAGAGGAAAATACTGCAATTACCTCGCATTTTTTCACTTCAACACCCTTATTATATTTACTATTGAAGAATTTTAACTAAACTTACTATAATTAAATTGAAAAAAAAAAAGTAAGAACTTCCAACATAACATAAATTTGCTTAATACAGAATTATCCTTAATGTCTAAATGTGTATGCAGATATTAAAATACCATAGTATAAAGTAGGATTGTGAAAAAACCTATTATTTTTATTAAACAACCCATTTTTTCTGTTTTTGAAAATTTTGTTTTGGCAGTTTAAATTAAACTATAAGAAACATTTCGTTTATGAAAATCAATTGAAATAACTAAAATGTCCAAATAGAGACTCAAGTCACTGGCGATAATATTTTAAAATAAATGAAAAAAGTGGAATGGCTAAATGTAAAAATTGTATTATGGAATTTAAGAACTTTTGCACCAATATTTAGAAATAATTGATTATGCTCTAAATATAAGTAAACACACGGAAGAAGTAAACATAATACAAATGGACAATGGGTTCTCTTAATTAGGCTGAATTACACAACAGACACGCGAACATTTGGTTCCCCAAGATATTGCATTGATAGTGTCATTTAAGATACAGCAGCTTTCGAAGTGAAGAAGTTTTCTGCCAATTTATACCTTGACCCTGCATAAGTTTAAAGCCTCTGTTCTTACTGCTAAATAACTATTGGACGACACTAGGGTCCATTAAATAATATTGGAATTTAAGTGTCTTTTCAACTAACAAATTTATTTGTGCAGCGGGTTAGTTTTCACACTATGAAAAAGAATAATATGCTCCGGAAAATAAATTAATAAGTGATATGAGTGAATACGTAAATTATATCAATTTTTTTTTCTTTTCTTTTTTTCAGATTAGGGTTTTTAAGTAATAAACATTATATAACGGCTTTTGAAGGTGTATGAATGAAGACAATTAAATTTTTAATAAATTACACTGAAGTTTATTTCTCATCCTGAATACAATACATATTGACGTCGTTGCCGGTGACCTGGCATCACCACACAACTTTATTACAACTCATTCAACATACATAGTCTCAGACCCGATGGGAACAATAACTTTTATTATTTGCCATTTATCTAGTTACAAAATTCTAATTTGATAATACAATGAAATTTAAGCAATCTTACAGTTTATCACTAAGTCCATTTAGCATCGAAAATAAACAATCATGATATCATTATTAAAAATTGATTTATCTTGTTCATATATATAGATATATTTTACAATTCAACTAAAATGGTCATTGCAGGGAGGGGGCCGATCGGGGTGCAATCATACGTCCGAACGAACACTATACATTGTATACATTTGTAAAAAGTATCAAAATCGAGTAAAAGGCCTACAAAAAATTATCTCGAGATACTAATATTCGTTTACGTAGTATAACCTAAAATTGACCTATTTAACACTGGAGTCGCCGAGTACGACGGGTCTAGCGTTAAAGGGTAACGAACGTAGGTATTTTAACTATTTGGCTTAATTATATTTATATGAGATGAGCACGAAACGAAAGCGGTGCGAGAGGGTTCCAACGGGTCCGTGGGCCCGTGGAACCTGGCGGGTCCGTGGAGGCGGCTAGTCCTCCGCCTCCTCGTCCTCAGACTCCTGCTGCTGCAGCCACGTGAGCCACGTGTTCACCTGCAACCAACGCGCGGTCATCACCCGGATGGAGCCCTAGCTTTGTTTGTTGCCAAACAAATCTACGGCCCACATGAGGACAAGGGGTCACATCTCATAAGGACCCATCTATTTAAAGGCGCACACCTCTAGGAAAATGTGCGCAAAACATCACAAAAAATCGCGTTAATATCCAGACGCTCTACTACAGGAAGTTTTCATTTGAGATTGGAACGAATGATTATAAATAATAATTTGATTCTTCACAAATCATCACAATGTAATTTATATAAGATGTTATAGCACCGGTTTTTATTATTTGTACCTTGAAATAGTGAGGCCTTTTATGAGACAGGTAGAAAACACACAGGGTTACTTTGTAAGACAATATATAGAGCTACTGAGATTTAGCAATTCAACTGTTCGGCCATTTACAAAGAAATATAAATTACAAGAGTAATTTTTAAATTACATAAATTTAAAAAAAAACAATGAAAAATCATTCACATGGATAATTCCATAACCTCTCATAGAAAAATACGTACGTTATCCATAAGAACACAATATATGATATTATAGCGAAGAATCATTTAATAATAATTGTACGAGAAATCCGTACACCAAATAAATTAAAGACAAAATCTGTAAAAATAATTATATCGAGATAATACGATCCGTAATCGTAAAAAATAGAGATCCGAATATCTAATTTCTTCATTCGATTCGCTGATTTTGACAGATAGAAAAACAATTTAAAAATGGTGGGAAAATAAATTTTCCTAATTTGATTCTTTTTTTAAATCTCACCTTTATAATGTCATTAAACTGGCCAGATAGAAACAGTACAGCTAAATATATTTTATTGCAAGTTTATAAATACTATATGCGATAAGACTTTTTCCTGACCAAATATTTCAAAGTTTTCCGATTTACAATAAGTGAAGCCACCAACTGGCCCAGCGAAATCTACGGGTTGGTTTGTGTTACGCTATTATTCACTAGACCTTATTTTGGAAATTCGGCGACCTTTTCAATTATATACAGGAGCTTACTACTAAATAGACTTTTTTGTGTCTTGTCCGTCTGCACGAGTGATTAGTAAGCTTAGTTACAAGTATGTTCGATTTGTACGTTTTTTTATTGCATAATCTCAATTTATTTCATTTTATTGCAGTTTTCTAAAATTATATCCTTTACATTTAAAACAAAATATTTAATTTTATACTACGAAACAATGCTAAATGTTACGTTACTTTAATAAATAAACAAATAATAAATGTTAGAAATATAACAAATATCGTGAACAAAAATGTGCTCCTAACGGGATTCTACCCAGAGACCTCTGTCTATGTAGCCAGGGGTACCTCTAGATCAACCGGAGGAGACAGATGTTTGTGTAATATACACGGAATATTTGCAGTATAGATTATGATTAACATATTTTTCATTATTAACAAGACTTTACAGAATACAAGGGTTAATTACTATTGTGACCTAATGCTGGGTTTAAATAATATTTGTTTACGAGGTGTTCGAATTTCTAAAATTCCACGTAAACTATAATCGGAACTCAGCACAAGAGAAAGTAATCGTCGTGCGTACCTGGAAGAGCGCCTCGCCCTTGCCGGGGTAGGCGTCGGTGACGTCCTCGCGCCAGCGCAGGAAGGCGTCCTCCTCGCACACCTCGAGGTTGTAGAGGTACATGAACCAGCGCAGCAGCATGCCCTTGGGGTAGCGCCGGCGGTGCGCGTGCAGCTGGGCCGCGTACACCACCGCCAGCTGCAGCTCGGCGTGCGAGCCTGAGGACACAGCGGGGGCTGCTACATGACTACATGACTACATGACTACATGACTACACCACCGCCAGCTGCAGCTCGGCGTGCGAGCCTGAGGACACAGCGGGGGCTGCTACATGACTACATGACTACATGACTACATGACTACACCACCGCCAGCTGCAGCTCGGCGTGCGAGCCTGAGGACACAGCGGGGGCTGCTACATGACTACATGACTACATGACTACATGACTACACCACCGCCAGCTGCAGCTCGGCGTGCGAGCCTGAGGACACAGCGGGGGCTGCTACATGACTACATGACTACATGACTACATGACTACACCACCGCCAGCTGCAGCTCGGCGTGCGAGCCTGAGGACACAGCGGGGGCTGCTACATGACTACATGACTACATGACTACACCACCGCCAGCTGCAGCTCGGCGTGCGAGCCTGAGGACACAGCGGGGGCTGCTACATGACTACATGACTACATGACTACACCACCGCCAGCTGCAGCTCGGCGTGCGAGCCTGAGGACACAGCGGGGGCTGCTACATGACTACATGACTACATGACTACACCACCGCCAGCTGCAGCTCGGCGTGCGAGCCTGAGGACACAGCGGGGGCTGCTACATGACTACATGACTACATGACTACATGACTACACCACCGCCAGCTGCAGCTCGGCGTGCGAGCCTGAGGACACAGCGGGGGCTGCTACATGACTACATGACTACACCACCGCCAGCTGCAGCTCGGCGTGCGAGCCTGAGGACACAGCGGGGGCTGCTACATGACTACATGACTACATGACTACACCACCGCCAGCTGCAGCTCGGCGTGCGAGCCTGAGGACACAGCGGGGGCTGCTACATGACTACATGACTACATGACTACACCACCGCCAGCTGCAGCTCGGCGTGCGAGCCTGAGGACACAGCGGGGGCTGCTACATGACTACATGACTACACCACCGCCAGCTGCAGCTCGGCGTGCGAGCCTGAGGACACAGCGGGGGCTGCTACATGACTACATGACTACACCACCGCCAGCTGCAGCTCGGCGTGCGAGCCTGAGGACACAGCGGGGGCTGCTACATGACTACATGACTACATGACTACACCACCGCCAGCTGCAGCTCGGCGTGCGAGCCTGAGGACACAGCGGGGGCTGCTACATGACTACATGACTACATGACTACACCACCGCCAGCTGCAGCTCGGCGTGCGAGCCTGAGGACACAGCGGGGGCTGCTACATGACTACATGACTACATGACTACACCACCGCCAGCTGCAGCTCGGCGTGCGAGCCTGAGGACACAGCGGGGGCTGCTACATGACTACATGACTACATGACTACACCACCGCCAGCTGCAGCTCGGCGTGCGAGCCTGAGGACACAGCGGGGGCTGCTACATGACTACATGACTACACCACCGCCAGCTGCAGCTCGGCGTGCGAGCCTGAGGACACAGCGGGGGCTGCTACATGACTACATGACTACACCACCGCCAGCTGCAGCTCGGCGTGCGAGCCTGAGGACACAGCGGGGGCTGCTACATGACTACATGACTACACCACCGCCAGCTGCAGCTCGGCGTGCGAGCCTGAGGACACAGCGGGGGCTGCTACATGACTACATGACTACACCACCGCCAGCTGCAGCTCGGCGTGCGAGCCTGAGGACACAGCGGGGGCTGCTACATGACTACATGACTACACCACCGCCAGCTGCAGCTCGGCGTGCGAGCCTGAGGACACAGCGGGGGCTGCTACATGACTACATGACTACATGACTACACCACCGCCAGCTGCAGCTCGGCGTGCGAGCCTGAGGACACAGCGGGGGCTGCTACATGACTACATGACTACATGACTACACCACCGCCAGCTGCAGCTCGGCGTGCGAGCCTGAGGACACAGCGGGGGCTGCTACATGACTACATGACTACACCACCGCCAGCTGCAGCTCGGCGTGCGAGCCTGAGGACACAGCGGGGGCTGCTACATGACTACATGACTACATGACTACACCACCGCCAGCTGCAGCTCGGCGTGCGAGCCTGAGGACACAGCGGGGGCTGCTACATGACTACATGCCAGGGCGCGTCATGTTATCATCGTCGACTATTAAAACAAACTATACGACATACTGCTGAGCAGTTTGTCAAAAATAAAATTTTCAAACTCAGTGCGTTATTTGTAAAAAGAATATAGAAAATAGAATATAGAACGAACGTCAAAATCAATTATTCAAATCGAAAACCTTTCCCAACGAATATAGTATGATTAGTCGTGGTCACGGCCGGCACAAAAACGTAGGTAGTGTGTCGCAGCGCTCACCGAGTAGGGCGCGCAGCAGCGGCGCGTAGGACTCGACGAGCGCCTTCTCGTGGTCCAGCGCGGCCTTGTCCCCGCCCGCGGCCGTGCCCGCCGCCTGCGTCACGTGCTCCGCCACCAGCGCCACCAGCGTCGACACGAACGACGCGTTGCCGCGCACGCCCGCCTCCACGTTGTTCTGACACACAACCATACCATACGATACACCACACCCTTGTTATTTAATAGTGTTAGCGCGTGGACCGGACCCCCCACACATACAGAGTACATTTCCGGAGGACCGGGGCAGAAAACACTTCCAGCTTTTTAATGTCTGAACGCAACTAAATTTACGAATCAATAATCTATATGTCATTATTCGATTTTTTTAAATTATAATTATCAACAGTTATATATATTCCATTGGTGGGTACAAACACGGAATGGTATTGGTAATGGTAGAAACACGTGATGAGTGAAAATCATCACCGATCAAGAGCGACATTTCAAAGCACGGAAGAGCTGGAGATAATATATATTTAGTGTGTCCGTGTGTGTACCTTGATCCAGCGGTAGAGCGCGTGCGGCGCGGGCTCGGCGGCCAGCTGCCGCGCGAGCTGCGCCTGCACCCTCAGCTGCGGCACCAGCTGGTCGAGGCCGCGCGCCTCCAGCGCCGCCAGCGCCGCCTCCGCCCCGCCGCCCGCGCGCTCCGACACCAGCGCGCCCAGGTCCAGCTGCACACACCCGACAGACGGCCTTGTACGACGCGGCATACCTTCGTCTACCATCGCTCAACAGAGGATCTCGACACCACGTTATGCAGTTTCGTATTATTATATACTAAAGTATATCATTTAAAATGAATACAGTAAAAAGGTATACACTTCAACTCCGATACGAGAAAAAATAAAAAACACGGAGTCTTATCGCAGACATACTTATATAGAAATGTATCGATTTGGTCTGCCTTCGCTGCTTTGCGTTGAGTGCGTGCCGGTCAACCACAGCACTGTCTTCCCTGCGTTGGGAGATCGATGCCATTCTTACTCATCTAGATACGCACTCAGCCGTCGCAGCGCTCGCATACCTTGGCGTCGTCCAGCAGGGGCTGCAGCGCTCGCATACCTTGGCGTCGTCCAGCTGAGGCTGCAGCGCTCGCATACCTTGGCGTCGTCCAGCAGCCGCTGCAGCGCGGGCGCGGGCAGCTGCGCGCTGAGCCGCTGCAGCACGTCGAGCAGCGGCGCGCCGACGTCCTGCAGGGGGAGCACGCGCAGCCGCACGGCGGCGGCCAGCAGCGCCGGCAGCCGCGCGTGGCCGGCGCGCGAGCCCGCCAGCGCCCGCAGCGCCTCCGCCAGCCCCGCGCGCTACACACGTACCGCACGTCACAACACACACACCTTCGATACGACACTACGTTACACACACGACTATACGACTGCGTCTACTAAAGTTACCGGGCGTCCATAGACATTGTCAAGACGTTTGTTATTGTGTCATATGTACGAACTCAGTCCAGTTCAATGGCTGGTTAAACGTTTACTAGTTTAATTAAAGTAATCGAAAGTAAAGTAAGGCATATCAAAATTTCGTCCGGGCTTCGATTCCCAGTGGGGGTAGATATTGTCAGCTAGGTTTGATTGGTGGTAGGGCTTTATGGAAGTCCTTCTGGCTAGACACCTTAGTCTACTCTTAGTCTTATCTCACCTTAGTCTGCCGTCACGACATTAATGTTAACAGTATTGTTGTATTCCGGCAATCGGAGGTAAGATAGCTAGTGTCTCTATGGTCGAGGAATCCGACTGTAGTATGCTGAAGGCCTAGAGCTACCTAGTTAAGAATAAATAAAATAACAGTAGTACCTATGAGAGCGGTGACCGTCGGCACGGTCAACTTGCTTGTCTGTTTATCGTTGGTTAAATACTCGCATCTATTCCGCATCGAACAAACAAGTAACACGAACCTGACGTAAACTCCAGAACATCTCGAATGAATACTATTTACGATCTAAACAATACTTAAAGAATTGTTCCCTAACTCCTAACCTTTGAGGAGTTCATCACCAGCTTCCTGAAACAACTTGAAAGAATACTACTAGGGATTTATTCGTGGATATTATGTTAAACGAACTAACTAACTCAAAGATACTTTTATCATTATGAAACACGTTGGACGAACCTATTGAATTTAAGGGCGTCAATCACCTGATTCCGACTTGGTGACAATGGGAACACTTGGGAAGTATAGTCTTTCAAACAAAAAAGATTGACCCGAGACAGCGAATTGATAATCTTTTTTTTTTAAATCTATTAAAAAGGAGAAAGTCAAAATCATTGTTCACTTTGCTTTTTGCATTAACATTTGCCTACTTACTTATACCAATTTTTACTTACACATTGAATCACAATATCAAAAGATTTAAAATAAGCTCTCGTCATATATACAAAGGCAGTAGTTGCGGCGGAACACTTAGTACGAAACATATAAAGAGTAGATCATTAGTATAAATTATCAATGATTTTGATTCCCTTATATTATATTATATTATATAATAGAAATGACAAAAAATTTAAACAACCTCTTGAACGCCACTATTTATCAGCTTGACAAATAGTGGTCCAATAGGTCTTGTTGACTAATATAGAAAAAATCGATATGAATATAAACGAATGAGAGGAAACAGCAGTATCTAGAAGGATTTTTAATAGTATGCTAATTGTGACTGTTCGAGCTACCAGCCGAACATTGGACTTGCCGTCAGCGTGTTCAGCAAGGAGGCACCCTACTTTCGTCGGAACTGAAACAACATGCACCGTCGGCACTTTACATCTACACATATAAAAACCTATTGATATGTACAGTTCGACACCATTTAATATATAGATAGCAAATTATTATCAATAAATCGTCCGTGTTGGGTCTCATTCCTACCTCCCCGCTGTTGTCTGCTAGACCTATTCCCTGGGGCAGTCCCTACCATCACTATGACCAACCTATCCTCGTTGTCCAGACTCACTCCCTGGCACAACATTCCCTATATGTACTTGCGAGACGCGGCGTTTTACAATCGCTTGCTGCCCGCTCATACAGTAATGGCAAACACTCACATCACTCCCGTATGATATTCCGTTGCAATCTTAGCGAAACGCTGATCAGACACCTCGGTGGGCGTCGAGTCATGGCGTCGGGGACAACGTCGTCGGGACGAGGCTGGTACCTTGACGGCGCGCGCGACGTGCAGCGCGGCGGCGGCGCGCAGGTCGGCGTCGCCGGTGCCTGTGCCGGTGATGGCGCCGGTGACGTTGCCGGCGCCGGCGTCGAGCGCGGCGTCGAGGGCGGCGCCGGCGACGCGCCGCAGCAGCTTGTCGGGCGGCGCCAGCGCGCGCAGACGGGCCAGCGCCGGCGCGGCGGGCTCGTGGTCGCAGGGCGGCAGGCCGCGCTCGCCCCAGTCGGCCAGCTCCTCGTCCACGGCCTGCACGGCCAGGCGGCACGCCTCCTCCTTGTTCACGCCCTGCCACCACACCACACCACACCACACATATCATTATACTATACTCGACCTTATCTACTATTACTATAACTACAGGTTTAATTGAATCGTCATACTTTTAATGCGCGGTCAACAGTACCAGTCCTATATCGCAGTATAGTTTAACTAACCAACACGAAACCACCCACCCTACCGCGGCTTCGGTGTTGCCACTGTGACGTCTGATGTGCCGGCGATTGTACAAAGCAAGTGTATATATGTAATTAATACAGTTTTTTACTTCAGCACTCACTGGGTTACTCCTGTTACTGCCTGTGATGTACGTCTGGACATACATCGCAAACATGAATGTGTACATTACATATAAGAATTTTAATTTAAATAAAAATAGTAAAACTGAATGAATTAATGCAATATAAGAACTGGACTGAAGTAATTACAATACTTCATTAACGAATTTACAATATTTAAGTTAAAACAACTGCCGATGTGAGAATGTTCGTGCGATATCAGTACATTTGTAATTAATTATTATCACATTTTTTCTCAAATCGTCAAGTAATATTCGATCACTTACTATGTACAGTTCACAGTCTGCCTGTCGATGAATTCACATTCGATAGAAATTGATTATAACGCCAAAATCTTAAAAAAGTAACATCTAGACACAACACGAGTGCACTTAATATACAACACTACCCGATCAGTCAAGATTACATTCGACAGTAAAGTTGGTATGAAATTACTCTGTTAGAGATTATAATTGTTAGGCTAGAAGTAGTGACAAGAGGGGGCACCTTATCCTTCTTGGGCTTGTCCTTCTTGTCCGGCGCGGGCTTGATGGTGATGGCGGGCTCCTTCACCAGCGGCGGCGCGCTCGCGAACGCCGGCGTCAGCACGCCTGGACACCACACACAACACTACACTACACTACACTACTAGGGACATAACGCTCACCAGAGGGTGTGTGTTTGGGTTGCCAGTTACAGGCTAAAACCGGACCCACATGTCCTGAGGCATTTATAGACCACGCTTATTTTTTGTTACAAATGTGAAATTTCTTATGCTACAAAAATATCAAACATCAAAATAAAAATGAATTGATCTTCGTTGGCGTGACTAAAACTAAGAAATGGATTGAAAGTGTTTAATTAATTTTATTGCGCTTTATTCGGCTTAATTCTGTAAAATATAAATAACTTATTTTTTTTGTATAGTCCAACTGACATGCATGTCAAATCATTAAAACTCTAATTTCTTCCTCACTACTTCGGGTTTCCTTTAATAGATGGCGTTAGTTACAGTTTGTCGGTGAAACATAGTTCACGGGGTCAACTAGTTTATAATAATAACTGACTAAAGATGAGTATCTAAAAATCCTTATTGTGTTGATTTTGAGCGAACTAATTTTAGGTAGCTGGATTTCGGTTGGACAGAGTGTGTATGAGAGAGACAGAGAGAGAGGCAGGTTTGTAGCGAGTCTGTGTATGCGGTATATGTATATGTATATGTATACTGACTGGGCTGCACCGGCAGCGGCTGCGGCGGCGGCCGCGAGAGCCGGTTGGCCGTGAACATGAGCGAGTTGGCGGCGGGCCGCATCTGCACGTCGGCCAGCGCGCCCGCGCCCACCGCGTACACGCGGGACTTGCCCGCGCCCCCGCCGCCGCCCCCCGCGCCGCCCGCCCCGCCGCCGCCGCCGCCGCCCCCGCCGCCGCGCCCGTCCTTCTGCCCCGCCTTGTAGTTGCCGCCGCCCGCGCCCGCGCCGCCCCCGCCCCCGCTCGAGCCGCGCGGAAAGTATCCTGGAGCCGAGCGCTGACGGAATCCATCGCGAGATGTGAACCTGACATGTACAAACATAATTACACATAGTATTTGATTACTGATAACATTTAAATAGGGTAATTTGACAAAGAACACATTATATAAAGAACGTGTTGGTCGCACTATATGACGCTAGAGTGCCGCTATGCCACTGCCTTATGGAGCTTATGGAGTTTCAACTAAGAACCTCGTTACTTCTTTATTAGACAACAATCATCAAGCCATATCAAGTTTACAAAGAAAAACTTACAAGTTTCGGTACACCCAAGGTGATCGTTTGCGCGATTAAAGTAATTTAGTATAAGTATTGTAACAATTTGGTACTAATGAATAATAATCACAAAATATCGCCGCAGCTGTCAATCAATCATGTCTAGAATAGTAGTCGATAGTTTCTCTTTCATTATCAGGCGAACAATAAACATTTTACGCTGGGTCCATACCGGCTATTCGATACAATGATGACGCAGTACGCTCCCTACGTCAGCCTCTACTCGTCAGCCAGCCGGCAGTGGTTCGCCTAAGGATAGTCCAAGAACTAAGACGGCAGTGATGCCAACGCCGGTCCCGGCCGCCTCGAAGGGATGAAAAGAAGCAAAGACTGACCCGTTGCCGAAGAGCTTGTCGGTGGGCGGCGGCACGAGCGCGGCGGGCGGCTGCAGGCTGAGGCCGGCCAGCACGTCGTCCAGCGGGCGCGCGCGCAGCCCGCCGCGGAACAGCGGCTCGCGGTGGTCGCGATGGTCGCGGTGGTCACGATGGTCGCGATGGTCGCGGTGGTCGCGGTGGCGCGCCGGCGGCTCGTCGTCGGGCCGCAGCTGGTGCATGGGCACTGGTCCCTCGGCGCAGACGGCGGCGCGCGGGTGCCAGCCGCCGCGGCGCAGCTCCACCACGTCGCGCAGCATGAAGCGGATGCGCGGCGCGAGCTCTCGGGCGCCCGACAGCGCCTCGATGCGCGCGAAGTACTGCTCCATGAGGCCGCGGCCGCGCTCCGAGTCCAGCACGCGGCCGCACGTGCGCACCAGCTGCGCCAGGCACTCCAGGTCCTCGTGGTGCTCGGCGGCGGCGCGGCGCGTGAGCAAGTTCTGGATGCAGCGGTGCAGGATGGACTCCGCCAGGATCTCGAGCTTGCCCAGCTCGCCGATGAACTTTATGTTACCGAGCATCTTGCACTTGGCCAGGTGCCGCTTCTCCTCCTCCTCGGGACTCAGCGCCTTGTCCTCGAATGCGGCGAACGCCTGCGAACACGAGGATCGGAGCGTTAGTCACACGTTTAGGAGCGTTAGTGGGTCACAGTCGCGCCGCGCGATTCGCCTCGATCGATCTTACCTGAGCCCGATTTTCAAATTCAGTGCGGCATTTGTTGAGAAGGAGCAGCTTGAAAGTGCACGGTTGCCCGGGCGGTTCGAAGTTCGGCGCCTCCTCGCTCAGCCGCTTGCAGAGCTGGGCGTACATCGACGAGTACTTGGGTTCGTCGAGCGCCTTCTCGAAGATGAGAAGGATGACGCCTTTGAGGACCTTGTCCGAGTCGAGCTCCAGCCCGAGCAAATCATCGCTCAGCTTTTGGAACTTCTCCGGTGTAAGTTTGTTGAGGATACCGCGAACCTGCAACAAAACGCAACACCAAAAACCATATAATTAACAGAGATATATGAATGATTGTTACAAAAATTAAACATAGTTGGGAATATCAGTTACTCACAAACAACACATGCGCGGGAACGTATTCCTGAAACTACGAATCGTGTTCTTTGTATTGTTACTCTTTCTGTCTGTTGAATTGTGTGAGTTTTGTAGGCCTGGCAGTACACAACCAGGTTTATTTAGGAAGATGAAAAGGCTTCATTACTCAGCCAGCACCGAGAGCGGGTTTTCCTTGTCTTACAAATTGGTCTCTTCTAGAAATTGGTGTCATAAATAAGCGGCGACATACCTTTCGGAATATGATGTCGTGTTTGGCATCTCCGTCGGGCACATCGTGGTGTCGCAGGGAGGAGGGCGGGACCCAGCGTCGCCTCGACGGGGGGACGGGCGTCCGCCCCGAGGCGCTGCGCGCGGGCCCCGTCTGCCGCGCGCTGTCCGTCTTGTAGCCGGTCACACCACTGGCCGCCGCCGCCGCCGCCGCACTCGCTCCCGCTGCCGTGCCGCGACCTCGCTCCTGCACACGTGCCCCGCCCACACCTCTGGAACACGCGCCACAATCTTGAGCTCTCACTACTCCAGCTCTTCATACAAGTGTTGTATACATGTCGTACTCAACCACGGAAAGCAGCATTATTTATTTAAGTACAACCAACAGCATATAATTTACAAAAATAGAAAAGTTATCCCTAAAACAGTTTTCTCAAATTAAATTTATTCAATTTGTCGATCTCAAAAATGGCTCCGGCTGTTATGTAACAAATAAAATAATAATAATATACATATATCTTCATGTTTTACCAAATAGTTAAATAGTAACAATAACGTTACACAAAGAGAGTGTATTCATTCCTCCACTCCATTCCAACAAGAAAATACCTTCTAGATGGAATTAGATTCAATTAATAATAATTAGTGTATCGTATAAAAGTGATCCAAATCTAAATATTTTATAAAAATAAACAAATAATATTCTTCTAGCAGAGGTTCCTAATGAATGATCAGGGAGAAAAGTAAAGTACATGATCAGAAAGCTTACATTGGTTCGACAATGGGCACCAAAAAGAGCGTTGGGTTGCAGGCTCACGTCTAAAAAGATGTAAATATAGTAGACTTCAAAAATTGTATTTGGACCATGTTACTACAGCAATAGTGTCTATAGAATTATATAGGTTATACAGGATTACTTCAAGAGGACTTGCCAGATTTTCTGTACATCCGAATCAGTAACTCAACCGTTATATGAAACACAATATATTGTTACTTTTTCCTTTCCGATGAAATAATTAATATAATTATGATGAAACTTTGTGTGTAATTTTTTCCAGACATGACAGTACTGGCTCTTTTGGTGTGACCCCGCCGCCCGCGCTTCGATACAATGAATACTATACTTAATATAACTACCTGAGTAGGTTCCGTAGCCGCCACATTTATAAAATTTTAAAGGTACAATTTATAAACGGTAAAGATTTATTTACTTGATTTATTTACAATAAATACTACTATTAAAGTTAGGAGTCGCATTATTTGCAGAAGATACGCTTTCTAAAGAGTGAGAGGATCTTTTTTTGTCAACCAATGGCAATCAAATCAAGTATTATATCGTCTCCCTGACGGTAAATGGTATACATAAACACAAGAAATTTAATAAATTTTTACAGATATAATAATAATAAGGAAAATTTATGGGTTCTTTATTAATATGCGGTTGCTGTTAGGCATAGTGCGGGGCGTGGGGGATACAATACGAACATCTTTAATACCTCAGTCACCCATTTGGACTGGCCAAAGATCATAGCCACATGGCATCAATTATTTCGGTGTTTCCTATGGCGGTGACAATGTATTTTCACTGTTACTCAACCGCTTTGTGAGATTCAAGAGAGATATAAGCAAGGCAGTTGTCACTTTATAACTTAAGATCATAATTGTGAATTGTAAATATTCGATTATATTTTGGTTTCTTAGTAAATAATAAGAAACCAAAATATATTTGCCCTAAATGTAATATCTGAAATTATTTGTTGAAAACCTATATATATAATACATTGCTAAACAAGTTTACTGACTAATAAATCTTTTGTGTAAAAATCAATGAAGACTTCTGAACACGTCCTGTAGTTAATGCACTCGAGGCATTGAGATTGTGAGGGTGAGGGCTCGGGCGCGGGCGGCGGCAGGTGAGCGCTGTCGGTCGACGGCCGGCCGTACACCCCATCATCTCCAGTTAGATCATCTCGCCCTGCGCTAAACTTACGAACAACCTAAATGAGACTATAGCCACGACAACCGTATCGCAGTATAGCGCCTAATAGTGCAGGTGAGGTCCGAGCGCCAATGGCGGGAGGGCCGCGGGAGCGACGGTGACCGCACGTGACGTGGCGGTCGATAGCGTCGCGGCGCGAGGTCGACGCCCGGGACCTTGGCGGCGGCACCGCAAGGTCGCCGAGACGGGCCGTCCGCCCGCGCTTTTACACTCTTTATTAATGGATCTATCCCGAGACGGTTCGACACACTAGTCACATTGTTCACATCATAATTGGATACAATTAATCTATCCACCATCTGAAATTTGAACTGAAAGTTTTCCAATGGTTAAGTTTATTAAGCGTATCAAATTATACATAATTAGCTCAACGTTTAAAAGTTAATACTAAAGTATTTTTTAAAAGACGCACTATGACGTATAAACATAGGTATAATAGTTGTATTTAAACTTTACGTATTTTAGGCTTAAAGACCGAAAGAAATAGCGCGCAGATCGCCATTGTTTAATGAGCATCCGTAGTTGTCAGAGCACGTTGGTGTGACAATGAGTTTATTGACATGTCGCGTGTCAGTGACCGGGGCGCAGTGAGCATCCCCTACTGTAGATGCGGCAGAGTGCACGGTCATCGACCCCGCGTCGGGCGGCGGCGGCCACCGAGGACGACCTGCCTTCGTCCTGAGCGGCCGCCCGTCCTGCACCACGATCGTAAGGGCACTCACAACTGTCTATCAGCCTAAACGATTATAAACAATAACTTTATTTGTCTTAAAGAAAAAGTTTTATAACTTGGGTTCTGTGTTCAGAATTATTTACAAAAGTATTTAATAAACGTATTAAAAATAATGTATGAAAGTTTCATGGGTATAGTTCTTCGCAATAAATGTATTGTATTATATATACGAGGAAGGCAAAAGTTATACACTAAATAGGTATAACAAGACGTTATATAAAAAAAATCAGTTTATATCAGCTTGCTAGTTGCTTTCTTTTGCATGATCTTATAAGAAGCGAAACTTGTGTTCAAATGGTAAATCGCTCACCACTTTTGGTACAAGCACCAGATTTAGGGCTCCTGGACGACGGTCATGCGGGGCGGGGCAGGTGCTTTACAACGGTCACACATACATCACTCATCATATAAGATGTATCGAAATAAGAGTTTCCTAATTAATATACCTAGGTAATAAATGAGTAGCACTAATAGCAAAAGTCACGCGGCGGCGGGGCGGCGGCGGCGGCGACACCGCGGTCCCGTTGGGTTAGGTCACGGTCTGTCAGTCAATGGGCGCCGGATAAGAGTAGGTCCAAGATATCATCCGGGGCAACTTCCCTATTATGGTTACTTATTATGATTTGTTACTACAAATATTAACAGTCATATTTTCATCTTTGTCAAACAGATTCTTTGTTGAATGTAAGTAGAGCATATGCGTGAGTATCAACGTCATCACTAGGCCGACGGGGACGCGCGTACATGAAACCATAATTGCTTAGCAATAAAAGCGCAATAGATAATAAAATCGCGAAGGGGCGCGGGGCGCGGGCGGCGCGAACGACCCAGTTGCAGCGCTCGATGGAGCGCTGGCCGCTACCGTGTGCTACCATTGACCCAGATGAGTCCCTCCCGCGCCCGCGCAGAGCCCCTATGCACAAAAAGTGCCGCGCGGCCCCGGCCTGACCCGCACCCGCCCAGCTGACCTATTAAATCGACCTGGAGTCGACATGAGGCGCCCGCCCACCCTCCAATAACATGTTCACGAACCAAAGCATTACTACCTACTGTAAAGAATGACTTAAACTTAGAAACCACACCACAGTAAAATATAAAAAAAATCTCTTATACTTTTATACCAATAGAAAAAAAGTTGTAATAGTGGGATGTGTGAGTGATACTTATTATAATTATTTGTGTGTTGCCAACCTAGTAAAATTATTTATTTAAAAAAGTCTTTATTGCACACAACTCCAATTGGGGGACTTAATGCATAAGGCATTCTCTACAAGTCAATCAGTAGAAAAAGACATGTATGGTGATTAAAATGTAAAACAAGAAAAAATTATCACAAACAAATCAAGGAAATACAATGAAACCTAAACATATTAATATAATAAATATATATTTACTAAAGTATGAAAGTATAACTTACATACCTGTAGTTACTTGATATAACACATACAACATAAGCATATATCTTTATAAATACCAATAAATAATAGATAATATAATAAATATTACATATGTTTATTACACATAGACATTGTTCTGTTCTCTGTCATTACACTCACTAATGATTCTATTTAATAAAGATGAAGTAAAGTGCCATGTTTTATGTATTAATACATAACTAAAGGTGCAAGCACTGCAACTACAAATCAGTAAGTTTTTTATTTATTATTAGGGGTAATAATATCACACGAAACTTGCCAATTAGGCAAGTTTCGTGTGATATTGTTGAAAAAAAAATGTCGTGTTTAATTTCACAGATGAGTAGTTTTTCAATCCTTAAATGCGGTTTCTATTAGCAATGATGAGATTTGTGACAAGTCGCGGAACTAACTTATGACGGAGATATATTGCGAAGATCAGGGCTGTCCAAAGCATGGCCAGCGCCTTATATTTGTGCATCCCCTGACGTGTATTTAGATCTTGAGCAAATATGAAATTTTCCATTTACAATATTTAAATGTAGGACATATTATTAATATTATTATTTTAGCCATAGCACATATAACAATATTAAAATGGTAGAACAGAATCTGGAATTCAATTTTTTCAAGCATTTCTCCAAATAAACAAATTGACCAATTTGGCTCAATGTGATCGTGAAAAATAGGTCACTATCAGATAAGTCACTCACACATGCACTGCATCTAGGAACAACTTATTGAAAAACAAATAAAATTAATTATATTAACAATGACTTTCCTGCATTTCTTTCTTTAAGTTCGAGTGTAGTTTTACACACGTCACCCTCCGACGCTAAACAGGCGCAACAGTCGCGCAGATTTGGGGAGACGAGAAAAGGAGTGTATTTTTTCTACATCCCTCCATTCTATTAAGCTATTTGGATTAGCCAGTGATGGTATCAATTTTGGACAGTTGTGGTATTGATTATGTAAAATTTATTTATTTTAGCATATTTTTATTTTAGCTTAATGATGTGTTCCTCAGTGTAAAAATTATAGCAAGGAAGGGTATTTCTCTATTTATTGAAATTAGAAAGTGTTGGGAAACTATTCTTAGATTAGGCAATCCATCATAAATTTCTATGCCTATGTTTTCAGAACATTTTTCTGAAACAGATCATGGCCTAGTAATAACCTGTTCAAAAATATTAGCAATGCAATGCTGTGTTTACATTGGCCAGTGTCTAGCAGGACACTTATATTTTATACTAATTATACATTGACCTTCTGATATTGATGTGTTCACATTATATTCCACTTGATGAGGATAACTTAATACTTTTAAAGTTTGTGCAGTCAGGCCAAAAAATCAATCTTACAGGAATTTAGTTTCTAGTATTTTGGTGCTGAATTTTGCACACATCTTTAACACACCAACAGGTAGAATAAAAGTGGACTTCTAAAATAATGTTCACTTTAAGTAAGAGATTTAAATATTTTCAAGGGAAATTTAATTGTCACCAAAACTCTAAAATCAGTTTTGTGGTTTCTAAACATGACAATGAAAAGATTAAGAATATTTTGTTTTTGAGTTAAATTTCTTCAATGCTTTTACCAGAGCACTGACTAAAACATGAGCCATCGAGACAAGCATTATTAACAAAGAATTAAGGACATGAACAAGACAAGCTAATTTAATATAAAAGGTGAAACTTCTAAATGGAAATGGGCAGGGCAACCTATTAGACCAGAAAAATTGGAGTAAAACCTACATGGCATCAGAGGGGTACAAAAGAACAGAGACAGGCAATTTAGGCTATGGGAAGATAAGATAGTGGATATGGTTAGTTGACCTGTACTGGAATTACTAGGGACCAAATAAAACAAAGGTACATAGATGAAATGTGAAATGGGATTTAATAAACTTCAGGTAGCCCTGCTGTCGATTAAGATTTTTTTTGTATCTAATGACTAAGTTTTGCCTGAATGTAGGTATTTTTTTTTAAATTTATATTGCTTAAAAACCTTGTACCATGAGTAGACTCAATGCCTAAGGAATTATCTACCAAACAATCAGTAAAAGTATATTCAATTCAACTCTTTATTTTAGTATATTTGATTTGTGAAACTAAGATAGTGGTGTAAAAGCAATGCAATTAATTTGAATAAAACTAAAGTTTTGTATTTTATGAGAAAGCCCTGGAATCATTCTTGTTACTAGTTTCTTATAAGATGCGAGAATGTTATTTGTTGAAGGTGCATGCCAAATTCAAAAATCATAGGATGAGATCATGAGATATACCCAAAACTTGAAACAAATTATTATTCAGATGCTGAAGTATACAATTAAAAGTTTTGACTTCCAATAAAGCCATACTGTTAATTAAAATTGTGGTTCATTAATCCACACAATTGAATGATACATAGTAATTTTTAAACATGTTTTTTTAAACAGGTCCAAATATTAAGGTTAACTTATATTCCAAAGTGGGATCAGGAATAAACTTGTATCCACTGTGTTATCCTTTAACAAATTGAAGTGCCTACAATCAAATTTAAAGCTATTTTACTTCTATATTCAAAATGAAGTCCTATAACAATAGGAATAGAGTAGAGCAACACAAAGTACATTTATGCCTCAACAAAACATATTATTCATGCATATCTTTCTAGCAATTTTTAACCTATTAGCAATTTAAAATGAATGGTATATAGATAAATTAAATTCCTTTGTGTGAAATAAAAAATACTTGATTAAATATTTAACAAGTGATGTGGTTCTATCCCACCGGAGGACTCATTTCTAAAAGTAGGGCGAAAGGGAGAAAAATTCCTTAATAATTCAGCTGTGGAGAATGACAAAACATCTTGTGTTTAAATAATTAAAATAACACCCATTAGTCTATATTAAATGAAACCTCTATTAATTCCACTGAATGTCGATGTAAATAAATAAAATCTCTTTGTTTATTGGTATTGATATGTTATTTTCAATGTGCACTTTAGGCGATGCTGATGGTGCAGATCAAGAAAAACCATATCATAATCAGGACAAGAAAGTGCTGCCTCTGGCGAGAGGGTGCCGCCGCAGCCGCTTCACTCACACAGCCCGTAATGAGGGCCACTTCCTGCCTACACGCTAGGTTAGAATGCACTTTTATCATTGCTCACTCCTCCATTTTTAGATCTTCCTATAAAATGTTTACTTAATCAAAAGATATATCCCCTGTAAATACTCTAAATTGAATAAACTTAACATGCAACATTAATATAATGGCTCACAAAGGTGACGCATCGACACGATCCGATCGAATGATCCTAGCAGATTCTAGAGGTTCATTGGGGTCTGACGTTTAGTTGGAACACTCACAAAAATGACTGTTTTGGACAAAAATCACGAAATGCACTGAAATAAAAGGAATTCACAAACTTACGAGGCGAAGAAAGTCAATTTGTTGAAGGCACACGCACCGCAACGCGACAAGCGAGTACCTCCGCACGCACACTACAACTGACTGACAATTTCACACACACAAAGAGTGACAGTTACTGTTGCTAGACGTGGACGCTATGTCCGGAGAATTGTATACTAATTAATTAAACAAGATTTTGTAACAATTTATCTAAAATAAATGTCATTAATCAATAAAGTTAGTTTTATTTATGGTATGATTTTTGTTTTTTTGTTCACTGTGTAAAGTTTTAATTATAATAAATTCTCATCATGACTTTACCACTCATATTTTCTTGCAAAGAAAACACAAAGGCAAAGCAACTTATAGTGCCACACTCAATGTGATTGGTTACCAATACGCTCCTTTATTTACAATGGCAAGAATGTGGGCCCAGTTCGTATGGTAATGTTCATTCATGTCAAAATTCGACTATTTTTCATAACTTTTTACTGATTTTGATGACTTTTAATAAAATAATAATAATGCTTTATTTTTTAATGCATTTCCTTCAATTTTGGGCTAATTTTCAAATTCTTTGTTATTCAATATTGACAACAGTACCATTCTTGTAACCAAGTAGGATCTGATAATGGGATCCCATAGAAATTTTACAAAAAAATATTATAGAATAGCATGTATTTTTATTGTACGTCAACCAATTCAAAATTACCAATTTTGTATAAAAGGTCTCTTTCAGAATAATATAAGTATAAGTATTTCAACCAGCAATTTACAGATAGGCAAGTCAATAGAAACTTATCACCCAAAATCATGAAAAAAGCTTAAAAATATTCAATTTAATATTAATTTAAAAGTACTATAAATCCGACACAAACATACATCTTCTAAACACAATTTAAATCTTTTATTATATTCTGAAAAACAATATTATTTGCATGCCCTGTGCCCAGTGCGACATATGTGAATCAAACTTTTTGTTTACATTGAAAAATCAACCATATTTAAATATGGTTTAAGCGAAATCAAGAATGCATTTATCTTCAGCAGGTGCATATTATATTTGACGTTAGCCGCTGATCTATCCGCTTCCAGCGTCAATGTCAAATTTTATACATTTTTCAAGTTTATGTCTGACGTCTATGGCACACACTACCTCTATCGCTAAATGAAAATGTACGTAAATTCGAAATAGACTACCGTTCAGCTCAGAGCCAATTTTTAAAGTCCCATATATTTGTTTAGTCTTACTAACCTATCGGTATATTCCCATTTAAAAACATACCTCTCGATAATTTTCTGATTTGAGTATAGTAAAAGGGAACAAATACGGTTTTTAACATAAGCCCTCGCTAGCAACCGAGCGTAGATATCTAAAAGGTAGCGAATGCTTAGTTTTTTACGCTTATACTTTTTTATGTGCAATAAATATTAAATAAATAAATAAGTACGTATCATTGCATAACCAGGAGGCCGTTATATACTTGTTTGCCAAAGTCCTTACAATTGCCACATATCTTGACCCAAATACATACTCAAGAGCAAAGATATGATTTTAAACCTTGCATAAGAGTAACAGAGTACACACGGGCCAAGAGGACTGACGGCCATTGAGCGGAAGGTTCCTTGAGTGGCGTAGGACCAGCCGCGGGCGTCTCTCGGCTGATATGATGACGATAATGACAAAGTACTTACTTAATGCATTCTCCCTTCCTTATTTATATGTCGCATGAAGAAATGATTAAAACTATATAAGTAAGTATAGTAAATATAGTAGCACCCCTACGGCATACCCCACTCCAGTGATGTGAACTATTCACGATGACTTCGATTTCAGTAAATAAACACTGAGTACATCTTAAAGTTTAAGGTTTAATTGTAGTAAATATGAATGAAACTAATTTATACACAAAATTAGTTATATATTTATTAAAATATACATTGTCATATTTGAGCGACTGTGATAAAATTTCTGTTTACATTGATATCAATAGTTAAAATAATTTGATTGACACATAAAAAAAATTCTTTAAAGACAAAGAAAATGTTTTGGGCAAAAAAATATAAGTTTTTCTAATGCTGGGATGTGAACCCGCTGCCTTTGATAGCGCCGGGTGACTGCTCTAGCCACTGAGTCGAGACGCCTTCTATTACTAACTGTATGCAGATCTTTTAACTGTGATAATATCATTTCAAAAACCACTCCATTACATTGTTTTGTATTTCGTCATTGCTCTCCGTGCCTAATGAAACCTTATTTTCCCCACTGAATACATAAGAAGGGTATGTTTATTATAATGGCAAATATTCATTTCCCTGTTGCCCGCCATCACCTATTGGAGATGATTTCATTGTTATAAGTATTACATTAATTCAAATACTTTCTTTTATTTATTTGAACAAAGGTTTCGTCTATGTCGTATTCTATGTGCTAAAAAAACGTACCATAAAATTATTACGCCATAAGCGACATGCGTTACTTTCCCCGTGAGCGCTGTATGATCAAAACGAAATTTAGGCCCTCTTTCTATTTTCAAGCCATGGCTTTTTTCTTAGACTAGCAACATATGTGTCAAGGCCCAGAGTAAAAATTAAAGTTTATAGTTTTTAAAATAATACTCTTTTGGGTATTGGAATGTATATATTTAACTATAGTTAGCTCTCCCAAGAACGTGGTAACAGTGGTTAGAATAGTCGCACTACAAACGTTGCGGGTCCATATTCCACCAAAAAAATTCTAGTATAGTATATATACATGTCTCGAAGTAAAAATAAAAAAAATACACAAAAAAACTAATTAATATTGAAAATATGAATTAACTGGTTCAAAATAGCACTTTTCAATAACCCTGATTACCAATATTTAACTAAACAGATATTAAAATATACAGTTAGTTGCTCAATAAAATAATTAGCAGCACATACAGAAACACACAACAGTATAATATGGCTTGTAAACAACTTTGTCTGGGAAAAACATTATTACTATTAAATTAAGTACAATCATTTAAGGAATGTTAAAGTATATCGTTACCCCAAGTTAACACCGTACTTTACATTACGAATACAAGGAAAGTAAAAATAACATGAAATACACACCTACGCTTCTGCACATAATGTATTCTGTGGCCGGGCAGCTGTTCATTATTTTTCATCATTACCAATATCAATACCAATTATATTATTTAATACTTATTAATTTCAATTTTACATCGCATTGAGTTGAGTGGCTATATAGAAAGGTGGAAAATGGTTCAATAGAAATTATGGTTCTTTATAGCGGAGTCGGTTTGGTGCTGTATATTTTATTTCGTATATTGTTTTACTCAAATGTTTGATGTGTAAACTGAATAGACTCAAACCAAAAAGGATCGTTACATCGTGCAATGTATGGAATACATAATTCAGTATTGATTGGTGACTTGCGTGATATTTTTAAGTTTAATTTTCAATCACTCATTTGTAAGTTTAGTTAATTTTTTTACGTTACCTTATCAATTCATTCTGATTTTCGTATCATTTCATCCTAATCGTATTATTAACATTGCATTTATTTTCCAAAAAATTCAGGCAACTTCAGACCTACATTCCGAGTATCAGTAAAGAAAACGTGAACCTTTTTAACCCCGCAAACCTATCATTTGAGACGATGAACATTTCTGGAATGAGATCAGCACAATTACAAACCAGAATGACAGTTTTATGACTGAAACATAATAACTGTTTGAGCTGGTCGCCAACGCAGTGTGTGCTGTCCTGGCCGCTCGTCTACCACGAGCACCCTCCGGCATATGTACACAGTGACAGTTGCCGTTAAGTACATTTATGAGATTCATAGCATTATGTCCTTATAATAAAACAACAAGTGCGCATTGTTGTAAATACTCGTGTACTGTGGCGCAGACGCAGCCCGACCACTACTTGAGGCGCCGGCGGGCTGCTGGGGGGGACATGTGTTAAAGGGCTGGCAGATCGCCACGTTATCATTAGTTACCACAGGAACACGTCAGTAAGCTAGCAAAACGTTAATAAAACATCACAAAGAAGCAAAAATAACATAATGTGTTTAGTTAGGTCATTAAATAAAAGGTATTTAAAAGAGTTCTATGGCGGTAGAGGAGACGACCAAACCTCTCTTCAATCTGAAACTTTAAGCAAATGAATTGAAATTGTTATTGATTTGAGGTCATAGCGCCATGACAGCACCGCCGGCGACCGTGGGGCCGCGCCGGGCCACGGTCAACTTAACGTAGATACCACAATATACACACCGACCTATGTACAGTCTATAAAGTTCCGTATTGATTATCAATATACATTTTTACAAAATACTTCGGTAAAAAAATCTTATATCTACTCGTAGGACGGGCGAGTTCTTGTCGAAGCGTCACTTGATCCGTCGTCCGTAAGTAGTGGCCGCGGGCGGGTCACATGCCGGACTCGGCGATGCCCTCGTCGTCTGAAACAGGACGAGTGCGTGAGTGCGGGGCGGGGCGGGGCGGGGCGGGGCGGGGTTAGTGACAGCGGCCATGCGGCGACACAACAAGCATGCGGGCTACGGGCGGGCTCACGTGTCGTCGGCTGCCTGCTCCTCCGTCAGTGCGGCCTCGAGCGAGGAATGATGAGAAACCACCACCACCATTATCATATTCCTTGAAATGGTTAAATCAATTTTAATTCTGTTCGCGTAGAAGGGTGACGGCTCTCGCTGATAGAACGACAGCCGCCAAATGGGGCGGCGGAAATGTTACCTTCGAAGGCCGGGTTGTGGTGGTGGTTGTGGTTGGGCGGCGGCTGCAGGTCCTGGCCCTCGAGCACGGCCACGAGGCACTGGTGGATGCAGATGTACTGCTGCTCCGTCTGCACCATCCAGACTCGCTCGCGACGCATGCCGTGCACCATCCCGAAGATGTCGATGTACTCCGCGTGCGCCGCCAGCTGTTTGTATATATGACACTCCATACAGAAAAGTGCATCTAAATAACAACGAGCAGCTTTGTGTTCTTACGGTGAATGAAGCCGCCACAATTTGTCAAAGAACTTGTAAGGTACAGAACACCGCACATTATCGATGTGGTACTTTTCCAAAAATGAATCGAAACCGGAACGCTTGTCATCATTCAGTTCGCCTTCGACAGTATAAATGTATCGGTAAAACAACTATTTTCATTTATTCTAGTGTAGCATCTTCACTCCAACAGAACTGTTATTTGGGACCAGGAAACCTGTCTCCTATGTGTGGACAGCCAAAGTATCACATTACAAGTGATTAATATAATATCATAGTCGTAGATATTTTTTTAGATGTACGTTTATATTTAAAAATTCGCTAGACCAAAAAGAAGATAAATAATATTCGCAAGCGGTGTGGTGAGGCGTGTGTCTGACCTGCTGCAGCGCGCGGTCGAGCGTGATGAAGGTCCCGGAGCGGCCGACGCCGGCGCTGCAGTGCACGATGACGGGCCGCGCGTCCGGCGGGCAGCGCTCGCGGAACGCGCGCACGAACCTGCACCAAACCTCGCAATAAACAGCCCGTACTACTATTGCTTTTGGCTCACATTACCGTACCTCGAAGTGAGGAAGTATTGACCGCTTTAACCACAAATAAAGGATTGATTGTGAACGAAATGTAATATTTTTGTATTTGAAAGCATATTCTGATTTTCAAGCCGGTATGCCGACCGGTGAGTTAGTTGCGTGTACCTGGCGAGCGTGGTGGGCGGGTTGGGCACGCCGAAGTCGGGCCACGTGGTGAAGTGGAAGTGCTTGAGGACGCGCTGCTCGGCGCCGCGGCACACCATCAGCTCCGTGATGGTCCAGTCGGGGTAGCGCGACTCGTTGAGCGCCGTCACGGCGATGTCGCCGTAGTACACGGGCCGCGTGTCGTACGGCCAGTACCGGTCGCACTTCTCGCGCCCCTTCTCCACGCATCGCGTCAGCATCACGATGGCACGCGACCCTGACTCCCAGCACATGCGCCAGAAGTCATCACGCGTGCAGTGCAGCGGACCCTGAAATAAGTGTAATCACCATCCGTCGGATTTTATGTTAACGTCGTTCCCGAGAATACTTAGACAACAATAATGATTTTGTACTAAATGATTGTTTTTTCTCGAAGAAGACCGGTGGCGACGGTCAGGTACCTGAGTGACGATGAACTCCCTGGGCGAGTTATGTCCGGGCACGTAGTTGGCGTTGATGTAGTCGGAGCCCTCCTCGTCGTCGACGGGCTGCAGCTTGTAGCGGGAGTGGTCGTAGGGTAGGATGTTGGTGAACCGGTTCTTGGGCCGGTTCACGGGCAGGTCGGCCGCCGTGCACGGCTGCTCGCGCCCGACATGCTTCAACTCCTCGAACTCCTCACTGAACCTGTAGAGACGGAGGAGCGTGAGTGCACGCGGGGCGGGGCGGGGTGAGGGCGGGGGAGGCGTCGGTCGCTACCTGAAGTCGGAGTCGGCGGACATGAGCCGGTAGTGATCGATGAAGTGGTCGCGGCGCACCGGGCGCGCGGTGCGCTGGGCGGGCGGCGCGGCGGGCGCGGCGGGCGGGCGCCGCAGCCGCCGCAGCAGCAGCAGCGCCGCCCCGCCGGCCGCGCCCAGCGCCGCGCACACGCACGCGCCCACGATCCACGCCGTGTTGTCCACGTCTGTCCACAACGCACACGACACCAGTTAATACCACCACTCCAGCTTAGTGTCTACATCGATCTATTTAATAAATAAATAACGAACCGTCGCTTCTATTTACCTTGGTAGCAACACAGATTAGCAAGAATAATAAGAATGAAATATCAATTATTAAAACAAAAAGGTGAATTAACATATGACGTCAACTATATCGTGGCTATCGTAATTTTGAACAGAGGTTCAAATAATAATTAAAATAATAAATTCACAATTATATTTTATTGCACTTAAAACAAAAATATAATAATGCGCATCATTATACCTTAACCCGTGTACACAGCCGTGTAAATACAATATTTCGACATTTATAAACCGTATATGACCTACAACTCTAAACTTCCGCCTGTCTAATTACAGATATTGTCTTTTTACCTATCAATAATAACATGGCAATAACTAATTATGTCATATATTATAGAACCTCTAGGATCTAGAGGAATACTATCATAAGCAGTGACCGTACTACCGTACACCCTATATGTTAGTGTACGGCAGCCATTTGTCTCTCTCGTTGGCTGATGGTACAATGTTATACATTATTTTATAATAAAACCACTCTAATAATTACCGACTAGCAATAACAATTGAAATTATTATCATTATGATTGCCACTAGGACCCTAATCTTTGAAATAACTAATGTCCAAGTTCATAGTCAAGGTCATAAAGATATAGTAACACAGCGTGACTAGTTCGCAGCCGATGTTTAAGTATTGCCTCGACTACTAGATGCCTTATATATAAAGCGGATGTATTAATTTGTACACAACTATTTAGATTATAATTTTATTTAAATATCGATTTAACAAAATTGTTGAAGACATATCACTTTTGTCACAAATGAAAAGTAACTGTTTTATTTTGTTTGTTTTTTGAAACACGCCATTAGTTGATGTCATTTTCTTCCTGGTCATCACATCGTCCACCGTTTATGAAATTAATATTCAAATGTTTCTTGTATAAAAATTTAATTAATTTATTTTATTAGAACCCAAGTTGAGTTTACATTTTTTTCTTTAAATCCAATTGTTTAATAATGATATTATCCAATAAAACCTTGTGTCAGTATGAAGCGACCTTCATAGGATTAAATGTTGTAGGTAAACTAATGTTACCACAAAAGGTGCCGTCGAATGAACTAACAAAATATTATATTTGCAGGTTTGTTACTTACAACTAGCGTATTGTAAATACGTCGGTGTCATCATTAACTTTTGTTATATACTCGTAAATATAAAGTCATAAACAAAATTTCATTTTTCAAATTTAAAGTATAGTTATAATTGAATTTTAAGTTTGAAGGCAAAACATGCCTTCAGCATTCATATGATAATTAATGTCCTCAAGATAAGCGTTCCAACATATTTTAATAATTTCCAAGAATTTGCTGAACGAAAACAATTAATAATAATATTATCTATTAAGTCCCTACATACAAATGATAATGAATCTGAAATATAACTATGTACGCGCATAACTTGCACGACTGAAACGAATTAGATTTCTCATTTTTTGTACTCGAAATATTCGTTATTTTAGGGACGCGGTTTGTATTAAAATATGAAGTACTTGCCACCACCTACGCAATGCGGAGCATAATCTTATTATAACAATCATACTTCTTACTTTTCCGTGTATTATTATTTATAATTTAATTGTTGTAAGCAACACAGCGGTAGATGCCATTTCCAATCATCGGGATAGAGCCCGGCAAAAAAACCATCTACAAAGACATCGTATGGTGTGTTCTTTTTGGCATTTTATACGAAATCGATATATTGATTATTATTGTATTTTATTTTGGTAATAAATTCACAGATCACCTAAATATTAAATTATTCGTTTTACCACGATCATTCGCGCACTTTCAGAATTAGTTCTCGTTATATTTGTGACATCGTATACTGATTGCATTTTTAAAAAATCTTTTAGTAATTATATGAGGGTTTTTGGAGCAACAGGCGGCTTCCCTTCCTAATGCCTACAATTATTAATTAAGTATTATAATATATATAAAACGCGCTGGGTACAAATTATCTATTTAAAACCATTCAATGTCGAGATTAGAGCTATCAAAATTTTAAATAATAAAATAGTCGTGATATCATTGTGAAGTGTCGATTGAATTTTATATTTAATACGAGAACTACAATTATTCTTTTTTAGTTTCCATTTTTAATATTCTTTATTTTTAAGTTGTTTTCGTACTATTTAATAGATACCTGTAATGTAATAAATGTGCATGCTGCGGCTCCCTAAATTAATAAGAACAATGTCAATATGAAAGATGTGAAGTTATATAATATGTAGAAACACGGTAATTAATATCTCATAAATTTTGTTTTACTGACCGCACAGACAAACATCTGGAGAAATTACAAAATTGATTTATATTTTAGAAATTTTAACATGGGTAGGTTTCGGCTATGTATGATGCCAGACTCCGAGTAAATTGGGATATCAGGTACAAACTATATATACCCAAACCTTTTATTTGATGAAATTCAATAATAATCTTCACCGGAATCGAAGCGTCTGCTATGATATATATATATCACGTCATAGTGGTTTCATAATTGTATCCACAAAATGATGTAAAAGCTTTGTATACAAATAGTCGTAACATAATAAGATACGAGAGCACATCACATATTATAAGGTATATTAGAATGTAACACAGATCACTCCGACACGAATGATGCCAACAAGCCCGAGGACCGCGGCTGACTGTCCTGTCAGTAACAATGGCACTGTCGTAAAGCGATAACAGCTATCACCAATATCACTGATAACGAGAATTAATAATACTGACTACAGTAATTAACTGTCGTAAGCAACGGCTGCGGCCGGCTCTTACCGGATCTACTGACACATTACAGGAAGCCTTACATCGGCCGTGTACCGAGTGAGCTCAAACCTTCGAGAGGTAGCCAGTATTACTAGCACCGTACTAAAGAACAATTTAATTAATCTAAAACCCAACACCAGCTACAGACAAGAGTATATAAATAGCGCAAGTTTTGGAGCAGATATCTATGTTAATATGAGGAGTCGGCGGTTAGTGAGGATAAATAAAATATAAAATGGCTGTACTTAATACTTTATTTACGTGGATTATTAATTATTAGTCATATATAACATACAACAGAGGTCATATCAGTCTTTACGCTGGGCACCAGGAACACAACGTTCTAATATATCAACGATAGGAACTCGTGTCAATTGTAAAGGTTGATATTACAGCGGTTAGTAGTACACAACAAATAAGCAGTCGTACATTGTAGCAGGAAGAGTTATTTTATATTATCGGAGGTTACTTAAAACATACATGTAGTTCCTCAACCAAGCAAACTCGAAGTGTTGTAACCTTCACCGAGTGAGTGAGAGAACGACCACCTGCGCGGGCGCACGACACGGAACAATTATCATATCGTACCATTGGACATATATCATCTGGCTCCTTTGACCGCGTCGGTATTCTCAGGACTTTATATAAAATTGATCGGTATCGTGCATCGATATTATTGTTTTTAAAAATGTTAAGACTTTTAAATAAATTATTATAAAAAAAAAAACTTATCATTAGGCGAATAATTACATAGTCAGTTAATATCACAGCCACCTAGAAGAGTGTGCTCGCGCTGGTGTTCCAGACAATTATTAATATAATATATATATATATATATATATATTTTTTTCATGTGACAGAATAAATTTGATTATAATGACCACACGAAAGTGAAATGTAAAGATAGTATTTTATATATAAAGTGATGACGTGAACAGCTGCGCGAGCGCACTCAGTCACAAGCGTGAAGAGGTAGAGGTAGAGGTAGAGGAGTACAATAAGTCATAGCTGTGCGGTGTTATATGTAACGGCGGGGTCTGGCCGACGGTACCGGTGTGTATGACGGCGTAGTCGGTGTCGGTGAACTTGTCGGGCGCGGTGAAGGCGCGCAGCTTGACGTAGTAGGTGGTGCCCGGCTTCAGCGGACCGTTGCAGTAGCTGCGGCCGCCGCCGTCGCAGCGCTCCGAGCCGATGGTGAACTCCTCCACCGACGACGACTGGAACGGGTAGTACGGCTCCGTCACCTGCCGGCGGCGCCCGGGTTACATCACCATCACCATCACCATCACGGTCACCTCACGGTCACGGTACACGGTACGCGGTACGCGGTACGCGGGGCTCGACACGCGTCTCGCAAGGTATTCATAATTAGTTCGTGTAATTTAAATGAGTGATATAAATGAATAATGAAAGGTAGGCGGGCTGTACCTGGTAGGGCGGCCAGACGGGCAGGCGGTGCACGTCGCGCCAGGAGGGCAGGCGGGCGGGGGCGGGCGCGGGCTCCTCGGCCAGCACGAGCGTGTAGGCGGTGACGTTGCCGTTGGCGGGCGAGAAGTAGTCGGCGCGGAAGCGGACGGCCACGGTGCTGGGCGAGCGGCGCAGGGCGCGCGGCGTGTGGGCGGGCGCGGGGGCGGGCGGCGCGGCGATGGGCGCGCGGTGCCGCAGCCGGGCCGGCGCGCCCGCCCCCGCGCCCGTCTCCGCGCGCAGCCACAGCGAGTACTCCGCGCCCGCCGCCAGCGCCGCCGCCACGGCCTCGCGGGCCTCCGCCCCTGCAGCGCGCGCACCGAGCGTTACACGTCTCATCTCCTCAGCACACGAAACCATCTACGCCGTATTTCGCTGCGGTCTGTCGATACTCAGGAGGTGTCGGTGTTCAATCATCCGACGAATACCATCATCAAAATACGTATATTTATTTTTTATACACACGGACGGAAAGGTAACAGACGTTAATGTTCGGCCGATAGCTCGAACGAGATTTTAATTCATACTGAAATTTGTACTTCCGTTTCAAATCTACAATTTCGAAATCTGCAGCTACTTTTCTACTGTTGATTTTCTAAATCAGATTTCCATGAAACAGCCGAGCAGGACAGATGTGTCTATACACACAAAATTAGTTTCGCGTAAACATATTTGTGTACTCGTAGATGAAAACATGCGCAGGAGAACGAAATTGTGAAATTACAAAGGGACAAATGACCAGTAGGGACAGAGTAACAGAGGCCAGAAGGCGACGCACCCAGCTCGATCTGCGTGACCTTGTCCGGGTGGTCGACGGGCGCCCAGGCCAGCAGGAAGCGGCGGACGTCGCCGTGGCGGCGCTCGGGCGGCATGTCCCAGGCCAGCGTGAGCTGCGTGGGGCGCGCGTCCAGCACGCGGAAGGCGGCGGGCGCGGCGGGCGGCGCCTCGCGCGTGCGCACGGCCAGCGAGCGCGCGCGCGACATCGTCAGCAGCGAGTGCGCCGCGCCCGCGCGCACCAGCACAGTGAACGTGTAGTCGCGGTAGGGCTCCAGGCCGCTCACGTTGCAGCGCGGCCCGGGGGCGGCCAGGGCGCGCACGGCGCCGCCGGCCAGGTACTGCAGCTGGTAGTCCGTCACGTCGCCGCGCGGCACGCCCCACTCCAGCTGCACGTCGCGCGCGCCCACCCTCGTCGCGTTCAGCCACGGGATACTCAGCGGATCTGCGGCCGGGCGCTATGCTTTATTGTGTGGCCGTATGGCCTGCGAACCCCTATGCCTTCCCTATTAAAAGAAGGCGTTTCGAAAGAAGAATGCAACTCCATGATGTTCCATTGTGAGGACCTACTGTTCGCCGATTGACACTATCACTTATAAATTTGTATAAATATATAGAATACGTTTATATTTTTCAAAAAGAACTAAAACAGTACAAGAAGTAGAACAGAAAGTGCAAGGTGTACTGACAGAGGCGCGCCTGGCGCTGCACGGGGTGGCTGGTGACGGAGGCGGCCACGGTCCACATGGTGAGGTTGTAGAGGCGGCCGGGCACCAGGCCCGCGAACACCAGCAGCTGCGGCGCCGCGCCCGCCGGCCGCTGCTCCCAGCGCGCCGCGCTCGGCGCTTCGCCCTCGCCCTCCAGCCGGAATCGGTAAGAGTCAAACAGCGTCGCCGACTCCGGCGTCGCCGTGTACGTCACGTTCTACACACACAAACACAAACACATGCATTATAAGGACACTATAATTCGCACTACATGCAACTTTGCTTCTATTTCACAATTCGATGCTATTCATCAAAATAGCTTCTTCAGAGCCCTGGTAAATACCTGAGGAAAGTGGAGTTACTATAGAATTTTAAAGAGTATTGCCAGTGCCGGCTACGATCGCGTCAAATAAGACAATTTATTCGATTGTCATGCACAAGTAACAAATCTATCTCTATATTTGTATTCATATTTTGTATACCTCTTTAAGTGAGGGATTGAAACAATTCTTTCTTGTATTGACTCAATACAGTCACGTATTAGCTATGCACGAACGTTGTCGAGCACGGCGGCACCCTGAGCGATATCCTACTAGCAGCTCTGAACGAACGAACGCTTGTCTCGCAAATATAGAATATTAATTATAGTAATCGTGTAGACGGTAGATACTGACCAAGGAGACGGACACGTTGTCACCGGTCTCGTCGTCCTCGAAGGGCGCCGTCACGATCGTCATCTCCGACTGGATGAGCGGCCCTGTACACATGCCAGGGCTTTAGGAACTATGCTGTGGTATAATATGATAAGGATACGGTGAGGCTGTACGGATACTGACGCGTGCGCGCGTGCATGGTGAGCGGCTCGCTGGTGAGGTTGTGGGAGTGCGCGGTGATGGTGATGGTGTAGGGCGCGCCGGGCTCGAGGCCGGCCAGCAGCGCGCGGGGGGCGGGCGCGGCGCGCGAGGGCGGGGCGCTGGGCGCCGGCCGGTCGCTGCGCCACCAGCGGACCTCGTAGTGCTGCACGCGGCCGGCCGGCACGGGCCACTCCAGCGTCATGTTGCGCGTGTCCGTCAGCGCCGCCACGTTGGACACCGGGCTGGGCCCTGGCACGGACAACCGTCACGTCAGCGGACGTTACTCCACTTTGAGTATTTAAAAAATAATTTTTAAATTTAAAAACTATCAACTCTGTATAGTTTTCGTCGTGAGTATTACAATAAAAAAGATCAAACAGAACGATAATTGTGTTAGATCAAAATAAACTTGAAAACAAATAGTAGATAGTAGATTGTTTACTAACGGAGCAAAATATTATATAATAATAATAAAAGCAAATATATTCTCATATGAAATAATATTGCAGCAGATGGTGTATGTGTGTATGTGTATGCGGGTGTACTGACGAACGACGTGGTAGACGTCGAGCGGGTGGCCGCTGGTGACGTAGTCGTCGTGGGCGCGCTGGCTGGCGGTGTCCAGCCGGACCTGGTACCGCTCGCCGGGCGACAGCTTGCTCAGCTCGGCGCTGGTGTCGCTGGCCGCCAGCGGCGCGTGCGCGTGCCACTCCTAAGAATCAGCGGAAAACACGCATTTAAAACCACTCTTATTTCTAAATAAATTACTTTTAGAATTTCCGAAAAGCTACCAAAATATACTCAGCTTGATAATAATGTTGGTCGGCGCGGTACCTGCTGGTGGTGGGCGCGGAACCTACTGGTGGTAGGTGTGGTACCTGTTGGTGGTGGGTGCGTTACCCGCTGGTGGTGGGCGCGGTACCTGCTGGTGGTGGGCGCGGTACCTGCTAGTGGTGGGCGCGGTACCTGCTGGTGGTGGGCGCGATACCTGCTGGTGGTGGGCGCGATACCTGCTGGTGGTGGGCGCGGTACCTGCTGGTGGTGGGCGCGATACCTGCTGGTGGTGGGCGCGGTACCTGCTGGTGGTGGGCGCGATACCTGCTGGTGGTGGCTGCGGAACTTACTGGTGGTAGGTGTGGTACCTGTTGGTGATGGGCGTGGTACCTGTTGGAGGTAGACGCGGTACCTGGTGGTGGTCGGCGCGGTACTGCAGCACGTAGGCGCCGAGGTGGCTGGCGTTGGCCGGCGGCCCCTCCCAGCGCGCCAACAGAGAGTTGGACGTCGCCCGCTCCACCTTTAGCCAGCGCGCGCGCAGCGGACCTGGCGGCGGACGCACCATTCAATGACAAGTTCACTTTTATTTACTATGTAACAATAAGTTTTCAATTAAAATTAACAAACAACTCTGTCATCTATTAAATCTATAATTCCTCCAATTTTAAAAGATCAGAAGTATTCGATACCAATGTTATTTCCGAGGCATGATGGTTCCAGCACACGGTACACACGGTACATTGCATAGGCTACTGGGCTACCTTGATATTTTTTCCTCAAGACCTAACTTCATTAGCAAAGCGAGAATTACTTTTCCAACAATGCATCGAAACCGGAACGCTTGTCGTCATTTTTTCCATCCAATTAATGTGTGAACGTATAAATGTAGTGGTAAAACAACTATTTTAATTTATCCCACTGTAGAATCTTTACTCCAATAAATATTATAATCAGTTAACTCGTTTGCCCTTACTTGTCTTTTGCATAAAAACGGAAAATTTCGTTACAAGATTAATAATAAGCTTAAAATTTAAAAATTATAGAAAAGCCTAATGAATATTTTGACAACTTATTTGAAGCTTAGCAATCTTGATACTAGCCACATCATAGACGTAGACAGTATAAATGCACACTTTCTTGAGGTTCCTGGAAGCACGTTGGTCGGTTTTACGTATTACGAATTACGAATTTAATAGATTTAATTATATTACATTTACCCTAGTACCAGTCTACACTAATATTATAAATACATAATATGGATTTAAAAAAACCAATTCCGCAACCTTTAAGGAATGCCAGTTCTTTTCTTTTAAAGAACTATTAAAGAATTACAAAAAAAAGTTATCCTTAAAACTAGATTTTGGTGAAATCTACGAGACCGCTAATATAACCAAAAAGAAGAATAATCAATGGAATTCGTCCATGACCATTAGTGTGGTGTATAGTAGTGTAGAGTAGTACTCACGGACGGGCTTGAGCAGCGTGAGCCAGTCACTGCGCAGCTGGTGGCTGGAGGCGGCCAGCAGCAGCTCGTACACGGCGCCGGGGAACAGCTCCGTCAGCGTCACGTTGGTCTCCGTCGTCTCCAGCTGGAACCAGCCACCGGCCAAGACATACTTACATTCATACACTGACTTGTCTCCTTTCGCTTGTAGTATTATTTTTAAATAAATTAGTATTTGGTACAATTATTTGTCGTTCGTCCGCATCGTACATCGTATATCCGCAGCTCGAGCATTATCTCAAAATTAAAAAAAGTTGGTTCGTGTTAAATCTGACTATTTCCTAAACTAACAAAAAACAGGCTATTAATTTTTCTATGATCTTATTTTTAAGTTTATATTATGTAATAAAAAAACAATCGAATATTGTAAATAAAGACAAAGGTTAGGAGTATTGTTCTCCTCACCTGTATTGTTGTTATTTCAGTTTGGACCACCTGCTGCAGAACTAGAGGCCTGCGATTTAATTGCCAGGGGCTTAAATGTTTTAAAAATGAGAGAACCACACACGGCCAATCCTCTGTGTTATATATTATTAACCATCAATTGAGCTGACAAGTATTTGGACAAAAATAAATAAAAATGTCCCAAATATTAGAAGTAATGTCAACAGTTTGTGTGAACCATCTTCAAATAGGCATCATGACATTTTTTGCGTTCGTCATGTTACTGAAAGACAACATAGAGTTATTGCTAAAATAATTGTTTCGATACCATGGAAACTTCTCTAGATATTACAATTTGAATAACACAAATCACACAATCACAGGATCGGTTTATGCAGTATGACATCACGCCGAGATATTTTGAATGCATCGCGGAGAAACTCTGTTCGTCAGTCAAATTATATTATGTTAATGTGAACGGTTTTATATTAATAGTTTGTAGAAATTGAATTGATTTTTCTATGATATTGGATTATTTTAAGAATTAAATTATTTTAAAATTGACTTGCCCATGGATGTTTGAAAAGTATTGTTGGTTTAATTAATGTCATTGGTGGTTCGATTACAAAGTAACGTTGTGTGTGAACATAAAGATAGCAATAAATTCATTAGACAGTTACGAATTTGTTATTATAATAATCGATTACAAGTATTGTTATGTGTATTGATGAAGGAAGCGAGCAGATGTAGATCATCCAATGTTATATACGCACCTCGCGATAGGTATCGGATGGTCCCGGGGCGGGAGTCGCTGGGGCTGAGGCTGGGGCCGGTGGTGCGGGGGCGGGGGGCGCGGGTAGGCGCCGGTAGCGCAGCACGTAGCGGTCCTGGCGGCTGTTGACGTCGGAGCGCCAGGAGAGCGCCAGCGCGCCGAGGGCGGGCGCGGCCGCCTGCAGCACGGGCGCCAGCGGCCGCGTGGCCACGCCCACCGCGCTCTCGTTGGACTCCACGCCGCGCGACACGCTGCTCACCTGCGCACGCGCACGCACGCTCACGACACTACGCGCTCACACTTACTACAACTACAGCTTTCAGCTAATTGTAAAGCTATACGCATCAAACTTGCCTCTGTGATAAAATGTTTTACTGCTCATATTGAGACTACAATTAATTTACTGACTGTCATTTGAGAAGTGAAATCGATCCTTTTCTCAATTTGACAGCATAGGCTAACCATATGTCAGTTTGGCATATGGCGAACTTCTCCGACTAACAAAAATTAATAATTAAATTATTAAGTTGATAGTTGTAGCCGAACGAAAACGATTGAGACACGCGTGTGATTTTGAAATCATACAATTTAGTGGAAATTAAATTAGATTTGATGTTGTTTGTAAAAATATAAAAATCTTGCAGAGAATGACATCAAATGACTTCTTAGAACGTCAACTCCCAGAACGAATTTAGCGTCAACTCCCAGCAAGAAAGTTATAGAACTCAATGTATCATTTCAGTACCATACTGACGATATTTTATTATTCTTACCCCCAGATTACACTGCTATTTAAAGGTCAAGATAGAAAATTAAATTTAATGCATAATTTTTTTCTCAAAACTGTTTTATGACAATTCTAAAAATTTAAATTAGCTCAAACTAAGATTTTAAGTTCATATATCACCTCACTAATTTAATTGCTTAGCATTGTATTGAAATGTCACATAAAGTAATATTCTGTAATTTAACATAATTTTAATTTTGTTTAGATACTGGATAATGTAATATGAATTGAGTAATTTCTAAAATTGATAGGAATACATTTAAATCCCTATTTTTTGTTTTTTGATCTATAGAAGGCGTGTAAACAGAGGCGTTAATATATGAGAGTGGAATATATTGCAATAGTGGTTGATGTATGAGATGGTGGTGGTGGTGGTGTCTGACCGTGAGCGTGTAGTTGCGGCCGGGCAGCAGCGCGGCCAGCGTGACGTTGTCGGCGGTGCCGGCCGTGCTCAGCGCGCTGCTGTCGTCGCGCGACGGGCCCGCCTCGTGGTACGACACCTGCGACACCGACAACACTCAACACTCAACACTCAACACGAGCGGCGCCCGCGCATCAGACTAACACTAGGCGCCGAGACTCACGTTTTATAAGAGAAGATAAATATTTATAAATTTTCCACTCTAAGATACTAATTTAAAATTCAATTTAATTCAATAAAAAATTAATAAAATTAATAAGAGTAGATTAAATATACTATTTCAACTCAATTTTTATATTTATGTCAAAGTTCATGGATATAATTGTATCTAATATGTAATATTTTAATTGAATGTTTAAAAGGAAATTTGGTAAAGTGTGTGCTAGTTTTTAAATTAAGCCAAAATAAAGACATTATTTTTAAGAAGATAATAAAATAAGTAATCAGTAAATGTTCTCATTTGATGTGAACGTTTATTCGACACTTTTACGGTGAAGTAAAACATCGTGAGGAAACCAGCACACCCCTTGTGAAGAAATACTTAGGTTGTGTGTGAAGTGGATCAACCCGCCCTAATTTATGTAAGGCTCGAGCCGTTGATGATGATATTTTTGATGTCATGATAGTCACTCACCTTGTACTGATCGTAGACGCCGTGGGCGGGCGGCATCCACTTCAGCAGCACGCCTTCACCGTCCACTCGGCTCCACGTCAGGTTGCGCACTGGCAGCGGCTCTGAATACACGTAAATTATATTTTATATTATATCACAGTTCTATACTATATCTATACCCTCAGTTTTTTATTCTAAAATTATCAATAAAAATATTATGACATCGACCATTAAGGACAGTTTATATTTAACATCAACCCGACATTTGTCGATGCTTTTACAAATTGAAATATAATGGCCCAAGAACTGATCAGCATAAGACTGGTAAAACCAAGTGAAAGTGGCCATTATGTAATATGCGCGTGCGGTACTGACTGAGGGTGAAGTCGGCGCTGGCGGGCCAGGAGGTGACCTTGCCGGACATGGTCTTGACGGTGACGGTGTAGTGCGCGCCGGGCTCGAGCCCGTCGAACGAGCAGGTGGGCGGCGCGTCACGCGCGCGCACCACGGGCGCCAGGCGGCGCGCCGAGCCCGCCCCGCCCCCGCCGCCGCCCCCACCACCGGCCCCGCCCCCGCCGCCGCCCGCCCCGCCGCTCGCGCTCACCGACACTTGGTACTTCTCAAACTCGCTGCAAAAATTAAACATCAATCGCTTCTGCCATGCACCAGAACAGTCTATTAAGTATCGATAAAATATTAAGCTACATATTTATAGTAATGAAAAAATTTACTGCCTCTTTCATCTATAATTGGAGAACTGATGAATGGAATTGGATGTTGTATTAATTAAGGTGATTTCTTTATGAATATTTTAAGCTATGTACCATCAAGAGCAACTGTAGCTAGAGTAGCGCTGTACGTACGATACGTTTCACTAAAATCTTCACATTTCATCTCGGTCTTTAAAAAGCCTACGAGAAAAGATAGTCTCTACCAACTTAGGTTTACTTTTAGTAAGAATTTAAATTTCTCACAATAAAAAAAGTCCGACGCCATTATATCCAATACCAACGGCATCATCAGCATGCTCAATGCAACAGGCATGAGACATCAATGTTCATGATTCATTACATTATCATCAATAATTTTAGTTATATTCTATAAAACAATTAAAATTCCGCATTAAATGCGTTAGTTTTGTGTAATCACGCCACGTAATATATTTGGACTAAATTGATCCAACTTAACCCCAAATCAAGGAAAATTTCATGTTTAAAATGTTCATATTATAATTATAGCAATCTTGGGGTTTGTATTTAGTTTATATTCTTATATCGATATCGGGTTAAGTTGGCTTCCTATCTAAAAAGAAAACTCTAAGTTCCTTACTGACAATCAACGCAAAGCTTCCATAGCTGGTCCTAGAGTCATTAAATTTTGGAAAGTACGTTCCTCGTCAAGTGTAAGTATTCTAAGTAAGAAAGTGTTTTTGCAATTTCACCCTTAAAAGATTGAAATAAAGGTATTGAATTCACAGTGAATCTTGTTGATTCTCTCGGTCCATCGACACCATAATTGGTATACATTCTCTTCAAATAAAATTAGGAGACAGATATATCCATAGGTTCTCTAAAATAGAGGTCCGATGGTCAGGCAAGGTGCGCGGGAGCCCTCCCCGGGTATCGGATTCACCTGAGGTAGAAGTGTGTGTGTCATATGTAACTGATATTACAATTAATTAATATTTGCAAGTTGTTTAATTACTAAATTATACGTGGCTTGATTAAGAATAAGCTCACAGAGCAGTCTGGTGATTCTTGCATCTGAAGGGAAAACTAGAAAGCGGACGTTTCATAAATACATTTATGCACAGGCTTTCAGTTCCATTAAAACCACACTACTTCCATCTCAGAGATCAGGTAATGTTACGGATAACTTGCTTGTTCCTAATTGTTTTCTTTTGGGATATTGTCAGTTAATATTTTCAATTGGGAGGGAATGAGAGAGCTGATATGCATTTGAAATACACGATAAGAACAATTTGTCCGTTATGTAAAAATATTGAATGATTGATGTCATGTGCACTGCGACCGCTAGGTAAGCTAGAGGCTGAAGCGCGCGCACTGACCTCTCCTCGAGCGGCGGCAGCCAGGTGACCTGGAAGGCGGTCTCGGAGCGCGTGTCGGCCGGCACGGTGACGTTGCGCGGGCGCAGCGGCACGGTGCGGTACTGCGCGGTGGTGGGCGCCGAGATCTCGGGCTCCGACACCGTCTGCACGGAGATGTTGTAGGCGCGGCCCGGCACCAGCCCCTTGAAGGCGGCCTGCGCGGGCCCCGGCGGCTCGCCCTCCTTCTCCACGTACTGCTCCGAGTCGCGCGCGTCGGGCGGCACGATGGACACCTGCGGAACGCACACCGTGCACACCGTGCACATCGCGCACACCACGCACGTCAGTACGGCGCGCATGGGTGCGACTGCGGGCTGGGACCCCCAGCCCAGCCGGAGGGGAGCCCGAATCCGCAACGCTTTCCTCATTTTTGTTATCGTACAGTTAATATTAAATTATCCTTAATCAAATTAGTCTATGAAAATTTAACAGTTTGGCCAAATATATAATCTGCGAATCAATAGATTTTCTGTAGTATGAGTCCTGGTAGGCTGGTAAAGAAAGATCAATTCAAAATATGAATTTAGATACAAGAGATCACTTGAGTAAAACTATATAAATTTATAAGTATGGTCATGAGCTCTCTGCCTAACTTCCGCTTCAACGCATTACACGACCGATAAAAGTGGTCCTGGCACACTATCAATATTTATTGCAATACTACAATTCCAAAAGTATAGATTCACTTACTTGATATTGGTTACGCACGATATTGGGTACTAAATAATTTATTATTAATAATAAAAATAGTACCATTTTAATGGTTCAACTGCTTTAAACCACTTTAAACTCAAACCAAATTCATTCAAATCACGTCAGTATTTAAGAAGTTATCCCAAATTACGTTAACAAGTAAGGAAAAATACATATTTCAATTGTTTCATGCATCGCGAGTTATAAAAGAACGTGTTATCGGATTTTATTTATAAGTTGGCTTTAGCACGTTGACTCATAAACATCTCCGATGCTTTTGACCTTTGACCTTGGACCAAAATGGGTACTACACCTTACAGAAGTAGCACAAATCATCGCCCTATTGCAAGAAGGGCTGTCGCACGTCTGCTCCACATAGGCCAGTCGTGTGTTTTCAAAGTTTTTATAACGCTTTCGGGAGAGTGGTGACTTCATCCCGAGATCAAGATCGGGACGGTGCCGGTGCACATCGGAGAAGGATCACCGTTTAATCGTGCCAACTTCTCTCTTTGAAATCGTCGTTTGCTTAGTGTCGACGTCCAGCAAGCAGCAGAGAGTGTATGTAAGAGAGACGCGGGCGATACCTTGTAGTGCGTGTACGCGCCGGGCGGGTAGGGCGGCTGCCACAACACCAGCAGGGTAGTCTCATTGCGGAACCACACGATGAACTTGCCCGGTGTGTTGGGCCCTGCGCCAAGGACACACAGGTTAGTATGGTGACAGACACGCTTGCTGGCACTCCACTACATTTTTCAGCAACACAAAGAAAAATGTAAATATTGTTGAATTGTACGAGTAAAAAGCCAACGAGCATGCGGTACCTCACCTACCGCTCAGCGCGGTCCCGGCGTCGCGAGCGTCCTGCGCGGCGGGGAACAGTAACACCAAATTATACATTAATAGAGTACAGGCCAGCTTGGCAAGTCCGGCATTGGCAGCATTGCATATATTATTTTTTTCCCAAACATCTTTACAATTTCAAATATTTTTGTTCACTCGCCTAAAGCCTTAATAGTTTATGGCTACGTGGAGTTGCAACTGTACATTATTATGAGGTTTACAGGTAGCAATATCATACATCAAAATTGTGTTACATGTTTATTAGACTTGTTAGATATAATTACTTTGTGTGTGTGTGTGTGTGTGTGTGTGTGCATGTGCGTGTGTGTGTGTGTAATAACAGATATAACGAATATGTATGTGTGTGTAGGCACCTATATTAATGCAGAATATTTAATTTAAAAATTAGTAGCAAATAAACCAGTTTAAAGTGAACACGTATTTCAATTAATTAAAGTTCCCACAAACAAAAAGCAATCTTATTGCAAAGAACAAGACTATTTGGAGGATTTTGTTCGATGACGTAGCCCTTTAATTTTAGTTTTATATTTTCCACCAGATGTGTATAAATGACATAAGTTCAGTGGCAGATCGTTAATAATTATTATGTAGTAATGTCCTTAATCCCGCACGCATTCTACATGCATACATGTCAAATTCAAGTGTATGATTTATTATATGACTAAATGTAGTCAATAAAAAAAATTGTGTGAGAATATTACGTACTTCTTAGTTTCTCGAGCTATATGCATAAAAATACTACTAGTAGATTACTAACATAATTAATTAGCAACTGACTAAGAAGAATTCCTATTTATCAACCAAATCATAATCGAAAATGTGTTATAATGTGTGGAAGCGGTGTATTAATTCGATTATTAAACCTCGATGCTGATTTACCATTATTCTTGTGGATAAACAATATTAAGTCTGAAACTAGGTAATTCTGCTTAAATTGTAATTTGCACGAGCAAGCGTTACTATGAAGAGCAACTCGATTATTTATTTATCTTGATATAACTAACGTAACGTTGTTTTAATTATTTTACACGAATGATTACAACGTTGATCAATTTTTATTTCAATATTTTACTAGGAGTGAAGCCAAGGGTTCCTAAATCAGATCTTTATTTCTCTAAGCATTTTTAATAATACTGTATATATTGTTCGATCAGTTTAGTTCATTCACGTTTCAAACTGACTCTGATGACATATGCGACAGTTCTTATCGCCGCGTGATATCAATCCGTTTCGGACCAAGTTTAGACGAATATATTTATGAATATTAAGTGTGATGAGGTACATTAAGCCGCACGGGGACAATAGGCCGGCATCGGCAGGTGACCGCGGAGTACGGGCGTGACGTCACGCTTTGACGCAGCACTAATGGGCGCGTGCTACGTGACCCCGCCTTATTTTACTCAAAAAACACAAAGTAAGAGATCATACAAATCGCGACTTTAACTTTCAGCTCTTTCATTAGCTTTAGAGATTTCAAAAATGAAAACCTCGCCAACAACTATTGTACCCATAAAAACATTAAGACTAAAATATTGGAAAAAATCAACGCATTCTTGAGATTCCCCAAAAAGCAAACAACCAAAAATTTTAAAATGTATATAACTAACTCCCGTCGCAGAGATCGGCATGCGGCGCGACTTTGGTCTGTATGTTGTATTCCTCAAGGTAGGTCTATTCGTCGTGTCTAACAGTGGGACGTCAATAGGCGTTTGTAATATTGATAAAGATTCGATATTATATATTTCTCACACTCACACTTATTATTTAGCCCAAAATAAACAACATTAAGAGCTTGTGTTGTGGATACGAGACAACGGAGAAATATTAAAATAGAGTGTTAAATAAGCAGTGAATTCACTATTTTTGTATTTGTACTGTGTATGTGTGTTAGCCATGAACAAAGTTATTATTATTAATACAACAGGTGTATCTGCTCAAGATTCTGTGTCACTCCATGGACCTTCATAGGACATACGGGATAGGACTGCTTTTCTTTAAATAAATTAGGTATATTTTTTAATATTATCTTTGCTATATTAGGAAACCGTGACATTACGTTTAAATGAAGGTTCATACGTCGTACGCCCGATGAGTTCCGGAATGATGTACAAGAGGGGTCAACAGGGGCGGTAGATACGTACTGGTGGTGAAGTTCCTGGAGGCGTAGGCGGCGCTCTCCTTGTCGTGAAGCAGCGTGAAGGCGTGCAGCTGGTAGGTGGCGCCGGGCGAGAGGTCCCGCAGCGTGTAGGTCCAGTTGGCGGCGCCCTCCACCGTGATGTTGCGCGCGCCGCCCTCCACGCGCTCCGTCAGCGGGATCACCTGCTCGGGCGGCACTACATGCACTCACTCGGACGAGTACATCCATATCGACACGCTTAGCAAATATCAAATCATGGATTCATACGATTGAAGTTTGTTGGTCATTTGGCAAGAGAGTAGAAATTTATAGAAGATAATTTATGATATTACAATTGATTAGGATGCGCGTCTATATGATTGGAGTCGCCGCTTCGCAACTCACCCAATTCAATCCGGCCGTCTTAGCCGTAAGTTCATACCTAGTCTAGAGACGTTCTAAGCCTACATGATACGAATCGACGTCTGCAAAAAGTGAGTATTAAATATACCCTTTTGGGTTCCCAGTGTGGCATGATTATCATTTATATTTATACAAGTTAAATATTTTAGCATCGTAGTGTATTTTGTATTTTACAGACACAGTAAAAAGCATCATGTATATCAGTAGGTGACCGTTGCGGTGACGGCGGCCCGCCCGCAGGCCGCCGTCCGCCGCGCTCACCGGGCAACAGTCCAATACTATTTCCTAGACTACCAAAACTGCAAATCTTATTGAATCATGTCCTATATTTTATAGTGATGTCATACCTACATCTCGCTAGCATTTAAACGAGTTCTCTGCATACTGAGTAAAATTAAATTAAATTTCAACATACCTAATCAATAAACTAAAAGTAAATTCATTTAGACCACCAATATTTATGTGATTTGTAATACTTACAAACTCTTTATGACCTGTATGGTATTATAAAATGCCATAGCCCATCAAAATTATTAATTAAGTTTAATTTAGTCAATTAATGAACAAAGATAATTCGTACCCACATTTTCTTTTTATGTGCTAAATCATGTACAATATTATCTAAGAGTATACCTTTATATATTGAATATACCTTGAACCGGAAGCCGGTGTAGTCACCGTGCGCGGGCGGCGACCACGCGATGGTAGCCTGCTTGTTGCGGCCCAGCACCACCGTCAGGTTTGTCGGCGGCTCCGGCGCTGCAACAGCGTTTCACATCAATAGTTTAACTGCACTTGTTTCACATTATATATAGTAAAAAATATTTCGAAAAAAAATTGGTAAGTTACACAATAATCTCTCTAACAATTGATAAAACACAAAACATGGGATAAGTTTTTTTGGAAAGTTAGTTCACTTGAACCCCGTGTGGAGTCAGGAAACACCGACAGAATATTACCATTTGCACCTGATTAATGCAACATAGCTTTCTCAACTTTAGATTGGCTTCATCAGATGGATGACTGACCACCCTCCTGTTACATGCATGCATGGCATGGTAATTCAGTGATTATAATGTGGAACATATAATTACAACTATCATTAAAAGAAATATTAGACATTTTAATTATGTGATCATTTCAAAATAACCTGTTGATGCCAAATATATTAATTAATGATTAGTACATGAACAGATCAGTACCAGTAATGATAGTTTGATTCCACGTCAAGAGGTCTGCAAAGGTAGCATTGTAGTATAGCATGAAGTGGTATTTGGTGCCAGGTAGACCCTGGAAGTTGATGGTTGAAGCACGCGCCGGGACAGTGTAGTTGGGGGCGGGAAAGCCATGTGGCGGCCGGTAGTCTAGCCGATAGCTCCCCTCCGCCCCACCCAGGCCTGAGCCAGGTATCTCAATCACAAGGTCTGCACACAGGCCCAGCTCGCACAAACACTGTTTACAAATTCAGTAGTAAATACAAAAAATATTAATAATAATTTAATGTTAAAATATAACTCATTTCAGTGAATACACTTAATAAGTAAAGAATAAATGACACAAACACAGAAATAAGTTGTTGAGGATGTAGTAGATTGATTATTTATTTTCTCAATAATGCAGTGCAAAAATTTTTAAGAACATACATTCTTCAGCAATATTATTTAAAATATTCCATTTCGTAATACTAGGGCTGGCAGACTACAGCATAAAAGTAAAAAAATCTTAAAGGAATACATAGAATGTGTTCTTTTAAATTCCAATTTAAAAGAACACACTCTATGTATTCCTTTTGAATTGTCATAGCTTCAAGATTACATATAAGGCACAATAAATTTCCCATTGTATGCACACATAAGGGGCCAAAGATTTAAAATTATACAGTTTTATTATGTAGTGAATATACAAATATTAACTATAATGTATTAATTATATGCCCTAACTGAATTCAATAGCAGTCAGATTGTTGTGTTACTTACAGTTTTTACAAACATAAAGATTAAAACTTATGTCTCTGAGGGGCAAAAAACCAAGTGTTTTTTTACGTTTTAACTACTTTAAATTAATAAGTGTAAAATATTGGCCATCACTTGTATTCAAAACTGTAAAATACGACGGTAGTCATAGTAACCAAAAACATAGAAAATAATAAAGACTGAAAAATTATAGTGAAATGATCGTTCTTATTTCTTAACATCTGGCGACCGTGAAAAAAATAGTTAAATAAGTACAAAATGAAGGACACCAAGCAGAAAATAAAAGTAAGATCGGTGACTAGACGTCATTTCACAAAGTCGGCCAATACACTAGAATCCATAATAAATACGGCGAAAATAGATGCCTCCGGATACGATCAGGCGAAAGCTTTGTACAATGTTGTCAAAGCGAATTATGATAAACTGAAAGTATTAGATGAAGAAATATATGAAGGCATTATCGAGACCGAGAATTGGGATGAAAGTGATTTAGAAAAAGAGCTGGATGAAGCCGGTAAGTATGCGGCGAGATGGGCTCTATTAGAAATTAATTATAACTCTATGTCAGGCAAAACGACGACAGAGAGAGTAGATAACGATCGTAGATTTAAATTGCCGACATTAGAAATTAAAAAATTCGACGGAAATATTCGACAATGGCTATCATTCTGGGGCCAATTCAAGAAAATTGACTCGGATCCTGCTATAGACGAAACAGATAAATTACAATATTTAGCCCAGTCTATGGAACCAAATTCGGAAGTAAAGACATTTGTCGAAAGCTTTCCATTATCGAAAGATAGCTACAGTCTATGCCTCAATGAGCTGAAATCTCGTTACGCAAGGGATGATCTGTTAGTTCAAATATATGTAAGAGAGTTATTAGCCCTTATTTTAAACAAACACAATTTTGATTTGACTATTCTCTACGATAATATAAACAGTCATCTCAGAGCTCTAGAGATTTTAGGAGTTACCAAGGATAGGTACGCAGCATTCTTGCTACCGATGGTTGAATCAGCCTTGCCCACTGAAATATTGAAAACATGGGAAAGAGCAAGACCAACAGGAGAAAAAGACGAGCTAAATTGCTTACTCACATTTTTAAAGAGAGAAGTAGAGAGTAATCAGCGTATTATGTTAGCGAATTCTTTCAAAGTGGATACCAAGAGGTCAGCGGAACCAGCAGCAACATGTCTTGCAGCAAACATCGCGAACACAACCAGAGAAACAAATATAAAATGTATATGGTGTGAAAAAGCGCACGGTAGTCTTGAGTGTTACCGAATAGCTAAGATGACAATAGAAGAGAGAAGAGAGCACTTGAGAAAGAAAAAAGCATGTGCTTTGTGCTTAAAGATAGGACATCATGCCAAAATCTGTCGAAGTTACATTAAGTGTTATGTATGCGGTCAACGACATTCACCTGTATTATGTGCGGGTAATGCCATGATGAATGTAAGTACGAAACAGACCACAGAAGGAAAAAGTGCGATGACTACTATTCAGAATTATTCGTCACGAGCATCAACCTCATCAATAGCATCAACCCTTCTACAAACTGTACGTGTAAGAATTGTCCATGGTGATAAAATGACGATGGTAAGAGCATTATTTGACAGCGGCTCACAGCGGTCCTATGTAACGGAAAATGTCATAGAGAGACTTGGTATGACACCAACCGGAACTGAAGGATTGAGTCATTCGTTGTTTGGCGGAGCTACTGTTCCATCTAAAAAGTATAAAATTTATGACTTAACTGTGCAGAGTGTAGATCATAGTTTTGAATTTAAAATGAGTGTTTTGAGTCAACCTGTTATTTGTAAAAATGTACCTAGATTTGATATGAATGATAAATTTCTGACAGAATTTTTAAGTAATAATCATATTAGATTGACAGACAAAGATTGTGAGGGAAATGACATAGATCTCTTAATAGGTGCTGATTATTCAGGTTACTTACTTACTAATACATTTGTTCTTTCAGATATAGGTTTAGCAGCAGTTAAAACAAATTTAGGATGGACATTGCAAGGGAGAGCCAATAATGAAACTATTAAAAATAATATTATAACAAGTTTATTCTGTTCACAGAGTGTTACTGATTTTTGGAGTTTAGATATTTTAGGAATCCAAGATCCCGCCCAAGTCCAATCTAAGCAGCAAAAAGAAGAAGAATTAATGACGAGTTTTGAAGAAACTATTCGGATTAACGGTGACGGTAGATACGAGGTGCAACTGCCTTGGAAAACAGGTCACGACGAATTGTTGACTAACTACGAAGTGGCTACACGACGACTGCAATCTGCAACAAACAAATTAATATCATGTGGTAAGTTTCATGAGTACAATAGTATTCTTAAAGAATGGGAGCATTTAGGTATCATAGAAGCGGTGCCTAAGGCTGAGTGGAATAAAGATATAGTCCATTACTTACCACATAGAGCTGTCTTCAAAGAGTCGAGTCTTACAACAAAGTTAAGACCAGTGTTCGACGCATCGGCAAGAGATGTAAATGGAAAGTCGTTGAATGCATGCTTAGATAAGGGTATAAATTTCTTAGGTAAGATACCTGACTTACTGATAGGGTTTCGAACTGGTGGTATAGGTATTTCAGCTGATATAGCTAAAGCTTTCTTGCAGATATCTGTCAGCCGGCAGGATAGAGATTATTTACGTTTTTTCTGGTGGAGTGATGAGACGCGACGGGATATGATCCAGTACAGACATTGTAGAGTAGTCTTTGGACTTACTTCTAGTCCCTTCTTGTTATCCGCAACCATATTACACCACCTAGAGGGTATCACGACGGGTGTGCAGAGAAACACTGCGAAAATTTTAGCTAGCTCATTTTATGTTGATAATTTAATAACAAGCCTAGATTCTGAGGAAACTACACTTAATTTTATACAAGAGACAAGGAACGTAATGCACGAGGCAAAGTTCGATTTAAGGCAGTGGGTAGCATCTCCATTGAAAATAAATGAAACAGGTAAACAAAATTTATCTGTATTGGGGTTGTTGTGGGACACTGCATCCGATGAACTTTATTGTGATTTAAGTACATTACCATTGCCATCTGAGTTAATTAAATTGAATAAAAGGAGCATTCTATCGTTAACTCAGAAAATTTTTGATCCACTTGGTATGTTAAGCCCAGTGACACTCGTTCCAAGATTATTGTTACAGGAAATTTGGAAGAGGAAATTGACATGGGATAGCGATTTACCAAGTGATATATTAAAAAAAATTCATGACTGGTATGATAATATTCACATATTGAAAAATTGCAGATTACCACGCCGAATATCATCTGATCTATTACCAGACTGCACAACGAGCCTCCACATGTTCTGTGATGCCAGCAAAGACGGGTATGCAGCCTGTGTGTTTATAAGGACAGAGAACAGTGTAGGTAATGTAACTATACGATTAATATCAGCCAAGTCAAGAATTTCACCTCCTGAAAAAATAACAATTCCTCGCTTAGAACTATTACCCGCATTGATTGGTTCAAGGTTAATGAAGGGGATTCGAGAACGATTACAATCCTATATAACTCAAGAATTTTGTTGGAGTGATTCTGCAGTTACTCTATGCTGGATCAAAAGAGAATTAATTTGGAATACTTACGTCGGAAATCGCGTGCGAGAAATACGTCAAAACACAGATGTAAATAATTGGTATCATATTCCAGGCAGTGCAAACTGGGCAGATCTGGCTTCACGAGGATGTAATCCTCGTCAAATGATGGATGTCAGATGGTGGGAAGGTCCGCCGTGGTTACTTCGAGATCCTGAAAATTGGCCGCGATCCAACCTAGTTGTGGACGTTGACAATACAGACGTAAACAAAGAGCTTAAGAGGTCTTCATGCGTATATACTAGTTTAAATAATGAAACTAAATTACATGATTTCCTGTATTTCTCAAAATATACCAAAATAATACGAATGTCAGCATGGATATTACGATTTTTTTATAACACTCTCAACGAAAATAAAAGAAAAGGAGAACTTACCTTTGGAGAATGCGAAGAAGCTGAAAGAAAATATTAAAAATTATTCAACAAGAGAGTAAAGATACTATGGAAAAGAATATAAATAAATTATCACAGTTTTACGACCATGACAATCTACTCAGAATTAAAACAAAATTGTTACTTACGGATTTTCCTGAGAACGTAAAGACACCAATAGTCATACCTGCTAAAATGAAATTGTAAGAAGAATGGTAGAACAGCGACACAGACAACTTTTACATGCCGGTACGAATATTATGATAACAGATTTACGGAAGCAATATTGGATAATTGGGATCAGGAAATTAGTGAAGTCCGTGATAGACAAGTGTATAATTTGTAAACGACATAGAGCAAAGCCTACGCAGGTATCTAATGCACCGTTACCTATAGAAAGAGTGCAGGCATCTTCGCCTTTCGAAGTAACAGGAATAGATCTCACTGGGCCCATATACTTGCGTGATAATGACAAAAAATGCTGGATAGTGATTTTCACTTGCGCGGTATACCGTGCAGTTCACCTAGAATTGACAGAATCACTGTCTACTGAAGCGTTTCTAAGAGCCTTTCGAAGATTTATAGCTCGCCGAGGGCGGGTAAGCATTGTCATATCCGACAATGGAACTAATTTCATAGGAACCAAGAACCTATTGGCAACCATCGATTGGGACGAAATCCAACGTCAGTCAACTATATTGAAAATAAAATGGAAGTTGAATGCCCCTACAGCAGCATGGTGGGGTGGTTTTTTTGAGCGTATGATAAAAATAGTCAAGGGCTTATTAAGACGTGTTTTAGGCATGTCTTCAGTGTCATACGAGGAGATGGAGACGCTACTGTGCGACTGCGAGACAGTTGTCAATAACAGACCGCTTACTTACGTCGATAGTGACAATTCTGACTTGCTCGAACCACTGACACCGTCATGTTTCCTACATTCTTTACCACAAACACAGGTAACAGATTTAGACGTGATTGACGCTACTAGTCTAAATAAGAGACTAAGATATTTACAGAAGCTTAGGTACGATTTCCGGCAACGTTTCCAAAATGAATATTTGACTGAGCTAGTACAGAAAGGAAATGAAAAGAAAGGAAGCATAAAAGTTGGTGACATCGTATTAATAGAAACGGAAGAGAAAAGGATAAAGTGGCCATTAGGTTTGGTGGTACAGGTTTTTACAGGGAGAGATGGCTTAGATAGAACGGCCAAAGTCAAGACTTCATCCGGCTTTAAAATAAGGCCATTCCAACGTCTGTATCAGCTGGAACTTTCCTTCTCAGAGGGGGAAGGCACAATTAACAATCCAGCTAATACAAGTACTTCTAAGAGATTAGCGACAACAGACTTTACAGATGCAGTGAAAACAACTAGATCGGGGAGAATAGTGAACATGCCAAGTAGATACCGAATATAGGTAAGTTAATTTTATTTTATTTTAATATAATTATTAGGACTTCGCACTTTCCCCTCGAGTCTTGTCTGTCTGTCTTTTATCAATTAATGTCCTGTGTACGAGTATGATTGTAACTGTTGTTTTTAAGTAATTTTTTACAACAATATTCTGTTTTAGTTGAGTTACGATCTTAAAATATTTTTTTCGTTGAAACTTTTGTTATCAATTATTTTAGTTATAATAAGAAGGTACCAAAAGGAAATCAGATTTACTTATTTTTATATACTATTTCCTTTGAAGGTTAATTATTATGATAACATAGGTAACGTGGAAGTTTCGAATACAAGAAATAATTTTCTTTCTGGCTGTGGAGAATGTAAAATATTGGCCATCACTTGTATTCAAAACTGTAAAATACGACGGTAGTCATAGTAACCAAAAACATAGAAAATAATAAAGACTGAAAAATTATAGTGAAATGATCGTTCTTATTTCTTAACAATAAGCGAAATTGCAACTTCAATTCTATCTTTTATTAGCATAAATTGGTAATAATTATTCAAGTTCATTCAATTAGTAATTATGGGCTATATGCCTTTTAATATCACACATAATTAACAATGAAATGAACAAAAACAAATAATTTAACTTTATTACTTTGAACCTGCAAATGTTGTTTTGCACTTTTTGCAATATAATGCAATATAACACTTTCCACTTCTATTGGCAACATTTTAAAACTAAAGAGCTTGTAACTGTCAGTTTAGACTTTGCCTATAGTTTGGTCGAGAAAATAATGTTTGACAGTTTAATTTATCAATAATACTTCTGTAGTAATAGACACAAGATAAAATAAAACAAGTCTATTTTAATAGGAATAAGAGCAAATTTCATGATACAAATAGTATTTTGACTTAGGTAGTTGGTACAGTTTTGCTTTAAGTGCTTTGTAAATTAATTTGCACATAGTATTTATAAATTTATAAGATGTGGAAACCACAATACAACATTTGATTAATACATTCAATGTGAATAAAAATGCCCAAATTTGCAATATTTTAAATAATTTTATTAAATAAATATGATATAACATTTTGTATTCAATAAATACAAAATGTTATCAAAGAACTTCTTTAATGTAATAAAAAGCTGCTCTTTTCTTTTATCTAATTAAAATTAAATTAATGCAATGTTTATATTTGTATAAGTTTTATAATTTAAAACTTTCTATGTAGAAGTAATGGAGATATGTGGGCTATTAAAATGGGCAGGAAAAGAGATCAACATAATGTTATTTTTTTTTCTAGTTATTGGTGTACTCGTAGATTTCGCCAGAATCCAGTTTTTTGTTCAGCTGTGCTATGGTAATAATTGGTCTGATTGACAATTTCTGATTTGTGATGTAAACAGTACAATATGGGAGTCATTATTTACCAACATGAAAGTTATATTATTTAGTTTTATAATGCCGTATACTCAAGAATCGATATTATGCAAAAGGAAAATGGAAACATACAAGCAAAACGAAGAGGCCCAGAACCAGGGCCGCGGCTGCGCGCGCGCAGCCAACCTTCGCTTGCACAATCGACCCCTTCCACATCATTGAAGGCAGCTCTCGGATTTCACACGACACTTTCTCCTCTAAATCTTCAACATATCTAAGTGAGGAGTGCATCATCACTCGTAATATACAAACTAGATGTCACATTATAATGAAAATATACAATTATTCACACAAATAACATTTTAACACTAAGCATTGTGATACGACTACGTCTTTCCTTCGCGTTTTTTAGCAAAACTAAAGAACCACAGATAATTCAAGACAACATTAAGGCAAGGCAACCCGAAAATGACAGACTTGTCATTAGCTTGGATGTTGAATACATTCCGAATCACTCCAACTGCATTCCATTTAACACAAACAAAGATTATGGTAAATATAGTAAGTCTATGGGTGCATATTATGAGAGGATTAAGCCCGAGATACCATAGAAGCCCTGGTTTTTCTAGTTCCGTGTGAGTAAAAAAAACTCTTCTCTATAGTATGGTTACTGTTCTCTACCTGGTGACTATTCACCAGGTAACGTTTCGGTCATTGCTGCTTATCTCAAGAAATTACGAATTCTCAATTCATCACGGTTATTATTGAAATTATTATTATTTAGTCGAGTCCCAGAATATAGTTTAGTGCTAGCTACTTTTCATTTATCGTAAATTAATGATAAAAAAAATCTTTTCCATTCCTATCGTGCCATATATCTGTACTGCCGTGACGCTGGCAGAATGTTTCTAGTAAACCCTTGCCATTAAAGAATTCCTATTATTTATAATTGAATTTGATTTGTGATGCATATAACCACCGGCGTTCGTCTTACTAAATGAGATTTGGTATGTTATGGCACACATGCATAAAACTATATCACTGTAGTTGTTGATAATATATACCAGAGCAAAAAATAATTGCTTTCAAATTTAACAAATTTTAATACTGACAACACGGGCAAATGGCCTCCATTGTTGTTATTTGTGTTGATCGAGTTTTAATGCGTAATAAGTTGTTATCAATAAATGTGGCTATTTTAAGTGTGATTAGTGGCATACTTTAATTGTGTAGCTTAATATAATAGTTTTCACACGGCAAAACGCGTATCCATTTAGTTGTCATATTCTATAAGTTATATTTGGACTATTAAGGTTAAGTAGCGATTGTATTAAGTTTGGGAAAAAATATCTGTTAACGATCTCAGAAAATGCAGTAAGTGTCGTAGAATACAAGCTCAAGATCCAATGGTTACCTTCCATAGGTTTCCCAACCATGGAAAGAATAATATAAAAAAGTAAGTGCAAATAAAACCATATATTCTATAAATATAAAGCTTGTCAAATTTGTTTTTTATGGAGCTGGATCATTTTGAAACAATACCATTATGTATTGTTTATTTATGATTATTGTTTATAGCACTTTTTTGTCTACATAAATATTTTTTAAATTTCAAATTCAATTAATGTAATTGTGTTATATTTTAATTTACTCCTTTAATTGCAGAGGTTATCAAGTCAAGTCCAACGAGAACAACCAAGTATGAGAGAGAATATGCTGTAACCAGTAATGCAAATTAATAATATTACAGTTGAACCATCAACTAGTAGTTTGCAGTGTACAAATAAAATTAACATAGATACTGAGAGAAAATCTTTCAAAAAATGAAAAGGTAATATTTTGGCTTTCTAATTTCTATGATTGGCTTTCTAATTTCTATGATTTTATGAGCTAGATGACTAGTGCTTTTCTCTCATGATACACAATAATAAATAGGTAGATAGTGATATTTTATATTGGCAAGATGAATTAATTTAGTCAGGTTTTTGTGCTTGGTTAGTGTACTTGGTTTTGATTGGCCAATCAAATGTGGTTTTGTCTTGCTTACAATTTCAGTTTCTTTCTGAATTAAAATCCAAGAGATAATCTGTTGTAATGAATGTTAAGGGGTTATAAAATATACGTAATTGTTATGATCTTGTTTTATTTTTATAATTAACTTAATATTTCTTTTGATCAATTTTAGCAAGTGTCTGCTCAAAATAGTCCAGCAACATGTGCAATTGCAACTGGTGTGCAGAAAAAATTGAAGAAACCTTTTACCATCTTAAAAGCAATTAATACATTGAAATTAAAAGAACTAACGGAAAGAGAGATCAAATTATATTATATTTGCAGAAATGAACCTGATAATTTTTCATTTGTATTAAAAGGTATAATATACTTAAAAACCATGAATTGGAGGAAGAAGAACAACTAAAATCTTTTTAACGAAAATTGAATAAATAAAATATTTAAATCTGCTGTTTTCTTCAAAGTACAATTACATTTGGAAGAAAATGAGTCTGTAACAATAACCTCAATATATTGGAGCTAGATTTAAGTTTCTTTAATAAATAAATAAAAGTAATTATTATTTAGAAACTCCAATATTGTAGGTTTTTGTTTCTAACTCGTTTTCTTTGTAACCTTAAAAAATTTTCAAAATGTTTAAAATCTATTTCAAAATTCCCGCCCGTAATTTAAATTTGTTGCTATTACGCAATGGCGCTAGTATCACGTATATGTGTATGTGTATGGTTGCTAAAAATATCTATGGAGTTACCATTCTTCTCCTCGTAGAGGAGTATTATATTCTTTGCATATAACAATACTGATCGGCTTTTGTATTGATGTTTTTATATAAAGAATTAGTGTAATACAAGAATTGTGTAATAGCAATATGATCGGTAAAGATGCTTCGAATTGGTCTCCAGACAATACTATAAGAGTTTTAATAGCGTCAGATATTCACTTAGGTTATTTGGAGAGTGATCCTGTTAGAGGTGAAGATAGTTTCATTGCTTTTGAAGAAGTCCTATCACTTGCAGTTCAGTACGATGTCGACTTGATATTACTTGGAGGAGATTTATTCGATCATTCCAAGCCTTCTCCTAGTTGTATGTTTAAGTGCACGCAAATAATAAGGAAGTACTGTTTTGGTGATAAACCGATAAGCGTAGAAGTATTATCCGATCAGTTTGAAAATTTTTCTCGTGTCGTGAATTACGAAGACCCAAATTTAAATGTATCTTATCCAATACTATCAATTCACGGTAACCACGATGATCCTGTGGGTCAAGGTAGTGTCAGCTCTCTCGACATTCTTTCTATTACTGGATTGGTGAACTACTTTGGAAAATGGAGTGATTATACTCATGTGCGCATCTCCCCAGTTCTCTTGCAGAAGGGTGAGACTAAACTTGCCTTATATGGTCTCAGCCATCTTAAGGACCAGAGACTGTCTCGATTGTTTTCTGAGAAAAAAGTTGAAATGGAGCGGCCAGATGATAGTGATGAGTGGTTCAATTTGTTAACTCTGCATCAGAATAGAGCAGACAGGGGCCCTGGAAATTATATACGTGAAGATGCACTGCCTTCTTTCTTAGATCTGGTAGTATGGGGCCATGAACATGACTGTCATATGGTAGAGATGAAAGACAGTAGAAAAGATACTTTTCAAGTAATTCAACCAGGAAGTACAGTAGCTACTTCTCTAGCAGCTGGAGAGGCGCTACCCAAACACTGTGCTCTTCTGCAAATATGTAAGACTGATTTTATACTTAATCCCATTCCTCTTAAAACTGTAAGACCTTTTATATTTAAAACTATAGTACTCTCAGAGGAGAGTCTTGGTGAAGAAGAGGTTAACGAAAATGAAAAAGTTCAACATTTTTTGAAATCCAAAGTCAATGATGCTGTTGAGGAAGCGAATCAACAAAGGAGTGGTGATCCTAAACAACCCAAACTACCTTTAGTGAGGTTGAGTGTGTTCTATGAACGAGATGGGCAGGATTTTAATAGGGTTCGTTTTGGGCAAAATTTTAACAGCATTGTAGCAAACCCAAACGATGTCCTCATGATGAAAAGAGAGAAAAAAATACGAGATCGCAAGGAGAACGTGATGATGGAAGAAACTGACATCGCGGAGGCGGCTGTCGACGCCGTTGATGTCGAGTCGCTATTGTACGCGTATTTCGAGGCACAGCCTGCTAACAAGCGACTCGGCGTTTTGTCAGTGCGTGCCCTGACCGATGCTGTGCGTGATTTCACGCTCAAAAATGATGAAGAGGTGTTTCGACGAGTTTTCGATGCGCACAAAAGGCGCTGCGTCGACGCCCTGATGCAATCGACGGCCGAGACAGAGACCGAGGCCGACGAGCGCCTGCGACTCGCCAAGGAAGAGCTCGACTCCGCCGACATCGAGACCCTCGGGGCGCTGTTGGACGCTGCCACCAAGCGACCGCAGCCGGCGACCAACAAACGTGCAGTGGTGGTGCTGTCGAGCGACGACGAGTCGGGGCCAGTATCGATGCCAGCGCAGTCTCCCGAGATTGGGCGAGGTCGCGGGCGCGGGAGGCCGAGGGGAGCCCGCGGAGGACGCGGCGGGCGCGGCCGGGCGTCCGAGCCGGCGCCGGCGCCCGAGCCGGTGGAGCGCCGCACGCCGCGCCGCACCGCCGCGCAGAAGTCCGCCAACTGGCTGCAGAGCCTCACCTCGCGACGCCGGCGAGCCTCCTCGGAGATCGATTATTCGGACTGATACTCTATTTGTTTCATAAATGTATTTCTTACATTCACTAGTTCCTCCTAGTACTAGTTTTCCTAGTCATCGGAAAGAGTAAGGAGGGAACATAATTTTTTTTACGATTTAAAATTTCTTATTAAAACTTTTGAAATAATGTATATTTTTGACTAATATTATTAGTATTTTATTTTTGATAAAAGCGAATATTAAGTCCATGCGCTGCGTCAGCGAAATGTGGACTTATAAGAGAGACATGGGCAAGAAAAGCAGGGCCGGCCTAAAAATGTGCAGAAAAGAGGGAAATTTTTTATTTTTATCAACTTTTCCGAGATTTCGAAGTAATGTTAACCATAAAGTGGTACATTTAAAGACGAGCCCCGCAGACATGTTGAGCCGTGGAAACGGGACGTTCTTGCCTCACGAGTAGCTTATACGGGCACCTGCATCACTGTATGGAATATAGAGGTTCCACTTCATATTAGATATGAAATGATGTCTATTTTCTTAAATGACATAAGTAATTTATATATATTACTCACAATATCACAAATAATAAAATAAGCAAACAGTCACCCTCACATCGCACAGCACAATACGTTTTGTACGACCAAATCTTGCATTTACTACGATATTTATCTGCTACAAAATTAAAAGATAATCTAATCTTTACGTCTCTTAGTTTAAAATTCAAGAAGCAAACGCGCGCGTTGAATTCATATTGAAAATCTTCATGAAAGTCCGGTGTCGTCTGTCATAACGTAACTACTTGAATATAGTTGTCTTTATCTAACACGCTCTGATTATTCCTAATACCTATTATCTCGTTCTCGCTTGCACTCAATGATATCGAGTGCCACGTCGCATTCAACAAAGAAATAATGGGGAATTTCATTAGAAATTTTTCACATGCTATTTATGATACCATATATGTTCACTTCATATAAACGCACCGAGCGTGACTTGTGTACGCGTCAATTATAAAATTTTAACTGCTAAAGGTGTCGGCACCGTACCCGCTACGCGTAGCCTCTTATCCTCGCCTAACGTTATATTTTTTTTGTTGAAGCTCAAGTTGTTTCATATCGAAAAATTAAATATTGCAGTGTTTTTAATTTTATTTTACTGTGTTTTTTATTTCATCGCTTTTGGGGTAGAGTCATTAGATATAGATCAGTTCGCTTCGTAGCATCATTCGTGAAAGCTAAGGGTCTGGGCGAGTCGGGCAACTGCACGTCGTATAAGTCATGTTCTATTTACTTACGGTAGAGAATGAATAATACTGCTATTTCTTAATAACAAACATAATTTTTAGCAGTTCTCTAAAGGTATGCGATAGGTAGAATTTTTTATATTCACATCGCACATCGTGAAACCTATTCTATTAAAGAAAAATATGTTATCGCATAGATTTTTATTAATATGTACAAAAGGGAGAAGAAGAGGGCACGGAGGGCGCGGCGGTGGTGGCGGCGGCGGCCCCGGGCGGCTGGCTGGCGTGGGCCTGCGGGCGGGCCAGTGCGCGGCGCAGGTACCGCGCGGCGTCAGCGGCCGCGCTGGCGGCGCTGGGCCCCGCGAACATGAGCGGCGGCGAGGCCCCCGGCAGCGACAGCACGTGCACGCAGCCGCTGCCGCTGTCGCTGTCGCCGGCGAGCGCGCCCGCCTCCGCGCGCAGCCCCAGCGCCTGCAGCGCCGCCGCCAGCGCCTCCGCCGGCTCCTCCTGCTGCAGGCAGCGCAGCGCCGCCGCGCGGCTCTCCGCCTCTGCAATACCACCAACACCAGCTCGTACATCGGCGTTTGCGGACATTTCCAGGGGTCATGACAGATCTATTTGAAATGTATCCAGTGTTAAATTAAACAATTACACGATTAGATAAATATGGTATAGCTCAGTTCGAGGGAGAGGGACACGCCTCCACTCGAAACGAAGTATCAGTCATGAAACAATCAAAGTATTAATTTTGCAGTGGTGTGTGTGTGCACTACACGTGTGAGGCAATGTCGTCACCGCTCATTGAATGTGTGCCGTTATTTGTGATGCGACATATACGATTGTTTGTATTCACCGAATACGTTAACAAATATAGTAAAATCATTCATTGGTTAATGACAGATTCATTTTACTTCGACAACAATATAACTAATTCTTAAGTTTTATGTTATTTTCAACTCGAAATCAATTACCGAAACACTGCTAATTTACATTGGATAATAAACGAATTTCCAAAAAAATATGATGGCGCTGAGCACATCACTTACAAACATTTAGCGCGCGAGGTTCGTTCCTTTGCATGCCATGTCACAATTTTTTATATATAAAGCTCAGCAAATGTCTCGCCACCACCTGATGATAACCAGTAGAATAATAAGTAAACGGTTTAACGAAGTTTATCTCAACGCACCTACGCCTGTTATAAAGTTACAATGTAACTTATTCTTTGTATTCATGATACGCGTTGTAACACAACATTATTGTAACAAGCGTATAATTAAGTAGATTAATTTAGCTGAGTTAACTAATAAGCTAATACTTTTCAAGTGTTGAGCTTTTTGAACATAATTTTATTAGCTTTTAAAATAACTAAGTAACTAAAGTGCGTACATTCTATTATACTTGCGTCCTTATTTTATTTATAAGAACGCTCTGATGTGCGCTCATAACTTTAATTTTGAACAAATTAATCATATAATTGTAAATTTTCTGCAATAATCACAGTTGACTGACAATAATTACCATTCTTTTGGTAAGTTACTCTACGGTTTTTAAAGCTTTATATGTATGTATACATTCCAGTCTCGTTTTGCTGGTCCGATGAGGAAATATTAATAGACGAGCCTTTTTAAGTACCAGTAGGCAGAACACATTACGATCACCGACGGCCGGCGGGAAAGTACTAAAAGTGAATAAGAATTTATTTTAATATATATGGCCTCATGAGTCCCACAAAATCATGTCAAGACAGACATTTACACGGGATTTACAAAAATTCATGCGTTTAGTACTATTGAGTTTTCAAACAAATCACACAGACCATATCGTCATGAAGCAAGCCATACTGGTCGCCTTGACACGCGTTGTGACATGGTTGTTTTGTGGTCTCTTAGGGCCTTATAATGTTAGTTGGAAGCGTATGTGTGGTAGTGGGTGGCAGGCACGGCATGCGAGGGAGGGGAGCGGCGGGGTCGCGCGGTACCTACCGAGACGATAGGTCAAACCTAGGTGGTAGTCGACGATCTTCTGGCCGAGGTCGGGCCTCCGCGTGTCGTCGCGCAGCTCCGAGTACCGCTCCATGGCGCGCTCGTGGGCTCGCACCAGGGCCTCCTCCTGGCACACACGACAAACATTCACATCGCTTCAGCTGACTCACATCACTTTGTTGTAGCTAACACTACTTTGAAATGTCCTTATGCAGGCTGTTTGGGACCTCCCCTGCCAGGCCGAGACCTATCCATGATAGTGTTATTGATTATACTTAAATATAAACCAAACCTTTATTACAAACCATCTTATTAACAATAAACCTAGACGTTGGACGGTGCTTTCTACCAGAATCCGCCTGCACGTGAGAAAGTAGCATTCATAATTATTAGATAATGAGGGTTCAAACTAAAAAGTGATTTTAACTGGATCCCAACAAAGGGAAGGGGTCAAAATAAGAATATGATGAGATGGACAGCCAATTGTGACATCATAGCCTCGAGATGACCTCACTTTAGTGACTTCGCGTAAGGTTTGGCAAAAGTTACCTAAAAATAAATGTTCAAATATAAATATAGTAATGGTCACATAAGAACGGAGAGCTAGTACTTAGAACTTACCTCGACGAAGTCAGTGGTGAGGCGCGCGAGGTTCTCGCGCAGGTACGTGTAGAGCGCCTCTGCCGCCTGCTGCCGCGCCGCCTTCTTGGTGGAGGCCGTGGCCGTCCGGCGCGCGCGCGCCACGCTGGCGGCCATGGTGAACCTGCGCAGGTGCGGCGGGCCCGTGTCCGCCACCAGCTCGTACTCCGGGCCCGCCAGCCTGTACTCCGTGCACAGCTCCTGCAGCAGCGCCACGTAGCTATGCGGCGTCACCACCGGCCCCGGCCCCGCCCCCGCCCCCGCTCCCGTCGAAGCCGCCGCCCCAGCCCCAGCCCCCGACGCCGCCCCTGTGCCGCCCTCCAAAATCGCCTGCACGCACAAGTCACCAGCTCATTACTTCACTGACTAATATAGCGACAGTAATCTGTGAAGGTTTTTAATGAGAAAGCGAGAGTTCGGGATCTGGTCCTCTCGTGTTGTCTTTATGTATTCTTCAATCAAAATATTTAGTATTATATTTGAATATGACATTGTTACTATATCGACTGCTATATGGCTGCTATACTGTTTATCAAATAAAATAAATCTTTAAATTGTCCATAATAAAATCAAATTTAATTGACCGCTAAATATATTACTATTTGCTGGAAGTTTCCGAATTGTATAATTTTAAATATTATTATTAATATTAAGCGAACAACTCGATACTTTTCAGTGTTATAATTAAATTCTTCAATTTTGAATTTCTCCAAGAGTATGTAATGTACCTACACTGAATAAATGTATTTTGACTTTGGTAACAGTGCTGTCTTGGCGTTGGTGTTCTATATAACAGGTTATTGTTAAATACTGCTTCTCGCGGCAGACTGGCTCGAAGGATCATGTGGGGTGTACCAGCACAACTATGTTCACTTCCATTTTTTTGAGTTGTCTGCCTAAGTCATCTTCATATCTACACCGTATGGCCTTTCAAAACTTATTTGTATATCTTGTGATATACGGTACGTCAATGTAAACTTCAAACAAGAAATGTGTCCGTAAATTAAGAGGCGGCTCCCTCTTAAATATCCTTAAATCCCTTAAATACAATCCAGCTATCTAGCAGTCATAACTTCCTAACAAATACGGTTATCTATAGAACTCAATCAACACAGCACATGCACAGAATGAAGTAAACTATGACACATAACTATTTTAGTTAATAGCTATAGTTCTGAAACTGCTCAGCCTGTTATGAGTTAAATATCTTAGTTAGATAATAATCTGTTCGAAGAATTTGTATGTATATAGATCAAGAAAGTGAGGTAAAATACGTGATAGAGTATTGTCTGTAATGTAAAACATTACTATATATATATACATATTTCTTTATTTAAAACGCACCATTTTGGAAAATGAAAGTATCGTACATATAGTTTTGTTTAAGAATTTATTACATTTTGGGGGAATAAAGGCTATTATTATTGTTATTATTAAACAACACTCGTAAATTTGACATGTACTGAGCTTACACACACAAATGTAAATGATACCGCCGCAAATATCGTGAAGTTGATGGACGTAAGTGGAATCAGTAAGCGTACAACACGTCTGACATTATCAGAAAAAGGTGCTTCATAGAGTAATTGGTATTAAAGAATTAAAATAAGGCAGGATGGGTGTCATAGTAATACATGGAGGCCGTGTAACCTGTGGTTGGTGGTGGTCGAGCAGGCCGTAGGGCGGCGGCACGGCGTGCCCGCGCGCCGCCAGCTGCTGCAGCATGAGCCGCGCCGCCTCCTGCTTGGCCTCCTTCTTTGAGCGCGCCGTCGCCGTCACCACCACGCCCAACACGCTGCACTGGTACTCGAACGACGCCTGGTGCTGTGGCCCTGACTGCAGTATACAGGAGTTGATTGTGCAGTATAATATAGACAGTTGGCATAGCATCGACGATTAAAGAACAGCGGTACCTGCTGAATTATTGTTGGCAAATGTACATTAAAAAATCTTACTTAATCATATATCCCACCAGAAACAGAAAATTATTATATTTATAAATACAATAGTAATTCCAATGCTAACATTACAATTGGTGTTAAGTAGATATTCATACTGATTTTAATTAATCCAGTTACATTTTTTTAATTCCACAAATAGTGTAATATACTAACAAGTTACAACCATTTTCCTATGTTACTTAAAAGAATAAAAAAACTCATTTAGAGTATAAAACAAATATTTAACTGACCATATTTTTAATTTCTGTTTGAACAAAGGTGTTAAAGACAGCTTAATATTGTTATTTTTAGTTTAATATTGTGTGCCGTGACATTTTTGTGTGCAGTAACAATTTTGTGTGTAGTTTCGTTAGTATGATGAATTAAAAATTAATTGCAATATAATAATTAATTAATAAAATAATAGGTACTGTTAGATATAATTACTGTGTGTGTGTAATAACAGATATAAGAATATGTATGTGTGTGTATGAACCTATATTAATGCAGAATATTTAATTTAGAAATCAGTAGCAAATAAACCAGTTTAAAGTGAACACATATTTCAATTAATTAAAGTTACCACAATCAAAAAGCAATCTTATTGCAAGGAACATGTACAATGTACAGTAATCAGACCGTACATCTTCCCGGGACAGAGAAGAGTCAGATGAGATGATGATAAATATATGATATACAATTTAGTGAAAAAAGACAGGTCCTTAAATATTTCATGAGATTTCCGTATAGCTGGACTTGTAGATTTATTCAGAACCAAAGGTTACTCCTACTCTCACTAAAAAATATTTTTCTAGTACATAGACATTGTAAAATTTGACATATCCATTAATAATAAATGTTAAAAACCTAGAATCATTGCAAATTTTTTTATCAATCAGACAGAGAATACAAAACAGGAGGGACTAAGCTTGTTGATTTACACATATACATGGTTAATTCATGAACAGATGAAATAATAAAATTAATATTCAATAAGAGTACATTTAACATACATACCCATGTTTACACTTCAATAAATGTTAATGTTGATTATAATAAATTTTCAAAGTTCAAAAAAAAAGTGACATTCTTAAGATAAATACCTACAAATGAGTTCTATGGATTTTATTTTTATTGTATAAAATATCCTGATACGACATAATAAGTATATAAGTACCTGTGCTATGCACTCATATTCTGGTATCTTGCACAATTTTATCATCATTTCTTGTAACACTGTCACAGGAGTCTTCATTATTGCTGAAAATTATATATACTTGTTTGAAAAGGCAAAGCACAACTATTAAAACAAAAATTTTACACCAACAAATTCCTTACAATTGAATAGGAAGATAATCTAACGTTTTTGTCTAACAAGGCACCAAATATTTAGCAAAATATTTGTATAAATACATTAATAAAATGTCAAATATTTTTGTAACAATATTATAAAAACAAGACTCAATTAGGATTTAGTTTGGACTACAATAAACACTTTCGTACAATAAATGCATTATTTGATGGATATCTCTACAGCCTATAAATATACCGGATTATTTTAATTAAAAACGAATGCTATTAACCAGTAACACAGTATTATTGGGATGGGTATTTTCTAACAAATATAAATAAGTGACTTCAGACTATTTACCTCAGTATTGTATTACATACTATGTAAAGAAAACAAAGTATGTGTATCCATGAGATCCTTTAAACCACCGGCGTTCGTCTTACTAAATGAGATTTGGTATGTTATGGCACACATGCATAAAACTATATCACTGTAGTTGTTGATAATATATACCAGAGCAAAAAATAATTGCTTTCAAATTTAACATTTTTTAATACTGACAACACGGGCAAATGGCCTCCATTGTTGTTATTTGTGTTGATCGAGTTTTAATGCGTAATAAGTTGTTATCAATAAAGGTGGCTATTTTAAGTGTGATTAGTTGCATACTTTAATTGTGTAGCTTAATATAATAGTTTTCACACGGCAAAACGCGTATCCATATAGTTGTCATATTCTATAAGTTATATTTGGACTATTAAGGTTAAGTAGCGATTGTATTAAGTTTGGGAAAAAATGTCTGTTAACGATCTCAGAAAATGCAGTAAGTGTCGTAGAATACAAGCTCAAGATCCAATGGTTACCTTCCATAGGTTTCCCAACCATGGAAAGAATAATATAAAAAAGTAAGTGCAAATAAAACCATATATTCTATAAATATAAAGCTTGTCAAATTTGTTTTTTATGGAGCTGGATCATTTTGAAACAATACCATTATGTATTGTTTATTTATGATTATTGTTTATAGCACTTTTTTGTCTTAATAAATATTTTTTAAATTTCAAATTCAATTAATGTAATTGTGTTATATTTTAATTTACTCCTTTAATTGCAGAGGTTATCAAGTCAAGTCCAACGAGAACAACCAAGTATGAGAGAGAATATGCTGTAGAGAAAACCAGTAATGCAAATTAATAATATTACAGTTGAACCATCAACTAGTAGTTTGCAGTGTACAAATAAAATTAACATAGATACTAAGAGAAAATCTTTCAAAAAATGAAAAGGTAATATTTTGTGTTTCTAATTTCTATGATTTTATGAGATAGATGACTAGTGCTTTTCTCTCATGATACACAATAATAAATAGGTAGATAGTGATATTTTATATTAGCAAGATGAATTAATTTAGTCATAAAGGGTATATACAGGTGTGTACAATCAAATGTGGTTTTGTCTTGCTTACAATTTCAGTTTCTTTCTGAATTAAAATCCAAGAGATAATCTGTTGTTATGAATGTTAAGGGGTTATAAAATATACGTAGTTGTTATGATCTTGTTTTATTTTTATAATTAACTTAATATTTCTTTTGATCAATTTTAGCAAGTGTCTGCTCAAAATAGTCCAGCAACATGTGCAATTGCAACTGGTGTGCAGAAAAAATTGAAGAAACCTTTTACCATCTTAAAAGCAATTAATACATTGAAATTAAAAGAACTAACGGAAAGGGAGATCAAATTATATTATATTTGCAGAAATGAACCTGATAATTTTTAATTTGTATTAAAAGGTATAATATACTTAAAAACCATGAATTGGAGGAAGAAGAACAACTAAAATCTTTTTAACGAAAATTGAATAAATAAAATATTTAAATCTGCTGTTTTCTTCAAAGTATAATTACATTTGGAAGAAAATGAGTCTGTAACAAAAACCTCAATATATTGGAGCTAGATTTAAGTTTCTTTAATAAATAAATAAAAGTAATTATTATTTAGAAACTCCAATATTGTAGGTTTTTGTTTCTAACTCGTTTTCTTTGTAACCTTAAAAAATTTTCAAAATGTTTAAAATCTATTTCAAAATTCCCGCCCGTAATTTAAATTTGTTGCTATTACGCAATGGCGCTAGTATCACGTATATGTGTATGTGTATGGTTGCTAAAAATACCTATGGAGTTACCATTCTTCTCCTCGTAGAGGAGTATTATATTCTTTGCTTTAAACTTAGATAATCTAAGCCTTTAAATAATGTACTCTGTGTTAAATATGTTAGGGTTCTCTTTATTATATATTCTTAAAGAGGATTTGTGATGTACACACTAAAACGTAGTGTTCATATTTTTTAGGTTGTATTTTTCATATTACAGGAAAAGCAAAGGAAACTGAAGCCCATACATCTTATGTAATTATTTTTTTGTTAACAAGTTAGTTTATAAACTTATGACAGGCATCACCATTTTGTTAATTACTTACATCAAAATATTTGAAAAATGGAATGCAATTTAATGATTACTAAAAAATGATACGAAAAAATGTTTTGTATTGCTAGATATAGGGTTAGAAAACTAAGTAGATACTACGTATATATACTACTCAGTGTTCCCAACTACACTAAATTAAAGTGGTAAAAATACTGTTTTTTTTTTTATAAAATTTACTTACTGTAGGGATATTCGTATTACTCTGTAATACGTGTAGTGCACTGTTATGACTGTAGATTTATTAGTGTCCATTAGAAATTAGATAATAAATAAAATATCTGAAAGTGTCTATAAAAAATATCTATGGTTAAATGTTTTTGATAATCAAGTATGTGGCAACATCATCTCTGCTTGCTTATGAACAGGGAATCTCCGTTTTAAATGCATTTAGAATGACTCGAAGGACTCGATGAATGCATACGACTAAATTCAAAGGAAATTGATATGTTGTTATTTTATGATGGATATTATTTAATTAGGTTAAAATAGTCGTCGTTTCTATTCTCACTGTATGCATTCATTAGTTGAATAAAACTTAAGGTGTTCGCGATTGGTGAGTTACTTGAACTGTTCCTTGTAAGGAGTAATAGGATGGATGTGGAGTAATGGATAGTAATATTTTTTAATTTTAATGTTTATAATATTAAAAATAAAAAACGCTACCAGCTGTTGACAAAATCAATAAAAACCAACCTTCTGCGCGAGCAGGCTAACGTGTGGTAACGTGTGTGTGGGATAACGTGTGTCAATGATCGCTATCGTAACCATTATGACAAATGTATGAATAAGCATCCGACATTTATGCTCGATAGCTGATCTAGGGCGTCTTCTTCTTTTTCGTGCAGGTGGTTCCCGCATACGTCATTCTGACGTTGATTTGCGCCTGTTTTGCATCGAAGGGTGTGTGTACAGGTTAATTCCAGCTATCACAGCTCATCCCGTCACCCCGCGCCTTAATGTTGCCAAAGACCTTCCAATTTTACCCGGAGATCCCAGGTAAGAAGCCTGGTAGATGCAGCGGAGTGGCAGAGTGACACCGCTATGCAGCCGAAGAAAAAGACGCTACATGCAGGCTCTGCACAGAGGGCTATCTGTGACATCTAGATTGAAAAGATGCCTGTTAAAATTGCCGTGACCAGTTAGTGCATCCGTTATGCTGCGGAGTCTGGGTTTACTTAGCTGTAGCAAGGCTTTGGATAGTTTAGGGTTGATAAGCGCATTTCGTCTGTCTGCTCCAACAAATTTAAAACTATTAACGAGATTCCTTTTGGAAATTCCATATGTCCACACGGGACTGTATGTTAAATCCCATATTTTTCATTATCGATTATAGTAAGGCATGTTAGATAACATTACTATACCCAGATTAATATTATTATGATTATTATTATACCTATCACTAGATACTATCCCTCTAGACGAGGATAATAATCTGTAGGAGTATGGCTAACTCAATGATTGTTCGACTAATCATAACTTTGACGCGTTTTTTTTCCGAGTGCGCAGATTATAGTGTTCTTTGTTTACAAAATCTGCATAATTTTTCCGTAAATATTTTAATCGTTGTGCGCGCTGACCTTCCGTTGACGAGATATATGATACCAGAATGTGTTAAATACAATATTTAAAACACCATATGGCCTCTACGCCAGGTTATGCGCCTTAGTTATGAGAATCCTTCGGCTTCTCTGTCGAAGCCTTACAACTCATGGTAAAAGACAGAATCATAGAATTGAATGCAGGTTAAATTTTAATTTAAAGAGGTTAGTGCGTTAAAACGGCAATTTGATATTTTAACTCCAATTATTTCCTTTTTATCTATCAAAATTTGCTACGTGTTTTTCACTATAATCGTTAAAGGTAATAAGCGAATATACGAACACATTATAAAATATTTAAAAAATTAAAGAGTAAAGTGGCCGGCTGATTCATTGGGCACGTGCAGGTTCGTAACGTAGACAATCGGCTGCCTCGATACAAACATCAACGACAATCACAAATATATACTAAGGGAAAGCCCGGTCTACAGGAAAAACCATGAAGATAGTGGGAAAAAACGATATCACAAACGGAGACTGAACCAACAATACACACAATTTTTTTGTAATGTTCTTCCTATTGAAAAGGCTATGGAAACCAAAGCCCATACAGCCTTATCTTAATATTGCTTTCTTTTTTAATGGCTACGTCATATCAGGGATTCGTGATAGTTTCGAAAATTTATCGATTGGAATCAATTAAGGGATTGATTGATTGATCCATCGTATTACCGATACTATCTATACCATAGACGTCACACACTTTTGACTTATTTTAAATCGGCATAATGACTATCGATCGATCACCGGTGGTCTAGGCCCTCTGAGGGCCTACACAAAAATATCAATAATAACAATCGAATCGTTAAATAAAAAAATTATGGGATTAGACAATTACATGCGATATTAATATAATTAAGCAAGGGCTTAGGTCAAATCCTATACATTTTTCATCAAGCGATTATCAAAAGGCATGTTGTCTACGCCCTCGGATTCGGTCGGTGTTGGTAAGGTGCTATATTATGATAAAAATTTATTTGTTTCTTATTTTTTGAACTACATGAAATGTATTATTTCTTAGCCCTGAAAAGTAGGATTTGAATGCACATTTCAAGGCTCATTGAGAATTTATTGCCATATTTACTTTACTCGTGTGTACTGTCCAATGTACCTAAAATATAACAATCTTCTTGATGTTACTTCTAGGAAATATATAACCACGAATATAATATATATCCACATCACACAATCGCAAAGAGCGTCAGCAACAAGAGAGTACGAAACGGTAGATCGCTATTTCTGCCTATAACATCTCACGCGCAAAATGGTCAGTTATAATTCCAGTCAAAATAATGGCAAGATGTATTATAATATTCAAAACATTATTCCTAACAAATTATGATTTTTAAATATAAAAAATATCCTAAAACAGTTGTGTCCTTATTGTGTAGAATATGAATAGGCGATTGTGGTCACCTGCTTTTTAATACAAAATAACAGTTCGAGACTCTCTCTTTTTGAATGTTGGTTGGTGGACGATAACATTACACCATTTTGAGTGCATTAGATATAATAATAGTTAAGTATTAAATTACACTCCCTATCAATTTATGTAGCCTCTTAACTTAATTAAATCGCGACGTTTTTGTATCCTTGCTAAATTTATTAAATATAAGAATAACTAATACACTTTCGTCTAACATAACTGACTTAATATACTATTGTTTATCACCTCAATAACCCAAAATTAATAACTCAAGTTATCAAGCAGATTCGTCTACAATAAACTAAAACAAAATTATAGTCCTATACCTGCTTGGTCAAAACTCTGGCTGGCATAATTGTATCTGTAATTGTAATTATCATAGAGATATTACCATTTATTAAAACAAGAATCCCCGTAATCATCGAGGTGCTTGTAACAGTGGCAAAATATCAGGAACTCAAAAACCAAAAGGTAGGTACATGATACAACCGCGTAAATAACTATCGACGTGAAGTTTAAAACAATATATTTTCCTTTCTTTCTATTTGGTATTATTGTGTGGTTTCGTTGATGAGCTCTCTCTACAAACGTAACCCCCAAATGTATAATACAATTAAACAGTTGGCCATAACCACTTTAATAATATGGTATAATATAAACAACTCAAACAATGTGGCAGGGGGATTTCCGGGTGGATCTGGCTTGTCTGCAAGCGGGACAATGGGAGGTCAACGGTTGTGCCGGAGGTTCGGGTGGACAGCAGCGCGACACCGGCCTCGCGCTCGCTGGCTTCGGGCGTAACAACTCGATAAGTTCGAACAGGGTGAGTAGGAACATGTAGGCGAAGACGAGCCAAGCGCCGGAGTAGAGCAGGTCCCGGGTGACGCGCGGGTCAGGCCACGAGCACTGCCGCATCAGGCCCGCGCGCGAGCTCGCAGCGCGCGCCGCCCCCAGTACAGCAGCGTGTGCACGATCAGCACGCACGCGTACACCACCACCACGCGCACCACGGCGCACACAGCCACCGTGCTTATGTCTGCAGGAACCTCGGACCGACCTTTCTTACGCTTACACATTTACGATGCGGCGCTGGGCCGGTGCTTATGGCCGTTCATAGCCAAAGTCATACTCTAATTATTAATACACATTATTGTTAACCATAGTACTGATAGTGTTGACACTGATAGTGTTGACGGTAAAAACAAATGATCACACATATGACAGTAATAGATATGTCACTATTAGCGAAAGCTATAATCTATAAATTAAAATAAGTTTTTATGCGATATCAAATAATATACTGTAAAACTTTGATTATTTTATATAGGAAATAATCAAAGCTGAATGGCTGAATTTACTTAACTCACGCCAGGAGTACAGGTAAGTGTTCGATCAGCGACGGGCAAAACGGTGGGCGGGCACGGGGTCCGGTGACGGCGACGGGCGGCGCCCGACGACGGTGAACGACCGCTAGTGCACGCCAACGGCCCCATGGCGCGGTTACTGGCGAGTATCTCCGCGACGTATGTGTGTAGGTTTGCGGAGCTCGCAGACCGCATGCCTCCGCCTGCCGCCCTACCCTCATGCAGACACGCTACACCCTACTGCCGATACCAAGGCCGCAGATTGAGGCTACAATCATGCACGATGCAGCTTGACGATACTCAAACACTCAACTTGGTGAAATAAGAGTGTCATCCATTGCTTTATTGGTATTTATATATCTACTACTTTGGGCGGCCAATTATAATCTCTAAATCTATACTAAATATGTATCATATTATTTGATATTTCACCGCATTATATTCAATTGTTCAATTTCGTGGTAATTTTGTAACGTGAGACCATTGTCAGTTTTAGAAATTATTAGCTGCAATAGAGCAGAGTGCTGAATATGTCTTTTATTGTTATATAGTGTGGAAATGATAACACGACTTTAAATTGGTTTTATAAAACTAAGTACAGCCAGTCCTACTTTAATGACTCCAAACTGTATATCTGCATTTTTAGATTGTACAATAAAACGCCTACATATACCTTGAGAACATTGGTCATAAGTACACGGCAGTTCTCCAGCGCCAGTTCGGGTTATGCGCGCTTCAATAATAGTCACAGTCAAATCATATTTCCACAACGACGGGATCACAATTTAAAGGTTAACTGTTGAAAAAGGAATAAATTGGCATTTAGCAATGAAGTCTGTCATGATAATTTAAGAAGCTATCAAAAATGCGAATAAACCATCTTTCCAGACACAAATTATGTGTTTATTTCGTCAAATATTGCAATAACTACCTTTTGTAGACCTTGCTACAACGAAGTCAGTGTAGAGCTTAAAAACAATGCGTTAGTTCAAAATGGATTTTATAAATAGCCTTTCATTTTTATTAGGACAGCGCCGCGGCTACCAGCCTTCAATATAAATTCATCCATAAAACAGCACTTTATTACGCGTGGTACAAGTACCTATGCGCAGTTGGCAGCAGGTTGGATACGTAGTAAAACTTTCCTTCTACCATACCATGTTAGCGTCTCACTTACCTATGGCAAAAATTATATAGGTATATGACCTATGATCTTGACTTGAGCCGCTTAAGTGGAGAGGAGACTCCTGAACGCGTTCATTCCAGCAAGTCCGAGCAGGCGCTAGGCAAGGGCATCCTGTTGGCGTTTATCCCCGCTTTAAGTCACTCAACTCAGCATTCGCTCTACGCTCAGTGTGGATGGTTTATAAGTTTGTAAGGCTTTGTTACAAGGAGCGCATCGAGGATTTTCAAAAAAATCACCTATGATTACTACAAAGGGAGTGGATTGTGGGATGACGAAACTTGTTTAATACTAATTGATGCGTATTAATCAAAATAGGCGTATTGACTTGAGGCTAAAATCGAAATATAATATTTTGTTCCTCTGAGCATCCTTACAAATGAGCAGCTCATTCGTCTGAGCGTGCTCAAGGGGATACGAGATATGAATGGCATAATACCTAACATAAGTTTATAAACTTCTAGTTCAACAGTACAGTCAAGACAAAGTGTGTCAGACAAAATATCGTGAATGATAAATGGTCTAAATATTTAGATAAGTATCGTGATCAATAGAAAAATATTGTAGCCGTTCAGTTTCTTTTGAAACGTAATGTTTAAAACAAACAATTTAGATTTGTAACGAGTTTATTTACCTACATGTATGAAAGCGTATATTTATGTACCTACAACAGAACTACAAAGTATTTGATGACATTGAGTGTAATAAACGAGTTTACGAGTGATTGTTGCAGTGGGCGGTCACATTTTTGTACTTTATGGGTTCTGGATTAGAATATCTCGTTTGATGTTCCTCCTTATCGGCTAGCCCTCGAGTTTAGGCACCAAAATTGTTCTTTGGTCGTTACTTTTAATCAAATGTTTACCTATTATTATTGTAAAAGTAATATATGGAGGAATAAAAATCATAGCAACGTAATTTTCGAGTTCGACCAACCAAGTTCAAAACATGAAGATATTCATACATATGTTTTGAAAAACTGGACAAAGATGTGTAAATAGTGTTATTTATTATGGGTATATTTTGTAAGTTCGTAATGGATTAAAAAACAGAACAACTTTAGCCATGGTTTGTCCCTAGATGGAGGATGGGTTGGTAGATTAACCCATTCCCTCCACCAACCCATAGTCTATTCCACATTACGGCATACGAAACGATCTACGGGAGAAGGCGAGGGTTCTTGCTAGAGCTCTTTACCTTTCTGTACTAATCTATGCCCACCGGGAAATATCTTTATGTATTTTGTTTAATTTGCCGCTATCGGATTCATCCTGGTTTCTTACCAATTCTCCCTTGTTATCCAGACTTCCTTAATGTACTTGTGGTACGAGGCCTTGTAACCGCTCGCTGCCCGCTCCGCTCGTACACTAACACTATATCACATTAAAAACCATTGAAACGCTCGTTCATAAAATGAAATGATAGACGGAATTATTATTTTTATATCTTTTAATATAATGGTTTTGATAAATTAATAAATAAACACCCAAAAGTTTAAATGACAGTCTGTGGGAGATGGTCATATCAACATGGTCAGACAGCATTCACATCAGGATGATTGATGTGCTGCGGCATACTGATCGATCAAATGAAATCCTCGTAATGTGCTCATGATAATTTTTTTTTTAAATAAGATGTCTACGAAAATTACGAAATTTTACTTTTGTATTCGAACACTGCAAGTATGCTTCAAAGATTTTATAAAAACATATATTTTCGTCCAATCTACCCATCTCAAAGCAGACCCTAGAAACAGACCACTCATTTTGAAAAAACATTAAACAGAAAACTGACTTATGAAATATAAGAAATATAAGAAATCATCCAGTTCAATATTATTTTTTAGTGTTGGTTCTAAGTTGTTTTCAGAAACAATAGAAAATGTAGCTCCTAATCCAAAAAATCATGTTCAATTAGATAACCTTTTCAATTAAATAATTTGTACTTTTTTAAGTCGGTTTTTAGTTTTTGTGATCAGTTGAATCCGCATCGGACGAATCCCGGTTGGACCACCGATATTTGATAACAATTGTTGAGAGCGATTGTTGTTATCATATTAGTTTTTGTTTAACGACTTACATATATTTTTTCGGCAGGTGGGTTGGAAGAAATTTATGTTAGAATAAGCCACACCTTTTGCGATCGTTTACTTCTATTGATATTTCTTATGTCATTGTTTATGTTTACAAAATAAACTACTTAAATATCATTTTTAAAATAGTTGATTACTTTATATTGTCGCTATTTATGAACTATTATTATTTATTTAGTATTAACCTAAATAATTTATACAATTTTATTTTAATTGTACTAGAATATTTTTTTTATATTACATACAGCTGTTGTGTTAATTGAGTTATTTAATGAACATTCTTGATGGCTCTGGATATTAATTTACCAAATAAAATAATAGTAAATTAAATAAATACAATTATTTGTTCACGAGACATATATATTTTGACCTTTTTGGTATTTATATTCATATTAGATAGATAATGACTATATTTTCATTTCTTCATCAAACACAGAAAAGCTTTAATGTTAACAGTTCATTATTAGTATATATAATATCAACACGTAATGATATTTAATTTGGGATATGTAACAGATGTGAGTGTGAGATTTATTATATGTTATTTTTGATTATATATTATGGATGAAGTCAAATAAAAACATGTTGAGACAATACACCAACTGTTCTGATAAAATCTACTCGTAGATACGTCAAAAGCCAATAAAAGTTGATTTTCAGTTGAGTCGAGGTACATTTACACCAAAAGCAATGTTGTTGATGAGTGGTGGGCACAGGACGAGCGGGGGGGGGGGGGGGGGCGTGTTTAGATGTCATCTATTAGCCCCAGGCTGTTCAAGTGAACGATCGAAATGGTTTTTTCAGCGGTCGTGCTTTAATCTAATCGATTTCTCTTGAACTATGTGGTTGACACAGCATATGCAACGTCCAAGTGTTTAATAATTTGGCTATGCTGCTTTCAATAATCAGAAGGCAAATAATTCGCAGAACCTTCAGCGGCTTCAATATATTCTACCTAGTAAATGAGACCTTCCTAACTTCTTGTAGTTACTTTTTAATTCTTTAGGACTTTGAACTTGATTCCCTAGCCAAGATTGTACGATTACTCAATATTATTGTAGTATAAAATATCTATAAATATCTATCTGATAAATAAACTTTATAATCCGACTCGAAGGACCAAAAACTGTAGAAGTCAAGCCTACATTTACATGACAATTAATAATAATATGATAGGCAGATAAAGATACTGATACTGATTCGATGGAAGGTTACTAAATGATACAACCAAGTCGGACATCGAACAGTGATTTAATTCTCTATATACAATTACAAACACGATCAAATGCAAGTGTAAGCATAAAAAATAAGGAAAGAATTGGTAAGTTGTAGTGAGTTAGCTGCGAGTAAGTTAGACTGTGGTGGCAAACGCGGTTAGCGGAAGGGCGGCCGGAGTAGGGCGGCCACGGCGGCGGCGGGCGGCGGGGCGGGCGGAGGTGGCGGCAGGGCGGCAGTGCGCGGCGCGCGCGGCTGCCGACGACTCGCCCGCATGGTCCGCGCCGCGCCGGGAGCGCCACGTGCCGCCGCCGCCCGAGCGACGCTCGCACGCTCGACACTACACTGCCGAAATAGATTTATGAGCGCCAGTGGCCGCACCGGCAGCCGCCCTCGCGCGCTCTCCATGACGCACCACGGCTCGCCGCTCGCCGTCGTCCGCTAGACGACTCTCGAGCCTCTCTAGGTAATGCACACAACTACATCATTAAGCTCAACAAATACAGTGGTCTGCAGGTTGAATCAACCAGAACACATTATAATGTCAAAAATTTAAAACAGCAACTTCATGGTAATGAAATCGGTGTTTTCGCAATTTTTTATTTTTCTACTTGAACAGATTTCAATATTTGGACTAAACGTTGCCTGTATATACTCTACATATTGCTGTTGAATATTTGGCATCGCACAGTGAGTCGTTAATCATGTGAACGTAAATCGAATTATCGGTATATACTTGGATCGATTCAGTGCAGGAGCGACGGGCGCGAGACCGCGCTGACGGGCGCGCGGCGGTAAGCCGGCACTAATTGTCAAGTCGCGCTCATTCACACCTCTGATTTATGGTCCTGTCACCTCGGTTCACTGCACAAATTAGGTATGCAAACATGCCTTTTCCTCTAAGTTAGTTAGATTGACCACGCGCAGGCCGTAACTAAAAAATAATCTGTCCTGTTATTCTGTCGAATTTTCTGTGATTTCATACAAGTTTTGACTCCATATTATATTCAAAATACAAGTCATAGTATTTCCATTTAGATCCATTCATTGGTCGTGTCATTTATCTCGCACGTAAATCTGTCGTCAGCGTTTGAATTTACATATATGGGAGGCTGAGGGAGAGGGCGCGATTAATGCTCCCTCCACGCACGCAATACAAGTGCCATTACGAAATATATATGGAGTCTTACACCAAAAGATGTAAGCCTAAGATGGTCCGGAGACACGACATGGATGTACACTCCGCCTCCCCCTTGACACCACCAAAAGCGACAAGCGTGTCGCAAATGAGGTATCTAGGATTTGCGATTTAAAAGTTGCTGAGTACTAACTCTGCTTCACTTTGAAAATTTCTAAAACTTTATAATGTTTGAAAACAAAAGGAATGGAATTAAACACAACGATGGATAGAACCGTACTACTTAATTCACAGAATACATTACTCTTTTATTCATGTTATCATTTCTCATGGCGATGATAACTGTTGAAGACTCTTTTATACTATCTATGTTTTTATACTTTTTATAACTTTTATTGTCACTCAAATTTGATTACATTCATATTTTTCTCTATGTCAAACGGTGGTTTTAATTTTGCTCTCCACTTTTTGCTATCATTCTGCTACAATAACTATGAAGGGCGGGATCATTCGATCTCATAAAAGGGCTTCCAAACCACCCCTACAGCCTTTCCCTGTCCACCGGCACAGAACTTCTAGTTAAAAGTCGTATAAGGGCTTACCAAATCACTGTTGGTAAAAGTCAAGTAAAAGCCTAAATCGTTAATTTACTCACAATTCTACTTCTCAGAACTTATTTCCATAAAACCATTCTTCCTACGTCTTGCCAACTGTCAGTCCAAAGTGAGCTCTCTTTATTTTTAACATTTTGTTCCGAAACGAGTTCGCGACAAAGCGCCACAACCAGTCGCGGACCTAGGAAGTCCATAATAATCCCAGCCATTTATAAATATAAGAAAATAATTTTTTATTTGTATATCACTTACGCCCCTGCTTATTATCGGTTTTTGCCCTCTACAGGACTGGCCTGGCCAAGTGTAAGGATTAATAAACTTTGTGTTCTTTTTTTTTGAAAATTTCTTACTTCTTTCAGTTTTCATAAAGGCTTCGCCTCTAGAAGGTTTATAATCGACGCGACGATTGTGACGCCACGACAAAATGATTCAATATTACCTTACCTTTTTACATAAAAAAGTATTCAACGTATATTAAAGGATTATAAACATCTGGACATGTAAACAACTGAAAAATTATGAAGTTTACGAGATTTTTGCGTTAAGCATTTCTGCACGTGTCAGACAATCGGAGACCGATATTTTGTAGATAAAAATGAAGTATGATTGCAATATTTTAATGCAAACATCCGGTACTTACAATATTCGCTCACAAAATAGTGGATAAAAACCGCGAGCTTGCCGCTGAGACGATAATAATGTAAATTTTCTACTATAGGATTTTGTTTATTGAGGAAAAAAACGTTACTCGGAAGTAAAGTTCAGTAGAAAACTCGGGCAGTTTCTAGAAATTTTATATAAAAACATTTATTGATCTTAATGGAAGGTAATTAGGGATTAAAAGCATAGACTGCTTGGTTTTAGCTTAAGCACCTACCGGATAGGAGTGTCATATCTCTCAAGACAAAAGTACTTTAAAGTTTAATATAAAAAGGTACCCAATCAGTTTTGAACACTCAAAGCATTGTTGTTTCATAATTGCATGCTATAAGTTTACAGGGATTTAAAAAGAACGATTTTGTGCGAGGCTAATTAGAACATGAATTTTTCTAGTTTAGATATTTATATATTATTAGATAGTTTTAAAAATCTTTCATACGTTTATACAAATGTATAAAGCTTTTATAAAAATATATACCTTCTTTTGATGCGTACTTCTGTAAAGCTTAGTAACAAAAACAGTTTATAAACTGAATGAAATATGAATTCGACGGACACATAAGTCATAAAAGGCGACCTTGGCCGACGACAGCACGATACCGATGATGACTATGAATGATGATTTACACTGTCGTAACTTGTTGTTGGAAGTCGATGGCAATTCGTCATTTCCACATTTACTTGATTTACTTGATATTTTGTTGATTATGGTCTTATGAATCAGAAACCGAGCCGAAGAAGCTGAAGCAAGAGCAGATTAATAAGTTTATGATACTTTGGTGCCCAGAATAAATAAACAGCGTTCGTAACGTACGCAGAACTCTTACCTATATCACATACCGTGAAATAAATAAATTAATAAGTTATTTATATTTTCTCAAAAATATTACAAAACCTATGCACTATCACTATGACAGATAAATTGTATAACACACAGAAGTCTATTTTGCACTTACGGACCAGTTAAATATGAACCATGCTACAAGAAAAAGGAAGTTACACAGTGATGGTGTGCGTGAAAATTCACACAGATTGGTGTGTGTGTGTTGCGTGTTCATGAGTAATGTGTATGTGTATGTGCAGTATTAGTGGAATGTAATTTAATGTCTTATGCTTGCTTATTATGAGCTTGCAGACAGGCATCGCAGTGCGGCAGTGGCAACGGACGGCGACGCGCCTTCAGTAAACAACTCAGATCTCTATCATCAACGTAAACACATTAATTTATTCCGGATTTACCGGGAATGTTCTTGAGAGAGCTTGATGAATAAACTTCCCTGGCTTGAATGTTTTATTGAAAAATATGACGTTTGCGGATAAGGCTTTCAGTCCATTGACTCGATGCGAGCGGAGAGGTTGTTCTTGAACAAATAAATAATATGTCCTTTATTGCTGATAGATAAGTAAGTAAGTAATTGTTAATGGCAAAGGGTTTACTAGAAACATTCTGCTAGCGTCACATCAGCACAGATATATGGAACGATGGGAATGGAAAAGATTTTTTTTATCATTAGTTTACGACAACGGAAAAAAAAACTATATAATCTGGGACTAGACTAAATAATAATTACTTAATAATATCTAAACACAAGAGACTTACGAGCTGGTACTAGATTAAATTGTTATATTTTGATATAATTATCAGATAAAAAATATAGTAATCAAATTGATGGATGTTGGGTTTAAAGTAAATAAAATAATATTGATACTAGTGGGTAATGGGTATTTGTTTTTAACCAATGAGTCACATAAAGTCTGGCGATTATACTTTGGACAAGAAAAGAAGATATGATTAGCGCTACCTTCACTGAGGCCACACTCGCATAGTGATGAATTGAGAATTCGTAATTTCTTAAGATGGTAAGGTAAGCAGCAATGACCGAAACGTAACCTCGTGACTATAGAAGAGTTTATTCTGCTCACACGGAACTTGAAAAACCAGGGCTTCGATGGTATCTTAGGCTGAATCCTCGCGTAATATGCGATATTTACTACTGCGTGACTGTCTTCTGGCTCTTAGATTTAAGAATTCTGATGACAGGGCAATTAGGTCAAGTTAGGAGGGTAAACATTATAAGTGGTTTTATCACCTACAAACAGAGGAATTGTTTTTGGGACAAGTAGGCAGAAGACGAGGTGTAGCTGGACAAGAGCTGTAATTTAAGGAAAAGCGGGTGACTAGATAGTTGAAAACTTCGGAAAAAGAATCTATCCGATAGGAATTGACGTCTTAGGTCAAGTGGGGGCTCACCGCACTCAAACTGAAGAGCGTTTATTGCAGTAGATTTCATGGTACCACAAATTATCCTTAGTGCTCTTGATTGAACGACATCTAATTTAAACAAAAAATTTTAGATGCCGGTTCCGTTAAAAGTGAAGCGTAATTAAAAACACTACGTATAATAGCATTATTTAACAGTTCCAAGTAAAAGGGGTGGGCTCCCCACCATACACCAGCAAGACATATTAATATGTTCAGGTTCTTTTCACTTTTTACTAAAATATATTCAAGATGCGAGACAAAAGTCAGCTTCGAGTCTAAAAATTTCCAAAAATTAGATATCATCTTAATCGGGATCCGGATACCATTAATCAAGATATCTACCCTCGGCTTGAGCCGGTTTCTAGAAAATATGATAACAGAGCTTTTGACAGGGGAGAGGGAAAGAAGATTGCAATTTAACCAAGATACTAAGGACTTAATACCAACTGACACATTAAACGACGCTTTTTCCATGTTTCTATCAGTAGAATAAAGGACTTGACATACTGAATAACTCTACAAAATGGCGAAACAGCATTGAAGAGGTCAAAAGTATACCGATTAAACCGTAGAGGGCCTAGAACTGATCCCTGGAGGAGGCCCTTATACTATAGCCTCGATGCCTTTAACTCACATTCTTAGGTGTACTGAGCGACCAGAAAACTTAAATATAAAATTAACAAATTTAGATGGCACATTTATACAGAACAATTTTCCTGTAAAAAGGCAAACTCTATCATATACCGAGCAAATATCGAGTAAAGCTGCAACAAAAGACTCATTTTTGGAAAACGAAAGTCTCACATCCGTAATAAAAATGGCTAAGCTATTGGCTAATATATCAGTTAGCTGGGAAGATCTGGATCAATGTTCATACTGTTAACTGTGACTTTGGCATTTTTTAGATGTATTTCTTCTTTAAGCCCGTTCGTTCTTTTGCGTTTTTTGGACCGAACTAATTTAAGTCGTGGTATGTTTCCAAAGCCGGTTGGTCACCACTACCCGATGTGGACCCATCATCGCCCACCGATACATAGCTACCAGGAGACGGAATGAGTTCATCATCCATTTCACAAACTGCGTCTTAATAAGGGGGCATTCTGCCCCCTGAAGTAGACGCCATGCTTCAAAAAAGAAGCTCCCAGTCAAAGAAACAACACACTCGCTTATATTTTCTATGATAATTACAAAACTACTTACATGAAATCACAACCAACTTAAAACGAAAGAAAACAATATACTTTAGAGCATAAATGAAATTTAGAAATATTAAAATTTAATAATATTGTTCCTTTGAGCTTTGATTTTTTATGAAAACGCGCAGCTGACGATCTACAAGCACCATAGATCCCTTTTCAAAGTCCCTTCTTGCTGATAGGATTACGACGTACTACTGAAATTAGAAGCACAGAGTAGCTGCCATATGTCAGACGTGACAAAGATAACACCTAGTGAATTAATGAAAAGCGCCCTCCGAATCACCAACTTTTTGTAAATTTCGCGCTAAGCCATGGTAAAGAGCCGCGTACGTGAAGCCAACATGTACATAATAAAGATAATAAATCATCAATGTATTTATTTTAAAATCTGTAGCCACGAGATAGTTTAATGGGTTAACGTGTCGGTCGGCTTGCTGCAGTGCTGCATACAATCTCCACACATAATAATAATATGTTGTAATTACAATATCTGGGGGCTCTCTGCGAAGTTAAAAATACGTCACAAGGCTCAGCCACAGCAAAGGTGCTTTTGATTAAATGACTTTAAAATAAACCAATGAAAAGGTTTGAAAAATGCAAATTTATTAAAAAAATCAGATTTCAAACTCGTTCAAAAAAGTTCGCGCAAAACTTTAAAAAATAAATAATAAATTAGGAAGGCAAACAGTAAATCCAAACAGTAAATATCCAATACAGGCACTTGGCTGTCTCTACGTATCCATGTCTATCTATGTAGTTACAAAACCGCACGGGCTATTTATTTAACCGTCGATTTTGTAAACATTGCAGATGTTAATCAGGCAAATAGATTGAAAGGCTAGATCGATCGTATTTACGATACAGCATAAACAGTGTCGATCTCTCGGGCTCGCTTGACAATTTATGATTCCCTTGACGGATTTCAGTGTGTAAAAATTGAATCGTAACTTTACGAGACGCATTCACGACTGCACGGCAGGCGTGCGCACGTTACGAACGACGCAGTGAATAATGGCGTTCGTTCCGGACGGGTTGCAGGGCGGGCGCCGGGCGAGCGCGGCGACGCTGGAGGCGCTGCGGCGACACTCGCGGCAGGTGGCTGCGCGCCGCGCCCGCCGCGTGCAGGTGCGTGCGCCGCCGCCGTCTACGTCCGTGTCCGCGCCCGCACCAACGCCCGCGCCGCCGCCTGCCTCATCGCCCCCTTTGTTACAGTTCACGGAGCGGCCCAGGGATGGCGCACACGCCACCGACGCCGGCGCCGGTCAGTGCAACATTCATTTATTGAAATACTACGTGGACATTGCTTTCTCTATGCCAGCAGTGCCGAATCATATTATCTTATATGATAGATTTAATATTTGCTAACACTCCCCCTATTTGATTTGGCGAGAGCCGGTTGTAACACTAACGAACGAAAACGCAACAAACAATGGTTTCATATGTATCACTGGCACCTGCCGACTTGTGCCTCAGTCTTGCACTGCAATGAGATACAGACATATCTGTACTATATACTGTATCTGTGCGTGAACAGCTAAATATATCCTTCGTGATTTTACGTCGCCGTGGATCCCTCCGCGAGATTTCTAACGCAGTGGGGCGGGCTGCGCTCGCTACGATTCTGGGCGCAGCCGCTGGCGGTTACCGTGCGTTGCTGTGTGCGCAGACAGTGGCGGCTCCGACATGTCAGGCGGAAGCGGCGGCGGGAGCGGTGGCGGCAGCGGAGGCGGGAGCGGCGGCGGCAGTGGCAGCGGCGACATGGACGCGCGCCGCCCGTCCACCTGCCGCGTCGAGATGGGCTCGCTGCTCGCTCCCGAGCCACGCCCCCTCGACAACAAAGTTAAGGTACGTCCGAAACCTTTCCGCGTCCCCGTATGCGTCCTTTTTATTTGTACTCCTCTTACTTGCTGCTTACCTTCAGGTCAAATGAAGTCATTTGCTTGACCTTTCTATAAAAAAAAACACTAGACGCTCTTATATTCAAATTGATTATTCTTATATTTAAATTAATCTCACGATCTCAGAGGCGACGCGAGTAGCAAATAAAATTTCAAACTATTCATTCAGAGAGATTCTTAAAATAGTTTGATTATATCAATATAATGTTATAAATCCTCTAAACGGCTGCCGCTATATTTACAATCTTTAGGGTACTTGCAATAAACTGCTGAAAGCAATTCAGGAAGTGAGAAATATTCTTTATAACAGGTATGTTTTATATTTGTATATCTAACTACCCACATTGCTGTCTGCTGTGTGTACACAGAACCAATAAGACAATATCCCCTTGAACTGAAAAGTGTTCTTTTGTTGCAGTTTAGGTTTCATAAATTGTTTAAACCGACATTGAACGTTCTATGACGGCTATTAAAGTCATTAGAAATGATCAAACGATCCGATTGAAACTAAGAACCGTAAATATTTCAACTATTCCACTCATGCTCCGGCAAGTATAACAGGTGTTTAAGGAACTGTAAACAGCTATCTCATGAAAAATACCAAAGTATAAGTCGAGCTCAAGAATTACACATGGGTAAAAGCTATTGATTAAAAAGATTTATGTAAACAGAGCCAACATCCGCGGTTTAACGTAACACATAAAAAAGATGCCAATAAAATTAAAATTTTACGAGAATCAAACATCGAAGCGCACGCCGCTCGCCCGCTGCCGGCGCGAGCGCAAACTCTCATGAGTTACGTAGACACACTTGCAGCTGCTGCGTCCGTTTACCATTGACAGAGACACGGCAAGCGCTACCTACGTCCTTGGTCTTCCAACCTAAATATTAATTTGATATATTTCATCATATAATAGTTTTATATTCCAATAATAATCAGAATTTGATATTGAAGTCCGATAGTTATTATGTAAATAATATAAGTACCTAACGTGTTCGCTCAGGGACCACGGTCCTACTGTATCATTTGTATAGTAAAAACCTTGTATAGTATGTGAAATCAAATGTAAATGACAGAATATGCTTCCAGCCCAGCTGCATTTAGTTTGCTTGCAGATGCAGCTCGTAAGGATAAGTAATTAATGAAACTCTATAAAAGATAGCAGGCATGCCGGACATAATGCAACCGGACTTCATGGCGTGATTTCTATGGGGCATATTTCATAGATTTTCATTTTAATGCAAGCCTTACTTAAGCATCAATACGAAAATCTATACTCATCATTACTTGTGATCATTCAGTCATCTGTGCTTCTGGAATTCGAATCCTTAAACCACTGGTTTAGAATGAATCTTGATTATGAAAAGTGGCTACAACTAGCCTGGTCTAGTGTTAGGAAACAGTGAAGTGTAGTGCTCTGTACTAAGGTTGTGGACGAATTAATCAATATCTGACGAGGTAACCCACATTTGGCGAGAGGATTGTGTAGCCCAATGCAGTAATAGCAAAGTTTGATAGATACAATTTCTTATAAACTTGGAACACTATAAAAACAACATATCCTGCTTAATATTAAAAATGTTTACCTTTTCTATGCAAGTTTATTATAAGTAATTTTTGTGTTTGCTAATAAGATTTGACGAGTATGCAATAGACAAATACAACGATAGAAAATTGGAATAATGTATATGTCCATATTCTATATTGTATAAATTGTAGTTACGATCCAGACACAATTTATATTAAATTGTGCCAAGGTTGTCGGGACTATAACGCGGCTTAACAAACCCAAAAATAGAATAGGTTTATACTCAAGTAAAAAATTGGCAAAATATATATATATATATATATATACAATGTGAGCACATTGCATACCAAAGAGGAGGCGGTGTATGTACCTACTGCTAGTATGTGTAGGTAAGTAATATATTAACATTATACTCGATCCAATTACGGTATAAGTGGTTTGCATTTGGGCAGTTTCATAACAAGTTAATGCGAGAGCTTCAGGGCGGGCGGCGGCCGGGGCGGCTCGCTATATCTCCGACGTCGACGGGCCACGTATAATAATTATGAGCGCTGCTACAGCGCGAGCGTTGTAGTGGCCAGCCACCATCTCAATACACAATTGTTTAGTCTGCCCGGACACATAAACAGACGTTGGTGTACGTACACATAAAAGTCAAATATGTTATTGTTAAAGTCCTCTACCTTTCATTCAATTCCTATGCTCGTCACTCAAAGACTGTAAGCAAACGGAATATTAATTGTTGATTTTTCAACGCAGAAAATACAATATTTTTATTATGATGTTTCTCGCATATATCTGTGTCTATTGGTATGCATAGGTACTTAGAAGATGTTTAATAATGGTGAATCGTTAAAGTTAATGGCTGCCTACGACATGAGCGTCCTCTTGGGAAATTATGGGACGGTTCTATGGCGGCCAGGTTCTGATCCACCGAACTGTGGCATATTATTTATAGTTTAAATATAAGTTATTGTGACGTTAACTTTATACATCACACAATTGAGGGTTTTAAATGCCAACTATAAAGTGAAGAAATAATATCTATCTGCTACTTTGCTAAGAAAATTTGTGATTGACGGTTCATTTAATTATGTCCATTGTTGTGTTTCTCTTAATGAATCTGTATGTAAAGTTGAATCTTTGGGTGAAGGGCTGCAGAATGGAGTTTGTAAGTATTTGTATTAGATGTTAGTCGTAGATATTAGATAACATTTTTGTTTCATTTATTTAAACCGCTATTATTTATGTAGAATTCGTTTATTATATTTATGTTATTTATATAAATGTCTCATGATCGGTTACTAGTACTCAAATGAGATTTTCGGCCCGCTTTGAATTAGTCAGATCAGATACATATAAACATGTATGTTGTATGTTAAAGAGATCAAAGGGTTAATTGTTAGAGGATGTCAACAATATCTAAAGGCTGTGATCTGCGGAGCAGGCGGTACGCCGGCCAGTATGATTCCAGTAGCTCGTTCCATTTATTAACATAATTTCGATATACGAGCGGAAAAATAACAATGATTCTTACAAAAGATAAAGTTATTCGCAACAAACGATAGTCAGTAGTAGCGGACGCGCCCCCGCAGGGCGGGCGGCCCCCGCGACCCATTTCCATAATGAGCGGTGGTGGGCGGGTGGCGGCCGCGGCTCGCCGCCGGTGCGTCTCCGGCCCGCCGCCGCCACCGGCCCTCACGATGCATTATAACCTGTCAAACGTCTACTACCATCAACAAGTGACCCACTTCATTCTTTATCGTCGGCATTCCATCATAACAAGACGCCTTACTTTTCTATAAGCGTGTCAAACGATGTTTGCAGACAATCTGAGTCCCTTATATTTTATGGCTTTCAGCCACTGCGGCAATACTCAAAATTAACTTAAAATTTCTTATGGCTTCTTATTTATTTGTAGAAATGCAATATTTTTACTTAAAAACCGCACAAGAAAAAAATACTTGCGACACATTGAAATAATACGTTCGTTTGCAAAATCGACAGAGACACAGCATCCATGGCATGACAGAGGAGGAAAATGTGGTGCGTCCGCATCAGGAGATGGCAGTGCTCTCCCTGGAGGAGAAGAAGTACTTGCTGGGCGTTGAGCGCGGCGACGTGGCGGGCACGCGGCGCGGCCTGCAGCGGGCGCGGGACACCGGCCACATCAACGTGGACTGCGTGGACCCGCTGGGCCGCAGCGCGCTGCTCATGGCCATCGACAACGAGAACCTCGAGATGGTCGAGCTGCTGCTTGAGTTCGGCGTCGAGACCCGCGACGCGCTGCTGCACGCCATCTCCGAGGAGTTCGTAGAGGCCGTCGAGGCACTGCTCGACCACGAAGAACGCTCGCGCAAGCCCGGCGAGCTACATGTACGTACATCATTATTTTGATAGATTGCGTTAGCCCTTTGCGAAGCAACTTAAAACGGTGTTAATTGTTCTTTCGTGTTTTAGAGTTGGGAAGCGTTACCACCGGAAACGGCGACGTTTACAGCGGATATAACCCCGCTGATCCTGGCGGCGCACCGCGACAGCTACGAGATCATCAAGCTTTTACTTGATCGGGGCGCGGCGCTGCCTGTGCCGCACGACGTCCGCTGCGGCTGCGATGAGTGCGTGCGTTCTCGCAGCGAGGACTCGCTGCGCCACTCCCGGTCCCGGATCAACGCGTACCGGGCCCTAGCGTCGCCATCTCTCATTGCACTTTCATCTAAAGATCCGATCCTCACCGCCTTCGAGCTATCCTGGGAACTCCGTCGTCTCTCGGCACTAGAACATGAATTCAAAACAGAATACCAGGAGCTACGTGCCCAGTGCCAAGAGTTTGCTACCGCACTCCTCGATCACACCAGAACATCACACGAGCTGCAGGTGTTACTCAACCACGAGACTGGCTCACCACAGGTGCCACTGCCCGAACCCGGCGCACCAGAGCGAATGCGTCTCTCGCGACTCAAACTAGCAATCAAATTGCGTCAGAAAAAAGTACGTGTACATTTTTACTTTATACTTTCATGGTTACTAACATAATTATCTTACAAATGGGATATTTAGGTACCATACAATTTGTTTTGTATGTGTGTTCGTTTGTTTTGTAATATCGCGAATTCATACATACAAATGAAATGGTCATAATTCGTTTATAATTGTTATTTCTATTGATGAATATCTAAGCACGTTATTATCCATAAATGTTTTGACAGTTCGTTGCCCATCCGAACGTCCAGCAGCTGCTAGCCTCGATCTGGTATGAAAGCGTGCCAGGATTCCGCCGTAAGAACATGTTGCTGCAAGCGGCGGAGATGGTGCGCATCGGCGCCATGTTCCCGCTGTATTCGCTGGCGTACGTGGCAGCGCCGCACTCGGCCGCCGGCCGCACGCTTCGCAAGCCTTTCATAAAGTTCCTATGCCACTCGGCCAGTTATTTCATGTTCCTATGTAAGTCTTTTGATTTTGAATTTTCAATTATTTGTCGAGCGAGTTTCTTTAGATCAAAATATCTCTTTACTATAGGCGCTTATTTAAATATCTTTGGGGCACAAATAAATACGAGAACTAAAAGCTACAACGCTAATTTACTTCCTAGTTTTGTTAATCCTGGCATCGCAGCGCATTGAGACGGCAGCGGGCGGGCTGCTGTGGGGCGGGGGCACACCACTGGACGAGCCGCTGTCCCGCCGCGGGGCGCCACCCTCCCTCGTCGAGTGGCTAATCCTCGCTTGGGTCAGCGGTGCGTAACAACTTTCTCAGCTAGAGTCCATGTTTAACAAAGCAGCTAATATGTTAATGTTGATTGTGAACGGCATCAATGGCTACGTTGTTAACAAAAAATCTTAGTGTCCAACATTACACTGGATGGACTCGCCTAGATAACAAACAACATATTTTGTAACTTTCTTGTTTATTTATTCATAAAGATTTCCTGTCTGTTGAAGGCTGATTATTGTATGTGTGTGTGTAGGTTTGATCTGGAGCGAGGTGAAACAACTTTGGGACATGGGACTTCGTGAGTACGTACACGACATGTGGAATGTCATAGATTTCGTCACCAACTCACTGTACGTTGCCACCGTTGCATTGAGGATTGTTTCCCATTTTCAGGTATGTAGAAGATAAAAAAAGTTACACAACAAAATTGTATGGTTCAGTATTATGCGCACAACGTGCATTGAAATCATTCTAAAATATTTTCGTGCATTTAAAAGTTTCTAACTAGTTAACTAATTGTAATGAAATTGTAGCTAAAAAAGTATTTTTCTTACCAAATATAATAATATTAATTGGTAGGTGCGTCGTGAAATGGCCCAAGGATTACAGTGGAATCAACCCCGTGAGAAGTGGGATGCATGGGATCCCATGTTGCTCTCGGAAGGTCTCTTCTCTGCTGCTAACATCTTCAGTAGCCTCAAGTTGGTCTACATCTTCAGCGTGAACCCGCACCTGGGACCCTTGCAAGTGTCTCTAAGTCGGATGGTCCTTGATATTTTGAAGTTTTTCGTTTTAGATATCTTAGTAATCTTCGCCTTTTCTTGTGGTAAGTTTTACTAGATGTACCATTTATATCATCAAATAACCGATGCATTACTAAAGGTGCTTTGTCTCGCAGGTCTAAATCAATTATTGTGGTATTACGCCGACATGGAAAAGAAACGTTGTACAACAGGAAACGCAATTCCAGCCCCCAACGGGACGTTACCTGATCCAGATGCGTGTATAGTCTGGAGGCGATTTGCTAAGTATGCTTTTAAAGACATAACCCCATAGTGTGTTATCGATCAAGTATTTAGTTACATCCAACTATGCATTCCTGTGTCAGGGTAACTAATATTCAAATGCATTCCAGCCTGTTCGAAACCATGCAGACTCTCTTCTGGGCAGCATTCGGACTAGTGGACCTGGACTCGTTTGAACTGGACGGCATCAAGATCTTCACGCGCTTCTGGGGTATGCTCATGTTCGGCACCTACGCCGTTATCAACGTCATCGTGCTCCTCAACCTGCTGATTGCAATGATGAATCATTCATATCAACTTATATCAGTAAGTCAGTTTCTCCCCGACCGATGTTTTCGTATCATTTATTTTAGGAATATTGTTTCTCAACCGAATTCTTCCAATTCCCAAACTTATTTTCTTTCACAAACACGCTAGGCTTCGACATCCAGTCAAGAGTTATTAACCATATTATGATACTCGCAGGAGCGCGCGGACGTGGAGTGGAAGTTCGCACGCAGCAAGCTATGGATCAGCTACTTCGAGGAGGGAGGCACAGCGCCACCGCCTTTCAACGTGGTGCCCTCGCCCAAGTCCATACTGTACGCCTGGTGCTGGCTACAGCGGCGGCTCTGCGGTCACGCACGAGCCAAGAGGGAGCATATGCGCACCATAAGGGTATATTATTTTTCAAATAGGGGAAGTGTCGACACCCTTATTTCGGTTTCAGTAACCACTTACCATTAGAAGGACGCGAATACGAGTGCCTATCAAAAAAATAATTTAAATTCTAGAAACACAAAATGCATGTTAACGGTTTGGCAACATTCAGTTCCGATACAATCAACCTCTTTACTGTAGGTACCTCTATCTAGACATATTCGGATCCTTAACGATACAATAACAACTTCCTATACGGTTGAAATACCGAAAAACCACACCCAGTTTTGCTATGACGTGCCACAATAAAAAGGATGTACAATATTTATAATTAGAATGGATTTATCGTGAATAAGGGTGCTGATCTGTTGCATTTCTAATTAATTTCTTTTTTTTTGTTGCAGCGAAAAGCTAAACAAGCCAATGAAAGAGATTTCCGATATCAGGTGAAATAGTTGTTTCTTTTAGCTTCTCTACTACTACTAGTATTGTATAGAGTTTTAATGATATTTCACCGGCATCGCAGGCTATAATGCGCAACCTAGTCCGCCGGTACGTGACGGTGCAGCAGCGGCGCGCGGAAAGCGGCGGCGTCACAGAGGACGACGTCAACGAGATCAAGCAGGACGTCAGCGCCTTCCGATGCGAGCTGGTCGAGATCCTGCGCAATTCGGGCATGAACACGTCCACAGCCAATGCCGGTGCGCCAGGTCATTGCTTCATTTCATGTCCATATTCTCATCACATTTCCTTGCATGTATAGTCGTTTTGATATTATACTGTTGGAATAGAAGCCTGAATGACACTAATGTAAATAATTTCTGAACTAGCATCATAACCTATAACCATAGAGTAGAGTAGAGTAGCTCAGTCAATAATATAACGAACATGGACGTATGTATGATAATGTATTTGTTCATTGGCGATGATCACAATACCATCAATCACGTAGATACATAATCAGGATTACATATACTTATTTTATTACACATAATCAGCCATGCTTATACAAATTGAAGCTATAGTTTGCATTGTATACTGCTGTATGTTATGAAGCAGTATAGGTACAATCCAATAGATGCAATGTTAGTTACTTGCAATGTTTCTCGGATGACTTCTAATTGAACAATATGTAAATGCAGTCTATATTTAAGTCGCGACCAAAGTACAAATTACCTGTGTCTGTTTTCGACAGTGTAAACTTAACTTGTAAAAATGGGACGGTGGCAACGTCGTACAATATCTACTGCATTTTGTTTTACTTTTTATTTTTTGTTTTACTGCGTTTTTGTTTTTGTTGTTACTGGCGCGGTGTCGGCTCATCTTTTCAAGAGGAATAACTTTGAGATACGAAAAGTATCAGTGAGTTGTATTTTAAAATTGCCCGTCCTCAGGCGGCGGCGGCGGCAAGAAGAATCGGCAGAAGGAGCGTCGCCTGATGAAAGGGTTCAACATCGCGCCGGGCGGGTCGCTGGCGCCCGTGGACGAGTTCCTGGCGTCGCTGCACCACGAGCACAGCGCGCACAGTGTGCACGGGGTGCACGGCGGCGGGCCGCTGTCGGCGCTGCTGGCGGGCCGGCTGCGCACGAGCCAGTCGAGCCTGTCGGACGCCGCGGCCGCGCCGCCGTCGGCCAGCGCGCGCCGCAAGCCCGCGCCCCACAAGCGCCGCTGGGGCACCATCATCGAGGCCGCGCGCGCCGCACGCGTCTCGCGGCTCATCGGCCGCTCGCGCTCCGAAGACTCCGTCTGCGACCACGCGAGACAATCACCCAGGTCGATTATCCTATATGGTTCTAGTTAGAAAGAGTAATATAATATTTTTCTGTGATCTCGGCTGAGTACGTAATGTGCATTCCTACCATTTATTTAGCATCAATGAAACTATATGTAATCGAGACAAATTTTATATAAAATTCAAAACTTATTTAAAAAACAGCAATATTTATTTTACTTTAATATAAAAAGTTAATAAGTATAATACTTAGGTTTACACTTAAATATTTAAAACACTAGTAAATTAAAAAAACTTATATCGATATCATTTGATAATGTCTGAAAAGCTCGATAATATAAAGCTACCAAATCACACGTTGTTATAATTGTGCAGTGGTAGCGAGCGGTCCGAGTCCGGCAGCGACTCTCAGCGCAGCCCCGAGCGCGTCAGTCGGCCCGGCGGCCCGCTGCACCCGCTCACCGCGCTCGCGGCGCTCCAGCGCAAGCGGAAGAAGTTCTCAGACTCGCGGCGGGCGGCGGCAGAGGAGGCCCGCGGAGGCGGGGGCGGCGGAGGCGGAGGAGGCCCCGAGTCCTTGCAGAGGGCCAGTTCCGTGCCGGCCCGCGCGCCGCCCGCCCCCGCGCAGCCCGCCCGCCCCGCGCCTCCCGCGCCCGCGCCCTCGCCGCCCCCCGAGCCCAGCGCACGCGGCGGCAGTCGCGAGCCTCTGCTGGCGAGCCTCGACGACGATGCACACAAGGTGAGTGACTTGTCAAGGAAACCTTAAGACAACTTGCGTGTCGCGATATCGACTTTTGTACTCAAAGCAGCAGACCTGCTGCTCGGCGTTCCACACTTTTCTTGTTAAGTATATTTAATGTTCTTTCGTATATATATATTCGTTTTAGGAGGCGTGTGGGCAGTGCGGCTTCGAGCCGGGGGCGTGCGGGCGCTGCGCGGCGCTGGCCCGTCTCGCGGACGTGACTCCGCTGGCGGGCGTGACTCCGCTGCACGGGCACGCGCCGCACCACTCGGCCGGCTGGCTGTAGCGGCCCGCCGCGCCCCTCGCCAGCGGCCACCAGCCAGCGGCCACAGCGGACTCGCACACAACGCGGGACCTTGCCAATCTTCCGACGAACCCTGTAGAATCGAGATGTTTCATCCCTCTTGTCGTAGCTGAACTCCTTCGTCAATGATATTGGTTCAACTAGAGGTCAGGTCGCTTTGCACTACCGCCTACCTACTAAGTAAAATAACTGGAATAATATTGCTAAAGATGTGATCTTTACCACCAGACATCATTTTATAAATACCTACCAGTACTTAAATTAATTAATAGTTGTGCCTGTGATCTGTAATATACACGCGTAAGCTGCGACGAGATGTAGTTTAATAAATTCGCTCGCGATTCTAAATTTAATCCAATTACTACGTGCACAAAATAAGAATACGATCACATCACCGACTAACTTCACTGCACAAAGGGAGGTCTACAAACATTATTTATCAAATTTGTAAATGAATATCATAAAATGTTTAAGATTTTTAAAAATAAGTTTTATTTTGAACCGTGATGAACTGGCGGAGACTGCTTACTTCAGATCTGGAGGTTCAATTCCTATTGGGACTATAAATTTTCTGTTCGGTTTGGTTGGTAGTATGGGTTTCTCGAAGTTCGCCCGACTAGCTACCGCCATATTACCTTAGTCTGCCGCCATACCGATGATGTAAACAGCTCTGTTGAATGTTGGTAGTAAGATGGAAGCGAACTTCGGCCTTATCTTCGCTTCCGATCAGGTGAGATGATGGCCAAGAGCTACCTCGTTAAGTATTTTAAAAACCACTCTTTTGACATATCATATAATGCAGTCACCAAAGTGAAGTTAGTCATGTGTGTGACGTCAAGCTTGCTGACAACTCCTTCCTATTCTTATTTTGACCATTGAGTAATGACAGGAAAGTTGTTTTATCGTTACCAGAAACATTGTGATAAAATAGTTGGCAAGTGGTTCTGTATCTCGTGCGAAGTGTTCATAGCGACTGATGACGGGTGAAGATAGCACAATCTTTATTTCCAATTTTATTTTAGTGATTAGACATTATAGTTCGACTACATCGATCAAAGTGGAAGGGTGGCGATAGGTCACGATCTCATTTTTGGTAGTACGCAGATGACAGGCTCGAATGATGAAACTATAGACAAGCCGTTTGGTTTAACGACAATACAAAATTAAATATTCAAACCTACAGAGAAACCTCGGTGGTTAGAATCTAAAGTTTCATAATAAAGGTCGATCTGTTACACCAAACGTATTAGTTAGTATTGTATGGGATATGAGATGTCGTTTGTGTGATGCGCACGAGACGGAGGCACAGGCTCGCTGGCCTCAACCTGTGAGAGACACCACTACTTAACTATGGCTGAGCGACCGCTACCGAGACCAATTCCTAATATGTAATACAAAGATATTTTAAAGAACCATATATTATTTCTTAAAAGACACAACGTTAAATTTCTGTGATAATACGTGTTATATCATAAGTAGACATCTAGGAAAAACGCGTGCGTGTGGCTCCGTCTTGAGCCTGACTACGTTATGTTAAATTATGTAGAGACCAATTATTATCAATAATAAATTAAAAGTAATAGATCTATTCATATCTAAAACGAACCTAGGAACTATAATGTCATGGGAATAGTAAAGACGGCCATGCAAAATATTAAAGTTATAAATTTTCATAAATATCGCTTGATGTAAGCCACCGAACCTATTGTAGGTGTCGAACCCGATTAGTGCACTAAAGCTAGGCTCCCGAGGGACATATATTTACACGCGATCTATTGGAGTATATTAGTGTAGCTAGATCTTTTAATGGTACTTTAAGACGACGGCATATTTTATTGAACACCAATTAGTTGTAGTTACAAACGAAATTTTAAAAGATAGATAAGTAAAATATTTTATATACTACATACGAGTATACTTAATGTAACTAAGCGCTAAGTTACGTATAGTAATTATGTGTTCCAAAAAGTTTTCCAGTAATATTTTACTACTCGGTCGGCGCACATTCAAATAATGGTAAATTATATAATTACCTATCTATGTAAGTAAACACGAACAACGTGAAACAGGGATTTTTGAATGAAACTTGCCTACTGCCCACAGCCGTCACCCTGATTGATATAGGTATAAGGTATAAGGCACCCTATGTTAGGTAGCAGAAGTAGGCGAATAACTAGTTAACAATTATATACTTACGTTTGATGCAATACTTATTGATTAAATCATATGTGATCACGAAGTTTTACATTCTTATAATATTCTATGAAATACAACTATATGATCGGTTGACGTACAGATAGATACAGATAGTTTAATAAGTGGTACTAGTAGACAACGTTTATTGAGATGTCACAATAAATGCTTCGTGTGACAGAAATAATGTATAATATGCCATATTTGTTCGCGGACCGTAGCGTCAATACTCCGCAGAGCTCACTCCTAGACGGAACGACCGGGGGGCACCCTACAGCCGTACAATGCCTTGACTATATACTGAAATATTAATTTTTTATATTTCTGCAACAACACGTAGGTACAACACTGTCGTCCATATCAGTTAGGGTAGTGATAAAGCTATTAATTTTTGCCTTAAATAAGAATAGTAACATATTGTTAACTACGAAATGTAATACTTTTATGAAGTAGACAAACCTAAACCCAGGTACAGGGTATACGGATGGACAGTTGTGATCAGTGGCTGGCCGATCATAATGACACGGCTTGTATACATAATTTCTGTGTGCACGAGGCTCCCTCATATCGGCCATGAGCCGCACAGCTACACGGCTACATGGCTACGTGGCTACATGGCTACATGGCTACATGGCTACATGGCTACATGACTACATGGCTACATGGCTACATGGCTACATGGCTACATGGCTACATGGCTACATGGCTACATGGCTACATGACTACATGGCTACATGGCTACATGGCTACATGGCTACATGGCTACATGGCTACATGGCTACATGGCTACATGGCTACATGGCTACACGGCTAGATGTATGACGAGGCCTTCGCAAGTGTTTAGTTGTCCGCGCGCCGGTCAGCGCCGGCGTTGCGAGTAATCTATTATATTTTGTAAAGAATTGTTATTTATTTATACATTATATTTGTATATAATGGTGCGAAGTTTATTAAATTAAGCACTATTTACCATGTTGTTTCATTTTAGATTTGTTATATTAAAAATATTGTACTACCATCGTACAATATTCTTCCTATCGTCTTTATTGAAACAGGTTCCGATTTGATACCTGGTGATTTACTATTATTTATAGTCAGGATGACGCTCTTCATGATTACTATCGTATACATACATACGTATCAGATATATATATATATATATATATATCTATATTACTGGCAAAAAGAGATATCACCAAAAAGTTCAACAGGCAATTAAATGAAACTGATCAGGTTTTAGTTTGATTATTTATATTGGTTTTTTTGAGTACACATAAATTATAACAATTATATTGCTTAGGATTCTTTCTCTTTACAAAAAAAATATGTTATATGCTTTGTAATTTGTGGATATAATCAAACTTGTTTCCAATTATTGGGCACTGTCTCTACCTTTCATCAAATCGCTTATTTTATAGACGTAAATAATATATACATGGTTTTAATATCTTAGTCTCGCCTTTTTATACAAATTATTCTAGTATAATAAATTATTTACTTATTGAATTGACGAATACAAATTCGTCACCTGTCTCAACATTATAATATCAAACGAATATATAAATAAATAATATAACAGTAATTATATAGGTTCTAATATCACATACAAAGTAAAAATTTGCTTCTAGAGGAGCCGCTCGGTGGTGGGGGGAGGTGAGGGGGGGGGGGGGGGCGGTCTAGAGGGGTCGCTCGAGCGGCGTGTAGTCTGTGCGCGGCGGGCGGCGCACGAGCAGCGTCAGCCGGCCGGCGCGCTCGGCCAGCATCAGGCCCTGGCCGCGCGCCAGCAGGCCTCGCTCCGCCGCCAGCGCGATCTGGTTCACCACGCGCCGCTCCACCTCGTGCTTGATGGAACGCGCGCCGTAGTGCACGTCGTACCTGGCCCGAAACATGTTATGCATCAACTCGCTGCCTCAGCGGACCTTCGAGACAACCCCGTCCTGAGAAATTCCGATATTGTATGAAGCTGCACGCACTTCCGAAAGAAATACGGCGCTAAAATTCCACAAGCAATCTGTTCTGTGCGATTCGAATTCTGTGAAATATGCACTATGACTATGAATAATAACTATAGCTTTATCAGTGTGAGTATAGAATCGATCAGAAATATGGCGCGCCAAGATTTCGCAGAACGGGTTTGTATATTATTGACCACTATCATATTACACAATAATCGGTGAACATACATACAAAGAACTTCCTTCTTTTTTGAAAATAGTGCTCTCAATTGAAAGATGAAGATTTTGATCGTCCGCAGATAAACATCTCTAGGAGAGTTCAATCAAAAGTTGTCTGTGGTGTAGGCGGCGTGTCTCACCCGTCGGCCAGGCAGCCCAGCGCGCCGCCCTCCCAGCGCAGCTCGAGGGCGTGCCGCGTGCGCGCCGTGGCCGCCCAGCGCTCCAGCTCCATGTTGACCAGCGTCAGCAGCTCCTGCCGCGAGAACGGCAGGAAGTACACGATCTCGTTGATGCGCCCGAGGAACTCGTCGCGCCCGAAGTGCCGCTTCAGGATCGGCCGCACCACGCTGTCTTTGAAGTGCCGGGACACTTCCAGCGGCTCTGACTCAACCTCCACAGGCTTTTCTTGTGCTTCCGCTGCAAAGTAAATGTCTAAATGTAATGTTAGTTGAGTTTACTAATCTACAAGTACAGATGAGCTGTAGAAATATTGAGAAATGCATAACACAAGCATGACTCCATGGCCATGCGCTTTGATGTCATAGGTATTGATCTAGCATAAGATAAGCACTTGGGCGAGCTTAAGCTTACTTTTATGTTCCGGAGCCGACGAGGGGGCTCGGACCCGAGTGGCGGCGCGGGCCTCGGCCTCCGCCCTCAGCTGTAGGCCGTACTGCGCGATCTCATCCGACGCCAGGTTCGACGTCATCACAAAGATCGCATTCTTGCACTCAATCAGCTTGCCCTTGCCGTCCGTTAGTCGACCCTAAGATACACAACTTGGTCTAAATTTAAATAAACATTATAACACCTTGTTATGATGACTATGACTAACAAATTAGCGTCGTCCAATATACATTGTCTATAAATGATCTGATGAAAGTATTCATTGACCTAACCCACGTGAACTAAATAAATAAGTATACTTGTGGTGCTCTGAATAAATTACAATGTTCGGACAAAATAACACATTAAAAATAAGCAAATTACCTAGCTCATAATGAAGTCAATCAGATAGTCGTAAGCAAGCATCACCTCGTCGAAGAGCTGCAGCAGCACCGTGAGCACGTCGGGGTGCGCCTTGTCCACCTCGTCGAACAGCACCACGGCGTCGGCGCGCCTCGCCAGCGCCCTTGTCAGCTGGCCGCCCTCCTCGTGCCCCACGTACCCGGGCGGAGCGCCGATAAGTTTCGCCACCTTCATGCATCAAATACTACATGTGGTATAACCGGTCCGGTGTATCACCAGGACCTCATCAGCAGCCGTGATAACTGGGAAGCACTGCGGGAGTTTGCGCACTCTTGGCACACCATCAGACGATCCTACTAATAGGAGGAATCAGGTAAAACACACAGAGCAGCCAGACGCGAAGTCACATATTGTGTCGTCACGCCCCAGAAGGGGGAGTTGAGATTAAAGATACTAAAGATAAATACTAAAGATTTGAGCACAGATCAGCGCCGAAGGGGAAAGAACCCTATGCAAGTACCCTCTCGTTCTCCCGTGATTCGGTTACGTTGGTGTTGGTAGAGTTATGAATTACAAAATATTATGAGCTGGATACATTTAATTATGGTATTACGCTCGAATTCACAAATTTCGCTATAGAATTTAGTGATTACAAGGGACAGTCCTATAGATGGAATTCTTTATTATGTTCATAATCTTCTTCATAATTTTTAAAAGAAACGTGTTTAAGTTATATTTTTCATTCACAAAGCAAGTTTAAACCATATTATAGTAATTTTATTTTAGTAATGTTTTAGTGCAGGGTAGATATTTAAGTCTGTTGGTGTCATTGTATGACGAAATCCTTATTAAGGATTTCGGTGAAACTATAATTATTTTTTAATATAATTTCATTTGTTTTACTTTTCTTGTCCCATAAAATGTTATCAACACCGAGGGTGTACGCTCCTTATAACACCTACAACACCGTGAGCGCAATAAAGGTCGTTCCTTTTGGTGCGTCACCAATAGTACACGGAAGTACCTGTATGTCGGAACTGACAAAACTCATTTCTCGATTTCAATCGAGCTACGGCTATTCACTCAGCCTAGAATGCTGTTATTATATTTATTTTTGTGTAATTTATTTGAGTAGATGATTGATGAGGTGTGGAACTAAATACTGAGAGATGCATTTCATATAAGTTTATGATGAATCCATAAACATATTAGAAAATTTAATTATTTCATTCTTTGAGCCTATTTTCATGTTCGTGATGTTACCTCATGTTTTTCCTGGTACTCCGACATGTCTAGTCGTATGAAGGCGGCGGGGTCGTCGCGGTGCATGTACCGCGCTAATTGCTTAGCCAGTTCCGTCTTGCCGATTCCAGAGCTGCCCAAGAACAGGAACACAAGCGGGTGCTCCTCGTCTGCCCAGCCGTTCTCCTTGCGCCGTACCGCCGCCGCTACTGTTTCGATGGCCGCCTGCTGGCCTACGATGAACTGTTTGAGGCGCTGCTCCAGGGGAAAACGGCGTCGCTCTTCAGCAGCTGCGGCGGCAGCCGCTTGCTCCCACTGCTTCGTGTGTTGGACGATCAAATCTCTTGTTGGGGAGGGGTCTCTCGCATAATGTAACGCCCGCCGTCCTGCATGGTCCCTTGCTGTGGGATCGGCCCCGGCTTCTAGCAAGGCTCGCGCTGAGCCGGCTGAGTCAGCCAGCGCGGCATAGTGCAGAGCCGTCCAGCCGAGGAAGGACGCCCGAGCATTCATCGTCCCACAGAATTCATCCTCACGACGTTGCATCGCTTCTAGCGGATGCATGCCCGTGGCTGTCGCTGCCGCTGAGGCACCGGCGTATTTTTCCTGAGGAACCAGTTTTCTGTTTTTTATTTATACATAATGGGAGACAAAACAACAAACACCCCACCGAAAGTTCATTCACGATTGGTCTATTATTAAAAAAAATCAAACAAGCAAAGTCACTGTAGTATGTGACTCATCTCCTCATTTTACGTTGGATATTATTAGTATTAAGTTTTTAGTAATATATTCATCTTAGACGAGATAATGTTTGACTTTTATTATTTCTCCCGAGTCCCAACATTGCATCACGAATGCTGGCCATTTCCTTGATCAGTTTTATGGAACTTATATAGTCAAGGAACACAATAATAACCATATATATTATTGGGCAAATATATAATAATAAGAGTGATGATGCAAACAGAGTAGAGTATGACCACATCAGAGATGGGACGACAAGGAGCTGAACATAGGCCATTGTTGAAGGTGAGCAATTATTAATAGAGTTGCTGATGAAAAAAATAAAAAAATAAAGGGAAATTTTATTAGCCCCTTGTGACTCTGTATTACAATAATTAAGAAGGCATTAAATTAAATAAATAATATGAAGAACACACAAGACAGGGCAGTTCACAGCCTAGCTGTGCAATATGCACTTAAAATGAAATCAGGAGCTGCGAAATATTAAGTAAAACAACCAAGTAGGAGTGGTATCTTACTTTATGGCTGCAAGCCCTCTCATGACGTCTTTTATAATCATAATAATAAAAATTAAAACATTTTAAATGTTAACTTTTGAACATGCATTTTACGTTTGTGCAAAATACCTGTAAGTCTGGCTTGGCACCGAGCCGCAATAGTTCACGTACGGCGACGGGCCGGTCGTTGGCGGAAGCTGCCATTAGTGCAGTCCAGCCCAGTGGGTGACGCCGATCAGCGGGACCCTCTGCCTCGCCTCGGTCCCGACTTGACCGCTCTTGCACTGCCTCTACCTGCCTAAATACCTTACTCATCACACATTTTCAATCTAAGCTTTATTCATAGTAATAAATATTTTGCTATTCTTTGTGAGGGAAAACCAACCACTGGTTACCATAGCGTATCCATACAAAGCATTTTCTGTTTAGTATTTGTGCTCCGACATTTTAATAGACCTAAAGGGCTACCAAAATGCCTAGTCATTTTGCATAGATTAATAAATGGTAAGTATGTATAATTGTGATGTATAGTATAATTACCTATTATATTAATAATAAATTTATTTTACTTTGTCTATTACAAATTCATCCTATAAACAATCATTTTATCTACAAAGATTTCTGATCCACAACAATATTTTTGTAACTTATTTTATTTATTTATTTATTTTAAGGGCAGTCAACAAAAACACATACCAACAAAAAATATTGATCTGTAGCGTAGACATTAAATTAAGTATAGTTTTTAATTAAAGACAGCCACAGCATGCGATGTGGACTAACAGTTATAATTATAATATCATAAGTTTATATATATTTTTTAAAGTTAATATAGAAACACTGATTACAGGGGGTTTACGTTCCTGCTAATGATTTTGAAGGTAGCCTTGTATTTTCTTGCACTAAGTAATGGTAGCACTTAATGGTAATTAATGTTTACTGTCTTATTGGTCTTAATTAAATTTGTAATAAATAATTTGGGCAACTAATAGTATCAGATTGGGGTTTCAACAAAATATTCCATATTTATTTTGTCATATTTTTAAAGTTTCTGCACATTTCAGATTCTTTTGAAAAAAATATATACTTTGCAAAGTAATTAGCTCCAAACTGATTAGATTGTTTTTTTTATATGTAATAAAATACAATACATTTCTAACCTTTTTAATTCTTCAACATTACCAAGTTGTGCAGCCTTAAAGAATCGTTTGTCTGTAACATAGAGGAAAATTTACTTCATAAATATAATGAAACTAAGTTTAAAAATATAATTATCACTACAAAGAGTTAAAAATTTACCTACTGAGGTTAAGTCTAAGCCCACATTTTATTTTTGGAAATAAACTGTAAAATTTTAAAAAAAATATAGAAAAGCGAATTACCACTATATACATGATCAGCAGCCAATAGAGCAAGGCCGAAAGAACCGACAACGGCGAGGGTGTATCGTTTAGGCCGGTTCTGGTAGCTTTCTTTCCACCTACCCCTTGCGTTGGCTCGTCTTAGAGGAACGCTAAGAAGCCGCAAGCTGCTTCTTATACCTCGAAAGCAAATTGAACTTGATCGAATTGAAAGCAGAGACATTGTGGTCTTTTAACAAGTTGCTATTTTTTCGACTTATTTGATAAATTGCTTATGAAGGTAAAAGTAATGCCCAACATTTTTTTACGGTTTTATGAAATGATAACTATTATTTCATCATTGTCTTGTCATTTGTCTCTTTTAAACAGGACAACAAAACAGAAACAAAAATTTTAAAATCTTTTTCCAGCTACCAATGGTAGTTTTAGTGGTAAGTATATAATAATCTGTTGTTTTAGGCACAGATAACTGTTTTACAATTTATTTATTTTTTTGTTAAATATTCCCTATTAGCATAGAAGACAAAGGGAACTGTATCTCATACAACCATTTCCTTTGTAATAATTTCTTTATTTATGGCTTCTATCCAGGTATCCACCGGTGTAAAGTATCACTATGCCCCATGGAGATTATCACGACAAATGGTGGGCCCCTATTGTTGTTTTACGACAAAAAATTTTGAAAATGGATTGCAATGTTAATGCCATTGTTACGATAATGTTAAATAAATACACTTATCCTACAAATGAATGAATTGAAAGAAACATTGAAAAATCTCACTAAGTCACTACTACCTAAGTTACTACCGGCTCTAAATGATGTATTTCATATAATGCACAATATAACGATCCTTTTTGGCATGAAATACCAATTTTCTTACAAAAAAGTCACTACATGACAAATTATAACACATAATCATTAGCACCCAAACAACCCCCATTATCTTTTACGCGCCAAAAAATACTACAACTTCATAAAAAGGTTCTGAATTTGTGGTAATCTTTTTTATTACATTACTTATTTTTTTATATTCCTTTTTTTATTGTCGAATGCGCCTGAACCGTTTTGGAAAAATAAAATTATTTGTTTGAAAGGGCATACCTCCCAAGTGATCCCATTGTCACCAAGTCAGGATCTGATTTTGTCCTTTTTGGAGCGCAAAACTGTTAATGTTACCGCGGTAAGAGAATTATTACTGACAACGCTGAGAATCACCTTTAGCCTTGGTGTACTTGCTCTTAGATTATAGCTTGATGATGTTAACAGATGTTATCAACTAAGAATTAAACCGCACCCCAGCAATTTTTCTTGTCACTCCTTATCATTGTCAGAATTCGATATATAAAGAAACCATAATATTAAACAATTTCAAAATCAAAATCTTTTTTAATATTTTATTCAAATTAAAATTAATTGGAGAAGAAAGACCAGTGAAATTATCCCAATGATGAAAGAAATGAACAGTGGTACACTCGTACCCTTAAATAAATATTTACTTTCCTGCACCATGCATATCAAAAGTACTTTATATATAAATTGTAAAGTAACGGTAATCAATTAATTAAAAACATTAAATTATCTATAGACTGAACTAGGCCTAAAGCCTGAAAAATAGTGAATATATGGAATCGCACGCGCACGTAATTTCGCACGCATGCACACAGGAACACACACATCGAGTATGTGCATATATCCAACACACACATGAAATTTTATATTTTAATTATTATTTTTTTATGGAGCGAACATTTTTTCTTATGAGTTTGTTTTTTTTGTTGTCTTTCTTTACTCATTTTCGTAATATATTATGTTAACGTAATATAATATATTAATCACTTTAAAGAAGAAGTCAACTTCTGTTATTTTTGAGGATAATATGATAAAGAAATACGCATTTTTTTATTTTAAGTATATCAATACTCTCGAAACCAAGTCTACCATTAAATCTGCATATGACAAATGGCAGCACTAACCTTCAAGTCAAAAGAAGACAAAGAAGAAGGATAATTATATCGCTTATTAGTCTGTGCTTGACATGTCATGTCTTGTTCCAATTGATATATTTTTTTTTATTGGTGCATGAAAAAGACTTATAAACTTAATTCGTACATACCTTTTCCCGATTTGATATCATCAATTCTCCATTATAATAAAAGTTATGCCCTGTTCAGGGTATCATGTACAGTGATAAAACGACCACATTTTGTTTTACAAATAGTTGTGATCGTTATGTGTTGACACTCCAAAGTGTCGCGGGGAATTGTTTGAAATACTTGTATAATGTCGCTGGGCGGGTCAACATTTCTAAAATGTGCCACAATGTTGGAACAACTGTTAGAAGAAATCAACTTCCAGAGGACCAAAGAGATGCGACAGTTGATGAAAGATGGTAAGCATTATTTTTAAAAATATATTTATTTTAGTTTATTTATTAGGTTTACCAACGATTGTGGACAATGATACATATGTTTAAATAGTATATTTAACTGCCACAACCACTTAAACACTGCATACAACTTTACACATTGATTAAAGTTTTAATACTAAAACTATAAATTAATAACAAAAGAAAGTAAGTATTAAGAATACACTACTACTATTAGTCTTAACAAGCAACTTAAAAGCTATGAATTCTTTTTCTATAAGTATCTGCCATCTTATATAGTAATAACAAAAACCTTAACATATATTCTTTTAATATAAAAAGGTGCACAGCCGAGGCCACTGATTCAAAGTCAAAATATCTTAATTTAAATAGACACATTTACTCAGTGATAACAGGGAATATGTATCAGAAAAATAAATAAATGTAATTAAAGGTAATAGTGATAACTTGAAGTGGTTATTAACTGGGTATTTGCAAATTGTCCTAGTTATAGAATTTAATTATGTATTAAATAAATTATTTTAAAATAAAAACTAACACAAATATACATATTCCCAATTAACCCTACCACTACTTGGACAAACTTGTAGCTGTAGAGAAGAAGCGGCGCAAGAAACTCTCAGCCCTTAGTATTTATAATGAAAAAAATTACCTGAGTCATTATGCACATACTCCGGGAATAATCCTGACCCTACATCAAGATAAGATTACAAACATATTTTTTGTTTTACAGTGCAATATTTTACATAACGATACATATTACCATTTCTGGTTTGATAAAGTTTCAATTCAGTTTGATTACAGCTTAAGTTTATTATATTTTTAAATAGTCCATGCATTCTTATCACCTAATTATTCCTGACCTTTGTAGTAGCATTTTTCATTAAATTTTGTTTGATATAGTCTTTCAACTTGTGTATAGGCAATTTAGTTATATTTGGGAGGATTTTGTAATAAATGTGAATACACTGCCCCATAAATGAGTGAGTTGTTTTATGAACTCTAAAGATTAGAAGTTTATTTCTATATCTAGTATTTAAGGAATGAGAATCATTAAATTTTGAAAAGGTTTGTAAATATTTGTGAACATACAAGATATTATCATATATATATATTTTATTTATTTATTTATTTATCTTAACAATGTTATATATATTGAGAAACTACAGTAAATATATTAATTTCTTTTAATAAATCCCTGAGTGATTCATGTGACTTTAGTCTGTAATTGGCATGCATAGCTCTTTATAGTAAAATAAAAATATCTTCAATGTCAGAAACTGTGCCCCATAATATCAAGCCATATGACATTATACTGTGGAAATAGCTAAAGTATACAAGTCTTGCTGTTTCAATATCACATAAAGATATTCTTAACAGCTGAAGTTAGTCTTCCAGAGAGGGATGAAATATGAGGATACCATTGAAGTTGTGAATCTAATTTAATTCCGAGAAAGACAGTACATTCAACACATTCCAGTTTTTCTTAATTGATGTTGTCATCCTGCCATACATTTGTAAGCAATTACTTATTTCTGTATTGAATTGTAACCAACTTTAGATAATTAATTATTTTATATATAGTTATTTTAAAAATTCTCTTAATATTTATTATTTATTTAAATATAAAAAGGGAAAAATAATTGTAATTAAAACGAAAGTGGCAACACTGAAACAAACAGTGTGTCTTCAGCTAGATGGCGCCATGATCACACAACTGCTTTACCTCAGCATACATATTTGAGCAATAAATTATTATTCTCAAACCAGCACACCACATTTGATATGGCATTGCTTACATCCTCATAGTCATTATTTGCTCACTTTGGATTTTAGTGTGACTGAGTCACTGTTGATGAAACTAAATGGACCAGCATGTTACATTGTTTTAGGTGAAAAAATATTTCTACAAAGTGAAAAATAAATAAACAAAGTTTCTTGTTTAAATTTACAATTTGAATTTTCATAAGAACACATACATATGACTGTTAATTTTAAATGTCAAATGCTGTTTTCCTTTAAATTTGTAAGCTGTTTAATTAAAACTAAGGAAGATTTAATTGCCTACAATATATGTTTTCCTAGTAGGTGTATTAAGATTTAATTATTGTATCTGCTGAATCATTAATCAATATTATTATTATTACTTTATAAAGCTAAGACAGTTAATCAAATATATAATCAAACTTTTTTAAAATTGTAATGATGTATTTAAATTAATTTAATCACTGCATTAGCAGTACTTTTTTTTTTTTTTTTTTTTGGACTGACTAATACTGTTGGCCGCAGATGGCCTTTATAGCGTTACCGGGGTTTTAAGGAGGCGAGAACCTTGGAGAGTCCTCAAGCCTTAAGGGGCGATTCACCTCTGGAGGAGTTCTAATCGACAGGCATCACCTCCGGGGGAGGTGTCCCGCTGTCTCTTAGATTCTCCAGGGTACTCGAGCCATGAGGGAGCGACAAACCTGAGGGTGCCTCTAAAGGCTCGGACCTCGGCTCAGGTGAGTCGTATCGTGGAGGAGAGAATCGCCCAGGTACGTATCTGTACCTGGTATAGCGCGAAGAATGTAGACCGGGTCTTCGCACCCTTGTACGACGGGTGCGGTGTATAGGAAAAGTGTACCTAGTGCGTGATGTGTGTGTGTGCAGGAGCGCGTTTGCACTTGTAATTGGATCGTCCGGATCATGAAGGACATTCCTTGGTCTGCGTAAGCGGGTCGGGGCGTTAGGGTCAGGAGAGTAGTTGGATGCTCTTACAATGAGCGGATTGGAATGGTGGGGTGCTTGGTCAAAGTAACGCCTAGAGGCATCTTTAATGACTTGGGTAATGGTAGGAAGGTCGAAATCCTTGTGAAGGTCGACATTGCGCATGTACCAAGGGCACCCGGTAGCCATGCGCATGAATCGATTCTGGATGACCTGTAGTCTATGTATAGACTGTGCTGGGGCGTGTGCGAATGCTACGCTAGCGTAGGTCATGATAGGGCGGACACAAGTTTTGTAAATTGTGGTCTTATTTCTAAGAGACATTTTACTCCGCTTCCCTAGTAGGTGGTAAAGGCGCCCTAGCACGAAGAAGGCTCGGTTTCGGACGGCTCTGATGTGAGGTGCAAACGATAGCGTGTGATCTAGTGTGACACCCAGATATTTGACCGAGCTCACCCAGGGGATGGGCTGGTCGAACAGAGTCACAGGTGGCAAGGGGGTGGTTCGAGCCCGGCAAAAGTAGATAGCCGCGCTTTTGCTGGGGTTTACCTCGATCCTCCACTTGCGGAACCAATCGCCTAAGGTGTTAGCGGCGGTTTGGAGTTTTTCCGCAACGAATTTGCGATTTCTGTGGGACATGTATAGGGCAGTGTCGTCCGCGAAAAGTGCGAGTTCGACGCCCTGCGTCTTGGGGATATCGTTCACATATAGTGAAAAGAGGAGTGGGGATAGCACGGAGCCCTGAGGGACCCCGGCTCGTATGAGACGTGGAAGGGAGCGCGTTCCGTCGACTCGGTAGCGGAAGGTACGGTCCGACAAGAAGTCTCGTATGATGTGAATGAGACTGTCTGGTATCCCGAGATGGTAGAGCTTATAGATTAAGCCATTGTGCCACACTTTGTCAAACGCCTTTGCCACGTCAAAGAAAAGCGCTCCCGTGCCTGTAGATCGGATGGATTAGCAGTACTTAATATGGTAAATTGTAAAGATGTATGCAATATCTAGCAGAGAAAACTAAAAGTTTAAAAGTGTTAGCAAATCATTTTTTGCATAATTAAAGAATGTAATCACAATAGTTCAATTAGAGTATGTCAGCATAGTGATTCTTTCTTCTTAGATACATATTTACATTTGTAATAATGGTGTGAGTGTAAAAATAATGTAAAACATGATGCCTAAAGAAAACAAAAAAAAAAAAACTCAATTGCCATTTAAATAAAGAAGTGAAGTGAAGTAAATGGTTATCATATTATTAAGAAATGGTCATGGTCAGTAATGTGGACATAATATTAAACACTTTGGCAGGAACTAGTTGTAATACAGCCATTCTCTGGCAATCTGGTGGTTTTTTAACAATATTGCTAAAGCACAAAAGATCCCATTGGGTCGATGTGCACGGGGAGTAATAATCCTGGCCCTACATCAAGATAATAACAATATTGCTATGGGTTTTAAGAAAATCCAAATGCAGTTATCAGTATTATTCTTTTTTACATGTTGTGTAGACTAATCTACTATTAAAAGAATTAATAAAACAAACATAGTTTTAGTTTTTTATAGATTAATAAATTTAACTAAAATTTAAGTTTTAATAACAGAAACTAACATAAACTTGACATATTTTACAGGGTATAATCTTTTAGGGTATTACAGTTTTTATAGCAGGGATGATAGCTTAAGGGTATGTTGCGATCAGAGCAGTAAATGCTGTTTTTTTTCGATCTCAATTGCTGGTCTGTTTCTTGGAGGTATCTTTGCATACCTTACACACTGTTGTGACCACCGTCTTTGTCTGTGTCACTGGTATTCGATCAAGAAAATGGTTACCTACCAGTCTTAATGAGGCTACTACAGAGATCATGTCATCACACTCGACAATGTATCGACACACAAATCCAAAATCATAACTAAAACACTAAAAATGATGAATTCAAGTCACAAAAATCTTATTCATTACTACAATAAAAACAAACCTTTACAAAATATATAATTTACCTACAATTTCTTAATCCTGAAACTCAATATCAGAATCGTCATCATCATTTAAAGCTTCAAATATTTCTTCTCACAAAAGTCGAAAGTCATTTCGCGCCAAAAAGTGATGCACTCACGCTCCGCTTACTGCTTCGCAGCTGACTGAGCGACCGGCGCTTGCTATCCCTCGTTCTGCTTTCCCCGGGTACGTCTGCGGTCTCTCATAGATGATTTGCATGTGAATGTAGCTGAGAGTATTTCAGCTATCTCTTCTACAATACGCGGTACACGTACAGTCGCTAGACTCGTGATCCATGTATTAGAGAAAATGTTACTATAGACGTAAGATCAACTCATGACCCGCTGTAATAGTGAAATATCCTTAATAAACATACAAGTATCCATGACCTCTTGTTAGTAGACAAGATTTAGTAGCTAGATGTTCAATAGCAGCAAATAAATTTTATAAATTTTGCAGCATTTTGGACAATTTAGTTTAGGTACGCTGAACTAGTATTGCATTATTTTTTAAACTTAGAGTTAATTTGATAATTGGACTTTAACTGGTTGAATATAGCATTTAGTTCCTTTTTAAATCGGTAGATCACTTTATCATCTATGTAAAGAGAATTAATAATTGGCAAACTGGCTTATTTAACAACTCCCACGGTAATTTTTTGTTAATGCAATGGGCTGAATCTGAAGTTTATTGTCTATCTCTAGTGACAAGGTTCATTTACAAACGCATGGTTTTTTTTATAAAAACGTTATCAAATAATTTGTCACTGCCAGATGGTTGGCAGTACGGAGAATGGACTCTCCGTACTGCCCATCATCTACTATACTGCGAAGATAGCTAGATCAGCATGCAAACTTTAAATGAAATAATAATCCAGCAGGCCCTAAAGCAAGCAAAAGAAAAATGGGGACATCAAATTATATTAGAAACTTGACCAGGCAGTAGTATGGAAAACCAAATAAACATTGCTGCTCCTACTATAATAGTTGCAGCATTACGTATATGATCGCAGCAGTAGATTTGACATGGTGGTATAGTTATTATATGCTTTTTGATATATATTTTGCCTTGGTTGCTAAAAGATAGAAATAGAGTCTTGAGTTTAAAATAGTAAAAGTGAAGTAAAAAAATGTTTTATGAAAAACACATTTATTAACTTTTAATTTACAACAGCATTGGTTTAGACAAGTTATTTACGTGTTTCATACAATTAGCATCATGTACTTATTGAAACGGTTGCAAACGTTTACAAACTAGGAATGTAACACAAATAATTCATACCTTATAATTCATAATGATGGTTCATGATATCTGGCATTATTAACATAATATCACTTCAAGTTATATTTCTTATGTGATGGTACCGCGTGGCACATTACATAATATAAATAATTATTTTATTACAGACATAATTGTTCAATTAAAGAAATTACATTATTTGTTCAGATGAAAAGTAAATCTGGTGTACAACCAATAATTAAATCATAAATAGGTACAAAAGCCTTTTTAAATGCCGCATAATTGAGCAATGTTTCTGTTAGATATTGTAGGAGACTTAACATACATAGTTACTTTTATTAATGTAAGTCTGATTTATCATTACAAATTGTAGTTAGGCCCAGCAGAGTGTGTTACTGTTGAAAGTGTATTACAGTAACACAGAGAGATCACAAAGTTGTTGCATGCATAATAAACATAGCTGTTTACATGTTTGTTGTAGTTGTTATATACGTATATATATATATATTATTTGGTATACCGCATCTTTGAGGCAACATGTATACAAATAAGCAATGTACAGCTGACAATGATCCACAGTCACAGATTATTTAATTTTATAAATCGAGGTGGCAACAGGAAACGCCTGGCCAGCATCCCTCTTGATGTTAACGATAGCTGACGTACAGTTGACACAATAGACAATTATGATTTAAGTATAAAATATTTCTATAAAATACTGAATAGATTTTTGATATTTATGTATAATATTACATTTAATATTAAGAACAATATATACCGTGTTCATATTTATTGTAAATAAGTAGTAAAGACCTGTTAGCAACTTTGAAATGGAAAATAATATATTTTGTTGCCATTTCATGTCATGATTCTGTTTATACAAATTAATTTCATATACTAAAAAGTAACCTAATATAAATTATCTCATAGTTTAATATCAACGATGAACCAAAATATAACTGTAAACAATAATAACAAATAACATTGTTTTAGAATGTCACTTTTAAGTTGTTTTCTTCTTATTCTAAAGGCACTTTGTAATTTACAAATCACACGATACAAGCAAAGTTTTACAATAGAGGATATATATCATTTACATAAATATGGAGCTTACAATGTTATTTGATCTGGTAATAAACATGTAACACGATAAACAGTTCCGGCATCATTTGCCTCGGACCTCTCACTAATTATTAGATAGGGTAAGGTTGTGAGAGTGAGGAGTTAGGTAAGTTAAGGTGTGAGGTAGGTACATAGTTATTACCTTTAAAGATAATGGATATTTATGTGTGACGGAGGCTTAGATTCACTTGTTTAATAATAAGTTTATAACAATTTTTTGTGTATTGTATTTGCTAATGGATAGGTCTAACCTTTGACTACTTATCAATTTCAATGGCACACATCTCGATCGGAACTGGTTATAATGTGACCACTCACAGGACATAACATTGAGAATAAGTGGAGTGTTGTTGTCCACAGAGAGTGGGTTCGTGGTGCTCCAGGGGACCACGTACTGGACGGACCTGTTCGTCCGCCACTTCCTGTTCCAGGAGGAGCAGGCCATCGACTGCGACGACCTGCTTTTCTTCGTGAGAAAGAGGCACGTCAAAGGTTCCTCGAGGTACCTGCCCAAGTACGAGGTTGGTATTCAAACTGTATCAGTTATCGCCTCTCATAGGATTTAAGTTACAAATTTCTCAGGCATTGTTGTTTATAAGAAGTTATGATATCTATGTTAATGATAATGTTATCAACTCATTGTCACGTGACACAGATACTGATACTAACGAAACAACTTTTTGTAGGTACATAGAAGTAGAAACATGTTACACACTATGATTGGTTACTTAAAAATATATTTGTGCATTGTTCGTCTGTTACATTGACAAAATAACATAAAATTAGGCATTGTATGTGTATATATTATGCATATGTAGGACATGTACATAACTATTAAGTAGTCTTTTAAACCTTACCCGCGTCTGGTGACAGAGTTAATGTGACTGCCTGGTGTTCGCGGTTACGTCCCGGCACAAGTGACATTATTTGATCAAATCCATACATAGTTGTAATGATACTAGCATGAGGTATTAGTATTAGTGAGGTGTTGCTTTGTTTCTATCCAACGGTTCTTTAAAAGTCCATTACAAAAATATTTTTCCTAATGGTCGTGAATGATTTGAACATTCCCAAATCGACACTTGTACTCGTCTGCTTTGTGACCACAATGAATGCTTAGTTCGCAATTTGCTGGTGCATAAGTACTTAATTTAGATTATGCCACTTTATAATTTTTAATTCTAGTTAGCACCATTTGGATGAATGTTACAAATTTCTATTTAACAAATCTTTGGATATACAAAAAGATTGCGTAAACAACAGTTATGTATTTTATTTTATACAATATAAAAATATTATTCCTTACAATAGGCTGCTAGAACAACAACTATGTACTATGATGTCTTTGTTCGCGACCACAGCCGTCCTCTGGCCGTGCACACACCTTCCACAATTCAATACACAAACTAATCACAGTACATTTGCTAATAAATACTATGTTCTTAGAAATCCATTATCAATAACCACTTATAAAATATACAATTTACAAAAACAAAATTTCTATCAACAGCTGACTTGATTGATTATTGTTCTGTGTTAAACGAAAATCTTACAATTCTATTCAACAATAAAAGCATAGAGGTGATCAGAATGAAGAAAAGTTCGCATCGAGCTCACTAATATAGTCATATCACATAATAGGCGCGCTTAGGACGCGCCAGGCGGGCAGCGGTCACCGCTGACCGTTACCACTTGGCTCACATGTTTGTTGCAGACGGACGTCGAGGTGTTCCGCAAAGACTCCAAGAAGCTGCCCATCGGCGACCCGGAGATCGACTGGGAGGAGACCGTCTACCTAAATTTGATCGTGCATCAGTTTGACTACACGCTCACACTGGCCATTTGCACGCGGACCAGCCCCAAGGAGCTGCAGGTGCTGAAGCGGCACTCCCAGAAGGTAAGCGTCATACGCGTTCCGGCGGCGGTAGCGTCGCGTGCGCGCGTCACTAGCTGAGCCGGCTGAAGAGCTTGGTGCGTGGCCACGGCAACGGCCAGTCATAGCGCCGTGGCACCGGCCCGCGAACGTTGCGCTCCAAGTATGTGAACAACCAGTACCACCACTCACGCTGGATCATATAGTGGTTGTATCCATTACCGCTGCGGTGCGGCGTCACCAGTAGCGAATGGAATGTCCAAAACAGTCTCGTGGTCACGTAGTACGCAATCACCACGTCCACAGTGTAGTGGCCGTGTGCGAGCAACACAAATGACACTCCTAGTAGCGCTGAGCCCCACATCGCCCAATGCACGGGCCATAGCTTCTTCGGCGAGTACTCTGCCACTATCAGATAGCTCAGCACTAGGACCATCGTATGACCCGAGTATATGTAATCACCACAGTACGTGTGTTTGCCATTTATCGACAGCCCGAACCCAGATATCAGATAAAACATTCTCTTTATGACAAGTAGAGGTGTTGTGTTGTTGCTCTTCGGGCTGCAGTAGTATGTGGTGCTGGAAACCGGCACAACCGTCACGAACATGGTAACTGAACGGTACAGGTACAGCAGCCCGATGATGAAGAACAGGCGGCGCGCCACGATGAACCGGTGCTTGTGGAATACGACTACCAGCATGGCGACCGTCGTCGATATCATGATAAGGTATTCGGATACGGCGAGTCCCCAATCCCGTGCGGCGATGTTGTCCAGTACGATGTCGTGTAGCGGCTCTGTGGTGTTCCTGTCGGGCAGCCGCTCGTGCACCAGCGACAAAGACATCATGTTGATACAAACGCATACAAATAGGAAGAAGAAGGATATGATAGTCTTCCATATCTCCTTGGGGTAGCGTTCCTCGCGGACGGCGCCGGGTGGGATTTCAACAATGAAGTCGTTGCCGTGGGTGCGTTGCGGGGAGTGGTCTTGGTCAGGATCTGATTCGTCGGTGGTGGGTTGTGGGGCGTCCTTCTTGGCGGCGCGCGCCAGTAGTGGCTGTCGCTGCATGAGCTCGGCCTGGTTGGGCATGACGCCGGGCCGCCGGCCGTCGAGCTGGTCGCGAGACGCGTTGTTGTTTAGGTCATTCCGTTTGAGGCGCGGCTCGAAGTTGATGCCTCTGATGTCGTCGCGTGCGGTGTGCGCTGCTATGTCGACATCACAGGCGGGCGGCGGGCGGAGCGCGGGCGGCGACGGCGCGCGCGGTACCAGTGCTAGCTGCTTGGAAGGCAGCTCATTAGACAGGTACACGCGCACTGACTCGACCAGTGGCTCCGCGAAGTTGATCTGCTTAGGTGGTGAAGATTCCTTGCTCGGGGACCGCGCGGAGATCGTCATCCAATCACCATTCGGTTGTATTGAACCTGAAAATGAGAAAACCTCAGTGTTATTTTTTGGAATAGACCATGATTATATAATATATTGTTGTTGTTATATGTACTTATAAAAAAAAATTATTTTTAATCGTTATAACTTATAGGTACACAAAATCAAGAATAGAAACATTACAAACACGTAATTGTTTAACCATTTTTTACGGATTTAAACACTGAGATGCATGATTGATGACATTCTCACTCATTCACTGGCGCTAATAGGCCAAAAGAAAATAAATTTAAAGACAAACTCTTGCTTCTTACTTAAAAAATTACTAGATTTACTAGCATAATGTATATTTAAATTGTCATACTATGGTAGCGCTTATATAGTATCAGGAATTGTGTATTTATTTTAATTCGGTGTTGTCAAACATGCTTTTTAATAAATTCATTACATCATTTTATCTAAAATTATACATTTACATGTTATCCTTAAGTATCATTCAAACATATGTGCGGCCTTATTATGTTCCGCATCATAGATAAATTTAATTTATAATAATAATAATATTCCTCACACTCACACCTATGATCTAGCCCAAATTAAGCATCATTGACGGCTTGCTTAATTTCTTAAATGTTATTATTTATATACGCTCTAAGTGAAATGTAGTGATGTGAATACGAACACCCGGTTCAAAAACCGAGGATTCTGGCGGCGAGGTGCCTCCGCGATAATGAATGTCTTGTGATTGTTGTGCTCGCGGTACGCTCGGCCCACTACCGCCGCGGGCCCGATGCAAATATAGATCTATTCGACACACATACATGACTGATTTCTCTTTAAATCTCGCTATAAAACGCGACCGGCCACGCGCCGCATGTTATTTACGATGGTACTAGGGATATAGGACATCAGTTACGCCGTTCAACTCACCCGATCAATGGGCGAGCTGTCATTCGGGCCGAACACGGGCGCTCATCGATTCCGCCGTGGCGCCCGGTCGTCCTAAGCGCCCGTTAGAAAGCTGGAGCGCGGGCCCGCGTCCAGTAAAATTACACACAGTCACGTAAACGAGGTCGAAACGGAAAACTATTCACTCGCACACATGCACTCACTCACTTTACTGCATAAATAATGGTCGCGGGACAGTTCGTGAACTTATATTTGCACAGAGATACAAACACTACACCACGGACGGTTTTAGTCGCGATAAGAATAAATGTTATTTCTGCGGAATGACGAGCATTGCGGCGAAGAGCGCTCGTCTAAACTACCAGCCGCGTACTAGAAATGATGTAGGACTGGTTGGCTTCGGGCGGAGCGGCGCGCGGCGTGCAGGCCGGCTCGGGGCTCCTCGGTGGCGCTCGTGCACGCTCGGCTCAATGGGAATAATTACGCGCAAGGTGACGTCACCGTCAGACGTCCCCCAGCCGCCTGGCGCGGTGTGGCTGCCCGCCCGCGCGCTTTGATCTGCTAATGTTTTCATTGAACTTTCAACGTTGAGCGTAGGGTAAAGTAAGTGGCCACAAGTAAGGCTTAAGAGAGTTTCTACTCCCTATGTTTCATCTGATTATTTTATAACTATAAATTTTTACCAGCACTACTAATGAAGAGCTTCTGCTATAGTGCTTTTTATTTCGCATTGGTCCCGTTTGTGGCACCGGTTTCATGCAAACTTTTGTTGTATAGTAAACAATGATTGCGGATGCAGTAAAATAAGTGTTGCGGATTGCTGATGTTCGTTTATTTTCAATAATGACGAGTAAGCATTTAGCTGAGCGCTGAGGTTGCGGCCGTAACCTGGGTCCTATTACTTAGCAAATGTAGATGTAATTATAAGCATATATTATTAGGTTTCATCGTGTGTCTTTACAATTTTGTGCGTTAACATGGTGGATTATAGTCAACAATTTTACTGTTTATTTTAAGATCCAGGGTCTGATCATGTTATCACTTAATGAGCAATTCAGCCAATATGCGGGAAAAACCAAGCGCGATATCGTCAATTGTGAACGAAAATACAAAAATAAAACCACTGACGAATGTGGTTATGAGACAGCAATTGTATGTATGTCTCTATTTTATTGTATCAGGAATTTAAATCGATCAGCCTATACGCATATATAATTATTTTTCGTTATACAATATCGGTGGCTAGTTCTATAAAAATTAATAATTACTAAATGATTACAGGATTTTTTACACACTTTCGTCTTCCCAGTATAGGTTCCAAATCAAATACTAAGAAGATGAAAGTATTGCCAGTATTTGCATTAAAGTAAAACAGAAGTGCATTTGCGATCAGCTATGAGGTGCTGTGGTTTTAGAATTGAAAGTGTGAAACACTTTACTTTTCCATGTGTGTCCTGATTGTTATGACGTGACATCTAAGCTCGAGGTAATAGACACGTTCTTGGAAATCAAGTAAAATAACATACAAATAAATTTAAGATCTTTCTCGAATAAGAGTCAGGCAGATCCCCTGTCCCTAAGTCCAGGTCACCTTACTTCTAATAAGACAATGTTTGCAAGTTCTGTAGGTCCCAAGTGCAATATGCATTTGCGATCAAATTCTCTATACTTGCATTATTTACGTTACGTGGAGGCGGAACGGTATGTGCAAGAACTTTGTGACTGTTTGTAAACCTCTGTGCTGGTTCTGGTTGGTGTGGAGTGGTGGCGAGGGGTGGGGGGTGCGCGGCGCGCGCGGCTTGTACTCACACACAAACCTGTTCGTATTGATACAACCGGTCTCATTGTGGCCAACCAGTCGGCGATTCAAATATTTTCTGTCATCTAACTAGTTTTACTATTAATATTTGTCATAATAATATTATCACTGCAACAACCCGATGGAGGTTTACAAATTGTTAGTCGTTAGTTACAATTTAATTGACACCATTGTACGAGTATAATATGCATCAATGCATTATAATTTATATTAGTATACTTATATACGTACTTAATCTTAGTAATTTTCTATTGATATGTATTTTGTGTCACTAATTAAAAGCTAATTTTTAAAAAAGATTGTAAAGGGAAGGTTTTATTGAGAATATAGGACGATATATTCGGACACGCAATGAAATAAATTAGACCCCTATGAATTAACTTGATTCCGTATTTTGTACTAGTATGTTCAGACATCAATTGCAAGCAAGCCACAGTTCATATTTATGTATGGACATATTGTTATGTGTGTAGTCACAATATATTTTATTTAAGTAGTAGGTGTAAAATGTTTCAAGTGTCCCTGATACTGACAATAAACTAGTTACATGTACCGCAATTGACCACTCGCCGTGTACCGTGTACCCTCTGACTTAGAGTTTGTGGTAGAGATTTAAATGCTTCTTACAATTTATTTGTAAATTACATCTATGTAACTGTATTGTCCAGTAGACCGTCCCCTAATTAGACAGTTTTAATATTATAATCATAAGACAGCCTTAATTTATCTTTATTTTCCCTTAAACCACTTTACAAAACATCAACGCAGTCTCTTAAGCCTATGAATAATTTTAATCGTTTTTTTTGGATTTCAATGTAAACAGATATGTTATGTAATTAGTTCGTTATTGTTATAGGAAATTATTGTTTATGTATCCGGACTCTATTTTTAGTAGATAGCGCTTGCAAGGTCACTTGAAAGCAGCGTTAGTTGGTCAGCTACAGACAAATGTCCTGATACATTTCAAAACAAATTGCTTTCTACTGGCTTAAATAAAAATTATTGTTTAGTTTTAATTTGAAAATCGCTTCAGTTTTCTTTCATTAGCGAGAATCAATGAAAAATCAAACAAAGCCCATAGTTTATACTTCTTACCCCTGAATGCGCTATACCTTGACCCCCTTCCACCTGTCTCCCGCCGCTTGTGCGTTGGCCTACTTCCCACACCTCGGGTTCAGAACCTCAGCCAACATCTCATGACTAATACAATATTATACCTACACACAACAAAATGATGCTTGTAATATTTGGCACTATTGCTTAAAGGATTATTATTTCTATTATATTTATTAGAAACGTGCATATTTCAATAATTGAATCCGGAAACTGTTATTAGATATGGTTCCATTTTAGCGATTCGGTGTTTAGTTGCAAAAGAGATTACTTTGTTACTCATTCATTAAATGTTTACACCTCTTCTTTACGCACAAACAATTTCGTTGTACTTTCTATATCTCACAGCCAGAGTGTGCAATTCCTTACCGGCTCACCTGAATGATTAGCTCCTACTGCTTGCTGTGCTTTTTATAAAAAAAAAACCATTCAGTAACATGTCGATTTATCGATCGCCTTGCGATTTGATAGATTTAATGCTATTTATGGTGCTTTAATTAAACAATTTTTAAGAAGATCGTTGCTACTTAGTTGTCGAATGTGCGTTGAGCATCAATAAGTCACCAACTTTGCATCGCTTTTGTTGATCAATAACACCGAGCAAATAGGTTGTAAAACTAGTACTGTTACAAACTTGTTTAGGTCGAGAATACTGGCATTTTGTGTAGGTTTATGGCAGCAGGTCAGTCGGGCAACCGCCCCTTATTGTATGTATACGAAATCCATGACCTGCTCTTCAAGCCCTATAAACAAATAACCAATTTGTTTCGGCCTGTAAACACTAAAAGGTCTTAACATACTTAGGAATAAAACTAAACTGAAAGTAGGTTTTGACTTACAAACAGTTCATCAGCCCTTTACCAGGGGAAACCCGTCACTTATAATAATATAAAAAATGCTGCGATAAATCATAATAACTAGTACACTAAGTCGATTTCCTGCTTCGCAGTTGCACATGATGACTAAATGCTATAAAACATCTGTATGTAACACGTTGTGTATTGGTGGTACCTTCAATATTTGTAATACTCGTTTCATATTTGTAATATAACCGTGATTTTATATAAATTAGTTTTATTTAAAATTATTTACGATTTTTAATTTATAACGTGCTGATAACAGGTAATATACGCGTTCGGTCGTTGTTTGAAGCTGTTCGATGTATTTGGGCAACCTAGGACTTGTGATAGCATTACTTAGGATCTTCCGGAAGTAACAAAAGGTAATAAAAGCACTTCTTTATAGTAATGAGTAAGGAAATCTTCATTGCCGTTCCTGTGTTCGTACAGAGGCTGCACCGCCGCCTGCGAGTTACGGTCCGCCGCCCGCGCCTGCGTGGCCTCCAACTAACATCTTTACATAATTATTACGACACTAGCTTTGGCTTCAATCTATCCACCTCCGTGAAGTTGCAAATGTGGACTAGAAATCCAGGTTTACATTTCAAATAAAAAATTATATTATTTGATTTCGATGAAATTAATTAAACACAGTCTATTGGTATATATTGGTTTATAATAATAACAATTATGTTTTATTTGAAACGCCATTCACCTGGCCTGTAAAGCAATTTACGGACGGGGCGCAAAAAGGTGCACGTAGGGAAGCGCGGGCGCATTGTGCTATCCCCAGATAAAGCAGTGACGTGCAATTCTACGTGAGAAACTACTCGTGGAATACTCTCACGGCATTAATGGGAGGCGAAAATTACTATTTTACATTCATGGTGACGAGCGGACGTGGTCCCCAATTGGCTTCGCTTGATAACGATCTAAATTATCAAAACCAAAAATAAAAAAAATTTAAATAAATAAAACCATTTAGAAATGAATCGTATTATCGAATGTATTAGTAGAAATCATTACGACTTGATGTCTTATTAGTTTTCAAATTACCTAGTTAATAAAACGGCTACAATAAATAGATAAGATAATACAGTAATTTTGGAAGTAAGTATTTGTCTTATTATCTGTTGTAGCTATGGACTGATGCGCCTTGAAATTGTCATTCATTTAAATGGCAAACATTTCAAGGTAATTGACGAGATGCGTTTGCCCGCGGTATTCATTGGACTGAATCTCAAAGGCAACCATTTTGTTCGTTGAATTGTTGAGGTTGTAGGTTATTAGGCTCTACGAAAATTGATCACATTTTGATTCACATTGAGGATGTCACATTGTAAGTAAGCGCTTGACATTGATTATCTAAGGGCGCTAATGACCTTTTGTTATATGCGCATTAGCAGCATAGGGGTTTCTCTGCTGCTAACAGAACGATAGATCCTTCGATGAGTTTCTAACTTGTCACAGGACGTATCACCTCGCACATAATGCAAGCATATTGCATTACATTGCATATATTTTTAAAATATTATCAGTAGATGTCATTATTTCACCCCAATATTCTGGTCCACATGTTGCGTAGTATGAGCGTTGTAGTAAGCAACGTCGATAAAGAAGCCCTAGTGAAATACTTATAAGCTCAAATTATTCTTGCTGAATTAGAAAGAGATAGATACAACGGCTTTGATGTAAGGTTTTAAAAACAATGTTATCGGAAGATATAGTAATATCTTAAAATAATTACAAACGGATAAATTATATTTCCTTTTTGTAGATTTGTCAGCCGTCGTGAGATCTTTGTTATAATTCGTTAGTCGCTTGTCTTTTTAAAAATAAGCTAACTGCGGCTTTGGCTGTGAGCAAAAAGTTGATAATTTGCAACAACCGAAGGACGTGGAGGCATTGAATCGTCATGGGCGTGGGTTGTGGCTCGTGGGCCCGGCTGTTTACTCCGTTAAACACCTGTTTATTGGATTTATATATTACGTAAAGCCTTCTGTTGTGTTTACCTTAAGAATTTGTTTTTTTTAAGGAATATAGCCGAAGCACCTTAACGTCGTAAAGGTGTCACACAACAACATGCCTTTTCCTTATAAATGAGTAATTATATGCAGTATCTTTGATATTTTAAAGTGTTTTTTTATTTTTGGCCTTGTTTTAAATATAAAATAACACCCAGTTATGCTTGCGCAGGTATATGCGTCGCCAAGCCGCCGCAAAATGGACACCAAGGGAGAGGGCGAGGAGATGACATACCCCCACATCTGCTTCATGGTCGACAACTTTGACGAGGTAATTTTTTGTATCACTAAAAACAGAGGAGCCTGTATGAACTATTGATTTCTTGTGGTTTTGTGTAACAATAACTGATAAGTTAAAAGCTAATATATTTTCATCAAAAAGTAAATAAACTATATAGTTTTAACTTACTTTATTGTAAAAGTAATTGTTATATTATTTGTTTCGTTAAGGCTATTTATAAAGATTATTTAATGGAAAACAGTAAATAATAAGTTTCATCGACAATTAAATCTACACAAGCTGTGGTTTTGATTTGCGCACATGACACTTTATCCTTGGCACATAATAAAGAGCGTATTGTGTTGGAGCGACCGGCCGCAGCCGGCGTGATTTACGTAGCGGCCGCAACTCATAGCGGGCTTGGAGAATTATCTCGCTTTATTGATAAAGGTTACTCATCAATAAATACCATTTACATGTTGAATTAACTGTTAACTGTTGTAATGTACATTTTTGCATTGGATATAATCGGAATACGCTAATATTATTGTCAAATTTTATCTATCGGCATAGATGGTATCATAACATCTATAAGTGTGATGAGATGGAGGCGACCTTGCTCCCGCGCAGCAACTCTTATAGCGCTGGACATAGTTGTAGGTACTTATAGATGACCTAGACCGAACTGCTGCGATAAAAACAGCTCGTAAACAGTGAAAGTATACCTGGTGCAGGGCGGTCAACGAAGCCGCCGCGCGCCGCACCACACCGCTACTGTTACTGGTGATGCTGGCCGTCTGGCCAGTGGCCACGCTCAACGCTTGAACAATGTTGGGTTTGCTTCCATTAAAATCTAACTTACATCGGTCTCTCATCGTACTGTGATACACGTTGAACATTAATAATTAAACCGCTAGCGGTTAAAGTAGACTAGAAACTAGTTTCTAGTCTACTTTGGTAACATGTCTATTTTTTTTTTGTCATTACTCATTTTCTGGACTTGTTAACCCTTCTGATTTTGTTAACACAATGTGGTATTTGAGATTTTTTTTAAATTCATTAGTAAATATTATGCCAATGATAAAGACATATAACTGAAGCGAATTACTAACTTTTTATTAATAAAGTCGCCGTTTTTTGTCAAATTCCACACGCAATAATTATTAATATTTCATATTCTTGAAATAAATTCTCAAAAACCTAAATTATTCATAGTAATCAACATCCATTCAACTGATTAATAAAAACCTCGTCACTAATTAAATCAATCGTCAATCGTCGTTGTCGTCGTCGTCGTCATAACTTAATTAACTATAACCACGTCACTATTCTTGTTTTTCAATAATAATTTAGCTTAAGTTTGACAAACATTCCTGGTATTTGGTAGCTCTTGCTCAGTTAAAATAATAAGTACACCTAGTACTAGAAAGGCCACTCCACGTGTGCATCCATTCTTCGTCAATAAATAAGCACGTTTCATGCACACGTCAAACTGATTGAAGCGTGAAATATTGAAGAAATAGGAATGGTGGAATGACTTTATGAATTTTCTTTGTAGTTTTGTTGATAGGGTAAGTTGTATGAGTTTGATTTAGGGTTATTGATCGAGTGAGCGTTCAAAATGACCAGTCATTGGACTGTGGCTATAGTTAATAATAAGATCTAGTTCGGTTACAACAGATAATATAATGTTTAAGTCTCTGTATACCTATGAAAAAACATTGTACGTAAGACTTATGTTTGATTCATAAATCAATATTACTATTTATTGTATGATTCATGATAATTCATATATATTAGCTAAGTGTGCCGCACTAACAATATGTAAACAGCATTGTGTTCCTGCAGTTGGAGGCCTTATCTTCACTTACCATCAAGTGAGATGATGTCCAAGAGCTATCTCGTTAAAAATATAAAAAAATATTCATACATAAAATGAGAAAAGTATTAATGATCTAAGTAAATTTTTATTTCAAAGCAGTTACTTAGTAACACCCAACATAAATAAACATTTATAATGTAAGTAACAGTAAATATTATAACTTAATATTTTATTGCATGAATAATTAATTAAGTTGTGAAATTCAAATCTATTGTTTCAATTTTGTCAATGATTTAATATATTCGTATGTATGTACTCAGTTCTTTAATATATAACAAACATAATCATAGCAGACATTGTGTGCGGTCGTATGTATCTTAATACTCTATACTTAGTTGATGTGTATGTTAGTGTCAGTTATTTATCGCTTTAGTCGTGATGCCTTTTGAGGCCTTATGGGCCTTTTGCCTTGAAAGCCCTGGAAATTTTTATGAGAGGCGGCAGGTCCTCCATACCTGTCGATTAGAAATTCCCTGGAAGCTAACCATTCCTAAGGCTTAAGGATTCACTAAAGTTCTCCTTTCCTTAAAACCAGGGCGCGTTTACCGGGTTGCGGCCTACAATATGAGACACCCAATAAAATGTCTTTGGAGTTATAAATCAGATATTATATAAACAGGATGTTATAAATCAGAAATCTATGAACATTTAATTATTTACCCTTCCTAAGGATAGGAATTATACCCAAACCTCTCTCGGATAGAAACAAAACTAGTCGATTTTGTTATTTTCAAATTCAGATTCACTAATATGACACTCTTTTTGTACCATAGGAGAGAAAGAAGTTATTCAATTTTAATTTTAGTTTTATTTAGTAATATTTCTCGATGATATGTATTTCATATATAAGAGCAGTCATTTTATGTAACGTTATTCAATAACAATTCCACGCATACACAATTTTTTCTTCACAATGTACAAGTTAATTATACATTAAATAAGTATCGAGTAAACGATTAAATAATGTATATTTTGTCCTAAATTACTAAATCAATAATGCCGATCGACTAGTTTCAATATTTGGTTGTACTGTCTTAGTTGATCACTTTAAACAATATCAAATTCCAACATAAATAAATAACAATAAATAGTATCTTATCTTGTCATAGATACTTATAATTAAGTTAATATAATTTAATCATATTATCGTTTTGAAAAGTGTAACGATTAAATTAATGTGATGTATAAATATAATTGACATTTTTGTTGCACAGTTAGTAAATGCTTTTATATATCGCTGTTGGTGTACTTAATAAATATATAAGCATCAAATACATCAACATATATGTGTTCTTAACTTTTTATAATTCTATATAATTAGTCTTCCCCAGTGACGAGTAAACTGACTAACACAACTTTACGGTGTAGTCAAGCTTCTGACGTAAAACTTTAGACAATTAGGAATTATTGTTGTGTCATTTGATGCGCTCAATGTTCATTCACCTTGGGTTCATGAATTCCGTAAACGAACAGATTCTAGTGACCATATCAGATCTGAAGTGGGACAGTGAGCGCCTGGATCCTCGCATTGTTGTATAGGTTCAAGTTTTTGGCGCGTAATGGCTGGGTCGGTTGGGTGTTGTATATTTTATTTGATTTATTGTGTTGTAGTGTTGTTTTTGTCATGAAATTGGTGTAGTTCTATGACAAAAAGGGTCGTTAAATCGTGCAATATATGGAATACATCATTCAGCGTTGATTAATATGACTTACGTGAGATTTTTCAGAGTTTCATTTCCATTCATTCATTTGTAGTGTAATATCATTAATTTAACAACATTTTATGATTTCATTCTCATTTACTTATCATTTCATCATAATCATTATCATAACATTCCCTTTTCGTATCATTTTATCAGAATCGCTTACATTGCATTCCATTTTAAAAAAAAAATCTTGTAAGTCATTAACAAAATAGCGGGGCCTACCATTGGTCGCCAAAAATCCATGGGACAAAGGGCTACATTGCACCAGTAACCGGAGCCATAAATAAAGATAAAAATTACACTAATTGTATAGGGTACCATCGGTCCGCCGCCTGAGACGAACAGTTGCTCGAACTTTAATAATTACTTTTTATTTATTATAAATCATAAACGAGGCTGATGTTTTAATACAAAATCATTAGTCACCACAAAAACAGAAGTTTATTATAGACTTGAGATTGTAACGTGATTAATAAGTGGCTTGGGTCATGTTCCAGTAAATCGTCATATTTACTCATTGACTTAATTATATTCAATGTGTAAACATGACGATTTGTAATATCAGTAGACCATTTGTATGCGGGTGTGAATCATGCATGTCCAACTACTTCTCTGGCTGCGTGCCACGTGACGTCAGCGGGCGTCATCACAGACCCTCGGATGTATCAAGAAGCCGCTTTATTAGTGAACTTGTCAAATTATTCCACGCAGACGCCTGTTTCAATTTTATCACTCTCTAGCATAATGATTAATTCACACGATCCCGCTATTGTATTACGAGCGTGTTGTATACCAACTACTAATTACGTAAGTGACCGTTATAAATGTTTAAATCATAATCATACAAAACATGAATACATAATATATATGCATATATTGTAACATCATTTTTGTGTTGCTCGTATATGTTCCAACATGTACGTTCCCCAATAGAAACACTATACTAATAGTGTTCGTCAAAATAAAACCTTTAACAAATGGGAATGGTCTATGGAAAACATTTAAAGTGATGGCCGTTATTCTCTGTAATATAACAATATCGACAATAGTCGACGCGCCCCTCGCACCCGCACAAAGTCGAATCATTCGTAAATTGAAAACGATTAGTTAATTAACATTGCTGACATACCTCGGAGCATACTAGTCATTGCCTGCGAGATTTAAACATCTGTTCGGTGATGATAATTATAAATAAGTTATATTATTTAGTAATTTTGTCCGCTCAAAAAGAATCGTAGTGAAAATAGTCTTTGTGATGTTCTAGTTATTATATGGGTGGCCTGGCGTACGTGTCACATGTGGACGTATGAGCTCACCACCCTTACTTGGCATACGAACCTTAGATAAAATCACAAATCGACATATAAGTAAAGATTTATGTATGTATCGTATTAAATATTAAAGTTTTTACTGTATTCGTACTGTATTTTTTGTTTCATTTTATTATGCGAAATTAAATAATAATTTATTTCCTTTACCTTTTGACAACCACGGAAGTGTTTGCGTTGAGTACGGATCATTGAGATTATCAAATGAAATATTTAATATCCTAGTTAAAGCCTTCTTGTATTAGACAAGGTTGTGTAAAAATAGCTTGTGTAAGTAACCCAAGTAATATTGTAGCGTTGGTTACATTATGTACCTATTATTAGGTTGTGTTAGGTACAGCGTCGGGGCGATACCGACCGACCTCATTACAGATTACATACATTATAGTTAGATTCATTGTTCGGTGTTAATTCTGTAAATAATTCGCAGATATATAATGGGCTTCTTTACTGTGCCTTACATCTGTGGTTTTTAGTTACGAAATTGAATCGTATATCATTATTGAATCCATAAAGGGAACATGCTGGAGGTACAAACATTGAAAGTGTTTTAGGATCACAATATCACACAATAATAATTATGTGTGATAACGTTTCTTTGTTTCAATTAGATTAATTATATTGCATTACATTTCTGATATTTAAGAGTGCGCAGTATCAAATTGTCATATTGGGATGATGTAATCATTTAAAAAAGTTATAACATTCCATAATTTCATTAGGAAATTGTTAGTGAACTTATCTAGTATCCGGGAGTATAACGTGGCTTAACTAAATAAAATTAATCATCATTAATTTTGTTGAGTACCCACTTTTGTAATCGATTTTAATTGACTCTGAATTATCCGAGAACCAATTTCATTAGGGTTAATTTAAGTTATCAGCGAGTGCGAAATAACATTTCCTAGGTACAATTAATAAAATATTAAAGAAGTAAAAAAATCTAATCATGAAAGGATTATTATTACAAATGTAAGTGGAATATTTTTGGTTCTCAAAAACTCCTGAGTCCTTTTGTCATATAAGATAATAATAAAGATAAACAGAATTATGTTGGGTTTCAATAAATTTTTTGTAAAAATTTGAAACCCCTGATAAGTGAGCTAAATAGGGTAGTGTTTGGCAGGTTTTCTGCGATATCGTGGTGCGGGATGGAGAGATGGTGTGCGTGGAGCTTGTGGCCCGCGGGCGTGGCGGTGCGGCGCAGGCCGTCATCTTCCTCGGGTCCATCCGCTACGATGCACTCACCAGGGTCTACGAATCACGGGTGAGTTCAGCTCTCTCTAAATAATTTAAGATGTGTCTCTTTAATTACAGTCAAGTAATCAGTGCGAACTACCCGCTTGAATAAAATAGAACTCAAAAGTAAATGACTAGTTTGAGAACTAATAATTTGGTAAACAAATATAGTTTTAAAATTCTACTTATACAGTTACATACTTATAATTAATTATGAATAATTTTTTTCATATATCTTGTCAAAGTTAGGAGAGGAGAGGAGAAATACGTAATTAAAACCTTAACCGCCTATGTGGTCTAATGGCTGAGACCATCTACTGTAGATCTGGAGGTCCGGGGTTCAGTTCCCAGTGGGTGCCTAAATATTTTGCTCGCTTTGATTGGTGGTAGGGCTTTATATAAGTCTGCCTGTCTAGCTACCACCGTCTTACTCAAGTCTGCCAAAATAAGTATAATGTCAACAGCATTGCTGTGTTTCAGCAGTTGGAGGTAGGATATCCCTCTGTGGTTACGATAATCTGGGCGTAGTTCGCTTCAATCTGCGGTCTTATCTACACTTACAAAAAAAATACATATTATTTTGAATGTCATTTTAAGTTTTCAAGATGATACATAGTATAACATCAATGAATTTGGTTACGACAAGGTTATATCAACACCTTTATGTTATTTAAAATATTTAAAAACAGCAATAACATGTCCTTCAAGGAAATATACTAATAACCATGTTCTTAAACTTCATAAAGAGTGTACATGATTAGTTACACCACTCTTTTAAACCAACTCGTATTTAGGGCTTCTCTTAACTGCTTTTAAAAATCCTAACGCCTGGTTTTGTTATACAGTGCGCTAGTTAACATCACTGCCACTAAGAACCTACCGGTGTGTCAATTGTCACCTGGCTGCGACGTAACCCAAAAAAGCTCTGGTCATTTTTTATTTTGAAATTAATATGTCAAATTAGTCTCTGAATGGAAACATTAGGACAACACTGGTAAATAACTTTTTAATTCACTTAAGCCCGTTCTATTTAATATGTTGTAACAACATTTTATCAAGCAAACAACTCGTTTGGTTAGGTAACGATCTCAACTCAAGAGAAGTGCAAGGCTTGCTCATATCCGCGGCTAATTAATCGATTCAAGGAAACCTCCGCTCTGATATCGTCAGATGGTAATCTTTGTAGAGTTGTGTTATAAAATCTGAATTAAATTATTCTAAATACTTTACAGCTTCGCCGCGTGTTTGTTCTCCAGTATGTATTTCGTTTTATTTGGTCAGTTTGACAGCATTGCTTGATTACATGATATTTTTATCCATATGTTATTTTATGAATTATGATATCAATATATATATATATATAGTCAGTTACAAATACAACTATATGTAAGGAAAACTTTGTAAGTATTGTTGTTTAGCAATAGCGAATTGAAATTTCTTAAACCTTTATGGTTTTTTATCTTTTTAATTATTATTTGGTTGTTATAATGTTTCTATAAATAACATTATCAGATAAAAATAAAGATTGATACTTATAGTAAATATCTGTTGCACACACGCAATATTTATTTGTCTCGTAGCCACGTACATGTTACAATGGAGGCTTACGTAAGATGCTTCTAGAACGAATGGCAGCCAAATGACAATTTGTACTTAACTTATGCAGCGCGCTAACGTCGCTCACACAAAATAGTATGAAGCTAATTACTTCGTGTTTGGGACTCTTCATAATTAAGTAATTATGTCGCCTTGGATGTTTATTAAACAACCCAATTTGGTATAGACTATCTGGATAAGAACAAAGTTGTTATCCTTGATGCTAATTTATATACTAATATTCAATTCAAATTTTATTCTAAAAATGTGATCTGTGAATGATTTGCTCGGGTAATGAATGTTCATAACATGACTTCACCACGCTAGTAAAATACAGCTTGGTGAGTCAAAGTAGTTGCCGTAACAACCGGGACCGACGGCGTCATGAAGGAGCTTGAGATTTCAAATATTGATTGACCCACCAACCAGGTTGCTTGGTTTTTGTAACGAGCGCTCGAATCACGAAGCCAGTCAGCTCCTCAGCATGATTAAAATTATCGATAATTAAATAATTAAACTGATGTTTTAGATAAATATGATAACAGAAAACATGTTTTTAGCAAATAATTACAGAAGTTTCTTTGTTATGTTGAAAATAGTCTGCGAGCAACAGGTGTTGTCCCGAGAGTCGAGGGGAGGGGGGAAGGGGGGGTGTTAGTTGCGGGGGGACGAGGGATGTAAGTTTGGATAGTTGAAGTTAGGCTTATTTGAGGACCGCGTGATGTCACCGTCATGCCAAGGCACTGAAAAAGGATATTTTTTACCGGGAATATAGATTTTCAGGTAACCCAAAGTAATCAACAAAAAATTGCTATCTCGCTATGACGTGCGGCTGTGCGCGTAGGGCAAAGGCACCTAATATGATAGCAAATTTAATTAAACGACGAATGTATGATTAGATAACATATAAGAAAATAGAAGTAGCCTCGCACTTATCGCGATCATCAAATCTTTATCAATATAATGTAAATTGTTTTAATGTATTGTTATATAGCTATAACAATTATCTACCAGATAGAATAAGACCTTGTCGTAATCGTATATACGGACAATGGCTTAATCTTTCAAATTTTAAAATGTTCAGTTAGTTAGTCATCGATATCTAGGTATTCTTCTGTCAGAGATAAAGTTGTTGTATCCAACTGTTGTTATCACCAAGCCAACCGCCAATCCTTGCGCACTGTTCAAAGTAGGTCTTCCAACAAATGAGGTATAATTCGTATTCCTGCTAAAAATCTAAATAGAAGTTACTATTTTAACTTTTCTCAAATAAAAATAGTTATTAGAATTTAATGCAAATACATTTTTAAAATCTATTAAAACCAATGATAGAATATAGGAGCTCGTTGGAGTAGTGGTGGGATAACGACAAGTGCAACTTTTTAATGCAACTCTTTTCAACAATATAGTCGAGCGACAAATGTATTTTGAAAATATTTTTTTGGAATAATTTCATGAAAGTTATGTTAGGAAATGCGATGAAAATGTTACTGTAACCCTAAAATCTGTAAAGTCAACCGATTTGAGAATTATATCGATTATTAATCTATTATGTGTATGTTATATATATCTCTAGTTAATTTTGAAACTAGAAATAATCTATGTTTGGATTGACGTAAGGTATGTAATAAGATATCTTAATTTATTTTATTATCTAACCAATACGAAGATAGATCACGTTCATGATGACTATTACCTTAAGTTCCAAGAAGTTTCACTAGGCCAGGTTGCTTATACTCCAGTGTTATTTTATTACCTGTAATAGAAATTAAAGAAAATAATTATGTGTATTTTTAACTTCGTTAAAATACTAATTGCCAATTATTAATAATGTATAAGAGCACACTCTTTACATAATATAATGATGGCTTTAGGCTAATTATATCTGCGCTAATGACCATGTGTAGTTGGTTATTTCTTCTAACAGCTTTGCGCGCAGAATTTATGATAAGAGTGAAAAAAAATTTTATTTGTTCGCCGAATTAATACACCTATATGTACCGCGGTTTCACTTGATATTTTTAATTAAAACTAAGTTCCCGTATTTCTGTGTATTTCATTTGAATTGGTGTTTTATATCAGAGAATGTCAAGCTGATGGATCAACTGGTGGCAAGTGGTAGGATTGGTAGGTTACTATGTCCGTGCACACCGGACTACTTCACGGCCGACCACGAAGGGGAGGCTGTAGTTCTTCAGCCTCATACTTTAAACTATTCAATTAAATAGTAAAGAGAAGCATAACATTGATTGTTTCCTTATATGATATTGTAGTTGTATCTGACGCTTCATACAACTGGGTGACTTCTAAATAAGGCTATTTAGAAGTTTCCCCGTTGTATTTGACGAACGTCTTAGTTATTTTGTAATAGTGTGTTCCGTCATAAATAATATGTTAACTTTAAGGTGACAATCGTTTTAGATTGCCTCGTTGGATTAACAATCAACCAGATACCTATTTTAAATAAATGACACACTGAATTTCCAATTATTGTACTGCAATAGCCGCTCTTATATCCAGTAAGTAAAGCTGTTCCATATTATCAATATTTTCCATGATGCGTTATTGATTGCGCGATAAACAGATAACAAAAATTCTACAAGTCATTATAAAGATAAAATACACACAAAATTAATAATTGTAATTCTAGTAAATAGCTCGCCAAAGATTTGCACAGATAAAATGATAAGTAGACAGTCTATGCCACCCTAGAGTATCTAACTGTCCAACTCACATTTAGCTAGCGTTGGGACAAAATCTCTTGGTATAAATGCGACTATTATAATATCTTGATCGTCGTAAGCACTCTGATTATTTGTTTTACAGCATCACATGGATGGTTGTTTTTCCTCTTATTCGCTTCATTTTTTCAAACGAGCGTGATAAGAATTAAGAATGTAATGTAAACGGCTATCGTACAATGATAAGACGTAGATGATACAGATGCGGTAATCCTAGCAGCATTACATAAAAAATTATATACTTTACTGTTTGATAATATTTTGAACTTTACTGTTTGATAATTTGTGAAAAAATTTATTACTAGTAGTAATAAATTTTTTCACACAAACGTCTGGAAAAAATGGGTATGAATAATTCTCATGTACAATGTACAATGATTAGTTCAAAAAATGTACATATTGATATATACATGGGACTTAAATATTGTGAAATCTGCTAAACATCTTTTGAAAGACTATATGTTTAAAGTTTGTGAATTTCTAGTGCTGCAGTCATTATCGCGACAATGAAGTAAGTAATTTGTGGCTTGTTGACTCATATGCTAGAACCGGTTTACAGTTGTCTTACGTCTTTGGGATTGGACTACAGTTTACTCTTAAAATTTATCTTTATCTATTGTGTGTATTCTAGAAACATATGATAGTCTAAGCGATGTACATAATATATTTACCAGATTACCTATTAATGACCAGCTGACCACTCAAACGTTGTTATGACCTAAATTATTCCTAAAAAATCTGGAGATGGGCCCTCCTTATCACCTAACCTTTTCTCAGACCTATTTAATTCACACCAAAAATTTCATAAAAACAATCAAGACGTTTCTGAGGAGTTCGATAACATACCCTGAGACAGTGACACGAGATTTTTGATTATTGGATATAATTATAAATACACAATTATTATGTTACAATAAAGTTAAGTAATGTTGTTGTATTTAAGTTATGTAATCTTTTTTATCTTACTTTGCCATTTGCCACCACACACTTCTGATTTTATCTCTTATTCCTTTCCGTTAGTGGAATACTCTCTGAGAGTATTAGGAGTGCTCGCACGTTGAAATCCTTTAAAAATCAATTTAATTATTATTTCCACCACAAGATTCTTCTATCTGTTCCCTTCTGTTTTGTCCATGGAGCAATTATGCTTCTTCTTCTTTAATCACTTATTTATGGTTGCCTTGTTCGAAGACAATTTATGCATAAGGCCGCCTTTTGGTTCCTTTGTATATTTTAGTGCAATAAAGTTTATTATTATATTATGTGACATTAAGTTGTTCGTTGTTTGTCAAACATTACCTTCAGTTGGTGTATTTGGCCTCGTGCGTCTTTGGCTGTGGAGATTTCCTATTTTTTTTGTTTGATAACTTGCTGTCATTGTTTCCGCATTGTAACTAAGATCGGTGTTATTTTGTGTTTTACTGAGCTTAGATTTTTCTTTTTTTTCTGGCTCAGACTCTCCCCGTTACCTGGGGATGGTAACAGGAGATGTGGGGGTCTCACCACGTCACGCATGGAGTGACGCCCCAAGAATTTCGCCGCTTTGTAGACAGGGCAGTGTGACCGTTGATCGATCCTAGCTTGATTTGAGACTGAAGGGAAAAGAGAGGGGGCCATAGCCATCCCGTCGAGCATCCAGCATGCTTCTGAAATTAAATAGCTCAAAATTTAAAAAAAAAAACTTTTAAAATGCGATTAGTATAAAACTGTAAGGGAAACATTTTTTACAATAATTCGATTCAATATATGATATTTGTACTAAATTTACTGCATGGAACAATTTTTATTTGAAAATAAGTGGGTCGATTTGATGACTATTTTTAGACATAAAACTTGTATTTGTACTTGGAGTGAGTTCATTCAATTCAAATATATAAAGCGAACTCCACGCGAACGAAATCGCGATCACTACTGTTAGCCAAATATAACATCTACTAACCGCTGTCAAGGTTAACTTGTTGCTTCTCTAGATTTAGAGGCCCATTTATTGAATGCGCTGTCTGAAACTTGTGCAAATAAGTAACTTTGTTATTTATAATGAATGCATAGGTCTATACTAATCATTAGAAGTGAAATTGGATTTTTAATTGATAATTGACAAATATTCAGTGTTTCTGTAAGGCTAATAATATGAAATAGCTGGTATTTAATTTGAGCTGGTACTGTAGGTATGACAAGTTACAAGTCCACGTCCACGGACGGATTAGCAGATCCTTGAGTCACATGATTTTTATCGCCATGTTTGGAGACTCGACAAACGCGGAATTTTGCGATAAAATTATATGACAGGACATGACATGCCGCTATATGATATGACGATGTGAAGTCAGAAATATAACATCACAATATATGTCTATTATTCCTAATTCTGGAAAAAAATCATTGAGGAAAAGATAATTTGTACCATAGATAAATTATGATTGATTACATAGTTTCTGAGCTCTTGGAGGGGTGTGTTAGGGTGCTTAAGTTATTTAGTTATGTGTTTGTCCGATTACCTTAATACACATTTATATATGATCAGACATGGACAAGTGATGCGTCGTCATAGCAAGGAAAAAAATACCGACCCGCTTCTTAAATGTTAAAAAGAAGCTATAACAAATTTTACGGTCAAGTAAAAGAATTACATAAGTGAAACACAATATATATATAGTTTAATGATTTTGACTGTATTTGCACAAAAATAATAATATTGCTTATACATATATGATAAACTAATAAAATGTAATAATGTATATCTATCGGTAAAGGGAAGTAGCTGTATGGCAGAACAAAATATTAAACGTGTTTTTTCCTTTCAGGATAATCAGTGTTTGACGTTAGTAATATCTAACGTTCTATAATAAAGTCATTAACTATGAGCTGTGAATATCCTGTATACCATAATGTCGATTAAGATAACTACACAGTTAATTAATAAGGAGTAGCCTATTCCTGTGTGTTGGTGTGTTTCCCCAAACACGAGTCTTAAAGGTTAATCCATACATATCAGGGCCGTTCCCGGAACATCCATATTATTATGCGCGCTCTGTAAGGGGCTCAGAAGAATATCACTAGAGCATTTATTTTGAATGAACTCGCTCATATAGGTGTTGGCCAGAAATCTATGAAGTTTCCTGGACCCGGACCTGATGAGGTTGAGGTTGATGGTTGACGTTTGTTTCAAATGTCAAAAGGTCTACTCGTTTACATAAAATTAACAAAAAAAGACAGTCATTCAATTGACATGCTGTCATTGTTCATTTGCCAAAACAAAGATATATGAAAATGTGCTCGTTTAATACGTACTCACGGAAAGTCGTTGTTGCTTGCCAATATACCTCTTTGTATGTAAATTGGTACATATACGATTGTACATCAATGATTTAGTTTGAAATACTAATTGCCTTTTAAAGTTATACACCTACGTATGACGGTATTTAATGGAATTAATTTTTGTTTTTTATTATAGTTTATCTTATCGACAATATGAAGATTATAACAAACAGTATCTGTTGTGTACTATTTGGTATAATTAAGACGTTTTGCGAAGAACCATGTAACGCGTGCGGATTAGTATTATCAAACGATAACGCAGTCATCTCTGTGTAATGAAGCCAATAAAACTCACAACATTCACAAAATCTGTCGTTTCTTGTTAACTTGCCTTTATTACATTATATTAGGTTAGGCCATAATTTTTGCGACTGGAAAATAATCTATATGATTATAATGAATTATCTCTGAAACTGCGCGTCCTTGTTCGTTCATTACATTATATTTTCTTCAGCGCGGCACGTTACGACCGGCTTCTATATTATGCCTACAGTATCCATCCCGTTCTGCCGTGATATATAAGAGCCTCTCTATATGAGAACTGACTCGCTGGCACATTATTTTATTTAGGAAATATCCTTCCGCCTTTAATGGATATATGATGGATACTTACTGTTATATTTTTTTGTTTGACATTCACAGTCTTTCCAACGTTGAGTATCTTGCTCCATGGGGTGCATCTTATCCACAGCTAAAGTAGGTCGTTGAAACAGCGGTAGAGATAAATTATGCCAAGTAACTTTTCCATAGTCAGCTGAAATATTGGCCTCGATAAAAAATTAAAGTAAAGTAAAATGACGTCACGGGTCATCAGCATTTGCCTGGTTTGATTGTAATGAAAGAGTAATACTGGACTTAAATTTATTTTGGTCTGTGCTCTATGGATTAGGGTCATAATCTTTGTTTAGGGAACTATTTTTTTATGTGATGCAATGTTTGTGATGTGTGCATGCAAGAACGATATAATAATACAATCAGTTACTAAAACTACTTTTGTAATCAAATAAAGCGAGGCCTTGAACCTATTTGCGAATTACTAGAGGAATGTATGACATCACCATTGAACAGTGAGCCTAGTTCTCAATAGGCTTATTTAAGGCCATAAACATACCTGCATATTTTAATTTAATTGTTTTTTTTATTCACAACATTTTATCGATAATAAGATTCAATTTGTATTGATGAACAATGTGAGGTGCAGATAATTAGAGTTCTAATTAAACAGTTCTTTGTACGATTATTTTTTATTCAACGTTAAGAACAAATATTGAAAGTTGTAATACAATGACGCGCAGCTGTTCACATCGTGTACACACAACTCAAATGTTTATTGATACAGATGAATAAGTGGGAAAACTTTTAAAGCGATAATGCACTTGATTTCGTTTATCTGAAGCCAAAAAATCTGTTGCCGATTAGTCATTTTTTGAAGTAGCCATCTTTTGTTTTGCAGCTTATAAAGATATTTCTGTCTATGAGCTCCAGTCATAATTTTTATAGTTTGATTTTATTCTAAGGGCACAAAATGAAATTACCGTAGTGTAGCTGTGAAGAATAATTCTGCTTATTTAATCAAAAACTTAAATAATAAGCGTACAATAAATAAACTGTAATGTGGGACCCAAAACTTTAAACGCGATTTCTCAAAAAAGTATTTTTTCCTTTTTACTGAGGGTGCGATATTGTCTGGTAAAGTAATGTAGTGGTAGTGACCATGACTTAGTGGGGTAAGGTACATGTTAACCACTAGTATATATAAATATATATATGGTCATTCCCGCTAGCCACCACCATCGTTGTCCCATCCGGTGGCGAGTGGGAATTATTCTAAAATAATTCCCATATACCGCCATGAGTGGCAAATGAAATTTTACAAATGAAAAGTATCAGTTGACACTCCCTATAAAATTAATATGAAAACTATAAACTACCGTTGCATTAAATGAAATTATAGAATTATTAGTAGAATTAGAATTAATAGCTATAAAAAGAATGTTTAAATAAATACAAAATATAATTAATTTAAATTTTAAACAGATCATTTTGATGAACTTTGTTTAAAAAACTAATTTATAACATGAAATAAATGAAACCGACTGAAAAAGTTAATTACTCACCGACACTAGCGGCAGGAAATTCCTTAGTCACGTCAGTGACGAGTGGGATTTATTCAGAAAAATTCCTGTTCGCAGGTGGCGGGGGCAAATCTGCTAATGACCGCTAAGGATAGAAAAGTATACTTTATACTAAAATTTGTTTACCCGATATTCGTTATTATTTTGCTAAAATAACAACGGTTGCTTAGTTACTAAACTGTGGTAAGAATTTCGCTATCAGTAGATTAGTTTACTCCAAAAAAAATATTTTTCATTCCTCTCCCTCTGTAATTCAACCCAACAGCCAAGCACTACATTATCTGCTATCAACTTCCCGAAACATTCGAACCATTAACATAAATAAAAGAAAACAATAGAGATAATAGGTTCCACAATGACAACCAATATTTGCATGAACAGTGGCAGACGATTGCCGGGCGGTGACGTCAGCCGCCCACGGAGCCACGGAGCCTCTGACCCGCCCAGGGCTGCCACATCCGACCCTTAAATATTTCTGTAGTAAAGCAACAGCAAGGGTCGGGCTGAATCTTTCCAGACACACAGCTTTAATGTAAGATAGGAGTGTATTCATTTATCAACCTACCTATGTTACCGTAGTCTTATAAATACTATGGTAAAAGTTTAAATTTGTAAAATATCAACTTTAGACATCACCATAGTATACATGACTATGTTAACATTGGGAGGTTTCGGTATGATAGGGTATGTAGCATACATGTTGGATATGTATAATCAACAGCCGTTATTTAGTGTCACTAAAATTCAAACCCCGATTAAACGATTTAAATAATTTTGATCGTGTTTGCTTTATAAATATAAATGAGTATATAATATTTTAGTTTGGAAGATATCTTAGCTGTATATATACAGATATAATATTATAATTATTTATTTATTCTTATTAATATTTTTTATTATTATTTTAACTTTAATAAACAATAATAATAGTAATTTGACTGTCTTCTAAACGCAAAGACTTATTATTATGTACCACTAGCTCACCCCTGTGTTCGGGGTGGCGGCTCGTAATATGTGAGTCAGTCAAGGCGGCTACAAGAACTGGGGCGAACTATGACTCTTGGCGTCGACTAGCTACTGGCGGGCTCACGTGATCACACCAGATAACGACCTGCACTCGCCTTATATACTCTATGTACACTGAATGAATTGATAGGAGTCTTAATATGGAAACGACCATTTAAGTCTTTATTTAGTCCACTGTATGGAAAAGGTTTCACCCAAGGTACGAATACGAACTTCTATTATCAGTTCACAAAAGCTCCAAAGCAGGTCGTTGCTCTGTCTAACAATGGATCGTTCTAACCTACGTATACACGTGAGCGGTATTTAGCTTCAAATGTGATTAAAAGTCAGTTATTATCATGCATTGCTTTGTTATTGGACAGAATACGTTATACGTTAAAAAATATTCCAAAATATTTAAGAAGGTTTGTAACAATGCAAAAGCTATATTCTTGCGTAATAAAATTATTAATTCTAAAAGTAAAATTAAAGCCACTTGGAATATTATTAATAAAGAGACTTGCAAACTTAAATCAGAAGATAAAGAGTTCTGTTTAAAATTTAATAATATTATTGCTACAACAGATAAGGATGTGGCTGACGGTTTTGAATCTTTCTTTTCTAATATAGCTGCCACAACCACAAAACATTTAAATTCTAGTACTGATCATGCCATATCATTACTTGAGTCAAGTATTGAGATATGTAAAAGTACATTTAACTTTACTTACATAACTCCAATAGACATTTTTAAAAACTTTAAACAAATTAACATTAAAAGAACAAAAGATCTATGGGGCATATCAACAGACCTTCTTAAAATAATAATAAACAAAATATCACCTTACTTAGCATTTATATTCAATAAATGTATTGATGAAGGGCAGTTCCCTGATCTAATGAAATATAGTAAAATCATCCCACTATTTAAAGCAGGTAATAAGAGTGATCCATCAAACTTCCGGCCAATTTCTATCCTACCTGCTCTAAGTAAAATTTTTGAAAAAATTATATTTCATCAGTTGCTGTTACACTTTAACTTTAACAAATTATTCCATGAAAAGCAATTTGGTTTTACTAAAAATAGAAATACTACGGATGCAGGGGTCGCACTCATCAAACATATATTTGATGCATGGGAAAATAAGCAAGATGCTATAGGTATATTCTGTGATCTATCAAAAGCGTTTGATTGTGTGGATCATCAGATTCTATTAGTAAAATTGAAACATTATGGTGCTTCAGATAATTCGCTACGCCTTATAGAATCGTATCTTACTGGTCGAATACAAAAAGTTAACATAAATGGCACTAATTCTTCCGGCGCGCCTCTGTATATGGGAGTGCCCCAGGGCTCCATATTGGGCCCCTTATTATTTCTAATTTACATTAATGATCTGCCTTATTTTGCTAAAGACCTCTGTGAAATAGTTTTGTTTGCTGATGACACTTCTTTGATTTTCAAAACCGACAGACGCAAGGACGTATCTGACGAGGTAAATAGTACTCTTTCTCAAGTCCTACACTGGTTCACGGCTAATAATCTTGTTTTAAACTCTAAGAAAACCAAGTGTATTAAATTTAGTATGCCTAATGTAAGGCGGGTCAATATTTGTATTAAGATAAATGAGGAACCAATAGAAATAATTAATTCTACAACATTTCTTGGAATTACTATAGATTCCAAACTACAATGGGGCCCACATATTACGGCTCTGGCAGGAAGATTAAGTTCAGCTGCGCATGCAGTTCGAAAAATAAGACGGCTTACTGATGTGGAAACGGCGAGATTAGTTTATTTCAGCTATTTTCACAGCTTAATGTCGTATGGTCTACTGTTGTGGGGCTCCGCTGCTGACATACAGACGATCTTTGTACTTCAAAAGAGAGCCATTCGTGCAATATACAACCTTAGACCACGTGACTCGCTAAAAGAATTATTTAAGGAAATTAACATACTAACCGTGGCGTCTCAATACATTTTTGATTGTATTATGTATGTACGTAAATACAGTGGTTCCTTTCTTAGAAATTCAGACTGCCATAGCTTCAACACCAGAAATAAGCATAAGCTCGCCTTTCCAAGCCACAGACTGCATAAGACCGGTAATTGTTTTATAGAAGTAAGTATAAAAATGTACAATATGATACCACAAAGTTTTATTGAATTGCCTCTGCATAAATTTAAGTCAACTATTAAAAGTTGTTTGATGAAAAAGGGGTATTACAAGGTAGAAGATTATTTTAAAGATAAAAATTTGTGGCCACTATAATTTGCTTCTCTGCACTTATTTATTATATTTTGCAATATTTAAAAATATATTTTTTAATGCACTGTAAAACAAAACATGTATATGTTTATAATACTAATACATAATGACATAATTGATTTGTAAATGTCATTATAAATACTAAAGGCTGAGAGTTTCTTGCGCCGCTTCTTCTCTGCAGCTACTAATTCGTCGAAGCGGTAGTAGGGTTGATTGGGAATATGCATACTAGTGTTATTTTTAATTTTAAAATAAGTATTATTTTAAAATTAAAACTAACAATTTATTTAGTACATATTGAAATACTATAACTGGGACAATTAGTAAATGCCCGGTTGATACCCAGTAAAATTATGAGTATTGCCTTTATAATTATATTTATTTATTTTCTTATACATATTCCCTGTTGTGACGATTTAAAAGAGCTTAGTAAATAAGTCTATTTAAATAAAGTTATTTTTGACTTTGACTTTGACTTTGAATATTACGGACGATAATTATTGTCTCAATATGTTTGTTAACTAAAACAGTAGGTTAAAACTGGTAATAAGTTGTGTGTGTTAATTGGCGGTGGCGACGCAGCGTCGCGGCGGGCGTCGCGACGTCGACTTGTTGATATTACCTCTCTCTGATTCGCATCGATCATCGCTTTCATATGGTAGCCTTCAGCATAATTCCCCATACACGTGTATAATATATCTATTTTTGACCTTGAAACATGTATAGAATAAATTTACCTTTAGTGAAGTCAAAGTAAGAAACAATAAACTCACAACTAAATACCAATTGTGACGCAGTATCTATGTGTATGTCTGTCCCATTGCTACTAAGTGTATAGCCTAATCGCCCATCGAATTAGCAAACTAAAGTGGCAGTGGGCTGGTCATGTTAGAAGCAGAACTGACCACCGTTGGAGTCGTAAATTTCTTGAGTGGACACCGCGCCCTGGGAAACGTAGTGTATGACGCCCTGCGACAAGATGGGATGACGACATTCGGAGGCTGGCTGGAATGGGCTGGATGAGAGTCGGGAGATTATTATAATTTTTAGGGGAGACCTATGCCCAGAAGTGGACGAGCATAAAAAGGTTGATGATGATGAGTAGCCTAAATGGCTTGGCCAGTTTTGAAGAGTGAGATGTCATTATATTCGTATTCTTCTATTTATTTTCTAATATGATATAAATAATGCAATATTGGATGCAACCTTTTGAAACAGGTTCATCAAGTTTTGTCTGTTTACTTTTTGTTTGTTTAGGTCAAATTAAGTCATTGAAATATTTAATCTTTCCTGTCGATCTGATATTTTTGAGTCCAATCAATGTCCTAGATCGATGAGGTGAGGCTGACTGGTTACTAGGACCATAATTATTTTTTAATGTTATACACATTACCGACATCATTGTTCTCTTTTCTTTCAATAAAATAGTTTAACTTAGTAAATATTCCGAGTCCGAAATCGATTCACGCGTCATAAGTATTTATTTTTGCACAACCACTAGCAAGTCTATAATTGAACGGTGCTCATTGGTGTTCGATAGGCCGTACACAGGTCGTCGTCCTCGGCAGTTTTCCGCGCAAGTCATAGCTTCCTGTCTGCTGAATTGGTGCCACCCGTGACGTTACTTAACTTAATAGTTAACGTCAGGCGCATTCAAATCCAAAGGATATACCGGAAAGTAATCTAGTGAAAGTGAAGTAATTCATAATAATACTGTTAATCAAAATCCTTAATGTTTTTAATTAGACCGTTCCTAATTGTTATGGAAACTAACCTCCAACCAGAATTAGGACGGATATTGAACTGATGATCAAATTTGTGAAGGAGAAAGTTGAATCACACATAGGTCAGTCAATACTAGAGACACTGTCAGAGAATCAAGCTCAAGACCACCAGAGAGTCAGACAATATTTTTAAACAGTGACACGCGGCCGTAACAAAACATCGTAAGTAAATAACAATATGTCAGTGCACTTGGAAAGAAGCCCACGGAAACATCGCAATTGTAGTAAAATTGGAGTATTGCCCACGGCCGCCCGCACCACGTCGACGACGGAACACTATTCTCGAGACTAGTTCGATAAATTCATGTGACATAAATCAGCGTGGCGTGACGCCATCTAGTAATAATTAGTTCGGTGCCTTTGTTTTATTTGTATTTATTATACCGAATGAACTAGGTACATATATATAATAAATATATTATTGCCTTTTATTGTTCTACGATATTTTATTTGTGTACTCGTTTGTATATGTAATATGATAATTAACCTAGTTATCACAGGTTATTAACTCTTAAGATTGATGTGAATGGAAGCTTATAAAGTTACACTGAATCTCTGAAGTGTTTCGATCTTTTGGATTACATATACCCAGTGCAGAGGTAATAATACTATAACATGACTTGCCCATCCAAATCACGAGTTTGAGTGTGCTTTTGCGGGTAGTTACAAGTTTCACAAGCATTTGTTGACACATAACAAGTCTGTAGGCACAATACCCACAAGTTGGCGGATGCATTCGAGCAGTTATTTGGGAGTGCTGACTATATTATCGTAATTTATCAATAATTATATTCACATTCACAACCAATAATCTTACGTAAATATTTACCGACTCTGGGTTATCGTAGAGGTATCGGTCAATGCACGGGCTTGCATTAACAAGTGACCTATCTGCGCGGCATCAACGCCGCTGTCTGGTGACAAGCCTCAGGTGACGCCTGACATGATTTTGTTAGGGCACGCATCTTAAAATAAAAAATAATCTGATATGACAAAATGTTTTTCCATGTTTTGTTTTTTAGCGAAATAAATATTATTTGTAAATCAGCTTAAAGTATTATTGGCTAAACCAGATTGTCAGTTGTTTCGCATTACTATCGCTTCAACTGTACGTGTTCTATCACACACAAAGTTAAATCAGTAAACAAAGCACGCATGCCACGGGGCGTTAAGTTTAATTTTGTAATTTCTCGTAGTTCGTCAGCGTTGCGTTGTCGAGTGATAATTGTGATTTATCTGCGAGGCTGAAGCTGTCATGCGCTCGATGTTTATGTTAATAATCACTGTTGCTCGCTATTTTTTATTCGATGAATATTAAAAATTTACATACAATACTTGACATCTGTGTCCCCTGAGACAATAACATCAAAACGAGCAATCGAGGACTTTGTTGTGCGCTGTTAACTGTTTTCTATACAGAGGATAATAAAGCAGTAGAGTTTTATAAATAGAACATGGTACTCGAAACTATGACATACCTACAAGAATAAATTTATGGTCCTACTTCTGAATATTTAATTTTAATGCAACACTCATCTTAAAAGTCATACGTTTGCCGTTTCAGCAAACATCGCTGTCAACAAAAGTGGCTCAGCGCATGTCGTTCGGTCTGCTGGGCGGGAAGACGGCAGCGCGGTGCGAGTTCGTGCGCATGAAGGGCCCCGGCGGCAAAGGGCACGCCGAGGTGGCAGTGTCGCGGCCGCACGCCGCCGGCCTCGACACGCCCGCATCAGAGCCCGGCACCGCCGCCGACCTCTGGGATACGGACTGGGACGACGACCCCGAGGACATGTTCCTCTACAGGCATCAGGTAGGGTTTGCTTGAATTCATAGAAGAAGCCATTCACTTTCTCCCCCATAGCACACGCAGACATTTCATGGCGCCTTTCTATGTCGCACATAATGACAGCAATTTTTTACTAGCAACGGCACACCCGCTTCATAAGACAAAAGAGGTGAGAAAAGGCACGTTTTGCGGCGGCAACGCGGAGTTGACTATGGCAGCTTGCCTGTGTTTTTTTATACAGTAATAGGTATATCATATCATATCGTACCACGTGATGTAATTATACTATGGGATATGGAGTCCAAACGCAAAGATATCTTAATGAAAACCACCCAAATAACGCTGCCTTGGAGATAGTGTTCTAGTGACGTAATTTAGATTACTAGAGCACATCAAGTGAGTTTTAAACAGAGGAGAAACTTGCCTCTTATGACGTCAGTAACTTTTTATAGGTAACATGTGAGTTCATTCCTTTGGTTTTACAGGTGGCTTATGGATTATGAGTATAGGTACACGTTGAACTAGCTGAAGTCAGGACTTTAAACGGGTTATTTAGATTAATGACAAAAGCGGCTCGTGTTATACTTGCAGCGGCGCCTGAGCGACCCCAGCGCCAACTTGAACAACTTCGTCCGCGGCGGCTGGCGCGCCAAGGAGCCGCGCGACAAGAGCCGCTCCGAGAACGAGGGGCTCGACGCGCTCGTCAGCGGCCTGGCCGAGGTCGAGGCCGGCGACCTGCGCGACGGTTAGTGCCCTGCATACTCACCCATACCCGTGCCTGTCAAATCACCTATAATAATATCGGCCAAACTGTGTACTTGAAATGAATTTACTTCCGGTTCACATGTCCATTAGGTTTTCACTCGTGACGCCCCTTGCGCACGCTTAGTACTCTGGCAGTGTGATAACTGACTTCACCGATTCAAAATTTTCTATGTGATACGTATTGTGTCATAAATCGAAAATAAATACCAATCGAATCCCTGAGAAAAATACGTTACAGAACATTGTTTCGGGATGTGTTTCATTTTGTAATGTAATTGGAGGTTGTAGCACACAATGACACTCTTTGGCTGGTATCTCGCATTTTTTTGCGTTAAGCAAGACTCGTACAAATACAAGTCTAATCATGAGTAATTGTACATAATGTATTTATTGCGTGCACGAAAAGGCTTCTTGTATCCTAATACTCCCGCTAAAATAGCAAAGACCGCATTTTAGAAAGTCTCGATCCTAGATTTGATAAAATAAAAATTGGTTTCACAGTCTTTGTTATTTCATCTAATAAATGTAATCGTGTTGTCTACCATTCATACTTTTTTTATTTTATTATTGATTGTGCTTTATTTTAATGTTTGCATTTTAATTTAATTTTTTTATTGTTTCGTGTCGTTTGTCATCTGTCATGTCGTATAAAACTTCGTAATGTTTTGACGCCTTTTTCGGACACTGAACCATCGACGTGACGGAGGAAGCCTGTGGTAGTTATTCGCGAAAATAAATATTTTTCCGATAAAGTTTAGCTGCGAATTCGCTCAAACGACACGACAATAACCGCTCCAGGGGACGCTCGCAACCTAAGGGGTAGGGAAGGAATCTTTGGGGACTGACGGAATTTTCACTATTTAAGTCACTTGTACAGTAAATAACCGCCTAGATAGTCGAAAAGACGCTTATACGATTCCAATTTTTTACATAACGGCTGATGAATCGAATTTCATGTTTTCCTAAAAAATAGAAAAGTAGTAACTGATCCTGCGATCTGCCGTACTCGTGTACAGTTAAATAAAAATATTCCGGTGACTTGCTGATTTTTGTAAAAATTGGTACAAGAGAACAAAAATGAAGATTAAATGGGGGTTTGCATTGCCAATGAATATAGTTATTTTGTTAAAACATTTACATAGACTACCGTAATGCAATTTAAAGCGGAAACTGCGAGCGCGAATAGTTCCCTCGGGCGTCCCTCGGAGCGAGTTAGTAAGGCGTGTGGTTGTGGCAGGGCGGCGCGCGCAGGCTTCCTCCGGCGTCCGGGCCGTCATGTGCGCCGTGTGCGCGCCGCGCCCCGCGCCCGCCTCGCCCGCCTGCCTCGCGCGCCGCGCCCGCCCCGCCCCCGCCGCCGCCGCGCCCGCCGCCACGCTGCGCCCGCGCCCGCTGCCCTCGCGCCGCCCGGAGCTCGCCGAGGACGCCGCCGCGCTGTGCGACCGCCCGGACACCGGCGAGGGCGGCGGGGGCGGGGGCGGCGGCGAGGGCGACGGCGCGGACGCCGGCGTGGCGGCGGGCTGGTACTGCACGCTGCCCCGCGCGCGCGGCGGGGTGGCGGCGGGCGTGGTGCGCGGGGGGCGCGTGCCGCCACGGCGCACCACGCCCGACGGCACCGACGTGTACTACTGGTGCGACCTGCCGCCGAGAGCTGGTAGGTACTGACGGACCACGACCGTACTACCGCCACCGTAGTAACAGTAACAAATAAAAGGGAATCAAACCAATCGAAGGAAAATATACTCAATATTATGTTATTAAAAGTCAGAAACTTAATAATACAATTGAAAATAAGTTTTATATAAAAGAACAAAACATGAAATTAAATGTCATCATCGTTCGCTCTCACTGTTCATCATTTTCTTTGATTTTCTTAATTTTGTTTATTTATTTTATCTCCACTTAATAATTCAAATGCGGTATGACCAATCACCCGAGTATATTGTAAGTTGTGTCCTGGCGGCGCAGAGCTGGACGACGGCGCGTACAACCCGCTGTGGGCGATGCGCGGCTTCACGCAGACCTTCCACCTGTGGAAGGAGGGCAAGCGGCAGCAGTCCACGCCGCTCAACGCCTTCCTCACCTACGTCACGCTGCCCTGGTGGACCATCGCCAAAGGTCCGTACTCTCAGTACCATTGCGCGCTGCATAGCCAGTGACACCCTTAAAAACAACCACGTACTCGCACACTATAAATATCATGACCTAATGAGTCTAATTACGAAAACAAACATGAATTTACTTACAAACAAACGTACAAACTACATACTGACTGGTAGCATGGTTGCTCCCTGGATGGACCAATCAAAATTTGTTACATCTAGTTTCTCCGAGCTTCCAACACGTTAAGTATTATCAACCACCATTGAGCCAGTGGTAGTATTATGGCCCAAAACTCCTCATATGCTTCTTCCCTGTAAGGTGCCCCAGCGGTGGAACGTATATTGACTGTTCATGTTAAATTGTACGCACCCATACATATACCATGTACCCATATATCAGACACGATAGAAACAATTAAAATATAATACTTTAACATTTATAAATAATGCAAAAACTATTTATCGATTATCAAGTATAGAGTCAGTGTGTGAGCTAAACTAAGCCTCACATATAAGTAGTCCTTCGAGCTTATAAAATATTGTTTTTAAAAAAACTTGGTTTAATTCTAATTTCAGATATTCTAGACCACCGCGAGGAGCCGATCCTGACGTTTTGAGCGTCCAGCGACGACGACGACCTCCTTATGATCACGATTCACCAGTACCCCCATTGAGTAACATTTTGATACTGATCTCATTTGATAACATTAGTTGTTAGGTTTAGATAAGTACGCGTGTACTAACGTATACAAAAGATAAATCCCATAATCTTATCAAAGGATTCACAATAAATAGATACTAATATTAAAAAAAAAATTATGAACTTTTATTGATCAATAACGATTGTACCAATGAGAAAACGTTACCAAATCTTAAAGAGCTTTTCTTCAGTCGTTTTCACGCTGTATATATATATTCTCTGTCGCCCCAAACAATCAATAACTGAATACTTATATAACAATACGAATAAGAACTACACATGAGAATCGGCCCTATGAAAAATATTACCTTTTTTAACTTGTCCTAATGCAGTTTTTAAAAGAAATAGATATACACAGGATAAATTAAGTATCAGTTTAAACAGCTTATAAATCTTATTGCCTTCATACTAAGTCACGAACCGGAACATCGCAAAGTAAAACTTGTTATCCAATGTCGGCCTTTAAAATATAATCACACAACTCTGTTTGATATATTCACACAATAATTAAGGAAATGAATCCATGTCACTTTGTTAATTGCGATCAAAATGGTTTTGATTATGTTAAGGTAGGAGAATAGTAATGGAGGACTTATGTTAAACGAAACTTGCAAACGGAGTATATTATTTTGTCAGTTATTCAAACAATTTATGTGAAAACGGTCAAAATATGGGATTCTATTTTCGTATTTTTTTATTTGGGAGTAGGCCCTCTAGCTCAGGGCTGAGGGCCCGAATTGGTAACTATTTGCTTAATTACGTGATGTCTAAAGAACTTTCCTTCCCGTTGAGGACTACTTTGACCCAGGTTGTCCGGGAGAGTTGCTTATAAGGCCGCCGTTTGTATGTATACGTTACCTTGTACTGCTGTTTTATTATAAAAAATTGGGTGCAATAAAGAATATTTGTATTGTATGTGTGACCAGAAATATTGCCTAATCATATATATGTGTGTGTATTCTTTTTCTTTTAACTTTTAAATTATGTGCTTGATAAAACATTCCACATTAAATATGTTTATCATAAATAAATAAATATTACATATAACAATTTCAACGACATTAATGTACTAAACTGATCAGCAAAATATGCTGAAATATTTGATACGTTATGTATTTGATACATATATTTATTGTATTGTATAGATATTTGTTCTGCGCGATCAGTTTATTATGTTGGTCAGTTCAGTTAAGGTTGTTGGTTGTTGATTTGTTTATTATATTTATGTTTTATAGTTCGCTGACACTATTGGTCTGAACATATCTGTTATGTCATATAGTACATGTTGTGGAACAGCTCACGGTACTGATAAAGCCAATCAAGTGTAATATTTTTCGTTTATTTTGAATTAATAGGGAAAGAACTTTGTTCTGACTGAAAGTGACTGATACATACTTGTCTAACGAAAAAGAATCCTCTTGTAATGTAAATAAATAATATAATCTTTTTTTAAATAATTAAAAGTGTTGTTCTGGGGTAAGATTCACATTGGATTGCTTCCGTAGAAGTATTCGTAGCGATCAAACACCTAGCGTTAAGCATCTAATGATTTACCGTGGGAAATATCAATAATTTGAATTAACGTGATTTCCTTACCGGCACACGTATTCCTAACTTAAAACAAATCAGGTTTCTTGTAAAGAGGCGTGAAACAGCATTTGAACAGTATTTTGGCCTGGCAAAGTGGAGGTTGATAGATTCCGGTGACTCGGCCTGAATTTATTACGACAATGCATTCATAGCATAATTTGTTATTAAGTTGAGTTTAGATTAAGTAAGTCTTTAAGTCGTCTGTTACTTTCAAGAACTAACAATATTGAATTACAGTATTCGACCTAGGTGGGAGGAGAGTGGTACAAGCAGCCAGTCCTAAATTGTGACTAAGCTAAGTCACGTCCAAATTGAACCTTACCTCAGAGGCGTCACTCAGCTTAACATAACAAACCATAAATTACTTATTCAGTGCTAGTTAGGCTAACAAATTGTGTACTGATAAATTTTGTATGTAATAAGTTCATTTTTATTAGTTTAGCTAATTATTATGTGGTCAAAATTAGAGTAGCAAATTTTGACGTCATTAAAATTGGCTAATATCATATAAAAAATAGTATATTTTATCATCAAACATAATAGGTATGTTTGTAGACCAGGCTTTTTGGAGTACAATTAGTTAGAGGTGTAGCCCTACTTTTATTTTGACAACATTTTACCAACGTAGGTGCGCCGGCGCATGAACGTGAGTAAAAAATGCATTATAAAAATGCTGAAATGCAGTAATGCACTGTTGGATGATGTTATAAAAGAGAACATTATTATATAGAAATGTTATCCAAAATTTAAGAAATAAAAGACTAACATGGTGTCAGCTGGACAGTATTATTTATTAATTTACCGACTTATTTAAACTGCCGTCAAGATAATGGTTACTTGCCCTCAGTCTATCTTTGTTTTTTGTGATAAGTTGTTGTCTTAAACGCACATTGTAACAATGATGTTTTATATTGTATTTGATCAAGTATATTTTTAATATTGAGAGACGTTGCGCAGCTGCTCCAACTAACTACAACTACCGTCTAGTCGTATGTGTCGTTGATTCTAACTTAAGTATGTATTTTAATTTAAGCATTATAATCAAAGTAAACTTATTGTCTTTAATTTTAACGATATAATATTCCATACGTAAGACTTGTTAATGACGAAACTAGAATATGAACTGCCGCGCCATATACTTATGTATCATATTATTTTTGTACAAACAAGTTTGTTGTTGACGCTAGGACGGGAAGAAGCGCGATTATATCATAGTTACTATACAATAGATTGTTATACGGAACAGACAAAGTGGCTTTTGTTTTTTATCTATTGCAAGAATCGCAACTATAGTGTGCGCCAAAATTATCAAAAACTTCTCTGTAAAGGCCTGAAATAATGTTTTTATAAAAGATATAACTTTAATTCTCTTAAGTCTTATTCGCTTTTAAATCTGTACAAATTGTGAAAAGTTTTAACTAGGCTATGTGTATTGCATCGCGTGATTACTTCCGTATAACAAATTATTACGGGAACTTATTATTTAATGAAATTGTAATCTAGTCCAGACTATACAAACTTAGTTTGATATTTGACTGAATAAAGTATGTGAGCATTACTTGTTTGTTTCATTGCCCTGCTTGCGATGCTTGCCCTGACCTAGTTTCAATCAAATTAATAGTTTTCCATCATTTAAATCACCATTTGTAAGGCTGCAGGCCAAGTGACGCCGGGCTGCCGAGGACTGTGTCATACAGACGACGATTAGCATTCGCAAGTCTGACTTCTTAACATGATGTAATGCAACCAATAAATATAGTATCTAAATCTTTGCTTTTATCGTTAGCTGAAAGTAAAAATATTTTATTAAACTTTGGCACGTAATCGAAAATATTTCGTACTTAATACGTAAATCATCCCAGGGGGTCTTGACCTGAGAAGGAGAGGCAAGGAACTCAGCGATATTTGTCCTTCCCTTTACACAAATTAACAGTCAGTAATGAAATTATGAATGTAAGAACAAATGAAATTATTTTGGATTTTAATATTTCCAATCACAGAAATGTAAAAAATGTATAAGTATGATTAAAATTCTTAATTGCTCAGTAATATTTAAATTGACAATAACATAAAATAGGTATTGTCCACACCCGTTTTACTCACGCATACGCATGCCCGTAGTATTATTCGAAGATCAACTGCAATCCATATCAACGACTTCACCAACTGTCCGACAATAATAGTGTGGTTTACCTGAAACAAACAAAAAAATACTTTCAGATTTGATCAGTTTATATAATAATAATAATAACGTTTATTTATTCTCTCATCATCTTAAGCTTAACAATTACATTGACATCATATACATGTGACACATGTGCAAAAGATAGTGGGAGACTGGAGTCTGAACTAGGCAAGTATTTTGCCTGTATTTCAGTACGCCAGTACTCTCCTCTCCCGATGCGTAAAGGTTTATGACTTGTGGTGAGGTTACAGTTGAAAAAGAGAATTCGAAAGAAACAAACTAAAAACATGAAAATTAAAGAAATAAAGGAATATATGATGAGGGGTGCATGTGTGTGTGTATGTGTTATGTGTGTGAGGGAGAGTATGCATGTGAATGGTGTAGGTGTGTGATATGGTTACTATTATTATAAAATGTATTAAAACATTATTAATTTCGGGTTCCTCTTCGAAAAACACTAATGTCACGGGCAGGATATTGAATACTGAGCGAAATGAATGATACTGTAATATGGGAATAATGGTAAGAATTCTTAAATACTTTACTTTGTACCTACTGTGAGGTTAAATAAAGAAATAATTTCAATTTAGACCTTTATTAAATTAATAATTCAATGTTATTTCAAGAGAAATTAGTGCAGTTATGGAAACATAAAGATTTTTTTTTATTTGGTTTCTTTAAAAGAAAGTCACTCGACTCTATGTCGTATGTATGTCGAGTTTTTGTTAAATATTATCCAACGGAATAAAATCTCTTTGATGTGTTGAATTTTATATTTAAAAACTCCTTTGATCAAGGAAGGTATGCCTAGAACTGTCTTGTTTTTTTTTCGAAACTTTTGTAAGTTTTGTTGACATTTTGGCGTTTCAAATTTATGTGTCATTATTACCCAAGGGAAACAAATTCCCATTACCCACTAGTATCCATATTACTGTTATTATTTAGTTTAAACCCACATCCATATATCTGATAATAATATCAAAATATAATTAATTTCATCTAGTACTAGTTCGTAGGTCTCTTGTGTTATTATTATTTAGTCTAGTACCAGATAATATAGTTTAGTGTTAGCTATTTTTCCTTTATCGTAAACTAATGATAAAAAAAAGTCGTTTCCATTCCTTTCGTTCCATATATCTGTGCTGATGGGACGCTGGCAGAATATTTCTAGTAAACCCTTGCCATAAAAAAATTACTTACTTACCCAAGGGAACTTACTCACAACTTAAGCTCCCTTGGGCTAAAATCTGTTTATTATCAGATTTTAAATTAAGAATATTTGACATATAATATGTGCTCCAGATGCACGTAGTGTATAAAGGTTATTATGATCTGTAAAAGGGAGCCCTTTGTTTGTAGTCGACCCTTTGTTTGTAGTTGTAACTTGTATTGGATAGCGCTCTATCACCGCACTGATGACTGGCTGACGTCGTGAGTGAAGCGTTTAAGCAATCGTCCATCTGGCCTCGTAATTAGGACGCCTGCTTGTTATAAAGTCACTGCCTACTCAGTGCCACAGTAGGGACGGGTCAATTTGCAAGGACTTACCAAATTATTCGTGTTTTTAGTACGCGAATCAGTGACTCAATCGACCGATAATAAAACAAATTAAATTTTTTAATCGTGACAATTTTTTCTTTGCCATGACAAAATCGTACGCGTGGATATTTGAATCTCATTCATAAAAGGAAAAAAAGAAAGAAAAGAGACATTAAGAGTCATTAAGAGAAGGACGCACATTATATACAAGAATATTACGTCTAAGTTAAATTTTTATTTTTACTTTAAACGGTATCCATTATATTTTACAATAACGTGAATCAATAATACATATTCCAACAGTTTCCACATATAAATTGATAACATCTCTGAGTGGACATATAAAGAGATTAGTAGAAAATAGTGATAAAAATGAAAATCGTCGAAAAAATTGATTTGATTTTTAAGCGTAAAATATCCGTCAACTCCTTTAATTTGAATACCACAACAGAGGTGTAATCAAATTATTATATAGCGAGAAGGCCGCCCTCATCACCTAGGTATATAAAAAGAGCCTATTCTCAGATCTACCAAAAACACAAAAAAAAACATAAAATTAGGAAGGTCGATAACAGACACTGTGACACGAGATTCATAAACAGAATCGAAATACAGCTTCGGATGCATATTAATTTTATTAAACACCATATTAAACAATTAGTTTCTTCGAGGTTTTTTAACATTTATTTTATATTTAAAATTTAAATGTCTCCTTCTGAGTTAGAATATTAAAACATATAGAATATTTAAAATAAATGTTAATAAATAAATATATCATGATCAATTATGGCGCGCAAAAAGAAGGCTTACTTTTTATCGCGGTGGAAGAGGGTGCAAAACAAAATACCACCGATAATTTGACAACGACTCGACCACCTAGTGCCTGTCTTATAACTAACTACACGTTCTGACCAAACCACGGTAAGGGAAGTTATGGGACAAAGTATAAAGTCCAAATCCATATTCCAAGTAATTTGGTTTGAATAGCCGAGATTTACGACCTAGCGGAACAAGTTAGTAGGTATATACATATTTAACACCAAATACTTTAGAACTCTTGCTTTAATTTTAATTTTTAAACTGTGACGTTATTCTAGATTACAAAGTCCCAAAAGATGGAAAGAATTTGTAGCTTAATGTGAAAGCTGTTAGTTAACATTTTGAAACTCCCAGTTCACGTATACCAAACACTATAACATAGCCTTACTGAACTTAACCACAGCTACCTTAGTGTCTTTCTATCACTTGAAATTGACAGTTATGGATGTTTTCGCCTTTTGATGACAGATTGCCTTAAAAATAGAATAGAATAGAATATATCTTTATTGAAACACTGAAAAAAAACTGAACTAATTATAGTATTTTACTTTTATTCTATGATAAGTCTCCAATGGCTGTCACTTGCAGTGAACTGCAGTTTTCTAAATTACTGGAGAAAGTCAAAGTAACTTACTCCTTTGTGGAGACTAAGGAAACGAGTGATCAGTTAATTAGTAGGAAGTGTATAATCAAAATCTAGGATGGTCGGGTCCGGGGGCGGCGCATGACGGGACGTCGGCACTTCGGCTCTCATTACCGTCAGAACGCGCGGTTCGGCTGCGCTGGCGCACTCCCGCAGGTGAGTCACCTCGCTCGGGCAAACACATCTTTAAGTTCATTAATTATTATAATTGGTGCGAATTGAAACTATTTACTACTGTTTGTCGCTACGGTGAATGTGTAAATAACGTACATGGTTTCTTAATTATTTTAGATACGTAACTAAGTTATATTGTGTTATTTGTGAGTGCGATATGAATTATTATATTAGTCGCTAGTGATTACAAACACAGGTCCTTAGCCGACCTTAGACCGTCGTTAAGAATGTTATTTTAAACCACAAAGTTATCTCTCGGAAAGTAGGTCTGAAGTTACCTGAGGCTGAGTTATGAATAATACTTTTCATCTCTAAAGAGAGTTTTCAACTGACACCGAAATATTTACCATTTTTTCAATGATGAAAATGATACTAATGGCTGATTATCTGGTCGGCCACAGAAACAAAAATAGGCGGGAAGTGCCAATCCGTTCTTCATTTTTTTTGTACTTCAGAATAGTATAATATAGCAGAGATTTGTATTTCATGTTTTTATTTTTACTTTCCTTGTATTACTAATATAAAGCAGTGTGTAACTGGGGTTAAAGACTTATTTAGTCCCTCGTAAACCCCGTTTAGGGACCGAATAAGAAACTTTTGTCCCTTGGGTAACAATGTACTATTAATAACATTTGAAGCGTTGGTTTATTGAATCAAATTCAAATGTATATGTACGCTGTAATATTTCTCTGATGACGGCAAATTAAAGCAATACTAAGTTTGACATAGTTCTGTAAGTGTTAATCTATTTATGTTCTGAGCATAACCTACACAAACATACGTGCTCCGACACACACACACACAGACACTCAATGTGTACAGAAAAACTCGCTGTGAACATAAATCTACAACTCGTGCCGGCCGTTTAACAAACTGCATGGGCGGGCGCGAAGTTGCAGCCGCAATCATTCGCTGGGCGTGGGCGGGCGGGCAATGTTTCTGAATAGGTATAATTGATTAAAGGGAGATTACTTTTATAAAAAAGAGGTATACAGGTTTTTACAATGAAAAATTGCATTAACCTGCATAATATTAATTAAAAACGGAATTCGTTGCTTTTTTATTTGTATCTGAGTTATGCACCCTACCTGGCAGCCTTGACCCGGCACAGTACGGGTACGGGCCTGCAGGCGATTGCCATCACATCGTATCATCACGCAGGTGTATCGGTACCTTTATATGGGTCACTGTGACGCGGTGACGCGACGAACTGTAGCAAGCTATTGCGCTTGTACAATATCAATATCTGACGGCAGATGTAATTCTACTATTGTGAATATTTTATGTTCCGCTGTTTAAATGAAATAATAAATTATAATAGTGACTAGAATAGCAAAGTAATAGAATAGCAAAATATATCATTAACGGCACCATCCTTCCACAAGCAACTGTCGGAACCCGGCTTTTATTCGGAAGCTCACGTCGCGTTACATTGTAGGTTAATATTGAATTAAGATTATGCGAGAGAACCATGAAAGTTTAAATTTATTTATACTAAAATCTTTAAATAATGTATAAATCTTTCGTAGGTTAGATGTCATCATGATACAAATAGTCAGGATATTGGAAGAGGAAATTTGTACATTTTAATGTTTTGATATCAATTGTATTCGCAATATTTGTTTGCTCGATTCGGTGGATGTCGCATGCGGGGCGCACTCTTGACCCTCTTATCGGAGCCTGCGCGTGATAACACCACTCGCCGCCTGGCCTGCTCACGCGCACCCGCTGTAAGTCCATATCTTTATTCTTGAAATTTCTGCACCAATCAATTAATTAAAAGCTAAAATAAATAATTTGGTACAGAACGATTTTATATATGCAAAAAAGTAGTTTGGTAGTAATCATTTAAAAAATTTCAATGAACTAAAATGTAAAAATTGCTTGTATTATTATTATTGCTTTTATTGTAGGTAGCATGTACCAAAAGTAAAATATTAAAAGAGACAAAGTGAACTGTCCATGTTACTATGTAGACCATTTAACTTTATTACAATTAAAGACTTCTCTGTAAGAACGATACCAACTAAAAGTAGAGGCAGACGGGAGAGCACTGTTGTGCAATCTATATTTGTTAGCATTTTCAGGGTTTTTATAACCACCATGACTTTGTCAGCATCTAATGAGAAGAGAAATTAGTTATAATAAATACACAGTTACAGCCAGCTATTCCGTGAATATTGCGTTTCCATCGAGCAGAGAACGTACTTGATTATGGGCTCTGCTCAGCCAACTTGATGTGAGAATTCGACATTATTGGAAATACTTGGAATAATTGGTTAGCAGATGGTAGTGAGCATGAAGCTGTGGTGGCTGGTGGCGTGCTGGTGGGTGTGCGCCAGCACGTGCCCGCTGGAGCCGCCAGCGTCGGCCCGCGCCGCGCACAAGGCTCCCGGCGACAACTTCTACCGGCTGCTGATCAATGGCGAGGTCGAGCGGTATGCGCCGGGGCAGCGGTATGTTGGTCAGTATAACTATGTGTTAATATACATTTATTTAACTCAACCTGCTGTAATAAAGAAAAAAGTTAAATTGAGACCAGAATCCATTAGTGTTATAATGTTAGAATCCATTGTAATCTGTACATCGGTTAAGTATTCACAATCCTCATCATATCTTCTCTGTTCACATTTAAGAATAAGTAGAACAATTAAACAAATTACCCTCAAATGCTAAGTAAATTTATTGTGTTTACATAAATGGTTAAATCATTAAATAATACAAAACCTATCAATAATAGGGACTAAGATAATAATTATATTATTTTAAGATTTATATAAAATTCCCCCAAACATTTATAGCGTTGTGATTCTGCGATAAGTAAGGTCATAAAAGGTCTTCAACGAAAGATCCGTAACACAATTTTTATTATGATTATTCTCAGACTGCTATATTAAATTAAGCAGTTTAACTATAGGGGTAAGACGACGTAAGGGGTTTACAATTACATATTTTATTTTTAATGCCTTTAAAACTGTTGTCAGCAATTGTATAGATTAGAGGAAATGCTTGATTATTGCTCGTTATCTTCTCGGTATGGCATGTATTGTTATAATTGACAGTTTACATACGGATTTAAAAAAAAAGTATTTATAGTTTTTATAAATTGTTTGAGTCTGTCAGTATAGTCTATGAGACATATGTCAAATAAAAAAAATGATAAATTGAAATATTCATAAAATAAAATCATACAAAAAGGCTTTTAAACAAATGAATAATTAAAGAGACTACATACTAATAAGTAAGTAGTATCCTCCCCAATATGGTGCGTGATCAGAAATCGGATTCATGAAACACCGCGATAACTTTTTATTTAAAATTTTGGACGAAACAACTAAACAAACAAACTAAAACATCATTTATCATACAACCGAAATAATAAGAATTAATAATTAATCCCATCTGGCAGTATCAGTTACCGACCGTAACACTTCCGAACTTCGCCTTCTGACTTAACTGTTTAACATAACTTGTAAAACATAGTTTTTTATAATCAAAGCTCTCAACTGCAAGCCTTTCCCCGACCCCCCAAAGTAGTTTGCAGAATTATATCTATTTAATTTAATTTATTACAAACAAATAACTAAACTATAAATGCTTAATTCTAGAGGTATAACTAATACTAATTTATTAATAATGCAGCCCACCAGCTGATAGATCGGCCAGCAGAATATTGGTAGAATAAACAAAACAAACAGAACCAACAACAAAAAAGCTTTAACGATATCTCAATGTACAAATAAAAATAGTCCTGTCACAATTTAGTCACCAAATAAAGTCTGTAATTTTTTGTAAATTATACAGAATGCAAGATAGAAAATTTCGGGTGGCTTCTATTTGAAATTGAATGAAATATTTTTTTTAATAGCAAATTGTCGTTACTACTTGATCATACGTACTCGTTAGTTTGATTTTCCGAGCATAATTTGGCCAGAACCAGGTTTTGATATATTATGTAAGTGTGCCTCGGTCCAAATTTACACGTTTGACCATCAATACCGCTGCAGTACTACTTTTTTATATTACCATTACCACTATCCTTATTGGTGTCTGGTCACTGTTAGTATCTTTCTATATTTGGACACAATTACATGTACATAATTTTGTATTCCAACGTCAGTAACCCTTGTGGGGTCCCGCACCCACGACGTGGTGCAGCAGTTCAGCCGCTTCAAGCTGACGCTGGAGCCACTCGATCCTGACACCGTCCGTGCGCCCTCAAAGCAGGGACAGTTCCAGCTGTTCGCGGACACCCTGAGCAGGTTCGATGACGAGTGCGTCAACTCCGTAGTGGAAGCCGACGACCTGCCCAAGACTGAGGTGCAGGTCATGTGGAAGGCACCACCGGCTGGATCAGGATGCGTGTTGCTTAAGTAAGTAGTTCACAGATATTTCTCTTTTTGTCAAATATTTTTTCACAATACAACAAAGAGTGATATCCTACCTTGTGTACCAAAAGGTCTGGTAGGGACGGGCAAGATTGTGATACTCAGTTACTTGTATAGTGGCCCCGTTTCAGTTGTGTATGGACTAAAATACAATCCGACCGAAATAGAACAAACCACTGGTGACATCAAATAGCGACTTTTAAGCATATTCGCTTCATTTTAACGTGTATCATAATATATCTAATAGGCTAAAAAGCATGCCAGCAGAATAGAAACCAAATGTAAACCAATAAAGTAAATCGATCAATATTTTGAATCGGGTTCGACATCAGACATGGCATGTCTTTTGTTATAGTCACATGAACGCGCAGATCGGCAAGCCACTTTGTCTTTATAAACTACATACTTGTAGTCAAGCGGAAAAGGTGATTCCATATTCCCACATGGCGACATCATGGCGACATTAACTGTTCAGGGCAATGGTATTCGAGAATGAGAGCCGATGGTTTGCTGAAGACGGGCAACTGACAAAACGTGTTTGCGAGGACACCTCGCTCACCGCTGGCGACTGCTGCGCCTGCGACGATGCCAAATATAAGGTACTCATGGACCCTTATTAATTTATTACAGTACCTAGTTTATATTTTTTTTCGAATTCACTACAGATGGATTATTATGCAGTACAACAATTTTCTTCCTTATAAATTAGATGGTGTTTGAGGGTCTGTGGTCCCCACAGACGCATCCCAAGGACTTCCCCACGCAGGCCATGTGGTTGACGCACTTCTCCGACGTGATCGGCGCCACCCACCCTAAGAACTTCTCCTTCTGGGGCGAGGGCCAGATCGCTACTGACGGCTTCAGGTTAGAAAAAGTCCCTTTCAACTCTTTATTAAAGTGGACTCCAATATTTACTCATTTGGAAAGGTATTAAATTGGCTAATCTTTAAAGTATTTATATTATTTTGTATTATTATGTTTGTAATATGTGTATAATATATTTATGTGATATGTAAAGCGTTTTTTCTTAATTTATCTAAGCACTATCGTTCAATATTTCCAGACTCAACACTGATTGACTCTGATCGATCTGAGAGAATGCCTAATGGCATTATATTCGCCAATTGTGTCATTAATAAAGAAAAATTAGTGCACTTTCTGGCGTTCTATAATGGAGTGAGTGGGCTTTTTTACTGCCTCAAAAGATGTTCTTGAAATTGTTTTACTTGCGTTTGATATTTACATTTGTATGTGTACGTTTGAGACAAAGTTATTGTTTGACATTAAGTATGCGACATCTCGTTCTTATTCGTAATACTTTACGAATAAGAAAGAGATGTCTCGATTTCACACAGGAAATAAATCAACATTCGATAGAAACGGACCCATTAAGACAGTGCAATAAATAGATCAAAGGTTGGAGTGTATGTAAAATACTACTTTGATAAGTAAAGTATTACACAAATAACAGGCAAGCAGATAATGACATAGTAAAAATATTTAACTTATTATTTTAAACATTAAACAACAGAACAGACAACTTTTGGACCACAACCGACATTTATGAAGAGTTTAATTATTGAGATCTGTTATCATTATACATTGCAAACAAGCCAAAAAAATCGAGTTATTTTGAGATTCCCCTTGATCCAAATACTATAAATATATATTTATTGAGCAGTCTCGATCACTGTCAGATCAATAACAAGCCCGATAGACAAGATATTCCACGAGTACTTCCGCTGACTCTAAATGAAAAATGCACCGAATGTAAAATTTCAGTTCTCTTTCTGTGGCAAAAGGTTTTTCATAACAATGAATTTGTCTCGACACGTCTGCCTGTATGTCCTCAGGTCTTTGGCAGAGTGGGGCTCTGTGGAGCTACAGGAGCGCGAGCTGCGGCAGCAGGGTCGGCTGCTGCGGTCCATCGTGAAGGCGCAAGGCTTGTGGCACCCACGCGTCAACCAAAACACCTCCGCCGTATTCACCGTGGACAGGCAGAGGCATATGCTCTCGCTGGCTTCTATGTTCGGTCAGACATTTGTATATAATTGTTACAACTGGTAAACAAGAAAACAGGTGTCTATGATAAGGTTATCGTGACCTAATAACACTTGTAACACCAACAGCGCGACATTCGTAGAGTTAAGGCAATAGTCCTGTATCACCTCATAGGCGAGTCAATATTAGAGTAGATTCATCACCAGAATCATCATATTAGCCGAGAGACGGCTATTTGTATAGATTAATAATTGTGACACTGTCACGAAGCGAACAAAAACATCCAAAATATTTTTTGATAAATTGAGTTTCAAACTTTGAATCGAAAAAGAAAAAGAACAAGACTCCCCTCTAGGGAGCTTAATATTTGCGCAGGTCGGGCAAATATTCTGCCTTAACCCATCTTTTTTCACAATTAACAATCTTTTAGTTCTCGTATCTAAGCGCACCACATCTCCGACCCTCAGCATGCGAACCACCTTCCGCCCACAGTGAACCACAATGCTTAGATATTCTTTAGAAAAATCGAAATGAATAATAAATAAAATTCTGGATAACGCATTTCATTATTTCCTTCACCGCGTACAGAGCCTTCTTGCGAATTTTACCTGATCATTGGTCCTACCTACCTATAAAATGTACAACTAATAGTTCTAATATGTTGTGCTAATATGTTATGCATTATATGAACTGAAGTCTTCTATATGTTTTTGATACAGGTCCATCCCCTGACTGGGTGGTAGGCGTGAGCGGGCTGGACCTCTGCCAAAAGGACTGCAGCTGGGTCGAGTCCAAGGTCGTTGACTTGTTCCCGTATGACGCGGGCACCGACAACGGTATCTCCTATATGGTCAGTTTATGTTCATTTGATCCTTTTATCAAGTAAACTTTAAGCAGATAAAGAAATTGAATCAATGTTAACCCAAAGATGTTCACACTTATTCAAACTGATATATTTTCAGATCACTACTAATTATAGTTATTATTGAACTCTATTTTTATAACAAGGGACTCGATACCATCTGATGATGTGCAGTAGGAGGAGTCGATTAGTGAACAAACACAGTGCAGTTACTAACTACCTTGTCGACATTTCTGTTATTAATTGTGACTTTATGAAATAATCATATTATAAATGTTTACACTTTTTCTTTTTCCAGTCGCCAAACTCGGAGACAGTGCCACGAGAGCGCATGTACCGCATCACCAGCATGTACCCCGAAGACCCCCGCGCACCATTCTACGACCCTGGCGCGGAGTCAGTGCCACCCATGGCGCGGCTGTATCTCACGCGGGAGCGGCTCATCTCCCGTGCCTGTGACGAACACACACTGCAAGCGCTCGTGTTGGAGGAGGCGGAAGACACGCAGGCGGCTGACAGACGTGAGTCACTGTACTGGATTTCAAAGATGTTTTTACTTCTTGTGTATAATATGTCAAATTTCAATGCCTCGTAAATTAAGAATAGAACGGAATTCCGTTATATTATAATTATCAGTTAATTGTGGCGACATAGACATAGACATAAAATTTCATTTCAGAGACTTTCGTATGGTTGGCGAAGCAAAAAAAATGTACTTAATTGTACATTGAAATCCTCGAAGATGCTGTCTTCTTTGTTGAGCGATTAACCAGAAATAAGTTGTCTGTCTGTGCAGCGGAGTGCGCAGTGGACGAGTGGGGCGCGTGGTCCGCGTGCTCAGTATCATGCGGCAAGGGGCTGCGCATGCGCACGCGCGCCTACCGCCTGCCGCTCAAGGCCGCCATGCTCAAGTGTGACCGGCAGCTTGTCTCCAAGGAGATGTGTGTTGCCCCCGTGCCGGAGTGCCAGTGAGTTAACTTACATTTTTAGCCAAACTTATTTTATTTCATTCCTTTCCTACCGCCTAGCAAGTGACCGATCTGTCACATTATGTTTCAAATCAAATAGAATACTATACAAAACCAAAACAATTCAGTAAAACTGTGTGTGTGTGTGTGTGTGTGTGTGTGTGTGTGTGTGTGTGTGTGTGTGTGTGTGTGTGTGTATGTGTGTGGTGTTTCAGTTTGTTTACAGAAATGTATGCACGTTTGGATGCTATATTATTATTTTGTAACATTCAATGTGTATGTAATTTTTTCTTAAATTTTCATACAACCTTATCGTTTCACAATATAATAAAGAAATACAGATTTTTGTCATATTGCTGTTGAGCAAATATTGAATGAATCTTTCTTGAGCGAGTAACAGCATGTTTCTGTGATTTTACAGGTTTCTTCTTCTGTGGATTAAGAAAAATAATAAAAAAATCTAAAAGTAATATAAGTAATGATTATATTATTTTCTGGTCGCACCATATTTTGAGACTAGGCATAACCTTGGTTTGCTAATTCAATATTAATTCTATTAGCAGTTATAAAATATTCTTACATAACAATAACAATGTTAAGTGTCTTTCTCACATGGCTGGAGGTTTTTCCAGCAGGAGCACTGCATATTCTTGTTTTAACTTCAGTTTCAAAATCCTTGAAATTTCCCATATTTTTCTCAATCAAAATATTAATGTTCGCGTCATTATATTATTTTATTGTTTAATTTATTTGATGGTGCTTTGAAGTTCTTTTATTTAATGAGTATTATGAATGACTGTTGCGCTTGATGAAAGCTATAGCAGGAAGATTACTAGCACCCGTCAACTAGAAACTCAGTAATGAGTGACGTCTCTTTTGAAACAAACTCATATTATAGCTCAAAAGTCTCATATAAACAATATAAGTTGTGTGAAGCATGATTTGGGCACTCTGGGGTTCGATTAGGAAAACAAATCATCTTTCTCCATAAATTCGAAAGTCAAAGTCAAAATATCTTTATTTAAATAGACTCATTTAGTAAGTTCTTTTAAATCGTCATAACAAGGACTATGTATCAGAAAAATAAATAAATGTTATTAAAGGTGTATTAATAAACCAGGTATTTGCAAATTGTCCCAGTTATAGAATTTAATTATGTATTATATAAATCATTTTAAAATAAAAACTAACACAAATATGCATATTCCCAACCCTACCACTACTTGGACGAATTAGTAGCTGCAGAGAAGAAGCGGCGCAAGAAACTCTCAGCCCTTAGTATTTATAATGACATTTACAAATTACCTGAGTCAATATGTACGTGCTCCAAGAGTAATCCTGGCCCTACATCAAGATAAGATTACAAACATATTTTTTGTTTTACAGTGCAATATTTTACGTAACGATACATATTGCCATTTCTGGTTTGATTAAGTTTCAATTCAGTTTGATTACAGCTTTAGTTTATTTAAATTGTATTTTTAAATAGTCCGTGCATTCTTATCACTTAAATCCTGACCTTTGTCTTTAAATTTGTTTGTAGGCAGTTCAGTCATAGTTGGTCCTCATGTGTCCCCGTGCAAGAACGAAGCCATGTAGACCTGTGCCCAGCGTTGGGATCTGTATATGCTGTTGATGATGATGATATGAAGCGTTGTGCGTGTTGTGTTAGGGAGGACACCGCTGTCGAGGAGGAAGGCGAGGGCGGCGGCGAGGTGGCGGACGTGGGCGGTGTGTGCCGCACGTCAGAGTGGGGACCCTGGGGCGAGTGCTCCGCCACGTGCGGCATCGGCCTCAACACGCGCCGCAGGCACTTCCTCGACCGCATGGGCTTCAAGAAGTGTCCACTCGTGAACATAGGTCAGCCAAACATTCACGTCACTACACTGTTACCACTCCACTTATCAGATAAAATTCACACTCGTTTACATTGGTAATATGTGGCAAGCCTTATTAGTCACTCAAATACTTCATATAACTAACTCGTTATAAAGACATTGGCAGTCATCATCACATTAATTACTTAAAAACTCCTTTTTCGTTTTACTTTTTTATTTACTTATTAACATGGTTTATTTGTGACAACCCTATTACATGCGCTGCGGATCGAGTAACGGTTTTTCTTAAAGATTTTTTATAATGTTTGTCCCTTGAGCCATGCCAACTAAGGTTAGCAACTGCCTACAAGAGCAACAATGAAAGCATAGGTGTTTCCAGAGGAGACGCGAAAGTGCATGGAGCCCCCGTGCACGGAGGAAGAGCACGACATCTCATCGGCGTCGTGCCCGACGAGCACGTGGTCGGCGTGGTCGCCTTGCTCAGCGTCGTGCGGGCGCGGCGTCAAGTTCCGCACGCGGCTGCTGCTGGTGCCGCCCGACCAGCAGCTGCAGTGCTCGCAGCGCGTCGAGCTCATGCAGCAGAAGCCCTGCAGCGACCGCGACGACTGCACCATCGACATGCTCACCGCCAAACGTTAGTACACACGCCACTCGTATACAGTCAGTAACGACTTGTCGCAATATTTCTATGAAAGTTCAAACTATTTAACTTTCAAAGTTCATAGGAAAGTGTTATAATTACCAAATAACTAGGATTGATGTGATCCATCATTCGTCATCTATTACAGAGGTAGACGGTATTTCAAATTAATGTCGAATTACTGTCTCGACACAGATTATTGAAGGTGTCAAATAATTATATAGTAATATTTGATCCGTTGAACTTTGTATCACCAAAACCCATCAACACCATCTATTAAAAGGAGCCGAAGTAGCGATGCAACAAAAGTCAGTTTTAGTATTAAGCATCCCATTTAGACGATTTTTCATACTAAATAACATATTTTAAATTGTATATTTGTACGATATTCTTTACAATTTTCCCAGTTATTATCATCCCTTAATGAAACCGAACAAAACAATAAAATATAGAAGATATAATAAGATGTATCATATGTACATATATGTTTCTTCAATTAATTTGTTTAACTCTGCTCTGCGTCCTTCAACTGTCTGACCTTGAGGGTTTGTTAGAGAATGCCGGTATTAACACCGGCCTCTGTAATATTTCTGAGCAGTTAATGTGAGCAGTAAATGAAAATCTGTGAGAGTGAATCTTACATATGAGGTAGCTATCAATATATATTATAAAGAACTTGTGTCTTTGGCTTCTCTAAAATTTTAGAAATAAAAGAAGTTAAATTAAACTTACCGCGACAATGTGCTTTGACATTGTTGCGACCATCCAGTGTCGCGAATTTATATGTACATTCGGTTAAAACCCGTCTATGCTAAGCTTATCGCTCCGAGCACTCGCCATTGTCTGTAGATCATTCGAGATAATTGTGGCGCTAATTAAAGTGATCGCGTGTAATCAGTGATTCAATAAAGCTGTTATAAAGTGTGACGCTCAATGCCACTCCAATAAAGAAACTAGACACGTTACTGAACCACGTTTGGTAATAGTTATTTTTAGAGAACTAACTAGATATAAATCGTACAAGCCGTGTAAGTTAACATAAAATAAACACAATGTCATTCGTTTAAGCCAGACGTTGTTTACATTTGACATTTAGGAGCATAAGCTAAATGACATAATAACATTATAATTTATACAATATTAACGTTTTCTTTAACAAACCAAGAACTCGTTTATAGAAACTCTTTGGCGTAGTGGTCCAAGCTCTCCGGGGTTGGTTATAAAAGCAGAGCTACTTTCGCCGTGGGTTCTCCTTGAATGGGTCAATCAAAATTCATTAACTCGAACTCCTTTGTGCTTTGGAAGGTACGTTAAGTCATTGGCCCTGGTTGTTATAGCAACCGCATACACCCACCAACGTGCATACTGCCAGTGTCATGGTGTAATATCACAAACTCCTCGCGTGACGGGGAAATAGGTTGTTGATGATAAAACCTAAGGACAAATAAAAATAAAAAATTTGCTACAACTTTACGTGTATAACATTATACCTAGTCTAGTATAGAACTGGACGAGCCAGTTGTGTACAGTTGGGAGGCGGCGTTGATAACATGGCGGCAAGTGTGATGGAATGTGTAAGCCGATAACCGACGGACAATTAGAGTAACGTAATATACAATTACCGTGCAAGCGTTACCTACACTATTTCAAAATGTATGTCGTGAGGTGCCGTGGGAATGCAACTATTGACTGGGCTTTGATGGATAATGATATGGTAGAGGCTTAAATAACCTCAGACATTTCCCGTAAACATATTGATGATCGATAAACTAGAAGGACTCCTGAGTGGCGATCATGCAAATAATCACTTTGTTTAAGATTATGTGAAAAGAAAAACATCCATTGCTTCGTTCCTAAAGCTATAACAATATCGTGCTAGCCTATAAGCCAGCAATGTGAATCCCGTTGTTATTACATTGAGACTGTCCCTATCTGTCAAGATTTATAAAAACAAGACAGCTTCAAAGTCTTACTTTAACCAGCCTTTTTCGCAAATGTTTTCATTTAAATGTTTTATCACATCAAGGCATTTTCCTGATTGTTTGTTGACGTGCAGGTATCTGCATGGAGCCCCCAGAGCAGGGTCCATGCCGCGGGCTGTACCAGCGCTGGGCATTCGTGGCTGCCAAGGGCATGTGTGCGCCCTTCGACTACGGCGGCTGCCGTGGTAACCAGAACAACTTCATCTCGCAGGAGGACTGCCTCAACACCTGCAGCGTTGTTCTTGGTAACTACCCTTCTCGTTATATGCCTACGTTTGATTATTGTTCTGAAAGGCGGTATTTTTTCTGGAATTTATTTTTCTAGAAAATTTTATTTAGATTTAAATAAAGAATCAGTCAAGAATTGACGAGAAATATTATAGTTATAATATCAAAAACTGTTTTTAATAAATGCGTTTACATAATGGAATACACTAACTTCATGACAATAACACTCGTAACTCAGCGCTATACCAAATATACAATATAATGACTTATTAAACCTACCAAACTGTATATTACAGATTCTTAGCACACGTAATGTCTAACTGGTGTTTCCTTTTGTTTATAGTCCTAATTAAGTTTACTAACGCTAAGACTGTATTATTTATATCTGTCACAAATATTCCACATAGTTGTTGTCATTAACCGTTACGAAGTTCAAATTTACAAATTAACTGTATTATTTTACAAATAAGGTTCACAATAGTTTGTAACGTGTTGGAGGTCGTTAATATGCATAACTTATTGTTTTAAAGCTGTGTGTTCGTATGTAAGTGTAATAAACAACTTATAACTAAGCGATGTTATCATTATGTCATCGCGAGTCTTGGTTTTTAAAGAATATGAAATTACTAAAATGCTATGATGATTTTTTGTTTTAACTAATTTTTGTGTTAACTAATTTTTTTTCAAAAACTTGCATAAATACGTACGGCATAGAAGTAAAGCGTACTTGTATACATTTTTATAATTCTAAATAGATTCGATTCTACATAGATACCGATTATATAGATTCTACAAAATCTAGGGCCATTTATCTACAGACAATTAGGCTGTAGCCTAGAGCGCAAGGCTGACGGGAGCGTTGAGACTTGTTTACGAGATAAAGCTAATATATAAAACTTTACCAAGTAAGTAACTAGTCTTGGGCGGTAATCAGGTACAGTACTCAAGCTCGAAGCAAGATTCTTAAGTCTTCTGGCTTTAGATAGGTCAATCCAGTTCCCCTAACATCGATGTTAATGGACTAGCTTCACCTGAAGGTTGTAACTATTCAGTTCTGCGACATAAAGAAAAGTAATGGGGGCCTGAAGGGGCAGTGGGCAGGACAAATTGCAAGGAGGACTGACGACCGTTAAGCCACTTGAGTGGCCGCACACCGGGAGTCACAACGGTGCACAAGGTGGACCAACGAACTGGTAAAGATCGCGGGAAGCTGCTGGATGCAAACGACTCTAGACTGATCGGGTTCGAGATCCTATGCCTAGCAGTGGGCGTCTCTCGGGTGCCATAAAAGGCAAAATATCACAGCGAAGCGAGAAAGTTGTAGTAAAACGGTAGTGCTTCCACTCTTAACTTCTGATAAACCTCATTAGTATTTGCATGACAATCAAAACAGGATCTGGACAGGAGCAGACCCTGTGTAATCTAGCAGTAGGTACAAAGAAATGATATCTAATTGACTTTTAATCATATTTGGTGCAATAATACATTACCTAGTGGTGGCTAAAATATTCTGCTACATTTGTTTGATGGAAATGCTATTTTAAGTCCACATGGAACTACCATGATCTTCTTTTTATGAAGGAGAAATCCGTTTACAGATCTACCCGCCACTAGATGACGATAAGTGGCGGACGTGTAGGACTTGCCCAGGCCGATTCTAGCAATATTGCGAACACCAACCATACTCCCCGGTAAATCTAATCTCTAGGTTCTGGAGCCATTCACCAAACCATCCCTCGTTTATCATCTTCCTACTTTAGTTATGTGTTTTGGCAGTCGGAGGAAAAGTTCCTGTGTTTTCAGGAATTTGGGTTTAGCTCACTTCCATCTCCGGCCTTATAATCATCCGCTGAGATGAAGGTCGTGGAGATGGAATTTAACCGTAAAATATAGCTGTTGCTTCTTTTGCTTGCATCACACATAAATCTATTCAGATATTACATAATCCATAATGGTTACGCAGGGAATAGCGTGACTACAACGAGCGTTTGGTCTAATATTGTAGTTTCATTACAGGGTGAAACAAATCACGTTTATAACATATATACACACACCACTAACGAACTCAGTCAACGTTAATATCGACTAATATACACAATTTATAATAGTTCCAGGTTTTATTAGCAATACAAACACATGTTAAGTCGGAGTTACAACAGTTCTAACATCTGTTTTGTAGCCAAATAGTCAATATAATTTGTACAGTGTGTCGTTTATTTGATACTTAATTTCAATTTTCAGTTTTAACTGATTTTTTTTCTGTGTTTGGTTATATTTGATGCAAGTAAATGATACATAACCAATTCTTCGGTACCATATCGTATTACTTTCAGTATCTACTAATAGGTTTCATTATTGCTTGATTATTTAAGTGTACTTCCAATATTTATAATATGTGTTTAACCAAAAGAGGGAGAAAGGTTATTTAATACATATGATGTCTCTTTATCGTTAACGTAAATCGTGACATAGTGACATTTTCCACTTAAACGTGGATCTCTTGAGAGATACAACGAAGATACGTTTTAAACTATGAAACATTTCAACAAGAAATTTTTGTAGGATTTCATGAAAACACGGAATAATTATGAAGAAGTGAAGATAAAGGTATTGTTGTCGATATTAGACAAGGAAGCGTCGTGCCAGTTAGGGATGTTACCGCACCACTTCTAGCGACACTACCGCGTTTGTAATATTATGGTAATTTTATCTCCGTAATGTTTATGTAAACAATAATAAATTTGAAAAACAATAATAATTTCTACTTATTATTTCGTCTATGTCTATTTTCTAAATGTTTTATATTAGTTACTAGGAAGGAACTTTCTTCTTAATTCGTTTTGTATTGTTTCAGCTGCGATCAACGGAGCGTCCACGTCCCAGGGCGCCAGCCCCGGCCTCAGCGTCAGTTCCAGGGACCCAGTGCCTAGCGTCTCAGGTTAGCAGACGAATATAAAACTATAAAGGAATAAGTGGTTGACCAGCGGGTGGGTCGCCTGGGTAGGTAAGGTTAGGTTGTCGAACAGTTCGCTAGTTAGTACGAAAGTGCTTGATGTTAGAAAGGTGGTATCTTTTAACGTAACATCTTTATCTCAGCAATAGACAGACAACAAGCTTAAGATAAATGCAATTGTAGTTAATTAGTTAGAGCTGGTGTCCATTTTATTAATTTTTAATCGCTCAGTTCGTAATGTGTCCGTGTTCCGAAGGTCCAACTCAGACTCAAGTGACCGACTGTCAGCTGAGCGCGTGGAGTGACTGGAGCCGCTGCAGCGTCAGCTGCGGGACCGGCTACCAGGAACGGACCAGGACTATACTTGTGAGTATAAAGACCCTCTCTTTTTATACATAAGTGACTGTACCCCGCCTTTACCTATTTGCTAGGACACACATACACACGGACGGTTTCACGCCGTATTTAAATGAATCATTGGTACAGATACTCATATTTTGAATGTAGGTACTGTTTGTGATAAGATCCACCACATACCAATGTGTTTTCTAATTTTTTATTCATATTTACGTTCATTCGACGCTCTTGTGAAGAAATTCTTGAAGTTAGTCAGTGATGCTATTCCTATTTCGACACCAAGTAATTCGTATTCGTGTCCATATATATTTATATATATATATATATGTATATAGGTTTTTGTAATGGACAAGTCAATAAAACAAAAGGGGCTATTTAAACGCTAAAATTGTTAATACAAAAGATACTTTATGTGTAAGTTTCCAATACTAATGAGAAATTAAAGCAGATTTAACTCCGTGTGCGAATTCTCGGTGTTTCGTAATGCATTTATTATGTTATCGTTGTCCGGTAACTAAATATTCGATTCGCGTGTCGCTACTCCAACTATAGCTTCAACTAATTATTTTATTTAAGTAATTCACTAACGGAATATATTTAGTAAAATATTAACTTTTACTTTATGCTATAAATTCACATTCGACATTAACAATTCAAAATCAATATCTCTTTATTTAACAATGGACATAATTATTCAGTTCTTTTAAATCGTCAAAATGACACTGGAGTAGAAACGGTCTATGAAACTGCATCACTAGAGAAAAAATATTTTTGAAGACATTAACAAATTATTTATGCCATTAAGTGTATATACTTATGTTGACTTCCACAATTTAATATCATAGAAGTAATCAGTTATTGTACAACAGCTCACGTAAATTAAGATTTATTACATGATAGGTACGTATTATCACGCTTGAAGTACTCACTCAATATCAATTGTGTTATATATTTTTATGTTTAATTGTTTAGGTTGTGTCCGAGACAAAATAAATAGTTTTATGTCTTAAATCACGGCCAAGAGCACGGCGTGAGAGAGGACGTAGGCCATAGTGCACCTATAGCTACAGTATATCACAAGTAACAGAAAGTAGTAGAAATGAAATGTCAATCATATCTTTCATATCATATCATATCATGTCATGAATATCGAATTGAAAAACCTCGATATAATCGGACTTCGGATATTCGTACAAAATATCCGGTTAAATGTAAAAAAAATTAAATACATCCTGTTAATATTGCTTTAATTCAAGTGTTGCTGCATATAAAAAATGCGGCCATGATAATCACGTCATACGTCTAGCAATAGAAGGTGAGTTCGCGAAAACGGCACTATATAAATTATCCAAATATTATTATGTACAGTGCACATATTTTTATATTTATTTTAAACCGATTTTTATACGGACTTTCGGCTTTAATGGCCATCCTTCCCGACACCAATTAGTCCCTTATATTGAGGTTTTACTCTATTTGCATACTTTTTCTAAACGAAGAGATTCTCATAGCTTAAAAATAAAATAAAAAAATTTGCTATTCCAAGCTTCACAAGACAGGTCACTCTTTCACCGGGAAATGTATACACATTTATAAAGTCCCACCAAAAGTAACTGAAGTGTCCTCTTCAATTCTCAAGGACGTGTAAAAGGGGGGACAAATCTGTTCTTCTTATGAGAAGACCCCCGGTAAAGGTGGGAACAGATGGCTCAGATTAACATTCAATAAAAATAAAGATACGTACCAAAGTTGAATGATATATTTTGTCTTTGACTTTTAATTTCAATATTATTAATGCGGATAATCTACGTTCCACCCATTTTTCCTTTTAAAACTCCTTTAATTGTTACTGTGCCTATAAATAAATGGCAAAATCCAGCGCAATCTCCGACCAATATTTTAAATAGTTTTAAGATTTGTTTTATTAATTCGTAAATTAATATGCTGTTTATATTATCTACTGTGGCGGTGCCGGTGGATCTGTAAAAATAATATCATCATCATAGATTGTGGACGCGCCCGACTGACGACTGTCCCCACACGATACGACGGATATTTTTACACTTTCTTATTTTATTCTTGTTGTCATTGAAGAAAACTGACACATAAATATTAAACAATTAAGAATAGCCCTGTTAGTAGTAGTTATCATAATTTTCTTATATTTACCGATTGTAAGTAGATAATCATCTCTTTCAGGCGTTCATATGAAATATTGTTGTAGGTACCTGAAAGAAGAAATACTATTATTAGATTTATAGCTAATTCAAATTTAATATACTAAAGATATAATATAAAATAGCCGTCAATATTATTTAAATAAAGTTGTATAAGTGATTTGTCTATTTTACTCTTTATTGCACAAAAGCACGATTGGCGGACTTAATATCTGAGGCATTCTCTACGAAACAGTAGAAACAGTTGAAAAAGACATGCATGGCGATTAAATTAAATAATCAAAATATACTATTTTATTAACACTAAAGCATAATTAAACGAAACTAAACGCATTTATATAATAACTAAAGTGTGAATGTATAATTACTAGATACATAATGTTATATAAATTAAAAATATTATAAATATGAATTATAGATAAAACAATAAATATTAAATAGTATTATTAAATATTGGTGGCGATTACGTTGTACCACTCTCTAAATTACCCTAAAAATCTTAAATTTCAAATTAGTTTTAGTCTTGTTGTCTAAAATTAGCTTGACACTTCTAAATGTATTTTCACATGTAACCTATACAACAGAATAAGACAGGTATACTAAATCCTCTCCATTACAGAATAGACAGCACTAAAGCTAAATTTATTTAGGTTTAGTCCAGTTTGTGCCAACAGAATCGCCACCATTGTCAAACTTAAACCTTGGCTCTAATTTTTATGAATAAAAAAATAGTATCCACAAAACAGACAATAGTTATAACATACCACACACACACGCACACCCACGTAATATGATAATTGAGTCAAAGGTCTAGCATGGCGTCATGATTTAAAAATTAATATGAGTTCAATTACAATTATTGGACTATAAATTAGTTAGCAACACACAGGTCACCCGAGGGCTACCTATATTAATAGACACCTCATTGAACTTGATACTTGTCCTTCATAATTAATCATAATTGAAGCCAAATGGCGTTTCTAGCGTCGTCGAAGGAATTCCTAGTTAAATCAGTGCCTTTATTACTGTACGTGTCAAATGTCACTGGGCGATAATTTACAGGGTCAAGTTCGGAGGTGGGCCGCTGCGGGTGGGTCAAGGTCGAGGAAGATAGGGCTGTCAAATATATGTAATAGGGAACTAATTTACTAATATTGAAGTTTAATTTATTAAATTGAATATCGCTTTATAGTAATATTAACTTGGTGTCAGTGTTTTCAAATCAGTACACAGGACTTTGTCGTAAACACTAGTTTAAGATAACAGCATAGACATTTTGGTGTAGCAAACAATACCTTTTTTCTCGTTTATATATTTTGTTTAATGATTATTTATTTAAAGAAAAATATAAATAAAAGCTTTAATACAGATTCAATGTCTTAGCTTCGGCTTCCTTTATTATTTTCAAATTCTCATATCATGAGAAATTTAATGCAAGTATATTACACATTATAGTTTTCCTAACATTTGGACAACGCTACCGTTGCTTACTACGACGCTACGAAAACAGCCCAAAGAACTCAAAGAAAACGTATTAATTTCTGATAATACACGAACAGCATCGTCATGAAATAACGGTCATAAATTATATTATTTAATTGAACTTTTTTTTGATCAACTTTGTTCTAAACCAATGACTGAACGCAAGTATTACTGTCTACTTTGGAAAGGATTAAAGGAACAACTTGTTTGTCGTAGGTCCAGCCCGGGGCGGGCGGCGCGCCCTGCCCCCCACGCCTCGCCCGCCGCAGGAGGTGCTCCAGGACATGCTACTAGACCTACCAAAGAATTAGTTTTAAGTAATACACCATAACAGTTATAATTATAATCAAAATAGATTTACTGACGAGTTTAGTGTTTCAAGAATGCGACTATTTAGTATTTACGTCAAATAGATTTTCTAGTGAGTTTACTTAGTCGTGTTTTTTATTTGTCAGTGTTGAGTAACACATGCTTAAAAAACTTACACTATTTCAACAACAAACTATGTATTTTACTAAAACTTGGTTCCGTTTCGATCGAAGATTGTCAAGTATAATATAATGTTCAGATCATCACGTTAAATACATTTTAGTATTTGCAATTGGCAAGCAGTCGGGAACGGACATAAAAACTTCCGATGTGAAGTATACCCGATTCACCTTCAGATAGATTGGTCAGCTTTGTTGTGGTCACCCACGTATCGATTATCGAGTAATCATCGAATGTAGCTAAATTTGGAACAGCCAATTGCTGCTATAAATATATGAACACCTAAAAGAGTAAGTTTACTACATTTTTAACGCATATAGTAACTAAATACGAAAGGTCATTTAAAATAAGTTTTTTACAACTTCAATAAAACTGTGTTTTATAGGTGTAATTTCTACTTAAATATATCTGATTTTATGAGCATTTCTAAGCATTTGCACGTTTAACTTTGACTGTAATAGTTAATAATATAGTAATTGTGTAACAAAGTAGCGAATTATAACATTTTTGCACGAAAATCGATGTATTATTATTAAAATACCTGTTTAGTAAAATATATTTTACTATACGCTTAGGTTGTCGAATGAAATCCCTAATGGGGTTTTCATAAGAGTCCGTTAAGAATAAAGTGTCCAGATGCTGCGGTACGCTGTTATCTCCTGGTGATAAGTGATCACATGCATGTTTGTTACGCGCTATTTATATAAAAAATTTGATTGTAGTCTGAATGTGACGAAGTTGGTCAAATTGTCAGTCAGCATCTACACAGGTCCATTAACCCAGAGGTCGGAAGTGCTGATTCAGTAAACATCTACATAACATACAGATTTTTATTTCCGTGTGAGTATTAGCAGACATGAAGCCTACTTCATGAGGTGGTGGTGGCGTGACCTGGGCAGGTCATTGGTAATGACTCTGTTATCTTAATTTCGTCATTGAGCAAGCACAAGTTAAATGCCGCTTCATGATGTAATTCCGCGGAAAATACTATTGTTTCTTCTTCACGTATGAATCGGGCGACATTGAAAATCATTCGTTCCCGTCACGCGTCCGGAACGTGACCGTATCGGACGCGGCCGGCATCACAACGCGGACCACATACCGAGTACACCTGTATCGGCTCAACATAATTATGTTAATATATTAAGAAAAGAAACAAACAAACTACCCTCGATAGAATGGACAGTTACACAAATTTGAATTTAACGTACATAATTCGGGACCTATCCCAATGAAGGCAGATATGTTAAAATAAGTTACAATAATAAACAGAATTGTAATCTCAACGTTTTATTAGGAATATAAATGAACCTGTCCAACTTTAGATATTGTTTTTATTCAACTCCAATGTCCAACACCTTTTACATGTGTCATTAGTTTCACACTTATTTTGTCGAAACATGTGGGAAATGAATCGATTAGTTTTCGACCGAGCCGTGCAATCAGTTCCTATAAAGAAATGATAATATGATTTATGTAGGTATGCCGCAGTCCAAGTTGATAAGGAAAATCGTATTTGGATTAGATATTTTGAGCTTTTGTGAGGAATTTTTCAAACAGTAATCACAGTACCTAGGTAAGGTTGCCTTGACGTATAATTTAGCTTTGGAGAATAAGCGCACATTTGTTGTGTCATTGACAAATTAGTCATGTTCATGCCATTACGTGTCCATATTCTTAAAATATATTTTATTTGTACAAATTGACTCCCACGCTATGGTATCATTAAAATTATCATTTATTTTATAGTAAGCTTTCTTAGACAGGCTTAGGCTTTTATAGTAGTTTTAAACTAGTACATTTAAATCAAATTCAGGTACGTTTATGGATATGGAGTCTATGAGGTATTTTACGTTTCTTATGTCTCTACATAAGGAACTAAATAGGACAGGAAGTGTAAGACGAGACAATATCTCTAGCATGGCACGCTTATGGTCATAGCTGGTGTTTCTGGTGTAATTTTATCAGAATAGTGTTTGAAATTAAGGGCTTACTATAAATAATGAGTTGGTAAACAGGACGGGCTAACGATTAACAATAATAAGTAATGACTGATTGACTGTTGATCCGAGACAAAGAACAATTTAAATAAATGGTAACAAATAATCTGTGCGGTTGTTTTCTTCTGTCGGCCATTTTGTTCGATGACGAGGTTACTTCCGCCTGGTGTTGTTTGTGCTGCGGTAATCAGTGAGTTGCGCAAAAAATTCATTGTAAAAGGACTATTATGCCTGATCTCGACTGCCTTGAGCCAAGGCCGGAAAGAGATTGGCATTTCTTATTTATTTAGATATAATTAATATTAAAAATGTATAGATCCCATATTGCGTGGATATATATAGGTGATGAAAACGTTACATTTACATAACCCTAAGCAGATCATATTTTTGTAAATTTTTTGAATACAATTTTGATATGTCAATAAATTTTTGAAAAGTATTTATAAAGGAAAAACGATCAGCCCGCCTCAGAATATGTATTTTATAGTTTGCAGTATTTTTCTATATACACCTATATTCTTAAAATTGAAGTTATAAAATGTAAGAATTAGGTATGTAACTGAAGCAATGAGAATTTAATAATGTTTGTACAATTGTTCGCATGTTTAATGTCTCTACTGTCAATAAAACTTAATGACACAGAGGCTTTTGAATCTTGGAATAGAGGCCTTAACATTCACGAGGCAGTCAATCAAGGTACACTTGACTTGTCTCGTTCCAGGAACTTGTGTACACAGTGGTTGTTTTATATAATGTAACGTATTACCTAAAATTACTTAAAAATTATTATATATAGTAACATATTACCGGAACGAGGCACAAAATTGTTTTTGAATTCCTCCATCTTCGTTGTCTTTGGCATTATACTTAATCTAAATTTATCAAAAAATTAAACTTGCTTGTTTTACGAGAATATTACATTAGGATTGATGTGCTCATGGCCTGGTGGCCTGACGTACAAGCTATGTACATGTCTAGGCACCAGAGTTCCACAAAGTTAAACATTTAACTTTTTCTTATGTGAAATATATATAATAAAATATATTGTAAAACTTTGTGGAAAGAAAATAATGATTATTATTATAATAAAATAATTATAAAGGTATGTATACATATACTAACACAAGAGTTTTCAACAAACAATAAAAGACAACAGAGTTTTTGGGATTTAATATTGTGCAGATATTATTAATTAATAAATCGTATTGTTTGTAGAGTAATTAGACCGAAAATATCGCTACGTGTGCGCCCTACCCGTCCCAATTATGTCTGGTCATAATTTTCGTAGGCATACTTATTAAAGTGTCTAAACAAAAGCTCCGTCTGTCTGGTAGTTACAACCGTGGCCTTGAATTAGTGCGGAGTGTTCCGTGTGACGTCACCGCTGACGTTGACGTCACTGCTCGCGTCAGACGGGTTTATGAGCCGGGTGTGTCCTGTAGGTTGACAACAGGCACTAACCTGCTTGGGTTAGATTTGTTTGGTAAAAAAAATCAGAATCTACTGTTAATAATGCAGGTAGTTATAGGCATTTAGAGGTGTGCTCTCGTGGAGAGTAAGCGGAGCCCTCGGAACGTAACGCATAAATGACAGTGCTGGCGGAACATTGCTTGTTCATATTATAACAAGGGCTCCTACAAGAGAAGCCAAAAGGTGCCAGCCAGGTGGAGGTGGCTAGGTCAGTATGTCGCATGATGCACAAGTTATCTTTGACTCCTTCTGCTTACCACCTGGTGGTACCCAGTCATTAACTGTGTTTTACTGTGAACTGCAGTAAAAAGGAAGTGCTTCGAAAAAATTGCCTACCAATATCATTGTATAATAATATAAATTACTCTATATAGAAATAAATAACAAATTTTCCGCATATTAAGTTGATAACACTATCACGTGATAATATTTCATGATACCACCTATAATCATAAATTGACTTCCAGCGATGTATGAAATTATGATTAATAATACTATTAACCTCTTTAATCCATTTTAAAACTGAAAGAGCCTATTTCGACAAATTATAGTCACCCATATTTTGTAATGTATACAATACAAAACGAAATCAACCTAGGTACAATAGGTTGATTTCATGGTTGGCTGCGGGTCCACGGGCCCACTCTGTCCGCATCTAAATTATTATCTGAACCTTGAAATATGTGCAACAATTTTTTTTATCAATATTAATTACGTCAATATTTATTTATTTAATTCAGTTTCGTCTATTTTATTGTCATTTACACGAGTTAATAAATTTGTAAAAGTTTTTCGACTTTCAAAGAGATGATTATTAAAAGTCTTTAAATATTTAGATAATAAGAGTATATCTGGGTACTCTATTGATATTTTAAGTACGAAAAGTATTAATCAAAGAGTCCAGTTTGATTTCGTGATATTTGTTAAATTAATTAGCAGATAACATCACGCCATACCAAATTACAAAATTACTGTAAAAATCTTTGTATTTGGGTACATAAGATACAAAGCTTCCTTAAGAACTTATATTATTATTAGAACTTACATTATTAAAATAACGATAAATATATTGTATGATCACCTGCATCGAAATATTGGGTGCGAAAACCCGGTCCACAATCGTCGCGCTAGTCCAGGTACAGGTACGTACATGGGCGCTTCTCTCCTCCACGACACGACTCAACTGAGCAGAGGTCCGAGCCTTAAAAGGCACCCTCAGGATTGTCGCTCTGTCATGGCTCGAGCGCCGTGGAGACCCTAAGGGACAGCGGGACAACTCCCCTGGAGGTGATGCCTGTCGTTTAGAACTCCTCCAGAGGCGAATCGCCCCTTAAGGCTTGAGGACTCTTCAAGGTTCTCGTATCCTTAAAACCCCGGTAACGCTGTAAAGGCCATCTACCAACAGTATTAGTCAGTCAAAAAAAATGCATCATAATATTCTGCTGAGAGGTAAACGATTGGTTATGAAGTCATTCTAATACAGATAGACTCTGTGGAAGACACTACAAAAGTCCTAGATCTTTGTACATTAGGGCTTGCAATAAAGATATCGAGTATAGATACATAGATCTGAATAGCCTACTGATATACTGAACGGCGAAGGTCAAACGTCTTAGAGTTGCCCGAGCGGCAACATTACCTTTGAACAAAGAATCGGCTCTTCAAACTTCAAGATATCCGTGGTGTACGGAAAATAAACACATGATAGTATAATACACATGCCGCGGGTTTGTGAATCATATATTACATTAAACAATTCCCCATTGCTATTTTATACCAGATGCAACCACCGTGAATGAACTGTATGAACAATAAACACAGATACCTACCTATATCGGTGTATTTAGTACTTAATTAAAATTTACTTTGAAATGAACATTTTTAAAGATTAAAGGTGTTTCGCATTTATTTCAGAAATATAAGTTTATAAAAAATCAAATTTGCAAAGCATGTTTTTTGTATGATTCCGAAATTAGGTGGTGTAAAGTAATTTATTATATGTGCATGCATATAAACGCATAAATGTAGATGTCATTAATATGTTCATGCGCCAGATACAAATAGCCACTTCCTCGCGTCACATGCAAGGAGTATTTCCTATAAAACGTTTTAAGGAGACTGAAAGATTTTCGAGCATACCGATAATTCTCAGCAAATATTGATTGTAGATAAATATATTGTTTTTCTACAATATTAACTATATACTCATGGAATAAACTCTTATGTTACAAAACCCTCTATTATGAGGTCAGGGAAGCATTTGGCAGGGGCATGGCCAATTTTATTAGGCAAGTGGTTACTACCAGTTGACGTCACCCTTCGGTCCGCAATGGATGACGTCATTTCTAAGGTGGCTGGAGGCTGATGAGATCACCGACTAGAGGCTGATGTAATGACATCACGCTGACTGCGTGACATTTTATCTATACGCATAAAGTATTTTATTCTCGGAGTTGTACTCAGATCTCAATTCTCTGCGTCATTACTATGAACTAATGAAACTGTTTAAATGATTGCATTTTAATGAGGTTTCCAATTATTGTTTTGTATACTGGGGATGACAGACATTCAACTGCTTGACTGGATGAGCTTATTTCACTCCAAATCTCGTGAACCATCTGTCTGCTGTCCTTTTGTACTTTGATAGAGTTTCAGGCAATGCTCTCCATGAACGGCGATGAAGGGTGATTATTGTTTTCCACGTACTCAATAGGAATTTATCAGTATTGCGCTTATGACGTAGACCCTACAGAAGTCTAAGTATGGAAAATGGTTGACTTAAGGAGCGGTTTTCAGCTAAACGAAGGCGCGCTGCAATCAATACCCAACGAGTACATTTTAAACAGAATAAGTCTACACATTATTTATAATATACGTCTTACTGCTGGGCACAGGTCTTCTTACGTGGTACATTCACATGAGGAGTTTGGGCAATAACACCCCCACGACTTGGTAACTAAAAAAAAACCAGTTTTTTTCGGTTAAGGTTTCATTTGATTTTTTTTGTGTGGTGTTTGACTGACTATTTATGTACAATAATATATTAAATAAATAAAATTAAAACTGAAATACGTTGTCTTTTACAAAGGTTGTATGTTTACTTAAGAGCACAGCCTCACGGTGTGGCGGGCGGGTCGGTCGGGGCGGGCGGCAAGCGTTAGTTGCGTTGCATCACCTCCTCAGGGTTCCGGTTCACTGCCTCCGCAAGGACACCTACGCGGTGTTATTATCGTTCGACACTCTATTTCGCCTATAATTTATCTTCCAGGTTACAAAACCTTAAGCTAAACCTTAGAGCTTTATCGATGTTACTAAAGAAGAAGTGTACTTTATAATTCATTATCGTTCATCAGTCATCATCATCATACTTACGTACCTCCCACTTCCCTCCAACTAGCTTTTTGGACACAAGCCTATCTATGTATACAAGAAAACATATGGATAAAGAACGTGTTTCCGTTTCCTATGCAATAAACTTTGTTAATTAATAATTTTGGCAAATCTAAATTAAAAAATACGCGGTACCATTATCACGTCAAGTGCAATCCAGCGAGGTATTTTTCTTGTGAAAGTTCTTAAAAACACAATAATTAAGAACCTATTCTGTCTTATTACGAGCACTTCAATCGATTGGACTTTAAAAATATGGTTCAGTGAAAACTAAGTACCTAACATTTCGTAAAATTTAAAAATGCTTTATTTTTAATACTTTGTGTTGATTTAAGTTAATTAGGGTCACCTCAAATTTATGTAAGCGGTTTATTGTGTCCTTCGCAATTTATCACTATCTCTCTCTTTTCTTCCATATCATTATATCCTTCCATCCTCTGTCGGTCTATATATTTTAAAACAAATAAATTGTTGAATAAATAGTAACGAATACTTTTTTTTATTACTAAGGATGTCCATGAAACAGCAGGAATAAATTTCCGAACATAGTTTCAATAATAGCCCTCAATAATAATCACTTACTTATAATGGAAAAAACCGAAATACAATTAGATGCTGATAAATTGACGAATAGTAGAAAAAATTATGTTTAAGTAGGTTTATGATACGTAATAATTTTAACCCTGCAAAGTGGTCAGTCTTTACAGAAAAAACAATCTCTTGCAAAATGTGTGTATAAACCAACTTACCTACTTACATGCAAACAAGAATTTTCCTCAGTCGCACCTTCAAAACGCCAATGCATAATCGCTGCTCGAACAAGTTTTTGTATAACCTTCATGGCATATCTTGTTTGTTATCTATGCATGTATGCAATATGCATGCTGCGCCTGCGAAGACTTTCCGACAGTTATATTTAGTATTTTTCGTCTTTTTCATCTGAAGAATATTTATAGTTATTTCTATTTGGATGCAAATTAATACAATACAAATTTCGACTAATTCTACATCGCTCTACACACTTGGTTTTTTATTAATTGGATAAAATTGTAACCAGAGAACTATGTATTCCACATAAATACACTTATAATCTACTAGATTCGGCTCGCGACTGCTGCCGCGTGTTTAGAGATCTCTCATAAATGTTATATAGTCTACCTTAAAAATAGATTATCCAACGGAAATATAATTCCAGTCGATTACCAGAGATTACCCCTACAACCTCACAAACGTTACCTCGTTATAATATAGGCAGATAACCACTTATCAATATATTCTGGCATTTACCAGAACATAGTATACTTTATGGTTGTTGACAGTTGTTAAGCTGATTAAGGTTGAATTTCTTTGAAGAGTTTCAAACTTAATCAGCTAAGCAACTGTGTTTTTGTCCGCTCGCTTTTTTAGTTTAAAGATTAAGGAAACAACATAAAAGATAGCATAAAATATTTTAAAATAATCTTTATTGGATGTTATTTTATCTTGTTTACAATCAATATTACTGTACACGCGGGCAGCAAGCGGTTCTAAGGTGCTGCGGTTCGCAAGTACATTAGAGGGAATGTTGTGCCAGGGTGTGTTAGGAAGCCACTCCAGGGCATAGCCCTGAAACCGGCATAGTGATGATTGGGACTGCCCCAGGTAGTAGCCCTGGCAAACAGCAGCGAGCGGGAGGTAAACTGCCGAAGTTGCATTTTGGTGCAGCTGCGAAAGGAGGTTGCCTCCTTGCAGAACACGATCACGCAAAGTCCAATGTTCAGCTGGTAGCTCGAACAATTACAATAAAGATCTTTTATTTAATCTTAGATCATCATCATATCAGCCCAGAGACGCCCATTGGTCAGCATAGGCCTCCCTCAAGAAACTCTAAACCAATCATTCTAGCGCGGCCACATCCAGCCCCTTCAAGCGACCTTTACGATATCGTACATTCTACTTAGACGGCTGCATTATAAAATGATAATCAGAAATTTTTGTAATCGGTGTTTCATCGCCAGTTTTAAACTATGATGTTTTACGCAATCATATTGATAATTCTTGTTAAATGCCTCAGTCTTAGTAAGTTGTACGAACAGACTCCTCAAATATTAAATCTTTAGGATCAAGGTTAGAAAGATACATTGCTACCATGGGAAGCTGTTAATAATAACTTGTATAATTTCATGAGATCGACCGACAGCTCATTGTGCTCTCCCTAATAGTTCTATTTCACTCTAGCCTTCAATAGTTCTGAGCTCTTAAGTAACGTTCAGGAAACACGCGAGAGAAGAATAGGCTTAGTGCTGTGTCCCATTTAATAATATCATAACGGTAAGCATACGTATATCAATGTTCATTACTGGAGTCTTTTGATACTGTATGAGGACAAACCCTGCGTAGCACTATTATATACATTATAAAACAAAGGCCGAGACCAAACACGTCCTTAAGCGAGGAAACAACACTACATTTGATCTGGGCGCGATTTCATGTAGCTAAGTAAATCTGTTTAACCATTGGATAAACTCGGGTTCGATACATACTATATTCCGTAATCTTTGCACCGATCACAAACATGGATTTGACACTGCGTAATGGTGGACTCCATTAAAATAATTATAACTGTCTTATAAATCTTTAAAACAAAGAAACGTTTATTCCATTATTTATGAGAATAGTGTGTTAATCGTCACAGTCATAAGGCAGTTAATAATGACGTAAATTACAGGCATTATACATCTAGGGTTGTTGCCACCTCTTTAAACATTAACTATTTAATAGTTTTTCGTTTGGCCTGGGTGGAAAACATTGGGGGGGGGGGGGGGGGGGGCAGGTATTTAAGTGAGGGACAAGGATATTCAAAATCAACCGTTTGCAATGATAACAAGAAAATGCTTGGAATAATTTCGGATACATCAGCGCTAGCCCCGAACACTTCACTCACTTTTTTAAATGTATGGACCAAAGGAGGCGACATCGTTATAAGTGGATACACTAAATAGGTGTTGAAGAATATTATTGAATTAGAACAACTATGTTATATGAGCGCCTGTCACGATGTGTTCATTGCCAATGTCGATTACGTGACGAGATCGTAAAATATCGCATTGGTAAATGTTAAACGGTCCCAGCTTCATGGCCGATGACGTCACTCTGGGGGTATAAAAATGTTGCTATAAGGGACACATCTCTTTAATTGTGGTTTGAAGGACTTACATGTATATAAACCTGTCAAGATTGTGACAATGATATCACGCGACCTTAGCTATGTTGTAATACTGTTATGTTTTCATAGAATAATCTCGCGGTCGTTACGTCAAAATATTCTAAACAAAGGAACAAAGATGGTTCATTACATTTATTAGATAATTTACTTTATGATGAAATTAGTATTTATTGTAATTAGTAGGTAATATAAAGTGTAGAACATCACAAATAAGTGAGTTTAAAATGTTAAAAGAATTCTTTGATACATTGAAAACTTTCTAAAGAAATAAAACTTTTTACTGTGTATTCGTGGTCTGTGAGTGAGATGTTTAGATTAAAAACTGCAATAACTTCCGTTGCGTGCGCACGGCCGCCGCGATTAGTGTTAGGGTTGTCTTTGAATTTGAATTATGTATAAATATGCAATATGCAGTAGTATTTTCATATTAAATATAATATTACCAAATCCTAATCATAAGGTAAATTTAAATAAAAATAACTTAACACTTTAATAGTAGACTTTTTGAAACAGCATTTAATGAATATAAGAGAACTTGATACGACAATTAAATACTTTTTTTTTAAGTTTTTTCACGCTTGTCAAAAACAAATTAAGTGCGAGCCCTTAACTCAAGACTGGCCGGAACGCGCGCAGAGAAAGTGTGGGCGCCACGTGACGTCATGCCGTATAGCGCGAGGGAGTACACGCGCCTGCGCCCGCGCCTGCGCCACTGCTAACACATCCGATTCAATTGTGGAACTATCTCAACGGATATTCGTGTTATTGTTATACAATAACCATAAACAATTATTAATAAAACGTCAGTTTGGAGCGCTATAGGCGAGGCAGTTTATAAAACACAAACTAAAATAAGATTCAACAAATACTAGAACGTTATGCATTAAGTAAACACAATATTAGAAAGTAGGCTCAATGGTATTATTCATACAAAGTTTGGGAACATCAGAACATGTCTTAATACTATGATCCCTAATAAGTTGTTTCCTGATCAATAAGGAAGCGCCCGTCGCTAATTTCCGATTTCTGTCATAAAGTCCGGTATCGTCAGTATAAAACTTTGATTTGCTTATTTATATTTTAAAAAAATACCCCTCAAGTGAGAAGACTTCATACATAAGGAGAGAACGGACGGATTATACTTGACATAGTGTTTGTATTTAAAGAATTTCTTCGTTGGTACCCTTAAGAAATTTTACTGTGAACTATGAAACTCATTGGATAAGTAAATTAAAATGATTTAAAAGATACCAAAATGCGGAAAATATTTCATATTTTACATATATAGTAGCTAGTGGCGCCCGAGCACCTTTGGAATTAATTACAAATAGAGTGGGTTGGGGAATGGCTCGCTCTTTATATAACCCCGATAAATGGGTCAATTCAAACTACCCTGAACTACTTAGGGCCGATTTGACCTGGTTTTGTGGTCCTTACTACACCGTAAAAAGGTATGAGGTTTTGCATAATAATAGAATCTTTATTTGTGGAACAAATGTAAAATAGCCTTTCGCTGTAGTTTTAGCTCGGAGCGCTCATTTTTAGTCAAGGGTTACTTATAGACGCAGCAGAATGTTGGAAGTTTTAAGGTTTATAGTAGAAACCTGCATCAGCATCATTTGAACATACAATGGGTCTCAGTAGCGTGGTAATATCTTCGGTTTGGGTAGCTTCTTTTATTTTCATTTAATTTTTACTAATTCAATATGTCTGCGCTGAGCCAGTCGCGGCATTCGCAGTAGCAGTCGTGCCAGTGTCTGTCGCGACATTATGCTGATCGGAGTCTTTTTTGTGCTTTGTCTTGAACAAGTCAGTTCGTATCACAATGAATCCAATTGTTTATCGGTTTCCTTCAGGATTACTGCAGGTTTACCTTTAAAAGATTTCTGATGTTTCGGATTTCAAAATCATATATTTTAAATATCACAATGTCTAATGACACATTTTTTATAAAAAAAAACTCTGCAAATCACTCGAATCCACTTAATGATAAGCAGTAGAGGAGTCCATTTGTCCAACGAAGCAGAGATCATGAATATATATTGTTTTCATATTTTGCAAAATATCAGTTATTTATTACATTAGTGTCGTGGAAAATAAATGGGCGTTCATTGACTGTTTCAATATCTGATATCATATCAGCTAACACAATAGTGGGTACCTAATCAGTAATCTTTAATGATGTTGCAACTGGATTAGAAATTTGATAACAGTCTATTTTTAATACTTACGAATGTTGACAGGAAATAAAATGCGTTTGTAGGATTATTTTATGATTGTTTCTGCTTGACCTCACGTACGTAGTCAATACAGACACAGCGGCTATATATAATGTGTCAAATATTGACGAGACTTTTTGTTTAGTTCGTCAAAGGTACTTCTGAACATTGTTATTTGTTTAAATCAATGCTTTTCAACAGTTAATTTAAGAGAACATCATAAACCCTCTATAGGCATTACCTAAAATTTACTTCATTATAACTATTTATTGTATTGAATAGAAATATTTACACTTTCGTCACATTAATTTCAGCTAGCTTCTATGATTTTTATTTATTACTCAAAAACTACTAAGCTATAAGCACTGTACATCGAAGTGTACCATAAAATAGGTTGTATAGATAAAAGAAGAAATCTTTCAGAATACAAAAGCAGACTTAATATGACATTAAGTCAGCCATTTGTACACAAATAATTTATTATATACAATAAAGTTATATATGGACTCATAAAATTTAAACCCGTAAGTATCTAAGCAGTAAATCGTATTCACTTAATACTGACAAGTGCAGAAGTATTCCCACATTGTATTTCATTTGATAAATTTGACAACCCTGTTATTAAATAAAACGTTATTCCATAGATTATCAATTTGAATGTAATGGAATCGTCACAAAAAATGTTAGTTGTATCGACTCGTCATATCATTTAATTAGAATATAATATAATAATAATATTATATAATAACATTTCTCACACCCACCTATTATTTAGCCCAAAATAAGCATCATTAAGAGCTTGTGTTATGGATACTAGGTAAATATCAGAAATATACTAAATAAACAAACATACATGACTCGTGAACAAATATTTGTACTCATCATACAAATATATGCCGTTACCGGTAATCGAACCCGGCACCTTAAGCTAAGAAGACAGTGATATTGGCTACTCGACCAACTGCCGTCATGAATTAATAATGCGTGCATCCTTGCATGTTGCCTGTAGGGATATTATAATTATACGCTTATTCCATTGGACTACGAGACTTATAATTTATTAAATTAAAAAGTTAATTATTGCCTGAAATTCAAAAATATCTTCTCATTTTCATTTGTATATCGCGTGACGGTATCTTGGTACGCAAGCTTTGGTAATAAATAACTTATAATTAGTAAAATGGTTAGGGCGGTGCTCGCTATATAACTATGACATAACGATGGTGGCGTGAAGCAGTAACCAAGGAATGATGGAACACCGAGCCTTGGGAGTGGCATTGACGCACAAGGCGCGGACATTGCTTTACCTACATGGTTTTACTGATATAAATGAAATCTAAAATGAGGGAAGATGTTAAGTTCCGTTATTAAACTTGCCCTGGCTGCCTAAGAAGAGTTGATTCACTGGTAATCTTCGTCACTACATACACATGTATTTTACTTAAGAATCTTTAACTTTTAAAATGCTACCGGTCCGAGGGTAAGCATAAGAAAATCTATTAGATACAATTGTATTTAAAAGAATAAAATGGACAGTACATACATACGTCTCCATTGAGTGTTTGCACGGGAGATGGATTTTTAGGGAAAATATATGTTACTCCATTGTTAATTAACCCAATCGATATTAGACACTTACCAATATTTTTTTTATATTGGGCTCAGCAAATGATTCGACACCACCTGATGATAAGCAGTAGAGGAGTCCATATGTGAAGATAGCTAGTGAAGCTTGCGACATACTGCCCTAGCTCTCCTTACCGGCCCAAAAACTGCTTTTAATAAGTTTAAAACAACAATAAAAGCAAAACTGTTTAAGAAAGCTTACCATAAAATAAATGATTATCTTATTGACATTTAAGCGTGGGAGTAAGATGCTTAATGACGATTCATGAAAATAATAATTCGTATTAATAATACACGTAACGGAAAAAGTAATTTGTAAATGTTATTAACATTTGAAGGCTGAGAAGTTTCTTGCGCCGCTTCTCTCCAAAGTTCAAGCATTCGTTGAAGCGGGGGTAGGGTTTAATTTTTGTCGATTTAAAAGAACTTAGTTATGGAGTCTATTTAAATAATAGGATTTTTGATTTTGATTTAATTGCACTCAAATTTTGTTCGATAGCATAAAACAAATCTCATATACCTATATCTACATATACTTTGACTTAGCGATTGCGAATAGGTATTGAAATATAAATAAATACACACAACAGAGACACTCTTCTCCAAAATACTGACGGATTCTTTTAGACTTTCAAGAACAAGCATTTTTAAGTTAATGTAAGGAGGCGACAAACGCAAAATCACAACAAGGAGTTGCGTTGCGTGCTAACACTTCTGTTTCAAGGTTGTGGTATATTTAGAACTGCCAGAGAGGATTGATTGTCGCACGAAAATATTGACTTGTTTTGAACAAAACGTTATGTATACTTCTTTTAACTTTACTTCTCGAGAAAAACTGAACTCCTGTTAAATACCATGAAGAAGACTAATATCTAAAAATAAAACACAACTTAGTATCTTACTTATTTATTATATTTCTCTTTAATGAATTTGCTTATATGGTATCAACTCCTCTCACTTTTCAGCGGAATCCTTCAGCAAATCACAATCTTTTGGCAGTAATAATCTTCTCTCGTCTTCGGAATTCTGCTAATATTTTTTAGATTGACCTTTTAACAGATGATAAAACATGACTTTACTGACATCCTTTTTTAAAATGGCGACTTTATCTTCATTTCCCGCCGCGTACGTTCATACAAAGTGAAATGAGTCTACGTCTAAATGTAATCTACTTACTAAATACTTAGACTTTATTTATTTTATGTACTACATTAAACAGAGTTACAACTACATAGGTGCTAACTGTGAGATAGAAATACACTAATATGTGTAAACAGTTTAGACAACATAATAGAAAGATGACAGATGACAGATGACACTGTATTAATTACACTGATATGTTTTCAGTGTACATAAACTCATACACCATATTACATATATTATACTAAAGAAGAATTATTTAGATACTCTTTATATATACTTTTATTTTTATAAATATATATATTTATTTATTTTAAGGGCAATCAATAAAAACATGTACCAACAAAAATATTTAACTATAGCATAGACATTAAATTAAGTACAGTTTTTAATTAAAGATAGCCACGGCTTGCGATGTGGAAGTTATAATGTTGATATCTATTTAACTTAAGTTTATAAAATTTTAAATATTTTTTTATTTGAAATATATTTTGACGAATTAGGGCCAATGCTGTTATTATTGACAAAATAAAAAAATCGATTACTTCTTAAAATGAATTGTTTTACCCTTTTTGGTGTTTTGAAGTCGAATTTTAGTTTTGTATAAAAACTTTTTTTTTTTACTATTTTGAGTGTCAAGTTTCTTAAATCAAAGAAAGATAGATACTCAAATAGCTTCAGATAATAATATAAACTCATCTACAGTATACTTGATCGAATAAATAAAGTATTTTGAAAATTGGTTCACAAATGACAGAGAAATCTGAGCAAAAAAACAAACAGTGTAACATATAACCTCCTCCTTTTTTGATGTCGGTAAAAAGTTTAAAGTCAAGAATGTTGTCTCTCAGAAAAATAATGACTGAATATTTCACTGTACCATGTGGATTGAGCCAACGCTGGGTCAAGGAGGTTGGCTTTTAAACCACCTTGACAGTAGGAGTCGCAGTTGTTTTACATTTACGTTAAACACATCGGAGTACAAGGTGGGACTAATTGGTAAAACGAGAGCATCATTAACGTTGTCACAGCCAGTTAAATACGCATTATTAGGTTTACTTAATACTCGAAAATTAATCGTCACATGATAAGCACCCGGTTTTGAATATAAAAACAATAATCAGTAAGCACATGCACCCGTTCATTGAGATAATTGAATAGAATAGAAAAAGTTTATTTTTAATAATTAATAAATTTATATTAAATACATACTAATAGTGAAAGTCTAAACCTATCTATACATATAATAAAGCCGTCTGTACATCCTAATTAACAAATGTTAGCAAAGGAATAAAAGAAGAGTAGCAAATCACAAAAAAATTCAATTTAAGAATAAAAATTGAAAAAAGTTAGAAATGCCGATTCCACGCGGACCAAGTCGCGGGCAACAGCCAGCTTTTAAATAAAGATAAGATAAGATAAGATAAGATAAATTTTATTGTGATTCTGTGTACAATAAATAGATCTTACAGTCACATGCATAAGTCACAACAGATTGCCATTTAAACTTCTAGATTTCAGTGGAAATTAATGACCCAACGCTACTAGGTAACAAATTATATAAATACTGCATATATTGTACATGATACATAATACTACGTATCGGAAATATATTTTCATTGGATATTACGTTACATCATTGATAGAGGAATCCACTAAATGGCATAGCTTCGTATCGCGATGGGTGGTCTCTGCGACCAATACGTGAAACTATAGGGTTATGAAAGGATTATTTATAAAAAAAATATAAATGAGAAACTCGCACGATAATTGAATATGCTCATTCTTTAGAATTAATCTTCAAAGACTAATTTAGATAATTTCATGTCAAAAGTGAAGCCTGAAACCGAAAACGTAGGTTTTCGCAACGCATAGGTAGATCGTGTACTTACACAACAACTAATGTACAAGTAATTGCCAAATAAATGCCATTTCCTTAACTACTGGGCGCTGTCTTATCATTAAAGCGGTAATTTAAACGTGGCAAGAAAATGATTAAACTTATCAAACTGAGCCGGGTTTGACTGGCTGCAAATTAGTTTATTGACCAGTTTGTTGACCGGTTTAAGCCAAATTTAAAAACGGAGAAGGTTCTCAATTCGAATGTATGTCACTGTATTTGTTTTATGTGTACACACACACACTACAACCGCAAATCTTTTCCCGGTGTGTATTCTTTTTATATTCAAAAGGAGGTGTAATCGTTTAAAGATATATCCGAGAAATTTTTGAGTATCTCTAATAATGCGTATTTAATTGATTGCGACTACGTTAATAATGTTCTCATTTTAACCAATGACAAACAGACAGGCAAGTTGACGGCCACCCATCTACCTTCCTCAAACCATACTCCAAATTGTATATATTTTTTCAGATTTGGAGTAGAAACAACTTAGCTTTTCTATTTAAAATATAAATTACAGCTCTGACTCCACAAGCACTTTTTATTCAGATAAGGATCTTAAATAGAACATATTTCGCCTTCTAAGTGTTTTGAAGTCGGCTTTTATTTTTGTTTGAAACTTTTTTTTGACGTTATTATAATCGATTTGTTTAAGTTTAAAGTGATAAAACAAATTGAAGGAATCTTCCGGGAAAATATATTAAAAAAATGTACCCACGAGCTTTGAACCGACGCCATTTTTAACCCGTATTAAGATCCAAAACTTAAGTGGAAAAATATTTCTCGAATTTCTTTAAACACGTAAATGAATTAATCATTTATATTTAAATCCATACTGAATTCTTTAGATACTTCCTAACAGCATTAATGTCGGGATTCTACTATCTATCGACAGACGGTTATGCTTACGATACGTCGAATTCCTCGTAAGCAAAACCATATGTAGGGACTATATATAGAAACCCACCGTAGTAATATTAAATAAATTATTAACATCAGTATATTTAGGCGCATGTTTTTGTCGGTGTCTTTTTCACTGACCACGAGAAAAGTGAACTTTGTATTATACGTGATGGTTGATACGATTGCGAACAAACGGTGTTTTCAATTCATTAGTCAATATTCATTTTCCATAAGAAATGGACCTCCTTTTACAATATTATAAGATCCAGCTGCGGCTTTGGCAGGTGCTTAAATAAAATAAATGGCAACATGAGACAGCCCTATGATAACGCGGTTGGTTGGGGGGCCAGTCGGCCGGCCAGTACTCCCGCCGTAGTTGGCCTTGACCTGACGACGCACCTCACGTCCCACTAATTGATTCGTATCCGAAACGGTAAAGTGACCCATCTGTTGATGTTGCACTCGTTTCAGGGTTACTTGCGCTGCCGTATTATTACAAAACGTGGTTAGAAATGGAGGAACACCTCATGTTTGTTTAATTTTAAAATGGAGCATCAAGCATTTAAATTTTATTTGAAGGGTATTGTAATTAAAAGTTTCGTATTAAGTTTAACAATTCTAAATTAAAACCATCAATGACAATTGCTTCTTTGTGAGGTACCTATTGAGTTTTTTGACCGAAAACTATAAAGCAATATATGTTTAAAATATTCACAATATTCTGTTTAAATATTCAGGCAATTTGCAAAATTGTGTGACTGGCTGTGTTATTCGCATCTCTTTGAATCCAATTCAATAGGAGGGATAGTTTTGGCTTAAAGGTTTAGTTACCAGGCCAAATAATTGGAAAAAAGAAGGGATAAAATGACGTTAAGAAACGTCAAGTTAGTTGACACTTAAATGATCCATACACTTCTGACTTACTTAATCGGCATGTTTTATGACGCGTTAAAATAAGGCAAAAATGCTTAAGAGTCGCCATTTTAGTAATAACAAATGACGTTACCGGTCTTTATCTGGTTGTGTTTAACTGAAAAAGTAGTACTCAACTTAAACTTATTTTAGTACGTCCACAAGGGAATCGGGGACACTGTCAGTTAAACGATGTCATCCATATATATGATATGTGATGTGTATATCGCTAAGCACACAATGCAATATCCTATACGTATAATTTATACTGATAGTGCATGAACACATAGCAATGACTGTATTACGATAATTCTAAAGATTTTAATAACATTAACTATTTAACTGCGAAATTATACGATACATGAACCAATATTTGGTTATGTTGAGTCGAACTAGGACGAAGGTCTTTTATACCTTTATTATAAAATATTTGACTTTTAACATATGTACTGTCTGGATGGATTGTGTGTGATGTAGAAATGGAAATAGAGACTTTATCTATCTATCTATCTAATTAAAGATTTGTTATCTTCGGATTTCTGTATGACTTCATAATTAGTGCAATAAGTAAAATTTTCATTTTGTATTTTCTATTCAGTCTATTATTATATCGTGTGCTTTTTAAAATGAAACCGGACAAGTTTTCTTAGTATTTCAATTTCATCAACTTTTGAGTCTTCCACGTCAATTTAATGAAATAACTAGTATTTTTGCATCATTCCCAAGGTTATAGTAATGGAAACGTAATCAATGGTATCACACGTAATGTTTGATGTATCTCGGTTATTGCATCGTGGGCGTACAGGGATACAAACATGGCGTATAGCAACATCGTAAATTATAAATTAGCACAGCAGTTTACAGGATCAAAGCCAAGTTTATGGTAAAGGTTTCTATCTAACGACATTAGTCCAGCCCGAACCAAAAGAGCACGTGTTGTTACGTTATAACATTATTGAATTGACTAAATACAAATCTTTTATGTAAGTTTTAATAAGAAACAATTAACGATGAAAGAAGAAACATTACTGACGCTACGAAGTTTAATTAGATTTGATCTGACTGCAGTGAATTTAAGACATTTGACCAAAATCGATATGTAATGCACTTAAGAAAAGATTTTTCTGAGCAGATTGTAATTATCATCACGATTGGGAAAAGTGGCTCTATTTTAATCAATAAATACTATTGTAACTATAGATTATTGTGGATACAATGCGTGAGCCTTTAAGTCATTTTTGCGTTCAAGGCATAAAGATAATGTTCGTTTAATTAAATTAGTTGTAGAATTAACATGAAGGTTTTATAAACAACCTAGATAGTTTTTATTGACAATCTATGATCTGAGATTATTTTTAAAGGTTTATAAGTGAACTGAAATATATCATAAGTGTTTATTGAGACACCACTTTTGAAAAATGACTTGCCCTGCTTTAATCAAAATAATAACTATAAAAAACCTGAAATAACAATCTATTATGCCTAATCTTGGTCCTAAAATCAAGGGTAAAAACAAACTAAGCAGTTATGAGGTTTTGGAAAATGGTGTTAAGTTATTTGCTGAGATTTAATTAAAATAAATCTAACTATCTTTAGTAACAACGGAAATAATAAGTTTATTCAGAGATCGTTATGATAAAACCTTTTAATGCAGACGCACACACTTACAATACATAAAACTCAATCCTCCAACAATGAAGTCGATGTGTGATAACTTTAAACCAAACCAGCGTGTAAACAACTGAGATAAAGACCAGAAGAAAGCACCGACAGACGCATACCATCGCGCACGTGGTCAATATAATTAATAAGGTTTGGGTTGGTACTGTTAGCATTCTCATGAATACAATGATTGCCATAGAGGTAAAAAATTCCATTTATTTCATAATTAGTTTCATTTAAGCCCGATGTTTCCAGTTGGGGTTCAGAGTTTTAGTCCCCCTCAGTCATAAGATTAAAGAATGTGCAGATTGCACTAACCGCTAAATACATTCATCTTAATCTTTGGTAGGTTTAGATGGTGTAAGGTTGATGCTCGCTATTATTATGGTTTAACAAGCAGCAAGATGTATTTGTAGGGACAAGAACAGTCCATCGAGCCTTGAGTTTCGCTTACGTCCGATGTATTTGGAAGACACGTATTAGCCAATCGCCATAGTGAGATGTAGCATTCGCTGAACAAGTTTGACCTTACCAGCTCCACTCGTCGCAGTTATAACAATAAAAATAGTTTGTTTTACGTTCGGTGATATCAAAAGCTTTTTAGAGTCGGTATTCTGGCGCGCTATTCCCCTCGGCATTTCTATCAGGCGGGTGGCTAATTGACAGCGGCGATTACTTTTGACATTGAACACTGCTTATTATCATATAAGATGAAACGGTTTTGAGGTCAGGAACAGTTATTAGACGGGTTTATGAGAACATAAAATCACGTCACACACAACTTGTGTTTGATTATAGGTAGGTAGTAAGATTAATTTTACAGTTAGGGTGGTGCGTTAATTAATATACGACAGGATCATTTATTCTACATACATACATCTGTTATTACATTATTAAATTAACATACTTAGAAAATTTGATAGGGAAGGCAGTATTAACTAATTAACAAAAAAATCACAGCTGTTTTAGATAGATAGACTGATATGATGAAGAATGATATATGATCAGATCAATCTAGGTCACATTTCCGTCTCCGAATTCGGAAGAGTTGGAGGCTGACTAATGTCAGCAGCGAAAAGTAGACGTAATCACTTCATATGTTCTTTCATTTTCAATTGATTTTTCGTATTTCAAAAACTTTATATTATTATATAAGAAAATATTCATATTATTTCTAATGTATTTTGAAATATTAAGTCTATTAGTATATCTATGGACGCAGTAAGGTTGAAGACGTTGGATATTTTGAAATGTCTTTATTTAATGAATGTTAATTGCTCAATTTTAAAACTTTACAAATACCAAGTCCTTCTAGCAGTTCCAGTCTTAAAAGTATACTGAGTACAATAACAATATAATACAATATCATGTCGTGTCCACCAAAGATCCGATCGTGGCCGTGGGAGTTGATCTCAATAAAAAATATATTGTGAAATGTTTGTGTGATTGGAAACTCTATTGAAAAAGTAAACAGGTACATAAGTACTTGAATATCATGGGGTTATGATAACAAAGTGTTAGGTTCATTCTTGTATTTTAGGAAGGCAATTTTTTTTATACTAAACATTCAGAAACATATGTTCTAAGAGCTAGTTTCATTGGTAGATTGATAACTCATTATATTACAGAACTGCATTTTGTACGTGACCGTGGCCCGGTTACCGGCGCCTGCGCACCGTAAACAAATCACGAACGTAGTACTGTTAATATTAACCCATGCATACCTGATTATGTTTAGTTATAAATTTCTAAAATAAATGATGCTTCTGTTAACTTATTAGAAGTAAAATAAAATGGTGGAACTAGAATTCAACGTTTACTTGTAGTGCAAGTGTGAGGTTGATGCACTCTACCGATACTTATCATCTTCGTTGTTAAAATTGGACCAAAGTAAAGCATCTGTCTTACATGGTAATAAGCTCTTTGATTAGGCCTGTGGCTTCCCCCAGCAAACATTACAAACAAGGTTTGTTCTTCGATTCGCAACGCTCTGTTAACACATATTGGGTTACTAACTACTATATGCTTGTTTTCTACCATTTATATAAACCTTGCCACAAAATAGAACGTTTGTAGTTAATAGAGCAAAACAATGCCATGATGATATTACTAGGAATAAAGATTGTGTCTATAAACGATAAAGTAGCAGTGTCGGCAAAAATGGGAACGATATGACGGGTTGTGCCATTATACGCAACTTTAGTAAGAAGCACAGCCATTTTAGTTGTGATAGACGTTTCCAGATCAAGGCACATAGGTTCGGTCAAACACATGGCGTCTTACAATTGAGTTCGTTTGTACGAATGGTTACATTTTTCCTAGAATGGTACAAAATATTCATGATACAGTCACGAACTTTAAATTAGGAGTAACTTAATGTGGAATATTGCTGAAGCAAATCTATGAACTCTTTATAATGTTTTGTGGGCACTGTTGGTACGAAACTAAGGGTAATTACGTTTAAATGTGGCGCGGAGGGAAACGGATGTACAACATTTATAATCTTTAATCCACAGCCTTCAATTATATTCTTAATTTGTTAGTAATGTAACCATCTCATTGAGCAACTACATCACAGATAACATGCATATATCTTGTGGAAACAGTGTTCGAAAAACGAATCGATATAACAGTACGTAGTTTAATTGGAGATTGTTTGAAACCTTCATGGTAGACGTTGGCCATGTCTGACTGAATAGTTTCAAACAATCTCCTCAGCTGAATTTCAATCTTTCAATCAATAATCGATTAACAAGCCCCGGTATAATATATTCGCCAGCCAATTTTACATTACTTATTTATGTACAGGATCAAGAATAAACCAGCGAAGCGTGTGCGTGAATCACGCTCATGTAATATATAAGTTTTGCATGAGTCGCCAGCGAACTTCAGATTTCACTCCAAATATTTATTTATTCCGAATAGTCAATTTCTCAAGTTGCTAATTACCGATGCTAAAACTAGTTATTTAAGACATTGTCATCTCAATATTCTGAATATACCTGCAGAATAATTTTCCCATTTTTTATGCCAACATGTTTGTGAGTTTGGGGCTGTACACAGATCATAGACAGTTGTTCCCTACTCTGTATCTGTGGCCTTTATCTTATATGACTATATTACATTCTATGAACCACGCCTATACTGTGGATTCTTCCACAGTATAGCTTGGTTTTATTACAATTTAGATTAACTTATTTATGAACAGAATGATTAGTGCCATAATTTGATAAAAACAAGATATGAATTTAAACAGAAATTAAGCAATTATGTAGGGAGTAAAGGAAAATAAAAATAGCTAATCAGTTCTTTATTTAAGTCCATCTTACTAAAGTCTGCTGCCATTACAATGTTCGCATCGTTGTGTTACGGCACTTGGAGGTAAGATAGCCAGTTCCGCTTTGGTTGAGGATCCGGGTGTAGTTCGTTTCCATCTTCAGCCATATCTTCACTCACCATCAGGCATGATGAAGGTCAAGAGCAACCACGTTAAGAATTTTTTTAAAATAACAAAAGAATTATTGTTCACGATATAATAGGTCATAAGTAAATAGAAATAACACAAATGGTCATATTAGTGTTAATTTTCACAATGTTACTCAAGCCTCAGGCGGTCCTTATTCAAATAATTGAGAGCAGGAGGCAAGTCAAGTCGACAGCCAGGCAGGCAACTTTCGTATTATAGCGTTAAGCCCAGGGATAAGACGCCTCCGCGACTCGGCGCCAGCACAGCGGCGACGGTATACTGCAAGACTACAACAAGTAAGAGACAGCAAATAGAAAGCCGGTTTGACCGCCTCCACATATATACAATAAACGACGTTAAAAATGCTGAGACAAAACAATACTTATAGGAGTAGTAAGTAACTTTGAACAGGTAGTAGTACACGCAAGATGTTGTACAGAGCCTCCGATTTGAAGGCGATGTTTTTTTTTGATATACGTGTAATTATCTTGTCCTTATTTTTTATTGCATAATAATACAATTGCTTTAATAATATAACGTTGATATTTGTCACAAGAAAATACTTCACAAAAAAACCAATTAAATGAAACACAAAACATTCTAAAAAGGGAAAGAATTATGTATTTCTATCTTAAAGGTGTCTAAAATTATGGGCTTTGAAGACTATTGTTATATGCGCTATCATCATCAATATAAAGAAAATATGTTTATTTTCCATTTTAATGGGCTTAGCAAATTATTGAGTTGTTATGTAATTAACCAATTGATATATTAGTTCATACGTGTAATAGGTACATTTAGGCTGTAACCATTTTAACAGCGTATGCTTTGGTAAATATTAACGTTAAAAAACATTAAACTAAAAATAGACATAACAAAATTTTAACCTGCCAAAGAAGCATTAGCGACTTCATATGAGTTGTATGTTGACTTGACATTGGAAATGTTTATTGATTGTAAACGAATAACCACTTTGTTGACTGGTCAAGTGGTCGTGTCACGACATCATCACTCTCATGATTTGTGCAAACACCTTCACCTATTATCAATTACACGTTGACAGAATTTTGGAAAGAATCGTCTTTGTATTTACTTAATCCATCTATTGTTCCCTGAAACACCAGATAGACAAGATGCATTTCGATAATCCCAATAAATATTGCGAAATTTAAAAATGTATGAGATTTGACAATTACGTTCGAAAACTAAGCGGGGGCTTATGTCGAATTTCGTATATTTTTACATTTAGCGATTCGATCGTCACTATCAAAGTGCGTCTGGTGTAGACCCTCAGATTAATTCTTTATATTGCTGTTGTCTACAGGCAATTTTTACCTCTTATCATCGGTAACCAAATTGAAGCGATTCGATCGTTTGTCAGCTGTCAAATGGTATGAAAACGACATCAGCGCCGCCGCTGTGAAGTATTGGAAACTATGTTTTTGCATTTGTCAGTTAATACATCTACGATTGAAACGTCTGCTTGTTTCACTTTGAAATGTATATTTTTATTTCCAGAGTATTCAGAATCGCCTTTGTTGTATGGTATAATGTTAACACGGAAATACCAAGAATTTACGTCGATGTTAAATAAATCACTCTTAAATTTTCGTGTGACAGTGGTCAATATTTAGTGCTCAGGGACTAGTATGTAGAGTTTGAAATCACAAGCCTATAAGAAAACCTTAGGAAACATAGTGGTAACCCATAAATACATTGGTAATTGGTACTATAAGTAAGCATCAGAAATGGTAAAAGACCGGATCGTTTCTTAAATGCAGCGCTTACTGGATATTTTACTATTCTCTTCAACACAGGTTTGTATGGTATCCTGTGAGTCAGGAATCCAGGGAGGCCAGGGATTATCAGATAGGAATATATATTGTACCCTGGCAAGAAGCAGAAAACCAGAAGACTGCAATTGGTTCCAGACCAGGGATATATTCAAGGAAAATGAAGAGTAAATGGCTGGGAAGACACAAAAGATCCCTATGCGTTGATGTGCAGTGACTTGATCAAGACCCCATGGTACGCAGATAAGAGGAAGTAACCGTATCCAAATTTCTTTTTGTGTAATAGTAATAGGCGTGATTTAGAAATAAGTACCCATAATTTATGGTATATATTACATATTATTATAAATTCTTTATCTAGATAATAATCACAAAAACACGATCACGAGACAAGAATATAAACCAGTTAAAAGCTTGGTATTTTTTTTTTAAGTCGGCTTGAATTCCAAGGTCTGACATTATAAGTGGCGGTGTAAAACAACTTCATCGCGGGTTTACGAAAGAAAAGCAAGAATATTTCGGCTGTTAACGCTCAGCGCAAATGTCACTTGGCTTGTTTGTGGGCCGTCGACGCGACAATGACACAGTATTATCAGTCAATTCAATTTCAAGAACGTCCCATCGGAAATTTGTACGATTACCTACATTGTTTTTTAACAACTTACTTTTGTAAGTAATTGAAACAGTTTTTTGTTAATATTACTGTCATTGAAACTCAAGTCTTTTAAATTGTCTGCTTTGTGTTAAATGGAACAAAATAATTTAATTCAGAAGCAATTTACACCTTCTTAACATTTCATCAACTTTTATTTATTCTTTAGGCACTGCTCAAAGACAAAGTCAAAACATATTTATTTGAATTGACTTATTTATTCAGTTTTTTTTTTAATTTATGACGACAGGGAATATGTATGAGAAAAATAAATAAATATAACTATATACCTAATATAATTAGAAACTTGGCTCCTTTTCTGCAGCGTTTTGATTTTATTAATTAATGAACATACTAAATTAAGTTATTATTCAATTCAAAGTTCCACCAATAAAAATCTATCTCAGAACTTTAAATTTTTACATAAAATGTTTTAATAACAATACTACAGATAATAAAAAGCTCACCGTATTGCCTATACTGAGAGTTACATTTACGTCTACCTTGAAAAGATAGCATTATGGAATCCACATAAATTCTTACAAAAAATTCATGAACAACTAGGTAAGGTATTTATATTGAAGGTATGTTGACCCAACGCAGTCGTATACTACAGACGTAGTGAGTGTTGGAAAGTTCTCATCGCTCCTCGCTCCATCGTGTGATAGAGAAAGCCTGCAACTTAACCTCAGACAGAGCACTTGCGTAATATTACACAACCGCAAATACGTTACCTATTACCTGTGGCCTCACGTGTACACAATTGACGGGAATGTACTACAACATTGCACTTACTTTATTGATCTAATAACATGAAATGCCGAACACAAATTTCATTATGAACGCCGGAGGAGTTTCTGGTTAAGTTCTCAGCTTGCTTTCGCACAGTCTGCTTTGTTTACGAAAGCGGTGGTAGAAGCAACAAATGTGATGTTTCAAATAGCCTTAATATTAACTTAAATAGCAATAATATTAACTTAGGCTGAACTGCTTAATATTAAACTAAATAGCTTAGGCTTTTCTAGCTATTTATTTACTCTAGGAATACTTTTTGGCATTAAGATAACCGTTGGACTCAATCCACAGGAGTTTAAACACTCACTCTTTTGTACGGCAAGATAATATAATTATATGTATATAATTAACAAGAAATATAATGTTATAGCTAAAATTGAATTTCGTGGAAAGGTAAACTTTTCTCAGAAGCGTGTGAATTAGATAATAAGTAACGAACCGACTCTTGGAAATAAACATCAGTGGCTGGCGTTATACCAGGAACGTGGTTGGTACAATTACTCTTAACTCAACATACAAACAACCGCATTTAAGCCAAAATTACTTACATTTGTTTTTCCATCAGATAAAATTAATTGAAATAAAAACTAATATAACTAGAAAGCAGATAATATTACTAAGAAGGCATTCATGTTTGACTGTACTGGAATTGTTGGGTATAGTATTGTTATATAGTATTATTATTTAAGTATATTACCTAAGTTTTACGATCAAGTTAGATTGGTACCTCAAATGTGATAGAGTCGTAGATGTATAAAATTTATATTTTCGATTACTGATTCATTTAGATACTTAATAAGGTACCTACCTTCTTACTGGACCTAATGTTAACCATTCGAAATTGGAAGTTCCTTTTTATTGACTCGGTCTTTATACGTTCCTTTACATGTCTCACTATTAGAAAGAAGATTTAATAACGCTAATTGCTGGAATTGAGGTTCATAGTGCAAGTATTTCAGACTGGAGGCGGATAATGAAGCGCCACAAGTGATTCATCACCATCACTGTCAAAATGCATTTTTTTTTTAAACAGCTTTATGCATTAGAGTAGGCAAAGAGGTAACCAAGTACCCGCTCTAGTTAAGTGTTGATACGATAGTAAATATACCTTAAACAAATCCGCGCAGCTGGTAAGACCGAAATGGTCTATAAATGAATAATATGCTTTTATATTATTACTACACAGGTATCAGTGTTTACTGTTAAAAAAATAACAAAATTTATTAAATTATATTTGACACATTTAAGCCTTAAGAAATCAGTAATAGAATAAAATAACAGTTACTACAATGAATTAATATTGTTTGTTTTTAACTTCAAAAAGGAATTTCTCAATTCGGTTAGTATTTTTAAAATAAATCTTGTTAGGTACCATTTTAGGGGCAATACAGCTCTATACATATGATGAAATATCTACGTATTTAATAGCAGAACAATAGGGTCAAATAACCAATAGTAGAATGGTAAAGTGACCGAAATATTGTCCCACCCTTGAAGTGCGAGCTGCGTGACGTGTCACTGGACAACAGTGGCAGCGCGGTGGTGGGCTGCAGCCGCCCGCCCGACGGTAAAGGTAATTGTGTCAAGGTAAAACCAAAATCAGCCTTCTTTTTGGGTAGGTACCTATTTACTGGGGGATAATTATAGGTACCCACTTTAACTATATGTAACGAATTATCGCGAAACACGGCTATGTTGCTCTTAAATGCAATGCGGTTTCAATATATAATATGAACTCAAACACATTTGTTTGCTCGCTGGCTTGGTGGGTAAGTAGGTAATAGAAATACTAATCCACCAAAATTAAATTTAAATCATTGCTAATAGGTAATATTTGCATGTGCCTAGTTTAAAAAAAATAAGAGATTGATAAACATACTTAATGCCAGACAGATTCAGAGGGTTCTAGTTTGGATAATATTTTCTTGCAGCAATTTAACTAGGTAGGTATTTACCCAGTGGAGTAAATACGTATAGATTTTTCGCTGTGTAGCTATTTTCTTTATGCAAATTTGGAAATAAAATACAAATGGCGGGAAAACGTTTCTATACTCGAACGTCCTTGAATAAGGTATCTCGACGCTGTAACGATAAACGATAGTGTAGAAAAACACACCATTCTTTAAATAAATGCGTATTTGTTCAAGAAACATATGCTTTACTCTGCTTCTCAGTAAATAGAAATACCTTTGGATAACTATTAGATACACGATTGAAATCTCTGTAAGGTAACTACCAGGTTTATTGCATATAAACTTAGGTTGTAGAAAACGCGAGAATCTAGTTGTAAGCCTCGCTATCTAGACGAACTGGTTACGGGAACTAGAAGCTCGTTTGTAACTAGACTTACCTTTCCCGTTGAGTTGACTTCGGAGGCGCGTCAGTTCTCTGGATCTGCTTCGGCTTCTGCGGTGGGCGGCGATCCTCCGCGGCGAGCGGGCCATCTTCCCGACCACCCGCCCGGGCACTTCCTGGCCCTCACTATCACATACTTGCACCATTCGGGAAGCACTTCAACACCATTCACAACGAAATATAACGAGCACGGTTCATGAATCCACACGGACTAGTAATTACGAGTGTTTGTAAACAAAGATCAGCGGCATATTTTCAATCCATTACAAGATTTAGTTTGCAATTACAGTTACATCATTATTATTTTGGAGTAAATGAATAAGACAGTATAGATATTGACATTTTGAGTGAAGATGTTATGAAAGATCGGAAAGTTGTTATGAAAATGTAAGGCACGTGTATCCGTCGTAAGGCACTGTGAAGTACTGGCGCGTGTCGCGGCGGCCGGCGCGGGCGCGGGCGCGGTGAGGCGGTGTTGGCGGTACCGCGCGCCGGTGTACCGACGTGTACGGCACTGATGCAGACATCACGACACACCTGTCACCTGTCTGCCGCTGCCGCCGGGTGCGTACGTCACTGGGGTGTGATAACGGCACGCGGTGCACTCACCCTGCCTGCCGGTAGCCGATAGCGTGTCGTGAAATTTTATGTTGGGCGTTCCATAGTGAGGCTTGCTGAATTATGACCTACATAATTCATAGTTTTAAATTTTTGCTGTAAATAATAAGTAGGTACTTAGTTGCCTAACTAATGATTTAGAAATGTTTTACAGTATTGACGCTTACATAGTTTAAATATGTTTTGAAAGTTTACACGTTCATTAGTTCAACCGTGTAAACCTATATTTTATATGGAAAGTAATACTTACGGTTATTTGGAAAATAATATAAATACTTGTGGTTTTTAAAGAAAATAATTATTTTATTGTTATATAGTTATCAATTTAAGTATAAACTCTGGTCGAAGTGGCTTATGGGGCCCAAAGAAACTAAATAATAATAATCTAATATATTTATGCAAATACAAAAATATTATTATTAGATAGAATTGAATTTATGTAGCTGCTTACCAATAGATAATTACATTCAGTAATTTCTAAATTGTATGATCGAATACTTCTGAATACATTTTTAAATAATTTGCGCTTGGCCATTCTCACAGTACAGCAAAGCACTGGCTGATACGAACGTGAAAGTAATTAGTCCAGGCCAGTAAAGTTTTTTAAAAAAAGAAAGTAATTAGAGGCGGATCATTATAACTACATTGGTAATATGCTAGCTTGTAGATACATCTATTATCTGATTTAAGCTAGCATATTGCTGATTTAAGCTTGCATATTGCTAGGTTTATAGAATTTATATTCTCATATAAACTCGTTCAATTACAATCAGATATAGTAAGTAGTACATTAAAATAAATGTTAGTCTCAGTGTGGCCTTTACAATTTTTCATTACTCATTTTGGAAAGTAATACTTTTCAGCCCTAAGGGGAATCATTTTCTACTGACCGCTGTCAAAAAATATAAAAAAAAACTAGTTTTATATTCACATTTCTATTTCCAACTTTCGAACCCAGAACCCAATAACCGTGTTCAAACATTGTAGGTTTACAATATTTAATATAATGTTTCATATTTTATTTTTGTTACGCGTTTAAAAATATTTATTTTATTGTATCCTATTTAGTATGTATGTCTATAGAAATGTGTGAGATGTGTGGATGGGTGTTTTCTGTGTATAACTGTGACACAGTTTGTGGGCAGGGGCTCTCGTGGAAATGAACATTAACAATACAACAATTATACGTCATATGTAAGTACTAAAGTGGACCAGTCCACTTTAGTACTTACGAACCTAGTCTTCAAATGAGATCTAGTCAATTTATGGCAGGTCTCTTTAAAACTTGATAGCTCCAAATTTTAATTGTAGACAATGGTACAACAACGCAGTTTTCAGTCTCCTAATGTGAATTTCAATCGAATTGAACAGCCTTGATTGTGTTTGTCGTCATCTGTTAAATTGTGCGCCAACGACAAAAGTTCGGCTGTTGTGATGTATTAGTAAATATTTGTTTATGCGATTAACAGGTGATCGTAAATAGGTTAGAAAGGTCTAAATACGTCAAAACTCGCACTAGGAGTTCAGTTGTACATATCTAAAGGAGGCGCATTAATTCTGATGTTATCAATTTCAATCTCGCTCATCAGATGTCTTTTTTTATTTAAGGCAACAAATACTTATTTACAACATATTATGTTATTGGTTTAAAACTTCTATTATGTTCAATGGGGTTATGGAAAGGTTTTATCGATACACTTGAATTTAGATAGTGTTGTGTGTGCGTAATTGTTGTATTGGGCTGAATACTGCACCGATGGGATGGGTTAATAATTTATTATTATAACCTAGCAAATATCGTAGAGTTACGAGTCAAATATGGTTATTTCTATGTAATGAATGAGATCGTGCATTGATTTGTTATTCATAACATTCAACGCTTTTGCATACTTACGTATGTACCTATTATAATTGTTGAAGCTAAGTTTACGACATAATTACCTCCGGTAACCAACAATTAACTGCTTAAGATCAATTTATACATAAATACTTGTTAAAGGTAATTAAATGAAACAACGATATAAAGAACGAGAACAAATAATATAATTATTTCCGTTACACACTTCGCTTACACGTTAAAAGTGGTGGGCGCGAGATATGACGCGGTTCAACCTCGAAACTTATGTCGACGTACTAAAAATAACATGCCGTAGACAATTGACAATTGTATTGGTCCCGCTAGTAGATGTTCTGACTTACCATAGCGAAGGGTGTTAGGGTAAGGACCAATTAGGGATATTTAAGCACGATTGGCTAGTTCAATTAACTCTGCAAGGGCAGGATTACCACATTGAATATCACTTAAGCACGCATGTTGCATATGGTGTAGAATCCTTGAGTTGTGCAATAGAAAAAATTTGATTTATTGAAAAATATCACAAAAGTTTTTGAGATAGTTCTGAAGTACTATATGACAGTTGGGAGCTATAAGACTGGATTGTGGCTGTATTCCTTAAAAGGCCTCATTTTAATCTTATGTCTGATGCAAACACAAATTCAGTGAGACTCTAAACATCAATGTTATATATTCTTATTGTAGTATTTGAGAATTTTTTGTAACAATGTTCAACATTAAATTAACTTCGTTAAATTATAAAGCTGCATGGAGTAGATATTCAATGACAGTAACTAACTTAACTTCCGAAATACCCCTATTTACTTCACAAGTAAATATAATATAAAGTATGATTATAACAAACATAAAACTTAAAGCTACATTTTTTCTTTGAAAAAAAATAATAAAGTAACTGTTACTTATTCCAATGCTTACTTAAAATATATCACAAAATTCACCAAAATATTAATAAACAACCATTGTAATCAATATATATTATAAATTACACAGTAAAATAATTTATAAAAATACTGTTTTAATTTTTAACACGTGACAGAATTAATTTGATTTTGTATACAAAAATAATTAATATAATTAAGTTTTTATGTTATTTTGAATACTATGTACCTGCATTATTGGTGATGTTAGGAGACTACTATATCAAAAATAAGATGTATCCTCTACTATATGTTTCATTATTATATGTCAAGCTATAAAGTCCACAATAAGTTTTTGTATAAAGATTGCTGAGAGTGTAATCACAACAGGGAACCAATAATAAAATTATTATCATATTACATAATTCAACCCGCTTGATTGTCTCAATTCCCCTTATTAGGGACGGTTCAAACCCCTCGCTGGGATAAGTTGTTGATGATATTATTATTACTTTTTTTAAATTTAACCCCATCATATATTGAGTCACATATATAACTGAGCTGAGCTCTTTATTACTTCATTACGACATTACAAATATATAAGAATTACATTAATTTGTACTATCATGTGTCATTTAATTGCTTGTTTCATTACAATCTTTCAATTTACATAGACTAATAGTAAGCAGTATGGATAAATTGAAAACGGACCTAATTGCCGGAAATTATAAGGTTGGTTCTTTGATAAACCAAATTTCTAGGTCACATTAATCATTGACAATTAAATTACAACTGCCTTATTAGTTCTTACTATCTGTGAATTCAGCATACAACTTGAAATCATGACATTTCGAAGATCATTTAAATAAGGTAGATAGATTAAAACAAGCCAGTAATGTAAATGATAAAATATTGTATCAACAGTTTTTGGCCTAAATAAATAAACTAATTAATAAAATTAACTATTTTAGTCTTTTACTCCGCTTACGCATGCGCAATAACTTTTGTACTTAATATATTTTTTTTATATTAAGCTCACCAAATGACTCGACACCACCTGATGATAAGCAGTAGAGTCCATATGTGAACATAGCTAGTGAAGCATACGACATACTGTCCTAGCCACCCTCACCTTGCCGGCCCAAAAAGTGCTTTTAAAGGAACCCATGTTGTATGAAGGAGGGAATACGTGTGCTGGCAAGGAATTCCACGCTCTATCTGTGCGACAGAGAAAGGAGTCACAAAGTCAGTGACAGTTCGTGATGCTTAAGCAAAGCTAATAAGTACATTTAAACGTAATATAAGTTGCATGTTACAATTGTAAATATTCAGTTCGCAAATTTATTATTAGGTCTGCAAGAGGTTAGTTTTTGCAGATTTATACCAGGCATGACCTGGTGAATTGCTCGTGCAGAACCCAGGTTACCCCCGTGAAGGGTAATGGAGTTACCGGGGAGTTTTAGTGGGTATTCTCAGTGCCGCTCTATTGAGGTACTGAGTTAGCCCCACACACGCCCGTCCCTTAGCCAGTGGCGGGTAGGTCCTCCTCGTAAAAAAAAAGATTTATACCAGGCCATTATTTGTTTTAAGTACAATTACAGTTTTATGGACAGGAGATATTATTAGTCCTAAAGTTAAATGAAATATTTCACTACTTAATGGTTATGTACGCAATTAAACTAAAATTATAAGGTACGTCAACAATCAAAATGCAGGTACAAAGTTTCACATAGTTTGATTGAAAAGAATATTGTTCGGCGTCAACTCTCGCGCATCACCCGAAATAATCTTAGTCAATTTAACAGTTAACAATAATAAACTGTTACAAGGTATAATGTGATAAATATCAGTTACAAGTCCCTCAAAAAACCACTAGCAGTCGACTTTGTAAAAACTCTGAAAAAGTTAGCTCCACCAAGTTATATCACAATTATTTAGTAAATATATCCTTTCATGATTCACAATAAATTAGTTTGGTTTCTGATACTATCTATAAACTATACGGAGAAGTAAAAAGGTAGATTTAATAATAACATTATTAGTAATCGAGATCGTAGGCGAGGTGTCGTCATATCATCAAAAACGTAAGGTGCATTCATACTTCTGAAGCCGATACGTTGGCAGATCTAAAGGTGCATAATTTTTAGTTTTCCGCGTATATTTTTTGTTTAAATTCTAAATTTGTGAACTATTTTTCCACACTAGATGTGGACACGTGCTCTATAAATATGGACAAAGCTTTAACTTATACAAGGTGAAATTACAATCATTTGATTAATTTTAAGATGACGTCACACGTTCCTTTTTAAAATGTATACAAACGTCCATAAACACTTATTAGTTACTCTGTATACATATTTTATGATAATCTGTACGCGTAATGTTTTGAATCACATCTATTTCTACCGTTTGTTTCTTGACGTTTCTGATGAGTTTCGTTGAGCTAACACATCCGCAAAATATGTCCAATGATTATAAGTTACTTTCTATAAGAAAATTAACTTAAGCGTAGCGTCACATTGTTCTCAGACAAAGAAACGCACAACAAAGGCGTCCATCGCTTCTCCAGCGTTCAATATGTAGATTTGATGACACATTACATTTATAACGTTAAAATATAGAATTTTAATCGAAAAAAATAACACAAGTTACATAAAATCTACACATTCAAAACCATTTTCATTTGTACTGTATACAACACATTTTACAACGCTTAAGATTTGGAGTTACATCTTAATAATATTCGAGTCTGGATATACAATACAATTTGAATAATTTAACAAAATATTTACAAAATAAATTATTTAAATATATATATATAATTATCATTGATTATGCAACGAAATACGTAACCAAACCAAGATCATAAAATAGACAGGCGAACGGCCAACTCCATGCCACGACCGTCCCGGACACTAACCGGCAAAGGGACACCATCCCTGGCGGTGATGACTGTCGTAGAAATCTTCCAAAGGCTAAGGCTTGAGGACTCACCAAGGTTCAATTCCTTAAAACAAAAAGGGAATGTTTCGCTGGACTTGATTTGAGATTACTATATCTACTCGCATGTGTGTGCGCCTACTCTGGCTCGTTGTATGGAGATGGCTTTCTGTATCTATTTTGTGCCTTGTCGATTTTAAGTCACAAACAAAAGTAAACATTACTAGAAATAGACAAAAAATTCGTAATAATTTATATTTTAGAAATGCTAGCTTAAGAAATTTGTTTTTAGCTTCTTAAATCAACAAATCGCAAATATTTTAAGCAGCGTTTATATATTGGCTAGGTATCTCGAAAAAATCATTATTATTACACACTTCGTAAAAAATTTGATTTCTCATACGTTAGTTATAATTTGAAACTATTCAATTTCCTCTATACCGCCGTTAGAAACAAGCATGATAAAAAATCGTTAATTTAAATATATTCTCCCAAAGTATTATATTAGGCCTTCGCATATATCTATAAGTTCAATAACATTTATAGCGACTCATCTGAAACCTGTTCGCCAGTTTTCAACTTGGGACCATTTCATAAAGACCAAACTTAATCAACATTTTTAAGACATCTATAAACAATGGCCTCGATTGTGTAGTATACAAACTAAAATAATATTTAAGTTCAGTACTACTCTTTCAATACAATCCGACTAAAAAAGACGGAGAACTGGTGACATCATTTGACATTTCCGAAATAACGACATAAAATGTTATTTTAACTCGCCTAAATAAAACAGCCCCATTAAAATAAGTCAAACTTCGTCAAGTTTAACTTCCTAAGTCGTTTATCCCTTTAAAAGTGGGCAAAATAACTTGATTTTTCATTTAAAAGAATGCCCGCAGAATCGTCACTAATTTCAGTTTAAGTAATCGTATAATTTCTGTACATACCAAAGATTTATGCGACAGTAAATTTTTAAATGTACTATTCCTCAGGAATCGTCGCTGTTGACATTAGGTACAGCGAGACATTGTCAAAAGTTTATATAAGTGTAGTGTCATATACTTCATAAAAATCATGGTCGTTATTTCCCTGTGACCGAGTACAGCCGTTCTAAGAACCCATCTACATCGTCGTACCGCATACATTTAATATCTACATAGTATAGTATGGTATATATTATAGACGACATCAGCGGAGCGTTGAGCAGCGCTCGCAGTTACAGGGTGTCGAGGGTGAGATGCGCGGGCACGGTCGCGGGCGCGGCGTCCGCTCAGGAGCGCACGGGCCTCGGGCGGCTGGTGTCGTAGGCTCGGATCACGTCCGCCTGCGTCACGCTGCCGCCCTCCTCTTGAGAGAATGCGAACCCATCTGCACCAGGAACATCACTCATTACATGCCCGATTGCTTTAAAGTTATGTTAAGTGTGACCAAAATTGAAATCAACAAAATGTGTAAATTCGTTCGTGTAATTAGCGTGTAGACGCCGCTCTACTTCGTGCCAAGTAGTGTCAAATTCATAAATAAATGATCGTGTAACTATAGTGAGGCCGTAATCAGAGTGGCGTCGATAGAGGGCGCTTCTAAAATCGTGTGTGCAAAGTAAATAGGTGCTCGATGTATAACGGAAATACTTGAAGGCGCAGACTTTTCTCAGCCTCGTACGATCATAATAGGATATAAACTATAGGGACTAACGAGAGTTTAACGAGAACTTGAAAAATTAGACATTTATCATAAATATATTAAAAAAATGTATGAAAAAACATTTAATAAATCTGTTTTACGATTAAGCGAAACGACAGCCGCCATATAGAGAGCCGCTGCAACGTCAGCAAAACTGTAAACAGCTAAAATGTCAATGACGGTCACAAAGCACATTCCTGTGGAACAGCGTACATGTTTGCTATGAGGATGACATCACAATCTTATATAAAATATTAATTTAAAAGAGATTCAAACTAAATTGGACACTGAGTTTACATATTATTGAAGGAATAGGACTCGAATCGAGCCTATTCAGTTGTATCGGTTTGATCACTTCACTATGCGTGCTCAAATGTGGACGAGGTGTAAAGTAAGGGAGCGATAAAGAAGTGTCGTCGAGCGACACTGATGTTCCAATGTGAACGGTGAGAAGAGGGAGTGTGGGGTGGTGGTGGTGGTGGTGGTGGTGGTGCGGTACTCACGCGAGAGCTCGAGGTCCTGGCGGGCGCGGGCGGCGCGGCGGCTGAACACGCTGCGCACGTTGTGCAGCAAGCGCGCCGTCTCCGTGAGGCTGCACACCGTGACACTAGTGACTGGCGGCTGTGCGCTGTGCGCTGTACGGACAGCAGCCGGGCTACTGCCGCCCAGCGGTGAGCGCGGCAAGGTGAGCGACAAGCGTGCGACGTGCTACGTGCGACATGCGACATGCGACATACGGTACTTACAGCGGGCGAGCCGGACCAGCTCGTGGCGGGCGTCGGCGGCGCTGCGACACACACACGTTAGTACGCCGCGGCCCGAGCCCGACACCCATCCAGATACCCTCCACTCTTAGCCGTTACCACACTTTGTAAGGTACTTAAGCGTCAATAAACCCATACGAAATATCTCACTTTATAATATATGTAACACTTCATCTGGTGTGTCGTTAAAATTTCGCTTTTAAAAGTGGTTTTTTCACGCTTAAATCCTAGAAGCATTATTTTGGCGTTACTGATTAAGACTACAGTACAAAAATGAGATTCAAATTTTAAACAATTTATTGAGATAATTGAACAGGAATGGTAATTAACAAACGCAACGAGGATCGCTTAATATTTACAATCACGTTCACATTTTGAAATTAATATGTGGAAATCATAATCTAGGTCGGAGACTGATGACTTTAGTTATTTAAAAATTCGAGTATTTTCAATAAATATAATATATTTATTTCTAATATATATCAGTCAATCGTAATAAAAAATGAAATATACTCGATTGACTAGCTATGAACAATCATTTTGATTAAATAAATAAAATCACAAATGCGTTCTCCTGACATTTATACTAGTTTACATTCTGGTAGATTCGTGGGCAACGTGAATGAAGACATGTCACAAATAGCTCAATTTACAGAAATAATAAGGCAAACAAAGACAGGACAGGTTACAAAAGGGCCGATGTCCACGACAGTTGAAATATGAAATGTTGGAACAATGGAAAGTGCGAAGATATACAGAGAAACATAAAACATATTAGAGTTACTTGTTACTTTGAACATGTGCAATGAAACGTAGACGGGAGTCCAACAGTACAGAATACGGTACTAATAGTTGAACTTAAGAGGCGGCTCCCTAAATACAAGTTGGTTTAAAAGTATTCTCAATCCCGCACACAACCTATACAAGTGAAATTTAGTAACCGGCTCTTTATAAATTCCAATAAATTTTGTCTAAAACAGAAACGTAATTAATTGGATATTGTATAATACTTTCTTTTTACAAAAATGGTTCATTTTTGTGAGTAGATGACGTTTTTCTCCATAAGTTATAGAGCTATACGCATAAAAACATTTCTAATAGATAATTAAGGCAGTTAATTAGTAAATGGCTTAGCAGATTTTAAATACTACATGTATTTACTAGATAAACGAAGATTAGTTTTGTGAATTTCGTCAATTCGTCATACTTCTGTGTTATTTTATATTATTGAAGCTGGGTACGCGATATTGAACCTTGAAGCTTTACGATAAAGTTCTATCGATAGCCGGAGTTTTCATATTGAGTTAGCACTGTTTGATAGATGAGAGAATTTTAGACAGTTGATTTTATAGTTTTAACATTAGATGTGAAGAGATAAAACAAAGCAACTTCCGCCATGGTTGGACACTGGATGTGTCCATCAAATTCGTAATATCGTGCTTCTCGTGTTAGGTTCTGTGACATTGGGTCTGTGCTTCACTCACCAACCCGACTTGGGCCAACGTGCTGGTGTCATGACTTAAAACTCATCACGTGTTCCCGCCATATAGCAAAAGGTCTCTGCACCGCTGGCCACGGACGTATATAGACGGTTGATGATGACGATAATGATGACCACGCGAACTTAACTGTGACAATCGTTTGTCTTCCGTTTGTCGATTGTATATAACTAACCTATATTAGCGATTTATGATTTCGTACATTTGCACTTGACAAAAAATGCAATAATTAAAATCGTTAATTGTACTGCACTCACTGTCGCAACAAGTAACTCCGTATGCCATTAAATAGTGTACAAGAATTAAAAAGTAAATAAAATACGAAAGCAAATAATATCGAGCGGTTGCTTGAATACGAACTACTAATTGTTTGTACAAACAGTATGTTTATTTACATTATACAATATTTTGTTATATACATTTAGTAAGTAGGAAGAACACTGCATTATTAAATCGGAAACATTATATTTTATCAAAACGAGATTCGTTATCGTCTATATTTAAGCAACAATTAGTTTATTGTATTAAATTAACAATACTGATACTATATAAAAATATTACAACGTATGTTAGACTCGTATAATAATTTAAGTAGCAAAATATACAAATATGTCTATGAAATATATAACTATGTCTTGAGTACGATAAGTACTTTTGGCTGTAAACAAACCATACAACAACTAGCTCTTCACGATACACTGCTAAGGGTCCGATATACGTATCCCCGCAATATCCGTTTAAGTCTGACAGAAACCACTTCAGGTTAACATGGAAGTTTTAGAAGTCATTAATTGTATGATATCATTATATTTTATTCACTATAAATTATACACAGCTTTTACTAATATACCAGCTTTTACTTTTACTATAACTAATAATATTAAAGCGCTCGCTACTGGTGCTACGATACTACTCAAATTATATTAAAAGTACTACTCTTTCATTACAATCCGATCAGATATAGACAGATGACAGGTGACATCATTGGACCATTCTAAAATGGCGAATTTTAAGCATTTTTGCCTATTTAACGCGCAAAATAAAACATGCCCATTAATATAAGTCTATAAGCAAATGTTAAATTAATATGTTTTCGATGACGATGGTGTGTGGAACACAACTCTGGCTTAACCACTGAGGAAGCCGACGATATCTACCGACAAAAACTAATAAGTGATTGGCAATGGTGATTTGTTAAATTATAATATTCACGATTGGCCTGGCATATCGTTTAGATAAAATTCTTTAAAAATTAAGAAGAAAAAAGAAGTCAAAAGTGTATGGATCGACTAACTTATTGTTCCTAAAAGTCATTCTATCTCTTTCATATTTAATTGGGTATGAAAGGGAGACAAATAAATTGTTTATAGGTAAGTCCTAAGAAATGCCACCACTGTTTTCTTAAGATTATGCACACAATAATTGTACGTTGATATGATCGACAGAATATGCTAGTAAGTCTTTGTCAAACATTCTGTGTAATTATAATGTTTAAAATATTTATTATTAATTTTTATTTATATATAATGCGCCCATATCATCTATTTCATAGTTCCCGCGACTTTGCGCCACGCGAAAATGATACTTATAACCATTTTGTATTAACTACGAAGAGAAAAATTTCCGTATTTAATAACTGCCTATCCTTATTACTGATATTATTATTCAGATAATAGGCCTTTAATTAAATTTAAGTTATATTCAAATTTTCCAATACAATCCTCCGACTAGAAAAGGACAGACAACCTCTGATTTTGTACGACGTGACTCAAATGATTTATTTTAATTACTGAGTCTGAACTAAGTTGAATTTTCATAAGTCATGCCATCCCTTTCTTAGTTAAGTAGAATAAAAGAAAGGAAGATAAGTAAATTTTTGATTAAGAGAATGTCATCCAAATCGGGAACACTGTCACCGAAGACCGAACTTTATTGTTAGCTAACAAGAAGTGGTTTTCGCCTGACTTGGATTAAACATCGAAAAGTATAGCTCAACTACGAAAACCATCACACCGTGATTACAAATGAGGCTTATCTTCATAATGATATCATCAAACAACTACAACAATATAACAAACATGACTAAACAATCTCAATAAATGACCAAACATCATGGCGGACGGTTACAATTAGCTATATGTTATATAACCAAATTATCATTCTACTTAAATCAATTCTTAGTAAAATAAGTTAACAAATATCAATTAGAAATATCTCAATTAACTATATCTAAATGTATTAAATAGAGGATGGAATTCTTAAACGTGTGATAATAAATATATAACATATTAGTTATATTTAATTTGATTAAATAACCCACGCTCTCTGTCTCCTCTTGATAGAAGCAGACTTTACGTATATAGGAACAATTTGAATCAAACAATTTTGAAGACAACAACTAGAAGACATTAATTTACGTAAGTGTGCATTAGCATTACACGGGCTCAAATACACGAGCCATCGGATATAACTTCGGAGACTCGATCTCAATACCTAGAAAACATAATATTTATAAATGCAGACAAAAGTCTTTGATAGTTCACTGTAGTGTATTACTCTTTTTGAATTGGCTGATGTACAATAAAGATATATTCTATTCTATTGAGAGTATGTCAAAAAGCACCAAGAAAATAAGTTTTGAGAATCGACCTACAGTCTGATACTATATATGTTGGAGAAAATATACATGATTTTTCGAATTTTCTACTGTATATTTTCTACACAAATATTACTTTATCTAAATACCTCTTTAAATAGTATACGATACAAATTTTTAAAATTCACTTACTTTTTCATGACATTCGTTCGATTTTAATAAAATCCAATATATATTCGGAAATAGTAGCTCGTGTAAATGGCCTCTACAAGTCCTTCTAGCCTACAGGAGGGCGTCACACACACATCTGAGGTAGTTACCGCTTCAGAGCCGCCCTCCCACTCAACACATACTTCAAGTATCGCCATCTTAGAAGAAATGACAGTTCAAATAACAATAAAGTACTATATATATTCAAATATCGTAAGAAGACACATGTTGTAATCCTGTATATACACTATAATAATATGTATATTATCTATCAGAAGACGACAACGGAATGAATACAGTGGTGATATACTTAGCTATATCTATATACAGGAATGTATAATGAGGAAGGAATTATAAATATCGCTGGGGCCACGTTTCATATCAGTCGACAGCCAACGTTGTGAATAGTAGATCTGTTTTATATATTTGTACTTTTGTAATAAGTTTGGCGATACACAAAACGTACTTGCTATCATTTCTCATATATGGAATTGTATCACTATAAGGTCTGTTATTTATGAAAAAAAAAAATGTTTTACTAAAATGTTAAAGCGACTAGGTTAAACTTTAATAGTTAGCCACTTAATTTTGTATAACGGCTTCGATTTTAAAGATACGAGCCTAATAAAAAATAGTTTATATTCCAGTACAAGTTTCTATGCAATACTCAATCGCTTTTGTTTGAAGGTTTGTATTGCTTGATTTCACTGTAAAATAACTAAAAACATATATTTAAATAGCCTTCAAACCCTTAATAACTTTAACTGTTTAATCTTTAATAAAAATAATAACTTTTAACCTTAAAACTACACTAGGACGACAGAGCGAGTCGCTGCGGACAGATAATATAGTGTAAAATTACAAAGATTATTGAGAAATAAATAGAAAAACATCTTCAAGACTAGCGCTTTGTATGACGCCGAGTGGATGATAATTATCCTGTCTACCTCTCAATTGATGTCGGATATATCTGACAGTCTTTATCAAGTAAATATAATTAAATAAAATAAATAAAATTAACTATATCGCAATTGATTGCACACAGGTCTACTAGTAACAACACGATCTGTCTATTATTTACAATATCTGTATATTATATATATATCACAATAGTCAGTCGTTTTTGCACATATTCTAGACACTAATTCGCCGTGACCTCCCTTGTCGCGTTTTCATACATTATTTTAATAAAAATCCATACTTAATGATTTCAGTATCGTCATTGAGTACCTTAAGCAAACATCACACGTCAGTTCAAAACTGAGTCCTAAGTCTTAAAAGTTAAGGTGCGCTCCCGTCGTGCGTGTGTCACGTACATGACCAAGTTGTATTTATGCTCCTACCATAATATTGGCAGGAATAAAAGCACCAGCAGCTCCAGATAGAATTTAAAATTAAACACATGCTACATTAATGAAGATATGGCTTAAAGGTCTTAGTTACCAGGCCAAATAATTGGACAAAAAAACTAAACACATACACTTTTTATTGATTTATGTTAATATCTTTATTGAATACGAGGAGAGCCATCATGAAGCGGACGATATTAGAATAAAATTGATGTATAGTGTATTCTCTATGTATTTAATATGATATGAAATTTTATAATGTTTAACTTTACAATTGAAGCTAGTTGTGGTTCAGGAGATTGACTTTCTTTTCATAATCTATGTAATTCAAATTGAAAATAATTATGGCACGATTATTTTGGGGGAGGTTTATTTAACACTTTTTTATTATTGCGGGTAACAAGATTGTCATTTAATTACAAACAAAGTTACAATATAAAACCCCTATACATACGTCACGACGTGAACCTCTAGTTTCTGTTACAAGATTTATAACACTGTCTCATTTATATACATAGATAGAATTTTAAGACGGCATGTGATCGAGATATTGATTTAAAACCGCGACAAGAGAGGTTTACGGGACTGCAAACTGTCATATGACACGCGAGGTGTGTTTAGGACGCGTGGGTCGGGCGCCGTTGAGAGCGGGTGCGGCGACAGGCGCGGAAGCGGGAGCGGGCGCGGGCGCCACGGTGCGGCTGCGCCAGCGCAGGCCGACGGGCTCGCCACGCTTGCTGCCCGCCAACAACAACGTCAACACCTAGCCTACGTGCCACGTGCGCGTAAACTCGCTCTAAGGCTGGGATTCCTTCACCTTTCCCATAACCGTTACACATTACAAATAAACCACGCGTGGGTACTGCATCAGTCAGACACCACAGCACGTAACAGAGCTGTCATGAACCATCTACCATAATACCACAGAAGTAAAAACGACTTTATTGTCTTCAAAGAAACATTAAAATTATCTACACATATTGTGTAGTATTATGAGCCTAGAAAATATCTCAACAAAGGAAACGTGAAAAAATCCCTAAAATGAGTGAAATCTTCGCTAGACAAGTCTTTAAAACATAGGCACATTTTTACTTAATTTTACATCTACATCATTTCTTAAAAAATTTGAAACGTTCAGTTAAAATTTGGTCTCTATTTTTGCTACAGTGGCGTCACCTATGCCAAATGTCAAATAGAACTTGGGCTAGGAACATTTCATCTCCTGGTGTGACTTAGGCATGCAGCCACACGCCTTAGTACGAGTCTACGTCAGTGCGGTACAGGTGATGCGAAGCGAACTCAAACAAAATTGAAATAAAATCTAAAATAATTTGCGTGTGCTTTATAAATAATTTGCGTGTGCTTTATTCATACGGACACAGTGCGAGGCTTAGGATACTTCTACAGTTTTGTATACAACCCTGGAGAAATATCATCAAAACATCGAAAGCGTAACAGTGAAACTAATCATGTGACGTTACTTAAATAAAATATATGTGTAAATCATATAATGACAGATACAGAGACTACGATGTAATAAATAACTTATTTTATTTCACTATAATTTAAGAGCAACATATAGTTGCAACAAACTAATTATATATTTTTTGAAAAATGAAAAAATATCATGAATCGTGAATTTTGATAATTATATTAACAACTTATGGGTGTGATATAGAAATTTATGTAAAGTATAATATATTTTAAATATTATGTAGGTGGAAATAAATGTAAGTATAACGTTGACATAGTATTAGAACGATTTGTTTTATTTACATATATACATATGAACGTATTAAAGTAATACACTAATGAATATGACAAGTTATTATAGTATGTTAGCCTGCACAGATCATTCCAAAATAATGCAAACACGTGAACAGACAGGCATCCACTCAGACATCCACAGCGACTAGGCTTTCACACGCGGGGTTATCGTATGGGGTAGGAAACAACTCTCAAAGGACCGACAGAGAATTTCAATTGGAATTACGTATTAAATATCAACTTTGATTAGTTTGAATTACTTTATAATTCAAACTAGTCAAACTTGATATTAAGTAAGTCTGGAACATACTGTATGCGTGTGCAGCCGCGGCGATTATATAATCTTATCAAGGTTTATAAAGGCGTGATTCCTTGCGATATTTTGTTGTTTCATTGTGTGAAGTTAGGATGATAAATAAATAAATTACTTCATACTTTAAATAACAAAGTTTAAACATATTATAAATAGTTTACAACATGCACATTTGTGTTATGTGCACACAAAATGTTATGCTACGCATGAGATTTAACGTATTTGATAACTACAGTATCTTTTTGTCAGCATTCACACAGTCGCATACGCATTCAGTTTGCACGAGGTCAACACAACAGTCATTATCTACACATTACTAGTTTTCGATTCTACAAAATAATATTCTCAGCTTGAAGTAAATAGAAACAGTCTGCAAACGCGTTATTACGCAAAGCAGCACTATAGCCAATATTATTATATATAATATCAACCAATATTTGGTTCAACTCTTTTAGCGAGATTTTCTCGTGTGTGCTACTAGCCTGATATAACACAATTGTTTGATGATGCTCGATAACTTGTAATTGATAACATACAAGAGATTCATAGATATATTAAAATGAAATGCTTTCAAATAAGTACAAGATAATTATCGAGCATCTTAAATTATCAATTTGTGTTCTTTTCTGGTCTTTTCTCTTTAGATCTTCTTTTTTATTTTATTAGATTTAATTATAGGTTTAAATTGAAAGACAAAACTAATTCACAAAAGTATTAACAGTAGAATTAAGATTAAACTGAACTGGATACGTTGTAAGTCAGATTTTAATATTAGTAATAAATATTATGTCAGTCTCCGATCAAATGTGGTTAAATTATCAAAATAAATCGAGACAGTTCTTTGCTGAAAAACTCAATTTGATATCAGAACTACTATTTAAAATATAAGCGTAGATCTGGGTATAACGAGACAATGAATGCACATGAATGCTATAAGGTTACTTTTACCTCCAATTCTTAGGTTATTGGCTAGAAAACTTTAAATTTTAATTAAACACAATATCGACACGTAATGAGCCTTCTTACTGCCAAATATGTATTTTTAACAACATTTACATCGGATTTTTTGTTCCTATTCCCACACGGTTCCATACAAGAGCGTTGTTTTCCAAGTAACAATGTTATACTCACGAGTGACGCGGCTGTGCGAGCAGTGCAGCAGGATCGCGTTGTTTTATTTCACTCTCGCGTACAGCCTCCGTCATCGTCTTGAACGCACTGTTGTGTACACTGGAATGTACAACCGGAATAATAATATGATGATGTCTTTGGTGTTGGAATATAGTATATTACTGTAGCGGCCAGCAAAAGAGGCATTGTGCATGAGGCATGTTTTTTTCAATAAATAGCTTTCTATTTGCAAGCCAGTTCGAAAATCTAAATAAAACCTTTGATTGTTGACTGGTTTAGTTGATAAGTTTCGAAGGAAAAGCTCGTTGCATTTTAAATTACAAGGCAGATATGAGTATATTGTAATTTATTTGGCAGCTAAAACACGACAATATAAATTTTCATACAACTACTGTCGGCCGCTGCTCGCATATATTTGGCCAATACACGGAAGGCGGATGTACTCACACAGTGACGAGCACGTCGGGCACCAGCGTGGCCAGCGGGATGAGCACGAGCGCGAGCCAGAACACGAGCGAGCGGGCACGGACGGCGGATGTACTCACACAGTGACGAGCACGTCGGGCACCAGCGTGGCCAGCGGGATGAGCACGAGCGCGAGCCAGAACACGAGCGAGCGGGCACGGACGGCGGATGTACTCACACAGTGACGAGCACGTCGGGCACCAGCGTGGCCAGCGGGATGAGCACGAGCGCGAGCCAGAACACGAGCGAGCGGGCACGGACGGCGGATGTACTCACACAGTGACGAGCACGTCGGGCACCAGCGTGGCCAGCGGGATGAGCACGAGCGCGAGCCAGAACACGAGCGAGCGGGCACGGACGGCGGATGTACTCACACAGTGACGAGCACGTCGGGCACCAGCGTGGCCAGCGGGATGAGCACGAGCGCGAGCCAGAACACGAGCGAGCGGGCACGGACGGCGGATGTACTCACACAGTGACGAGCACGTCGGGCACCAGCGTGGCCAGCGGGATGAGCACGAGCGCGAGCCAGAACACGAGCGAGCGGGCACGGACGGCGGATGTACTCACACAGTGACGAGCACGTCGGGCACCAGCGTGGCCAGCGGGATGAGCACGAGCGCGAGCCAGAACACGAGCGAGCGGGCACGGACGGCGGATGTACTCACACAGTGACGAGCACGTCGGGCACCAGCGTGGCCAGCGGGATGAGCACGAGCGCGAGCCAGAACACGAGCGAGCCGAACACCATGCGGTCCATGCCGCGCATCACCGCGCCGATCAGCACAGTCGGGTACAGGTTACTGATGACAACGTGCTTTATTATATCAAACAGTTTTAATGCAATTAAAATGTACAATTGAGTATATAGTTTAAATTAATTGAAACACGCTAAAATCAATTTCTTATGGGAGTTGCTATAGAAACTTTATAAAACTCTTTACTCTCTTTATTTTTAAATGATTAGTTTGAAAAAAAAATCCAGTTACTACAGCTACACTATCGTCACCAAGTACAATACAGGTCTGTACAAGATACGTTTCTAAGATGGTGCACACTGCAGCCACTAGATACCTGTACACGATGATGAAGAGGAACCACATGGCGACGGAGCCCCAGATGGCCAGGTGCGTGACGCATGTCCACGAGTACGTCGCCAGCCCCGCCTTCAGGCATACGGTCAGCACCACGTACTACGGGACGAATGGAAATGTAATCACTTATTCTTATCATTGTATTTTTAATAATATGATCGATGTCAATATATTGACAGCTTAGGAGATAAATCTTCCTGTTTCAATGTTTCGCTAATGAGCTCTGGCGACTATACTATAAAGAAATATTATTTTGCTGCGATCTTTTGTAAAAAGGTAGAGACAATATGTACGCCATATAAGATACCGTGTAGACGAAGGTGCCGAGCACCAGGTAGCCGCCGTCGCGGCCGGAGGGCCACAGCACGTGGTGCGAGCACAGCAGCACGGGCAGCCAGAACAGCAGCACGGAGTGCAGCAGCGCGTTCACGGCCCACACCCAGAACACGCGCACGTTGAACAGCAGCCCCTGCTGCGACGGGATGTACAGCACCGGGTGCTGGACACAACAACACCTTACAATCAATCTACGATTTCTTCACTGAGAAAATGTATTTTGATTTATGATTGATATTAACTTTAGAAATATTTTTCATTAGAAAATAGAAATATAACATACTAGAAAACAGAAAAATAACTTAAATCTCAATTTACTTCATAATCATACCGTTGAATAGAATTTAAAGATAAAAAGACTCACCCTCAACATGATCTCTGGAGAGCAGAGTTTGTCGAAGAGGCCTATTGCGAAAGGCGGCAACGCCGTGAAAAACACGTTGTAAAACCCGATCGTCCAGCGCTCAAATAGGATCTGACCAGACCTGGTTCCATATAAAATGATTCTTAAGTCAATACTATTTAAATCGCATTTCATTTAATAGTACTTTATTAACTTTATTATTTTGCCACAAAAAAAATCTGAATTGATTTTTTTACAACTTGACATTTTTGAACTATACTGCAAAAGCATCAATTCTAAAAACAAAATTATAACAGAAGTGGGGAAGCCTTATTCCTAATAAAGATCTATTTTAGTAAATTCGTCATTTGTATGTGTATTTCGAAGGTATGTGAAGAATTGTCGAATCTCCAACCTTTTTTTTTCTATTTATTTATTTATTAAAGACATGTCAGTCCTATCGGACTCACCCAACAGGTATTCACAACACATAAGCAAACATTACAAAAATTAGTTTAACGATTTAAAGGCGGCCGCAATCTGCGCAGAAGGTTATAAAGGCCAGTTGCTCCTTCTGAGACTGGTTCTGCCAATAAACATTGAACCACCCCTATGTCTCGTCTGTTTACGTTCAGTCATCTCCAACCTTAGTGAGCGACGTTTGGTAGGATTATGTGCTTCGTTAAAATATGTATTTCTTTATGAGTTATTTAAGTTTTCAGAGTGAAGTAATTTGACACTTTCGATGGCATTGGACTGAGTGGTACACCTGTGGTACTTAGTCAGAGGTCCCGGGTTCAAATCCCGGTAGGGGCAGATATGTATGATGAGTACAAATGTTTGTTTAGGCGTCATGGATGTTAATATGTTTATTTAGTATATATCTGGTATTAATATACATATTACTATCTATATTTATCCGTTATACAGTAAACCTATATCTATAGGTGTAAGTGTGAGATGTTATACTATACTATGATATTTAAAACAAATGTTAAATTGAAAGAAATGTATTTGTAATAGTGTGGGCCGTATACTGACCAGGCGGAGTAGATGGCGAACCAGAGCTCGATGACGTAGAGGCAGATGTTCTTGTAGAACGAGTATAGGATGAGCTTGCTGATGCGGGAGTAGTTCCAGGCGCCGTGCACCAGCAGCAGCCGCAGCAGGAACCGGAACTGGCCATGGAACAACCACAGTTGCACAACTTCCACGCTTAAGGAACTAATTAAAATATTACAAGTCTTATAATGACCCCATTTTCGTTGTGGATGAACTAAATTAAATTCAAGTTCAGTTACTCTTCCTTTACAATTAAAAATGAAAAGGATAGAATATATTTAAACAAGGTCCAGTTAGTTGACACTTAGAAGATCCATACACTTTTGAATTATATTTTAATTGGCAAATTTAGAAACCAAATAAACTCGGTCAATAACGCCATAGATCATGTGTCTTTTTTTGGTTGGAAGGAGCTCCTCGACGCCGGAGATGATGGTACAGTGTCGGCCGGCATGTAGGTACCTGCGCGATGCTGTAGTCGGAGGCGCAGACCGCCTGCAGGCCCTCGACGCCGGAGATGATGGTACAGTGTCGGCCGGCATGTAGGTACCTGCGCGATGCTGTAGTCGGAGGCGCAGACCGCCTGCAGGCCCTCGACGCCGGAGATGCCGACGCCGACGGACGCGCGCTGTATCATGGCCACGTCGTTGGCTCCGTCGCCGATGGCCAGCGTCACGGCGCCAGTCGCCGTCGACACCATGTCCACCACCTGATGACACATACAATTATCTCATGACTACATGCTTGTGCAACAATTTATGTGTAGCACGGCCACAAGAATATTGGCACGGTTCAGCCTTAGAAATAAAGCAGTATATGCTGTATGTAACACCGTGCAACAGTTAAAGACTACTATGTTTTATTGAAGAACAAAAGGTTATCAGATATAACATCGATTTGGAAGTTATAAATGATTTCAATTTCATCGACGTTACCAGCACTGAAAATGTGACTGTGCATGTGACGCGCACTGACCTCAGCCTTCTGTATCGGCGAAACCCGGCAGCAGACGACGACCTTGCAGGAGATGCAGAGGTCAAGGAAGTCCTTCTTGAGGTCACAGCCCATGGCGTACTTGAGCGTCTTGCCGTCTATCACCAACGCCACCTCGTTCTGCTTGCCCAAGTTCTCGCCGAAGTCTACCGAGTGGCGACCTATGCTTTCTCTGGTGCCCTGGGAAGCAATATCTTTTGTTATAAAAAGTTGCTATCTATCTCTCAAGATTTTCTACTTTCTTTATAATTAAAATGTGACTTAAAAATTTTGTCAATATTGATTTATTTTCTCAGGATTACGTTAGTAAATAACATCATTGGAATAATTTAAGCGTACTCTTACATTAAAGTTTTATCTGAAAATTATATTATTACTAAAATCTTAATCAATAATCCATAAATAATAAACGGAAAGCATGTCATGTATGTGATGAATACTTTTAGATCTACTATCAAAGAAATCATACCAAACACAAAATTGTATGTGTGTGTACTATGTATATTGTACGTACATCAAGGCTGTCCTCGTTGAGCACCAGCAGAGGCATCGAGGAGTGTATGAGGCGGGCGGAGTGCGCGATGTTGATGGCAGTCTCCTGCTTGTCCCCCGTGAGGACCCACACGTACATGTTGGCTTTGAGTAGCGCCGCTATCGTCTCAGGGACGCCATCCTGAACCAATTCACCACAGTTTTGGTAAAATAATTAGGGAGTCCTTTCTCATTTTCCACACACTTTTCATTATTATCATATCATTAAATTGGTAACATTAGAAAATTTTGAAAATATTTTAATATTACCAATTTAATAATACTTAGTAATCCTCTTAGTAACCCTCAAGGTAAATTTCGTCATTACAATAATATTATATATAGTACTAAGTATACCAACTTTTTCAATATACATACGCTGTTACAATTTAATCACATTTTTACTAAAATCTGACATTAGATTCCTACGAATGACAGTTGACTATATTCTTTTCCGCTAATCATGCGTCGAATTTAGTCTCATGCCGACACACACATTATTCTTTTATTTGTTAAATACCTGCAGCTTGTCCTCGATGGCTGTGGCGCCCAGAAGCCTCAGGTTGTTCTCTATGAGGAGGGCGGCCTCTTCGATCTTTTGCTCGCGGTCTTGTATCGCTATGCTGGCCTTGTGGTATGTGTTTGACCAATCCTACGTGAGAATATAATAACATATTAGATTCTAACTCATGAAACGCTTCGTCAACGCCATCTGGTATAAATACGTCTACAATCACTCGCCTTGGGTAAAGTATCGTTTCACTCGCACCCACAACTTAGGCTGCTCTGGCCACCTCCTCGTAAGCCTTCCACCCGAACTAGTGTGGTACCTGGTAAAGCTGGTCGGGGATGTCGGCCACGGCGAACACCAGTGTCCGCAGCCCCTCGGCCGCGAACAGCTCCAGGTGCGCCAGCGTGGTGTCCGCGTACTTCGCGTGCGCGCCGCCCGCCAGCCGCTCGTAGATCACCGAGTCCGCGCCCTTGCAGTACAGCTTGATCTCGCCTGGGGACAACATACATTATTAAATTGTCTAATTGAACTATCATAAATAAAGTGTATGTTTTTAAAGACAATTGAAGTTAATTCTATGACGTTGAGCACGGTGTACTCGAGCTAGGCCGGCCCAGTGAGCGGTGAGTGAGTGAGTGAGTGAGTGACCTGTGGGCGCGCGCATGACGACGGACATCCGCTTGCGCGCGGAGGTGAAGTCTATGACGTTGAGCACGGTGTACTCGAGCTAGGCCGGCCCAGTGAGCGGTGAGTGAGTGAGTGAGTGAGTGACCTGTGGGCGCGCGCACGACGACGGACATCCGCTTGCGCGCGGAGGTGAAGTCTATGACGTTGAGCACGGTGTACTCGAGCTCTCGGCCGGCCCAGTGAGCGGTGAGTGAGTGAGTGAGTGACCTGTGGGCGCGCGCACGACGACGGACATCCGCTTGCGCGCGGAGGTGAAGTCTATGACGTTGAGCACGGTGTACTCGAGCTCTCGGCCGGCCCAGTGAGCGGTGAGTGAGTGAGTGAGTGACCTGTGGGCGCGCGCACGACGACGGACATCCGCTTGCGCGCGGAGGTGAAGTCTATGACGTTGAGCACGGTGTACTCGAGCTAGGCCGGCCCAGTGAGCGGTGAGTGAGTGAGTGAGTGACCTGTGGGCGCGCGCACGACGACGGACATCCAATTGCGCGCGGAGGTGAAGTCTATGACGTTGAGCACGGTGTACTCGAGCTAGGCCGGCCCAGTGAGCGGTGAGTGAGTGAGTGAGTGACCTGTGGGCGCGCGCACGACGACGGACATCCGCTTGCGCGCGGAGGTGAAGTCTATGACGTTGAGCACGGTGTACTCGAGCTCTCGGCCGGCCCAGTGAGCGGTGAGTGAGTGAGTGAGTGACCTGTGGGCGCGCGCACGACGACGGACATCCGCTTGCGCGCGGAGGTGAAGTCTATGACGTTGAGCACGGTGTACTCGAGCTAGGCCGGCCCAGTGAGCGGTGAGTGAGTGAGTGAGTGACCTGTGGGCGCGCGCACGACGACGGACATCCGCTTGCGCGCGGAGGTGAAGTCTATGACGTTGAGCACGGTGTACTCGAGCTAGGCCGGCCCAGTGAGCGGTGAGTGAGTGAGTGAGTGACCTGTGGGCGCGCGCACGACGACGGACATCCGCTTGCGCGCGGAGGTGAAGTCTATGACGTTGAGCACGGTGTACTCGAGCTAGGCCGGCCCAGTGAGCGGTGAGTGAGTGAGTGAGTGACCTGTGGGCGCGCGCACGACGACGGACATCCGCTTGCGCGCGGAGGTGAAGTCTATGACGTTGAGCACGGTGTACTCGAGCTAGGCCGGCCCAGTGAGCGGTGAGTGAGTGAGTGAGTGACCTGTGGGCGCGCGCACGACGACGGACATCCGCTTGCGCGCGGAGGTGAAGTCTATGACGTTGAGCACGGTGTACTCGAGCTCTCGGCCGGCCCAGTGAGCGGTGAGTGAGTGAGTGAGTGACCTGTGGGCGCGCGCACGACGACGGACATCCGCTTGCGCGCGGAGGTGAAGTCTATGACGTTGAGCACGGTGTACTCGAGCTAGGCCGGCCCAGTGAGCGGTGAGTGAGTGAGTGAGTGACCTGTGGGCGCGCGCACGACGACGGACATCCGCTTGCGCGCGGAGGTGAAGTCTATGACGTTGAGCACGGTGTACTCGAGCTAGGCCGGCCCAGTGAGCGGTGAGTGAGTGAGTGAGTGACCTGTGGGCGCGCGCACGACGACGGACATCCGCTTGCGCGCGGAGGTGAAGTCTATGACGTTGAGCACGGTGTACTCGAGCTAGGCCGGCCCAGTGAGCGGTGAGTGAGTGAGTGAGTGACCTGTGGGCGCGCGCACGACGACGGACATCCGCTTGCGCGCGGAGGTGAAGTCTATGACGTTGAGCACGGTGTACTCGAGCTAGGCCGGCCCAGTGAGCGGTGAGTGAGTGAGTGAGTGACCTGTGGGCGCGCGCACGACGACGGACATCCGCTTGCGCGCGGAGGTGAAGTCTATGACGTTGAGCACGGTGTACTCGAGCTAGGCCGGCCCAGTGAGCGGTGAGTGAGTGAGTGAGTGACCTGTGGGCGCGCGCACGACGACGGACATCCGCTTGCGCGCGGAGGTGAAGTCTATGACGTTGAGCACGGTGTACTCGAGCTCTCGGCCGGCCCAGTGAGCGGTGAGTGAGTGAGTGAGTGACCTGTGGGCGCGCGCACGACGACGGACATCCGCTTGCGCGCGGAGGTGAAGTCTATGACGTTGAGCACGGTGTACTCGAGCTAGGCCGGCCCAGTGAGCGGTGAGTGAGTGAGTGAGTGACCTGTGGGCGCGCGCACGACGACGGACATCCGCTTGCGCGCGGAGGTGAAGTCTATGACGTTGAGCACGGTGTACTCGAGCTAGGCCGGCCCAGTGAGCGGTGAGTGAGTGAGTGAGTGACCTGTGGGCGCGCGCACGACGACGGACATCCGCTTGCGCGCGGAGGTGAAGTCTATGACGTTGAGCACGGTGTACTCGAGCTAGGCCGGCCCAGTGAGCGGTGAGTGAGTGAGTGAGTGACCTGTGGGCGCGCGCACGACGACGGACATCCGCTTGCGCGCGGAGGTGAAGTCTATGACGTTGAGCACGGTGTACTCGAGCTAGGCCGGCCCAGTGAGCGGTGAGTGAGTGAGTGAGTGACCTGTGGGCGCGCGCACGACGACGGACATCCGCTTGCGCGCGGAGGTGAAGTCTATGACGTTGAGCACGGTGTACTCGAGCTAGGCCGGCCCAGTGAGCGGTGAGTGAGTGAGTGAGTGACCTGTGGGCGCGCGCACGACGACGGACATCCGCTTGCGCGCGGAGGTGAAGTCTATGACGTTGAGCACGGTGTACTCGAGCTAGGCCGGCCCAGTGAGCGGTGAGTGAGTGAGTGAGTGACCTGTGGGCGCGCGCACGACGACGGACATCCGCTTGCGCGCGGAGGTGAAGTCTATGACGTTGAGCACGGTGTACTCGAGCTCGCGGCCGGCGGCGCGCAGGCGCACGGTCTGCGGCGTGCGTGTCTCGAACACGAACCCGAAGCGAGCCGCGCCCATCACCAGCGCGCGCTCGTCTGGAAATAATCAGTTTTAATGTAAATACGAATTCGAAACATTCTATATAATTCTCTTTATAGTCTTAAACACCTTTAATATTTTAGTATTGACAAGATTTCACTAAGTCTTAATGTCATGCTCCAAAAATTCTTTTAAAATTATAGATACTAAAAGAACAATCTTCAAATACAGGATGATTTGTATAATATCTATCAGAAATTCAATTTTAACGCGAAATAAATATTTTACAACTTATTTAATGGACCTGCTGATTTACGTGAATACGGATAGTTGCTATCAACAGTTATTGATTTTAGTCATCACAACTAAGATTTCTAAAATGTAGGTATACATAGGAGTATTAGTCTGCATTAGGCGCAGTCTTACCTGGCGAAGCAGCGTGGTAGTTGATCTTGCCGTCGACGTTCTCGGGGATGACGGTGTGGCAGATGGCCAGCATGGTGAGGAACTCGGCGATGTCTGTCGCGGCGGGGTGTCCGGCCGCCAGGTGCTGCCGTAGCAGCGTGTCCTCGGCCCGCTCCAGCTCGCCCGGCCGCCCGTAGATGGTCTGCGCCCAGGCATTGCAATACACACACATGGAGACATCTCAAAAAGGGGATTTTTTGGGCTAGCCCACACTGTGATATCTATCTAATCACTCAATCGGATTTAGTAGTGCAGCTAGCTTTATTGATCAAACAGAACGGCAACAACTCCGAGATGAAGCCAATGAACGGGAGCCACAGGACAAGTTCACCAAAATTGATTTTGGTAAACTTATCCTGTGGTCTTCTGTGTCGAGTGTTTCGAGTGTCCGACCCTTTCTTTCACAACACATTTGCAGTACTGTCTCCACCACTCCACCCGATAACCATTTTTTATACAAGAATATGTTTTTACAAGTGATATGTGTACTGTTTGTGTAATAATGTGTACATGTTTATTTTCAATTTAAGGAGAAGACTTAGAATGAAACTCCGGATGGACGGCTTGATGGTTCACTTAAAGATTCACAAAAAAATATGTTCAAATGTTTTTGGTCGTTCCGTAGCTCAAAACGCAATAAAACGACAGTTGACGAACTTGACCCGCGTAAACAAATGTCGTTGCGATCCTGTTATATTTGGGCGCCTATGTAGCATGAACATAGCGATTCTAAAATGATTAGTGACTTTTTAAGAGCTAAAATGACACCGAAATTCTTCAAAGTATAATTAATTCCAATTTTCTGTCGAATGAATAAGCCTAATTGTTTTTGTAGACGCAAAAGAACACTTTCTTCACAGCCCACATAGTTCTATAGCTGTAGATTTTAGTCCTTAAAAATGGATTATAATTTTTTTTATTTCGAAATCATTGTCATAATTTCCTTGATCTAGTTGACACCGTGAGCTTGGTCGTGAATCTCCATCAATCTAGATAAAGTTGGTAGAAGATACCTCGATGAAAGTATTTTTAGGAAGTAAAGCTCATACAGCCATCTTCAGTAGTTATGTATTGTTCTTTATTTATGACTCCGAGATACCGGAACACCATTTTCACATCTAAAATAACGTAACACAATCTTCTTATACATAAAAATGAGTTGATGTTAGTCTCGGTAAAATTGAAAAAACGACTTGAAATATTATAATTTTTGTTGTGTTTTATTCGTTTTAATTCAGGGGAGGTTTAATAATAATAAATAACTGGGAAAATCTTAAAAAAAGCTTAAAAATATACAACTGAAAATTGGTTATTTAGTATAGAAAATCGTCTAATTGACGTCTAGCTGACAAAATTTAACTGCCATTCCTTCAATCGTTACTTTGGGTTTCTTTCAATAGATGGCGTTAGTGGTGTTTTGTCGGTGAAACAAAGTTCACTAGTAAGAAATAAAATAAATAATACCCAACCGACCTCTAAAAATCAGATGAAAGTAATGACAAATTTGTATTGCGATTTTTATTTGTATTAACGATTTTTCATACTAAAGAACCGGTTTAGAATGTATGTATTCATTCATTCAATATAATTGTGTAAATATGGCAGTAGAGTGAGGCGGTGGTTGGCCTGACCTCTGCGATGGAGCACTTGTGGAACTCCATGACGTTGCAGGTGAGGGTGCCGGTCTTGTCGCTGAACACGTACTTGACCATGCCCAGCTCCTCGTTGAGGTTGGAGGTGCGCGCCATGGCCGGCGTGTCCGTCTGCTCGTGGTACATCTCGCTGTCCATCGCTATGAACTTGGCCTGTAAGACGGCATACGTACGCACTGGAGATATGCTCACAAAATGTTACTTCCGGCCTTTTCAGTATTCTATATGCAGACAGCGATAGATTAGAAACCTCCATTATTTTTAGTAAATTAATAAAAAAATTATAGGCAATTAAAACATTACTAATTTGTAAATTTGTAGAATATTGAAACAAGCCTGATTCTGAAGTACACACTCTAAAACTTAATTTAAGAGCATTGCATCTCATTATATCAGTATGATTACAAAAAGGATACCTGTCATATCACGTGACAGTAAGAAAGGTGTATTCAATTTTCGACCTTAAAAACTTCTTTCTTCTTTTGGAAGCACCTCCCTATATGCCTTCTAAAATGGTTCATTGAATTCTGTCTTTACTTAGGTTATTTGACAGATATTATCCTTCATTCTATCGATTTTTATAACAAAATAACATAGAGAGTTACACTGACTTTTCAATATAGTGTTTCATGAGAAACAGGCTTATTGATGAGCTACAGAACATAATCTGTTTCCTCTTATATTTAAAATAAAACTAGAACTTTCATTTAATTTAAATTTGGCCAACTTTAACCTTTCAAGCCGTGGGATCAAGACACATTTTAATATCTCGACATTTCCTGGAGTATATCGTAGCTCTATAAATTAAAGAAAAACTGAACTATATACGTCGGGAGATGTTTCTTTTATAATGTACGTTTTAAAAGTAAGCTGTCAAATTTAAGGCAAACAACTACAATATTATGTGTGTTTTGACTGATAGAAAAAGAAATATTAATATAAATTTTTACTTTCAACACTTACTTGGAAAAATCTAACAATTTCAGCAGTAACTTGTAACGATATAGGTATAAGATTGTTGTACAATATTAAAAATGTCAAAAAGTTAAATCCGAAATGTGCATTCTGCGCCTCTGGAACAAAAAGAAAGAGGAAATTTAAAAAAAGCAATATAACACTGACTAATATGAAAAATTGAGATTTTTTTTAGATATATGTACATCGAGATTTAAGCCTAGGCTAACGCCTCACCTGTTGGCAAGGGCCTGGGGTAATTACCGTTATAGAATATTTATTATCAAGTATTAACATGTTCACCATCACACACCAAAAAAAAGTGGCTTAAATACAATTAAAAATTATCCTATTGTAGTCACATGCTTCATACAACTTGGCCGAGGTCGCCGAGGTACCCTAGAAGTGATAGAGTACTGACCTTCGAGGCCGATGTACCAGTCGCTGTGCGAGCGTATCCAGAGCTCGTTGAAGCCGGCGCTGAGCAGCGACAGTGCCAGCAGGATCATGAACAGCATCAGGATGTGCGTGTTGGTCTGACGGTCGATCGACGAACGCTTCAGCGGGGCTGTGTGACCATTACGTACGATACCGATCAAAAACACGAAAAGTTTCAGTGGTTCTACTATGATAGCAAAATATGAAAAGGATAGAGTTTTTAGCTGTTGTCAAGTTATAGACATAAAATATTCTGTGTTCTGAGTTCAGGAATGATATGTGTGAGATGTAGAGGCGGCTAAAAAGTAAAAATTGAAATATATTAACGAGCGAGACTTTTGCGACTAACTATCAGTACTGACAGGCTGGGATAAGACAAAAATAACTATTTTCAGAAAACGTTACATCTTGGAAAAAACCAAATATATAATATTAAAAAATTTGATTAAATGTGTGTTTTAAGTTTACCTACCTATTTAATTATAAATTTACTGTACATTAAAGGCACACGCACGCACACAGAGAAATACTGTAGTCTTGGCAACTTTGGACAGAAAGGATTTATGTAAATGTCTCTCAGGTCAAGGTGGCAACATATAATTATGTTATTTAGATATAATGTAGCAAATTAAAGATACTTCAAGTGTAATAGCATATAATTAAATATTCTGACTGACCCTTGGTGGAGTTCTTCATGAGCTTGGTCTCGTGTCCGGTGTAGACGACCACGCCGAACACCCACGACGTGTTCCGCAGCATCGCGCCGCGCAGCAACATCTGCTCCAGGCCCAGCGGTATCGTCCTATGGATATCACCAACTTTATGATAAGCATCATGTTCTTTAAACTTTTGTATGCTTGGTTAGAGAAAAATTATAATATTTCTCCCACCTGTTATCAGAAGAGCTTTCGTTATGGATACAAGATAAGGGAGAAATATTGATGGTAATATTTAAGTATTTCAGAAATTAATGACATTCCGGATATGCCCAAATAATTTTTTTCTCAAAAAAGTTCCTGCTATTTAACAAAAATTGACTAATCGCTAAAATTGCAAAATGTACAGTTGTCATTTCACGTGGCATTCAAAATAATGTGCACAATTTTCAACCTTATTCTTGTCTTAAAAAGTATATTTAGGAAGAATTTCTCGACATGCCTAATTTAACTGATTGTTTACATTTCATCTATGCTCATAATGACGAAGTTTATCAGTGCTAAAAGTGCGCCAGGCACCATTTCATGAACCATACACGACTAAAAGCGGCATCTAAACACAAGTAATCTACAATCGTTCGCATAAGATGTGAGGCCTTTTACTTCTATCGTTTTACAATAGTATTGACTTATAAGGCTAAATTGATAAAATGTACTTACTTAGCGTTTGGCTCCTTAAGCATCCCGTTGAACTCGTACAGATGCCTGTTGGGCGGCTCGCACTGCACTGTAGCGTGGAACCTGGCCAGGGCGATGCCGTCCTCGAAGCGGGCCGTCTCCGGCTGAGCCTGCCGGATCTTCAAGTTCGTCTCCCCGTCCAAATTAGACGTCTCGATGAACGATATACCTTGCGGTTCGCTGAGAAAGGAATTATCTCTTTTTACAAAGCGATTTTTCGGTTGAATGCCTGGACGTTTTGGGCATGTTTCTTAATAGTTTTTCACGGTGTACGTTTAACATTCTGATCCATAAACCAACAATACCCTGAACTCCACACTACCGGAGGCGCGACAGAAATTTTAGTTCATCTCTTCTAGATGACATTTATTTAATCCAATAGTTCCCCTCTGAGGACTTCTAATTAGACGCCCCTGAGCTTACCCCTAATGAACACTAGTTTACCTTCCTGTTGAATTATAGATAGCCCTCGATAACTCCTAATTTACACGCTGATAATCTTGATCCCTTACCCAAATGACCCTGAGTTGATGACTTGAAACCTCTAGTTCACCCTCAGGTCTATTGCAGCATGTTGTCAACATATTCGCCACAAGTTCTACCGAGAAATCATTTTACCCTTAACAAGATACTTATTTTGTTAAATACTTGTTTCGGAGCTGACGAAGAAAATTTTATACAGTCCTTAAAAATATTTCCAACTTAACATTCCTCCGAGTCCTTATTACGCCTTACCTGGAGGCCAACAAGACGAGGTCCGCTGGGAAAAATTGGTTATTGACGACCTTGCAGATGTCGCCCACCTGCAGCTTCTCCCAGCGCAGCGTTTGCCAACGCCCCTCGCGGAGGACATCCACTTTCCGTCGGTTCGTCTCATCGTCTGCTCTGTGCCGTTTCTGTCAAAACATCATAATAAGGAATTGTTACTGGGCCAATACCACTATACTGAGAATAGCTTTAATATACTTAAAATTTTTATGATCATGTAAAATAAAATGATTTCTGTAAGTGAACCTTGAGAAATTAAAACTGCGACATGATTCAATAAAGCTCTCATTCCGCCGCTCACGTTCACCATAACGTGATGATGGCTAAAATCTTTCTGAAGGAACCCCGTATATCTTAATCGTGCATAAGCATATTATTTCTCAGATATAAAAACATGAAAACTTAATAGACTAACAGATACAGAAGACTTCCTTCCATTTAAAATATTAATATGGATTTGTGACGCATTTCCACGAGGGAACTCCGGTAGGCTGGTAAGGGACGAAAGAGTTCTCTTTGATCGCACTTAATAATTTACCACCAAATTAACTTAAAAAAAAACTAAATACTTATCAAAACCGGAGCTCATTTGCATTCCTGACATCATTCTATAAAAAGAGAATGATTATTCGGAACAAGTGACGCAATCGTCTCCAACGTCCTTAACTGGGAAAGCTGCTGCATATCCAGATATTTGAATATGAAGCTTTGGCTATTTTATAAAGCTTTGCTATATCTATCATATATTGGTATATTTTTGTCTTCCTACGTAATACGAGTATGTCTGGATACGTCTGAAACGATGCATACATATTTTTAATCTTGAAAGAAAACTCATTCAAGGTTAAAACATGTATGCATTTATCAATAAGATTTTTAAACGTGACAAGCTTGAAATTATTTAAGTATTGTTTCTGCTACGTTTTTAAAAGCTGATTTAATAATAGTAAGCAATAAATGCAAGATTCAGTATTCCTATAGAAACTTTCTTGAATTAAAATAAAAGTAGAAAAATCTGTCTTGAAATATTTCCATTCAGTATAGGCAACACAAACACTTGTGATAGTTACCTTAAACATCAAGAAATAACACGCAAAGAGTTTCTTATAAAGTTTTATGTAAAAGAAATCGTTCGTTGTATTTTAATCTGTAGAGTCCAAAGCAGATACGATGAATTTAAACCGGCGGGCTGTTGCGATGGTTAAGATGTTATTTTAACAATATTATAGAGGAATTTACTGTGAAGACTTTTGTTACAATAGTGTACAAAATAAATGTTAAAAAATAGGGTATTTTAAAGTATTTGTCAGTTGAAAATGCGGAAAACATGTATTACAGCAAAAACAAGACACTATTGTATTTTCTTGAAAGGTTTGGGTTCTTAACGAGTTCTTGAGTGTAAGGACCGTAAGGTTCAGCGTATGAGTGTATGTGATGTAGACTTAGTGGCTCGATGAGGATTTATTACAGTAGTGTGATGTGATCAAAGGAAGCAATCGGTTATTAGTCGTAACTACTCACAAAATCCTCGACGATCTCTTTGATGGCGCTCACGCTAAGAATTAATATAAGCGGCGTGAGTGTGGTCCAGCGTCCTGTGGGAGACACGTCGGGGATCTGCTGCAGCAGCGCGATCAGCAGGAAAAAGCAGTTTGAGTAACGCCGGAACTGCTCAAACAGGAATAAGGGGATGAACGATGGGACGCTGTAGGAACAAAAGCACCATTAACAGTTATAATAGACATATTTATTATTTTGATATTTTTCGCATATTCTGTCGCAAACACAACTAATTATGCCGAAACTTCTCAGTGACAGGATAAACAGAGCTTAAATTTTTCATGCATTTGTATGTCTCTGGCTGGTCACAGTTCAAACTTAATCTAACCAATTTTGTCTTGTCGCAGAATGTTTGTCGCATATTACCATAACAAGGTCAAGAACCGGTACCGAAAGTCCAAGTTAAAAATAACTAGTAAATAGCCCGCGAAGCTTTGATGCTTCCGACTTGTTGCACCGGACTATCAATGTGACATTTAATTTACGAAGGAAATTGACTTGAGTATGCGGTTTTAATGTTTACAAACAAATTGTAGAAGGACGAGACGGTCGCCAGGAGACGGTGCATCGGCGGCGGGCACAGAGCCAACCGCGCGCTAAATCATGACACGATACATAACAGAACGAATATGCTCACAATCTGGCATCCGACCCACATGTTTTCTCTTACATCGAACTTTTTAGATGAATGCAATAATTTTCAGGTTTTTGTATGTTTAATGTAGCTGATTATCAGTCCTGATATAGTTTGTGACATAAACTTTGTCAGTCTGGCCTCTGTGCAACATGGTACATTAGAGTCACCTAATTCCACCGCTATTAACAACTTCGATAGAGTCGCTATGCAAACGGAGAAGTTGCCCGTACACGATGCAATATCAATGCAAATCGTATGCAAACGCAAAAGACTTCCATTGCTAATAATTACTAGAAATTACCTATATTTGGCTGTGGAGATGCTGTTGGAGACGAACTTCTGTGGCTGTGGTCCGTTAACGAATATGACTCGGTTCTGATGGTCGCCGGGCGCGCCATCTGTCACGCCGGACGTCGTCGCCTCGTCTTCGTCTGCAAAGAGAAAGTTTTTAGACGCGTATCCCTTTGATATATATCCTATCTCTCGCTATGCTTTATCATCTTGTAGTCCGTTCCAAACTCCATCATCGGTAAATCTTGAACGAATTACATGTTTATTGATATGTTTAAATATTGGTAAGTTTCATACACTCTTACATTTAAGTAATCAAACGTAGTTTTTGTTGAAACTGTCAATAGTGTCTTTGTTATTATTCATATAATTATTTACATTCCCCTGCTACTAATCGTTAGCAGGGGAATGTTAATAATTAGTCAGTATTTTACTACACTTTTACAGATCTAATATAATAGAGCTTTGTTATCAGAGTTCGACATCTTTATGATTATTGAATGACATTTCATTTGGTGATTAAATCTAGCCCTATTTGTTATCATTGATTAAAGTATGAACATAAGTTATAAATCTCAAGAGGTATTATCTATTACCTCTTGAGATCTATGAAAAATAAATCATCTAAATATAATCATCAATCAAATGTCTTCATGAATGATTCATATAAGAATGTACTTATATTATCAGTGATATTCCTTTAATACTGTCTGAGATACCTTTGATATAATAACATGCTATCCAATATCACATTAATAGTGTGATATGAAAATTTAAAAAAAAATTAACCCGAGTCATCAAATTTTATTATGTTTAACACATTGCCGGTCAGCATAATCTTCAAATATGATGAAATAATATTTTTGATGATTGTAAAGTCTATCAAATCTAGTGGAATATTGAATCTGAGAGTGACCTACAACTAAGTGTACCTAGCAATCGTTGATACATCAAACTTTAACTTATTGACTTACCACGATAGATTAGTTATTCTAATTTTGGTGTTAAATGCCTTAGAAGTATGATAGTAAGTAACATATGTCTGCTGACGTAGAAGTAGAAGTTGTAGTTTCTAGTGAATAGCATTTTGTACAAGTGTCGTACAAGGTAAGGCGAGGCCACGGGCCGCACGCGACTAACGAGTAGCAACCGATATGAGAGGAACTTGATACTCTTTAAACATTGTCATGGCTTTTCTCTTTAAAGATGGCAATCAACTAACTGAAACAAAGGCTTTGTTATACCAGACGTGTGATTTTGACGTTTATTTTTGCTGATCATGACCATAACAGGACTTCGATTACATCTTACAATTTCAGCGCATTGTCTTAGTTTGTAACATAGGAAGAAAGACAAATTTGCTCATATATCACCTGATATTAAAGACTTTTGGCCTTATTGTTAAAACTGGATACGATAAGAGGTTTTTTACTCTCAAACCTTTTTGTTTGTCGGGGAGGAATCTGTTTACGGACCTACCCGCCACTGACTAAGAGGCAGGTGTGTGGGGGACTCGCCCAGTGCGTGATAGCGACACTGGGAATACCCACTAAAATTCCACGGTAACTCCGCTGACCTTCACTGGAGTGACCTGTGCTCTGTCACAACAATTCATCAGACCACTCCCAGTTCTCAAACTCACACATATTATCAAACTGAAATCAAGCATCATTAGGAGTTTGTGTAATGGATACTAGATAACTGGATACATGAGAAAAATGGATATTAATATAACGAATGTAAATATCAGAAACGTCCTCGTGAGCAAATATTCGTAATATCTGCCCCTACCGGAATTGAAACACTCGACAGTCAGCTGTTAAAAAGATGATATTGAACTTTGATTACATGGGATCTATCACTACTAAATAGGTTACCAAAATATATCCAAATTGCTAAACCAATTTGGATGTAATTTGGTATGGACAAAGACCATAACCTGAGAAAGGATATAGGCACTTTTATCCTGGATAAATAAAATGTTTCCGAGAACCGCGATAAAGACTGTATCTAGTATGAGTATGAAAACTAGTATGAAAGAATTATCATTTTCCTTGCGGAGGCACTGCGGATGGTCAAAATTTTAAAAAGCTCAACCAACGGGGTTAATGTTACAAAAACATTTAATACCTGGGTGCGAGCAAAGAATCTGTAGACCAAATCAGTGTTGCAAAATTTTGAATGTATAATCATAATTTGCGTTAGAAACAAAAGGCTGCGTGTGTGACCTCCTGGACCTTGAGCGGGACCTCCTTCAGATACCGTTCTGATATTATTTCTGGTTCTTACCTAATCGTTTCAATTCTTGGACGTATTTTTTTTCCATGAAGTCTCTTATCGCCGTTATCATTTTTCATTATCTGGTCAAGGAAAAAATGAGAATCAACATTTAACTTTTTCTAATTTTTAACTATAAAGTCATAGTATCTCAAACTAATATGACAGGTAACGGCTAAAGTTATTGTTGATAAGTCGAATTGACATTAACATAAATTACTCGATTTATTATCTATTCAGACGTAAAGCTTTTTGGAAAATAAAGCGTGGATTTTTAAATGAGATTCTGTTACCGAAGAACTGAGTTCAATAACCCTTAGACTTAGTCTAAAACAAGTTCAACAACCATATACAATATTATTATTTGAATAATTAGTATCTTAACGTTTAATGTTCATGTTTACGTCATCGTAATTTTGACATTAAAACTACAAAGTTCATATGAGTTGTTTGTTAACTTATTCTTCAATAATCACAAAAAAGATAGATAGACTATACTTCATTGTATACCATAAATTACATGTACCAACAAAATGACAGATGCTACACTGTACATTGTATACTTCCAGAAAACCTTAGGATGGACAAGAATGGGATAGATGAGACGTCGGTGTACCATTTTAATTCTATTAAATATTTCCGTAGGTATTCTTCAACTTTAAGTAGCATAGATTTTATTTCCATCGATGGTCACAAAACCATAAGCTTATTGCGATGGCTCGAAAAATGGTCGTTCTTATCAATTTAAGTATTATTTATAACCTCCAGAATAATATCATAAAGGAATAAGCAATTACATCTAGTTATAGAGAAAACATTATTTTCGTCACAATTACCGTAACAGTTTTAACACCGTAACGATTGGTCGACTAATTGCGCTCAATGATAAAGTGTATTCATTGAGCGAATTGGCACGGGTCGTCGCGACCTTCTCGCGAGCATCAACTCTCTCAAAGACAGACGCCTGCTTAGGTACAGTCGGGGATTTTAAATGTTTATAAGATTACCGTCACACTCGGGGCCGGTTTCACCACCTGTTTTAAAGTCCCGAATGGCCTATTTGTCAAATAAGAACTGTCAAACTCTTACAACAACTGTCCAAAAACTGTAAATTTACTTGACGAATAGGCAAACTGGTGATGGTGAAATCGGCACTTAGTCGTATAATAGCGATAAACGAACTATTACGAAGATAGCCGATAATTTTAATCAAAATAAAGTGTAAATTTAGCCAATGCTCCTAAGAGCATTTACACTTTATTTTGATTAGTGTCTTTTGATATCGTTTGTCTTCTGTATTGTATCCTTTTAGACGACATGACAATTATAGATGCTTTCGTGACAAAAAAATGGATTCCATGCCAGGTCATGTATAAAAGATCGGCAATGGTCTGCACGTTTGGACAATAAAAACTACAAATAAATTTCTAAAACAACATTTTTTTTACTCATTCATTAAATTTCAAATCTATAGAAGATGCGCCATTATTATCAATTGTAGTAAATAATTTTCTAATGGTTTTCACATCAACATCAAAACGCCAAGCAAAATGTTTAATAGGTATAAATCCGTTAAGATCATACGCTCTTGCCTTTCAATTTATTAATGCATAGATAGAACTGAGAGGCGAGGATATCCTTAGCGACGGTCGGCCAAGACTCCTTTTGCATTTCTATGAACCCAAAAGTTCACTGTATTTCACTAAAAATGAAATACTTTTTAAAGTAATAACATCTACTAGACTAAATTACAATATCATTACAAAGTAACGAAGTGGGGTATCTTACGGGTATGTATTTATTTATACCTGTAAGTTATAAATAATTCCATTCATGCTTGAACTGTCTCGGTGCATATTCAATGTAAAAAATGATGGCGGCATTCTAGGTATTGGTATTTAATTATTTTAAAACCTTTAATTCCTTTGGATGATAAATTAATACCTTTGTTAACAATATTTGACGACTTCTGTGAAGGAATCAATGAGCGGACTGTATATTGTATTTAAAACTAAGAAAATAAAAACTGTAGTTTGAACTAGAATAGAAAGTTATTCTACGTATCTTAGCATTCACACAAAAACCAGAGCTATATTACGGAATACAAAGTCTCGCTGACACTCGCTGACCTCCCAGTGATAGAACACTTCACCCAAATCAAAAACAACTTACAACAATAGGAACATATTTACATGAAAAACTAACCAAAACTTAACGAAAAGACACCTTTTTGACATTAATGGCAACATAAACAAAGTTATAATAATTGTAGATAAACTATTGTATGTTACAGTTAATTTAAAGGTATAATAGAACGACTAAAACGAAAACTAAACGAATTAGATTTTAGTTTTAAAAAAATATCTAAACAACTCTACCGAACAAAGTTACGGTACACAATCAGTTAACTGGCAATCGTATGATTTTTCTGGCAGTCGCTTAAACACTATAGCTGCTGTCCTTACTTCTGCAACACGCACTAAGCCATCACCACGGAACACTTTAGGAACTCCCTTAGGCCAAATTAAATAATCCACTTGAATTGACCTGAGTAACGGGAGAGATACGGCGAGGTATCAATATTAGCAGGTATATCTTTAACCTTCCCTTCGAATGTAGTATATGTATTAAATATATTTTAAGGCATTTGACTCATGTTTGCGATCACAAGGTTATGTTATTCATGACGCAGTGCGAAATGCAGTTGCAACTTGGTTGCACCGTGAACACTTAAAGAACCGAGGTTTTAGATGATAGATAAGACAAAATAACTGCTAAAACAAAAAATCACACAATCCGTCTGAAGGCAACCTATAGAACCAGACGCAGAGGTATTATTCATTTAAGGCAGACTAATGAAAAACAAAATTTAAATGCGAATAAATACAGAAAATCTTAAAATATATACAAATATACAATAAAAGATAAAGCCACACTATTACAATAATGTTTTATGTGATACCGCTCGCTTTCGAAGACATAGAAGATATTATCTTTAATCCAAGATGCATTCTTGTGCCTTTGACGTTAAGATGCATTTTTGTGCCTTTGACATTAAGATGTATTCTCGCCGAATATTGTTGAAGGTGGATTGATTGGGGAGTTCAATATGAAATGATAAGGGATGAGTGATAAACTGAATAATTTTAAACTAGTCCTTCATCTGGTCGAGCCTCTACGGTCGGTACACACGACAACGATTTAGCTGCACAGACCATATGTGCAGATAAATATAAAAATGTGAAATAAAAATGTTCATCAGAAATGGCCCGAAAAGAGAGCCTTGGGGGACGCCAGTAGGAAAATCTATCCAGGATGACGTATAGTTTGTTCACGACCACACGAGACCTTTCAGATAATATGATATTAGCCACTCCAATAGCAGGGTCTTTGATACAGCCAAATAGTTTTTTAAGTTTTAAATCAATTTACCATAATATATTATTACATCACGTTAGGAATATTCTGAGTTAGTTACATTGACTTTATTAGTATTTTCTACAGTAACAATTACAAAAGCTATTACCGAAAACTACACATTCGATTAGCGATCGACTATTAAATACTGCAGAGATTCTACTTTGAAATCAATCATGAAGTAATCATCTAATCAGTCAGAAGCGAGTCGATTGCCTGGAGCTGGTAGATAAGGATATGGCTCGTTAAGCAAATCGAAATGCCGGCAGGTCGTACCTGGGGGAGATCAATTTGAATTCTATTTAAAAACGTGTTTATGACTCTGATGACAAGTAAATATGAAATTTGATAATTATATTTGATCATTAAAAGGAAATTATCTTGATTTTTACTTTCATGTATCACGAATATGTAACTACAGAATCTTTTTAACGTATGTAGGAATAATACCAACGAACAGAAAGAACTGCTTAACCTCTCCAGCAATTTTTTCCTCTAAATGTCTCCAAGAGTATCGCGGCGCAAATTTATTGAATTGGACAACATAGTGGAATATACTTTTGCCAACAAGAACAATTTGTTTCTTGCCATTAATGAATGTAAACACGTTCGTGGTTTTAGTTTAAATGAACCTTTTCCTTTGCTGCGATTTCAACTAAAACATTATGTATTACCAAAAAATATTATGATGTATTGAAAACATCTACTTTTGCTTTTTCCAAAAACTTGACATTTTTGCAATTCCTACAAACTATATTTCTACAATACCAATAAATAAAACTACAAGAAAGTTGTTGAGAACACAACTGTCGGATCGTAAATCTTCAAGGTTTTATGATCTATTTTGCGCTACATTACAATGATCTAAGCATATTGCGTTTTCTTTTAAGAAGTCTACCCACGCTCGTTGCCGTAAAAGGGCTGACTGTGTTAGCTTCTTATCGTGCGCAAACGCAAGTGGCAATTCTAATCTTGTCGACGGCCTTAAGTCAGGCAGCGTGTCGGCCAATGTGAATGGTATTGTACCATTGTTTCCCTTTGTGCTAAAATGTGGAGGTAGTGTGAAAAATTAGCTCGCAAGTCGTTGTGCTTTCTTTAATTGAATACATCCAACTCTACGATTATCAAATAGCTCTTAATAAATCACCTGAAAAAGTCATAGAGTGAAGAGAGGTTAAACCTGGCTTCGTATCATATCTTAATAATACCAAACATTTTAAGCTGATTCTAACTAAATTCATAAATTAACTAGGACCTCACTGACATAACCATCAACAGCCTATAAACATTTCCACAGCTGGGAACAGGCTTTCTGGGTCAAACAAAAGTTTTATACAACAACAGTCGTAAGATGTTCCTAATGAAGGTGTCACTGAATAGATGAGTAAGTATCTGCAACCCATAATAATTAATGTTAAAAAACACTACAATTTGTGTGTAAAGTCATGTTTAAATAATATTGAAAACCATAAAGAGTATTTAGGTGTAAAATACTTAATAATAAATAATTTTCTTCCAGAGATTATTTATTACAGAGTACCTTGGTATTTTGCACCATGCTTGACTGTGGTTGCACTTTCACCTGGCAGTAGATAAAAGGTTAAAACTCTACATATTTATGGGGCAGGGGATTTCCTGCTAACATAAGATCTTTTTATCTAATTTTTAATTGGAATGCAATGAGTCAAACATTTGAATTACAAACACACAGAAAGAATATATTATAAAAATTATGGAATTTCAAAATCAAACAAGACTTTGGCACATGTTGAGATGTTTACTTTGATAGGTAAATAAGAATCTAAGCCAAATATTAATAAGGTTAATTATACATTTATGTATAACATATCTTACTTATTATCTATTTGAATAAATTATATTTGAAGACTTCTTTACATATTTCAAAACATGATAAGTGGACAGAATATTCCCAAAAATGATGTTTGAAAATTGAAAATTTATTCAGGGTTTAGAGTATATTATTATGTATAAATCATATTGATAATTACTTTAAATTGAATGTCAACAAAAATTTTTTAGACAGTTTACTACATCTGTCCATTTTTTAAATGGAACAGCACAGCAAATTTATCACCTGATGGTCAGTAGTAGACAGAGTCCGAATGCAAAGTTGCAGCATGCAACATACTGACTTAGTCACTTCCACTTTGCTGGCCCAAAGGGTGCTTTTATTTTTTATTTATAGAGATTACATGTGTCAAAAAGGAATTCCACACTTTAGCTCAAAAACCAATATATTTTCTTCTGTATGAATGGAGAGGTTAACTATAAATAGGAATAATAGATAAGTGGAGATATTTATTGTCTTATAGTTAAGCCAGCATAAGGTATAATATTTTTGAATTTATTTATCTATTAAGTTATGACATAAAAAACAGAAAGGATAACCAAACTTGTTCAACAATCAATGGTAGCAATTCTGCTGACATCCACTTAAACTAAAATTAATAATAACAACAGGATAGATTGAATTCTAGAAATGTCAACTTACTTGACACTTACAAGATCCACTAATTATAGACTTATTTTAAGTGGCATGTTTTTCATAGCATTGTTGGCAGTTTAGAAAAATCTATTGATGTTACCGGTGATCTGTCCTTTTCTGATCCAGTTGTATAGAACAAGTAGTAAAAACTTAAATTTATTTTTTGTCAATGCACAGCAGGATTGGGGTTTGGATTTGCCTCGCACATTGCAATTTGAAAGTATACAATGAGTTTTAGTAATAACAAGTTTTGACAATCCATACATTTCGCTTTTTTTTAACAGCATGATGCATTTTATAAAAAGACAAATATGATTAAAAATTTTAATTTAATTCAATGACATCACCCATCTTCTGTCTATTTCCAGTGATATTATAATCAACGAGCAGTACTGAACTTGAATTTCATTTTGGTCCATGCACAACAGATTCAGAGCCAATGACTGGCAAGTTGGATTGTGTATGAATAACAATGCCATGCTCTTATCACTGAACTACAATAAAAATCACTGAGCTGATTAGTAACCCCTTTACACTTATACGAATAAATTTATTTATAATATCATAGTTTTACTCTTCATGTGATATGGTTGACTAATTTCGACAATTATTTTTCATAAATATTTTGGTTATTAGTCTTGCATATTTATTAATTATTAGTAAATATTATTACACATTAATGTAGCACAACAGATTCTTAACAATATATTGATACCAAAAATATTTTCTTTTTTCTATATTTTTTACTATACTGAAAAATACAGGTAAATAGGTATGTGCAGAGTTACAAAGTTCACATATTCTGCAATATTTTAATTAAATTCAACTAACTTCTACCAAAAATTGTAATATTGAATTCAAACTATTCTGTTTAGCCTCATTTAGAAATTTACTTCTTCATCAAATTGACTTTTATTTTTATTGAATTCCACCAAAGACAAGATGGGAGTGGCTAATAATTGCTGGGGTATACTGTAATTATATTGTGATTAAAATTGCTTTTAATATTGAAGTGACATTTGGAAGGAGGAGAAAAGAATACTTTTAGGTTATAATTTAATGGAAAATTTCATAACTTAAAACTTACGCTGATTCATTTTGAGAACCATGGCTCTATAGAACCTCGAGAACGGCGCCATCACGTTGTGGTTATGAAAAATACGGGAAAAATACTCGACAAACGCCATTTTCAATCAAAATATATTGGTATCTGCGTCCCCAAAACACAAGTTCACGATTTTATACACTTTTTTGCACTTATTAACACACTACTTTTGACACACATTATCACCGGTAATATTTAATGCGATTTGAAATTGAAAAATTATATTAAGTAAACACAGCCTTCGCGAAAAAGAAGCGCGACATTTTCATGAATTTGGAGTGATTAGAAATAAACACACCATTCTTAACGCATTAAAGTTTGTGAAAACGATAAATGAAATTTTTGAATAGAATTTCGAAGCTTATTTTAACATGTTGACATTACAAACAATATCGCTATCGAGTTTCTTCCTTAACTACGATCGATTCTTGCTCCGCCCACACATCACGACTAGTGATGTCGTCTGACGTTTACGTATCGAGAGCTCAACGAGACTTATTCGAGTCGATAAGAATTGATAGAATACCTCTTCATGAAGTTTTATGAACTAAATATATACTATACTTGTATTTTCTCTTCTTTTATATATTTGTTCATTTTTAACAGTAAAACTAATCTATTTGCTGACTCATTCATATGACATGTCACAGGATGCTTTCACATTTCTTAATTTCATAATGTTAATGCCCCCTGCTATATTAAGTTATTCTTTAATATTACCGGTATTGTGGCTATAGTCAATGGTTACCACTTGTTATCAGGTGGGCCATCTGAATGTTTGGCATTCTTTGATATAAACAAAAATGCCATACATACCATAAGGGTTTAGCAAAAACGTTTAACCTTAAATTTATCAGAAATGTTTGTTTTGACTAATTATGATTAAATTAAAAATTAATTCAATTTATCACAATTATAGTAATGATTTACCTAATAATGATTTGCAGGGGCTTCACAAAGAGCTCATAAAGAATTCTTTGACTTATTTGACGATTTTCGGAATGTCAAATATTAGTAGGTTTAAGACTGTAATCATTCATAAAAGTGGATTTATTAGTTTTGTGAATTAATTATCGAATCAGCTATCGAATCTTTGACGCACTATTAAAATTACTTGACGTTTCGAAAATGTTGTTACCACACGTAATAAATATAAAATAATGGTAATTATTCCATCTCGTTACAAAGATTTTAAATCTTTATTACAATCTCTTCTCTTCAATTATCTGCTGCTTACCAACCTACCCTTATTCTACAATTAAAATCATTGAATATGCTTTTTGTTTCAATTTATTTTTAAGACTTTTTTATATAAAGATATTTATATATAAGTTATTTAATATAGTTATTTAATATAATCTTAAAACTTTTATATATATAGATTCTACTGATTATGCTTAATAATCTTGATTTAATTCTTATAATGATGTCGGTTGAAACAAAAGAAAAGTATTCTATACAAATTAGTTTTTATTGTAATAAAATAATAACTGCACAAGGGAATGAGGCAATGTATTGATATTTTATTACGTGCTCGCTCATGAATAAATTTAAATAAGTACATTAGTTATTTGTACTTCTATAAAAGCTACGACATGAATTTTATTGTCGTGATATATTTCAAATTTAATATTTAGGTGGGTCGATAGGAAGTACTCAGATAAAGTATTTAGTTATTTATATTGTACGTAAAGTTTCAAATGTTGAAGCCAACTGTTCCATATATTTATTAGAAGCCGGGCAATTCAGCTTGGCACGTGTATAGTCGCAGCCTCGCCATCCTCACATGTTGCAAATGTATCAAAGACTCGAGATTAACAACCAAAGCAAGTGAACATGTGCACCGAGCGCAATCTACTTAAGTTTGTACTAGGTATTCTACATTTTGTTATTTGTTTTCAAATACTTGCAGTTGCTAAAAAATTTTGAAATTAAATTATAAAAGAAGAGTTGTTATAATTAGTTTTTTGTGTAAGAGGTCCAACGAATTTCCGCATCATCCCTAAATTATGGCGCCAATTCTAGGGTTATCTGGGACTCGGGGTAAAGGCGTTCCTCCAATACCCATTAAATATCATCTTCAGGCTGGCCGCCACGCAATGGCGCATTTCGGCGAGGATTTGGGTTCGCTCAAGAATCTTTTACCGGGTTAGCGCCTGTGCCTGTACTTGCAGGTCGGCCTATGTGCCTTGTTGACCTATTGTGCACCATTTAAAATCTGTCCGTCATAGGAATTGACAACGGACCATCGATCTTGGAGATCAGCCACTACTGACACATTACAGTCCTACTATAACCTAAAACTTGTTAGTTAATATTTTAATAATTTTATATCAATTTTTTTATATATAAAGCACAGCAAATGACTCGACACCACCTGATGGTAAGCAGTAGAGGAGTCCATATGTGAAGATAACTAGTGAAGCATGCGACATACTACTCTAGCCACCCTCACCTTGCCGGCTCAACAAGTGCTTTTTCACGCCTCTTTTAAAGGAACCCATGTTATAACAAGGAGGGAATACGTAATACAAAAACAAATCATAATTTAAGGGATATTCAGTGAAATTTTTAGCTGACTCTGATTATTGATTTCGAAAATGAAACCCCTACGCCGGCGAGCTGTTCCATTTGAATCAATTTGATTGTATTCGTGATACTCTAATATGAATAAAAAAAAGTCGTCATTGAACTCTGTGCTTTAAACCACGTACCTAGAAACTTTAGTTTTCATTGAAGTAAAACTTATGTTATACACAGACTGTATTTGTAGAAAACGTGATTGGAAAATGAAATGTGTCCAGAGTTAAGGGAATTAAAGGCTAAATGTAAGTAGATGTGGCATAATTGAATTAATAAATGGGAATAAAATTCTTGGCGTTTGTAACGATAGAGACATTCCGTCTACAGGAACAGTAAAATAATTAATTCTTTAATTTCAAAGTTGACAGTATTCAATCCACTCATTAAATTGGACATAGATGGGATATATAACTTCTATTTGGTAAACATTTGTGTTATTAAATCTAAAATAATTTTCTTTTATCTTTAATTCTGTTAGATTTATTTAGATTTTTGTTTATTAGCCGTAACTAATATGGGGATTAAGACTTTTCCCCATAGGATAGGCTGAGCGTAGTATGTGCTCAATTGTTTAATTTCGATTACTGACACTTTTTTTAGAAATATAACATAATTATTATTTTGATTGTGTACGTAAGGAGAGAGGAACCAGCTAGCATTGTGATCCGAGATCCAAATATATTTTTTACATAACATATATAAACCCTTCAGCATCTTCGGCCTATGTAAGTCCCACTACTGGGTACCTGCTTTCCTTCGTGAGGGAAACACATAAGGACTCATGAGAGCGATAACACCACCATGCTTTTCCAAAGCGGCTTGTAGATTAAAACTGGTTGTTGTTACAGCCAGGACTAACAGCTTTCCGAAGAGTACAAAGGAGCTTGATATAGCAAACTTAATTGACTCATCAAGGGGCAAAAGTTACTTTACGATGCTCTTACATGATTTTTAATTTTATTATTTATAACTTATAAGATTAGCTGTCAAAGCAGATAAAGATACAAAGAGCATATGTTTGTAATACTAATACATAATGACATATTGATTTGTAAATGTCATTATAAATACGTCAGTTTCTTGCGCCGCTTCTTCTCTGCAGCTACTAATTCATCGAAGCGGCAGTAGGGTTGATTGGGAATATGCATACTAGTGTTATTTTTAATATTAAAATAAATATTATTTTAAAATTAAAACTAACAATTTATTTAGTACATATTTTAATACTGGGACAATTTGTAAATGCCCGGTTGATACCCACTTAAAGTTATGACTATTGCCTTTAATTACATTATTTGTTTTTCTCATACATATTCCCTGTTGCGACGATTTAAAAGAACTTAGTAAATGAGTCATATAAATAAAGTTATTTTTGAGTTTTGACAAGTATTTTGTACTTCGGCCGCGACCTAAATAATAGAGTGCATTGACATAGCGAGCAGTCGCTAATTGCATATTTATTATTTTATTATTTTTAGTGTTGAATTAGACGTCATCCGAAATACATTGCAGTTCCATTTTATTTCCCTTGCATAGGGATTTCGGGACGCACACAGTGCATCAATTGCATTGCATACTGCATTTAATTTAACAGTTACTTTTGCCAAGGCTAAGGACTTTTAATTCTATAGAGCAGCAGATATATGTAGACAGAACATATTTCCTATAAACCGATAAGTATAATCTGGAGTAGTGCGCGTTCTACGTACAGTTAAAATATTATATCGGAACGTTATTTAGTTCGCAACCTGCAGGTGTATCGGCGACGCGACGGCTGGATGATGAATTATTTTTATCGAACTAAAACTTGTTGATAATGGAATTTCTTTTTCAGCATTGACAATATAAGTAATATGCTCATCAAGATACATTAAATATTTATAAACTTATTTGTTTCAAGGCCCATTCACTTAGAGCATCACAATTATCAACCATAGTAAACAATAAAGGGTAAATTGTCCCCAAAACACGAGTATAGACTTATGTACAGTTAGCTGAAAAATTTATTGAATGTCATTTGTAGTAAGTGCTTGTGTTTCGATGTGGTCGGAAAGGGTAGCTAGGAATTACAGAGTACGGGAGACATTAACACCCATTCTTCAGAATTAACAATCCACAAAGCAATCCATTTTCTGGTAATAACAAGTGATTAATGTATTTGATATTCCCGGTGTCAATAGACGAAGGTAACCACATACTTTAGGGGACATAGTGTTTATATGGCATTCTATGACTAGAAATACAATCCTAATCTGCTCTATAAATGATTCTTTAAAAAAAACATGGTACCTTTTAAATATAACTAGGCTTTGCTCTTAAACTGGAACAGCTAATTACTCGAGACAGCCTGATGGTAAGCTGTAGGAGTCTGTATGCGAAGCTGATAGTGCAGCATCCAAAAACTAGATAAGCTATAAACACTTCACTCCTCTTTGGAGTAGCCCATGTCGTATGAAGTTGGATGGTACGTGTGACGGTAAGGAATCTCTTTGTGCGTGAAGTAGAGGTAAAGGCAGTGAATGGCTGAAAATGTAATATTTATTAAAAACCACTGGGGGCGCTACTTTCGTGGTTATATCGCCGTAAGAGACCAGAAGAGACAGCCCTTATTACGTTTGGAATAGAGTTGGCTATCGTAATGCAATATTTGATGTTTGTCCTACGAAATAATTTTATTGTGTACCTTCCAATATTTTCAATTTCTAGACAATTGAATGAAAAATGGTTCCTGATGGAGTCGGGCTTCACTATCCACCTAATGTATATTTTGATAGGCTTAATAATATCATATTTGTGATTTAGGATTATTTCAGAATGTTATGTCTTGTCGATATAAAATATCTATGGTGAATTTGATAGACTCCAACATGGAAGACGATATTTGAACGCCGGTGAAGAAGCGCCAAAATATGGGGCTGAGGTAGCGAAGAAAATGTGTACAGGTCTGGAAGAATCTTGTCCTAACGTTGCGGCTAAATTGCTACGGCAATGCTACGGCGTAGTATAGACTCTAGTTCTTAGGGTTACTTCAAGTATAGCACGTTATTTGGAAAACTACTCATTGTAATGGATTTTAAAGCCTACAAATATTAAAGTGTATAAGTTGATATACAGGCGTACGTAACCTACAACTTAAATAAATGTAGGTACTGTAACATTATTATTACTAAACAAAGCTGATCACGCGGCATCGAAACAACCAGAATATGTCTTTACTAGTAAGGCCCTAATAATAGGCTTAAAGTTATATTTGCTTAGTGAGCCTCACCGAATACATCCGGTGGCCGGGCCATGTGTCCGGCCCCCGGCATCGATCGCGGGGCTTCACAAGGCCAAGATAACTGCACTTTATTATCTCATTATGGCCGCGAACGATCACTCAATCAGCCCTTCGAAGACATGGAATTGATTTTAATGTTCAGATTAACCACACAGAAGAAAATAGTCATAAGAATTCTTTACGTGTAGACAACAAGTTAATTTAATTTGTGTTTATAATGTTTATTAGTTTTAGACAAGCGAGTTGATTTAGAAGTACCCCGGGCACCCCCGCAAAGGGCTGTGAGGAAGTTTTAGTGTGTATTCCCATCTAAAGTGGCAATAGTTTACAGGTTACTTTTCTATAAGTAAAACTTGCCTTGTAACTCAGCAATGAACACTGATTACTTATTACTTGAACTTTAATTATCACAATTAGCAAATAGGTCGGCACGGTTGATTTTTCATATCTGATCTTCATTTCTATTTTCAATTTACATACATTTTTTTTCGAAAATTATTCATATCTTTGATCTTTAATAAAGTACGCAATGTAATGTAATAAATACATCGTATTTACCGAATGTTGTCGAGACAGTGTCACTAAATCTCCCGCCCGAGGGCGAGTGGCGTTTTGTTACTTTGATTACATGAAATGAACAATTATTTTTAATGATTAATTAATTAACAACTAAAAACGTACTAAAGAGACCATATCAGTTTTAAGAACATTATTTTTCATAAATGTAAAGATCAGTAAAATGTTACAGGCAGTTTGTTCATAAATATCCACAAACTGTTATTGAATGACGATCGCGGCTCGGATTAGTTAAACTATCGTTCTAATTAATATTAATTACTTGTTTTCGGAAACTACGCTTCAACCAACGCTTTGGTTATAGAGTTAAAAATTATAGTTATTTATTTACATAAAAATCTTTTATATTTGGCTTTTATCGGGTGGTCAACATGGACTGGTTATCCGGTAACTCACTGGCGGAATAAGTAGGATCTGTGACGCACGGTTTCTACCATAGTAGAAAATATTAAAGTATAAATTATGTTTCAAAGATAATTTATAATAATAAGATTTTAGTTGCCGTGATAACTGGGAAGCAATGCGCGAGTTTGCGCACTCCTGGCACACCATCAGACGATCATACGAATAGGAGGAATCAGGTAAAACACACAGAGCAGCCCGACGCGAAGTCACATATTGTGTCGTCACGCCCCAGAACTCTCCCCAGTTGGCAACAGAAGGGACGCATAAAGATAATTGTAGGGAGCACAGATCAGCGCCGAAGGGGAAAGAGCCCTATGCAAGTACCCTCGCGCTCTCCCGTGATTCGGTCCGTATGCCGCAAGGTAGGCAGGACCATGGGTTGGTGGAGGGAATAAGATTTTAGTAACCTATATTATAATGCAAATCGGTTTTTAAAAAGTTTGTCTATTGGTTATCGGTTATGGACATGATCTGCGGAACCACTGTAACTGCTAGGTCACCCTCGCGAAGGGCTAAGGTTAGTGGGGAGTTTTAGTGGGTAGTCCCAGTGCCGTTAAGGCATTGGGTGAGCTCCACACATTGGCAAGTAGGCCCTTAACAGATTCCTCTTCGTTAAAAAAGGGTAGGACACTAGAGTTCTTAAAAATAACACTATTCTATGAAGCTAGAGGGACCTTTGCTCACATAATATAGAAAATCTTTTGTGTCTGACAAAATAGCGACCTTTTCCAAACGACTTGGTATTATTATCGTATTTAGATGGACAAAAATATCATATTTATTGGTGCCTACACGTCTAATGTGACACACTATAATATTAAACATTAAAATATCCAGACCAGACAAAAGACACTTTCATACCTGGAAAGAAAGGAAAATATTAAAGAACATTATTGTTTGACTTAAGACGTTCCTGATACAGGATAACTGTAAGCCTTACGTAATGATGTAGAACAAAAAGCATTAACTAAATGCTAAAGTGGCTCACAGGGCCGGCCGGGCTCAAGTATCACCGCCCTTCCTTCCTTATAACAATAAAAAGTATTTTAGATCAAAAAATCCATTATTGTTGGGAAAGTATATTTTCTGAACTTATTCTTACTTTTCTGTATTTATTCTATAATAATTAGTATCTTTGCTTTCAACTTTGTTAACGTGGATGTCGGAAAATAACAACATGTACGTAGGTGGGTAGGTTACAAGATTTTATTTGAGTATTTATTTGGTTAAGGAAAAATATGATGTTTACAAAAACAACTTCGTAGGTAATGAATTATTTTAGAACCAATATACAAAAAAGATTAATGTGAGGCAACTTTAAAAGATAGACATATAGGACATATGCTGTCGAAGATATGTTTTGGACCTTTAAAGGAGAACAATTACGAAATTCATTATTTTAGCTTTAACTCTAAGAATTCAAATATAAATTGAATACAAACTTTTTGAAGGCGCTCAAGCTTTATAAGTACCATACACGGCATTACTACGATACTTCTATCTACAGGACATCACTGGTCAAGACAAAAGAGGGTCGGATCCGTTGGATTGGCGACTCGGAAAACGTAGTGTGGAACGCCCTGCGACAAGATGGGATGACGCTATTCGTAGGCTGGCTGGAGTGGGCTGGATGAGAGTCGACAAAATTGGCAATTTATTTAATATATCTTTAAATTCTATAACTGGGACAATTTGTAAATACCCGGTTAATATCCACTTAAAGTTATCACTATTACCTTTAATTTTTCTCATACTATTCCATCTTGTCATAACAAAGATTTAAAAGAACTTAGTAAATGAGTCTATTTAAATAAAGATATTTTGACTTTGACTTTGACTTTGAGTGGCGTGAATTAGGGGAGATCTATGTCAAGCAGTGGATGACCATAGGTCGATGATGATGATTAGTATGATGATCTCCGTGAAGGGTTTCTTAAGCATAAGCATTTCATAAAGAGCATTATTTTTAATTCAGTTTTCAGGTTACATACACAACCCGCCTTCTGTCCGGTATTGGTCATTTGCGTAGTCACGGTCCTGTGACTGGACCCTTTGCTATACTTAGTGTACTGGTCGGATTGGACGAATTACATGAAAACAACAACGGCCAGGGCGTAGCACGACATCCGCGTTGCTCACGCGCATTCGTGACAGCAGTAGTGTAACTTTTGGGGAACTTAGTATTAAATGATATGATCAAAGGTTAGGTATAGATTTTTATGCAACCTGTATAATGATTCTGGTATCTAAAGCGTGACTAAAAATGATGAATTATTTTATTGTAATCAAAATAATTTCAGATACAGAATCAGAATATAATAACATTTCAGCATCATTAAGAGCTTGTGTTATGAATACTATATAAGTGAGAAATATATAGAGTAATATGTATATAAATACCAGAAATCTACTAAATAAACATACAAACATCTATGACTCGCAAACAAATATTTGTACTCATCATACAAATATTTGCCCTACCACTCGACCAGACGGCCGTCAAAATGTCAAATTGTCTTATAGATGATAGGCGGCGTTTCCGATCTAAATTCTGCTTAAATCGGCGAACACATTTTAATTATGTTACTGTTTATAATGATTAATCAATAATATAAATACTGGGAAATTACTCAAAAATACAATTCTAAAAATATTCATGTTCAAATTATGTACTTACTGCAAATTCAAGTGAAAAGTAATGTATTGTCATAAATATATTTTATTAATTATTTTGAGGAAGATAGAAGCTGATTCTAATCAGAAGATTGTATTTCATATCCTCTTTAGCATTAACGGATAGATTTAATGAACATTGTTGTTTGTAAATACAGTACCAACGTTATCCGACCAACCATCGTACTATCGCAGTGTCAGCCTCCGTCTGATTGGGTCGCAGATAATAATTATGAATATGAATTGTCCCATTTTAATGTTTATAACTTCTATCTGAGCCTTCTTATTTATTTCAGGACTTCTTTTTGTTGTGTCCTTTTCCCAAGCTGTAATGACGTTGACTTAAAATAGTCTTTCATTTTGGATGCAACTAAATCAGTCTTCCAATTTGCACTAAACATCGTACAATCGGCATCGGCATAAAACATTCATCAAACTCCGGGCTTAGTGATAATTGGATCATGATTATGATAATAAAGATTAAAGATTATATAGATAGATACATATAAAATATATAGATGATGATTATTATATTATAATAATAATTATAAACTAAAAAAGAAACTTGAAAGGAAGAAATAAATTAATCACACGTCATGATTATTGTGTATGATTAATTTCATTGAGATTTGTGACCTCACATAGCTGTCATGTGCGTCGTGGTTACACTGATTAATTAAAAAGTTAATTTTAATCCAATGCCATTAGAACATTAATTATTCCCAACTTAGCTGTATATGCAAGTACCTATTACGTAATTGCGTAACGAATTTGCAATGATTTAAATTTATAATCCTCAAAGCGGTTGAACTTCCAAGCCTCCTTAGACGTGCATCATAATTACATGACTCCATATTAAAGAAGCCATGGACATGAACATTTTTTTATTTAGGATATATAATACAGTCTATGTCTATCCTGAAAGTCTAGTCCAGAATAGAATATAATAGAAAAAATGAATCCCTTGACAATTACCTGCGGCCATTGTCAAAACAAACGCAACACGTTTGAGTTTTAATTTTTTCTACCACAGCTCTAACAGCAAAGCGTCTTTTTAAATCAAATAAGGTCACTTAATAAAATTGTTAAGGTTAATGTGATCAATGAAAAAAAATAAGTATGGCGGATTTTCCCCTAACCCCATAAACATATAGATCTTGGACACAAGTCTTACACCGAAGAAACACAAGAGAAAATTTGACGATACATAGCATACGATCACGCTGCAGGTTGGGTGTAGTTACGACTTTGCTCCACGAATGCTAATCCACCTTGTAATACCAAAAAAAAGCCTATAAAATTCTGTAATTCGGTGATAAAGAACTGATTATACGTTAGTACTTAACTCTTTGTTACTGAGTATCAATCTACCCCACGATATATGCCACTGGTCAGTTTTTTAGTCATTTAATCGGACCTAACGAGCTTGTGAGCTTTCCTTTGTACTGAGTATTACATACAATTATTGCAAGCTGCATCGGCTTAACTGTGTTTGGGTAAAATTTATTTTATCCATATCAGCATATTTTTCTACATACTGGATCGTATAAAATTACGGTATTCATTCATGCTGTATGAGAACAATAATAACAAGTATTATCATATCAATATCGAAACATTTCCAACAGCTTGACAAAAAATAAAAAAATCTATGGAGTTATGTATGTAGGTCTCATAAATAAAACAAGCGATGATATTAATACATCATATAGTATCTTCTATTTAAAATTTTATATTTTGGCAGCAAGGCCAACGTTTGATTGTGTCTATGAGCAGATGTTGAGTGACGTTGATTAATTATCATTAGTAGAGAATACTTTAATACATCTTCAACCTTGGGTTTTGGAAATGTATGGAATTTTTCACTCAAATTTAAATCACCGTACTGGGTAAAAAGCGCCACTTTATAAGATCGTACCTGAATCTTCAGTGAGTCAGATCACAGGAAAATTAGTTAACAATTTGGGGACGGGTGTCTAATGCTGGTAACAAATATCTTCTTGATTTGCAAAATTCGATTAACGTAACACATTGGTGTTATATTTCACATCAAGTGTGCTGTAATGCTTGCTTGACATATTTATAGCATAAACTAAAATAGAAAATATCAGCCTAATTTAAACAATCTCCACTCACCAAGTCTTCTGAAGTTACCAGTGACAGCTCCCAACAATTTCATCATAATGAACACTATATCATCACTCGAACTACTACTGGGGTTTTATCAAACAACTTAAAGAACATTCTGGAAGCAACCTGTGTATTGTACTGGGAATGAAGCTGCTGAACTTTCAGAGGATAGTGAGGTAATAATCAATGACGTGAGCTACGTAGAACAAGAGACATGTCGCGATGTACATGAAGATGAGTATTTGCACCAACATGATGGCTCGGGCGACCAGCTGCGACTGTCGGGTAGAGGCAGGAAGCCTCCCAAGTGACAAGGTTAGGTAAATACCACTTACACAAGTCAATCTGCTTTGTAATGCGCTGGGGTATTTAGTGTTGCTCATAGGACGTATTTTGGGGACGAATTAGGTGGAAAACGAACGGATACTTCGTAATTGGTATTATGTTTTATAGCAACCTTTTTACCAAACCAAGATTTCTTCTTTTTTAATAATATTATGTGAATTGGTTAAAATTTTACGATAAGAAAGACAACAAGAAATATAAATATTACTCCACGAGTTTCAAAATTAGAATAGTAGACATTCAAGGTAAAATATTACTTTGTATTATTCAATCAATTGAATTTTTTATTCGATATCTCAATTTATTTCTTCCTTAACAGATCCACTATTAATGCAGTCCAATCTATACACTGTACAGATTAAGGCATATAGTTTGTAAATTTTCTACAAGGAGTAATGCTTCCGAAAGTATTTTTGGAATTTCGGGTTACCAATTTCGCATCCGCAACATCGGATAATTGAAATACTTATAGAAACTAGATACCTATATAAAGAATTTTACCTATCAATAACTAACTATGTTAAATGAAGGTGGTATAAATGATACACACCCATAGAGAGAGAGAGATATTATACAAAAAGCTGTCATATTTAACTGCAATGGTAACTCCAAAAGAAAAAAATATTTATTATTCCTCGTTAATCCTACTTCTTAGTAAAGACTTGATAAAGGTAATAAATATACAATGATATAGATACAAACAGACATAGATAAACTAGAAGTATTTGGTGCGGCCGTTTGTGTTATCACCAATTGCTCTGTACCTTCAGTGTGAGTTTGAATTGTATTACACCGTCTCCATCTTGTTTGTGATCTGCTACCAAATCTTAGAAATCAGCGGCCCTGTTGTGAACTTGTTATTTTTCTTCTATGGCAACTTGTCGAAGACTTTGACAATTGTGGCTTGTGAAGTATTGGAAACGCCTATTTATATATGCATTTGTCAGCTGGACGTAACCCCTTTACTGATGTGTCTTTATTATGAAAATTAAATATTAGTGTTAAATTAGAAATTGTCAACTTAAATAATAGTATATTTAAATAACTAAATTGAAGAGGCTTTAGCAATAATACGACGACGCTTGTGATAGCAATAGTTATCGATAAGAAGCGCCAGATGACTATTATGATATAAAGGAAATTTTGAATGTTAAATTATCATCATCATGCCGTTTCAACACAGTATAATAATAATCAAATATAATAAAGGGACAATCGCAAATATTTGAGAGAACAAAGTTGACATAACATATAAAAATGTGTGACATACTAAATAATCTAATTTACTTATAAACTACATTAAAATAGGAAATAATAAAATCACATTTACACCAAGTTGATAAATGTCAGAGAATTTTTAAATATGTTGATAGAGTTAAACACTATTACTGTGGCAACATGCGCAACGCCTCACGCCTCTCACGCCTCTTTTAAAGGAACCCGAAGGAAATGTTAAAAGAAGGAAGGAATACGTGTGCTGGCACGGAATTCCATGCTCTAGCTGTGCGACAGAGAAAAGAGTCACAAAATCAAATCAAAATCAATGTGTTGAAGTACACATTCTCAATTTTAAAGTTTGTGGTGATGGTTGGTTGGTTTGAAAGCAAAGATATGTGTGCCAGATCACTAATAGTTTACTTGAAGTCAACAATAATAATTTAGAAATAATTGTAGATAGAACATGGTGGTAAGCAAAACCAAATATAATCAATTAGCTAAAATAAGTCAGTAAGTGTCGGTACAACGACTAGCTGGTGATTAACAACCCCAAAGGACGGGCGGTTCTTGTAAGATAAAAATATATCAATATCAAAACATAACAATGTGGAAATAGCTAAAATATACAAGTCTTGCTTTTTCAACCTGATTTTCTTAACAACGTAATCAGCTGAACTTAGTCTTCCAGAGAGAGAGGGATGAAATATGAGGATACTATAGAAGGCGTGACTCTTATTTAATTCCTAGAAAGACAGTACATTCAATACATTCAAGTTTTTCTTCATTGATTTTAATATGTGTGTCAACCTGCTTTACTTATATTATGCCTTATTTGGTAAGGAAAACTTGATGCACTTAGTTTTCTTTCAAATGAGCAATAAATTTCAAACCAGCATACGTTTGTAACGGCATTGCTTACATCCTTATAGTCAATTCTCTTTCTGTTAATTTTTAAAATTAATGAGGTGTCATCTGCAAATCTCACACAAATCCTTTGAAAAGTAAAGAGACCCTAATATGGATCCCTGAGTAACACCCATATTCATAGGTGCACCCGAATAATGGTATGATAATAATGTATTACTGCCTTCACATATTCGTATAGTTACTCATTGGTCATCACTCGTAGCACTGCTACGGCGTAGACACCTACGCGCTTCTACGGAATTGTGTAGTCATCACTCTCGATCTAAATGAAAGTAATTTTTGACAACATCATATGATGTCCACAGATTTCTATCTTTTTCTTGTTACATTGGAATGAAAGAGAAATCGATCAGCAGCGATTAGTACCATTGTTACATGTTCTTAAAGCTTAGAATGATATTATACAAATAATACTTACGATTACGATATGTCTGTCCATCGACCACTGTGGTGGCAGGGACGAGGCCGACCGGCACTTCTGCCGTACCTTGTAGCTCGACTCCTCCGCCGGGCCAAGCCATATTGCCGCATTCATCACTGTTCACACACACTGCACATAGTGTGCTCCACCAACAAAACCGTCGATGGATACACTTATAATTGAACACTCGTTGTTAAGAACACGTTCATTGGTCGTAGTGTCAGCACCAAAATTTTATTAGATAACTAGAGAATATACGTAGTTTTTAATATCACTAAAGGTTTAATATCACTAAAATTCTCTGGAAATAGGTTTATTATTAATTTATCAATCACAGGAGGTTAATTAGTCAAAAAACGGTAACACGAATGCCAACTATAGGTTTAATGTTATTATATTATTTATGTCTCTACAGAAGGCCATGATGACAACACCTCTGATTTACTTCTAGGATGCTTAGTCAATTAAATGATTTTTAATATTGAATGAGAATTATCATGCTGGCGAGTGAACGCCAATGTATCTGCAAAACTGCCAGTGCTCAAGTGTTGGTGGTTTTTCAAATCAATCCTTGAGTTGCACATTAATTGCTAATAGAACTTATTTGTTTCGTCGGTTTTATAACAACTAACATAGCTAATGGCAAACCTTAAGAAATGTCTTTTGGAAAAAGGCGACGTTAATTGAGATATCACGGTGCAACAGACCCGTGTCGTGCCTTAAACGTATATGAAAAAGCTATGACAGCCATTTGCTATTTCCAACCCGTTTATTCGTCTAATTTAAAAAGTCCATCAGCGGCGTTTAATTAATGATTCTTTTTGAAATTTAATAAACTAGATTTTAATAATTTTCTAATAGATTAAATATCAAATTTTGTCACTTCACACGGAATATCACACGCGAAGTGCTCAAGCGATAGATATAAACTGAAGTGGTAAATAAATAATGTGTGGTCTACGATTGATAAGATATTGGATAAGCGATAAGTAGTGGGATACATTTAAGAAAAGTTTTAAACGAAATTCAAAATAATTTTTGGATTCGATGCTTAACTTTCTAGTGTTTCTGGTAACCACTGAGCGCACCAATTCTAATTATTTTTGTCTTTTTAACGTTTTGAAGTCGGTTTTTAGTTTTTCGATTCGATTCGATTTTATTTTTCGTAAAAGCGATCTCTTCGAGGTAACCTTAGAATGGACAGCATCAGTAAGTTTTACACTTTGAGCTTTTTTTTAATGCATTCTAGGGGTTTAAAGGTAAATGTGATCTACCTCTATCTTTGACTGATGTGGGCTTAATGAATTGGGTGTGGTATCAATTACCACTTCAGATTTTTTCATTGAATACACCCAAAACATTCAAAACATAAAATACATACAAACATACTAATATACTAATATTTTTTCAGATTAAATACATGTTTGTCTTAAACATATGTGGACCTTATCCATTTAAGTTTATCAAAACTTGTAATAGGATAAATCCGCTCTCCTTTTGCCTTAACTAGATGTTTACAAAACATATAAATCCATCAGACCCCATAGAATTATGTGTGTATTTACAATAAATACTTAACAACAAAAAATACTTAGATAAGTAATACATATTCCATCATCTTGGGGCGATGACCATTTTCAAATCATTATAATATTGAGTAACGCCAGAGTAGTTTGAGCAGAACTAAAGTCAAGCCCTCAATATTATAGTTTATTTTGAATGTTATTAATTTTAATTTATTATAAATTTCAAATATATATAGACTTATATAGATTTCTTATAGAAATAAGTAGTACCTTTGTACAATTCTCTGATATTCTGTTGTGTCCTTTTAATTGTCTTTGTGTGTACATAAATTGTTAAATAATTAAATAAACTGTAATCTTTTTCACTTATAATCTCTATTTTTAATATATGTTTGAATTTTATAACTGTTTAAATATTGCTGATTGCAATTTTATATTGTATATTGTTATATACGCTGGAAGAACGCGTTCCCCAACAACCATTACTGGGTGTTGTCGTTATAAGTATAGGTTTACGCCCACAACACTGGTGTGTTATTTGTAATTCTTAATATCGTTCTATATTGGGAATAAACACCAAATGTACACGTGCTACGGATTTATAAATTAATTTTGTACAAGAATTTTTACTTTAAAAAAGAAATCGTTATTAGTTATTAAATTCCAATGAGTAGCCACTCCGACGGAATTCATATCTAAGTACGTATACATGGTATTTGTTGAATTAAAAAAAAGTATGATCATAATCGTCATAAAGCCCGTTACTAGACATATGTTCGCCATAAGGACCTCCAGGCCGATCGGGCCAGCGCTGCCCGCATCCATCGGCTTCTTACGACATTTACCAGATCGATGGTCCATTTTATAGGAGGCTTACCCTAAAACTTTATCTACCAGTACGCAGCCGCCACTGTTACGACCTTTTCACTCCAACAGCCATCAAGTCAACTGCCACTTCAAACTTGCAATTCTTTAGGCTGTCATCATAAAAAAAATTACCGACCTATCATTAGGCATTGTCTTATGAATACAATACATAATGGAAAGATATATTTAAAATCATATGACCTGAAATATTATATATAAACAAAGTCAAAATATCTTTATTTAAATAACAGGGAATATAATTGAGAAAAAATAAATAAATGTAATTAAAGGTAATATTGATAACTTTAAGTGGGTATTAACCGGGTATTTACAGATTGTCCCAGTTATAGAATTTAATTATGTATTAAATAAATTATTTTAAATTTAAAACTAACAACCATGACTAGAGAGCAAATATTCAATATAAATAGTGTTTACCATACAAACATCTGCCAAGGCCGGGATTCGAACTCAGGGTAGCTAGGGGCTGTAACTACTATACCAAACGCTCTTCTATGTTAACAAAACTTGTCATTTTTGAAACTCGCTAATTAGCATCTCTTTTTCTGATTCCCTTTTGTAGTGTGATTGTGTAAGTACAGTGGGCGTCAGAACTAGCTTAACACTTAAGTTCCAAGTCATACAAACTATTAAAAAACAGTAATAGTGGATACCCTTAATAAAGCACTAAGTATCAAACTATTGAGACGAACCATATGTAGACTTAGATACATATTAACACCGTGAAGTAGTTCTCCGTGTTTCAGTGTCATGAGCAATGTGACCATTGTAACTACGATTGTCATAGCACTTGCGTTTGTTGATAATACAGGTGTTCGCGTATAAACGCCAGTTCATCACCCCCTGGTCTTATTGATTACGTCAAAGTATAAATAATAATTTTGAGAAAATTGCCCTTTATTATCGTCCTAAAAGCCTGATCAGCTGTTACAGCAGTCGCATAGAGAAAATTGGTCAGTAAATTTGGTGCTGCCAAGCTTAAGATAAGTGATGAATTTTAATTAAAATAATAATGGTTGCAATAATTTAAGCTAGGCGAGTTTCGCAAGCGGGAGTGTCTGAAGCAATGCAATACTGTGACGTCACTAGTAGATATCGTGGGTGATCAACTCCACCCGCCACTAGGACAAGACTAACCTCGGTATGTCAGTTAGATAGATAAACAATTTTATTTTGACATACATATACAACATAAATAATACACCAGAGATGCATGATTTTGAATAAGTTTGAAAACTAGATGTCAAAGTTCCATTTGTAATAACGAGCGTGTCTCCACTTCGAAAAGGGTACAACAGCGCAATAACTCCATTAAAGAGCTTTTTGTTTTACTTTTACGGTGCAAATGTGTCAGTTTAGTGTGTGAGTTATGTTTAGAGGTCAAGCAAACAAATATTTTAAATTAATAAAAACTTAGAGTAGAAAGAAGAAGTTATGTAATCACAGGAATACCGTAGAGATGTCTTAATTGTGCAAATGACAATAAAGTTCCATTACAGTGCTTTTTACTTTTCTCAGTACTCCAGAAATGTATCCTTATATTCTTTATTTCATTACCCTGATTCAATTAAGTTTACCACTTTCTAATCTTAGAAAGATGATTGACTTCGAATTCTGGGTGCAAGGATTGTACCGCGCCCTGCTAAAAGACACTCTCTTGAGCAAAGGCTTTAGATGGTTGTTAACTTTGTATACCTACGGAGGTGTGGCAGCGCGGACGGGTAATCAGATATGACGTCATACGGTGTGCCCATAAACAAAGTTGATGCGTTCGTCTCTGTTTCGGTAATGGCTGCCAACCCATTACCGTGGGGAGTCCACTTATCTGATGACCTTATATCAGATACTGATATTCAGTCTGATTTATTTTCCATGACTATCTATCAAACATAGTTGCGTTCCACTGTAAATCATGTCCTGGGGCGGGGATTGAACCGGTGATTGCGCTTTATCTAACTACAGGCTATTTATGAAATCACCTTAAGTTTAAGCCAGGTGGTCAGGATGAACTCCCGGAGCACTACGACCCAAGCGGCTCTTTTGTACTTCTATTATCCTAATATCTGCTATCCTGCAATACTTCCAGGATGTACTTTCTAAGTACGCTTGAGTCAGCAGCCTTATGTCTTCATAAGCGGGGAAGCCCACACAAAAGACCAATTCTTTTCATTACAATAGCATCACAGTTACATAGGATGTGTTCCAATTGTTCAATGTGCTCTCACCGGCCCTACACAGAGGCGATTCAACTAACTTCATTTTGAATATCATACTATTAGTGCTCTAGTGGCCAGTAATACTCAAGCCTCGCAGTCTGCCCTAGTTGTAAGTTCCAAATCGCCTTCTTAGGGCTCCAAATGGATACACATTTCTTTTTAGTGTGCAGGAGAAGAAATCTTATCCCATTCTTATAAAGGCTTCGTCTCCGCATACTTTCTAAATGCCATTCGCACCGTACTGTATCAGAGTCCAACATAGGGTTCGGGTCCAATAACATTCTGATCCTTTCCTGGAAAGTTCGTCTGCATTCGTTATAGATGATAGTAAGATTTACTTTCAATGTAAAGTTTTACAGGCAGATGTACTCAAAACAAATATTTCGTTCAGTAAAATAAAATGTATGGGAAATATCAAAAGAAATATAACTATTTTGAATGTTTGATATCATAATAGTTTTTATGACTATATTAACATGGTTGCGATTTGGTAGTGTTACATATCCAAGCACTCTGTGTGGAAACAACGTATTTCTAATTCACTTAATTTCTAACTTTTGCATTTGTTACCACTGGCTATTTTTATGTGCGGGTGTGGTTCAATCTGGGCTATGACGTCACACGTGCGGTCATAATTGGAGTTACGAGCGGCCTTGTGAAGTGACCGTGATTCAGGGGAGAGTCGGACGGGCAGGCTGAGATTAATGGATTTTCATGGAAGGACACCAAACCCATGTAATTTAATAAAGTTCATCTAAAGACATATTTGGTCTACCGTCTGGTTGAGTGGCCCGTGCGCCTGTCTACTTAGCCATAGAAATCAAATGGTTAGTTGAAAACTTTAATTCCTTGATTCTGTTAAGGCAAGAAAGGTGAGTATATGACTTTATCTTTGCTATTTCAAAACGTTGTAACTGGATTATTTAAAAATCGTATGATTATCTACTTAACATAGAAATTGGAATTTATATTATATTCCTAAATAGAATAATTTTGCATCTAGTGGAGTATGCGGAATATATATGGATTGAAACATGGTAAAATAAATATTGATCCATTGCTGTCTTAAGTGAAACTGTTTAATAAAAAAGAATCTTAAACCCCCAGGGATCCAATGAGAACTTGTAACAAAACTAGTTCTTGCGTTGTTATAACATAAGTCCAGAAAATCAATAAAAATCTCGGGAAAGAAAATTTGAATATACTATTGATATAAAGTGTACAGACCTGAACCTGTTTCAGATTTATTGTGTCGTGTGATGATGATTCATCGTCAACAGCTCATACACGTCTCCACCGAGGAGATAAAGCCTGCCCTAAATTAGGATGATCGGGCTTTAGTCAACCACGTTGGTTGCAGCAACCAAGTGCAGGTTGGTCGACTTTTCATTTTTCACAATTTCTTCACAGTAGTGTGCTGTTTAAAAGCGTTTAAGCGTACAAAGGATTCAAAATTTGAAAACACATTGGTACGGGGCGAGGTTCGAATCGCTGCCTCCCGCATGGAAGACAACGACGATTTTTTTGTGGTAAATCACACTAATGTTTTATGTATTGTTGAGATTATTGAGACCGGTCTTATTAAGCTTGGATAGTAAATCACACAAAACGATTCTGTGTAATATAGATACTAGAAACCGCAAAGAAACAGAATTTGTCAATTCCTAAGGTATCGATAATAACAATTGAATCGCTAAATGAAAAATATATGGGTGTTGACAATTACGCTCGTCGCTCATACATTTTTAGATTTAGCGATTAAATAGCGACTATCGAAATGAATCTTGTCTAGGCCCTTAGTGTGTACTAGCGCTTAATGATCTGTACAGTTTTTATAGAATGAGACTTACAATCGAGTTACCCTGTGTACCTAATAAGGCAATGCTTTTAGGAAAAAACTAAAAAAAATGTATAAAATATAAGTTTTAAATATATGTAAGTATTCATTTGTATGCCTTGACTATGTATGCTGAACGTATTTTTTGATGCAAGATTTCAATAAGCATTTAACATTTCACAAAATATATGTAAATATACAGATAACATATAAAAAGTTTCGAATCCGCTGGGATGGGAAAGTTAAATTACCTGAGCATACTTATAAAGAAAATAAAGCGAATAGAAGTTGTGCGACGCTTTTTTTTGAATGACTAATGCTGTTAGCAACAGATGGCCTTTACAGGGTTACTGGGGCTTTAAGGAGGCGATAACCTTGGAGAGTCCTTAAACCTTAAGGGGCGATTAACGATTAACCACTGGAGGATTTCTAATCGACAGGCATATGCTCGGATCTCGGCTCAGGCGAGTCGACGTCACCTGGTATAGCGCGACGGGTGTAGACCGGGTTTTTGCACCCTTGTACGACGAGTGCGGGGTATTGGAACAACTTTAACAGTGGATACGTGTTTACAAACACATAGCACTTAACAAGTTCCCCTGAACTTAGAACAGCGAACTATCAGCGTGTAAACAATATAAGTGGACCCATAGGATTAGTCTCTGTTTGCAACTTAGATATTATGTATGGTGTGTCTTTTTAGGATTACTCGCTCACTAGTCAAATGACCGAGATCGAGCTTTCAGTTAATGAATGCTCGTTCTCGTTATAACATTATGGTATGCATTGTAGAATAGAATAGAATAGAATATATTGTACATCAGCCAATATACCTAATGATTGAGTTGACAACAGTACCTAATCCTTCTATTACAATCTACTAAGTGTATTTCGTATGTGTTTACACCAAATGCCCTTCATTAAAGAGATTTCAATAAAATAAGAATAACCTTTTTCCATTTATCAGGTAGATTTATCGGCTTATGATACAATAGTTTCGACAGTAAGCAGACGCCGCGAGTTCTTACATTAAAGTGAGCATTATCGGTCATCAGACGCTCCCCTGTGGACGTTCTTGATGATTAAATTAGCTTAAGCTAGTTCAGTGGTAATGTGCGTCTGACAGGCGATGCCTGATTGTGCCGAATTGAGCAGATTGAAGCGGAAACAGATATTTGATTTATCAGAGCTTCTACTGATAGAGATAAGGTTTGATTTTGATTGAAGGAACCTACTCGAGCCTATTATTAAGGTAGACGCGTAGGTCGCTTGGTAGGAGGCTTGTAGGCGGGTAGACCGTATTGGACATAAATTAAAATTGAATGTATCTAAGTAGTTTAGGTATTACCTGCTTAATGTGTGAACTAACTGAACTAACGAAATGAAATGTCGTATTATTTTCACAAGTCTTTGCGGCTTTTGTACAAATTAATCAAAATAGTACGTATTGATCGAGCAGACACATAATTATAATTTGTGAATTATTAGAATGCCTACATGTGAAACTAAGTTCGTATGAAATGTTTCAGTTCAAAAATAGCCTATAGATATAATATGACTCCTGCAAGTCGAAGGTTGATTATAACACCGCCATCGATCGGGTCCATTAAATATTGATGTGGTTGAGTGTGGCGGAGTATTAAAACCTAAAACAAAAATACAGCTCGCTCGATGGTTAGCTTCAGACGATTATAATAAGGACAACAACTTAGGAGGGAACACCTCTGCTTTGAACACAACGCCCTGATGACTACGCATAATAATATTTATTTATTAGTTCACCAACGACTCATAACTATGATATTAAAGTGGAAAAATAAAGTGAAAACATTAAATATAATACAAAATACGATCCCCTAACCTCAGCCTGAAGTGAACACTCGGCCAGCCGGCCGTCATATCTTAACAACGATATACTGTTTTAATCAGAGTGCAAATTCATTGTTAAATGAATTGTATTTGATAAAAATATTTCATTGGGTGAACTAATTTTTAACATGTTTTAAAAAATCGTACAATAACTGGAATACAAAACCTTTCTATCTTTTTGTCTCAAAAGTAGTATTAAACCTCGAAGTCTGCGCCACTCCTGACACTTGTGCTTTTTGGACTGAGGAATTCTCAGAATTGATCGGCATGCAGCCCTTCGAAATGAAATATTTAATTTTCCCTCGGATACGCTCAGGTTGAAGAACGAATTCCTGGGCGATGTTTCCCAGGAGACTACTGCAGGGAGGAGTCTACTTCTTTAAATGGTCAAGAATATTTTTTACTGAAGGTCGGCTTCGCGCAAAACTTATTTCTTATGATACAAATGTTTCTAGGTTACTGTGACTAGAATTAGCTGTCTCTAACGTGTAGTTAAGGAGTAATAGACTTCATATCACAAACTAATTTCCAGAAAAACCTGTTGTTATGAGGCAAGAAGTAAATATCTTCCTTGTTTTACAATTTATAGAACTAAGAATATTTGTTAGAAGCTAATGAAGCCCGTTAGTTAGCAAGCGATCGTTTCGGTCTATTGTCCCGACCATTAGTGGTCCGAGCACTAATTTGGATGACCCTATGCAGTGGTGCATAATTTATAACTTTACTCCCTATGGGTACTGCCTATTGACTATGATAGAACTACGAGAGTACTAGGAGACTACGATAGAACTAACATGTAAAATGAAATAAATAAATTATATTATTGCATGAATGATACCTAACAGATATTAATAGCACTGAATGATTTTAAATCATATTTTTTTTACATGTGTAAACTTGTAATTAGCTTATAATAAACTATTATATATATTTATATTGTGAATTAGGCTGTAAGCTTTCTTAATAAAATAAAATATATACTAAATATTAATAATTTGTTAATTGGTAGGTAAATAAATGTCACGCGATTATGTGCTTTAATTATCCTGATTCATTTTTCGGAGATTAACAAAAGTGTAATTAAATATTAACTGTCTATATCCAAGAGCTGAAATAACCTTGTAAGGTATTAATTTTATGTATATTTATATGATACTCCGTCAACTTGAGTAAAGCAAATTGCATGTGTATATGTCAGAGTAATTAGCAACAGTAACACCCGTATTTTCCTACCCCCTTCTCCCACGCCCCCAGTACCTTCCCCCTACCTGATGACCGAGACATTTGCCAGCTTAATTAGCTGGTCTTTGCGGCACATACTGCATTCAAACGGACATATTTGGAAATTGAGTTGTTGGATCTAGTATATCGGTTATTTATCAGGAAATACTGTCTTGTTAGCGAACTTGCCGTATATTTTAGTGTATCTATGTTCTCAACCTTCGTTAGCAATAGACTTAAGGTCTTTAGACTAAAGACTCCTGCTTAAATTGTCTTTTATTCATAGTGTAACAAAAAAAACAATAAACAAAATAATGTACCTATAAACATAATTTCTTACTTCCTTAACTGCTATTCACCTCTGGAATATACAAATTCGGAATTGCTCCTAATAAATAATTTAAGTTAATAGCTCTTAACTTTTATTTACTAAATATATTTATTTAAATACTCTTTTCCTAGGAGTGAATTCCGCATGTATGACTTATTTTTGTGCAATTTAGATTTAATAAACTCTGACTGCAACATCTGGTCGAGTGGTCAGTACCGCTGCCTACTTAGCCAGAGGTCCTGGCTTCGAATCCCGGTATGGGCAGATATTAGTATGATGAGTACGAATATATGTTTACTAATCATAGATTTTTGTATGTTTGTTTAGTATATATTTGATATTTATAAACATATTACTCCGTTATCTAGTATCCATAACACAAGACAAGAGGTTTGAGAGAAAAGCCACCTTAATATAAGCGGGCTTTTTAATTGTTTGGTACTAAGTTATCCTGGTCTCCAACAGGTTATGTTTCTCCTGTATTGTAAGCGTTATGCCCAGAAATGAGACGTGTAGTGGTCAAAATGATTAAGACTAAATTACTGTGTTCTACTAAATCGTCAAAATTAAACGCTACCACGCTTATTTAAACACTTTAGCTTTGGAGAGCAAGGGGCGCTAGAAACTCAGGTTTTAAATATTTATAAAAACTATTACAAATAAGTCATTCTCATGCCATTAAGTGTACATGTGTGTAATATTAATACATTTTTTTATTATTGATGAATGGACGTTGAGAAATTTAATGACATTGTTAGTACCATTAAAAAATCATTTATTATAGTAATCTTTATCGCAGTTTTAAATTTGTTAGTGAGATGATTCATACATACATCTTAAAAGCTTTTGTTTATACTTGTAAACAAATAATTTTGTTTACTTACTTGGTAATTTAAGTTATGAAAGTTAAATGCTCGGTCGCTTTGCCGTTTGGCGGTGTTCCAGCAAAGAGTTGTTAAGTTGAACGCGTGGCTCTCTCCACGGTTTGTGCATGCTTTACTTGAGTGATCAATCAATTATTAGTGTCCAACTCCGGTATGAAATATCCCAGCCATGGACAATTTTAAGATATAATTACATGATTTAGTAAATAACCCTTCGAAAGTTTTAACATTAAAGTTAGAATTTGTCACTACTTCAGAATTGAAAATGGCTCGATTTTATGGATAAATTATTTATAAACTTTTAATAAATATTTGAGCCGTGAAATTCTCGCTCCACTTCTAAAATCTCTTTGTTTTCAGATATCTCTCCACATTTCTTGATTTGGCCTGCCCAAGCAATTGTTTACTCTTTACATAGGGTTGTCTACTTAAGACTCGAAGGCATAAGGTTTGTAATCGAATGTTGCGATTTGCTTTATTAGTGAGTTTTACCTCTGATGATGCTAGAGTCACACTCAGTGTTCGTAAAGATGTCGGCTCAAATGACAAAGAAACAGACGAGTATCGTAGCTATACAATATACGCTTCGATTTCAAACAATCAGAGGTATAATCTAACTGTTATCAAGCAAATCACTATATGACTACGAGTTATTAGAAATAAATGAGTTTTTATTATTATAGTACGTATTGTGCATAGATATAAAGTTGATTTTTAATAAAACATGTAGTATATAACGTATATACACGTACTATAACTCGCTTGATGGTAATTAAGCATGCTTATAAATGCTGTAACAAGCCTTTTCTACTTGTTCAAATCAAGTTGAAGAAATCAATGGTTAATTACATCATAGGAGAAAACTCCTTTGCTCCCACACAACACAACGATTATCAACCTTATTTACCACAGGAACTCAACATTATTAAATAAGTTGGTAAGTAGTAAGGTGTTTTTTACGACCAGTTATAATAGCTTATCAATGGGTTCCGTGGGTTATTGCCTGACTTTGTAGTGACGTATTAAGATGTTTAATTATAACGATGTGTATGCTTTTGCCTTATTATTGTAGAATTAGATAGATTTTTATACTTTGACTTTGACGGCTGGTAGTGGTCAGTACTGTCTATTTAGCTAGAAGTATCGGCTTCCAATCCCAGTACGAGCAGATATTTGTATGCTGAATACGAATATTCTCAGTTCACTAGTCGTGGATGTTTCGTTTGTATATTTAGTATAGTTCTGATATTTGAATCAATCAAACAACAGTGTATATACTTCTCACTGCTGGGCCTTGCTACATGGAAGAAACACATTAGGGTCAAATACTTCCATTTTGGTTGACCTATCCAAGGACCAACCATGGCATCAGTTGCTCTGTTTTGATAGCGGATCCCTAGATATATATAGAAATATATTTATATATATATATGTAAATATAAATATATATATTACTATCTTTATTTCTCAGTTATCTAATATTTATTTACTCTCCAGATAAAATGATTTCGCATCATAGCAAACATACAACAAACCCGACATTTCAGTATCATAAAACACACCCATTGCCATATGTTCATATTTTGATAGTATGCAAGTCTGTCCACAAATACAGTGAATTTTATTCAAAATGTATCATATCCAGATCGGCATAAAGAGCGAATTGGTATTCTCAATAACTCGACTAAAAATCAGTCCATGAAGCCGTTACAATCTGAATATAAAAATATATATCTAACAAGCTACCTGATAAATTGAGAAATGAAAAAGACAAATATAAAAAAAAAACAAATTTAACAAACATCTTACGTCGACTACATAGGTAAGGCATCGGAAATGCTACCTTTGATTACTTACAACACTGATTGTCAATCATAAAACATAATATATATATATATATATATATTATGTTTATATATATATATGATAGATAAATGTGTCATTTCTCTGTCAGTTACTTGTTCTTTAAGCACTTTTGATAATATAAGGAATGAAATCAGCAAAAAAAAGCTGACATCTTTATTGGTACTGTATTAGGGCGTATAAATAAGTAATAATAATAATATAGTATGGTAGTAATTTATACCACTCTAAAACTGAATACACAAAAATGAAAAGTTATTCAAAGCTTGACAAAAAGGGTGATTATAGGCGATCGCAGTACCTTGGACTCCCCCGTCTAACCTGTAAAAATCAATAGAATGCGTTATGATGACACAAAAGGAGACCAAGGTCTGACTCCGAACACTGCCTGGTATTGAATGATGTAGTAATAATTGTCAGTATAATTATTACAACCGGTTGCATGTTGTTACTTGAAGGCTCGTGTCGTAAATTATTATACCATATTTTTAACTAAATGTAGGGATAAAAATTAGACAGATATTTTAAATATATATAGAATAGAATAGAATATATTTCCAATTCAAAAAGGGAAACTATAAGGAACAATTAACAAATTTTGTATAAACGGCGACAGTCGCACAAATCAAATGAACAGGAATAAAAATAAAGTACTCGAGGGAAGTTTGCGACTAATAACGAATACATACAGGATAAATTATATTACATACAAATATTAAATATGCACATACATAAGTACTTACTTAATGTTAGCATGTATAAACTACATAAAACATAATTATACAAATATGTGTCTGCTAAAATACATATTATCACCTTAGTAGCCACTAAGGAGATGTAGTATCAGTTGTAGTTTAGAGTGCAGTCTGAAACTTTAATTTATAATACAGAATACCTCGGGACTAGATAAACACTCAAGTATCTTGTCAAAAACTATCAGGAGCACAATAATTGTACTTACACCCATACTATTTAAAGCATTAGTTGATGAGACACGGTACCATATTTTTAATATATTTCTATATCTAATCTCAAGAACTACTGATTGAAATTGAAATTATTTTAGTGTTGGATAGTCCATTTATCGAGGAAGGCTATAGGCTATATAACATCACGCGATCAATAGAAGCTAAGCTTCAATGAAAAATGTTACAAAAACGAGAAAAAATATTCTTTTTCAGAGCTTTCGTTGCTTGTGCTGCGTAAACCGTTAAAATTACGCAAAAATCATCTATGCTAGAATTTTAGTTACAAAAAAAATCTATTTGTATTTTTTTACGGTTGACTCAATATTACTTTTTTTTGGTATCAAATTTGTTACAATTTAAATCCTTAACCAAATAAATACTCAAGTATAATCATGTAACCAACCCTCCTACGTACGACATGTTGTTCACTCAAATAAGGTTCGGTTGGGTTGGATTCTCACGTAAATAGGTACGTTGCGTAATAAGTAAGTTGCGTTTTCATTACATGTTATGACCTCACTGCTTTTTATCTAGTGGTGTGGAATAATTAAGTGAGAATATAATTAATTATTATATTTTGGACAGGACGTACATGCTTGGCTAGTTTTCTCATCTTAAAAAAGCATTAAAACCCCTCTGTTGAATAAAAAGTCTTAATTAGTGGATAGTTAAAACCGGCAAGCGGGTGATTCTAAAACAATTTACCTCTTTCTGTCCCCAAATTAACAAGGCGGCGCCCTCCCGCCGGCCCATTGGCGTATCTGTTCTACAAACAAAGCAGGTAACCAGACTTTGTTTGTAGAACAAACTTCAATTACAAAAAATTTTTACTGCTTGATGAGAAGAAGCATTACAATATAAAAAGATTTATATACATAATAAGGAAGTATATATACAGGTGTTTGGTATCTTCCCTACCAAACTGAAGCCTACCCATGTTAATATATAGTCTACTTTGAAAATAATTTTAAATTAAATAAAAATAAAATGCATGAGATATTTCAAAATAAATTTTACAATTTAGAATTTTTGATATCACCATTGTATTTATATGTATATATTAACATGGGTAGGTTTCGTGTTGTATTACAAATTCCTTTAATTATTATAGTTTGGTTGAAAACTCTTTTTATATGTTTTTATGTTATGAATATTTTAAGTTGACACAGTCATGATTTAATTAGCTATTTGCAACGACCGATAGGACAATCCGTAACAGTTTGGTAGGGGGTTAGCCTGCATAAGCGTGGGTGTAATTTATGGTTGACAATAAAGCATATCCTATCAAACTGGGACAATTTACAGATACCCGGTTAGTAACCACTTAAAGTTACTAGTAGTGTCATACCTTCAATGATATTTATTTATTGATTCCCTGTTCTGACGATTAGGATAGGGTTGCCAACATGCAGCCCACCTGTAAGGGTTATGTTAAGTTTCCGACCTTATACAAAAGACCGCACGAAACAGTATTTGACATTTGACTTAGCGATTGCCCGATTAGATTAGTTCATCATCTTTTTAGTCTTATTTTGTTAAACTAACAAGATTTGTCAAAAACGACAATTGATACCGTCTTTCACTGCTTGGAATCACTCTCGACGCCAATGTAGTGTAGTAGGTATTATAAGTTACAGATTATTGAGATTATGTTAAATTCATAATTTATTCTCATCATGAGGAACAGACAAATAGTTTAAAATCATACTGACGCTTCATAGTTTCGTATCTTCCATATTATTTATGCGTACATAGCTTTGTACTGATGCCCATATGACACCACTAAGACGGGATTCCATTGATAAGGTAGTTTAATAGAAAAGTCGATTTTTTAAATTGAAAAGTCAAGCAAATGACTCCATCTGATGGTAAGCAGAAGTGGAGGCCAAATAAAAAGATGGCTAGTGCATGTGAATCTATGCACTGTACTAGCCAAATTGATCTTGCCGACCCGCAAGATATCGATATTTCGATATTTTCAATTAATCGCTGTCAACCGTTTAACTGAAATTAAAAATTAGTTTTACTTAAAATACTCGTATGTAATTTTTATTTACCTACTTCAATTCCATAACAAAAAGATAACTGCGAGGAAGCTGAAAAAATGATTGCATTGTAAAGTATTGGTTATATTAAAAGACAGATTAACGATATAGTTATCGTTGATGTCATAGTACACCGATCTGTAACACATAGATGCTATAGTATACTTATATTATAATAGGAGAGATAACTATATCGTACAAATTAAAATAATCCGTGAGGCCTAATTTATCGCATTTAACAATAGTAATAATTTTATGTATTAATTATTTATTTATAACAACATGATTTTATTAAACTACTAGTTGATTCGGTTTACTATGTTTTACTGACAAACTACCGATAATGATTCTCTTTAAAATAATCTTATAAAAATGGTATATCGATACAAAAATGACAACTAATGCTAAGAATGTCAGTTAGAAGATTTTCCACACTTAATAACTAATTTTCAGATATATATTTTTTAATAAGCTTTACTTTAAGATTAACCCAGTTATTTTTATTTTAAAACCACTCCTGAATTAAACCGAATGAAACACAATAAAAATATTCAAATAGTTTAAGCAGGTTGTGGGTTTTAGCGAAATTAACAAACATCAATTTTTATATATAAGTTGTTAAGTTTAACCGGCGAACTTCGTAACGTCTTTAACAAATTATTTCAAATAAGTTATAAGCGGGCGTGATGTGGCTGTTAATGGAAGATGGCAGTTTCAAACTTAATATACACTTATATTTTAAAAAAAACCTAAATTTTTTCTGATACAAAAGTTATTCTGCTATTAGGGACGAAGCTGAAAGCTACTAATACGATTTCATTAAAATCGGTCCAGCCGTTCCTCAGTTATAAAGGTGCAACTAACCCGATGTTTTTTAATTTATTTACATATAAAGTATATATTTTTGTTACCATGGCCTTCTAGAGAACATTACTTACAAGTCATATGAAATGAATGAAGGGTAAAACAAAGTTAGATCTTAAGCAACTGAAAACACAAGCGAGGATCAATCAGCCAATCATTCACGTTACCTTAAGTTTAACGACTAACAACTTTTTTACACGAACTTTTTACACTTAATGTTTAAATTCAAACCTTTTTTAGTACTGTAAGTATTATTTTCGATATGCATTGATGAGTGGAACTGTCCAAACAAACAGTTTTGTCCGTTAGTCGGAGGGGTTTGTACGCGTCGATATGTGAGGGCGTGCGCCCGCCGCGGCCTGCGAGCTTCTACTGCCGTCTGGATGCGCTTTACGAAACTTACAGGAAAGGGAAATATGTTTTCGGGAGTCCTGGCATACCTGTATTATTGGGTCATCCTTTACTAGTGCCTAGATACCGGAATGTATATGCTAATTCCATTCTTGGTAGTAAAGCTTCGACCGATCTACAAGCAGACACGTTCTGTTTTCTTGCATTAATCTTTAACACTTCAATGTTTGCAAGATATTTAGAAAAATATCCAGATTAGAATAAAGATTCATCTTGAGACGGGAATCGAACCCGAGGCCTCGACGGTCCGAGAACTGCTCTGACGGTTGGCCTGCTCAGGACTTGGGAAAGACTTGTTTGGATGTGGAAATGATTTTTTTTCGATATTGTTGTATCCTAAAACCAAAAGCCAAGTTAGAATGAAATTCACTGATATATACTAATTTCCAGGTAGATCAGAGGTCAAAGCAATCACCCAGTGTGTGAGAAATCACGGGCCCGTTTTTTCTAATTGAAATCGGTTAAAAAACATTTATTCAGTGTAGGTTTACTTTTTGGGCCGACAAGGTGAGGGTGGCTTGGGCAGTATATGCATGCTGCACTAGCTATCTTGACATATGGATGCCTCTACAACTTATCACCAGATGGTGTCGAGTAATTTGTGAGCTTTTTATATTTCAAAAAATTGCTTGCTATAATAATTTATGAGACATGGTGCTGTTTGACGAACTGCATTACTGATGCTTTTATTTCACATTCCCGGAGATCATTGATCACGCCCGCAGCAGTTAGTTACTACACTGTTGGGAAACATTCAACAGCTTTCAAGCTTTCCGTATAACATTTCCTGATTTCAATCATAACTTTGACATTTTTTTGTTCCATTATTCTCGTAAATATCGAAACTATTTGTTCCTTATTTTTCGATTTATTTCTTCTACCTTATAATAATAGAATACGCTATGTTAGGTCATTTTACAACGGAGCGACCTTGGCACATTTTGACGCTGGTTTCAATTTCATCTCTTAGGCTGTTCGAGCTACCAGCCGAACATTGGACTTTGAGTCAGCTTTTTCAACAAAGAGGCAACCTACTTTCGGAACTGCACCAACACGCAATGTCAGAAGTTTACACCTATGAGAGACATCAAAAGTTACACTTACAAAAACTTTGTCATTAAAGTAAGTGTAACTTAACAGTTAACATCAATTTAGAGATGGCAAGTTTACGAGGCAGATCGTAAACCAAACGACAGACTGGTAAATTAACCCTGCGTGGACTCCAATCATTATAGCGGCCGTTAATACTAACAGAGTGTGTTTGGATGCCAAAAAATATTTGATGTCAAATGTTGCCTACTAATTGAAAACTACCCAAGGATCCCAAGCAGCGGTGCAGTGGTGCGGGATGATTGGGGATAATTTTGGATAAAAACTCGGAATTTATGATCAACGTGTAAGTAATTTTATTGTGACAAGACAAGCAGGCACAAAATTAAAGGATACCGTCAAGAACGGATTTTAAATGTTAAAGTTGAATATGAGTGGCTTGTTGCTTGTATAAAACTCGCAGGCGATCGTAAACAAGTTGGCTGATAATGAGTCACTCCGCTGTAGTCCCAGGTTATATTTTAGTATAAAAATGTCTATGATATTAAACCTAGTATCTATAATACAATATGATGGTGCTTATCTTGGGCTATATATAATAATAAGTGTGAGTGTATTTTTTTCGTTATAGACGGAAAAGGAAGGAAAAGGAGGAAGGCGCACGCACGCTGATATGGAGACGTATACACATTGTCTACATTTTTTTGGAATTGACTAATGCTGTTGGCAGATGGCTTTTACAGCGCTACCGGGGTTTTAAGGAGGCGAGAAATTTAGAGAGTCCTCAAGCCTTAAGGGGCGAATCGCTTCTGAAGGATTTATATTCGACAGGCACACGTCTAGAGGAGGCGTCCCGCTGTCTCTTTGAATCTCCAAGGCGCTCGAACCATGAAGGAACCAATATTGTCCTCACACCTTTGTGTCACGCCTCAACATAACGAACAAATAGATTTAGTGAATTATTGCTATGTAGCATATGTGAGCGTGAAGTTTTAATTTAAATAGGGTTGTTTAATAATACCACGTATGGGTTGACTAAGTGGAGGTAGCCATGGTAGCTCAATTTAAAAAAAAAAACAATATATGTCTTAAGTTATTCATTCAAGGAGTCTTCTAGTCCAGATTGTATAAAAATAGTAATCGAAAGTTCGTGTAAAATTGTGTTTTTGGTAACGTTTCAGCAAATACTTTATACAAAGAATTTCGCTTTCCCATTAAATTACAAGTTTTCTCCATAAAACAGTATTCAAAATCAGATTAAGGTGTTATTTTTGATACAAGTAGGTTGAGTAGATAAAGCTCGACTTGTGTGTTCCTCGAGCTTATCAAATATCGGACAGATAAGTTTTGGTAAACACTTAGGTAACAGTGGGAGCGAAGGAGATATTGTACGAAACGTGTTGAATTCTGTGGGATATAGGCGACTCCCACAATGACACGTCTTTCCCACAATGATCATGTTGACCAGTGCTAAGTTTTATAGTAAAAATAAAGTACAAGACAATATGTATTATATACGTCTCATATACATGTATTATATACGAATATTTTGTACGCTAAATGTTGGCGGAATTTTATATTTTTTACCATAAAAATTCTTCTTTTATTCACAAAATATAATAAATTATTACAAAATAAATATGTTTGATTTGATTTGACACATTTTGTATTATTTAATAAAATTTCTATAAACAAATTTAGCCAATTTTCTTATCAAATTTGATATTGTCGAAGCAGTTTTATATAACGGCAAAACAGATACCAAAGAAGTGGAAACCAAAATAAATTAAAACTAATTATAATTAACTTATTTAATAAAGGGAATTTACTTATTCCCTGTATTCCTGACATTGAACTGGGTGATGCCTTAGAAGGAACGTTGTCTTTGTATTTTTAGAGCGGGTAACAAAGTTTCCGCGCAGCCGTACGTACGCCGTACGCCTCTATAAAGTAATTAGGGGCGCGCCACACGCTATTTTAAATATTCCCTTATATTCCAGGCTATTTATTTATTTTGCTTACCCTTCTCGTAGGAGCATTTTTGGGCAAGTCAAAAAATATGCAATACAAATTGTTGTTTTGTTATTAATGATATATTCTAGGAGAGTTTCCGTGGTGTCCAAACATTTATTTTACCAATGTTTCTATAAGCATTCTGTCTTTAAATAGATTTTTCATATTCAATTAAAAATATTTCATCATAGATACACCTTATTTTTCGTTTCAACTTCTCTTCATGCTACTTTCAATTCGGAACAATGAATGTTTATAATTTTAACTTTTTTACTTTTGCTAACCTACTGTCTACAGGGTATTTGATAACCTTTTTTATTTCATGAATAAATAATGTGCATTAAAAAGTTTTAAGTTGTTGGTCATTATAAGTCGCCAGAAAGTGTTCCAAACATAATTCTTCAGGTAAGCGACGTTAACGTTGCTTGGAAATAGGAAGCAAAATGTATATTTGTGCATTAAGTTGTAATTGCGTTTCACGATAAATATCAAGATCACTGTATCAGCCGAGGGATGCCTCCAACTGGACGTAGGCCTCCGACAACCTCCTCTTCCTAACAGTAAGATATCCACATTGACAGAAAAGTTTATGCCACAATCTATATTAAGGATGATTTTGGAACAGCTATCTATTTGATGAGTCAACTTATTATTGTACAAACAAGAGATACCATCTATGGCACCGTGGAACCGGAATAAGAAATGAATTGCCATATATATACAAGGACAACCGAATCGATATCAACACGGCTGCTATTTAAGTTTCTTTAGAAAAACTCAGCAACGAAATGAATATCAAAAGGGTTAAGGTTAAGCTGCCTTCGCCGTTATATCCCTGTTGCGATATACACCCACATAAGTAAGATCATATCAACATAAGTTGTTATTTAAACACATTAGAGCTAGTGACGATTCTTTAAATTCTCACTCAGAAGAAAACAAATCAAAGGCTTTTATTTCTATTTCTATGGGGGTATATTAACGTGCAGTTAGTGATCTTACCACACTTAAACAACATAATAGAACATAAAGATTCCAAGTACATCTACTTATTAAAGTTTTAACTGACATCGTGTAATAAATAAAATGACAAAATTAACGGTCTTAAACAATATTGTAAGCTTTAGCGTTTAAGTTCGTTGTTTCAATTTAATTTAGTATTTAGATTCTCTCTATTATGTAATAATAAATTGAGATTGCTTAAAAACCGCACGCCTTGATTATATGTATTGTCCACTAATATGACTAAAAAAGATTTTTTGATTTTATTTGGTATAATCATAAATTAACATACATAAATTTTAATAAGCAATAGATATTATAGTGAGTGTAAAACTACGGAAAAGTATAATAGTTGCAGCGACTCTATCTGGTCGTCACATTGTACCAGGTTTTAATTCAGTTTATATTTTATAAGTTTCTTGGTCATCCGATAACTTTGTCACTCTTCTTTGACTTTTTGAGCTCGTTACATCATGATTACTTTCCTTTCTTGTTTTTAACATAAATATTGTACAACTGTTCTGCTTGTAGATTACCATTGTAAATAGAAGCCTTTTCTTTTATCCACTATCCCACTTTTAAATAGTACTCTAGTACAGCGGAAACTCTTCTCAGATCAATAACTTCTCCCTGCTTAGACATAGTTTTTATACATAGTAGTGGAGTTCCAGTCTTCAGCTGAAACTCGTCGTACTTTTATTGTTTTACAGCTCTTTTTAGTGTAGCAATTAAAGAAATAAATAAATACAGGTGCAAAGTACCACGCTACTTAAAACAGCCAACTGTCAAGTTAATCTGTAGCTTTGAAAGTAGTCAACAAAATTCTCAAACGAAAGTGATATACATAAAATTTTCTTTTAAGAACTTTACCCTTGTCATAATGACGAAATGTACACAACCGGATCTGGGAGCGGACAGCAGCCTACTTCCGCCCGTCAGTCGTTGTTTCCCTAGGAAAATAATAGTTCTTTCTTGCGGCTATTTCGTAACGTAAACATTCTATTTTCTTTCGAAAGTGCTAATGCAGTAAGGTAGGAGATTGCTTGTTGCAGTGGGTGTCCAGCACAAGATATTTTATGCTGACAAGTTACCCAGTACTTACAGTGACAGATACTTGTCCCCAACAGGATATACTTTAACAGGCTATATTCTGGTGGGGAACCGCTTTCCTACATGAGTTTAAGTAATAAAACACCACTCTGGCCTGAAATAGGATAGTAGTGGAACGTAACAACCCGAGATCAACGGATTCACATGTCTTCTTAAGTACAGAGAAGCTACAATAAGCTTGCTAGAACTTAGATTGTTGAGGATACAGTTTTGCTGCGCTTCCTCCGCAGAAAGATAGAAGTAGTGTAAATAGACAACCTGATTCATATACATACCAAATAAATTTAATCATAGCGAACATTATCTACATTAATAGAGTTGGCAGAATAAAGCACATTAAAGAGACTACTTTGCGAGCCTATTTTTTGCGTGTCCAACAAGATTAATGAATCACCACTGCCGCAACCAGACACGCCGGTCATTTGACGCATTGTCTAGTTAAATATGAATCTGGGGAAAATACCAGGAGGTAGTTTTGGTATTCTATTGTTTAATTATTGTGGGGCGCATTGATAACGAAAACGAAGCAACTGTCGCTATGCTTAAATACGTGCGTTATGTTTTCGCTAATTTGCTATGTTGAACTACTCTGTACCTAAGCTAAGCCTTAGTCCTCGTTTCACCTATGTAGGAAGGCCTGTGCTCTGCATTAAGACGTATATAGGATGTAGATAATTAATTTATTTTACAAAAACGTCTAGTAGTCCTATCAACATGTTCAATGATGTCTTCTGTGTAGTATATACCTGCAATAAGTTAAAATTGTTCTTCCTTGTTCTGTCGTTAATTTTTTAAAATTGACTTTACTAGATTTATAAAAACTATGTGTCTTATCTTATAGTCTTATAGAGAGGATTAGATGCAAGGATTATGCTATCCGTTATAAAGGTGTCCAACATAATATCGATGCTTGAAGCTTTAAAAATTAATATATATTTTACATATATCTCTTAACGTAGGGGAAAAAACCTCATAAAGTCCTGAATTACGTCGAACATTTACGTGTCAATATTTTTATTATTATTACAATAATTACTTACATCATTAACTTTATGATATTACATTTGAATTTAAGGTAAAACTTTTTTTTCTATTGTTCAAGACTTCATTAGATACCCAATTATTTTTCAATATGGGTGGGATACCCATTTATTTATATTAAATGGAGAAAAAGATTTTAAAAATTCACTACAGTGACTTTTTTGAACTAAGATACATTCTGTCGTCGGTATGTTGAATGTTGAAGTCGTAACCGTGTAACATAGATATCTGTGGCACAGTATTTACCAAACTACCGGTCAAGAAAGCAGAAGATAAAACCATAATTAATATAAAACTTAGAACATTACTGAAATTATAAACTCACAGCACTAAATTAATATTACTACACTACAATAGCTGTAGAATATAATATTATTGTATAATGGACGCGCTAAACACAGGCGAAGCCACAAGACAGGCATTCCCATGCATCCAATAATAACATAACGAGCGTTGGTAATGGTGGTAATTGTCATGGACACGCTTTGATATACATACATGTTTCAACCAAATTAATTAATGCAGACAAGATAAGATAAGATAATTATTTATTCGCTACAACATGTGTGTGCATCACAAATGCAGTTCTCATTAACTAGAGTATTAATCAAAATTATAAATATAAATAACCTTATTATTAATACGGGACGAGATTTCTAATAGAAAAGTCTTGCCTTGTATACTGCTGAAAACATTTATTTTTATTTCTTTTTGGTGCAATTTTTGATTTAATAGATTTATGTAATGCTCAAATGTTCTCAAAAATCCTATGTATGTATAATAATACCTATGTTAATCAAATTACCTGTTATCTTTGGCCAATGTGAAGATACGATTGATAGATTGTATATGAAAAAAATGTAGTTTAGTTTAATCTCTCTCTAATTTAGAAAAAAAAATAGTTCAATCTCTCGGAAATGCCGACTAATCGGTAAAAACAATTACCTTACACAAACACCTAAAACAATTAACAAATACTGAACTGTCCAACAAAATAGTCATTAAAAATTGACAAAGCTATTTCTTCCATCAAATATTTAATGTCAGAACTCGACAAAACGTTTTTTGTCGAACGTTAACGCTCAAATTTCGCTTACCGAGAGACAAATGCTTGCAGCTTTCGATGTAGCCTGTGATTATTTTATGGCTGCCTCTTTATAAAAATGACATGTCTCGGGATACGAATTCAGACCTGTCATACTTCAGGTACTAAGGACAATTAATATTTATAATAATATATTTCTCACACTCATATATCAATCGTCTAGCCCAGATTAAGCATCGTTAATAGCTTATTTGCGAAATATACTAAATAAACATACAAACATCATGACTCGTGAAAAATTTTCTCACTTCTCGTACAAATATTTGCTTTAACCACGACCCAACCTCTGTCTAAGTAGCCGGGGGTACAAACCACTCGAGCAGACGACCTTTTAAACTATTTATTTATTTAATAATTTAAGCCAATACACACAATTAAATCCTGAAGGTTATTACATTTTAATTATTTCATGTTGTCGTGAGACTGATTATTAAAAAATAAAAAGCAATCAACATATAATATTGTTAATAAAAATCTTGCTTAATAATAATGTAAATTGTTCACAATTATGACAAGTTAAGGGTAGTTGGTAATTGGTACAAATGCTGTTAATTACTGCAAAAATAATTATATTACAACCATAATATTTTCAACAGATTACATGGTTTGTATGACAGAATTACAGGCGTGGCCCCGTTCATAGGGGTTGTCCATTACGAGAGTGGTCACCGTTCTGCGGTCAACGTTACATTACAGCAATGTATGGAAAACACGAGCGCCCAATACCAACGCGACTTGAGCTTAAAAAAATTATTAAAAGCATGTAAAAAGTAGTTGGTAAAACTGAAATGATCTCAATTTGAACCGTCCGTGATGGGTCTCACTGCTACCTCTCCGCTGCAGTCTATCTATACTACTCCCTGGGGCAGTTCCTATCACTATGCCACTCTCGGGGTCATGTCCTGGCTACCGAGCATTCTATGCTTGTTGTCTTGGCACAATATGCTCTTTATTGTATTGGTGGTACGTGACGCCGTAAATGTAAAAAAAGTTTTACGCAAAGAAATAAAAAAAAGACTTTAAAAATTTCACTTCGGTGTTTTCTTTTATTAATTCTTTGCTAAGATTAAATAGTAAGGTTGAGCGTGCAGTATAACTTTGAGAAATGTAGTCATTTTTCAGAATTTTTTATGGATAAATGTAAATTATGACAAAACTTAAATGTTGAGTCGGACTCAAAATATGAGTATTTTTTCAGTATTCGGGGGAATATTTATTATCTAATAAGCAGTGCTAAATATGCTGCATGCATGCCGAGTTCACGTGATACACGTGGTAAACCTAGGGTTAAAATAGTATTAAATTTATACGGTCGATCAATCATAATAGGCTCATTAAGTTTAACAGTATTTTGATCTTATATTTGAACCATTGCATTAGACTGTTTAATCAAAAACTGATCAAACAAAGCTCAACATTGGTTTAACGCTCTGGACAAGAAGTTGATACTCTAAAGTTTGGTAAACAAATTTAAAAACGCAAGTCGTTCTGAATGCTTTTCATTGTATTACATTGGAGAGTATATTATTTGTGATTTTTTGTTGAATTCGCTGTCTATCTGTTATATATTATTTTTTACCACTTATTTTATCGTTTAACGACACAACAGCTTCACGTGTGTGCTCAATAGTTCTCACAATATTTCAAGCTTGCGTGTTACGGAACCCCATACTTAGATTCATTTAACACATTTGTGTTATGTCCGTCGTTGCGGGTCAAAATGTGGGTGCGCTTTGAAATCTAATAGATAAAGAAATTCACTGAAAACCTAAAATATTACATTAAATATAAACATTGCGCCAATCCAAATTAAGTTGATAATTACTAGAAGTACACTAGGAAGTTCTTTGTAATTGGGATTCATTCCTTATATTCAACAAAATAACATAAATATCTTTTCTTTTTTATATGTGATGTTGTGTGTACAATAATGTCTTCAATAAATAATAAATATATTATCTATTTTTCTTTCCTTGTCGTAGCATCATTGTCAGTACCCCAAGTACAAGTGTAAATCGTAACGAATCTTTAAAAAAATGATTTTCAAGACTTCATAACAGAGGCGCTGTTGACGTTTTAATACGATGTGACAGCTGTCAAAAAACACGATCGAGACTGTTCAAACCGATTGAAACTTACACTAGGAGAACAGACACCACGCTACGTGATCTTAGAATAAAAAATATACTAACGTTACTTTCAAAATTTTTGTAACAGCAATTATTGGTGGACATTACTGGGGCAAATGTTAATTTAAATTAATACTATCTATACGAAAGAAATCTAAACCAGGTAATCCATAAGCTACGACGATTGAGGTAAAAGAGAGATGATTAAATAAAAACAAAACAAAAGCCCTAATAAAACAGCCAAGATAACACCAGTTTTGACGAAGACTACTGCTATGTAAATAGTACTAAACAGAATATTGTAAACGTTCAATATAAAAAAAAACATTTTATAGTCAAAAATGCTGAGCAGGTGCTTGTAGAAGTGAAAAACTAAATATTACCTTTTTTAATAACAAATATCCCTGCCATATCAAAGTGAAATCACGCCGAAAGTCAACCTATCAGGGTGTAACTGCCATGCTGGTACTTAACTCGGCAGGCTTCGTATTTTTCTAAAATGTCAGAAAATACCAAGGCCATTGGCGCCCAACGTGGTGCCGACATTTTTATTTCGTAAAGGCCATCGAAAAATGTTTTTGTACGTTTGATAGACAAAAGGAATCATTAAAATAGTTTCTGAGTTTGGGTGCTTTAGGTGGTGGGTGCTGTGGGCCCACCTTGGGCCTACTTTGATTTAGTGTCCTTTATTGTCAATAAATCTATACTTATATTATAAGACTGTAGAGTACAAACAAAGTCTACAGTGTATTTGGTTGAACGTGCTAATCTTTGTAACTGCGGTTGGGATTGAACATTTATTTTTATGTTGAAAAGTTTATTTATCGGGGCTCGTTATGGGCCATGGCTCGTTATATTATAAAATAAATACATTACAAAGTAACTAGGATTGATTTGATAACGATAACGATAACGAACGTTTTGTGATTTAATGTACTCGCTATTAAAATTTAATTTCGTATTTTTTGTTTTGTAACGCGACATTTAGATGAATCACAATGAAAAACAATACAGGAAACTTCTCCGTACATGTTGTGCGTAACGATAAAGGGACCAAAACGTGAATCAGAACTAATTATTATTAAAATTAAAGAAAACAGTTGTTTAATCGAGGTCTCTCGATCCTAATGCCGTCTCAAATTGTCTTTAGTTCTTTTAAAGCTGTCTAAATTCTGATTATTGGTCGGATTGAATCTAAAATAATTACCTAATATTAAGCAGGTGCATTGTAGTGGTTAGAAAACTGATTTCGATTACAAAAGCCAAGCAACTTTTGCATGGTTGGTGCTTAGATCGGCACATTAAGACGTTGACCCCATTTGTTGGGGCAACCGTGTTCACCCACCAACCCGCATATCGTGGTGGTCGTGTTATGAGGTATGTCGATGAGGAAAGTGCATGAGAACTGCTGCTAACAAACAGGCAGTTTTATCGTCATCATCACAGGAAACAGAAGCAAACATAAACCCTCTCTGTTGTTATTTGTTCTAGAACCGGAATCAGTCACATTTGCGCCCAAGTAAACAATAAAATACTGGGAATTGAAACTGTAGATTGAATTAAGCCGGGAAAAAGTACGTTGAAACAATAAAGATTGATAGACCACCCGCGGGGTCATTGTCTAATTGATGTTAGTGATTAATAACTGCCAGTGTCCCGCTTTTCTATTTTTAGATAATTCAATCATGTTAAAACACTAGTCTGTACAGTATAAAAGCATGTCAAAGTCAAAGTCAAAGTCAAAAATAACTTTATTTAAATAGACTTATTTACTAAGCTCTTTTAAATCGTCACAACAGGGAATATGTATAAGAAAATAAATAAATATAATTATAAAGGCAATACTCATAATTTTACTGGGTATCAACCGGGCATTTACTAATTGTCCCAGTTATAGTATTTCAATATGTACTAAATAAATTGTTAGTTTTAATTTTAAAATAATACTTATTTTAAAATTAAAAATAACACTAGTATGCATATTCCCAATCAACCCTACTACCGCTTCGACGAATTAGTAGCTGCAGAGAAGAAGCGGCGCAAGAAACTCTCAGCCTTTAGTATTTATAATGACATTTACAAATCAATTATGTCATTATGTATTAGTATTATAAACATATACATGTTTTGTTTTACAGTGCATTAAAAAATATATTTTTAAACATTGCAAAATATAATAAATAAGTGCAGAGAAGCAAATTATAGTGGCCACAAATTTTTATCTTTAAAATAATCTTCTACCTTGTAATACCCCTTTTTCATCAAACAACTTTTAATAGTTGACTTAAATTTATGCAGAGGCAATTCAATAAAACTTTGTGGTATCATATTGTACATTTTTATACTTATTTCTATAAAACAATTACCGGTCTTATGCAGTCTGTGGCTTGGAAAGGCGAGCTTATGCTTATTTCTGGTGTTGAAGCTATGGCAGTCTGAATTTCTAAGAAAAGAACCACTGTATTTACGTACATACATAATACAATCAAAAATGTATTGAGACGCCACGGTTAGTATGTTAATTTCCTTAAATAATTCTTTTAGCGAGTCACGTGGTCTAAGGTTGTATATTGCACGAATGGCTCTCTTTTGAAGTACAAAGATCGTCTGTATGTCAGCAGCGGAGCCCCACAACAGTAGACCATACGACATTAAGCTGTGAAAATAGATGAAATAAACTAATCTCGCCGTTTCCACATCAGTAAGCCGTCTTATTTTTCGAACTGCATGCGCAGCTGAACTTAATCTTCCTGCCAGAGCCGTAATATGTGGGCCCCATTGTAGTTTGGAATCTATAGTAATTCCAAGAAATGTTGTAGAATTAATTATTTCTATTGGTTCCTCATTTATCTTAATACAAATATTGACCCGCCTTACATTAGGCATACTAAATTTAATACACTTGGTTTTCTTAGAGTTTAAAACAAGATTATTAGCCGTGAACCAGTGTAGGACTTGAGAAAGAGTACTATTTACCTCGTCAGATACGTCCTTGCGTCTGTCGGTTTTGAAAATCAAAGAAGTGTCATCAGCAAACAAAACTATTTCACAGAGGTCTTTAGCAAAATAAGGCAGGTCATTAATGTAAATTAGAAATAATAAGGGGCCCAATATGGAGCCCTGGGGCACTCCCATATACAGAGGCGCGCCGGAAGAATTAGTGCCATTTATGTTAACTTTTTGTATTCGACCAGTAAGATACGATTCTATAAGGCGTAGCGAATTATCTGAAGCACCATAATGTTTCAATTTTACTAATAGAATCTGATGATCCACACAATCAAACGCTTTTGATAGATCACAGAATATACCTATAGCATCTTGCTTATTTTCCCATGCATCAAATATATGTTTGATGAGTGCGACCCCTGCATCCGTAGTATTTCTATTTTTAGTAAAACCAAATTGCTTTTCATGGAATAATTTGTTAAAGTTAAAGTGTAACAGCAACTGATGAAATATAATTTTTTCAAAAATTTTACTTAGAGCAGGTAGGATAGAAATTGGCCGGAAGTTTGATGGATCACTCTTATTACCTGCTTTAAATAGTGGGATGATTTTACTATATTTCATTAGATCAGGGAACTGCCCTTCATCAATACATTTATTGAATATAAATGCTAAGTAAGGTGATATTTTGTTTATTATTATTTTAAGAAGGTCTGTTGATATGCCCCATAGATCTTTTGTTCTTTTAATGTTAATTTGTTTAAAGTTTTTAAAAATGTCTATTGGAGTTATGTAAGTAAAGTTAAATGTACTTTTACATATCTCAATACTTGACTCAAGTAATGATATGGCATGATCAGTACTAGAATTTAAATGTTTTGTGGTTGTGGCAGCTATATTAGAAAAGAAAGATTCAAAACCGTCAGCCACATCCTTATCTGTTGTAGCAATAATATTATTAAATTTTAAACAGAACTCTTTATCTTCTGATTTAAGTTTGCAAGTCTCTTTATTAATAATATTCCAAGTGGCTTTAATTTTACTTTTAGAATTAATAATTTTATTACGCAAGAATATAGCTTTTGCATTGTTACAAACCTTCTTAAATATTTTGGAATATTTTTTAACGTATTCATGGAATTTATTATCACTAGCGTTTGATTTAAGATCATATAAGTCATACAGTTTATTTCTACTTTTATAGATGCCGGGAGTGGCCCAATCACTGAATTTACTTTTAAATGGATTTATTGTTACAGTCTTTTCAGTGAAAACTGAATCAAATTCAGTTCTTATTAATTTAAAAAGATTTTCGTACAGGTGATTGGCATTATTATCCTCATGAAACGGCAAATTTATAATTTTTTTGTTGATGTTACTATTAAAAAATTTTACGCGACTCTTCGTAACCGGCCTACAATTAATAATAATTTTTTTTGGAACATAAAGGTGTTCGAAACTCACGAACTGCCCAGTATGGTCAGATTGCAAACGATTTATTATAGACTTATTTAAAAATTTACCATTTTCACAGAATATGTTATCTAAGCAGGTAGCTGTAGTGGCAGTTATTCTTGTTGGTTCCGAGAAAAGAGGAACTAAATTAAAAGATTTAAAAAGATTTAGAAATCTAACAATAATTTGAGAATCACCCAATATATCGATATTAAAGTCGCCACAGACAACAACCTTCTTTTTGGAATTACAAAGTTTCCTTAGTACCTCTTCCATAGTGTTTTCAAATAATACATAGTCTGATGATGGAGGTCTATACACGCACACAATTATAAAATGCTCCAACTCTGCACATGATAATTCGATTGTTCGTTCAATAGATAGTGCCATTATATCCTTCCGTTCCTTCGATTTAAATTTATTATGTAAAAGTATCAGTGACCCACCACGAATAGCCGACTTTCTTATGAACGAACTAACCACACTAAAATTATCAATATATATTAGACACTCATGTTGTCTTAACCAATGTTCGGTCAAACATAAAACATGTATATTCATTTCATCCAAGAATAAACCTACTTCTAGTTCTTTTCCCGAAAATCCTTGTATATTTTGGTGAACAAAATTAAGGTAACTATTAGGCTTATTCTTGGTCATAGAATGGCGAGAGATCTCCTCCCTTGTCACAATATTCAATTTAAATTATTAGGACAATAATCCGTGTCATTAACCTGCTCAATAGAAGCAGGTGAGTACATAAAAAAAATATAAGATAGCGATATAGCTATCTGACGTTTATTATAATATGACAAATAACATTTGTCTTTTGTTCGAATTAAATTACTATTCAGTAATTTGTTTGTATCAATTAAATGAAACAAACTACGGTTTCCGAACGTGACCGTATCAAATGTCAAATTCAATTTATATCTGTGGTCATTTTCTGCTTGTGGCACATTTGTCAAATAGGGGAGTGTAAACAAAATAATTTTCTTTATATTAAGAGAACAAAGTTAATCTAAATGTGTAATAAGTCTCTTTTTATTCATTGTACCCTTATTTCCAATAAATATTATGAGGGTGGAATTTGGTTTAAAATTGTAATCAATTATTTTATACATTATGTCACAATATGAAGCTCCAGGCAAACAGTGATTAATTACTGGCATGAGGGTTAAATCAGTGTTAGCGCCATTTAACGTAACCCACTTTCAGCGGCTGACGTGAAGATTTGCAAACGAGCGACAGCAGAAATTATATTTTTCTTCACAATTACCGACGATGAACCTATAATTAGATCGTTTCACGCAAGATTTTGTATTTTTTAATATCATATTTTACAATAAATCAATTGCCTAAAATATTCCAAGTTTTTTTTCTAGTCGCTGTTATGTCAGGATTTTTTTTTACTGAAATGAAACGTGATTTATCCAATCTATTTATACTACGCAGTGGTTGTAATCAAAGGAGTTCACAGGATTACCTAATCGAATCAATCGAATGTGTATCAATTGATTTCCATTTTATTTTAAGCGGTCCGCGGCGGTAATGTGCAATGTTCATACAGTTTTCTAAGGTTGGCAATACTAGTTATTATAGTAGGTATATTTATACTCTGTATGATTTTTGCACTCTGTGATTCACTGTTTGTCCATTTGGTTGCTAGATAAATTCCACTGTTAATTATAAAGAAAATACCACTTGTAATAAATAACTGCGTTTAACTAGAAATAACATCAGGTTATGGGCCCAAAGAAAATGGTTCATGGATAATAATGAAAAACTTTTTGCCAATATTTCTCATCTCGATCGTTTGAGGTTATCTGCTTTAAAACGTTGACCCAAACAAACATTTCAAGTTAAATAACAGGTTGTAACATAGATTTAAAACATACTTTTAGTAAAAACTTACCTATTCTTGCCCAAGAGGATCGCTGGTACTGCAGCCGGCGCAAGTAGCGAGACACGCGGCGTGTCACTGAATACAAACTTTTTGTGATTGGACTCCATCGTAGCACTGCTGGCGTCGAGTCTGAAGACAAATCATTTATTAATAGATTATTATTACATTAAGTATACAGCAAATATGAAGGATTATTTCTATTGACAATTTTATTTTTTAAAAATTGTAATAAGCACATATATTTTAATAAACATTTTTTTTTAATTTTATCTAAGTTTAAGTTATTCGCATCTCTTTCAAACCTTTTTATTAAGAAAGAATAGAAAGACTTTCAGGAATATCAAGTTAGTTGGCGCTTAGACGATCTATGCACTTACTTATTTTAATCGGCATATTTTATGATGCGCATTAAAATTAAAATAAGGCAAAAGCTTAAATGTCGTCATTTTCGAAATGTCAAATAACGTTACCGGTCATCTATCTTTTTTTGGTTGTATTGTACTGAAAGAGTATTGTTAAATTTAATTTAGTTCGTGCACTATGGAGTACGGGCCATTATTTAAGATTTATGTGATTGAAAATGTTTAAAATCATTTCATCTTTTTTACATTCATAGTTTTATTATTGACTGTGGATTTACACATTTTATATCAATTTTCAATGACGTGTAAATGGCGGGATAAATATTCATAAGTTTTTGTCTGTTCTTCTCAGGACAAAACGCCCCGGTAGATTTACGAACAGATGGCTTAGATTGAAGTTCAGTAAGTACCAAAGTGAGAAAATAATACTTTGAAGGTATCAACCTAGAAGTATTGCAAGGGAATACTCGTACGCTAGAAAAAAATTCAAAGTTTAAAAATTATTAATTAATGCCTCGGTCTCTTTCTCTCCACAAAAATGGTTCTTAAAGGATTGCAGACTTTCTCTCGCACATATAAAAGCAAGTGTTAATTGACTTCGACCGTCTATCTGTAACAGAAGAGAATAACGCGTTTCACTTAAAGCTAGCACCACTATATAGTAATGGGATTGAATCTAAAAAAATGTGCAAATTATATCTGTATTTGTAATGAAATTGGCACATTTTTTTCAAAATTGAAGATTTGCGGCTCATTATTAATAATTACGTTCAATAATAAACGGTACCAACCCACGAACGTGTTTTAACAAAATCCGTACAACATTGTCACATATAGCAACATCACAACCGATTAAAACACAATATAACAATCTTCCGAGACCGAGGTACCACCGACGTAAAATCAGTAAAGATGTAGACACACCTGTCACATAGAATTATTACCTATCTTAACATAATCTTATCTTATCTATAATTTGACTTGCCGATATTTATTTTGGATATCAAACAGATAGAGTACTTAGGTAATATTTGCTTGTTTATAGGGAACTAAATTTTTATATGGGGTATATATAACTGACCATATAGGCGATCGACTATATGGTCAGTTATATATGCACACGATCGTGTGTGTCATGTTTAAAGAGACAAGCATATATAAAACTGAAAAGTATTTCTTACGTAATTTTATGCATTTTTCTCTTCACCACAAATTTGGTCATTAATTTTTGTATAGTTTTTTTAAGTAAAACTCACTACACAACAGATCTTCTGGATAGTCATAAGTTACAAATTGGTTATAATAAGAGGCCCGTTCAATACAGTATGACTAAAACTCTTGTATAGTAAATACTTACCATTGAAAAAGGTTAAAGGACTACTGTCTAGCAAGTTCCTACTACGGTTAGACTCGGGCAGGAACATTTGTCACATCTCTTCTTCTGAGGCTGGCTTAGGTTTACATGAAAGCCGCAGGTCTTTTCAAAAGAAACAAAAGAAGTTTTCGCAATTCGCATTGAGCCACACGCGAGCTGGTGGTAGGGTTGCCAACCGTACTATGATTTATAGTACTATATAATGTTGGAGAAATATATAGTGCGCAAAAATACTATATTTTTTACAACTTATTTTGGAAAATAATTGGTGGGTACCTACGTGAAAGATTGTCACACCGGCCTCAAACTGGTACGCATGAGTTACTTACTCGTGCCTTTGAAGCACGAAGGAGCTAGCTATAAATTTTGTTTGAACAATAACCATACCAAACCATAACCAAAGCGTTTTACAACGCGCCATGAAGATACTTACATAAAATTATTTCTTGATATACTTATTGATAAAAAAAAATTCATATATATACCTACATATAACGACTGACGTTTTGTACACACTGACACAGTGTTGGTGTTGTTATCGTTTCCCTCATACACTATCGTCAACCGATTAGAAACGACCATTATGTGTTTAATTATTTGACATCATGTGTTACTTATCTACGGACACCAATATTAAATTATGAAATATGTACTCACCAATTATATCAAACTCTTCATACTCTTCCCTGAGTGGCGCTAAAGAAGGCATTTATTTGTCTAATTGACCGTATATCTTTTAGCACTTGCGATGTTAGTAAACAATATTCATTCACTAAACGCTTAGAGGATGTGACGTCACGACGCGTTACTGATGCGTTCAATACTGTGGATATTGTATAATTTGAATTATATGCGTTTCGAATTACAGATAGTACATTAAAAGAACAATCACATTATATTAAAAGAATGTACACAATAAAGTATACATTTAATTTTCTCCACATATTTAAATATTAAGTAATTATGTCACGTCCACATTATTGACCAGTGCTTAAATAGGGTTAGGTTGAGTTGCTACTATCACACATCAATATGAATGAGATAGCTGCTAGTTTAGTAGATAGTGACAATTTGAAAAATAAAATCTTCAAAAAAATTAAAATAAGCCTAGCTATAGCGACTGCTTATATAACTAATTAGTAATATATAGAGCGTCCTATAGCTGTCACGTGAAGGGAGAGCATCGACTACCTGCAATATATAAGATATTGGAGATAGACAATTTTATAAAATAAACACTTTATTGATTATTCAAAATAATTTTAAAGGCATTCAAAAAAAGGGCAAATGGTAAAAAACACTCGTAATTTTACAACAACAATCGAAAAGCCCAATCGGAGTGAATATTTTTTCCAACGGACATAACATCTTTAATAAATGGAAGAACAAGTTTTAAAATTAATTAATCAATTATATCAAAAATATGTATAACGATGAATTGCAAGTTTCGTCTTACAAATATTTTTTACGCCAACCAAAATAAACATACTTTCTGTCGCCACTGAATATGAAATCCCGGATCTCCAGATCTAAAGTAGGTGGTCTCTGCCACTAGACCACAGAACTCGAAGGCAACTAACACTTCGGCATGGACATACATAACTATTGTTATGTTTTGACAGAAGCAGATGTTGGTTTCACAAAATAAAACTAATTCAGAAGCACTAGTAACCAGATTTATTGACTCCATTTTATTAATTATGACACGTACATTAAAATAGAAGAAAAACAATATTAAGCTGAAAGTAAATAATGAATACAATACATTAAACCCTCCGCATATAGTAGACATTCTTTTAATTAATTATTTATAGTAATAGGTAAATTATTTTATTTTTTATCTTATAGTATAGTGTATAGTGTGTATAGTACTACGTAGTAGTAACGTATATGCACACTGTTTCCACTATTTAATTCACAGATTCCTGCCGCAGGTCTGCTGGTAGAAATGACGTCATAAATAAGCTGTACCTTTGTACTGAATTGTTTTTTGTCAGTTTAATGTAAACCATTTGTGGGTACATAAATAAATAATTAAAAAAACTAAAATAGTGGTGGCGATTCTGCTCGCATTCACTAAAACTATAACTAAGTTTCTTGCCACCCTTTCATTCAACTTGGCATATGAAATGGATAGAATGACTTTTAGGAACGTCACTCAACTAATACACTTTTTGATATATTATAACCGGCTTGTTTAAAAACGTATACGCGTCAAAATGAGGCAAGTATGCTTAAGAGTCGCCATTTTAGAAATGTCAAATAATGTTTTTAGTTGCATGTATTGAGAGAGTTGTACTGATATATTATTTAGTTCGTGTACAACGGAATTAAAGCCTGTATTTGTAACCGTAGAAATAGAAAATAATCAAATTTTCACCAATTGTTTTGTTTTTTATTTATGATTATAAGGAACACAAAGATTTAATGTGTGACTTCTGTTATTTGTGATACAGATACACTTTTTGCTTGTCAGCTGAAAATCCAAAGCTATTGCTTATATTTCTATGTTATACATACAAAGGTAAATATTTCATTACTTATAAAGTAAATCAAGAGTTTTAATAAGTTTTTGAAATTTTACTTATAATAAGAATTCGATTGATTTCCCAAACGAAACAAACACATTTGAGGACTTATTAAAATAGACCTTAATCATCATGTCAAAAATAATTTTAAAACTTCATTAATTGTACGGTGTAAACCAATCCCGCCATTAAGTATTTAAAAAACTGGTAGCTCCAACTTTTTAGATCAGTTTTTCAAAATTACACATTTATATTTATCATACAGAAAGCAGGTGTGTAATTGCCGTTGTGATTATAAAACAATAAAGTAGCAGTACAATTACCAAACGTATTAATAAATGTTACTTCAAAATAAGGTCAGTCAAAAACTGTCCTTGCATAGGTAGAATATTTTTTCCAGCTCCACCACTTTCCTTTTTATTAATTACTAATAAATAAGTAACACTAGTACCTATCTATAACTAGACACATGAAAGCCATTTAACAGTTAAAATGGTGCTACCATAAAATAAATTACTATTACCAACATTAAATTATTAATGAAAATGTTTGTTCTCAAATCATTCAAGTATTATTTATCAAAATGATTGTTAAAACGACCTTTGTAAAAAAATAAAATTAATAAAAATTATTTAAGTATACTTTAAAGATAACACGAGTCAATATTAATATGCATGTAAAAAATAAAAGTTTCAATACTGTATAGTACCCGCGATATTATAAATTATATAACATAGTTATTAATATACATTAAACTAGTGGTAAGTGTATGAACGTAGTGGTAAATATAGCTGTCACCTAGGTCTACAGGGTATTATTGGGTAAGGTGAAATGACAAGGCCTATAAATAGAAACAACTATACTAGCATATATAATAGCGTCTTGTTTTGTACACAAAGCCAGACAATATAAACTTCTACGTACTCCACAGTACGTAGGAGTTTATTTTCTCTGGTTTCACAATAGGCATGTTGATTTCATAATGAGTACATTAGATATGTTGGCTTCATTTTTAAAATATCTCAATCATATCGAGCCAAAGTATATTTTTTCGCGAGCAAAGTATACCTATATTCAAAATTATCTAATAAACAATATTTATACTTTACTATTTAACCCACAAACGTTACACATTTAAGCCTGGTATGTATATAAACGCATATTAAGTTACAAAGATATAATTAATGATATCCATTTGTTGATACATATTGGTAGTAAATTTGTTGCGAGTCCTCAAATATCGACATATCCCAGAAAATATTGATTTTTTATTATTTGCACACTATTCATTTATAAAAAAAATGCGGTTAAATAACTTCCTTAGTTAAAATATTTTAATTTTTCGGTGAAATACCAATGGAGGAGTGCCGTGAAGGTGATAACATAAAATCATGGTCTTCCAGAACTTTTATTAACTTATTAACGCTATCTACCTACACCAGGGGTCGGCAAACTGCGGCTCGCGAGCCACGTGCGGTTCTTTGGATGTGATGCTGGAGCTCTTTAGTTTCATTATATAAATATTATATATTTATAAAAAAAACGTTTTGACACAAATGCCAATTTTTGGACATTCTAAATATTATCTAATTTGTTGTGAAAATCACCATTTATATATGAATTCATAGATATTTTTCATTAGAATAAAAAAAAATTATAAAAATCTTTATTTTTGCAAGTACTATTTATTGTTAATACGAAAAAAAATGTGGCATTTCAAAAAATTTAAATTTTGTAAAATAGAATTTTTTACTCTTCCAAGTCGGTTGCCGACCCCTGACCTACACAAATAATCGTCTTTATTATATTAAATATGGATCGAATTAAAATATTTTTTGTTATATGCCAAAGACAACACATGGACTAACTTAAGGTAAGGTGGAGGACTTATTTATTTTAAGCTCCAGAAAGGACATATACATAATAACTTACAGGAATTTCGTTAAACATTATACATCTTTGTATATCTTACTGTGTTGTGAGGCTCAGTACATCTAGGGAAAGAGAAGGAGTCGTCATGAATATTATAAATGTGATGTTTATTTATTTCTTTTGATCTTGTAAAACTTAATTTTATAATTTCTGTAAATTCTGATTCAATTAATCTGTTGATCGCTATACTACCAGGAACTTCGTTTTAAAAGCTTTCTCAGTTTTTCTGCCTTACACCGTAGTTGCCTAGCGCCATCTCTTTAAAACAGTTTGAATTTTTTACGTACTGACCGTAAAGCCATGGAGACTAAAGAGCTCTAGTCCCACTTTGCCCGGTGTTCCTCTTAACCCATCAGATTTGATTAATGTTATCACAACTATCATATATATAACCACCTACATGTTCATGATACAAACTAGAAGCTATTTATGTTAATTGATCGAAGGAGCGGACATGATACAACAACAATATTATTTCATCAGGATACTGATTGGTAAGTTTTCTGTCACCATCTTCCGTAGAGCGATTAACATATCTGTGAAAATTGAACACACAGTTGAAGAAAATCTAAAGAAAATTTTTAGATGTTTTAAAATATAGATCTCAAATTAGTTACAATTAAGAGATATTGTAGCTATATTTTATGTTAAGGTGATAATTATACAATGATTATGTTCCAAATAAGTCTTTCTACCAAACTGCGTCGAAGACAATATTCTTGAAGCGTGGGATGAACCCAGTTGTGTGATTGAAGTTATAGAAATCGAAAGTGGCATTTATCTCGAGTTATGTTAAGGGTTTGAAGAAGGGTTTGCAAACACTGAAATAACCAGTACCCATATTCGATCTAGTATGTCTTTCGCTATTCGAAATGTTTCAATGTTTCTTAAATGGGTGACAAGTCAATTTTAACAACAAACTGTTCCTAAAATGAAATATCTAAAAAAGATTCACGTATATGACAGCAGACCGCACAAGAAACGGAACTTTAACATTACTGTACTAAGAAACAATTTAAATAGAAATCTTGTTTGATATGCGATCCACAGTCCACAGTTGTTTTTTTTCATAATAATCTCAATTTACTAAATAAACAAGCCTTAACTAACACTGTTGTTGTTCATTAGCGGAGTGCTATCTTCAGAATCAGACTTCTCACTGTCAATTATGTCTGAAAAAAATGAATACACAATTTCATTAAGTCCAAGATATAATTTAACGCTGGGTTTCAATAATCTATCTACGGAATGTCTTGCATAAACAGGCCTCGAATTATCACATATTTCACATGTTTGTCATTCCAAAATTAAACGTCTCGTTAGCAAAACCATTTCTTATAGATAGGCTATTGACACCCGGCATTATAAATGCTGTTTAAAGATCTTAGAATGGGATTTTAGACATTTATCTCTTAATATCAGTATTCGTTTCAGGAAAATCGCAGAATTCTTTTCTAAAACATTGTGGACCCTAAATAAGTTATCTTTTTCACATACATAATTGAACCGTATTTTAAATAAGATTGGTTAACGTTTATAAGTCAGGTCGTATATTATACATCAGATATTACCGCCACCATTAGATTTGATGCTAATTCCATTCTAAGAGTTATACATGAGAATAAGGATTTAAAATGTTGAAAATAAAGCCTCATGCAATAAGCCAATTAAAATAGATGCAATAATAAGTAACATAGAAATATAATAACAACAAGAAGTTCATACTAAATAGGGCTAATTATATTAATAAATTTTTGGCATATACGCCTAAGTAGGGTGAATTCATAATGTACAGAGTATTTATGATTGCTAAAATTTATTTAGAAAATATAATTTGCCAAGTGAACAGTTACTCTGTGGAGAGTATAAAACCTACAAAATTTACTGGTCTAAAACCACCCATTACCTCAAATAAGTAGATAACGTAGCTTTAAATGTCTAAAACAAAATATAAATATTGAGAAAACAATAAAAAATTAACTGTTTGAAAACGAAACATAAAATATTGGACACTTTTTATATATGAGGCAATAAACTGGCTTTAGACAGACTTTAACATTGGTTTTGACGCTAAATTTATAACTGTAAAGTGAGCAGAGTCCAGGGGGACCACGTGGAATGAGGTAAGCAGACAGAAACTGGAAAAAGTTTTAAAATAAAAATTAAGTTTCCATTTTGTGTATGATATAATGATACTATGGTATCTCTGAACGAGGTCAACCGCCAATTTATCAATAAATCAAAGAAAAAATACATTACCGATACATTCAGAGACTAATATTTTGTAACCATCTGAAATGTTTAACTTTTGCCTTTCACCAATGGTGTGTTCTGAAACGTTATCTTTATGAATCGCTCAATATATCCGTTTTTTATATATTTCGATTGGAACACAAATTGTTCTATGCATAAAAAAATAATGAAATGTCTAGTCCGTTAACAATTTATCAATTTTATAGTGTTGTTAGAGCGTCGACTCGTTTATCGATATTATGAAATTTTTTCAAAGTATGCAAAATATTCAAAAGGCTTACGTCTTTTGTATGTGTCAGAATTCAGAATTGACAATTCGAAGCTAAAGCCCGTCTGAATTTAAACATAATGTACACATAAAATGTATTATTAAGTATAAATTGAGATTTGAGCCACTCATTCTAAATTCGATCATAGAAATAATCAAATGACATTATTGGGGTCAAGAGGTTTTTCTAAATATAATACACATCGATAATCTAAGCGACAACACTACACAATAAGCCAACGTGATACAAACATACATATTGTACAAGACAAACAAATAAATGTATCGAAGCGTCCACTAACCTTAGCGTCCGTTACGATGTAGCTATTAATGTTACTCTACAATAATTGATTCATCTGAAACATTTAAAACCTGCACCCCACATTATGTATGGCTACATCCATATAAGAGAACAAAGGGATTTATAGTATTTGATCCTTGTCGAATCATCTTGATAATCGAACAAAGATACATATCTAGATATCTCCTTGTTAATAAAGGATTTAACGATTCTTCACACGACTATTTATTTTAACAGTAATTTTATAAATGAAATCCCATAATGAAATAAAACAATTATTGAAAATGCTGATTTATTTCACATAAAAAACACATGTCACATGTATATGATACGGCTAGTTTGCTCTGTATTATAAGTAGTATAAACATATATGTACACAACTTATATCTATGTCGGCACCTAATGTAAGCACTCATTGAGCGGGACTTACTGTAAGAAAACAGAATGTTGGGAGAAAATAGTCTTTTTTCTTTTCATTCTATTTTTATAAATAGAATATAATAGTAAAAAATATGAAACGTTTTCAAATACCTATAATTTTCTATACTCGTTTATCTATAGATGAGATGGGATGCGACGACGATCAATATATTCAAATGTATATTAACACTCTAGATATAAATAAATTCTAAAATTAGAAACAAAACATCTAGTAATAATTCAACAAAATCACATTAGCGAATTTATTATCTCATTTAAAATTTAGCAAGCGGTCTCAACTGTCAGATTTTTATTAGTGATGTTCTTTGAACGTTTTTGTCACTATTTTTCGACTTCCTATTAACTGTAGTCAAATGTTTGTAGCGGGCATAAAGAGCATTAAATACTTTGATAATATTTATATGATAATCAATGTGCTGTTTGCGACAAATAAATAAAATATATTGAATTAATAATAAATACATACTGATACAATATTGATGCTTCAATTATTATGTCTGAAAACAGCTGTAAGTTGTGCAAAGTTTCAAAGTTAGAAATATAAGATAGAATAAGGAAGATATGCAGAGATAGATAATAAGTTAGTGGCAGCCAACACCGCGTTAGTTTTACATACTTCTCATTTTGGAATAACTTTAGTGCGAAATTAATATTCTAAAAAATTCAATAAAATTTATAACACAGGTTCTTTAATAATAAAGTCGTTTTAAATCTTTTTCAAAATGCACTAATGACAACTTTTTATAATAGCAAAGGTCTTGGAACCTAAACAGAGTCAATAAAATTAAATCACACTGTCATAACAAATTTTCACGACATATTACTAGGGCGAATATGACTATACAAACATGGACTAACATTATGTGAGATATATTTAGCTTTTTAGCTACTAAACCTACAATACACTACCTGAAGTTTATCACACGATCACTTTAATTTATTTTTCTGTTCAATCAATCAAGTTGCTCAACATTTACCCTTGGTGGGATAATATTGCACAAAAGTCGATAAGCTGCATATTAAATAGCTCAATTAACTACACAGCTAGCAATCATAACATTTCAATGATTTAGTGTAAGGTCACAAAAACACATGATAATATTAAGTTAAAATTTGAATGTTACCTACCTACATGATAATAAGCCATCGATATCAATGTATCGACTTCCAAACAACACTACGCACGTCAAAGGGCTACACAGTGCCTCGACTTACGGCTCTTCTATGTAAAGATAACAGTTATCCAAAACGCGATCATAACATAATACACGTGACTAACACCATCAAACGTACTATTCGAGTTTAAATAAATATAAATTCTTTATTAGTATTTTCGATAGTAATACATTTCTATGTTTATATACTATCGATATTTCATAAGTTTATTAGGAATTTCTACTGATAGTTGTCGATAGAAAATTGGCAATGTACGGTGGTATTACTATTTAAATGATTATATAAAATAATCTTATTTGGAGATCATTTTTGTTTGTGTAATGATTTTTGGTGACATCTCATGAATAGGAAAAGTATTTAAACTTTTTATTTAATTGGTAATTAACGTGATCGCTACTCGCTAACACTATTTAACGAGTTATAAGTACATATTTTCGTAAGTGTGCGTTAAATTCGTAAGGTTTTACGTTCGACTGAGCGTTACATGAAAACTGCCCATACAACTTGAATAAGAAACGTCACTTAAAATTTCGTTTCTGTTTACTATCGAGAAATGTGTCATATAACTATTTAAAATACAGTATATACAGACATTACAACAAATGGTTTACAATGTTTAATTTGACAACATTTCATATTTAATAACTCTAAAGAATGTATTCTCATAAATTTTAACAAACATTGTAACGTTTAACCTGAGTATGTAAAAAATGTGATAATAATTATTTTCTGTGTAAGTTGAAAGAAAGACTATTGGAGTAAAAGACTTATGAACATACTTTACAAGAAATACATCAGAAAAAATAGTAATTTTTTGATAGGTCACGTCAATAGGCAACATCATCCATAGCCCTATACTGTAGAGTGAATCCAATATATATAAATCTCATGTCTCAGTGTTTGTTATCGATCTCCGAAACGGTTTGACCGATTTCTATGATTTTTCCTAAGAATAAGTTGTAGGTTATTTTTGATACCCCTAGGTGATAAGGGTAGGCCTCGACAGATTTTTTTAGGAATCATTTACATGGCGAAACAACGTTTGCCGGGTCCGCTAGTATCTGTATATTAACCAGAAAAGAATAGAACGCGCACGTTAAGAAATGAAATGCTGTCAAATTATTTTGCCCCGTTTCAGAACAGTATTTGACCATAACACCAACACATACCCATGACTTACTACCCTAAAATAGAGAGTTATGATAGCTAGCATCAAGAAGTTTAAAAAGAATGGAACATTTGTACGAATTTAGCATAAAAACACTTAAAACTATTAACAAGCGAACAAGTGAACACAACGACGTATACAAACCCATGATAAAGAATACATTCACTCTGCTCTCTTATTCAGAACTGTCGGATCTCGTATTCGATTCGGAAAGTGAAGCCGTCTCACTTTGATGTACCGCCACAAAAAGTGACGGTCATAGAGATTTAATCATTCGATTGTTTTCCGACAGTTGTGAATAATTTCGATCACAACGCTTCGGCACTCAGGTGACAGTGTCTACGAAACACGTTTACGGAAATAGATACATTACTTTAGGTATTCAGTATTTACCAATCTAGCTTGTCATAAGTTCATTAAGGTCTAAATTTGAACACACCTTTGAAATGTTGTTATGTGATACCTGTTCTTGTATTGCTTATTGAGAATAGATATGCACTCTTCTCAAATATAGATTACGCGAACGTGATCCCCCTATCTACCATCAACACAAACATATATAACCACTGTAACAACTGGACATCGTAATCTCGAACGTTCCATTCGTTTTAATTATTGAAAAGGAATTGCTCTGATGACGTAGTACAAATTTATATTGTCAACTATGAATAACGCATCATTTGATATTACTTCGAGATGTTTTATTGATTATTATAGCCGTATTTATATTATGATCAGCTATAAGCTCTAACGAGTATTCTTAAAGTCATCTTCATTAGCGTTGGTTGAAAAGTTCGATCGACTCAAATTTTGTAGTATGAACGAATTTAAGAAGGCTACAAAGTCCAGGACTCTAATTGACAGACGGTAATTGCAGGTTTCTAGCAAAAATATTTCGTATTAGTTAAGAAAAATACTTTTTGCTAAATAACTTTTAAATTCTTACGATTTGTAAAGACATATTGAGATGTTAATGCAAAAAGATTTATAGAAATGTTAAAGGTTTTTTTAACGTTTTTATGCATAATTTTGATAAATTTTTGCGTTGATCTTCTGACAATGGTAGCCTGGAGAACGCCTCACGTTATGTCAAGGAGAAGCGACCTACATTTTAGAGCTGTATACATTTTTGTGTGTATCTTCTTACAAGGAAAGCTATGCACTTGGCGGTTGTTTGAGACCTATGCCTTCCCTACTCTGAACCCTATCGCTAGTTCCAGCTAATGCTGGCACAGAGCAAGGTGGCCAGGCGGCGGCTGAGTTAGTTGGGCCGCTTGAGGCGCGCGGGCGGGCGCCGCGAGCTCGTACCGTTGCGGTCGGCCCGCGCCGAGATACGGAACAGTTGCAGCTTCAGGTGGTCGCAGATCTCCAGGCAGATCTGCGTGCAGTACCGGACCAGGTCCACGGACACCCATATCTGGAACGGGCACGCTTCTTTTAGTACAATCTTGTCTTTACAGGGTGGATAACAACTTTTCACTTAGGCAGATATTTGATCACGAGTCACGGATATTTATATGTTTATTTTGTATACTTCTTATATATATATATATTTCTCCGTATTTCCATAGCACAAGCTCTAAATGATGCCTGATTTGGAGTATATAATAGACGTGAGTAAGAGAAGAATAAGTAATTATATTATTATCTTTCTCTTGCAGAAGAAACTGTTTATCTGCGACTCATAGTTTCTTAGATATTATAGCTATATATGTTTGATCAGAAAACACTCCATTAAAAAATGATACAGTGAAACCATAACGTTATAGTAAAACCATTTCATAGTAGCTACCAATATGCGTAGGCGCATGTACAAAAATAATTTCACATTAGCATAATAAAAATGGTAACGTATAAATATTACATCTGAGTAAAATATTACACCTAAGTCTGTTTTTACACGGTCTTTTTGTACACGGTTTTGATATAACACGGTTTGAAAATTGAATATATTTAATTTTTTTACACGATTTTATTCCATTTAGCACGATTTGAAATTATATAATATTCAATTTTCAAACCGTTTCAAATTTTCAAATTTTCAAAACCGTGTACAAAAAGACCGTGTAAAAACAGACTTAGGTGTACACAGAAATGTTTTGATGAACACGCGCGAACGATTATAATTAATCGGATATTTAAACGCGACGCGTCTTGCATTAAGGCCGTTTTAGTTTCTATGTCCGACTATCGAAATTATGAATACCTCACACACAATCATGCTTTAAACTATTTCTTGGACAGTCAATAGCGAGATTTCTAAATTACATACCATGCAGAGCCACAGCACATAATACTCGGGTATGGCGTTGTTGAAATACTGGTTGAGGAACAACATGGCCGGCCCCAGCAGCGACCAGTCGCAGTAATACATCTCACTCTTCGTCATATGCGCTACCTGAGGAGGTAACAATGTCAATACATTAGATTAAGAATACAATAAAGTAATATCAATCTAAATTATATAAGGTTTTACTAACCACAAGTCTGTTGGTGACTTTGGCGGCGACCATGCCGAATGCCAATATGTAGAGAACTGGATGGTTCTCATACACAAGTGATTCACTCATCTGGAAGATGACGAACGCCGGCACCAGTATGAATGAGAACGGAATGACCGGCGACAGGATACTCGTTCCCTGGCAAGAAACGCAACACGCTGTAACTAGGTCCTTCACTCCGAACTGGGTCATGCAATAAGCCACACAACTACCAATCAAAAAGCAAGCTGAACTACTCAGGGTGAAGCATGCAGCATACTCAACATGAAATGATTACAAATGTATGAATACGGCACAACTAGAAAACGAGAGACAGACGTCCTGATCGACGAGCTTCGTCACGCCTAGCCATCGTCTAAGGCATTGAAAGTTGAGCGCGCGCTGTGAATGCGTTAGTCGCCAAACGCTGTGCGGCCATGTTAGTGCCAACGTCACAATGCGTAAATCACAAGGGTCCTTACTGCGACAGTGGAGCCGTTTTTGCCAACTCCACCCTTCATAATGATATTAACGTAGTTGAAGACAAGATACACTCCGCCAGCGATCACGATGTAATTGGCTATCACGATCAAACTGACGTTTATTGTCGGTAACTGTGGTTAGTCGGCGACATGCGATGTCGATGTCGGCGTGAATGATGGCGGGTCGTTGATGATCGTCATGCGGTTAAGTCCCGATGCGAGCGGCGGCGGCGGACATACCAGAGAAAAGAAAATACAAACATGCCATTAATTTATGGATTCCACAGTAAACATGAGAGCGAATGGCTGCGAAATTGATAGAACCATGTGCTGTCTTCACTCATTCTTATCTTTGAAAGTTTAATCACCCCAGCAATATAATATTAGAATATCGTGTATAATACATTTGACCCAGTGAGTATGATGATTTGTTATAATGTTATGACAGTGACGAGTTGAAGATATTAGTCACTTTATACCGGAAATGGTAATGAGACGCTTCAGTCATAAGGATAAAATGCTCGTATTAGGATTGATAAGTCAAACAATGACTGATTCGTCGCAGTGCTGCGTTATACCCTTGCGCGTATTGTGCACATATATCCATATTATTATCTTACGGCCACAGACGATCCGTTTTTGCCACATCCCCTAAGACGAAACGTGGATGAGAAGTTGGCGAGAAAGCAACACTGAGCGCTGTTGCACAAAACACTAGCCGCCAGGTTCAGCGGCAGCCCAGCCACTGGGATCTGTGGTCACCAACACTGATTTAGATCCAATATTATTCGTACATTGCTATATTATGAAGTAATAAAAACATCAGCCAAACCAATAAATATTTTTATACAATAACATTTAAATTACAACGGATATTTCGCTTTGACTGTATGTCTTGAGACAGATTGGTCTTGTGCTGTTAGTTTAGTTAATATCAACTATTCTACACTAAACTCGATGGGTGGGAAACATTGAATGATACAAAAAATACATGTGATAGTAGCCGGTCGCCATAGCAGTACAACATTAGGTAATGAGTGAAGACTCACAGGACATAGACAAATACGGCGACTAACCAGCCACAATAAGTACCATGTCTTACACTCCACAATACAGTAATAACCTACAATAATGATAATTTACTTTAGGAATAAGATATAGATCATGCTCCATGTTTACAAAATAAAAACAGAAAGAGAACAGTGAGCATAACCTAGAAATTAAAGACAGTAGTGAACTAACATGCTATTAAAAAAACCCACATGATAAGCGATGGATAGGTACGACATTTTCAAAATAATAACTCAAAGCGACCTATTTGTATCCCTTACACACGACAAACTAATTGCAAAATCAATTGTAACGATACACAATCTATTGGGATGATGGTAAGTATTACAGTGAGCTGGGTTATTTGTGTGTAAAGGTTCAATAGTTATAAATAAAATCTATTCAACAAGTTCTATATAGTGACGACTTCATTTTGGAAATAGAAAGCTCATTCGTAAGACCTAATTAAGGTCTAGCTGGCGGAACGGGAGAATAAATAATTTTTAAATATATTACAACTAGTAACGGTGTCAAATCCTAATTTTTATTGTAGTTAAGTCACACAATAATAAAGCCGTGAAGGAACATACAATTTAGCATATTACATACATCGTGACGATCCAAGAGAATTACTGCCAAATATTATGTTAATTTTAAAATAACATTTACATAAAAGTTATTAATATGGAAACCAAAACAAAAGAACTGGTTGCTAGACAATGGCTTTAGAAGCACTTATAAAAATTAGCAACACACTGCAACGAAAATTAATTATATACTGACAGAATTTGTCATTAATTTATGTTGACGATTCGTCAATGACTCGAGTTAGTCTCCCGGCCCTCCGGCCAACACCAGGCGGTAATGAAGCGTCAGTTCAGTATGTCTCACAGCGACGGTAGATCCGTTCTTGCCGACGCCGCCAGACACGATGGCGGCGGCCAGCGTGCCTATGGTGAGGAACGCACCAGCTATCGCGGCCAAAGCCAGCGAGTACCGTACTTCAACCCAACCCCCGACCTAAGGTGATTGGGGTGTCAAATTCAATAATGTCAGTCAACGCAGTGCAGTTACAGTTACATACTGCACTGCGATGAGTGACGTTATCGAATTCTACTTGCACACTATTCTAAGAATACGTGTTTGTTAGCAAAAAATTAAATATACCTAATTAAGTATTCAACACATTTTGTTGAGATTATCAACCATCACAATTTTATTATAATTATTCATGTGGGTATTTTTAAATCAAATTTATAAAGTTATTCAAATTAATGAGTTTTGTTTCGGACCAATATCTATATTTTGAAGCTTTCTGTTCAGCTTTTCAATTAATTTTGTCAACATCCATAGTTAACTGTTATAATATTTGTTATTGTGGTTGTTGTTATATTTGTAGTAATTTTCTAAACAGATAGCTTTCGACGATCCAAGTGTAAGTAATTTATTCATTATCAGTGAACCTTGTTCGTATTAAAATAATCACATTATATTTATAATTATGGTTCGGCAGCATTACCTTCATTGCCCAGAAGTCGGTCCCCAAGATAGCCGAGATGAGATAGATGGCTATGATGGAATACTGAGCTTCTGTGACGTCAATACGGCCCAATTTGAGTGTCCCCGTCACATAGGCTTGCCAGTGCGCGCAGTAGAACAGTGTCATCGCGCAAAAACACTGAAAATAAACAAAAACTTGTTAATGTAATTTAATCTGTAAAATATAACAGATAAAATATATAATTCTCTGATTGTGAAGCTGATCATAGGGATGATGAACATTGGATACCAGTCTAGTTGAACAACCCTCGATAAGTTAACTGCTAAACAATCATGTCCCGTTAGTTAGTAAAGCAATAAACAAAAGTAACATAGGTCTCTTTTTCTATCAATGAATTTGAGTCATTAGTTAGACAGTGAGATGGTTTAACCTAAATGAAATTCCATTCATGAAGCATTTTTAGTAGATCGAAAAACAATATAAAATATCAAGGCAATAGCAACAATCCCATATCCCTCTTGATTGTTAAGAGTCTCGGTTATACGCAAGTAATACGCAGACTTAATTGTTTATTACTATTGTTGAGCTTTTCTATAAATTAATTTATTACTTTATAAGGATTACAAACGATTATTTACATTGATTTTTATTTCAAATACAGATAAACATTTTATACAACTTTTAAACATTGAATAACTACTTTATACTAAAAGTAAAAATTGATACTAAGTATTTAGTATATACATTCTTACTAATAGTGATAATAAGTAACGAAAAAATTATTTGGGTGAATGCCATGTGGTGATGAATATGCAGTGAATATCAATAATATATACATTTAATGTAGACTTTTGCGACGGGTAAAAGAAACGCAATATAGATATATTATACATAACATACAATACTGACTTAATTATATCGATTTGTATAATACCAGTAAGGGTAGCCTTAAAACTATCCTATAGGCTTACATAAGCTAATATCACTGTGTAACAACTTATAGAAATAATATAAAATTGTTAAATTAATTCTAACTTCTCTCTCAACAATGTCTAACTATTTCATATACCTGATTTGTAGACAGTGTGATATGGGCTTACATTTAAGTTTACTATTTGACAGCTAATTAGTTAAGTAATGCACAAAGTGAGACTGTTTATTATCCTGAAAAATGAAAAAAAAAAACATCGAAAAACAGGAACATTATAACTGTATAGACACATGGAAAGACAGCGAAAAGATGTCGAAGTTTTGTTCGCTACTTAACTTTATTAGTAATGAATTGTAATACTTAAAATTACGGAATCTATGAGTCCATTCATGAAATCGCATTTACATGTGGGTAATTACACGATCTTGGCTTAAGTCCAGTCAACTATCATTTGGTGACTGCTTGGCATGACTCCCAAATCAGAATATTCCTATAGACAGAGAACCGGGTAATGATCGTAGTGACCTTGACAACGCGGCTTAAAATTCTACAGAATGATATTTAAGGTCTATTGTTGCTAATGGATGATTGGGATGGCATTCCTAGTTTTAAAGGATACGTGGTAACCAAGCGGATAATATTGTTCCCGCCAGCTCTTAACCATTCCACACTACATTTAAGCGAATTATTAGAACGAATTAACGAAAATTTTATCAAAAATCATACATTTTGATTTAAAAATTTAATAGCATAAGAAACGAATTGCGTACTACAGCGGATAATAGCTGTAAATGGTTGTTAGAAGGTTGGCGTTGTGCTATTTGCGATTTTAAAAACAAGGGTAGTACGGCGCTACTGTAACCAATGACAACTCTCTCTTAAGGATAAACCCCAAAGACCGCAGTCGGTTTCTATGAGACATGTCCATTGTAACACAGACATTAGAAAATTTCTGATCGCGGTCCGCTCCCGGTACCAATTAAGAGAGGTTTCGTCTTTTGATTCTCATTGGTGTACAGTGAGTGTCAATTATCAAAAATGTAAAATGTAAGTTTTTCATTCACAGCCATTAAAAACAGTTCATACAAGTGATATAATTGAAATGCATGAATCACGAAAGAAAACTGTATTATAAACTCATTCGGTTGAAAATAACAATGCTCATAATTAAAGCGATGTAGTTATGACCTACAAAAGATAAGATCGGAGACTTTCACTAGACGTGTATATACCTAACGGTGTTTCCTCTTCGGACAAAATAGCATCGACTGCGAATTAATAACAAGCATGGTTGGTTCAGTTTGACTGATAACGCCCACAGATAGTGTGCTATATATTTTATCAACTTACTGATAGAGTAAAGAAAATATTTCAGTCAAACGAAATTCAAGAAATGGCCGTTAAAATTGACACGACGAAGTCAGAGTTTTGAAGACTACATATTAAAGAATTCTGATGCTTTTATGCAAAAGAATGCTTATGTGAAGTTTTTATTCCAGAGCCGAAACTAAAGAGTTTGGTTGAAAGCGCTTTTCTCTGGAATTACTAATTGAAATTGAAAAATTCTATGTTGGAAATTCTATTTATAGGGGTATGTTATAGGCTATATGAAATTTGTGATAGACCAAACTCGGAAGCTAGCTAAGCTAGTCTTAAAATAAGAAGAAAATTAACAAAAGTGGTAATAATATCTGTGACTCCAGTAACTATTTTGTCACGTAATGTTTTGGTGCAGATTTTTAATAGCAGTACTGAAGCCATTATCTACAAGTAATGGCTGGCTGCAGTTATTAAGTTCATATTCGTATCTTTTTGATTTCCGCCTTGCAACATCTTAAACAGATTCTATTAATATCAACTGCAGCGGATTTATAAATTTCATAAATAGTTCGAGTTTGTAACGCCAGAGGTTATTCATGAAATATTATGAAAATAACATTTGACTAATGATAATTTAATAGGTTGCGTTTTCATGATCAAAAGGGCTGTTATAGAGGAAGTCAACAGTATTTATCCTATCTCTTGTAGTGTTTCAAAGACACTGGTCGGAATGGTCATTTCAAATTTATCTTATGCAAGTGTCTGTCAAAAAGTAGTAACATCTTTAATTTGTCTCTTGGATCTCATCGAGCATCGGGTTATCTTGCATTTTTATACCTTTGATGTCTACAAATGTGCAAAATTATTGTGAATTTGAATAAATATTGACTCAAGTGATGAGTATTGAATATTTAGTTACTACATCGCCTCTCGTCGACCGGCTAAATATAAGTTCATTGACACCAATATATTAATAAGCACTGTGTAATAAAATGGTAATAAGGCGTTCTCTTAGTAAAATGTTAGTTATTTGACAACGTTAAAGAAAACGGAATGTAGTAAGTATTATATATGAGCGGCCTTACAGTTACAGCTTAGATAAGATAGATATAAATATTTACTAATAGTTTCAATTCCATATCGGTTCCTTATTGACTCGCACGATCATCTCGTGACTTTTGTGCGACATGTTCATAATACTAATCAACATTACAACCCCGAAGACGCCTATTTACGCTATGACCTAAAATAGGTTCTGTGTCTAATTCAGGACAACTGTAATAATTTTTGTGTGTCAATTACTAAGACAGAGATTTGACCCAAGAGAACGAACGATACGATAACCTTTCTAGAATGTATCAGACCAGAAATTTTTTGGTCATTACTTGTTTTTTAATAAGTTTTTAATTTTTTCACTTATTAAGCTTAAACAGGGTTTACAGCAAGAACAGTTGCAATGATTAACCCAATTTAGACAGTATTTTATTTTTAATGCAAACAGAAAATTCTCCATAATGAGCAATACGAAACTACCTCCCCGGCAACAATTTGTTTTGGTAGTGTTAAGACTAAGTAAATAACAGTATTACAATTTCTCAGTTAATCACATCAGTTTTTCTTTCCAAATACTTAACATACTTTTATCAGATCAAATATTGGCATTATCATTTCTATTTCATATGATATTTTTATCACTTTGATTACATAATATGTACTATTTACATTAGTGTAAGATAACTTACATTTCAGTATAAACATTTATTTGTACTAAGGCAATGAAATGACTTGCGCTTTAATTTACTTCAACAAGGACACTAAAAAAATGAATGTGTACTGCGGGTAATTATTGTGGAGAGAAATGGCAAGATTGTTATGTGTAATTCTGTAGTGTATAGGCAGTGGTCCTTTATAAGCTGTGATATATCTAAAATCCTGTACTATATATATTGCATTAACAAAAATAAACCAACTAGCCAACCTCTATACTTGTATTTCGTTGAGCTTGATTTAGAGTGGATAAATTCAAAGTAAAATTTTATAAATACAAATTATGAATAGAATATGATGAAGTGTAGAGTCAAACTCAAATATTTATTGCTTTGATGCTTTGGAAACTAGCACCTTAAAAATTTTTGTACCATTATTCAAATTAATAGGGTTATGTTTTCATATAAAAAATGTAGATGGGGGATCCCTATATTAGCTTCTAGAACATTAATATGTTATAAATTAATACATTAAAGAGTTAACCTTATCTAAGGCTCACCTGGAAGAACATCCATGTGGGGTATTCCCCCAGTTTAACTGCTATGCAAGCGCCGAGCGCAATAAACACCGTGGATATGCTGTCACATCCATGGTCGAATAGTTCCCCTAAAGGGGACTGAGTACCCGTCCGCCGGGCCTGTTTGCCATCTATGGCGTCAAGGCTCTGGTAGACGAACAGTCCAATTGCATTTATCACACACGCCCAACGAGGGAGGTCCTGCCTAGCATCTGGACTAAACCTGCAATAATATAATTAATCATGAGTATATTCATAAAAAGACCTATGTCTGGGTTATATTCATATTACTATTATTAAGCTTTTTACAGATATTTTACCATCAGTATTTTAAATTACATAATTTCTTCTGAATTGGAAGATGAGTGAGTGATGTGTTCTGAGTTGCACTAGTCAGTTAGTTACACCAAAGTTCAGTCAGTTCCCTTAGGAGTCTGTTGGGCTGTGATGGGTCTCTATAATCAATTTATGAACTGTTTTCCTTGTCACAGAATTCTTATAAATTATTATTATATTTACTGCAGATGAATTTTTTAAAATCTTTAGAATAAACATGAGGTCATTATACTTACAGCATCAACATCATTATACGATATATATTTTAAAGATATTAGGTCCTGTTATTATAAAAAGTATCAACTTTTAATATGTTTAGCCATATATACTCTAAGGAACCTCAAGACAATAAAAATTGAAATGTGTCTAAATTCTATGGGTAGACAAGTTAATGCACTTGCATGTTTATATACTAACGAGACACAACAAACAGATTATCAGGCAAATGCTAGTGAGGGTCAAACCAATAGTGTTTTAAGTATTTGCTTAAGAACTTTATCTATTAGAAATACAATTCATAGTTATACTTTCAAATGAGAATAGATTCATAAAATAATTTGGATTGTATTTAAAAGCTTATCAATAATCCAGTATTTAAATGAACTACCAGAAGGAAAGAAGGAAAGAAAAGGATTGTACAGTTAGGCATCAACAAAACAAGTTTAGTAGTAACAATACCCACTTTTATTCCATACTGGCATTGGAATACCCATTGTTTTATGAGATTTGTTTTCTGCAAATACCTATTCTAGGTATTTCTATGTAATTTAATTATTATTATATGAGTATAACATGTGACATGTGACTTTATTAGATTTTGAAAATAATTGAACATTTATTAAATTTTATTTAGTAAAGATGTAAATAATTTAATTTATTTTATATTTGTAAATTAATTTGAATCATAATACTTATGAGCCTGTATTGATAGTAGTAAGTATTATGGAATATATATATGGAAACAAATAAATCTTGTGAGTTACACACTGTATGATAATGAAAATATATAGCTTTTTATTAAACTTGATTGTAAACAGAAAATGACCACTTGCCTTAAGAAAATAATTGATGCTGAAGAGCAATATTTAGTTTATAGATCAAAGTCTATCCACTTGTATAAATATATTGCTTGTAAAAATAAAACTATTACAAGTACTCTACTATGACCCTTTAATAAATACAATGCTACTTACAACATGAAAACTTTGATAAACTTGCCATTTTTGCTCATTTTAGTAATTTTTAGTTTATGTCAAATATCATTGACATAAACTAAAAATTAATAACTTGTAATTTTTAAGGATATATCAGGCAATAAATACAGAGATGGATTTATAAATTAATTGCATGGGTATTTTTAAATCAATACAGTTTCAAATAATTTATCTTATCAGAAGACAATGACGCGACATGAGGACATGGCATTTGACCAATCACATTCATCTGTTAGCTTAGGAATGAACGTACGCGCCGACTATTTAAACAAGGTTTTAACGTCTTCTAAAAATCTCAAAAAATAAATCGTAAACATAATTTAATTGGGACAGTTTATAGCGGCTATTGTACAAAAATGAAAGTTGATACTCTCTATCGCTACGGGTGACACAATTGTTCGTATTTAATGTAACCTTCAAATTGTACTCACCAAACTAAAATGAATGTGGTAATTACGTTTACTAATAAACCTATAATAGTTATGAGATTCGGCGCAAGCCATAGTGGAGTCTTCAATACTAGCCAACACCACCAAGGCTGGAGCAAGGAATCGAGTAAACTCGCGCTGGTGCATGAATATTTGTGTTCACTTAGTCTTTTTAACTGTGCAGCAGTCAGTATTCTTTCCTTATAGAACTGCATTATATCCACTGTCACGACATTTAATACTTATAATTATAATACACTACACCTTCTTGTATTAATACACATAAAAATTGGCAAATTTGGCAATACTTTTCGGGACATATCACCATCACACAAAATGTCAACTTTTTGACAACGATGTCACAGATTATTATAATTTTTGTTTTTTATAACAGGGAAGGCAAGGGAAACTGAGACCTACACAACCATGTCATGAGTATTTATTTTTCTTTATTTCTGGCAACTTTTTGGCGGCTACTTGATGCCACCAATTTGTTGATATCGCAAGACACTAATCATGCTGTAATATTTGTATTCCATATATTGCACAAGATATAACATGGGAGTATACCGTTTGCCATCAAAAGTACACTTCAACGTAACAATAAAATATACACAGCTCCAAGTTTCAGATTAATCATTAATTCCATGTCTTAATTTCATAAATTTTACAACTTAATTTAGTATGTAATTATTATGCAATGAGAATGCTATTGGAATCCACGACAAGGTAGATTCTTCTTTCATAATGTCAACTTTTTTAGACAGTCAGATTTTTTATTTTATTTCTGTCTATGGGAAACAAGTATCCTTTTGAATCGTGGAGTGTAAGCGAATATATTTGTGAATAGATAGATAGAAATAATAAACAGTTTTTACAACATAAAGCTTTATTTCAACAATAATTACATTTTTTGTTACATATTTTTCACTTAGTGTATCGAGAAAAGTATCGAGATTAAATTTTATTACATTCATTACAATTATTAATGTCTATTAGACTGAACCTTAATAGAACCATTAGAGTTATTTTTGAACTAAAGTTTGATATGCATGTATGTACAAAATTATAATTAATTGTATACTCTTTTAAAATATTGACTCGAAAGTAATAATCAAAAAATATACTTTTTAAATTAAATCTTGGAATTTCAAAATTATAACGAATATAAAATCTCGATGGCGAAATCATTAACATAAAATTTGTAATAATATTATGTAGGCACTTATAACAAGGTGTGTATTAACTTAAACATGTCTGGAACTCTTAGATGCTACCTAGGCTTCGCTTGGTTCTTCCGGGTTTCAATTCGCTTTTGTAAGGTGGAGAGCAGAGCCCCGAGCACATTGTGCCCTGGTAGTCGCTTGCCGAACAACAAGCGTTTCACTGAGTCATCGTACGTGAGCAATGCTACCATGTTTTGGAGCAGAAACCCTTGGCAATATTCCAATAGTTGGGTGGCTCCGTACACCTGCACAAGAGATTGCATTTTTTATTACACACACACACACACATGCATTAACTAACCTTTATTAAGCATCATTAAGAGTTGGTATTATTAATACTAGATTACGGAGAAATTAGGATTATATAATATGTATATAAAACATCTACCACTCGTTAACTACATCCGTATTCATCATCATTCGCCCAACTGCTGGGTACACCTCTCTACATGGAAGAAACCGATGAGGAGTTTTGGCCATAACGTACTTATCATATAAATATCTGCTCTACCGGGATTCGAATTGAGCCTTCTGACTGGGGTATTAACCACTCTAACAGATCGCTGTCGATAACAGGTCTTTTGTAAAACGAAGCATGGAATATATATATATATATATATATATATATATATATATATATATATATATATATATATTTTCTTACATTTTCTCTTGAAAGGCAGTAAAGACAGTCAATATGCGAAGGTATGCAGAGTTCCCTTTCATCTCAGCCTTGCCATAGTGCCATTTTATGCCTTTTTCCAAGGAAGCCATGGCATAGTAAGATGAAAACGAAGGTATTTCTTTTATATGCTATTAAAGAATTTCAAATGTTGGATGTATAATAAAAAGACATATTCTTTTATGGTTACAAACCTAGTGGTATGAGAGGATAACTATTTACAATATTGCTCTGTACGTGATGGTTAGGCAGAGGCAGTCTACAGATAACTGCGAAGACCAGCACGCCTATCTTCACCAAAAGTAATTTGCATTTAATACCTTAGCATGTATGTAAACAGACACGAGGTTGTGTAGATCCACGGTTTTGGCTGCCCTGGCCTCGCAGTGTCTCTGCAGCGGCAGCAGCTGGAAGAACGAGGCAGCTGCCAGGACCTCTAGCACGTCCGTCTCTAGGATATCCAGACCGGAACACCCTCCGGAGTACAGGTACTTCATTACTTGCTGTGAACAATAAAAAAGTCCATTGGATCTGGATGGATAAATAAGCGCCGAGGCTTATGCAACGACTACGAGAGACACATGCTGCCCACGAAATAAAAACTAAATGAATTTGAAATGCTTAGGTAGGTATATATATCAGAGTATTTTGTATTTTGGCTCAAACTATGCCGGAAAAAGCCATCATGTTGTTGGTTCGGTTTATATTTGCTGCGACTGCGACTTCCGATCAATTTATTTACAAGTCACTATTCTCAAACGACGGTTACCTTTTGTTTAGTCATATTAAGAGAAATAAATGTTCAGGATATAATCGCAGAGTGAATACAACTCCTAAAACTAATACTTTAAGGCCAACAGTTGAAATGTTGAAATTTTTTAACATTGGCTGTCGTCAATCATAAATATATTACCTCAAATATGTGGTATCTAATGTCATTAATTTGTACAAGAGGCGGAGCTGTGTTAGCGGATGGTAGGGCTTCGTTGGGTTGTCTCGGTGGGGCTAGCATCGCCCGCAGCCTCGGGGACTCCGATACCAACACGATCTTGTGCCCGTAGAAGAGGCGACCTTCCACCCTGGAAAAGAAATAAAGACTGATATCTTACGTAGCTCCAAGTTATGACTAACCGGCATCTATTGTATATAAATGAATGGGCTGATAAGTGAGGTAGAGTTTGACTAAATTATGCATCACTCGCTTACCTCAAATCAGTTCAAAAGAAGCCCTTAAACATAATTTGTAAAATTGGTACCATGAATCTATATAAGGTCAACGGTTAAGTGTCTCTGGCCTGTTTGTGGTGATGCAATGCAGAAACGAGACAGTACTATACGATCTGTATAAGAATATCTCATTGAAACATGAGTCGTTCGTATAGAATTGAAAATTTAAGAAGAGTTTTATTGCAGAGAAGACGCTGTCGTGCTGATAAGGCATAAAGGTTACCTGAAGGTGACGTCGGCAAGCGAGGGGTTGTTAACGTAGGATGGGTCCACCCTAGAGGGCGCGGTCGCGGCGGCAGGCGGAGGCTCAAGCACGGCGGGCACGGGCTCCCAGCCGTAGCACGCGCACAAGATGTCTGCCAGCAGCAGCACCGTACCTTCCTTCTGCGAAACGTGTCCATAACAATCAAATTCTCGGCTTTAGGTAAGTACAGACTACCCAAACTTTAAATTTGGAACTTTTTGGAACAATTTCTCTGTTAAGTATTGCTTCTCGTAAACCGATAAAAATAAGTCGATATCGGTTCCCAGGCGGGCGTTTTAAACGAAAACTGATAAAGTTTATATAATGGTCAGTATTTTGTGTCAATAGTAAAAAGACTAGACATTAGGATTTTTTAATTTGGCTATGGGGGTCTGAGGTTTCAGTTCATTTTGTAAAAGAAGATTTCCTCAAACCCTAACATTCCTTCTTCCTCTCCAAATTTCTTGAATGGCTTTGTATGGTATTTTATATTTATTTATTTATTCTACCAATTTGGCGGATTTAATTTCTAAGGCATTTTCTAACAGTCAATCAAAAGAAAAATAAATGAATCAAAGAAATGAGATTCCATTAACACTAAAGCAGAATTATCTGAAACCTAAATACACGAATACAATAAATAAATCATAACTGCACAGTGATTACATAATATCTTATCAAGTCAAGTGAACCATATAGATAACACACGTCCATTGCTACTGCAGCGTTGCCATAAGTAATTCCGTTATGTACGGACTAAATTAAATTTAAGTTATTAGCATCTCTTTCAGTCCAATTCAATAAGAATGGGTAGAATAACTTTTAAAAACATTTTAATTGGCTTGTTTTATGATGCATGGTAAAATAAGACAAAAAGCTAACGAGTCGCCATTTTAGAAATGTCATATGACGTCACTGGTTATTTGTCTTTTTGGTTGTATTGCACCGAAATAGTAGTATTGAATTTAATTTAAATAAGTTTGTGCATAACAGAATCGAGGTCATTTATCGATTATTTTACTTGAAAAAACGGTTCACTGAAAAACTAACCTAAATGTTATCTAAATAAAAACGATTCGTGTAAACCAAACCCTGGAAGAACATAATAAAAAAATGGTGTAAGAACAAAACACCATCTACAGCCGATCGTGTGTATATGAATAGAGGTTTTGCTGTCAATGGAAATACCTACTTTGCTGTATCGTAAAATATTGAATAGCAGGGGGAGGCACTCGTAGATGAACTGCTTGCTGTAATGACTGTCATCTGACGGGCAAACCTGTGGGGAGAATAAACATTAACATTAATTAAAAATGGAAGTTTCCTTACAGGCAGCCCTAATCTATAGAAATCTATCGCTCGTTTCAAGGTTCAATATCGCATACCTTGCTTCTACGCAGGTTACCACAGAAATAAATGATGTCAATAATTAAACTATTTCCGTTTATAATTTGGTTGATAAATTAATAGTGTTCTGCTCAGACAATTGCCAAGTAAGGAACGATGGAAGCCGCTGGATGCGGACACCACAGGAACGATTGGTTTGGAGATCCTTGGGGGAGACCTATGACCAGCATTGAATGGTTTTTAGCTGATATGACGATGACACAATCAATAAATTATGTTTTTGTTTTAGATACATTTTGTACAAATATACAAAATAAATACTTAAAGGCATGTATGGAGAATGTGCCAGGATACGTGATTGATACTTATACACTTCTTTAAAACGCTTTTAAATAAACTTGAGAATTATCATTACTTGCCAATTACATACTACGTACTCATTATGGTTTTTTCTTGTCCATTTAAACATCATTGCGACTCTTCGTTAAAGATAAACCTAAATTAATTTATAAGGCCCCTTAACAACTCAGTTCCTCTAGTAAAATACCTGTAAAAAGTCTTGAAGGAGCTGGTCTATGATGTGATCAAGCGCCGCGTCAGCCGCCGCCGCCAGCGACAACGTCCACGCGTGCAGCGACCACGGCACTCCCAGCGCGCGGAGCTCCAGCGTTATGTCTGGACATGGTTAGGATAATGGTAGAAAAATATCGGTAGCACGAAAATGAGATATGACTTTTCAGTTTGTAAATGATTTTTACTAGTGAGTAGTAAGTAGGATAATTTTTTTTTATAAAAAGCTCAGCAAATGACTCGACACCACCTGCAGTAGAGGAATCTATACGTAAAGATAGCAATTGCAGCATGCGACATATTGCCCACGATTTTTTTAAAGGAACCCATGTTGTATGAAGGAGGGAATACGTGTGCTGGTAAGAAATTCCAAGCTCTAGCTCTGCGACAGAGAAAGGAGCGACGAAATCTCTTTGTGCACAAAGTAGACATGGCGACAGTGAAAGACTCCATAGACCAGGACGCGTACTCCTGAGTAGGGAAGAAGATGGAGGGATAAGGTAAAAGAGCTCTTCAGAGCACTACATGGATAGTGTCGCTTAGTGCCTTTTATCCAAACGATAAAAAACAATGTGCAATTGTACATTGTACATGGTGGCAGGAAACCACTCACCCAGATGGTCGGTCTCCGCGGCACAGTACATGGCGTCCTGCAGCGCCCGCTGCTGCTGCTTGGTGTAGGGCGCGCGCGGGGCGGGCGGCGCGGCGTGGCCGGGGCCGGGGCCGGGGGCGGGCGCGGCGCCCTCGGCCAGCACCTCCTCCAGCGACAGCACGGCGCCCGCGCCGCGCGCCCCGCCGCGTACCGCCGCGCGCAGGCACGCGCGCCGCCCGTGCGTGCAGCACACACCCACCGCGCTGCGACAATACACGTTATTATAATCATCACAGAATTAAATTGTTCGATATGCTCTCGCCAAAGTACCGTGTGATACAACTGCGTACACTGTCACGTGCCATAGCTATAGTATGGCAATAACAGTAATCATCTGAATACAGTTCCGGTCGCTGGTCAACAAGTAAAAGAAAAAAAAGACGATGATAAAATAAATCCACCATTAGTAACTCAGAATACAAATAAAGAAGTTTAATTCACGAAATACAATAAATACTAATATTGAATTAATTACAGTCAGTTTAAAAAATATTGCATAAATAAGGCATAAGGGTGGAAAAACTAATAGTACTACAAATGCGGAACAAAACAAACACGACTGAATATCTCATCATAGTACGCGTTTTGTGCCGCGCGTCCATTGGGTGGAATCTCTAACTATTGCCGTTATGTTTGAACGATAAAATAAGGGAATATTTGAGATGAAAATTGCTGTGTCAAAATGTACTTTGATATAGAAGTCAGAAAGTCTTATTCGCAACCTTTGCATCTGAAATATTTTTATTTTTCCAAGTAGCTTTTGACTCTGCTCAGAAATGTAATTACCTAATCTCCACGCTTAATTTAACCAAATCGCTCTAGTAATTTAGTCGTGAAAACTTATAAACAAACACACATTTAATTTAATAATTTAGTAATTAAATGAAAAATCGTCATCTGTGTAAATAAAATGCTATGCGTGTAAAAAGTATTTACCGTTCCAATGAGATATTTTTTCGCAATAAAATGTCGCCTATATTACTCTGCAATCATATAAATTCGTTCATAAACTAAAGAACACACGTATTAATAGAACCAGTAGGAGGCGTCGCTACATTGTCGAGACCTTATAATTGCATTGAGCGGCAGAATAAGATCAGCCTTTAGGAAATGTTTTAATTTTATGTAATTATTTCTGTGCGGGATATATAACAAAGTGATAAGCTTGTCATTGCATCACATTTACCTATAACATCCATATTGGGCAGCGGCAGAATAGCACAGAGCATCGTTGAGCTGCGTTGAGAGGAACGGGTCGGCGCCGTGGGACAGCAACAGCTGCACCAACTCCAAGTTACCAACTCCGCATGCGACCTGGACATTGAAATGACCAATTTTAAATCACATCACCAGTATCACATCAGTATCTGTCACTCACACCTATAATCTTGATTGTTTTATGGATACTAGATAACGGAGATATAGATATAGTAATGTTATAGATAACGGAGATATAGTAATTATAGATATAGTAATTTAAGTAATTGTGTATATCAGGAATATACGACACACACATAACAACCCCTACCAGGATTCGAACCCGACTCGAAGCACGACGAAGTAGGTAGGGGACTCGCCACTCAACCAGATGGTCGTCAAGTTTTTAATTAGATTTTGAAAAATTTGCACTTTGATTGACAGTTAAACAATTCGCTTTGTAGGAAAGTTAGTGTAATTATAACCCGAGCAATGCTTAGAAATATTATCTTCCGAAACTGACTTGGAAATTGCAGGTACCGGAAGAAAACATGTCATGCGCCATCGTGGTGGTGTTATGGGCTAAACTTCGAATGCGTTTCTCTTATATAGGAAGATCTGTGTCAAGCAGTTAGTTGTATATAGGTTATTGACGATGATGATTGCCATCTCCCTATGTTTTCCTATTTTATATAACCTAAAAAAACATCAGAAATTCTGCTGTGTTCAGATTTGTAGAGAACTAATTTGATGCTCAATAGGTCGGTAGTTTCCTATAAACTAAAAATAGGTATTTATAAAATTTAAATTCTCTCGATCTTAGTGTTTCCTCTTTAGTTTTCGATTGTTTAAAGCTGATGGTGTGCATGCTGACACCACTTAAAAATCTGCTTTCGGAGGTAGGGACAAAGTTTTGACGCCGTGTAAAATGGAGCAGTTGGGTTACATTTTGATACAGATTGGGTTAGTCAGTTTAGCCAGACAACAGTTACCTGCAGCGGTGTGAGCGTGCAGACGTCGTCCCCGCGGGCCGGCGCGCCGTCGACGCGAGCGCCGGCCGCCAGCAGGCGCCGCGCACACTCCACGCCCGAGCCCCCGCCCCCGCCCCCGCCCCCGCCCGCGCCCGTGCCGCCCCCCGCGCCCGTACCGGCGCACGCGAACACCAGCGCCGTCCAACCTAACCAGAACACAGGCTTACAAAGCTACCATACTACAAGTTATGCCTGCTGGGAGAAATAGTGGAGATTATCGCAGCTTTATTCTAGAAATGTAAGTGCGGGGGAGGCACAAAAGATCCCAAAGGGTCGATGTGAACATTTGGCATAAGGTTAAGATGAAATAACCAATAATATTTTACCGATTATAACTTGAGTTCATTCAGAGAGGGTCAGTTAGTACTAACAGTTACACAACTATTCAAATCGGAGATGTAGTCCGCTTGATTCTACAGCTATTCCTGAATATTTTAAGAGTCTATTCAAATAAAATAAGATGATTATGCCGGTCTTTAGACAAAATTTAAACTATGTTTACAACCGCTAGCAAATGTATTCAAACTATGGTCCTTCGAGTAAGATATCTAGCTATTTTTTAAAATCTGTTGGATGACGTGACTGAAATGGTTTTCTCGTTCAATATCTTGAATGACTGATATTATTAGTAAATGGGTTATACCAGCAGTGGGCGGCGTGTAGGCGGGCGCGGCGTGCGGGGGAGCGCGCGGAGACAGCGGCAGCGCGCAGTGAGCGCCGCCCGCGCCGCCGCACTCGATGTTTGGGTCGGCTCCTGCCTCTAGCAGCATCTGGCCATAGCGACAGACAACATATTTTATTTGAAAGATATTATGTATGTACGATTAGCAAGTGGAACTGGCAATACAAACTGGCAGTACAATAACACAAAGTGACCGATCTGCGTAAATCTAAGGGGGTGGTCTTTGTGTTGAAGAGGACTTCTTATGCTGATATGATGATGATGAATGGATATGTTCGTCTTTTAGTCATCCAATATGGATTCGTTTTTAACTCGTCATTTATGATCACTATCACACGTCCTATATCCAATATTATTAACATATACTATGTCTTGAGATATGAGTAGCGTTTTAAGTGCTGCTTGCTTATCATCAGAGGACGGAACTTTTGTTTGACAGTCTGATATTAAATAATTCTAATCTCGGTAAATATTTTACTCACGGCTACAATCTGGTCATCTCCTGAAAGCGCGGCTTTCATCAACACCGTAAGCCCAGCAGAATCAGCAGCGTCAAGCCCAGCGGGTGGAAGCAGCGGCCGCACTGCCCCAACTAGCTCTGGCCGGCCGCTCAGGAGGGCTCGCTGAGCTAGACCTAGGGCGGCTCGACTCAGTTCGTCAGCGGAGCGGGTGCAGCGTGACCAAGCTGGTTCTATGGGTTCTTCGAAGCTGTCGAAAGGAAATTTACCGAATAATGCTGGGTTTCAAAAATCTACAAATGATTTTGCTTACCACGCGTTGAATTTGAATATTGATCCTATTATTTACTTCTTTCATACCTAATATGTATATATATTAATCATATGAATATATATACATATTAGGTCAGGGAAAAAGTCTTATCGCATATAGTATGTATAAACTTGTAATAAAATATGGCTGTACTATTTGTATCTGGCTGGTTTTCATGACATTAAAAAGGTGTCATTTAGAAAAATTTATCAAATTAGGAAAAATTTGTTTCCCAGGAGGAGAGAGTGCAGGTATGATAGAAGCGTACGTGACTGGTCTGGGCGGGCAGTCGGCGTGCGGCAGCAGCAGGCGCGCGGCCTGTAGCACGTCGTCGGCGTCGGGCGCGGCGGGCGGCGGCCGCAGCGACGCGTGCGCGCGCGCCGCCCGCGACCACTCGCCCAGCGGCGGCAGCGCGCCCGCCCCGCGCTCCGCCCACAGACCCGCCCCCGCCCCCGCCCCCGTCCCCGCCCCCGCACCAGCACCCGGCCCTGCCGCGCCAGCGACCATCGCCGCACCCGCAGTGTGCTCCAGCTGACACGATACGAAATTATGTGGTGTGGATAATTAAAAATACTTGTACAATTTGTTTATCACATTATTTTCGTTAATTAAAGGTAATAAGGGTGGCCTTCTGCAATTTTTTTATATAATTTATTTGAAAAGTAACGTTTGCCGTCTCTAGTAATATTTATAATTAATTAAATATTATTAAAATTTATGAAACTTTATCTAATATTCTACTATAATAAATATTCATTACTAAACGCGACTACGCATTCAAAATAAGTTATCAGCGAGTTGAAACGATATAGGAATAGGATAGGAAACCGGAATAGGAAAACGGAGCAACTTGTTGCTCCCTGGATGGGTTCATCAAAATTTGATGTCTCCAGCTTCTCTGTATTGCAGAAGGAACGTTCTGCCGTTGATCCCGGTTGCTTCAACAACCCACTACTAAACAGACTTCTCATGTGTTTCTTCCATGTAGGTCTCGAAGTAAATCCTTTTCGACATGAGCCTAGTCAATTTCATTTAAAGCAATTTAATTTCTCTGCCATCATATGCACACTGCTGACGCAACAAGTTTACGTCACAATAAAGTAGTAAAGCAGAGCTCTAAGCCAGAGAGAGACACGTTGAGTGTAGAGAGACGAGACGTTACCTGCGAGCACCTCATGAAGTAGTAGAGCGCGCGCTCGGCGGCCGGCGTGAGCGGCGGCAGGCGCGGGCTGGCGCGGCGCAGCACGGCGCGCAGCTCGCCCGCCGAGCCCGCGCACGTCGTCAGCAGCACCGACGACGAGCCGCCCGACCCGCTGGACCCCGCCGACGTGCCGGAACCACCTGACCACCATATGATATAGTCTTTTTAGTATGATTCCAAAGTTAATGTGATGTAGAAATACTATTTGTTAAGAACTTTTACACTAATACTTTAACTGGATTAAATGTTACTAATTCTATCAAAACAGCTATGAATTTTAATACGTTATTTACGAAAATATTATCTCCTCATACGTTTTTGAATTATAGTTTAGCGTGTGACGTCACATGCAAAGAGCATTTTCTATGTTATGTTTCCGGGCTTCTTGTGACCTCAAACATATCGATACATTATTGATTGCAGATTACATCATAGATTCGCTGATGTACAGTAAAGATTTATTCTATTCCATAAATAGATTTTTCGTTACTACGGTCTAATCTAACTTAAACCTTTAACAATCCAATACCTTATTTAATTTCGATAAATTTACCCCGATTATTAAGGAAAATGCAAAGTATAGAAGTAACATTGCTATTGTTGAAGTTGTCAAAAATGTATAAATTACACAAAATTAAGGGTATTTTTAAATTAATGATAGACATGGCAACACATGAAGAGTGATATATGGAATTTCCTTTCTGCTCTTTATTACATGCCCGTTAAATGTTACTTTATATTTTATACGTTAACGAAAACGAGAACTATACACGATCTATAATGAACGTTCTGTTACCAGATCCATTAGTAGTGATGCCAGAGTCATGGCTAAGACCGAGCTGCCTATTCTCTGGCCTGACACCAGACGAAGATCCAGACCCCAGCGAGCTCATTGACTCCCATCGCGAAAGAGATAAAGCTCCTGTTGAAATAAAAACAGTATTTTGTTGTTGTTTAAAAATTAATTTATGGGGAGAAATAAACCTAGTTATATCTCATATTTTTACTGTAGCATTAGTAACAAGTAATATGACTTCAACATAACTAACTGGGATGTCCGAAAATTGTATTGTCATATCTATTATGTGAGTTTATACATCTGTTTGAAATTCAGTATTACCTGAAGCAACTCTTCCAGCATTCAAATGGCTGTACGGTTGAAGTAGGCCCCAGAGATCAGCGCAGTTGGCGACGGCGTGGTCCACAGTTGCGGGTGTGATGGGACCATTCACCGCACTGCTCGCTGCTATCAGAGCTATCTCTTCTAACAAGGTCTCCATACCAGCACAGAGGTAGATCGCTGCGTATCTGAAGAAGTAGATAAATATATAATTGCAATTAAAAAAAGTCTACCTCAAGTGGAAAATAACCACTTGGAAGAGGTTTCAGGAATGTAATCTTTTGGAATGATGTATCAATTATACTGTTTTTATATCCACTGTATTATGCTTATCAAAAATAACTTACTCATGAACGAAGGATGCCACACGCACGTCGAGCATCCACCGCTGAAACCTGCCGGGCGCGAGGCTGGTGCGCGCGCGCGCCGCTGATCCTAGCCTCCGAGCCGCGCTCCCGGACGTCGCGTACATCGTCGCTGCTCTTTGGCAACCCTACAATATCATCATCTTCATCTACATCTATATATGTCTCACTGTTGGGAACAGGGTTTTCTACGTGAGAGAAACACATTAGCCTAGTGGGTCGAACGCTTTGATCTCGATAACAAAAATAAAGAAACTTTCGCTATGGGTGGTCCCTGGGTGAGTCAATTAAATTTATCCTCGATGCTTCGGAAGGCACTTTAAATCGTTGTTTCCGGTTGTTACGGCCACCGCTGTCACACACCAAGTTGTATTGGGCTAGCGTGGTAGTATTATGACCCTACAATATACAAATTTACAATCGTCAAAAGCTAATATTCCTTTGCTGTGGTAAATTACCATTGCCATGTTCCAACATGAAAAAACACAAAGAATCTTGAGTCGTAACATCACATAGCCGACGAAGTACGATTTGCCCTTGCAAATATTTGTCGCTGTAACAATCAGGAAGATCATTCGCTTTGTGTGTTTTGTCCTGTGAAGGCCGTAAAACCTCGAGTTGAATGAACTTTGAGTGATATAATAATAATAATAAATAATTTGGCTATTTAGCCATTGTTATGACGAGATCGGTATGACCATGATCGGTGGTAGGTTGAGCAATCCATATATTTTTCAAACTGCTAACTTCTGAGCTAGTATGCGCCTCAAAACATATTAAATTAATGTATCCCATGTATAAAGTTGCTGAGCACTAGTGGTGCTGACTTTTAATGAAATGGGTGTATGAAAAATGAAAACTTATTTAATATATACATTTTGTAATGTGATTTACCTTGATACACGCATCAGCTAGTGGTGTACTGAGCACTATCCTGAAGGCACCTGCTACCTCGTGCTTGGAACAGAATCCGAAGTTTTGGGACAACCGTTGTGCCTCCCGAGATATACGTACGAGGGCTCTATAATAATTTAAAAAAAAAACATCAATAATTATATAACATCGAAGAATATTAAAAAGGAATCAGCAAAAAAAAACTACCTTTGTAATAAGTACGCGAGTCGGGGTGGCGCGTCTGGTGCCATTTTGTGAGCTATTTCCTTACATCGACCTACTTGCAGAGCCCGACTTACTTCGCTAGCAGTCCATGGAACACAGCGAAGTTCCACTAATCTGTAAGGGAAAATTAAATTAATATTTCTAGAAAGAAGCTATTGGTAGAATTGGGAGTCCCCGCTTAGAATCTCGTGTCCCAATTACCTAACTATTTGTGTCATAAACGATTGAATCAAAGAAATAGAATCTCGTATAGTTGCTTTACTGAAGATCGATCAAATAAAACAATCGATGTTGTGGTCAGCAAAAGAAAAAGATGGTATTCATGTTAGACTTTTGGCAAGCTCACCTGTTATGCGAGTCAACCCATACAAACTCGTCAGCACTAGTGACATTGGTGCATACGGTGTCTAGGGAAGGCTGGCGAACAAGCGGCGCGCGTCTTCTCCGGGCTTCTGCTGCACTTCCACTTTCTTGGAGAAAAAATAAACCTTGAATAAAATCGGAAATAGAACGGACTGGAAGAAAGTGTTAGAAGTAGACATTAGAGTCTAAGTCTTGGTAACAGTTATTTAAGTTATTGCTTGTATAAAATATCTGTGGATATTTTATACAAGCTTAATATAATAGGATAATTTATACAATAAAGGCTAATGAATATTTGCCCACATCTAAAATAAAAACAGACATAACGCTTTAAGAAGAGTGCAATCAGATGTGACATCATTTAAAACAACTTTATCGTGACAAACGTGATAAATAAATAAATGTAATAAAAATCTCATACTTCCTTGAAATACATTTGATTAAAGCTATAGTCTTGATTTAAAACTCTCAATCTCAATTCCATTCTGAAATATATAAACCGGGAACACTGCGTTTTGCACTACAGCGGAATATGTTTTGTCATCTATGTAGTGTAGTTCTGCAACTACACTACATAGATGACAAGACATATTCCGCTACCTGCGTGTTATTTAATATATTATCTACGTCAGGTAAATCATATTTATATTTACCTGGTGCTCCATGATTACTGCCGCCACCAGCGCTTGAAGCCCCGCTGGTGGCGGTACTACTACTGTCTCGGGAGCGTAGAGTCAGTTGCTTGATGGCTGATCTGATATCTTCGAGTCCTCCTCCACCAGGCCATGGAGATTGAAGCTGATGAAGAAAAATTTTAAAATGTCAAATGGTTGGCAAAGAATGAGAACTTTAGAGGTTTTTACAATTTAATTAAATACTTTGATTGATTTTGTCTTCCATTAAATATAACAAGTGGTAGTTAATTTATCACATTCGTTTTAAACATCTAAAACCTTTTTATATGTTATAGTATTAGAGTATGTTTTCTTAATTCCGCTAAAACTTTTTGTTAAGCATGAAAATAACAATGCTTTTGAAGTAGATTGACATTGGCCTACCTTATTATGCGGACGATGTTTGGTCCGGTTAGGTGGTTGCTTGGTCCTCCTAGGTTCATCGCGGCCGGCTTCGCCCCCGCCACCACTATCAGACATCGACGCGTGTCCAGAAGATCTGTTCTCATCAGAGCTGCTGTTGCATTCGCGGACTCCATTCTGGAATAACATGTTACCATTTAGGGTTTTTCCTCTTAAAGCAATACTAACATTTAAGTGTGCCAAATTTTAGTTTTTTTTTTCAAGAATTGCAATAATCTGTTTGGAGTTTTTAAAGGAAAGTGTGAAAGCACTGACCAGATAAAACTGATTTAAGTGACACTAGGGAACACGTAAAATTTAAATGTAAAACACCTTTGGTTTAAGGAAAAGGCTCCATCGAAATATGAAATTTGTTTTTTATGTGTGTTAGAACTTATAGTCATGGCGAATATTATTTTTAAAATAGAATTGAAAGTTACTGAAAAATGGGTTTATGTGCTTTAGTGAAATTCGAAGTCAAACTCATTGATCAGAAGATACAAATTTACCGCACAAAAATTAAATCACCGCATCATCCATCAAAATTATAAAGGAAGTTCATCTTATGAAACGGCTCTCAGCAAACTAACAATATGAAGTCCATTGTCACTTGCTTTCGCTTTAGTTTTAAAGCTTCCCACCGATTACGCTTTTCCCTATCACAAAATCGTGGGAGTTGCTAAATACAATGGTAATTTATTTTTTCGTTGCAGCAACACTTTCGCTGTTACGCGCACGGTAATTATTGTCATAATTGGCGGTAACTCGATCTTAGCAGTTAATTAACAGCAAACGGCGGATGTTGAGATGCGCTGTCATCTTATAGTGTTGATAGAGTTTGACGTTACCCTTTTACAGGTATAAATCATATTTCACGTGAAAAATGTGCTACAACTACTCTTTATATATTGGGAGTAGGGATTTGTTAATTCTGACTTCAATTTTAATCGGTAGCTTCTAGCTAACTGGGTAAATGGAGCATTCGAGGGTCTCTCTCTTCGGCAGTTTTTAGGATAGGTGGAGTATATAAGCAATTTCCATTTGAGTTTTAAATATATAACCGTAGATATCTAATTATCTATAGAAAATCGCTACCAAATGTTGTTAAAAGGAGGTGGAGACGATATTAGGTTTGAGCTAGATATAAATTTAGATCCAATAATTTACCAGTTTTAGTTTAACATGTTGCCCATAGGTATGTTGTAGTATATGTTGTAGATCATAAAATCCCTTACCAGGCCTTATTTATCACATATCGGAGATTTAAACGCGATACAACGTATTTTTATGGATCTAATAACAAAACCTCATAAAGGAATGGAAAACGCCCTCTCAATTATTAATATTAATGGTTCATTTTTAATCTTACAAACATCAGGAACGAGCCGTTCTCAAAATTTAGGTCATTGCGTAACTTCTACCTAAAATAATCAAAACATTATAATTTTTAATGACAAATACATATTTAATGATGACTTTCAATTGAATTTGATGATTTTAAAAAAGCAAGAATGAATTATGAAATATGAACCAGTGATGGGCAGAGCTTACCCAGACACTCAACATCGTAAGTATTGTAAAAACTATTTTTCTTGCACTGTAAGCAATTATTCCATTTAATTATCCAGTTGTCGAATTTCGTACATTTATAAAAATTTCCTGGGCTCTTTTTCCATAAAAACTTTGATATTTCGCTAAATCAAACGTTTCACTGATTGGTTGAGATTGAGGCAACCGCAATACGAGACGTGTTACTTTCGTGGGCCATTTAAGTTCTATAAAGTAAAAGTTCTCCACTCTACCTAATTCCAAACATATCCAGCCATTATGTAATCGAATCGTATAACATGGTATAACTGACATTTACAATTCAGTTGCATTATATTTCTGTAATATGTGTACGAGCCAACGTACATATTCGGCATTTTAATTGTAATTGTGTGAATTGTGTTCAAATAAACTGATTGCGTTTGCATGCGCATCAGTTTACTATTTCATTTACTTTATAACATAATAAATCAGTGTAACAGCAGCACTCTAACGGGTCGGTTTTATTCAGCACTCCTCGGAGTAACCCCCATAGCAACATAATTACTTCAATCTGTAGGGACATCCCCTACAATATGAAAATACGGTAACGGTGATATTATGATAGCGGCGCACGCGCATCTCTGGCTGATCGCAATCCGATGACACGGAACTCCAGTGCATTGTTCCGATTGGCTGCCATTACTTGCCATCATTGTAAGATAGATGTTTATGTTTACAAATATATAATAATATAAAAATATTTATGTCATCGAATACTAAACTAGAGTGGAAACCATCGCTATAGACACCGACAATTTCAGGTGTTCATCTAGATATGTTAATACCTCCAAGCTCCTTTACTTTCGCACCGATGGTAGCTGTATACTATTACATTAAAATGGGCATACTCCTTAACTTTGCGGATGACCAGCCGGCTTATTACGTAACATCCAAGGTAAATGCCAGTGCTTTCATCCAATGTTTTCACAGAAGTTGTGTTCCAGTGACGAGAGAGCACCAAGAGCTTTATTGAATAAGCAAGAAGCTTTTCTCCCAGGTTATGTGTAAGTAGTACCTCTGGTGTTACTTTTACAAGAGCCTATCAAAATTGCCAGGATATCATCACTTTGATTTAACTTTAGTTAGTTATCAATCTTACTATTTTCTGACTGGATCAATGTCCTGGTTCGAGTAGAAGGCACGAATTCATCAACAGTTCATTAAACAAGCAACAATTCGATGGTGTAACAAGCGAACAACCGCGGAAGTTTTTAAATGCCGTACCGCCATTATTGTCAATCGGAACAAACACAATTTCCGACATGTTCTGTTCACTGATCCACAGAAACCTATACGTTTTGTAATTAAAGATTAGCACAAGTGAAGAGGAATTATCATATTTAAGATTAGCACCTGTAAACAGTGAAGATAGTGCTTAGCTATGAAAAGATATAAGATGTAAATTGTAGCCATTTAAAAATGGACGTCTGTTGTAAACATTTAGTGTTGTGTTGTTTAAATTTAGGGGAAAGGCTAATGATTGCAAAATAAACACTACGACCTCCTCATTGTGGTTTTTCACACTCGAACTGTGATGGAATCATGCCCGAAGTACCTCTAATAATAATAAATCAAAGTCTGGAAAAAGAATAGTATTGAGCGCTGTGCTATATTTAATCTTTCCCATTACCACGTTAAGCCGCTGATATTGTAATCCCTCTCAAAAAAACTTTTTATCGGTAATATTTTTTAAAAATAATGCATATTTTTAAAAAATATTACCGATAAAAAGTTTAGTGTATTTTCCTCTCTATTTATTTAAAGATTTTTAATTATTTATTGAATAATTTATTGTGTACACTAATATAACATAATTATTGATTAATAATTGATAATGAATAAGATTTTCAGATTTATCATATAATTGTATTGTATTGTATAATTGTATTCTCTGTATTCTTTTTACTGGAGGTGGGCGTTAATGTCTGCGACACAGTTTTATTTTAAACTAATGTAGCCATTATCGTTTACTTTTTTATGTATGCCTATTTTTGTTACAATAAATAAATAAATTACCTTGACTGTGCTCTCTCATACCGATCAGAGTTATTATGTACAGCTTACAGATTTGTTTAGACAACGTATACCAAGATACTGCTGCTCCTATCTACTTGGATTCGTTCTTTAAATATTAATATCCTATCGTCTTACATCCCGTACTCATTCCATTAACACGTTGTGAATATTTTTTTTTACATTTTTTTTACACGTTTTTCAATAGATTATTTATAGTTGGGGTGATATATATTTCAATAAATTAACTGACCTGCTATGGAATGTAGTTTCGAATCAATAAACAGTTGCTATCATGTCAACTGACCTGAACCGGCTGCCCATTATCAACAGGCCTATGATGGTGATCGTGTTTCGGCTTGAGGGCGTAGCTGCTCTGAGCGGGCGCACCGCGCACGGGTGCGCTCGCTACCGTCAGTTGGGAGACCGCGCCGACGGGTTTTAGCTGTGGGCTGGAACTATCTGTAGTAGTGTTGGCTGGTTCTTCGGTGGCTGGAAGAAAAAAAATGAATTTATATTTATAAAATGGCTTTATTACGTAAGTAGTAAGTAGTGGCTAGTGGAGCCACTAGCCACCACTAGTCCACTAGTCCACTTCCATGGGCATTCCACCAACTTTATAGGCATTGGCATAGGCCAAAGCTATTTGGTATTTTTATGAACAAGAAAAGAATTTTCATTCCATACAATATATCTTGAGATGATCATTGTCACCAAGTCAGGATCTGATGATGGGATCCCAGAGAAATCGAGGGCAATCTGCAAATTTTATAGGCACGAATACGTCTAACGTAATAACGTATATCATATTTTTTCTGATACTATTCCAGTGATCGTAGCCAACGAGAAACAGACAGACAAGTCTACAATACTAACAGTCGCCCTCTCTAACTTTGATCTTTTTTTTTTAATATTGAAAATTGTGAAAAAAAGATTCCCGGAAATGGTTATAAAAGGTTATACAATGCATGGAGTCAACTGTGACTGTTAATTCCCCTGATTTTAAAAAAGGTAGAAATTAGCTTCTGCTACTTTAAAAATGAAAAATTTAGGATTTAATGTGTATTTTAAGTTAAGTTGAGGTCTCAATGGTGATAGTCCTCATATTTAAGTTCTCCTTACGTGAGCCTTCTAGAAGATATTTCCTTATAAATCAATAGCACGCTTGTTTGTTCTCTCCTTAAACGTTGTTTATATGAAATAAATTGTTTTAAAGCGGGTTTCTTCACAAGATCAGTAATTTTATGAAATCTTTTAACAGTGAATGTTGTACAGTTATGAAATGTAATTTGGTAACTGCATTCTATTGTTAGTTTAGTTCAAGCAATCTTCGTAACGATGTATCTTGGGATTAGCTAATGATATGGTAATAGTGATGGGCTTAAAATTATACTACTTCACCTTTGAACTGTGGTATTTATTGACCCGTAAAATTGGACGTTTTTTAAATATCTTTTTCGGATTCTGGTTTAGGGTAACAACGGCACCTAATAATGATTTACTGTCGAAAACTCAAGAATGTAAAATTTTTTGGGGATAATTATACCATATGGTATAATTTTCCTTTCAAATTTTGTGAGCCGTTTGTGTTTGAGTTGGCCGTGTGTGTAGATACCCCCTTACAGAATTGCTATCGCAGCAATGACTGACTGAATGACTGACTACATATAATTCTTATATAAGGGCTTCAAATGGTCTTCTTTGTAGGAATCTTTGCAATCGCTAAGTAGAGATCGAAAAAAAGAAGAAAGTTTACGTTTAGCAGTAGGCGAGGCAGGTGTAGGCGGTGTGGTGGCGCGGTGCGCGTGTGGCGGCGGCGACAGGCGGCGGGCGTGCGCGGGCGCAGGCGCAGGCGCGGCGGCCGCGGCGCTCGTGACGCGCACCCGCAGCGCCCGCGCGCCTCCGACTCCGCCACACCATGCGCCCTCGTCAGACGGACGACACCCACTAGATGGCCTGTCAACAAATGTTTATATTAGGATGAATTAGTAATTTAACTTCACTCATAGAAGATTTTCAGAAAATATTATTTAACCAAAAATGCTGGAATGCATTAAGGAGCGATAGTTTTTTACACTTAGGTAATACTTTTTTTTATGAAATAAACAACGTATGGAGGTTTTGATGTCGTTCCACTCTGTTTTATATATTATAATCCACTTAAAAGTAAGCGATAAGAATCTCTTATCTAGAAGTAGAAAGTCGATTAATAGTTGGACTGATAGGGTAATGATGTTGTCGATATCATTACCCTATTAGTCTTGGTACAAGTTTGGGAAGGTAGACCACGTAACGGGCATCAGCGAACCAAATCGATACAGAATCTGCCCGATAGCAGGCTTAGCTAAAATAGCTGAACAATTTTAAGCCTTATTTGTATGCGCATAAAGATGTTTTTGGATCGAATTAGAACATATACAGAATCGATTGCGGGAGCGTAGCTGATCTCTGCGTCCAATCGATATCAGATAGTCCCGGCTTGTGTCATACACCTCACGACCGTTCTCGGAGATACTTTCATATTGACGATCGAATGTGACTTGTATAATATACCAATTGAGAATAATGTGACCTTCGTTGTATTTTATACATTTCCATAGCATTGGCATTTGATAAGTTAAAATGTAGGCACTGAAAAAGAAATGAAAAAACAGTGACCTTAAAATTTCTCGCCTATACCATTGAATCCATTCTGGAGATTCTGACAAAAGAGAACATCTCAAATAAGGATATAGTTACTTTTTATACCAGAAAAAATGATATTCCTGAGTCGCGGGCTCTGGCTTGTTAGCTAACGTAGATATTGCACTAATAAATTCATCTTTATTTATTAAAGATTGATGATTTCATGTAAAGATAACACAAAGTACCTTTACATACTGGATTTCATAAAGATCAAAATAAAAGAGCTCGTAAACATTTTGTTTTAGAAATAAAACAAAAGAGACGAATGGTGTGAAGTCGAAACCATATTGAACAACCGAAGCTTACTTATATACAGGTAAATTCTAAATCCCAATTTAGAAATTATAGTATAATTTTATAAATGTAAAAAAGGCGTTCATAAACTTATACAGAGTTATCTATTTTTAATTTTCTGACAAGATATGTCGTACATAGTACATATATGATATGTAAACAAGTAGTGATGGTTCAACATCGTCCAAATGTTAATAAAAAATGCGAGGTTAGTTAAAAACGGTGTTATACGATGTTAAAATCATTTTATTTTAAAACCTATGTTCTTAATTTATTTAAGTCAAAGTCAAAGTTAAATACTCATTTATTGAATTCTATTAAAGCAACAAAATTTAACCCTACCCCCGCTTCTACGAATATCTTTAGAGAAGAAGCGGCGCAAGAAACTCCATGATGAAATGATTCAAAACTTAATTATTCATTTACTAATTAATTCAAACAATGTTATGTCATAATGTTAAATATGGATAAAAATGTGTTGAATATTTATACTCGCATTATTATTTAATCTAGATCGTATGTTATCTAACTTAAAGTCGTAAAAACAAATTCTTTTATCATATTAAAGTGGTACCTCGTAAATAGATATATTTTTATAATGGTTTGTTAATTGGGAGTGTGGTTACATTTTTATCATCTAGTCAAATTTGATGATATTGTCCGATCCATAATAAGACAAACAGGGTGTTTGGACTCTCCAGTATAAGCTTTTTTATTCTAAATATGGTAACGCCTAGCTTTTATCTCATCTGATGGTAAGTAATGTTATACGAATATGGAAGCGAGGTATACTCAGATTCCTCAACCACAGAAGAACAAGCTATCTTATCTCTAACTGCCGGAACATAATGCAGTTAACTATAGTATATATCATTGCTATAGCGGGTCACTTAGTGAAGATGGTTGTAGCTAGCTAGAATAACAATAAAGTTAAGAGACGAACATAAGCAGATAAAAATGAAAGTTATTATCATATCTTGCAATTGTAAAATACATAGCGCTAAGCACCGCATGCTCGTAACTAGTAACATTATTGCGTAACCGCCGTAATTTACGCGCTTCTACCCAACGAGTAAATGTGAATCATGATCATTTGGAATAATACTACATTTCTAACACGTAATAAGGTTTTTAACGTCATCTGTGATGATTTTGTTAAATAAGGAAGGCGGTGAGTTAGATTACTCTTGTTTGGAAGGAAAGGTAACCTTTGCTTTTGTGTTTGCTGTTGTTTGTTTTAGCTCCGTTCTAGAGGCCATAACCACCTCTCTTCGTCGCAATTTACTAAATAATCAAAGTACAGGTATAAAACTTGAATTAAATTTCAACTTAATTACTTTGATGCTTCTAACATTATGGTATAAAGTGACCGGCATCAAAAGAATATTCGTTCAAATTTTTTCAAGAGGGTTGCAGTTGGAAAAGCAATTGATAAACCTTTTGTTATGGAGTTTAAAAGATACAGTGAAGAACGTAAGCATATAAGTTTTTAGTGGAATGGATGAAGTATATATATATATATACAGTGTTAAAGAACGGATTGAGCCTGAAGAATGGTTGAATTTTACGATTAAACGAAAAGCACTCCAATCAACGGAAATTAATAACCAGGATGATGTGCACAGATAATATTATGTCACAGGATGTAAGTATTGATTGAGGAAATGATATGCTGTCTTATTTATCTGCGCTTATATTATATAATTATGTCTCTATGTACACATATAGCTATGCAGTATAGAGGCACTACATATTGAATATTATAAACTTTAAGCTATTGTAGATCTTTCAAAGCTTGTTTTTCTTATATTAAAAATTTAAATGAACAAGGACAGATCTATGTTTCATCATCATCATATCAGTCGAAAGATGTCCACGGCTTGATATAATCCTCCCCCAAGTATCTATTACATAGTGTATGTAGAATACTAAAATTATTAGAGCTAGTACGACTTGTTTACGTTAACACATTCAATGCCCAATAAAAATGCTTATTAAATGATTTTTCCAATAAAGCATTAACTATTTCGCAACATTGAAGTGCCGACTGTGACTCCCTGTGCATTCATAAACATCAAATTCTAATCTATTTAGGAACATTTCCAACAGCGCTACCTATATTTTGTAAGTTAGTAAACCCTTCATTATAGGGTGAACACGGGAGCCTGTTCATGTGCGTGGAGTGTGTTAAGATCTGTTTATGTATTCAATGTATTGGACAGAAACATGAAAAGTGACATTTTATAGTAACACAACTAAAGCAGGAGACACTAATGTAAACACGTTGCGTCACACAAACTTGTCACCCAAGCGTAAACACAATATGACATTTGCGAATATAAATTTTCACGCTGTAAATAAAACACCGTAGAATTTTAAACTCTATTCACACGACTATAAGTTATTCGTTCTGACACGGGAATGCCTGATTTAATAGAAATATAATAGTTCTGGCCTTGGTAGTCCTTCATGGTATTTAGTATTGTTATGCTTGTTAGGTTTGTGCTTAATATGAGAGTTAACGATGGGTGTAGTCAGGAAGATTATATCTATTTAATTTAGACACACTATCAATTATTAACATTTTCCTTCGTTTTGGCCACAAGAAGTCTTGCAAACAAAAGAACTGTTGGACGCATCTTTGTCTATGGTATATGCTTTACCATTTCAGCGAGCCAATAATTCTGTTAACCTATTTGCCTAAAAATTAGGGTGTTCAATTATTGGGAAAATCATATGTATGCTGTTTTGAAATATTGTCAAAAGTCAATGGAAAAATAGAAGTATTAAAATTAATTTCAACTAAACTTCGAATTTCAGCTAGCTTTGAGATCTCTAAATTAAAATATGTCTTTATTAGCTCACGACTATCAGTATGATCTATAGATTCTCAAGGAAGACTAGAAAAATCTAGAATGTAGCAATAAACAAAAAACAGATACAGACAGAACAAAAGCTTATAATGCATCACAATTAAAATAATGCAAAACCAAAACGCAGCGAGGTTTATAGGAGTTTTCGCTGGAAAAGCTAGCATTTGTATGATAATAAAGTCGTTAATGGCTTGGCAAGTGTCTGGAGGTTTAGATTGCTATCCAAAGATTGTTAACATCAGAAGCTCGCACGAGTTCGTCGACCAGCGACAGCTGATTGTATCAAACGGAATCACTCTGCAATTAACTTGAACGGCTTCCGTCGAATTCTTTAAGTTGAAAGCATAAAATGCTGGTGTTATACTACTGAAAACCCTATGGAAACATCTGCGTTTAGGCAGCTTTAGTAGTCCGACGACCTGGTAAAGGTCGCGGGAAGCTGCTGGATGCGGACAGCGCAGGACCTTGGCCTAGCCAGCCTTAGCGGAGGCCTATGTCGTCTTTCGGCTGATGTGATGTTAAAATGGAATAAAGCTGCGATAGGAGCCAACACTGAAATATTTAAACAACAAACAAGTGTACAGAATAATAAAAGTTGCATGACACAAATGTTATTAGAGATAAGTTTACATAGTTTTATAGCCTTCAAAGATATTAATTCTACCTAACCTATTGTGACGTTGGAGGAGGATGACCCTCAAAAGAGTACAAGTCAATAGGGATATCTAAGCATCATAATATCAGCAGTTTGTAGTGAGAGTGGCTGAAGTTGTATTTGTGTTAAATTTTTGAACATTTACCAGGTCCAAAACTTAAACTTAGTTAAACATATGATTTCGGAATTTCATATTTCAACAACTTTTGGTAGTTCAATGATCTTCTAGCTAATGTTTTTAGTAGGCAATAAACAAAAAGCATTACTAAAATCACAGATCTTGTTTTGTAGTTAAATTAAATCAGAGTCTTTTTTCTAGGTAAAGGCTGAAAAAGTAGATAGATGCCGAAAATTTAGAATTTAATCTAGAGTCTTCTAGAGTCTTTTTCTTACGTATATTGTGCTTTTTGGATAAGTTTGAGGTAAAAATAATAAGAGAAGTTCTGATAGGATTACCTATATTTTACAAAATATTGTTAATTTTGAATCTAAAAATGATGTTAGATTCTCGCAAATCAAAATAAAATGTAACGGCAATAACAAAAATCACACTAGCTGTTAATAGCAAGTTAACACGAGCCAAGCTAGTTTTCCTAAAAAATAGAACGTTATTGTTGTAAGAAAAAATCCGTTAGGTCGACAATGCCCTGCTTCCCGAATACACAATCAGTTATTATGACTTAAGTTACACAGTTATGATGAAGCATACGGTTATAAAACAAAGCCCGTGGTATTGAGGTTAAAATGTCAGGATCACATCAAAGAATGAAAAACTACCTTTTCCTCCATTCTTGAACAAAGCTCCAATCACATTGCTCGTCCTCATCTAGGACTGTCGCTTCGTGGTGATCGGTGCTACCCCCGTGCATCAACTCGACAAGCTGACGAGCTCGCTCGAAGTTGCCCTCGAACTCCACAATCAAGAAACCATCAGAACTTTTTGTCTCAAAAACATCCTTTTTGTATGTCGCGTCGTTTATCGTCACCACTTCTGATGCTTCCTTGCTATCACCAGATGTCACTTCAGTATAAATAGCCTCAGGGACCTGCACTTCCGAAACCATTTGGTTCCCTCCACCCCTATCATCCTCCTGTCTGAGCCCTAGGTTATCGGTTTCATCTAATAATCCATTAGCGTAAATCACCTCTTCTGTGTGAGGCACTACTTCTTTTTGTTTGGCTGTTTCCTTCTTTTGTTCACTATGCTTTCGAATAATTGAGTCACCAAAATAAATGACGACTTTGTTATTGTTTTGAGTAATTTTATTGGCTAAACCTGCAGGAGCGGGCGAATTTGCCTTTTTATTCTTTTCTTGAGATAGTCTTTGTGTCAACTCTTCATAGCAGGGTGGACGATTGCTGTATATCCTTTTCTCAGACACTGATCCTCTACTGGTTTCTTCTTTTAATTTTTCAACACTCTTATAGATGGGAGGACGACAGCAGTCATCTAAATGATTACTACACGAGCTTGGTTCACTGTATATAGGTTCAATAGGTGTGGACGCCTGGGGCAATGGAATATATTTTTCATGCACATTTTTAGCATTTGATGTGTCAGTTCGTTTAAAATTTAAGACACTCCGCCGAACTTTAGATTCCGAGGCATCACTGTTATTTATTTTTTTCAGTCGAGAATTTGCAAGAAAATTAAAAAGTGGTTTGTGTTCGGTTGAGGCCTTTACGCGATCCGAGCTCGGTGCTCTACGCATGCCGAAAGGTCCTTCTTCATCACATGGATGAGGATACAGCTGTTCGCAGCTGGTAGACTTGTGGGTGGTGATTCTCGTTTTGGCAGTGGTCAAAGGTTCTCTGTTCTGCCAGTGTCTTACTGAAAGCCGAGCAGCTCCGCGGATGAATTTCATTGGCTCCCAGGCTTCAGATTTTTTGAGTATGAAGTTGTCGCACATGTTTTTGTTGGGGGGTTTCCTGGCATCAGCAGCGCGGCAGGATTGGAGTTCACGGCAGAGGAAGCACGAACAACGCGCAGGGCACAGCATGTCGGCGCGAGTGTGCCGGCCGCACTGAGGCTGTCCCAAGAGCCATTGTTGCGGCTATAGCCCCGCTACCACGCATTCGCAAGACACGCGCACTTCACGGGTTAACAATACCGTACAAAACGAGAACATCTTTAACAGCATCGAAGCATCGGTCTAATTGATTTATTGCGTTGAATTTATTAATGGATTTAAAGTGCGCCTGCACATTATCGGCAAGAGCTAACTGTAGTGGTTAATCGTAAAATATTAATACTGATGCATTCCTGCATGAGCCTCATCTGCATTCAGGACGAGGTGAACGGAACCATAAGTTGTCCTCTAAATATAGAGCACACTTCAAACTGGGGGGTTATTACTGAATCACTGGAGGGCCCGAGGTAGATAATAATATATTGCAGTCGTTTGAATTAAATTGCTTTCTTGCACTTAGTTTTTGTGTACGACAAAACCGCAACTATATAATCAATTTTATGTTGGAACTTGCTTACCTCTAATTTAATTTCTAGTGAGCAAGGAATGTTAAAAATATCTAAAATATAATAATAACTAATAATAATGTATGCATAAACATACAATTGTTAATTGATGACATTACTTGCATACTTATTGAATGAGATACATAATACTAGTTTATACGGTGAACTTTGTTTTAGCATCAAACTACAACTAACGCCATCTATTAAAAGAATTAGGGATTAGGGATAGAAGATATGACAATTTAAATTTTTAGCATGTCATACGATTTTCCACACTAAATAATATGTTCGGGACTAACTCGATAAAATGATAATAACTGATTGAAAGAAATAGACTTAAAATAATTATTAAATAATAATGAGTACGTGCGACTTGATGGCTTGCTAATTACGAACTGATTTTATGAAAATATAATTTCTAATAATTAACTAAATTAGGACATACATGAAAATGCTGCGAAAACTTCTTAGCGAAACTTCTAAAGTATTTTGGATATAAATTAAATTAATTCTATTTAATGTGATATATTTTTATAAGGAACTTCAAAAATGTACCTTCTCTTTATACTTCTTATTATAGAATGCTACGGATTCCTTGTGGTATCGAAAACGATAATTTTATCTCTGGTGCTTAGTCAAATAAAACAAGTTGTTTGTTTGATCGCTATTGTAACTCAAAGTCCAAATAAAATATTCAGAATTCAAATTTTAATTCATCAAAAATATTGAATTTGCAAAAAAGTAATTTGTAACAAAACTAGTAAATTGTAACACAACACTTGTAACACAACAAGTATAAGTTTGGTATTATTTTTAATTGTTGTGGTCGTTTCCAAAACTTTAAATAATTTTTGTAATCCTTCTATATGACGGTGCTCAATTAGTGCTAAGCTAATCACACGATTGATTTTTTTAATTGATTGATTTTTTATAGAAATGTTTTGCAATTGTCAAGTAAATCCTATTTATTTGATAATAATTTTAAATATATTATATATAATATATACTCATATGTCTTAAACTTATTCTTTAAGCTTCTTTTTTGTGGTTATTTCTTTTATGGTTCTATACGTTTTCGAATATCCAAGTAAAATTACTGATAATTTCTCTAATTTTTAAATTATCGAGTGATTTGAGCATTGAGTCCTCAGCGGATCGAAGCCAGCGGTAATGGTATCGTTTCCGCGGTGATATCTGCTCTATAAAAATAAATTATCATTTGCATTATTAAGTCATATTGGGTAGACTATGTCATGTAATTCCGCAGAGCAATAAACAGCTCTATTTACTGAAATGGACTTACCGCTTTTTAAATATGTCTTTTTAATGTTTTTACACATTATTTTAATAAAGTTTCCTCATAATCTTTCTCAACATAAAGATTAACAAATCTTTCTCCTCCCACGCTGTTACATATTAACAATTAATTCGAGCAACACTTACTTTCGTTGCATAAAACACACAATAATCGGTATTGTTCGTGTCCATCCGCGGCCGATCGCATTCCCATCCCAGGGGTGAAAGTATGATCAAGTTTACTCAAACCATTGTCTTAGGATTCGCGTGAAAACTTAGAAAATGTCAGATTTCATAATATGATTAAAATGCGTAGACACGGCAAGGGAAGGGCCAAAATTATGATGGTGAAAGTGCTAAGGGATTTTAGTTTAGTTATCGTTGGATTAAAAATAACAAATTATTTATACAGCAACTGATTTAATGTTGTTTCATAAATAGATATAACTACAACAATAAACAATCAATACGAAAATAATATAGGTACAAATAAAGTTTTTACTGAACCGACAAGTACCGATAGATGTAACGATGAATTGTTATATGGAAAAAATTAACTTCATTCATTTATACTGACAATTTAAAGCCTAGTAAATTCTTCAAATGCTCAATCTAAAAAACGGACATGTTTAAGAACTTTCGTAACTCTACATTTTATTCACGGGCATTCGAGTGTTCCAAGTATTGCTGGGACCGCTAACGCAAACGCAAACGGGGAATCAACAAAATAGAGAAAAGTGAAATATAAAACATGTATGAAGACAAAATGAAATTAATTTGTTTCTATAAAATGCTTTTCATTAAAATAGAGGCTATATCTTATTGATATAGAGTTGAAGGTTCTTTGACAGTTCCCTCCGAATCTTGGTATATTTAGTGTCTCCCTGCTTTTAATTTCCCTGTACAGAGCTGCCGTAAACCTCTTTTCTTTGCTGACTGTAGATACGCTACCTGCAATAAGTTGCACTCTAGCTAGTATTTTTTAGTAAATCACTGAATAGTTCAACAAATAATACTTGGCAACAAATATTTCCTAAGATCAATTCTATTTATTTATTTAATATATTATTAGACATAAACATTAACATAAGAAATTAAAACAAGGAAAAAAATCACAAAAAGAGCGACTTATTTCGATGAGAAATTTCTTCCAACCCACCTGCGATAGGATCAGCGATCCAATCGCTCGAAAATAGACCTCGCGTGTATTGATAAAAAATATAATAAATTTAAATACCAGAACTTTATAAGATAAACCACTAAATATAAAATAATAATCTAAATATACAATTAAATTCTACCTGAGTATCTAAAATTGAAACGAATCGTATGACAGCAATCATTTTCAATCAATCTTCCTTTTGATTGAATAATGATAATAATAAATATATTTAATTCTCATCATAAACATCAAATTTTTACTAAACAAGAGAGCTTACAGGCATGTCTTGTAGTTTATGGTGTGCTAATATCTCAACAAGGATAATTTCTATGTCTTTAGCAACTAACTCCAACTCTATGAAAATTATTACATAATTAAAATAACAAAAACATGATGTATCAATTCTTTTTCTATCTTAAGAAGCATTGTTTTAAAAATGAAAGTTCTACATAAACAAACTACCAATTAGATCGTCAATTATTCATAGATAATGAACAGTTTTTACCGTCGCGGTGGGAGCCCGCGGATGATGGTTCGCGATCACCTACATAGTCAATATTGGCTTATACCTCAACAGGTTGTAAATATAACATTTTTATGCAATAATTCGGGTACACATGCATACGGTTTATATGGTAGTTAACCACCATAGCCAAATGCAAACCGTAATTATTAATAAGCTAAAAACATAGTCTCAATAAAATTGAACCGCAACTTAAGGATAGAACTGACGCGATACCCGGACAGTTTTGTAATGTTTATTTTTTTATTTATTTACATAAGACACACCAACAGCATACACATTAATCTGTTCAAAAACACAAATATACATAAAAATGTCCTGATGTGTACACCTATAACAGGCGTGTACAGCATTCTTTACATATTCATCATCGCCAAATATTTACTAAAAAATAAAAAAACAATATATATTATATATTATTGTGATTCCAGTATCCGATGCTTAAAGCGAGCCAAAGAATCATGAAAGATGTCCAAATCGTCCATAGTAGTGTTTAACTTATTGTATTCATTACATATCCTAACTATCGGGGAGGAGTGGCCCAGATTCGTACGCCAGGGTGGTGTATAAAAGATCTTTGTGCATGGGTATCGAGGGACAGCTCGCGGTACTATCAACGCAATACGCGATAGCATATCATCACAATTAAGGTGTAATGTTTGAGGTACTATGATTTATGTCACACAGAAACCAGCGGGGTGCGGTATCGCGGCCAGTCTCTGTGTTACATGATTATTCTTTCTGTTTCAGTTGATATTTCACTTTTTTATTATTACTGAAACGAACTAAGTACCAGCTACCAAACAATAATTTTAAATTGGATAACTTAAAAATGAATTTTGCCTTTTTTGTAATTTTTTTGTCACAATTTTGATCATTATTTTCAAAGGTCAAAGTTAGATGGGTGACCGTCAGTATTGTCGACTTTCCATCTGTTTGTCGGTGGTGAAGACACTCGAATAACTTATGAAAAAAATATGAAACATGTAATCAAGTGTTACGTGTTTTACAAACACCATTAAAACTTAAAGATGCTTTCGATTTTCTTGGAATCCCATTATCTGATCCTGACTTGGTGATAATGGGACTACATAAAGAGTATATATACTCTATCAAATAAACATTTTGAATTCGGTTAAAAGACCGCCTTCTCATTGCAGCAGCAGGTGTGTGAACATGTGTTTCATTTTGAACATTTAATGAAACATCTCTACAATTATTTTTAAAGAATAACATTTAATAGCAATAATAAATAATTTAGGTATATAAGTCTTACGAAAAGAACATACTATTCCCATTCATAAGAAAATACTATTCGTATAAAGCGATTTTAGCAGCAGATAAATTAAAAATTCAACTGCCAATAGTATCATAAATAGAGCGTCGACATTAGACACACACGCAAACATCGCAGAGAATCGATTGAACTCTCATGACCTCAAAAGTATTTGAAATCAAGGCGCGTATTTCCCAACCTTTTTGTTCAGCTGCTAAAATAAAAAATCTCTAAGATCAGACCCGCGGGGCATCATATAGTCATTTGGAATCGGAATTCCGCTACCGACTCCGGCTGGTCCACAGTATAAAAGCGGTTAGTCTGACTCTACACTGAGTATTTTATATTTTATTTATTATAGGTTAGATGTTTTTTTGTTTTGAAAATAAATAGTACATTGCTATTTAAGCATTCACTTTATTTATTTTTATTCTATTCTATGCATGGTTGGTATTATAAAGTAGTTTCATTTTGCTTGGATACAATTTTGAAAACAAACAAAACAAATATTAGGTATATATATTTCGTCGCAATGTTTAGTTGAATTAGAAATAATCTAAATTTTTACATGTATTTAACAACGCGATCTTATTTGGTGGAGAAAACAATTTAAGTTTGTCAGTAAGTTTCAATGTTTATTTATTTATTTATTTAATTCAACATTGTTTCAACAGCATTTTTATATTTACAGAATATAAAGGAATTACCCAGACATAAGCCAATTAGGAAAACACATTATACTTGTTCTTTAAAATATATTATTGGTTGGTGGGTGAATGTATCTACTAAATGAAAGGCATGGTATTATAAATGGTATATAAATTTTGTACCATATCAAGAATGTTAACGAAGCTTTTGACGGAATTTCTGACAGCTGCGTGCTGTATATTTTATTCTGTACGTCCAAAAGGAAAATTTGGCAAATAACTTCGCTGCGTCTTGTATTATAATAAATATGGTATATATATTTGACTTTACTTTTTGGTGACTTTCACACAAAACAAAACTCCGCTAGGAAAAAGGACGTCTTACATCGGTAACCTTAGCTGTAATCAAGAAGACTACACATTTTAAAATTAATATAAAGCTAAAAGTCTGATACAGGGACACTATTTATTAAGTTATTATAGGTACTTAAGTTATTATCTATTCACTGTGCAGTTATAATATATTTATTATATTGGAGTATATAATTATATAATTAAATTTATTAAATTAGGCTTTAGTGTTAATGTAAATTAATTTCTTTGATTTATGAATGATATTTTTTCTTTTCATCGCCATTCATGCCTTTTTCTACGGGTTGATTGGTAGAGAATGCCTTAGGCGTTAAGGCCGCTAATTGTGCTTTTGTGTAATAATATAATTGTATCAGATGATTTGCCTGACGATAGTCCAATCTCCTATATCACAGATTAATAATATGTGCACACAGAGTAGACACTTGCAATATCTAGGTATCTTGAATATTGCAAGAATACTTTAGTTAATTTTCTGGATACGGGATGTTAGTGTTACAGGACATTGGTGTGTCCTGTAATTACACATGTTAAAGTATTTTACAATAATAAACTACTTGTTATATCTTTTAGTAAAATAGTACAGGTTTTCTTTTATTGTATTATAATTTTCATAAATAGTTTAGACCTGGAGCATCTAACATTATTATTTTCGAATTTAAATCACTACAATAATTTCTTATAACGGTCTTGGTGTGGAGATTATCAGTAGCTCTTGGTGGGTAATTGGCAACTCTATGGGGCTTTGTCGATGGGTTCTAACGGGACAGATGAGTGGTCCTGATAACCTTGCGTTAGACCTGACTCACCTGAAACTTGGCAGTGGGTCAGCTAATACACTGATGAGGCGTTTCAAATGGTTTTATTTGTCTAGAACGATTTTGAATCTAGAGAAATACAACTTTTGAATTAAATCGTAATTGTATTTTAGAAGAAATGGGGCAGTGGTGTTTACTGATAAGAGGTTTCTATAATTAGTATCTTATAAAATCTCATATTAAGTCATTCAAAAATTCCGATATATTTAGTATTTTTCTTTTGAGATTACAAACAGTAGTTATAAGACTTCGCAAGTAGTTTCAATACGTTGTTTTTGATATGTCAATCAAAATTACAATTTCAAGCTCCTTAATATGTGTTGGTCCTAATTACTGCAGCCATTTTACCCACCATTGGGTGTGGTAAAAACCTCCTTGCGTTTATCTGTTCAATATGAATCAAGCCGTTACAATTCTCACCTCCTGGGCTTAGGTCGCAGTATCTCGTGGGGCGCAGGTTGTCGTCGCGGCGGCCAGCCGGCGCAGGCGCACCCTCGTTCCCCGCGAGCCTCGCCGACGGTCAGCGGCGCGCCCTCCGCGCGCGGCGTGCACGCATCCTCACTAAAACCAAACAATTGATCAACACATTGGAAATCTTACAAAGCTTCAGGCCCTGGTGTTCACTGTTTAAATGATTTACTTAACAAGATAATTGTGTTATATAAAGAAGTATTTTTTGTATAAAAAACGACATGTCAGCAGAAAGATTTAGTCCCTAATTATCTAAATAATTTACTTTACTCCTGTCTCTTGGTTAAATTTTTTAAGGCTACGCAATATCAAGCAATGTTTCTACTTTATGATATATAGTAATTATTGACTAAAACACTAGAAATATCCAGAAATAACTTGAAAACTAATGCATTGATTTTCTGGAGACTATACAAATTAATTCCTCTCGTTACATTGATTATCTTACACTGGAACACAGCGAATTCTAAGCAGCATAAATATAACAGGCAGTGGTACCTAACCAGGTGATCCTGCCAGCCGGTCAGCTTTAAGGCCCGACAACTTAAAAATTAAGTTCGCAAATCCTTAAAGTTAAAGTAACCACTATTTGATTTGCGAATTGTTTTCATTCACCATTATTGTTTCTATTAAATTAATTTTGAAGTAGAGTCTTTCAAAGTAAACGGGAAAAGGGATATCGATTACTATGTTGCCTAGGACATTAGCAATAGCACACAGTACGGCGCTGTATGCACCGGCGCACTCAATAATGCGATGCACATATGCTCACAATGAGCTCCCTATGCGCGGGCGCACTGTATAGTGGTCGCAGTAAATGGGTCGCAGCCGCCGGGGCTTACTTTGGTGGCGGCGACCATGATTTGAGCATTTATTTGTATATTTCTATTTATTTCATTCGAAAGTTATCTTTGTTTAATGTTTGCTGCGCAAATTTTACGAGGTATTAAGGGGTATATACATTTAGTTTTACAGTAATGAAGATAAATAGTACCTTTGTAATCAATTGTTTTATGTCAGTTTCATCATAGCCGTATATGTGTACATTAATTAATTAATTAATTAATAGAATAGTTGTGTAAATAAATTTAAGTACGTTGGTATTTATAATTAGATTAGTTGACCTGTGAATTTTGTATCACCTTAGTTTAGACGATAAGTTCACCTACCGCCATTTATGAAAATTATCTTAATTAGAGATGAAAGTAATTCATTAGAATCTACATAATGCTTTTCGAAAACTTAGAACTACCACGAGGATAGCGACGTTTAACTAATATCAATAAAAGAAGAATAATTTATGTATCACCTACCTACTTTAGTACATACCTTAATGTCTGGTCTATGAGGCACATGAGCTCCTAAATAATATACACATCCTATCTGGATTACAAACGTAACTTTCTAAGATAATTTAACCTGCCTTAAAATTATCAACGCCTCGTCACCCCACGTCTCCGGAGACTAGCGGTACGTGTGAAGAGGATCCGAAGTATCCTGGGGCGTGACCAGCTCTGAATGGGAGCAGTTCCCTTTGCGTCGGTTAAGAGTAGGTAAACTTTAAATATATCTCCCGTTCTTCCTTGACGTAGAATATTTTCATATTGGCAAAGTCTGGGGGTTCGTTTGTCACTTGAAACCATAATCGTTCAAATGTTCCTAGATTTTTGGAATTACAAAATATCATAACCGAAATAGTAGGTATGTATTAATAATATTTTCTAACCCGTAATAAATATTATCGATTTGCACATCCGTATCCGTAGGCTTGTTATATTTTATAAAAGTCACTCTCTAGACAAGATGTATTTCGTTTATCACAATCGAATCGCTATATGTGAAAATGCATGCGATTTGACGTTTTCGCTTTGTTACCTTGGGGGACTACATGACTTTATATCGACGTTGCGTTGCGACGTGAAAGCTTAGATAAATACTTAGCATATATATCAGTCACGTTGTGGTAATACGAATTGTTAACATCTTTATCTTATCTTGTTGTAGGGCCAGGATTATTCCCGGAGCACGTCGACCCAATGGGATCTTTTGTGCTACCCTAATCCTAATGTCTCCTTTCCTGGAATACCTCCAAGATGTACTTAATAAGTACACCCGGAGTCAGCAGCCTTATATCTTCAGGACTGGGATAGCCCACTCCAAAGACACCCTTTCTTTTCCTGGCAACAGCATCACAGTTACATAGGATGTGTTCCATTTGTTCAGTGTGCTCCCACAGGCCCTACACAGAGGCGATTCAACCAGTTTCATTTTAAATAGCATTTTAGTGAACATCCCTATTGTACACTTTCTGTTTTTCAATATGAAGGTGATGTATGTATTTTTTGACTTAAAAATTTGTTTATTGCTAATAGTTATGTAGCTACTGGTTGTGCTTGTCTTTCCGTATGCATTAAACTCTACTGATCATGTAATTTATCATTTATACTCAATAATACTATGGTCGATAGAGCTTGGCTGTACGCCCTAAAGTTCGGTTCTCAGTCCATTGTATACGTTCTCCACCGCTGGACATTAAGGCGGGGTTTCCTGTAATCCCCTTTGGTTAAACTTACATCCTAAGTTTCCAATAGTATTTACTGTTTCATAAGTGTCTCTAACATATTTATTAGGAAAGCGCATGTAATTTTAGATACATTAATGAAAGCTCATCTATGTATCTGTCATCTATCTAATTTTGAAAAACAGTTTTGTTGAAATACTTAATAGTAAATAAATAAAGTAATTATTGATGTAAACCGGCATCTCTAAAGATTTTTAGAAACCAATCTGTAAAGAGGTAGTTTCATTTGTAGTTACGTACTAACGTGCGTTTGTATGCTGCGCATACGCCACAAACCAACGCGGGGCAAGTAGCAGAAGCAAGACGAAAAACAAGGCATAAAATTCCCATAATTCTGAGGTAGCGATAATTCCAGCAATACGAATTATGTAATACCGAAATATTACTTTTTTTGTTCGTGTAAAATCCTCGGAGCAGCCGCCGGTTGCAGGCAAATTACCTACAATCACAACACCATTAAAATCATGTGCACCAAATGTTCCGAAGACATGAAATACCTTAAAGTAATGTGACTTTTCGAATGTCTTATTAAAGAGTGAAAAGGGGCATATTTAAGTATACGATCAACCTTTCCGTATAGGTGGCAAAAAACTAGTATATGTACAAATTTAGGTTCAGTGTAATAGATCATAAAAATATGATGTAATCTTCTATCTGTACTATGTGTATTTTGGTCAAACTTCAAGAATAAGAAATACGAGGAGAAAGAGGGGCAGGTTTATTCTCCAAGGTTTTGAAATCTTTCATGGATGATTGGTTCATTATTTCCTTACTTCCAAATACATATAAATATACAATTATTCGTAACATACATGCATAGAAAAATTTCATAGATGTACGGGGATGCCGTACTACTTGATAGGTGAGATTAAATGGTATGATGATTTTATAGTAGAAACTGTCTAGGTTGTATTATCACCATTTATCTCTAAATTATCTCGTTTTTCCTCTATATACGCTCTATGTACGAGGCGGTCATGACAATAGAAAGGGCCTTCTTTTGTTTTCAGGTACAGTACAGGAGAGGCGAAAACGGAAAGAGTTTTAATTGTCGGTGGTTATGTATATTCAGGCAAATTCAGGCAAACCAGTGAGTAAAGATTGTTACAGGTCTTGCACTGGAAACTCATATAGAAATAAATTTTATTAAAACTATGTTCCCTGTAATAAAATCTCATAGTCAGACCGGAGACATGCTTAAAACAGTCGGTTGCCTGTCCAGTTCTCCGTGCGTGAGTGAATCTTGAGTCATTATATCGTGTGCATTAGCGTCTCGAGGGCTACAGTAGCTTGGCTTGTGTCATCAATCACAATTCTCGCCTCTCGACTTGGAAACATGAAATTTTGAGCTGCAGTAAGGCATGTTCTATGCGACTCAGTTGTAGACATGACCTTCTGATGATGACTTTTATAGGAGCTAGCAACTTCTATTATCTATTATTGTCTTTACAGTAAGCATCATATTATACCGTCATAACTCGTATCAAAGCGTGAAACTTAAAAATCATCTTTGATAACTTAAATTTCCAACATTATTTTTCTGATTAATGGATCCCTATAAATTAAAATGACGTCATAACCATCATTAAGAGTTTCTAAGATACCTAGGACCTATCTTTGGAATTTCTAAAACACTTCGCGTATTTTGTACATGACAATAGAAAATTGTATCCACGTGGTACTTATCCAACCATTTTTTGAAACTGTGTTTCTACGCCGTAGGTATTTACAATAAATGTTTAACCCAACATATTATTTTATTTGAAATAATTCTTTTCAATATTATTTGTGCTTAATATATATCACATGGTCATTTTACAAAAACGACTAACTACCAAGTTAATTTTTATCTAATCTAATCGTTAATGCCCATTAAATTGAATATATTCTTCAAACAATGTGATTACACACTTATAAACTATTTACAGGACACACTTGCGCCCGCGCAGCTACCAGGCACCCGCATGCCCGGTAATGTAAGTATAATTTGTCCAGACTATCATAGCTCGTTTGTTTTTATTGGGTTGAACAGATGATGTATCTCTCATGAGACTGTCATAATCTTATTCAGCTTTGTTGAAGATAAATGTGTCATTTTAAAAACCATTAGGTAGAAAATAAAAGTTATTGACTCAGGAACAGGGAAGTTAGGTACGCTATATATTTGAACTAATAGAGATAGTTCCGTCTCATAGAATGAATGATTAACCAACGTCCGACTACATTGTAACTTAGTAACTTTATTAAAGTTTTATAATCTAATAATAAATCTAATATCTAAATGCCTAAGTGAATTAACAATATCTATTGTTATGCTGTGCATGCTAAAAATTATCGGAAAGTGCGAAGCAGATAGTTGAAATATATTTTTTCCTTCAGTTTGATTATCATGAGAACTAACTAGTTGTATATTTTTAATGTTCAATAAATCAATAAGCTTTTTAATGCATTTCAAAGCTAAATCTGGAAAGAATATTTTGCAATGACAGTGCATTTTTTTATTTAGTTTAAGATCTAGTTACCTTCACTAAACATTTGAATGAAAGCTGTATATTATTATACTGTAAGATTAGCTTTACAGTTTTTGATTTTTGAACCTAGATAGAAAACTAAACTATTGTATAGATACAGATAATACGAAAATAAGGACGAAAATTATAAAGCAATAAACTTTGGAAGTACACGATAAGTTCACAAGAGTACAGCCTATTGTCGCCAACCTTTTTAGTAATGCTATAATACAACGGTGAATAAGAAACATTGTCAGTGCTTCTAGGTAGATAATTGAGGGTAGATTTGTCTGCAAAGCAGATTTCTTTTAAAACTACGTAAAGCCGGTCTGTAGTATCGAAGAAACACGTACATTATGATAAAGAAACGGGTTTATAGCGCAATCCTTTTGAACACTGCTACAAGAAGAAGAAGAAGAATTATGAGAATAAGAATATTTGTTTGCTCAACATCGTGTACAGTACATTGTGGTGATTGACAGTGTTATAGTAGATGTTTCAACAATTTTCAACCTTATGTCTAGACATTACAGTCAGAATTCGTATTTGTTATCAGTCTATGTAATACAAAAATCACCGCTATAATTTCTATGCAACGTGGCCTTAACTATAGATCCCACAAAAACAAATAAAACCATTAAACTTTATGGAAATTCAAACCTTTTAAAACTCATTAAAGTGAATAAGAGGATCTAAGTTCGATCGATAATGTTCGAAATCAATTAATTACAACCCGATAGCAGGTGCTCCTACGGTAGGAACACCATGAGTCATGAATTATTATAGATTGATGAAAATTTAGTTAATTGAAATCGACTTTTAATTTGAGTGGTAAGTTTCTCAGGTCAAATATTAGATGCTAGTCTGTCAGTTTTGAAGAATTGCCTGTCAGTTTATCGTTGATTAAAATAATCAAATAGATTTAGAAAAAAATATTACGTATCTATAAAATATGAAGGTTGCCTGCTCATGATTTCCCTGGGATACAATTATCACATTCTGAATTGGTCACAATGTACACCCCCTTAGGAGCATACTCTACCGAATAAAAAATTATGTAAATAGGTTCAAAACTGACAGAGAAATTAGTAATACGGTAAACATATAAAAAATACATTAAGTGGAACTTGGAATATCCTCCTTTATGAAGTCTCTTCGTTAGTCTCGCTAAAACACTAGAACGTCTTGGTCGATAATTAATTTTTGTTTGGTTTTTTCCTTAATACAAGGACCAACCCTTGAAAAAAAATTTAATAGGAAATATTATAAAGAAAAGCTAAAAATCATAATTCAAAATTAGTTATTTAGCAAATTGTCTAATACCTATGCTATTCCTTACGCATCTTCGGATTACTGATATGGACGGCGTTCGTGGCATTTATATACTCTTCTTTACATAGGTATAGATAAATAGTCAACTAGTTAATAATGATTATATTAAAATCATATTAACATTTGTACTTCTAGCATAGTCTATAGGTAAACTTCAATGTATAATTAATTATCGCAAGATTGCTTACATCAAGCACGATATTATCAATCAAATTTTATTTAGTACATATTTAAATACTATAACTGGGACAATTAGTAAATGTTATAATTATATTTATTTATTTTCTTATACATATTCCCTGTTGTGATGATTTAAAAGAGCTTAGTAAATAAGTCTATTTAAATAAAGTTATTTTTGACTTTGACTTTGACTTTGACAAATACGTCATGCATTTACTTATATTGATAGTGACTAGTTTTTTAAGCTGAATAAAAAAACGAACATTAAGAAATAACAATAATCTTTACTCACACCAATAAAAATTTAAAATTGAAACGATATTCTAGTAAGTCAACGGGAAGGTGTATTCGATTTACCTTATTTATTCGATGGCTAAAAAGATCAAACTAAAACCTCAAAGTTTGATTTATGCTACAAGCTAAGGAGAAAAAATATCACTTGTCTTAATTGAATATAACCACTTATCTCAAAAGTCAACTTTGCACAAAGAATTTGGACACAGCTAATATTATAATTGCATTGTGTCCGAAATACCCCGTGACAGAGGGCCACCGCCGTATACCTGACACAAAGGCATCCCAAAAAGTAAAAAACTCGGTGATGGTCGATTTATGTATCCCCGTTGCATGCCGCGCATTTCTCGGGCCACGGACAGGCAGACGATTCCATGTGGATTCTCACTTGTAACAAAAAACTTGTAGTGCTTGCATTAAATAAATTAGAAAGGTACCTTTTTAATTTGGCTGAGGGCACCACTTGTGTTGCTCATGAAAAATACACCTACACGGTAATATAAATTTAATGGTAAACATATCTTTCAGAGTTTATGTAGCATAGCTTAAATGAAAATCATTTAACTTGTAATATTATCGTTATGAAATAAAATTGTGTATTAACACAATCATTATAAAGACCAAAACACAACCACTAAATTAGAAAAAAATTGATTACAAACAAAAGATTCTCTGCTATGACACTAAAATATAATTGTATCTCCATTTGTTGGTAGAGAATTGTGTAACCAGCCATAAAATACGACTAAAAGCAGTCTAAACCATTAAATCGAAACGAACAGTAGAAAAGATTATAAAAATGACATAAAACCAATACACTTTCCATTGCGAGACAATTTTAAAATAAGCCATAATAATTCCTCGTGGCTCATGGGTATTTCAGATTTTACGAGATGATTTTTATGTGCACTTATTTTTGAGTGCATCCAAGTATCAAATGAGCTCGATGCAAGATTCCGTTACATCGAAGCGATGCCCATCTCTGATGACATTTTAATTCAAAGGGCACCTCTCTGATATTTAATAACAACTAAGTATTGAAATTCTTACTTTAACATATCTGTCTTAAGTACCACACAAGAGGTATAAGCGTTCAGGTTTAATACGCCACTCATGCGCATGTCACTAGAAATGTTTTGTTCATTTTGCCTTTGCCTGTATATATCTAAACTGAAATATGTAGTAACAGTCGCTAGAAACTACTACAGTAAATTCAAAGAAAAACAAATAATTGAAAGAACGTACAAAATATACCACATACGTAGCTGGTAACACATCTGCTGGTAACACTCGGTTTCTTTGGAGATTTCTGATGTCTCTATTCATTGCGTGAACATAAATATATTTATTGACTACAATCTTCAGTAAGATGACTAAAGAAAATGTTTTAGTTTATATTCCCATAGGTGAATATAGCGATCAAATCATCAGTGTCTTTTCTACATTGATATAATAAGTAGGTTTGTAAATGCTGGAAGCTATAAACCGCTGATGTCTCACGTGGCATTAATCACAACATGTGCGTAAGAAATTATACCTTTTTGAAATTAGAGCTAAGTCAGTCTGTAGACAAGTAACTGTATAGACAAAGTAGCTGTAACAACTAGATCCGTTGGTGCAATTATCTCTGATTATGGGAAAGAATCCCTGGTCACCCTAGTTGCGATTTACGATGGAGTTAGATTTAAATTAAGGGTGGCGATCAGAACCTGAATCCGGATCTGGATCTGAAAAATGTAGAGTGCAATAATTTATTTGGATCTATATTTATTAGCAATAAATATTTTTGATATTATCTCCTCTTGATAGATTGAGATGTTTAATTTTATTATATAACTATATTATTATAATAAAAAGATAGATCGCGTTAGGAGACTAAATATGATCTGTATTCTGAGTCCTAATAATATTTACCTAAAAGTGTAAGTATATTAATTTTGTTTCTCTTTCAAAGACACCTTTGTCAACATAATCTACACAGTTATCTACCGTTTCTAGTCATTAGTAAACGCAATTATTCTTATCACTTTATTTAATAATAGACTGCTTCGGTACCTCCACAGATGTAGATTGATACTGTGGGTACCTCATTGCCTCGTGCCTGCCGCGTGCCTCGATGAATGAACGGCCGCCACGCAAACACGACAAGAATCTGCGCTATCGCACTCAATGATCTACAAAGTTTGCGATGTTAGGTCTGTTGCACACTCGACACTTACAGTAGAACACAATGTATAATAAACTATTAATTATACAAAATAAATGCACGTGCTGATACTGTTACTACACGAAAAACTGTGTACATCGAAAATTAGAGGCTTACGCTAAAAAATGAGAGGTTTATTATTAATCTGTGGTTAAGGAATCCAAATGTAGTTCGCTTTTACCAGTGATATATAGGGAAATAACAGGCCAATAGCTACACCGTTACGAGTGACTAAAATAACGATTTTTTAGATATTCATCTGGTTTTATAATACTGGTGTGACTTATGTCATATATAAAATCAAGTTGCTATAGTTAGGTGAAGTCGAGTTTTCATTTTCAACAGGGATGATATCAGCTTTTAAACTCAAGGCTTTTCTTCTTCAGCTTTTTAACTATTTGAAAAGGGCAATACGAGTAATTCTCGTGTACGCGCTATTAAGAAAGATACACTAGTAACTCTTACATTTCACGTTCCACGATCTTGTACAAAAGAGAATTCAATGATCTTGATATATGCAAACTACCTTAAATTTTTTTTAAAACAACATATTTTAAGTAAATTATAGAGCTTTTAGTTTATAATACATAGAGAGAATGTATAAGGATCTTTAGTATCCTTATACATTCTCTCTATGTATTATATATTGTATAAAATTGTTAAATAAACGAATAAATTATGTTGTTATAGTAGGTTTTATTTAATTTAGTTACTACCTCCAATGAACGAGTTCCTTCTGAGTTTACTTATTTAATGATTGGTTTATAATATCAGCTCTTAGCCGTTGGGAGACGAGAGAAACAGGCGATTATACGGTACCAGGACGCAAAATTAATATAATTAGAACGGCTGTAATAAGTGGTTTCCGTGTAAGATTCCTTATTTTATCTGACATTGTCGAATTTGAAACTAAATCAATGGAATGTAAGTGGATAGATAAAAGTATTTAAAATCGTATCAAACCAAAAGACAACCGTAAGAAATTAGTATTAAAATTGTCATTTCGATAACACGGTTATTAACTCTTTGATTGCGTTAAAAATTATTTTATTTGCTACAGGCACAATATCATCAACAACCTATTTACTTTCCACAATCTGACGTAGAAATTAGAGTCATAACATCATGCAATGCGAGTTGGTGTGTGGAAACGGTTACCGTAAGAACTGGGACCATCGTATGGAAGCACTAAGAAACTCATTGCAAAATGTTGAAGGACCAACCATGTCAAAACTTGCATTGTTTCTTTAATCGAAATCAGAGCTCTTGACTTCGATTACGTAACGAAATAAAGATTTGAAAACTGAATTTTCGAAGTGTGTTTTATTCGGGACCACATCGGTGCGAAAGTTTTCGTAGGTGCGAATGTCTTGATAGTGATATAACTTGTGTAGCTTCGAATATATAATTGATAAGCAATAGATTTCTTCATAGAGGGCCGTTCAAAAAAACAAAATACAAAAGCTCTTTATTTAAATGGACCAAATTACTTAGCTCTTTTAAATAGTCAAAATTTTACCCGACGATACTGCGACGAATACTGCTTTGGAGAAGCGGCGCAAGAAACTAGCTTTTAAATGTTTATAATGAAATTAACAAATTAGCTACGTCATTTCGAGACAATATCAATAAAATTATTAATAAAATTTTACTTTGTGCGCGGAATCCTTAAAGTTAGTTTCAATCGTATCCAGACGTTTCGATTGTAGTTGCGTTCAGCTGACAGAAGTATATATAAAAAATCTGTTTCAATGTCTTTTTACATTATATAAAATCAGACAGCTCAGGACAAACACGATCGAGACGGTTGTATTCGATTGAATCTTACACTGGGGGAGCTGAGTCGATATTGGTCGTTGACAGTTGTTGCGGATAAGTTTTGTAAAAAATTTGTAACACGTCCATTTATTAACAAGATAAAAGTACCGTCATTGAAATAGATTATTGTTGTAAATTAAACTTGAATAATGACTGTAAAGGCTTTTAGAGTGCACTCAAATGTGATAAAAAATATACGAAAGTTTTATACTATTATATCATATAGAAATAAATATATTTTTTATTTCTATATGATATAACGACCTGCCTGCTGTCTACATGGTACACTCAATGGTCCATTTTGTGACGAACAAACAAATAAACGAACTAAAATTAAACTCAATTTAATGTTAAGTTGTCTTTTTGGTTTTGAATTGTAAATTTACAAAATTTCTATCAACAGACTATATTTGAAATATTGGAAATATATGTATGTTGGACCAACTATATGTAAAATATTTAAGTGTGAATTAACGACTTCTATTCTATAGATAGTTATACGTTTGTTATTTGTTAATGCTTACACTAGGCAAGCTAGGCTATGATTTTATTTTAAATTTTATTTTGCAGAGTAAGCAATTGATAATAAAATTCTTGTAACACAGATGCAGAAAGCACTTTGATCAAGATATTAAACAGTTTCATAGCATGCCATTTGCATATGGCTAATGTCTATGAAACACTTCCATACTTTGTTAAGAACTGTGTACATAATATCTATTTAATGCAAATGGTTAAACAATAAGTTTTTCTACTCGCAACGAATAAAAATCATTTATGACATACTGTTTAATTGTTCCTGAAATTGGTGTTGGTAAAATGGCTGACATGTTTCCGGCGTCGAGCATGTATTCCTCAAATCACGCAACAATCCATATTCCTAAAGTTTATGAATTAAAAGAAAGTTTATGAAATAAATTATTGAATAAATTGAAACTGCTCTTTGTTACGAAGTTAGCTTTCGTATCATTTTGTTTCCTCAATTGTGGTTACAATTATGAATCAATGGTTGATGACCAGTTAAATAAACCACAAAATTATGAATAATATCTTAAGTTACTTACTTATTTAATAATTTATTGTGTACATTTTAACATAACCGATAAGAAATGATACTTTATAAAATGAACAATTAAATATTTAATAATGAATTGATAATAAATAAACATATTCAATAAGTTTATAAAAAAATTATCTGTAAGTACGAAGTTTATAAACGTGTCTATTATATTAATAACAGTAGATTCTGGTTTTAATATTAATAATAAACACCACATTGATACACGTAGGTACTAATGGATATATTTATGGTATAATTAGATAAGTATTTTTGCTTAGGCAATTATTTATTGCGTTTCATTTGCTATGAATATACTATATATATTTATTATATTATATTTATTTATTTATATATATTTATTTATTTTATTTGCTATATATATTTATTACATAATAGCTATGACTTCGTTCGAGATGATGTAGGAAATAACAACATATCGTAAGCGGATAGGTTACATGATTTTAATTGATTGGATTTATTTGTTTAAAGAATAAAATAATGTTTACAGAAACACCTTGGCAGATAATGCATTGTTTTGTAACAAATATACCAAATCCAATTAATGTGAGTCAACTTTAAAAGATAGATATGCCCTTTCGGACTTTTAAAGAAGAGAAATTCCGATATAACACGATTTTTGTTCTAACGTCTAAAAGCGCAGCGCGCGCAACAAAAGCTCTGGAAAGGATTATTTTTTCCTGTGTTTGCATAATTTGTCATTGATTCTGTTAATATTGGTCGTAGCGTGATGTCTATAGACTACAAATGGATTTACTAATACAAAATACTACAAACGTATACTAATACCAGCTCAAATATATGATCTATGATGTGTCTGATATGATATATTGTACCTTATCATTATATCTACCGTAGTATAGGTTTTTATTTCTAACTTTTAATAAATATATATATAATTTTATAAGTACTTTACTCACAAATATATAAGACGTCACTCGATGAAGGGTGTTTAAGAAGTTGCTAAAAACTTTAAGACTGTCAATTTTGGAAATATTCAAATTGTAAATGCTTTTGAGATAATTCATGTAAGTGATGTGTATAAGAAGGCTTCTAACAACCTGTTTTAGTTTCGTTATTTGTAGCTTTTAAGAGTAAGCAGATGCATCGAAGATACCTTGGTCAAAGGTTGCGTCTAAAGATTATTTTGAAAAAAATTCATTAAATATTAGAATTGCTAGTTTTAATGTTCATTCTTGGTACTCAAGATTAAATCTGTGTAACGGCAATTTTCAACGTCTTGTTGTGTAATAACTTAAACAACATTTACAGCCTGTCACTGAATTGTTTAGCATTATTGCATTTAGAATATGACTATTCTATAATTATTAAGGGTTTGTGTATTTTTCAATTTTTATTATTCTGGTTTGACGAGAGTCTACAATGTTTGGATCAACAGAATATAATGTATCGATGTACTTAAATATTTAAAATTATGATTCAAGTTTAAAAAGTTAAGTTCACAGGAGAAACTCAACATCAATTCCTACAGACTGTCTTCGAGCATGCAATGTATTTAACAATCCATAACTAATGAACGGAAAGACAATAATTATCTGTCTCCCGGCGAACAATGTGGCCAATGGTAAAAACAAGTGAACATCGGGGCGGAGAAGCGCGGACTTTCGCTTATCATTATCAGTTATTGTTATTTGAGTTGGTCCCACGGCGGTGGGAGACCGACCTCGCCATCCATTCCACAGTCACGTCGGGCACTATCACTGCACTGCACTGCACTTTTACTTTCGGCGCATGCGCGGCATGTATGCGCAGTCGCGCACTCGCTGTGCGCGCAACACTGATGCCGCCCGCGCCCGCCTCTCCTATAAATTCTTTACAAGACTCGTGCCGGGCCGGGCCCTGTACTGTCGGGCGCAAAGCCCTTAGCTTTTGGAAGCTTTAAGCTCTAAAGATTTTACATTTTAAGAAAGAAATTCAACAGATAATCTCAAAAATTCCACTTTGAATCAAGTAGAATATACATTTTCATATCATTATTATATCATTTCATCTATATATTTAAATTATTTATTGGCATTCGTTGATAAAATTTAAATTTTACCTTTTTTTATTGGCTTCGCAGGCTTAATTTTCGTATTTGTAAAATATATCGATATCCATACATATTTCTATAATACTGTTAATGTATTTCGATACCACCCATAGAAATCTACTTAATAAGTCATAGATAGATAAACAGATATAATTTTCTTTGTCGGTAGAGAATTACTAAAAAGTTATCTAATTAATGGAAAACCACTCCACCGGATCTGGTATCATTTATATATGTAGTTACTTTCGCATGGGTTTAACTTTCAAAGCTTTTCTTTCAAATTTTCTGTTACCTTTAAAACCAAATTAAATATTTTATTGATTGGCTGAAAAATTTTATTTATTTTCTAGAAATTTGAGCCTAAAATTTAAAATCACCAAAAATAACGACTTTAATTAATAAATTAACCGTAAGATTGTACTCGGCCCGTGCGCAGCCTCCGGTCGTCGCTCGAGCAACCAGTTCGACCGCATACCCCGCTCCCTCCTCCCGCACTCATGTCCCAAACTGTCCCAATGACACACCAAAAACCACCTTGAAATCATCCTCAAAAAGTTTCAAATCTCAAACTTTAAAATAGTGGTTACGTCGTTACATTATTAACTACCTGCACCATTGCTATTTCGTATAAGACATCCAAACAGGGCTCCCTGGATGTTTGTCCAAATTTAAGGTATTATAGACCATATTTGGAGGGTGTAAAGTTGCTTTCGTGTGGTGAAAATACGGCACCTGTGCTACCGGTCACGATGATTGCAACTCACAATAATATTTACCGTGGTTGGTTAAATGCGAGTAGCGACACGTGGTGAGCTGTGTGTTAAGACAACACTAATTGCTTTGGTATTTGCAGCTTATTTGATATTTTTAAGCTTAGGCTTTTTGCTTTGCGATAAGTCAGTGCCTACACAACCGGCTTATCTCAGAGTGAGGCGAGGAGCTTAATGCCAAACAGTTTAGTTTTTACAAACGTACTAACAATTAATCAAAAAATCAAAGTTCCTCAAAGTAATCTACCATACCAAAAACTCACAATAATGTTCTTTAGGGGCTACAATAAAGTTTTTTACAATAATTAATTAGCTATTCTGAAAAGCGAGAAAACATAGCTTCTGTATATTATGTGTTAAGATACAAGTAACTTATGATATTCATTTTAAAAATTTGTGTTTCTGTCTAATCAAATGTTACCTTAGTTACATCAATATAAATATTCTACCTTTAAAGTCGTTCCACAGTCTAAGCCTTCTAATTTACAACAAAACGTTATCAATATAAAGAATGTGAGTTTATACTTTTTTTGTTACTACGGTATTGTAAATATATTGACAAGCTAAACCCATGTACGTAGTGTTGTAATTTGGAATGTTTAATTCCAAATAACAACACTATATACATGGATTCCATTTGTCTTGGACATGGAACACTTGCACAATTCGTTCTCATATTTTTAGATTTATACTTATTAAATGCGAAGATTAAAATTCTCCAAGCCGTACAAGGCATCCAATGCTCAATACACCTTACTTTTTCGGTAGACAAGATCATTAAATCACGAAAAACTACGTGGAATTAATTTTACACATAAGGAATCTTGCTGCCTCTATTAAGAGTTAAAACGTTGGCGTTTGTATGAACTGAGAGATGGAGCTTGCGTTATAATATCGTATTTAGGTACTACTAGTTTCGTTTCAATTAATTTACTCTTGTGCATTTCTCAAAATGGCGGTTTCTATATAAAACTTTGTATACCACACTGATATTACATCTATAAAGCAAACCCTTTCTTGCATAATGAGCTTTGATAGATAACAATAATATTAATAATAAGATATGACAGTATTAACACTGGCAAGTACCAATAAAATAACCTATCTTTTCCGTGCTTAATTCCAAACCCGTATGGTAAAGAATGCTCCCTAAACAGGAGAGAAAAACCAAAAGAAAAGGAATATAATAATATATCTCACACTCACACCTATTATTTAGCCCAAAGTAAGCATTATTAAGAGCTTGTGTTATGGATACTAGATAACGGAGAAATATTATAAATATCTGAAATATACTAAATAAAGATACAAACATCGTACATCGGACAATATCATACAACGACCTATCAGATACAATATTGAAATAGGCAGTAACTACTTCGAGACACGAACAATTGGAAACCTGTGGAGTTAAATAGGCGACTGATTGATAAGTAGACTAGCCAATATAGATGATTGTTTCAGATAACTTTTAGGAACAGACACTGAATCCTGTGAAAGGCACCGGATGACCATGTGCGGGATAGTAATAGTAATGAATATATAACTAACCAATTGCGAAATAATATTATTATCCATTATATAGGCACCTTCATGTATAACTAAAAAGAAATTTAAAATTCACATGCATCTGACTGTTACGAAAGTACATCTCACGGTAAAGGGCACTTAGTACGCGGTTTCGAGCGTCATTTTATATAAAAACAAGCCATTGGCGGCAGACGCACTCGCCAGGTGCAACCGACCGGTATCCATCAATATGGGGAGAAGAAATCAGAGTTAAAGAAAATTTACTCACTAGTAATATACATTATGAATTTTATGCGTCAGGAAAACCTTTTAGTCGCTTGATGTTTCGTCTAAGTTGTACGGACAGGAGCTTAATGTCCGCCCACTGAACGATATTACTTGCCAGAAGTTGCGCGTGCTCGTAGGTTGTTTAATGTCACCTAGTTTTTTATATCAGAAGCAGTATATTCAGCTAGTTGTAGCTTCTAAAAACACCAAATTGACCAGTATTTTATCTCTGAAAGAAAATATATAATCCAAACCATTTGCTGTTTTGAAAATTTAGAGTAATCGAGTAATAAGAAAAGTAGTAGGTCAAATTAGGGTAAATGTTCTGTATTGACAATTATATTATTAAAGAAGTTTCGCCATGGTTGGTCCCTGGATCTATTTTTTAAGTCAAATGCCTCCATGCTTCGAAGCCATGTTAAGCTTCTTATAGAGGGCTATAGCACCACGACGCTTGCCAACGGGAACCAATGGGAGAAATGCATGAGGAGTTAGGGCTTTTTAAAGTTTTCAGGTTAAATTCTTGGATTGGGTCTTATGTTTGTTTCTTTTTGTCTTCATTGTAATACGGAGTGGGTTTGGGACCCTGAAAGGACCAGGTGGCCATCTTGGTTCTGTCGTAAAGGCAGCGGGGATTTCCTTTCCGAGAAAGGACTTCGCTTAAAAATTTAGACATATAAAGTTAACTTCAGCATACTTAAGACTGATGGCTACTGTACTACCCCGCCATCAAGTAATATCTGCGGCTCAAAATATTTGACCATCTGACTATGTACTGGAGTAAATAGCTTTTATGTCTTTGATCTACGTTTCAAAAGATATAAGTTTATTTTCATCAGATCATCAGTTCTGTGATAACCGTTTTGTTTTAGAACTTCTGTTTTTAGAGTCACAGTGACAAGACAAGGCAACCAGTAAAGGCAATAAATTCAACGCAAGATACTGAAATGATTTTTGTTTTTACGTTACATAACAGATTCGACTGTACAAGGCTTCTACAAAGCTAGGTTCCCCGTTATCATTGAATTCTAGCATTGAATTTTGCAAGTACCCAAATATTACAATAATTAGAGATGGTGCCGATGGACTCGTGAGAAATGAACGGGCCAGGCGCCAGCCAGGAAGTGAAAGGTCAAATACAATATTATCCTCTTTTCTTTCACCAACTCATCTGCTCACTGCTAGAGCACACACAGCAGAAATTATCTTGGTTGCTATAAATACTTCTTAGAGTAGATAAGCAATAGCGGGCACTTCAAAAACTAATCAAAAAGTGTTACAAAAAAGGTTCGTCAATATTTTCCATGAAACAATTTTCACTCAATGTTTGTCAAAAATGAAGGAAACTTCAACCTGAAACAACACCGCCAATAACTACAGTTAAATACATCAGCAAGCACCATAGAACTAATATCCAAATATGTACGCAAAGTCGCCGTACAATCGACCACAATGGGATTAAAACCACAGCATATTTCTGGAACTGCTCGAAAAACAAGAAAAAGTGGAAATACAAAACCTACAATCGAGAAGAATTATTATGTCTGCTCCTTCCAGACGTGGTTAGTGCTCAAATGCCACCCTATTAATATATACATAAGGCCTACTTTGTAAAAACAATAAGAGAGTAGGGCGTATCTTGAACACATAAATCCGTGGTACACTACCAAGGGGTACTTCTAGACATATTTGTGTGCCAAAAGTAACTTGAATTGCCTTGGCACACTCAGGTAAGTAGTTAAATTGGATGTCTACTTAAACAGTTTACTGGTTAAATAATCATCATAATCAACAGAAAACTGCCTATAACCTGCTCACTAAAAATTTATGACGAGTTTAAATCACCACTTGTACTACCACGGTTAACGGACGAATATTTCTTCGCAAGAATGGAGGAGCTTAAGATTAGTAATTTAATTTAAGCAACTGGGTCAAACTTTTGCAAAGGGTGCTTTTTTTGTAATTTTAACTAAACTGCTAATCCAGAAAACAACTGTTATCCATTATCCTTATCACATAATAGCTATAAAGGCCTTCTCGAAGGATCTCCAACCCGATCGGTCCTGTGTTGCCTGCATCCATCGTTATTCTTGTGATAATATTTATTTGGCAATTTCAGATGATGACGGGGCGTTGTTGCCAATATTAGGCGGCTTAGCTTTGGGTGCTGGTCTTCTAGCGTTCTTCTATTTCTATGGATCGGGCAATGACAAAAACAATACAAGTAATAATAGAAGCAAGTCAAAGAAAGGTGACGATGAAAATACCTGTTTTCTCAGGATACAGCCTTCGAAACGAAAGTATTCGTTGGATGATTGTTACTGATACTTTGATGAGCTTTTGAACTGGTTCATTTTTAAGAATTTAGACTGAAAACTCATGACTCACAGAAAACTAGGACACGAAAATTCAAAATTGTTGAGGAAACAGAATCTAAAATGTCTGGACGTCCAGGTAAGTGATCAAACTTGTTCCATTTATTCGTTCGCTCCCTGACCAGCTCGCCAGCGCTCAACAGCAATATTATCTTATATGTCTAATTTATATGTACATACATTAACAATTAAATATTGATGATAAATAAGCGCCCGATCTGTGTGGCGGTTTGTTTACAAATACGAAGATTTGTACATTGTCACGTTATGAATACTATAAATCAATATAAGTATAATGTAAGTAGATTCAACGTCTCTCGCCAATAGTAGCCAAATACGGTCTCAATTTTTTTCAAATTGAGACCGTATTTGGCTATTATTATAAAATGCCAAACCAATCCTTTAATGTTCACAAAATTAATGAAGCTAAGATATCAAACAATATTTAGTTAATAAACTTAGCAACCTTAATCTTTTGACCTATTTACATAGTCAGTCAGTAAAATCTAAAGAAAATATTTTAAATGAAATCATTTTACTTTATAGCGTAATCAATGTTCATTTTTATGGTTCAATATATTCCGCTCTCTCACATTTTTAACAATGAATAATGATAACGATCAAGTAACCTCAATTATGACAGTTTTAAAGAAACCACAGACAATTTCAGAACGCACTTTAGGGAGGCGCTTCCTTGAAACTTTCATTTTAGGGCGTTTTAAAAATTATATACAACATTCTTAATATCACGTGATATGCCAGCTATCGCTTTTGTAATAATATTGTATTCAGATTCAGGCTCATTAGGATCTTTTGATAATTCAAATGATTCGAATAAGATATGACAATTACAGATGATAACAGAATAGGAGCCTGGCTGCCAATTTTTGGCGGAATAGCACTGGGCGCTGGGTTTCTAGCGTTACTCTACTACTACGGCACGAAGAGCCCCAAAAAATGCACAATGAAAGGCAATGATGATGAAGAGGGTTGCTGTATCAAGATAAATCCTGTAAAACGAAGATTCCCTCCTTAAAATGGCCTCTTTTTTATTGTTGATTTAAGTCAAAAATATCGGAAGATAAATAAACAAAAATAAGGTGTTTAAAAGAATTAGTGATATATAAAATTATGTAGGTTTAATAAAATTACTTTGTTTCGCAAGCACAAAAGGTTTTGAACTAGTTATTACCCCGATATGTGGTACCGAATCTGTTAAAACATAACATTCCTATATAAATGAATTTTTCAAAACAACTATTCCGAGAGAAAACTGTAAACAACTAAATGTAAACAAGAATAATCACTTTTGGAAATTTCTTTAGTTTTATTCAAAATTAATATGAGCTGTTAAGTTTTAGGATCAGTCGATCCTAAAACTTAAAATGGGATGGATTCCCTCCACCAACCTATCGTCCTACCTACCTTCATGATACGTTACGATACCTACATACGGACCGAATCATGGGGGAGAGTCGATGGGAGATCGTCAGATGGTGTGCCAGGAATGCGCAAACTCGTGCAGTGCTCCCCAATTATCATGGCTACTGATGATACACCAGGCCAAGCTCTGCTATGTGTAAACGTTCTAGCATGACTTCTCTGGCGTCAGCATACAGTGCACATTCCCATTGCACATGGTCTTGGCTCGCATTGACTCCATCCTCTCCACAGAGGCACTGTGCAGTCTCGCACAGGGCTAGTCTGTTAAGACGCTGCATGAAGCAACCGTCACTCGTGAGCATCTGCGAAACAACGTAGTCTGGTTCCACCCAGTTGTAAGAGAGCCCCTTTGAAATGTTGCGGAAGAAACTGTATAGCTCGCGGCCATCCTCACTCGCGTTGGGATGGATTTTCTCTAATAACTTAATATGGAAACCAGTCCATATGGACATAGGCAAGTGCTACAACATTACAAAGTACCAGTACAGCCGTGGCTACCGAGTATTATACCTATCTGTATTATAAACTTTCGTTTGCATTCAATTCATAATTTCCCTTGTTCACTAATTTCTAAATATGAATGTGATAATATTCAGTAGGTAGCAAACAACACTTCATACTTTCTACGAGTATGTTACGCCGGCCTGTAGTTGCTACGGGTCAAAGTTACGAGGCCGGGGATAAGACGATAATTTTATTTTTCACTTCTCCTTGATTTGATATTTAGAAAGATTTGTTCAATTTACGACCTTATTAAACAAGAAACTGTAGATATAGGCATCTTCTTATGTACCTTTTTAACTTGTTTATTATGAATTATATTTTTATTAATTTTTTTACTGTATAAGCTAGGGCAATAATAGGGGACGTTACATGAAATGCCAGCGTGAAATATTAAATTTATTTCTGTTACACAATATTATGTGTATTATAATGAATGGATTGAATTCATTATATGCACATATATCTTCCTAGATGCAATTAAAATAAAAAAAATCTGTAGTTAGGTGAACAAATAATTACACAAAAATTAATACAAGATAATTGTATTTGGAACCATCCTTCTCTTTTACCGCCATAAAATATAAATTAGCTTGGTGAACGTCACTGATACAAAATATATATGAATTAATAATAAATATATTAACTTATTTATAGTTACAATTCATCGGCTTCGTTGACGTCTACGAAACAAATTGTTTACTCCGATAAAATATGTCGTCGCCGAGGATTTTGTAGCAAAATTTTTATATTAGGATCGTTTCAAAGTCAAACTTCAATATGTTTTATACAAAATTTCAAATAATCATGTTACAGCAGGCAACCTACTTAGATAAGGAATCGTAGAGCTTTGTTCAATAAATTACGGCCGCTTACAACTAACATCATGAAATCAATCAATCAATGTAATTAAATCTAGTTTTAGCTCTAGATGTTACATTAGATTAAGGCTAAAATCGAAATCTCTGTCTGATTCACTACATTCACACATTTGCAAGTTGTAACCAATTCACCGTATGAGTGGCAGAACAAAATATTCTTAATTCGAAACAAAAAGCACAATCATTGCATGCACAACAAATTCGGCTTACATATTTAAAGAGTAAGTTTTAAAAAGATTACTTAAAGTAAGCACGTCACGCGTCAAATATAATATGTGCAGAACTCAAAAATATTTCTGTTAAAGTTTTTGCGGCGAATTTAATTGTTAAGAAAACAATACCGATTGTCCCATTAATATTGTGATACTCTTTGTAATACGTCTGCGTTTCAATAAAACAACCTGCTGAATTTATTGGTCATTACTTGTTTAACCGCTTAAATCTTTGTGCGCTAGCATAAAATTATACAAAATGTCTGGCGAGAGCGGGCAGCCTTAATCTCATTTCAAAATGAAAGTCAAACATTATACAATATGAAAAAAAGGCATTATATGTACATTTTGTCGTAGATCAGTATGATGTATGCTTAACCTTAGTTGCTCCAGAAAATTTGTCAATTCCTTGCAAATTGAGTCTGTAGATTATGATATATGAATATTAAAAATACAAAGCGAATAACCTATGACATATTTGTGTGAGATTTGTCTAACTTTACACTAGTAAATAAACAATAATAACAGCGATTTAGATAAAATATCTTTGATCTTATAATAGTTTAGTCAAAATTCTAAACCAAATGTGGATTGAATATCTTTAAGTATTAATACAATAATTTAATCAAATAAATAAGTAGTTATTAAACATAGCAGCATCATATTTAAAATACACATAAAAGTTACAACATTTAACTCTAAGGACCGACTGGCGTAACAACAGAATTGTCTCGTAGGTCAGTCCTTGTAAGTTTATTATATTTCTCTCTCTCTTCTGATTGGCTACTCAACATATATCGAATTACCAATCAAAATACAGCATGTGATTTAACAGAAAGTTTGTTAATTTTATAATTCTCATCATTGAAAAAAACAAAGAACTAAAAAGTACTTTTAATTATTGGGTTATGATAAAATTGAGGTCACCAGAGTTTTTGAAAAAGAGTTCTGTTTGGGAAAGATATCAGGGCGCGTCCATTAATTATTACGACTGTTGTTTAACGGGGGGAGGCATTCCTAGCAATTAATTTAAAAAGGTCTTACTACTTATATTGAAAACATGTCTCATCACTGAAATATGTTCTTCGTTTTGGTAGTTATATTCCCAACGCATTGGTTGGGAATATAACTTTTTTTTGAGGTGGGGGTTGAAAGATTGTCATAATTTATGGATGCGCTCGCATCTTTATAGCTATCACATCCCGTGAATAACTCGTGGTGCCCGTGGTGCCCGCACCCGTGAAACAATCGTCTAGTTATCAAGCGAGCGGTGGGTGTGCTAGCTTCCCTTGTATTTAAAATGTACACCACTAAAATATGAGTAGTATTTCTTACACAAACACGTCGGCGACGACACTAAGTACTAAAGCTAATGGCGTTACAGTGACTAACTTATCTCCACATACTTAGTTCAGCTCCACATTGTATCATGCTTCCTTTTAAAATAACCTGTGAATGAATTTTTGTGGATAAATAAAATTTCTCTAAAGTAAAAATTAATTAAAATTATAGGCGCATGTACACACTCATGTCCCACCTGGAGTCAACTAGTAAACATATTTTGTTTCATTATTATGATATAAATAAGATAACATTAAAACAATAATATTTGTCATTTTCCGTTAGTTATGGATTTTATAATATGGTATGGTACAAATTTTGACATATTGCACATGAATAATATGTCAAAATAAAAGGCCTCATAAACAAAACCAGCCTTAGATAAACCCCAACACAAGAGATGAGCAAACAAACACTGTTAGCGATAATGATTGCGACTTAACGGTTATTAAATGAGCTTTGATGATTTTAAATGGGTAAAAAAGCTGTTTAAAAAGAAAAAAAACAAGGACAGGCATACAAAAGAGAGTGCCCCAAGTCTTCAACAGCTATAGGTGTAGTACAATTGATGATTAGACAATCATTACTATAATAGGAATAAATAAAAAAAATTACTACTGCAACTTCCAACACATTGGACCAAGCTCCAAACATGTTTCTTCAATGTAAGAATTTATACTTAGTAATGGAACATATCCATAAAGGTAAATTGATCAAGATAAATAAGACAAACCTATCTTTGATGTTATTTCCTAGCTTGCAAAGCGTTTGAAAGCCAATCCATCGCCTGGTCAAGTCCTTCACCACGCACAGCTGACGTTTTAAAGATCTGGAAGGTGCGGTCACGCAGTGCGTCTAGGCCTAGCGCTTGATGCACTTCCGCCACTGTGAGGCAGCCCGCCATGTCTTGTTTATTTGCTAACACCACAAGAATTGCATTGGCTAGTTCCTCTTCCTGGAATCATGAGTTTAGAATTATTTCTATGGTTACTATTGCTTTAGCATTTCATTTCATGAGTACTGATGGGGACTATACATCATTAGGCCAGCAATGGATACTTAATGTGTACTAGCCATAATGACGGCCTTCTGGTCAAGTTGTAATTACCCTTGTCTACTGGGCCAGAGATACCGGGTTCAAATCCTGATAGGGGCAGATATTTATATGATGAATACAAATAATAATTATTCTTATGTATATTTCTAAAATTGATATACATATTACTATAAATTTTTTTCTATCTAGTATTCAAGCTCTTAACCCTTTAGGGATGGCTATTTTTTATATGGCGTATATAGACGCAAAAACGTATATTTATGTCTGCCATCCTTAAAGGGTTAATAATGCTTACTTTGGGCTAGATAATAGATGCAGTGTAAGGAATATTGTTATATTATATTATAATATAGCAATTGTTTTCAATTGTGTTTGAAAACTTGCATACAAAAGAATTAGTAGTATTAAGTAGATCATTACTACTTAATTGAAATTTGGGGTTCAGAAGTCAACACTGATTGATCTTTAACCCTTTTAATCTAATTATGTATTAATATATTAAACAATAATTAGTACTTATCATTACCATCTACTACATGTTTATCACATATTTCTATTGTTGGTATGCTGGTCAAACTTTCATTAGAAATAAACAGTGCATATCAATTACTTTATGTCATTTTTTTAAAACCATTTGTGTGTGCTTATTACAGTAATAACTATAACAAGCCATGAGTGCTTACATGTGTATTTAATATATTTCTAATATTTATAATCATGTTATCATGATTTTTCTTCCTTTATCTATTATCTACGACAAAAATCGTTCATGGTGCTAAATTTGGGTTTCATACACAGGCTACAATAACTGTTATTACATATTTTTTTGTGACACAAACATTTGAATACTTACTCTTAACATATGCACCAGTTCATCTTTAGATATTCCTATTCGATCTCTGTCAGCTGAATCTACCACATATATAATTGCATCTGTGTTCCCATAGTAACATCGCCAATATGGCCTGAAATACGATCAAAAACCATTACTTATTTGTTCCTCCATTAATAACCTTTGCATAGCTGTTTTATCTCAATTTTATTGTTAAGGAATAAAATTGGAGATAACGTTTAATGATAATATTAGACTAACCAACTTTCTTATATATAACCTACAAATGTAAATAAAAGCGAATGTCACCTAATACTGGTCTGACCGCCAAGATCCCAGACTTGGAATTTAAGGTTTTTGTATGTAACTTGCTCTACGTTGAACCCAATTGTCGGTATAGTGGTCACGACTTCCCCAACTTGAAGTTTGTACAATATAGTTGTCTTTCCGGCTCCGTCCAGACCTAGAATCAATATCCTCATTTCCCTAGCGCCTAGCAAGCCTCTAAAGTAACTGAACAGGCCACCTGCAAAATACACATACGTTTATAATCAATTAATGCCAATTCCAAGACAATTTAACACACTATCAACGAATAGAACACTTGCCCATTTTGTGATAATCTTAGTCTATTTTACAACATAAATGTTTATAACTAAGGAATGATAGGTCTCCCTCTTTTGAACATTCAAATGATCCTTTGTTTTGATGTTTTGTTTACACTGTAATACTTTAATATTAAATACTTTTTAATGATAAATAATGTACATTTTAGCTGGATAACACAACTGACCGACCATTTGACGTGTAACTCGATTAATTGTTGCCAGCTGAAAAAATAAATTTTCTAGTTTTAATATTTTTATTACAGTCGGAATAGAAGCATTTTAGCCATTAACTCGTTTTTTTTACAAATATTATAAAATTAATTTTTATTTCGTTGTCATTCTTACAAATAGGAAAACAAAATTTTTATTTAAAATGATCAATCTTAGAGAGAAAACAGCCTGAAAGAAAATAATAGCAATGCTTAGTAAAGACTAAATTGCGAAATGTAAAAGTGAAAGTTAAAATAATATCTTCGACCGAATGGTTTAATACTATGTATTTATTTTGAAAAATCTATACATTTTTTTTAATTGAAAACTGGCATAGAATAAAAGTCCCCCCGGCTCTTTTGTAAGAGAAAAAGAAAGAAATAAGAAAAGAGAAAGAAAGAAATTTATAAGATATTTTCATATAAGCTTTAGCTACTAAAATTATTCTTCGCCGAAGGCGCGACATATGAAGTGAAATAATAACTCTCAATAATATATATATGTCCTACTGCTGGCCACAGGCCTTCTCACATGGGTGAAAGATATGAGGAGTTTGCGGCATAATACCACAACGCAGAACCAATGCGGCATGGTGCGTGACATCGGTTGCCATAACAACTGGGACTAATGATGCTTTCTGAAGCAAGGAGAACGTCAAGATAATATTTTTGATTGGCCCATTTGGGGACCAACCATGGCGAAATTTGTTTTGTGTTCGTTATCGAAACCGAGCGTTAGCGTACGCCTACGCCTACGAGCTATTCAATGTGGTATGAAGCAGATTTATAACAAGAACAATATCGACGCCACTAAGTAAGTTTTGCAGAACTACTTAGATTTACTTTGGCCTTATTTTATAATCTAAATAAGGCAAAAATGAAGTCATCTGTCTTTTTAGGTGTATTATACTGAAAGAGTAGTACTGAACTTAAATTTAATTTAGTTCGTGCACTAGAGATCGGGGCCAATATTAAAAAAGTGTACTACCGTCCTTTAACTAAATATACATGTTATGATAAATAATAATAATATCAGGAAAGGCTAGGCTTTTAAGGCTATAAAGGCTTGAAATCCAGAGTCTCAGTTTATAATGATTTAAAAATAATTGTCAGTAGCTTTGGGGTATTGATATATTTAAAAAAAAAACCATTTTAAGTTTAATCTGTTTATTTTTTATATGATTCATGTAGATACGACTATCGATGACGTCTCGCGTGAAAATCGGACGTAATCTATGGCGTCCATTGTGATTAGTGACGTGCGCCCTCGCAGCCGAACCGAAACTCTTAAGTGAGAGGAACTCCGGCTGCGTATCCGTTTTGCGGTCTATTAAACTGTAGTTTGCTTTAATTATCTGTTAGATTGATCGATAATGGTTTACTTTGATTAATATCTTACGAACTACCTTGAACGAAATATTTCAGTTTGGGTATTACCATAATATTCAAAGCTTACTAAAAAATTAGCATCATCCACAAGGAATTAAGTTTTTTTTTATTATTGTCGTTTGTAAAAATCACGACGAATGTGCCTTATTACTGTTGTAATTATTTATATGAAGATATTTTGTTACTAAATTTGTAGATTAAATTATTATTTTATGCAAATATAACAAAATAGTTTCCTACCCATTCTTTCGTTTCATTTAATTTATGAATCAGGCAGGAAGAAAAGGTTGTTATGGGGCTTGTTGGTTTGCTTCAGCCTACCTTTATAGACTAAAGAGTATAATCTAAAGGTATTCAAATGATAAAGCGCGAGTTACTTTAACTGGTAAATCTTAATAACATAAAAATAATTTTAAAAATAAATAATAAAGATCACTAAGTTACTAAAATGATAAAATTAATTATAAATACGAATAATGGTTCAGTGATCATAAATGGTTATTAGGGCACGCTCTGCGCTAAAGGTACCTATCAACGTACCAAAATTATTATGTGCAAATTGCATAAAATGCAATTTACTAAGCTATACGTTTGAGTAGCACCGAACAACACTTGTATTTAGTATAGTACCTAACAAGTGGTGGATCTAAAACTGACCCTGTTTCTGAAATGGGTCCGCTGGATGTAGATTCAGTTCAAACATTATTAAAGCTTGCAGTGTTGTGTATAATAGGCTATCATCGTCGTTGCACTACATGAAACAATGTTGCTCAAGACTGTTTGAATATGAGGAGTTGTCAAATCTTTTGTTTTGATAACGGCGCGTGAACTAGCTAGAAAAAATATTAAAAACATGACTGACATTGTTTCACATTCAACTCATAGTGAAAAAAATCTTTAATTCAACATTTCTTTAGTTTATTGATGCGGTCGGCGCAGAGTACTGTATTGTCCTGTATTATCCTGTATTAAACTAGAGCCAAAAATCAGTAATCAAACTTTGATCACTACTTAGCAAAACGATGATTCTAAAACTTAAGCTGTTTATACAGTGCTATGAAACAGAACTTCGTTTATTTTAAAGTATCTTTTTCATTTATTACAGAATTACTTCAAATAGAACTTTACTAAACTACGTTTTATTAACTTATTTCTTGGTTTCAATATTACTTTGCTCCGACCGCATTACTAATGCCAAAGAAATTCTTAATTCTTATTAAAGAATTAAGAATTTCTAAAGATTATTTTTAAAATATGTTTTATGCTAAGACATAAATTATTATTCATGTCTTAGCATAAAAAACAGTATCATTTGGAAATATATTAAAAAAAAATATTTTTCAGAACTAACCTTTTTACGACATTTTTGAGTTTGTTTTTTTTTCTATGTTTTCTATGTAAGTTTTCTTTTCTATGTAAAGTGTTATTATTACCCGGCATGGGATTCATTATCATCGCCTTTCTCTAATATTAAAAGCAATAAAAAAATGGTTACAACAATGAACCAATAGTACATACCTATTACGTTAATCCTCGCTATTTTAGTGGGCGTGATAATGGTTATCATATAAGTGACATTATATGACCTATCTCCTTGCTTGACGTTCTCTGACACTAAAATATCGACAGTTTTTCAGAATATCATATGCAATTCGCGATTGAAAGACATAAGAAATTATGTCAAAGATACTGAATATGGAAAACTTCTAACAAGTGAGAATAATGACGTAAGACCAGTCAATATGTCCGCGGATGATTCCGCGTATCAGCGGTGCTATCTATGTTCGCTAACAATCAAATAAATCTCCACAAACCACGTATTTCTTAGGAAATTCGATACAAAAGCTGCCTTAAATGATGCGGTGGTTCTTTAGGTTCTACGAAATGCACATTTTAAGGAAATCGCCCTGTATAATATTACTCATTTTGACGTAGTTACGGATCTCAGACGGCGTCTAGACGGCGCAAAATGACGGTGTAGACAATACTTAGAATATAATAATATGAATAATAGGACTACATATATTTGACAATAGTTTTAAGCATAGCTTCTATAATAATGCCCCTGTGGTGTATTTCTTCCAACCATAGAACTAGAGATGAACCCGCGCGGTGCTTGGTTTGTGCTGAATTAAGGCTTCTTCTAAGTCCAAATGGCCATCTTACGTAAATCTGCTACCATAAGTACAATAAGGTTTAAAGCATCGTGGGTTGAAGCAGTTGTAGCTTGCGTCCATCTTCGGCCTTGCTTACTTACCATCAAGTTTAGAACCAGACCTAGGCTGGTTAAAAATAATTAAAAAAAAGTAAGAACATAAATTGTTAAATAAATAAACATCCACAGAACATATTATATAACCTTTTTTGTTAATAAATATCTTCTATATGATTTTTCAACTCCAAAGTTTATTTTCATTTTTAGCCATTATCACAGCAAGCTCGATTGAACTGAAAAATTAAATACAATTATAGTAAAATGTAGAAATAGAGAAACATCTTTTGTAAATGTTATAAAATGTATTGACCTGTCTCTATATGTGATGGAACATCAAAGCTGTTGTGTTACCATTCAAATCAAGTACGCGGAACAGAATAATAAGAACAGAAATCTCGAGATGTGAGTGTGAGACGAGAGTATAAGTGTGATGATTGAGATTGAGTGAATATTTAATAACAATAAACATAGGAACTTGTTAATACTGGTGTTCCGATTGATGTTTTAACTTTAATTAAAAAATTATATAGCTGTTCGTTAGTGTCGTTAAAACTCTGCTTAGCTTGACTGATTTGCATATATTTTATTCTGTTTTGTATTATTTAATTCAGGGATGATTTAAAAAAACAGTTATAACAAAGAATACTTTAAAGAAAAGCCAAAAAAAATATTGTTATTAAAATAGTATGAAAAATCTAACTAACATGATAAACATTAAAACCAGTCATTTCTTCCATCGCTATTACGGGTTTATTTAATAGATGGCGTTAGTGGTAGTTTCTAGGTAATATGTACGTACACCGTATTCTTAATTATAATAATGCATCAATCCACTCCGATAAGTATGTCTTTGTTGAATAAAGAATCCAATCGGAGTTAAATATTTAAGCTTTTAAAATTCATTTTTTTATCTGATACAAACACCTAAGCTAGTAGATAGATTGGAAAATCGTTTATTAAATTTTTATTTTTTTTTCTCCCCGTTAGCTATCGTGCCTTTTAACATGGCGGTTTTACATTAGAACTTGTAGTTTTACATTAACTCTTCAGCTGTCAAATTCTATGCAAACGACAGCGATATAAAGTCCATTACAATACCTACAATTACAACAGAGGCGCCACTGTCTCTTACATACAATTTGACAGCAGACGACAAACACGATCGGGAAGGTTCAATTCGATCGTAACTCACACTAGAGGTACTCTATCAGGTTTTTTATCTTTGAGTTGAGACCTTACATTTCTGCTGGACCTACAGTCGCTCTGAATTTAAATTTTATTTTCAATTTCAATGTTATTAAATAGGTCTGATATGTTACACATATTTCCGATAATCGCGTGCCTCAGATAACGATTACGACCGATTATCGGCCATCAAATGAAATCTTTGTTATCGTCTGTTGCACTGTTATCATTGAAATGTCGTCGCCACGATTTTCAACGGGATTTTACCTTTTCCTGGCGTTACAATCTTGATTTTCGTCATGTGCATTTTTTCTATGACGCAGAGAGAGAGAGAGGAAAAGTACAACTACATATAAATATAAGGACATTACAGTTAAATGGAATAACATATTTATGAACCTACCCTAATTTGATATAATATTAGTTACTGACTACTTACACTTATTTAGATTCGGAAGATATTTTCCTCCTGCATCTTCAAGTACTAAGTTGGTTATTAACCTCAAATTAGCCTTATATAATACAAATTATGAGTCACAAACAATTGGAACTATTTTTAATAATTTACAAGTTCAAAAGATAGCCTGAGGCCAGGGGTCGATAACTTCGCGATTGTTAATGGAACTTTTTTCCTTAAACGTCACGGCTTTGGGCGAATTCTTTAATACCATGGCAACATGATGAAGACGTCATTGTCATTGGAAATATCACTGATAATCTTGTAGGTATTTTTGCACTCATCATGTAACTGATAAATGTTAATATGTTATTATAAGGGGCACTTTTATTCAATTTTAATTTGCTGTTGGTATTTATTATGTTATCAATTTTATTTATGACTGAGTTTTTTTTATTAAAAAGCATAAATGTTAAATAGGACAACAACCAAAAATGATTCTCCATATGAATAAGCGGCGTATGCGAAACGATTCATGATATTTCATACGAAATACCTTTACTTTTGAAATGAAATTTATAAAATGAGAAAAATTTAGAATTGTTTGGTCCAGTATTAAAACCGTGCGATTTTCATTTTCATTTCAATTTGTATTTGTCTTATATTTTCTTGTTTTAATATAAACTAAATTAAGCAATTCTTTTTATTTATAAATAAGTTTTATTTCACCGATTGATTGTATATTATTTATAAGTCAAACAAATATATTACTATAAACTTCACTGTAGATTAAAGCTTCATGATGAAGGAGTTAGCTTTATCTTAATAATTAAAAATCTTGATGTAGAGAATGATATTTTATCGCATTCAATTTTAATGAAAGTGTTAAATAGTTAAATGTTTTCGATAAAAACTAAAATGATCTCATTTCAGTCACATCCGGATTCAATATATAACTTTTTGTCAACAAAAGTCAAATGATTTATGCATGCCAAGACAGACGTTACAGATTGTAGTGCAAGACCTATTAGTAACATTTTTTGTCTCTAGTTTCATCTTAAAATATGAGTACCGTCAGTCTTAGTCATAAGATCATCAGGCGGTTCTCTGAAGTGATCAAGGCTTCATACAAAAATTAATGTCTGAATGGAAAGTCCCAAGCCATTGTTATCTTTCTCAATGATTCGCTATGAATTCGTTTGTCTGCCGCATGTAGAGGTTCACTGTCCGGGTTGACTATTGCATGTAATATTTATTATATTATGCGTGCATCACTATCTACATGATTTCACAAATCATTTTGTTGCAATATAAAAGTTGAAGTTCGAGTAAGACCAAATATTGAGCTTAAAATAATTTCCGTGTACGTATTCCCTCCTTCTTACAACATGGGTTCCTTTAAAAGAGGCGTGAAAAAGCACTTTTTGGGCCGGCAAGGTGAGGGTGGCTAGGGCAGTATGTCACATGTTTCACTAGCTATCGTCACATGGACTCCTCTACTGCTTATCATCAGACGGTGTCGAGTCATCTGCTGAGCTTTATGGTTCCGACTTCGAGACGGAAGGAGTTCTTTTATAAAACAATTTCATGCTAATTGTTTCAATTTCTTTTCCATGTATTCTAGGTGTGTGTCAATATTTATTATTATTTTAGTAATATTATAAATTTTAAAATTATAACGCTGAAAACGAGCGGAGTGTAATGATAGAAATAATTAATAAATAACTCGCTTTAAATTGCATTAGAGCTTTACTCTAATTCGTTTGCAAGACATTTTTACGATAATAGTTAAATAACAAAACACAAACGTAGCCTAGCAACGGACTGTAAACAAGAAAACATTAAGAAAAGTATAAAACAAAATAGTTTGTATGTTGGCGTCTAGTCGCCAACCCCAGCTTAATTTTATCAAGCAATCCTTTTGTTGATACGACATTATTACCTGTCACTAATTTCTGTTACAGTTAAATTAAACTAATATAGAATGATGTTTATCGAAAAGACTTAAGTATTTCAATATATTTTATAAATAGTGCGTCTTATTGATATATCTATAAAGTTGCTTAGAAAACTGTGTTGTTCGTTCTTTAATATTAGTTTGATGACTCAATGTACTCTTGAAATAATGTACTAATGAGATTTAACTATTTCTGTATGTGCTGAAGAAATTAAAAGAAATTCATATTGGCCCCGATTCCGTTATGCACGAACTAAATTAAATTTAAGTTCGGTACTTCTCTTTCAGTGTAATAAAACTAGAAAAGGACAGATAACCTGTGACGTCACTTGACGTTTCTGAAATGGCGACTCTTAAGCATTTTTGCCTTATTTTAATAAGTGAGTGGATTGTCTAAGAGTAAACTAACTTCACGTTCTTTAAAGTAATTTTATATCGTATTCAATTGGAGGAAAGAGATGTGAATAACTTACATTAAATTTAATCCGTGCACAACGGAAAATCTTTGTATATATGGGTAATAAATTATAAATACATTCTAAGTGAACCGGCTTCCAAAGCCATGAGTCATTTCACTGAGACAATATAGGTATAATAAGTTTGGTGAAACTCTTTTTAAAAATATATTTGTATTGGCAGATGAATGCCAATTGTTTTTGTGAAATAAAGAATATTCTACCTTTCTATAACTCTTTCTATTTTTTATAAAAAGCTCAGCAAATGACACTACCTGTAGAGTCCATATGTGAAGATAGCTAGTGCAGCATGCGACATACTGCCCTAGCCACCCTCCCCTTACCGGCCCAAAAAGTGTTTTTAAAGGAACCCATGTTGTATGAAGGAGGGAATACGTGTGCCGGTAAGGAATTCCACGCTCTAGCTGTTCGACAGAGAAAAGAGTCACGAAATCTCTTTGTGCGCAGAGTAGACGTGGCGACTTGGCGGCGTAGTTTACAACGTCTCTCATCTATTTTATCAAATTTACTCCAGGCACAAAACTTATAATGATAATAAAATTATTGCAATACATTAGAAGTTTTTAAAAGTAGGTAAATGTGAGGGTCTACTCCGAAAATCGAAACACGTAAATGAGATATCGTATTTAGACAGGTTTTTTAAAGTTATTTACCTACATCGAGAAGTGTCCCGTTGTTTCGTTTTCATATTTTGCATTCAAAAGTCCTTGTATACATTTGTTTAAATCACTAGAAGTGGACGAAATAAAATGGAACCTGAGCGGGGCGTCCTTATTATTAATGTTTAATACATATGTTTCTATGATCAATTAATTTAAACCATATTACACCAAATACAAATAAAAATAAAAGTATACAATAGTAGATGATGATATGCAGAGGACGACTCGTCTTAGATTTTAATGCAATATTCATTTTTGTTTCATCTGTCATCTTCCTTGTCCAGGTCTGGTGGACAGCCAGCCTTATAGTACCTACGTGACGCTGCGCACGCGACTCTACTCTCCGCTTACAGCTGTCTACACGAATTTGACAAGCCTCTTGTTCTCGTGACGTCAAATACATTATCTATACTCACGAACCAACAAACAAAGAAATTAAGTGTAGCTAATAATAATAAAAATATATTTAATCTTAAGATAGAGGAATAAAGGTGATACAGGTATTTGGTTCATATCCATGAACAGATTGAAAGGTGGGTTAACGCCTGGTTTCAATATTGTATGTACATATTGGCATACCACACTTTAGTGAACAAGAACGTTCCATCTCTATTTAGGAAGAAAATAAGGTTAATCTTTAGTAAGCTTACTTTAACTAATAATTAAACCGGCAGTAAGAAATCTTCGAATCATTTAAGCATCGTTGTTAAAAAATGTGGCAAACCATCAAGCGTTGGTCACACATTCTTCATGTTGTAAATATAGAGATACTTCTATGGGACAATAAGGAACTTTATCAATGACACAGATTAACCTTCGAATATGCTAAGTTGTTTCCATAAATAATAAAAGTGAAGCTTTGACACCAAAAATGGTTCTAAGTGGATAATTTCTTTTTTGTTTCTTAAATTAAATTCGTTTTAAAGTCGGTTTATAGCTTTGGTTAAAACTGTATTGTCACAATTTTCAATGGCGTGTTTTAAGTAATTCTTATTAATATTTGGAGAAGTTCATAAAATTTGACGTTTAAATATTGACTTTATGCGGATAGGTCTTTTTTGTATTTTTTTAGCACGGCGTCAACTATAGGAGTATGTGGGATTCGTGGTAAAGGTTCCCCCATTTCCCACTAAACATGAGGATCTTTTGTGGGAAATCACAGAGAGGTCTGAGCTGACCACCATTGTGCATGTGTATTGCACCGGGTTGCCGCCTGCATCTGTGCGTTTTCGATATAAGACCTTTTTTTATTTTTTCAGCCTGTGCAGCTACTTCTAATTGCAATGGAAAATATCAAAACGGCTCATCTGTCTTTCTACTTCATAGAGGCTTCCTGCTAGTTAGTGTGATTCGAACATTCTTTTAGATTCATATTTGTTTTTTAAAAGGCCACAGCCTGCGTCTCTCCTGGTGGTTACGGGAAGCGGTTACCGTAAATTAGAGATAAAAGCAGTGGTACTACACTATCTGCTCACACGTTACACCTGTTTTATTAAGAATAATATATTGTAGTCGATTGTTGAATAGATTTACTAAACCCTTGAAACGTAGGCTATTGAAGGTTGTTTCTTATTTACTTTATTGCACAAATGTTGGACTTATAACCTTAACTAAACAGATATTTCTAAAAGCAGTTGAAAATAAGTATAAAAACCCACAAAATTAGTATACCAATGTTATTTATATTTTTTGTTCAGTAATTACTTAATAATTTAAAGGATTGATAGTCATTATATACCAGCAAATAATAATTACCTTCTATTTTTGCATTTTGTGATCATATTTTTAAGGTACTATCAAAGAATCTTAGGATTTTTGGTTACGATGACCGTTCACACTTGCTTCTGCACTAATTCTATTACTGTGCATGGAGTTGGTTGCCATTTTTACAAGATCCTTATCTCTGTGGTAAAATCGCAGACCACTTTATCATCACCAATGAATGGTACCTACTACGAAAGGCGGTCTACCACAAGTGAAGCATGCAGGATGCATGTTCTGTTGAGGAGAACTCGAAGCTTCTTGACTTTTCTGGCAATGGACATCTTAAAGATATAACTACGCCCAGGTAAGAAGTATGCCTAAAAACTGTAGAAAATTATAATGAAGTAATAATTAATAATCATGTTATAATTAAGTATGTAAGCCACTTAACTTTTAACTTGTACCAAGCTTATCAGAATTTGAAACAAAATTCTTTCTATATTATTTTATAATACATTGATTTTCTGTTATTCGTTTATGTAATAACTATATTGAATACATTTTAATTTTGTATAAACATATTTACAGGTCAAATATAGAATTGTCATTTTAGAACACCTTATCACTAACCTGAAAAGAGAAATTCGTATTGAGTGATTTTTTTTAATATAAAGCTCAGCAAATGACTCGTCATCACCTGATGATAAGCAGTAGAGGAGTTCATATGTGAAGATACCTAGTACAGCATGTCACATACTGCCCTAGCCACCCTCACCTTGCCGGCCCAAAAAGTACTTTTTCATGTCTATTTTAAAGGAGCCCATGTGAACCCAAATGACTGCCTAATTACGTATATATTCATAATCTATTCCAATTACCTACCCATTTATAAAACAGGACCTTAATTATACTTACTTTGTGTTGTATTCAATATATAGAAATAATAGCCACTATTATAGCAAGTTGATAGTTAAATAATCTTTTAATAAAAAAATAATGAGATTATTTCTATTGCCGTGCACAAATATCATTGTTCTTCTGAATAAGACGTCACTAGAAAATTAAATAAGCTTCGAATAGCGAAAACATATTGTAATTCATCTACTAAAGATCTTTACGTGACCAAAAAATTACTATTTCGATTCAAGACGACAAAAAACATTTGTTTGACGTCATATTAGATACAACAAGATGTATTGTTTCAAAACTACGCTGTATTTGTTGGCAAGTCCGTAATTCGAGTGAAAAATTACCTAAGCGTACTTTTGGCTCTAAGGCAGACGGACTGTCAGACTGCTTGGCTTTTCGAGATAATGTCTGTTCCCATTTGGCAGCGATAATAAGTCGACTTCTTGTAATGATTTCCAGCTAAATTACGCAGGAATCGGTCAAGTGTGCCTGTGATCAACGGTCAAGTAATCAATTTGGATTATGATTAAATAAATAAAAATTTTGAATAATTAAAATAAAACAAGCGAACAAATCAAAAACAACAAAGATTAAATAGAGATACATCGATTAATTATAAAGTAGGTTTACCAGTTATGTGAAGCTACCAAAATAATAAAATTAAGATTCCACACAAACGATTCAAAAGACCATTTTGTAATATATGGTGAAGTTTTTAAAATTTGGAGATTTTTACAGAGAAGGCAGAATTAAATAGGTATAGTTGCAGAACCCTAAAACCTATGAAACATATATTAAGGTCAAATGACCGAATTTCCATTTATTTCGCTTTTAAATGGCTGGTCGCCAAGATATTTCGTAAGAAAGGTAAGAAAGTGGTAATTTTCCACTTTGGCTGAGCACTGCCACATTGTTATGTAAAAAAAGTTAAACAAACTGATTTTCCGAGTTGAAATAAAAGCCAAGAGGTACCTCATTAGGAAAAAATAGCATGAAATCACTTTGATACTTCAGGTATCCAGAATGATACCTGACAGGAGATGTTGTGTCGTGACTAGATGGTGTTTGCTCGGGGATCGCCGACTTGCTATCAACAAAATACAATATCTTGTTGGCTTTTGTAAGCGTAATTCAGGCTTCACATTACGTATTGTGACGTTTCAATGACGTGTCTCGGCTCAGTGCTTACATTGTAAGACTTTTCACTAGTAGTAATTAAAATCATTTATTTATTAGTGATACTCAGATGCATTTTAGATGACAAATTAGAAAATAAATAAGCGGGAGCAGTGATCGGCCTAACTGGCATATAAATGGTTCAGTTTATAATTATCAATATTAAAAATAATCATAAATGTTGTATTAAGTGTTTAATTATTAAGAATATTAGCAATGTCAAAATTAAAATTAAATGATTGAGAGAAAAATTAATATTGGAGGTTTTGATAATATTTGAGAATTTGTCGTGTTTACTACTTAAAGTCAAAGTCAAAATACATTTGTATAGTGGTACATTACAGACTCTTATGAAAGTCAAGATTGAAGAATAAATTATAATACTTAAAAGCATTGAGTTATTAGCTTAATATTATTAATATTAGTTAAAATAATACAATCCAATTAAAATAAACTTCCAGCAAGTTATTTAATTTTATATTTACAATTTTACAGCCATTACTAGATTTATTTTACTGGATATAGTTATTATAGTAGAATAGAATAGAATAGAATATATCTTTATTGTACATCAGCCAATTCAAGAAAAGAAATACACAGGGAACAATTAAGTAATTATTTATAAATAAATAGAACTAACTAGTAGAATGTAGAATTAACTAGTTATGAAGAAGGAAGTTATATATGTCGTATTGGGAGTTGTTACAAAATCTTATGAAATATACTAAATATGACACCTGTATTTGTTCAAAGCAAGACGTAATCTCTTTTGTTGACTGGATCAATAGTTATCTGTTATTACTATAAAAATACGTCATAAGGTTGCCTTTTAACCACAAGTTAGTAACGGCACCATGACGGTCACTCGATCGTACCGACAAAATTAAATATTGGTTTAACTGAAAATGTTTCGAATAACTTGTAATCGATATATTCTTTCGTTCCAAATCTTATAATCTTACGGGACTTCAAATAAGAATTATTCTTTTTCTTTCTTCTCTTGAAGCACAGGAGTTTCTGCCGTAATACTACCAAGCTCGCCTATCGTGCTGGCTGGTGTGTCAGTTATATATGTATTGTTCTGTTTTAGGAACTTCAAGTTAGTTGATACTTGGAGGATTCGTATACAACAAAATTATGGTCTATGACTCCTCTTAATTATTTAACTTAAGGCTGCCGTACGGCACACCTGATCCTAAGAAGTATCATACTTTGGGAAAATCAAGAAACGTTTACAAGCCCCTCGTTTCTCGTTACTCGAAGCTATACGTGATCTTGTATAGCTATTTAAATTTAATAACTTTTGGAATATAAAAGTATTGACAACAAAAATTGACATAATAAGTTTTGCCACCTCCCTGGTCTACTGGTTGAGATTAAATACCTGAAATTTCCTGTTCAGTTTGTTTGGTGGTAGGGCTTCTAAACAGGATAGTTTTGTTCCAGCAGTTTGGGGTAAGATTGATAGTTCCTCTGTGTTTGGCGAAACTGGATATAGCTTGCTTCCATCTTCGGTATTATAACAACATTTAGATTAGACAAAAGCTAAGAGTTGTCCTGTACATAATAATAAAATAGTTCTTAAAAGTATCCGGCTGCAGCATACTTTCAGATCTGTTATAGTCTGTCTGTTATATACATTGTTACATTATTCAGATGATATATGCAAACATGCATACTTCAAGGTATCGCGTGGTCGGTCCCATTGTTAATAATTAGCTAATCATGTAGAAAGAGGATGTAGTTGGATGACGAGCTCAGAAATAGAAGTTTCATCAGATTTTTTTATCGATTAAAAACAAATTTAAGATTAAGTATTTGTACAGTCCAATCGAGTGTATCGGCGTATCGTTACCAGTTCCTGCCTTTAAATATGAGATTGTGTTCATACGATAATAATGTGATTAGTAATTAATTTAATTTGTTGAGCCACACTATACTCCCAGGAACTTTGAGATAGTTTAAACCAAATTTGTCTGGATTGTACGGTTTGAGTTGTTACCAAAGTATCAGAAATATGATTATTACTTCTCCAGCAGCAAGCACGTTATGTAACTTGCTGGTAAAGATTCGTGGTAGATGTGTTTTTATGTCAAAGAATGCCAAAGAAGCAGACAGCCCACTGATAGTGTGTGGTAATTATTAGTATGAACAATATCTGGTGTATTGATATTCTATAAACAGATGTTAATGCCTACGAAGCCCTGTAACCACTGGTTGTTTCCTTACACACCAAAACATACCACAAACGTTACCAGGACCCTGCAAGCTAGTCCACCACCTACTAAAATGTAAGCAGAGACAAGTTAAGAAGAATGTAGTGCTTACAAAAATAAAGCTGAAAAACGGTACTACTTGAACTAAATACTTGTACTTGTGTTAGTCTTCAGTTCATGGAACTCCAAGATCCACATAGAATTAATAACATTTTATTAGAATGACGAAATTGAATAATCTTTTAAAAAGATTTATTATACCTTATAGTTGGTAGGACTTGAAGCTGTTTAGAGTATTGAGTTATAATCAACTCACAATCTAGCAATAACCCATAAGGTCAATGATCTCTAGGTGATTTCTTGGAAATCAACCATGGAGGGCTAATCTGTCAAGCCGCACAATCCAGAAACAATTGAATTTTAACTCTCTTGATATTCCCGGGAGTTATTTTATTAGATAAACATGTTTCATAATAATAGAGAGCTTTTTCTCTCTAAGTATCTGATTAAAAATAAATTATTTTTTTTTAATCAGATTTTTTTATTTTAAAGTAATTTGTTTATTTGCCTTCACTCTACATTTTTGTACATTAAGTTCACATGTGAGGATTAGGTTAATATAATAATGTGGTTATATATCCACATTATTGTCAATTTTATCTAACATTGTCTATTTGCGGCTTAATCTGGCTAATCTTGTAACGGTTTGTCATTAAGTGTCAATTTATTTTGCAATATGCTTAAATTATTAATGAGCTTAGTCAATTTGATCTTTATTACATTAACATATATTTTAATTTATATTCTGCTGTTATATTTAAGATCAACTTTAATGTCAAGTAATATTAATAGCTTATACCTATTTTGTTTTTAATAAACAATCCATCTTGTCGTTTTTTATCATTTCATTTTATGTAATTCAACAAATACACTACTAAAACTAGAAGAATAACATTCATCATTAACAATAATAACGAATGACACTACCTAAGAGGTACTAAATATATGGTACATGGTACTAAAAGGTACTTCTTTAAGTATTTTTTCTGTAGTGAGTTAGTCGAGCTTCAGAATATCCATAAAAAAGGCTTTTTAAGTTCAGGCGTTTTAACAGTTAATCCATTATCATATAAATAACGCTTAAGCTAAGAATACCGTGAATGGCGAATAAAATAAATTGTTCTATATCAGCGGTCTTTCTATTTTTAACAAAATCGCAAAGCAAAATTAATCAGTCCCTATAAACATGATCACGTACCAATCAGCCAACATTCAGACAAAATTTATTATATCTGATATGTAGTAACTTAACAGATTATACAGCTGCAGTATAGTTTAACTGATTCAATATAATAGGATTGGTAATTTACCTAGCAACACATTTAATATCTTACGCCATACCACAAAATATAAAATCATTTAATAATAATATTGTGCTATTCATCACCCTGTATCTAAATATAGATCATTCTACTTTTCGGTATTCTCAGATAAGTCATCCTATATTTAACCATGACCTCGATTTTTGTCGATAAGTAATTAATATATTGTGTACACATATATATATAACTTTACACGGATTCAGTACAATTATGAGTTAGAATTTTGTTTTAGAATAGCAAGATTCATTAGTACAACACATTTTTACATGTAACGACTACAAAAATAAAGGTGAGCAAGTATAAAAAAAATTATAATTTAAAATCATTAATAAAAAAATAATGATTGTACGCTATAGGGATAACTTTAAATTCTCGGAACTGGATAATTAATTGAATATTGTGAGATTTCCTTTAGAACTATTTACTGTCAGTTCTTATGAACCATACAGTTGTTGGATACCGCTTCATATCGTGCGGTTTATTGTAACCCCGGTAACGCTGTAAAGGCCATCTGCGGCCAACAGCATTGGACAGTCAAAAAAAACTCAAGAAGTATTTAAGTCTAAACCATTTTTTTAAATACCAAAGACTAAATTACTTTTATACATTGTATGCGTTTGTAAGTAGTTTGTATAGGTCTTTGCTTTTTTTTTCTCGACGAGGAATCCGATTACGGACCTATCCACCAGTGGCTATGTGGTGGACGTGTGTGGGGCTCGCCCAGTACCTGAGCACTGGGAATACCCACTAAAACCCCGGTAGCTCCATTGCCCCTGGCGAGGGTGAACTGGGTTCTGAGTAATTCACCAGTCCACCCTCAGGCAGAAGTAGGTCTTTGCCTATGTTTTCTTGAACATGCAATCTGTAAACACCTAAATGAATATACAATTATTATAGACTCTACCAAATTTGAACATATGAATATATTAAGAACTGGAAATCTTTACTTGGTTCTGTGCTAAAAAGGTTAGCGATGCAGGTCGCCAGTAAAAGATATCGTATTTACTCTTAATATACTGATTGTAAATTATTTTAAAACAGCTATTTACCGCATAGCATCAATGTGGGGATCTCCGTAAGAGGAAAACTAATGAAAATTTGAATTCATAAGCGTGTGAGAATCGAACGTGGAAAAAATAATTTACCGTTTTTAATGCTTTGCAAAGATATTTGTGATAACTAAGTTTAAAGGAAAAAATTTCAAGCAATATTTTTTTATATTGGATTTGTCTGTTTATTATCTAAAATAAATATCATACAGATATATGTTATTCTTTCCTTTACTAGATATTAAATTATATGGCCTTTTTTTTTAAAACCAATTCAATTTGAATTTAAATTCAAAAATTTCTTGCATGAGCATAAGTATTTTTCGTTTTAATTGTTCCAGCAAGTAAATAAATTCAAAATCAAAGAAATCTATCAATTTTAAGGACACATTCATTAAAATTGATAGACCCAACAATTTGTTACAAAAATCTAGGACAAGACATTTCATAACTTTCACCAGCTGATGCAACTTTTACGTTAGCAGTGTCACACCCGGTCTGATATACTCCGAGAGATAGGAAGCGTCTCGAAAAAAGTAAAAGGCATAATTTAATGTATTCGCCTACTTTCTCAATAATATTACCTACCTATCCTATTCTATTCAAAACTCTTCTATTTAACGTTCTTCGTTCTTTTATGTACGTCTAGATTACTTTAGTAGAATAACATTACACAGGTGGTTATTTACTAAAATATTGCTTCATAGGTCCCGTTATCAGAAATACATTTAGTCAATTATCAGACTAATAGCAATTCTTAAAACAAATGGAATATTTTTGACAATAGCGCTATTACTTACAATATAATTTACTAAGGTATCATTAGTTAAGCCAATACTCTCTAGATACAAATTAAAAAATAATGTACTCTTATTTGCAAAATATAAAACAATAGTTATAATACTTTATTTATAATTATTTATGGTTCCAATTTAAACTATCCTCTTCAAAGATCAATTTGTAATTATATCTGCTTTTAAATGCAGAAATCCAACCTCATTAGCTTTAACAAAATAAAATTTCCGGTAGTGTAAAATTTATATATTTTTATGTTTTAAAAGTTATACAGAAAATAGAATTTTGATACGAGATTTTTCTTTTGTATATAAGTATACTTGTCTTTCCAAAAGTACATATTTCTCGCTTAAGTAAATTCACTAATAAAAATATCACAAATTAAAAATACAACTCGTATAGACGTATTTTATATATTGCCGTAAATTTCCTTATAGCACGCACGGCAAGGCCGTCATCGCGGCAATATTAAATCATCGTTCGTTACGTAAGTGCACGTCAGCTCCTAGTCTATTCCCGGTGTGCGCGCGAGTCAGCAGACTGATGACCGTGGCACGTTCCGACCACGTGCCACGGTCATTGCGACGAGCGCAGATATAAAACGTTACATGTCCACAAACGAGGAAAACGTTTTATTTCATGAGCGTTGAAGTTAAAATTAGCGAACACGTTAATAAATGGCACTTTTGAAGAAAAGTGAACTCTATTTAATGGATGTTAGAGTGTAATTTTGTTTGACGCTTCAAATTGGACATAGAATATTAAATTCGAGTACAGTGTTGTAGGAAGCGTGGAATTTCATTCATGAAAGTACAAACGAGGTCTCGTTATCACGTACTCGTAGTATAGGCGTAGTATGAATGGTCAGATAACAGGTTACGTAGGTACATACTTGGAGATAAGAGAGATTTTACTTGTTATCTAGGTGTGCGACCCGATGCCGGTACTATTGACATCTACGGCTTCATATGAATGATTTTTTTGTAATGTTGAACTTATTATTCAACTGGCTTTACGAGGACCTCATATTGATAAGTTACCGTAGCCTACAGACACTGCTGACAACAGGTTTTAGACAAGATATTTATAGACACTCGCTATTGTACAGGCTTTGACATAATCCGTCTATCAGCTTAATGTGAAATGGAATCCTTTTTCTGTTTCGTGATAACAATAGTGATTATAAGCTATAGACGTCTTGTCTAGGAGACAGTATCTTTAACGAGCTAACATCCATTAAAACAATATATAATTGGAAAGACCTGTTACTATAAATGCAGTCTCAAAATTACCACCAGCAAATTAATGATTAATTTGGAAACATTACTATTTAACACCTTCAAAAGGTACTGTAATATTATTTCCTACTGAAATACCTGAAATTTCTTCACGATTATATCTAGCCTGTAAAGTAAACGAGGAATCGGATCAACCTCATCTAAAAACAGTGCCGTGTTTATCTAATAAAATAAATAAGAAATTTGAAGAAAGTAAATTGCTCTGTGTATATTTTATTTCAAGAAAATATTAATAACATTATGGTAGCATTTTATCATTCAGACATGACTTAATCATAGTGCTTTTCAAGTCTTCAACAAAAGATGCCGAAGAGAATTATGAGCCAATATGAAAATGTTTCGGTAAGTATAACATACCGAAAAAAATCCTAATATTGTTCCAACAATCTTCAATGAGGTCATTCCATGGACCAGATGTAATCTTTAATATTATAATACTGACCACGTTTTGGGTTTAAAAAACTGTGACACATGGAACATGATCGTGCGCACGTCAGCAAGGCGTTTTGAACGTGCCCAATATTTTATCGGGTCTCCCCTCCGTCCAAAGGCCAGTGACATATTGGAGTCAAAAACTATGATGTCAATATGAAATTTGTTTCGGGTCAAATGAGCACACATATAGCTTGAGCGAAGGTGTTCGTTAATACAACAGGTGTCATGGACGCGCTGACAACTAAAGATCCTTATAATTATTTACCGTTAATAAGCTCTTTGAAAAGCGTTGGTACAAGCGTTATTACAAGAAAGATCATATTTAAAATAAAATAAAAATAATTAAAATAAATTGTTTAAAAGAGGCGTGAAAAAGCACTTTTTGGGCCGGCAAGGTGAGGGTGGCTAGGGCAGTATATCACATTCTTCACTAGCTATCTTCACATGTGGACTCGTCTACTGCTTATCATCAGGTGGTGTCAAGTCATTTGCTGTGCTTTTTATAAAAAAAAATAATCTTCAGTTGTTAAAGAACTGTTTCACAAAACTAATTGAAGTATTGATCAATCTGTAAAGCAATACAATAGCTTCCCACCTAAGTGGGGAATAACGTTCCGTTTTTAGTTTCAATGGCATTTTGTTTAAGCAAAATCAAATAAATATCACATACAAATCGAGTTCTCCTACTGTTTACTATCAGGTGGTGTCGAGTCATTTGAAGTGCTTTTTATATGTAACAAAGCGTACTTACTGAGTAGTGGGCAGCGATTAGCGTAGTCAGTAGACTACCCGACTTAGAATACGATATATATCCCTGATGAGTTGTAACAAGCTTTTTTTTTGGACTGACTAATACTGTTGGCCGTAGATGGCCTTTACAGCGTTACCGGGGTTTTAAGGAGGCGAGAACCTTGGAGAGTCCTCAAGCCTTAAGGGGCGATTCGCCTCTGGAGGAGTTCTAATCTCCAAATCTTTCCAACTTAATGCAAATCTACTCTGGAACACGCTGGCTTTCAATAGTCATAATTAGATCAAGTCTCTTTTCTCCATTAATTTTCAAAGTCAAAAATTTGCAAAGTCAATTTTTTTTATTTGAAAAGACTCATTTACTAAGTTCTTTTAAATCGTCATAACAGAGAAAATGTATGAGAAAAAATAAAAAAATGTAATTAAAGGTAATAACTTGTGGTGGGTATTAACCCACAAATTGTCCCAGTTATAGAATTTAAAGATCTATTAATTGTTAATTAAAACCTAAACCTTTTATTTTTGTATATATTAAATTTTGTATATTATTTATTTAATAATAAATGTGTATTATTTCGTTATATTAAGCGTACTACTTATTATTTAAGAACTACCTTCTAATTTTCTGGACTCAACTTTGGTAGAGAAAGTTAATTGGCATAAAAGCCGCCAATTATACCTTTAAAAGGGTAATAAATTTATAAGTCTTAAGTCACTGTCTACGAATTGTTTTGTACAGGCCGTCTTTATTTTTTTGGGCAGTTTACTCTCTGCTATCGTCATTACCATGTTCTTCTACTGTTAAACTTCTTGTGTATTGGTGCTTTTCTATTGGATAAAACACTGGAAACAATCTTTGATCACTACTACATACGGAGTGTATTAATAGATAGATATATTGATGGTAATAAAAATAACAGGAGTTATTTTTCAAAGTGAAAAATGCCAGGCATATATTTAGCACGGCGAAACAGCCTCGCTATTAAGTAAGGTAATGCGACCAGCCTTATTGGTAAACTTCCTGTTTCACTATTTAGGTGTTGTTTTTTGATATATTTTTTTAACTAAATTAAAAGTGAGGAAATGGCTTAAAGACTCCGTGTATTATGCAAAGACAATTTTAAAGATAAAGACATTTTAGTTGATGGAACATGTGTGTCATTATATGCATCATTATAGTTTAAGTATCAACATATCTTGCTATTGAAAGCATACAAAATATTTCAATGATATAAAAACAAAACAATGTCATTAAATAAATACAAAATCATCATAAAATAATTAAGAATTCAATAGAGTTACTGTTCTAAATTATACACTATGCATTTGCCACTAAGAAAATCAAAGACAGTATGATAATACTTGCGAATCAATAGTTTTTAATTTGATTTGAACAATGTTTATATAACACATTCTTATTGGATTTGGAACATTATTATACAGCTTAGGGCCATACAATACACACTTTTCCATAATAAACTCTTTTTCGCAGTGTGTACTTAAATTTTATGGTTATCACGTCTGAGAGACGTGAAAAAAGTAGTTGATTAGACTTCACAAACATGACTACTTCAGAGATGTATTTTTATACGGAAGTGATAGAAATTAATGTTTGGTGAACTATGGTCTGCAACTATCAGTTCTCACACATCTCTGCATTGAATTTTTAACTTTGCACAAATAGCATAAAGTATGAATTCATAATTGTGCTCAGCTTCCAGTTTTTTTAAGTCTTAGCTCAGATATTCAGAATAATTACATAAAATCAGGTGGAGGCTGACCCTTTAACACCAATTGGGTATGATATTGAGGTGTGACAGTCTACGTGCGCATACTACACGGATCCACTCACGTATCTTCAGCATTCTAGTTGCATGATTAATAGGGAACGAACGTGAGAGAGATTTATGAAATGAATCCAGTGTAAACTATACGCTAATTGGAAAGGTTAAAGGTTCACGATTAAGGTTTTTAACAGTGTTTGTTAGTAATGAGAATGATGATTGGGTCGACAGATTATACAGATTCAAAAATACCATGAAAGGTCATTTACTTTTATAGCTAGATATGTAATTTGTCTTATAGTCAATCAAAGTTCAGTGGGCGTGAATTGCTCGTGCAGAACCCAGGTTACCCCCGTGAAGGGCAATAGAGTTACCGGGAGTTTTAGTGGGTATTCTCAGTGCCGCTCTATTGAGGTACTGAGTGAGCCCCACACACACCCGTCGCTTAGCCAGTGGCGGGTAGGTCCGTAAATGGATTCCTCCTCGTAAAAAAATAAAAGTCCATTTTGAAATAATGAGATTAATTAAAAAACCAATAATTATTAGATAACCTATACAGTTTCTAAACACTTTTATTATGAAATAAATCATTTACATAAACATAATATTTAATAAAGCTGTCGAACAGAGTTACTCCGCGATGCATACAATATGCCACGGGTTGACGTCATACTGCATTTTTAGGCGAGTCCAAAATGTGGTATTCAAATTGTAATATCTAGAGGTGTTTCCATCCTATTAAAAGTATTATTTAATCAATATATCTTTATTCGTGCTGCTATTAAGAAACACAGAACAAAATAATTGTGATCTAGCTTTTTGTTGATCTTTTGAAGCCCTTTACTTTTTAGATATGTTCACTTTTTTCTGGAGCATCAAGTTATTCAAATTTAAATGATTTTATTGTGACATCGTTTTTCAGTTTAACATATTTTTATTACGGTGAAGGAAAACATCCTGAATAAACCCTTACACCTCTGAAGAAATTCTTAGGTTGTGTGTGAAGTTGATTTACCCCACTTGGCCAGCGTGGATAAGGCCAAGACGATGCTGGACCTTGGTGCCTTAAGTGGTGTCCGGGTGGCTTAAGCCTTTGATGGCGGGGCAAAGCTTGTCACGCAGACTTAAATTTTGTGCAGAGTAAATTAAAAAACGGCATTGCATTCATTAAATATCTTTACGTTTAAAGTAAGTATTGGAGTTACACTCAACGAAGACTATCATTTATCTATATATGTAAATCCTTATAAAAGGTAATGAAGTGTTTCCAACCTAAGTCTATTACTTCTGTTCCGTAACAGCTTCTCCCAGGTTACTACACCAGCTTAGAATCAAGGTAAAGCTATTATTTCTATGCCTTCAAACTTTATTAAATGCCTTACTTTAAATCATTATAATGAAGATTGTTGTGATGTTCGTTGAGATTCCAATTTTGAACCCAAACAATAGAGAAACACTGTATAATATTAAATAAGTTTTATTAGTAGGGTAATTAAATGACTTTAATTAATTTATATGAAACTGATAAAGAAATTCTGCCATGGTAAATTAGGTATTATATATAATAGCATAATACCCAATTTAAGTTTTATCATAGTCATTGGTTACATCAAATTTCTGAAATTTGGAATTGTTAATAAAGATATAGGAACTATACCTCTAGAGGATGTCTGCTATAGAATCTATTCTACAAGTTCTTTGCGGTCGGAATGACTTTTTTTCATAAATACTATACAAAAGCTTCCCATTAAGCTATAAAAGGTACCCACTTGCTTGGCTAATTGTAAGGAGTTTTATGTTATGAGTTATATTAATATTTCTCAACTTTCTCCGTGCAAGCTCTGACTTATTAAATTTGTTAACTGTGGTGATGTCACTATTAATTATAATATAATATAATAATAATAATAATAACGTTTATTTATTCTCTCATTATCTTAAGATACATTGACAATACATATATACATGTGACACAGGTGCATAAGATAGTGGGAGATTGGAGTCTAAACTAGGCAATTATTTTGCCTGTATTTCAGTACGCCAGTACTCTCCTCTCCCGATGCGTACAGGTTTATGACTTGTGGTGAGGTTACAGTTGAAAAAGAGAATTCGAAATAGAAACAAACTAAAAACAAGAAAATTAAAGAAATAAAGGAAACATATGATGAGTGAGTGGTGCATGTGTGAGTGTGTGTGAGTGTGTGTGTGTGTGTGTGTGTGAGTGAGCGTGTGTGGGTGTAGGTGTGTAGTAGGTGTGTAATTGTAGTATATAAAACAATTTTCATCATTACAGTTAACAAGTTCCGATCGATAAAGTATTATTTCGTTGGCCCGTGACAAACCATCAGCCATGAGGTAAACGCTCTTTTTAATGACTCAATATCGCCGGCACGCATCGGGTCGAATTCGGTTTTCTACGAACGTGTGAATCAGTAGTGGCGCGTGCCGAATCTCAAAGAGTAAGTCGGTTCAGAACAGTCAAATCCCATGAAGTTACATCAATTTTTGCGACGTTTTTATTTATTTCAGCTGTTCTTTATGATCATAGAATTAATGGAAACTCATCAATAAGTTGAAATTGTTTAATTGATAAAAATATACATTTTTTCATTGAGAAATATTTACTGTTATCTAATCGCGGTATCTGTAATATTTTAAATCTACGGATGCGAAATGAGTAGAATTGAAAGATTAACCACATTAAGAAACACAAATAGATATTTAAAACAGTAAAATTCTCTTTATTGCAATAATTTTATTCATGTTTTAGGTATTTAAAAAAAGATAAATATGCAAATGGCAACAAATAACCTCATGTAACACTACTGCATTAATCAGTGTTAAAACACTTACACTGATTATGAGGTATTACCAACCCGCATGCGTACAATAAGAGGTTTTTACTCCATATAACTATTTACCTAGAACAACGTCAATTTGTTTTTGTGACCTGAGTTTCCCATTTTATTTCATAAGGATGTAATTAGTCGAAAGTAAGTTTCGTTTAAAATTGATATGGCTAACCTGTAGTGGTAAGGAGTAAATTAGCGCTTCAATGATGGATATGAAATCATCGCACTAAATAAGTTAGACTTTCTAGGATTTAAAAGTGACATTTTATTTACGTTACTGTGCACAAAATTGACCATTAAGACTTTCATAAAATTTGGCAGAAAATTCGGCTTATTGTCAAATATTAAATAATTACTGAGTAGCAGAACCTATCTGCAGAATCATCAGGGTAGGCAAAGCAGTTCGCTGTATTTCGGAACGAATGGAATGGAAGCCAGTGATATTACAGGGCATTAATTTAAGTCTTTAACATCTCTTGTCTCCATAATGTCGAAGCACCTTCAATATCTAGTGATTTCTTGATATTGCCGGTGTCTGTAGGCGATGGTAATTCATTTATCATCTGGATGTTTTTGAACTTAAAAAAGTCAATTATTATTTTTATTCTCTCTTATACCTATATTTTATAAGGCAGTGTAACTAACCATAGAAGGCGATACAATGTAAATTGATTTCATAATAAAAAATTAATTTTCATCATAATTTTCCCTTTAAACACCTGTGACAAATATTATAGATCTTTGAGATATTAAACGTTTTATCAATTTATTGACATAATCACAACGAAGCTCCAACTAAAGAGGATTTTTTTAAATACTTTGGTGACTTACGTTTTTATGTGTTAATACATATTGCTTTCGTAAACTTTCGAAACAGAATGTAATCGTGACTCATCAATTTTTGTGTATTACAAATGAATAAATACTATTATTTAATATTCTCGTTTCTTCGTATGTTCTAATCAGTTAATGGAATGAGGCACATTAATCCTAATATGGAGATATACTATATTTATGGTTGTAGTTGTAACTTTTGTCTAAACTTTTTATTGCAAATTTTGAGGTTTAAAATTCCTTATGTGATTTTACCTTGTGCCCTAGCAGTGGCACGTATAATGACTCCATAATGTTCAATTCCCGTCAGAAAAAAAATTGTTTTTTGGTTATTTTTCTAAATATCTTTCATGCAATTATTGGATTACAAAGTAAAGATAAATAAAGTAATAAAGTTATATTTGATGACCTAGCAAACCCAAGAATGTCCTAGTCTTACAACACCAAAACGACTTACGTTCTCATTGTCACGTTATTAAGTACGGAAGGTCTATGATATGTGTATTTACTGTGAGCAGTGGTAGAAAGAAATACCGTCCCGATGGCAGTTTCACACACAGAGAATAACGCAAAGGTTTAGTTTGTAGGATAGGCACTGTTGCCTGAGACTCCATACACACCTTCCCGGTTTTCTCGAGCCAGGTAGGAAGGTAGGATAGTGTTTAAATGGTTCCCCTGCGACAAAAAAAGAAGCTATAGACTTGTCTTTAGATCGCAGGTATCATATCGCTTGTTCTTGATTTTTATTGGGCACTTAAAATGCGTATCGTTTTCCTTGTTATAAAGATTGTACGGCATAAAAAATAAATTGAAATATAGCTAATAAGAAATCGGCTCAGCCCGGTACTTTATTATTACTTTAAATTATGTATAATGGCTGGAGTGTCGATTAATACGTTATATGAGAAGTTAAGTACATTAAGTTTGATGAAATGACAATATTTTACAGCAATTGAAATATGAACAAAATGGCATAACGATATCAGTAAAAAATAAACCAAACAATGTTACATGACATGGATGGCTTCTAGATCCAATTTAATTCCAATAATACATTTTAAACTTTATGTACACACAATTTCATCGATATTAATATCGATGATAAAATTTGAATCAATTGTCACATCTGAGTGTCACATTATGTACTTCTTCTATGACAAAATCAGGTATTCCATAATCTTCTATTGGCATGCGACTACCATTTTTCAGTTTGTGACTAATATTTGAAAAAGGTCGGTATCACTGACGCTTCAGCTACACCAAGCTGGCGACATCTTATCGATTTCATTACATTGGTTTTTCCCTAAGCAATAAGCGATAAGTGGCTTATCAAATCGATAATCTCTTATTGCGCCCATTATTGTGCAATCAGGTTTATTTGTTTTTCTTTGGAGAAATTTTAAAAATATGCAAGATATCAATATTCAAAACAAAAATTCTAAAATTCCAAATTTTTTGTGGACTCAAAATGGCACCCAAAAGCAGAACATTAATTTATGAACTGATGTCTTAAATCTACCGGGTAGACTAGCTCTGAAAAGAACAGGCAAGAAACTGTGTAAGATTTGTCCCTTTATACGCCATTAAGAATTGTTTGAACATATATAAAGAACTACTACAAATATATAAACATAAACTATAACTATATTTATAACAAATCCTAATATATTAGAATCTATGAGTACAATAAATTCCATACAACAGAGAGCGAAGGGGTTTATACATAAATATATGGATAGAATATGCTTTAGTGTATAACGTACATTTTAAATATTGACAATATACTTAATCTATATTATACAAGGATGGTCTTAATATAATATTTATTGGTCTTTTCTCAATTTGTTTAACACTTTTAATGGAAATGATATAATCAGAAAAACCTACACAGTTGACTCAAAAGTAAACATATGTAGTAAATGTACCTGCATACACTATTTTTCGTTTGTGTGTGTATATATTCACATATTATACTCCTTTTGAAAAACAGCGTCATAGCTTTAACATATCTTCCGCGACATACGCCGAGCCGGGGACTGTTTCACTAGTGTAGTAAGTTTCTGCACGTTTTTACATCTTGGTATACCTAGATATAATAAAGTGGGATAAAATATGCGATGTGGTCGTGAATAAAGATATTCACATATCATCGCTGACAGTATAAGACACAAGATCTGAATAATTTTATGGAATACACTACAAGTATTTAGAAACTTAATACTTAGTACTGGTGTTATTTTTAATTTTAAAATAAGTATTTATCGGTTTAATGGAGAAGGCTCTCTTGTCTAAAATAGTTTGGGAAACCCTTGCCTACCTACACCAAATGCGTGCCGGTGTGGTGACATTCTATGGTAATGGATTCCGCGCCTTATAATTTACATAATAAAACTGCATATAATAACCAAATATTGAGTCAGAGCATTGAAAGAAAAGATTTATTTATTTATTTATTTTTATTTAATTTAATTATTTATAATAGATACAGCTTTTCCTGAAGTAAAGTTTCCAGATTACGGGAAAAAAGTTCATTTAACAGTTACGCTAAATGGGTAGCTAATTAAATAAATATAAACATGTTGATATGGTAAATGATACAGCCAAGTATAAATATTTAACAACATAAAATTGATCAACACATTTTTGACACCATTAACGTCTCCCGTCTACTGAAACAACGGCTAAATTCATAAAAGCAAAACATAATGTATTATATAAAAAGTTACCAGCTCGTCGCTAACAGATGAAAATGGTTAAAAATATTATGATACGTCCCGAAATTAATTTTATTAAATAAGACCTATTCTCTAATATACTTTCCACTGTCGCTGATATCCATTTAACAGACGAGAAAGATTAAAAATATGATTTAATGATTAATGAAAGATCACGAAAGAAAAAAATAAGGAGTCATATAAAATCTCTTCATAAAACCGTACATTATTTCAGCAAGCATCGTTTAGCATTCCAAAGGTTAATACCGTACGCTTTTTCTTGTGTAAATGACTAATTCCTAGTATGTTTTGTTGGCAATAAAGCAAAGTTATGAGGGCGTGGGAAATTCTTCAGAACTCTCTCAGTTTATGGGAGCAGCCGTTTATATTCAAGCCTCAAGCCCCGCAATCAGAATTACTCATTGCTTTAATATAATTAACAAGTACTATGTAAATTATTTTTAATACATGCGTGCGGCAAATTATACTTTTCTGTGTTTTTTGTATTTCTCCTGCATTTAACATCCAAATGCATGAAGGAGGTTTTTATTCAAAAAGTTTTCTGTTCAATACTTTATTTTTTTGTTAGATAGAATCAATAAAATCGATAGAAGCATTAACTTATATACTGGTCCAATTCAGAAATAAGTGGTTGAAGACACTACAGTAATAACTTAAAGATCTAATCGCGGTTACATTATTCATTCCGATAACTAATTAAAGTGAGTCGTGAGTCATTTTTGGAGGAGCGTTGTGTTCTCTGATTTCGATAATGAAAACAAAGCAACTTTCGTCATGGTTGGTTCTGGATGGGTCAATCAAATTTTTTTATCTCAAGCTCCTTCGTGCTACGTAGGGCGCTTTAAGCTAGCGTTGGTCCCGGTTGTTATGGCAACAGATTTCACCAACCAACCTGCATTGGATCGGCGTTGTGGTGCAGTGGCCCAAACTCCTTGTTACTCACATGTAGGAAGTTCTAGGACGTATATAGCCTATATATAGTTGATGTTGATGATAACATTTACGATTCGTCATAAAGTCATGCAACGATTGCTAACATAACGTTATGTTATGTCAATGACCTTGAATATGAAAAAATGTATTTAAATAGTTATATAGACGCTATTTAAAATAATGTTAGTGGAATCACCCCTGTGTGGGCTTATGGGGAGCACACTGAACAAATGGAACATATGTTGCTCTTGTTAGGAAAAGAATGGGTCATTGGTCTAGCTAGGCTAACCCACTCCTGAAGACTGCTGACTCCAAGCGTACTTAGTAAGTACATCCTGTAAGTATTCCAGGACAGCAGACATTAGGATAAAGAAAGCACAACAAATGAGAGAGAGAGAGTACATATTAATTAAAATAGTATCTAAAGAACTAAAATATAAAGTTAAGATAATAAAGCAATTATCAATTAATATTCTCAGTCATGAACTCATCTAGCTGATGACTAATGCTATCAATTATCAGCAAATAGTGTAACGAGAAATCGCTTCAGTATGACGAAGCATTTCTTTCTAGACTACTTCCAAAAGAATAACATTTTCAGGTGTTAATATATCGACATTGTGGGCGGCAAGGCCGACTGACTCAGAGTTACAGGAACTTTAGTTAACTGTAAAGATTAATAAACTGAACCTACACCTTTAAAGGTGCTAGTGCGCCTGAATCTGAAGCACACACACACACACACTTTTGACCAGGCTGATTCTCATTTAGTAATTAAGAGCCTAATTCTCCCTATAGCTGTGTAAATCAAACTCTAATTGTGAAGTTGAATTTTCCCTCCTCAAGGAGGGAAACAATCATGGAGAAACCCATGCTGTATTAATACATCATGTTAAATGCATGGGTTCCTTCAGGAGAGGCGTGAAAAAGCACTTTAGGGCCGGAAAGGCGGAGGCGGCTAGGGCAGTATGTCGCATTTGTTATTGTATGTCGTATTTAACCTTTTTACGGCGGGGAAAAACAAATGCATTTAAGCATATTCTACACGGGAAAACAGAGGTGCAGGGGTATGTGGGACTCCACGACCAAAGATGGGCTAGGCCACAAAAACATACTTAAAGAACCCCGGTGTTCCAACCACATCAAAATATGGTTTACAGTTGCCTTTGACCTGGTTGACCTGTGTGTCAAGCTTTCACTTCTCTGCGTACTTTATCAGTTCAATGGTGTATAAAAATAATATTTAATACAAAAAAAATGGTGTTTTATTCAAAAATGTTCATTTTAGGATTGGTTTTCTAGAGATGGGGGGGGGGGGGGGATTATCCCAGTTTAATAGAAAACTTTTTAAATCCCCGCAATTGTTCGTCGTTAAATTCCTAATCGCTTATCGTACGGTGAGGTATTTACACCCAAGTTTATTAAATAATTAGCTCCACTGTTACGTTGTATTCATTTACTTGTAAGGTCGTGTTGTATTTATACTCGTATTATAATGAATAACCGGACCACTATCCCTAGTTTGAACTTAGAGACAGGAAGACGGCAGGGTATTTCCCGCGAAGCCTTTCTACGGTTAGTCCAGCCATGCATTACCAACTAAAGACTGCATAGTGCACGACAATACAGTTAAAACTGTGACGCTGTCCATACAACAGAGAGCTGAAGGGGTTTATACATAAATATATGGATAGAATATGCTTTAGTGTATAACGTACATTTTAAATATTGACAATATACTTAATCTATATTATACAAGGATAGTCTTAATATAATATTTATTGGTCTTTTCTTAATTTGTTTAACACTTTTAATGGAAATGTTATAATCAGAGAAACCTACACAGTTGACTCAAAAGTAAACACATGTAGTATATGTACCTGCATACACTATTTTTCGTTTGTGTGTGCATATATTCACATATTATACTCCTTTTGAAAAACAGCGTCATGGCTTTAACATATCTTCCGCGACATACGCTGAGCCGGGGACTCTTTCACTAGTGTAGTAAGTTTCTGCACGTTTTTGCATCTTGTTATACCTAGATATAATAAAGTGGGATAAAATATGCGATGTGGTCGTGAATAAAGATTTTCAAGTATCATCGCTGACAGTATAAGACACAAGATCTGAATAATTTTATGGAATACACTACAAGTATTTAGAAACTTAAGTTCTTGTCAAAAGCTCTATTGCTTTGAGTTGACTATGACGTCAGAATCTTGCGCACGTCACTAGCTGTATAGTGACGTCAAACTATGGGAAACTAACCGAAAGGAAAGCCTTCGAATAAAATATATCAAATACGCGGATAAATCTTAAAATTCAAATTACTGTATTAATATTTTGATGGTCGGGGAAAATTTATTTAATATCAAGGGAAAGTTATAAAGTTGATACGGCTAATTATCGAGCATCTAAGGGATCCAATGTCAGGTTAAATGTAATAAGTCAAAACTTATAAGAATCTCAACTGTTTATTTTCTGTATTGATATTCATTTTTATTTTATTTTTTCGTAAACTAATCCTAAATAACTATTCTATACATAGGATAATAAAAATGTTTCTTATATTTTGTTTTATATATATTATGTAAAGCTCAATTCTGTAAAAAACAATTGCATGCTGTGTTTGCTATCTGTCATGATATTTTATTATGTTTTATTGTAACTGTTGATAAGCTATACGATATTTTATCTACTAAACCAGAGTTTCAATCCCGATGAAGTCAAATATAAGTAAGAAACGAATAAATTATCTACTCTTTGCAGTCGAGTTTTGAGCGTCTGATGTTGCAAGGCAAGACAAGGCAACACCAGATAACACGCCTTGTTCGCAAAGGCCAAAAATGTGTTTACACGGTGACTGAGCTCGTCTAACCCCATTTATCAGGAACTGAGGGAACTTTTATTTTTCAGAGTGTAGTCACAAGTATCCATAGGCTACGGTTATTGTTAAATCTTATGCAAGTAATGTTTGTTTGTGTGTGTTGTACTCGTGTTTTATTAAAATACTATGGACATTTTGCCAAAAGATAAGCGGCAGTGACGGCGGCGGTCCGACGGCGCCAGGTATCAAATGCCGCCACGAATCCAGGTGATTGTCGTATGGTTCAAAGAACGCTGCGATAAACACGAACAACATATTTTATACTTTATCAAAATGGATACGATTTGTTTAATACATTAGTTAGACTAAACAATATTTGAAACGCTAGATATTCCGGAGGGTCTATGAACTATATTTTCGGAGAGAAGTGGAAGCACGGAAACTTCTTGTATCGACACCAGAATAATAACAAGTACAAAAGATATTAAAAATCAATGTAGTATCAAAATATATTAAAAAAATAAATACGACATAAAAAGCGAACAGGTTTTATGTAAAACTGAACCAATAATAATTTTATTTACAATATTTAATTAATGTGCATGCCTTTATAGATTAAAAAGTACTTATATTCCGTTTATGTTAAACGCTGAGATTTTTATTCGTTTATTGGTTAAGAGTATAATTTTCAGTGACTTGTTTTACATTAAATATAAGTTGGTGACCAGGTGAATGTGTAAATACAATCATTATATCTTTGCGATTGCAAAACTAATCGCATTTTTATTGTAGATAAAACCACATTCGTGAGAAATTTGAATTTTATAGAAAGTATTAAGTTATCTTAATTAGGGAAATCCAATTTGCCAATCTATTCGCGTACATTTAAAATACAAATCAGAATGTATTTCTTTCCTATATCTACGAAATCTTACTTTACTACATATTTGAAGAAAATCTTACTAATATTGTATCAGATTGAACAATGAGGTTATAACTTTATGCGTCAGCTATTACGAGAGGTAGTTTAGAAGCCCTTCTTACAGGACGCAAGAAGTAAGGGTAAGATAGCCACTGTAATTACTAGGTATACGAGACACAAACAACTCTTGCTTCTAGAATGTCAACGAATCTGTAATATCAAATGATTTCCCGATATTGACAACATCACTACGCAACGGTTTCCTCGTTGATCATCTTAATTGATTCACTAAAGAATTTACATTTGTTTGTAAAAGTTAAAGAAAATACAATACATACACATACTGGTCTAATAGGTGGCCGTATTGCTAATAAGCAATCTCTTCTAGGCCACTTTGGGTGATACTAATTAAAAAAAAAACAGATTGGTTGAAAGAAAACAGAGAGAAAGAAAAAGTACAAAAAATACAATATTATGAAGTATATAAATATATTTTTTTAAATAAAGCTCAGCAAATGACTCGACACCACCTGATGATAAGCAGTAGAGGAGTCCATATGTGAAGATAGTTAGTGACACAATTAGTAATTACATTAATGATTCAAAATTTAAGATAAGAAATACTTAAAAAGAAATAAGGACGGACGTGAAGATAGTGTTACATAGCCTGTCTTACATACGTATATAGACCCCACGCGTATAGTATTGTTATATGTTCATAGCACGACACATTAGTATGACACAGTCTAATGGGCAAAGATCTTTACATCATATGTGTATTATGTATAATAACATAATTTAAGCATAACGTTTTGACATTGCATGATTCAGATTTAGATGATGTCGATTAATGAATTCAAACGATGATAGTAAATGAATTTTAATTTTAGAATATTGATAATCCGAAGCTGTTCTAAACGTTAAGGACAATATTAAACGTCAAACCATTGAGGGGCGTGGTTAAAGTTGCCAGAAAGAAAATTGACAATTCCTGGAAAATAAAATTTGTATAGTAAAAGTCCTGAGACGTCGTCGCAAAAAAAAAATCTACAACTATGTGGAAAAGAACCATTCCATTTTGGTTTTGTGTTCTTCAGGGGTTCAATATGGGTTTCTTCGTGATAATAAAGTATTTCACAACCGTTTTCTTGTACATATCACAACTATAATACTTTAATATCCACCAGCCTGTCGCAGTCAGTCAGTGTTGTCACATACAAGTTTTCCAAAATGGTAGGTAAGGTAGGTAGTAACAGGAAGCAAAAATTAGTGATAATTTATCGAATTCGAAATTCAAAATAGGTAGGTCAGTAAGTTTTTATAAATTTAAAACATATTATACAATTGTTTGATATTCATTCATGTGGTTTATACATGTTTTGATTAAATAATCTTAAATGGTCAGAGTTAGGTCCACCAACTTTAAGATGAAGCTTTTAGAATTGTATGCAATGATCAGTTGGTACTAATCTAGCAGATTGTTAGCTATCAATGATTCTTGTTCTTCTTCTTTTAACTTTGATGTCTTTTCGCTATCAATATTTATTTTGTCCATGTGTAAGTCTCATTGCGTTCGCGCGTTCTATTTTAAGCTTTGAGATTACAAGACTAGCTAAGTTACGCGTGTTATGAATTGTTCACAATATTAATATTTATTTTATTTTATATTTTATTATTATATAGGTATTTATTTATTATATATCATTTATTTTTAAGTAGATTTGAGGCCGAGGTAGAACGGGGGCTATATAGGTAGATCTACCAAAAAGATGCTAGATGTATATATACTACATGATGGGAATACTTAATGATTTGATAGGCAAAGTCTATAACGTATGGAATTAACTTACTTAAATGTGTGTCTTAAGTAAGTTACGGAAACGATGCCATGTGTTTTATTTACGTAGGCACTTAAAAAAGATCCGCTTTCGTAACAAAGAGACATCTGTTCTAGGGAACTTCAAACGGTACGCGAAATACGTCATAAAGTGTTGTAATTTCAAACATGAAGGATCATATGCTGTATTACAACTACAAAAGGTCCAACCAAATTTTTGGATCAAGTCTTTGCTTACTTAGAAGGCTACGTCACCAGCATGACTTGTTAATTTCGACCGTCAAGGATTTTATTATGGGGTGAAGATAATGTAAGTGTTCGTGGAAGTTAAGGCTAAAACAAATATATCTATATAATAACTGTAGCAACAATTTTATGCAACATTCCTAGCTATAGCCGCTGAAATAGATATCTATGCAATTTTAAATCAGTAATAATTTAGTTGAAATGTGTACGGGCTACCATACAATAATTTTAAAGGTGTTAATGACACGCCGTATAATTTATGTCACTTAAACAATATTATAAATTATAATTGCACCTACGATTATTACCACGCAGCACTTTTAATTGCCGATCATTTATATATACTTAATTATGTATGAAATAAATCAGTGTTGAGAAAACTATCATTGGGTTTGCTTCGTACATTAACATTCCCTTACAATACATCTCGACAATCACCTTACAAAAATCATTATGTACGTAAGTTTTATGTCAAAAGTGTTATCAATGTAACTCGCTCATGTGTGGATAAGACGTCAAAAGTTTAACGCCATTTAAAAAATCTAAGTATTATTTTCCAAGCATCAGGTTCCAAAGTTCCAAATTCAAATTGGATCTAGAAATGAGTAAGGCTTATTTCCATAAACGAGCACTTGGTGCGAGGCGCCAATACGATTACATAGAGGTTCTTATTAAACATAAATGACCAATTCAGACACCGTTACCAACGTCACATTGCCGAATATTTGAACAAAACTTGCGTAGGAGATTACCAGAACGGAACTATTTACTTTTACACCGATGATTAATAGTTTGTACTTTATAGCTATTTCATAACTTGGTCGTCATGTGAGAGTATTAATTCTAGTTTATATTTAGCTTAACGCGCGACGATCATGGGAAAATATATAAACTCTGACTCATTACTATACCAATTGTCAGTTATCATAGATAAAAATGTCGAGACTTAAATCATCTTAATAGCAAATATCTTGATAACACTCTTTAGGAAGAAAAAACTATCGTTTCTACATGTAAATATATCTAAATTGCATAAATATTCCTACAGTTAACTACATAAAAATGATTAGTTTAAATTTTTAAGATAAGAACTAGCACTAAGAAAAATATCTAACTATCACTTATAAGTTGTCATTGGTTTTACAAACTAAAGAGTAAATATTTTATTCACATTTAAGTTTCAATATTCAGTCTTTTAATAACCTCATTCTCAATTTATTTATTATCTTGTATATGGTGTATTCTTTTTTACATCAGTCTTCTAGATTTCTGTATTTTCCATATTTAAATCCACATTATTTTAATCTCCAAATTTTATTAAATAATATTTTACAAAAATTTGTTAATCACTTATAGTCTATCTAAGTCATAACTGCACGCTTTCATATTTTTTCTTTCGTGACGCGTACCGGCCTAGAACAGGTATATAATTCAGTTTCCATGGACTTAATGACGTTTCTATAAACTTCCTATGCACTGGGGAAGACCTATTTACGTTTGTTAACCAAATGGAAGATCTTAAGCTGCCGTCAGGATGTCGTCTGATGCATACAGAAAAGAAACCTATTTAGATACGTTAAACTAAGTTATCTCTCGATTGCAAATACGAAGTTTGAATTAATAATGTGTGGAACTGGTTTTTATAAAAATTAAAGTTTGTGCAAATCTCAATTCAATGTCGTCACTATTATATAGACTTAAGTTAGTATAAAATTACTGCGGTGTTGTATGTTATGTATAAATAATAAGTGAATTAATCGAATGAATTAAAAAGTCAGCAGTAATGGATATTATATTTAATAAAAGTAAAAATAACAATAAAAAGTATAGCTAAATATAATACTGTTAGTGTTTTAATATTAGCTCGGGGAAAAAGACTTTTCGCATATAGTTTGTATAAACTTTTAAGTTTATAGAAAAAAGAGTTTAGTTTAGATAGAAGAAGTTGAGATAAAGCGGTTGGAATTGATTAAAAGAAAAGGTGTGGTCTTTCATCACTATAACGCTAGACCACATACATCTTAAGTTATTCGTCAAAAATTTAAAGAGTTTGGCTGGGAGGTGTTGCATAGCCATGATCTTGCGAAAAGACTTTTCCCCGACCTAATACTTTAAGCAAAATGTTTACAGATGATAAATAAACTATAACTAAATGTTTTAATTGGTTTTAATTTCTTTACCTGCTTAAAGTACCCGTGTTTTTTTAAATATTATAATAGTAAAGATAAAAGATGTGTTAATATCAAAAGAGGTATAGTTATATTTTGTAGGTAAGCAACAAAAATTAACTGATAAATATTTCGCTACGTAAAAAAGTGGTCAAATTTTTTACTTGTTACTTGTTGACTTTAAAAAAAAATAAGATGTTTCTTAATTATTTTGAACATTCACATGGACACCACAGGGAACTAACACAATGAGATAAACATTAAATTACTAGGGTACAATTACAATTGAGCTGATTATTATAATACATGGATAATATTACTTTTAGGTATATAAAACAAACTCTTTAGAACCTGAAGTGCCAAGAATTGTAAGACCAAAGCACATGATTATTATTTATAGTTTGTGCAATCAGAAAAAATTGTAGGCGATGCCAACGTGAGCGGCGACGCGTTGACTTGGCTGATGACTGCGCGAGTCAACCCTGGCGGAAATATATGTCAACTGGTTACGTTATGTCCAAAGAATTGTGGCCTTTCTTTTTATGATCGACCTAAATAAGTGGAGACAAGGTAACGATACCTACATGACAGTCAAAACTATTAATTACTTCTCGAAAAGGATACTTCAGGTACAACCAAATAACGACTTATAAGTTATAATTTGGAAACACACTTTGTACAGTGTATTTGACTTTGACAATTAAGTTTTAGATATAAGTTCCCAAGTCAAAGAATTTAGAATTTATCAAATCTCATTTTATTCAATTTGACTTAAAAAGCTAGAAAAGTTCTAATTTTACTTAATTGAGAAAATGATTAATTTAAACCAATTTATAGATTAATTATTTGTTGACCCGGGAACTTTGTATCATCTACAAACGACCATTAGAAAAGTAACCCATAGAAGGGATGGAAAAAATAACAGTTTTAATACTCAGCATGTCAGCTGTTTATTTATTAAGATTTTCCATACTAAATGTAATTTTTTTAGTTGTATATTTTTAAGCGTTTCCCAGTTTTTAATTTTTACCCTCCCTTGAATTAAACAGAATAAAACACAATAAAAATTATTTCAATATTATTTCAATTAGGTCAAGCTAATTTTAGGTTTTATCGAGATTAACGAACATCAATTCATTTCAATATATAAAAATATATACAAATTTAAATTTTTGTTCTGTAAAGAAAACTTCTGTATATAGTATTAGCAGTCGCATGGGACAATGCAAACGCGTGTAGTTGCCACTCCGTGGACACAAGCACGCTATGTCTGTCTCTCCACCGACTGCGATACAGTAATTTCATTTGAAATGTTAGCATAGCTAAAATAATATCTACTAGGGGTCAAAATCGGATATGACCACTCGACTCTACGTAAACAATATTATTTTAAATATTGTTAGGAAGACTGACAAATTGTTATAGCTCCGATGATTTGATTACCTTCTACAAATGGGCACGTAGATGTTGCAGTGGGTGGAATAAAGAAAGAGAAGCAAATAAGTAAATTGGTTCAAACACATGTCTTATTGTGACAGAATATTGTGTCAAAAGTACAAAACATTCTTGTGGAATATCAACTCTTACTAATAGAGTTTACCCTATACAGCCTATTTATATAACAAAGAAAGACGTGGTTTCTCTAAATCCGATCCACAAAACCCACAAAATATCGTGTCAGTGATGCGACATTACAAGGTTAATTTTGTACTAAGGAATTTCAAATATCTCTCAAGACGATCAATCTTTCTAAATACAAAACTATAACCAAAGGTTTTACTAGCACGTAGGCTTCAATCAAAACAAACATCGTGCTAAAACAGCGAGCACATGAAAAATTATAAATATGCCACTTGATTGCCTGCTGTTTTTACTTTTAAATCCTATTAAAACTTTAGTACCAAATCATAAAAATTGTTGTGATTCCAAACTAATGAGTATAAGGAGAATTAAGAAAGATGACGCAGACCTGAAAATTGTCGATATCAAATACCCGCAAGCGTACAAATGGGGTATATGAATTTGTGAATGAAACCATTGTTTTGTAAAACCATATCATATGATTTGACACCGCCTGATGGTAAGCAATAGGAGTCCATATACTCGTATAGCTAATGCTGCAAGCGACGTACTGTCCTAGCCACCTACACTACTCTATTGAAGATTGTTGAAGGATCTTTCCTTACGTGTGCTAGTCAGGAATTCTACGCCCTGGCTGTGCGACAAAAAGAGAAGTCACGAAACATCTTTGAGCATAAAGATGACGGAGACAGTGAAGGTGTGACTCTGCAGACCAGTACGTGTGCTCCTGAGTAGGAATGGAGAGGGGAGGATAGGTCAAAGAGCTCTTCAAAACCAAAAGAAATGATATGTACACTTTAATGAAAATTTTAAAATTATTTTAAGATTACAAAACGTATTTTCGCTCTACTCAATTGACAGTTACTCTTTTGTATATATTATCATGTCTCTTATCGACCCTGCGGTCCGCGGACTACGTGGAGTGGTATGTAACGGCCCCTACATCCCCTACAACTATTCCTTGTCCACCAAAATCTTGTGAAGCTTAAATTGTTGATTAACTTATTTTTTACGTCCTGTCAACATTGAGACCAAATCGACGTCTCTCTCTTTTTTTCTCGAACGCACAAAAGGGTATCTTAAGCAAATTGTTCTAATGGTGATGTCTATGAGCAAACCGGTTAACAACCATGCACAGAGAGACTATTTTGAAAGCTTATAAACTGTATATTGGTGTAGATCAGAGTACACTGGCAAAAACAACATCCAATGATGCTAAAAACAAACAAAACAAAGCGTAAAAAAGAAGCTATCTATCTACGTTGACCTACAAGGAAATTAAAAGTACAGAATTATGTTTTTGCTTCTTTGAAATTGATAAACTAAAAAATATAGAATACAACATGAACATCCGATGATGCTTTTTACGAATAAAGCTCAAAGTCTAAGGTGCGCGTTTTAATAATCAATATACATTACTGCAATTTCGTTAAATCAATATAATAAAAAGAACAGTTCGCTAACTTTGCGCCAATTAGCACCACCAACAAACCTGATTGGTGTAGGACCCCATAGAAACAAACATACCTAACATGCTATGAAATACAATATTATGACTATCATAGCTTGGCTAATTACCAAATCGGGGAAGATTTCACTAACACTTTCTACTCTACCGTCTGGTGTTGATCAGCTGCTAGTAAAATGTGGGTATAGTGGGTATAGTAGATCTTGAATGACAAACGTAACAATTACATGGGGACAGGTGCAACTTCTTAGGGATTCTATTTATTAAACGTTCTACAATTCAACAACGCTAAAATTAATTTATTCTTCAACTCTTTTTCTAAATGAGAAGTCACCATAATCATTGTTACTATCGCTATACGTCACTGCTTCTTTCACGGAGCGCCATTTTAAAAATTACGCGTATTTAACCACGAAATACTACAATTGTAGTCCTAGCTTGACACAGCTTTAATTTCATGTCAAGATTTACCGACAAATCTACAAATACGGCGACTTGGAAAAACATTTTTTATTTCATAACATAATTGTTAAACAAACACTCGTAACAACATGTCTGTCATGTTTATAGGCACATCTTATAGATTTTTTTTAAATTGTTACGTGTCATCTGACGCTTGACAATTGTCACTCGACTGAAAATTGTCGATGTGGTGAAATAGGGGCCTGTCGGTAGCAAAAAATCTTATTGTTAATATCGAAAGATTTAAATTAAGAACTAAATGCCTTTGGAGGCGGGGCCATGAAAGTACAAACAATTCTGACAACCACCCGTGCCGAATTTTATTCGCTTTATATTTATATCTCCGAAGAAAACATGTGTGAAGACACAAATCGTCGCAGTTGACCTTTGACCTCCAAGGCCGTCACGAGATCAATGAACGGTATGAAATTCGGGTGACTGATTCAAATATGCCGTGTCATTACTGAGTCATTATCACAAGATAACACAACTTTCAGTAGAGGATTTCCCTAAGATGGTTTATATATAGAAAAAACTTGTATTTAAACTAGTATTGAAAAAAATATCGTCTTTTTATAAGCTTTAAAGGGCCGATTCAGGTTTTGTACCAAAAAGTATAAATGTAATAATAATATTAATTTATTTGCTTAATTTAAGATATATTTCTCGTTTTTGTTTCTTCTTTTTCTTATCTTCAGTCTTATCTTCACTTACTAGTGGTAAGACGAAGGTCAAGAGGTACTCCGTTAAGAATATAAAAAAAAAAAATTATTATATTTCATTTATTAATCGTATAAATAGTAAATTTATTGTATTGGCCACACAGTATTTAAGATAGTTGATCGACAATGGCTGTACTAGTTTCATAATAAAAACTGACGTTTACGCCTTCCACTAGACATAGAACTGTTCATATATAAATATATTTTCATATATTTACATGAAATGAATAAGTTTAATTTAAAATTTGTAATATAAATTAATTAGCAATTGAAAACTAAAACATAAATTATATTAATCAAACCTTATAAGTAAAAATACGACCTAAATCTTGTGAAACAGGAACCATCAAAATAAGGCTCGTCACATTTCCTCGCTGGATGGTGTGACTGCGTGTAGTATGAGAGTGTGTTACTTGTGAATGTGTTAATGTGTGACTCTTAGAGTCAGTAAGTCTGGAATATATTTCGTCTCTAGTCGTCAGACAACTAGAAAATCAATTCATGTAAAAATTATGTTAGTGCGTGTATGTTTGTGAGTGTTATGGGTGTGTTTGTCACGTAACAGAAGGTTACAGAGCCTAAGGAGTAATGTATCTATCCGAAATAAAAGAAAAAAAATAAGGGGAAAAGTAAGTAAATTAAATTAAAAAGGCACGTCCCGAAAATACAGAAAAACTCATCAACTCATATATTAAAATTAATACGGCCAAGCAATAGCTCAGATACTTCACGCACACACTCTCATATTACACGCACACTTCGACGCGCACATGTATACACTTACAAATAATTGAGAACAAGTAATGATTTTTAAATTAAGGATTTTAAAATTTTGATTTTTGAAAATGACTTTTTATTTATTTCGGTTCCTTTGTGTTGTCCAGCTTGTTAGGATATGTATCAATCATCTTGTATAATTAATTCGTCTATTATAAAATCCTATCAATAACAATACCTTTTTCTGGGGATTAGAGAGGGACGGAAGTTTATCCTGAAGTTAAAAGCTGCAAATCTAAAAGCTATCCTGAAAACATGTCTTATAAAAGTATGCCTTTCTTTTAAACATTTATAAGTTAAGTTAAGGAATAAACAACTTTAAACAAGGGTTAGATTTAAACGGCAAAAATTCGTATGTTAGGCTTTTACGGAATTGATTCTATTAAATTTTTAAGAGCCATCAAAGCTTACGTGTAATGCGAAAATTATAGCCCTACGGTGACGACAGACTTTTTCAACCAGTGATGTCATACAAAGTACAATCGATGACGTATGCATATACGTCATCGATTGTACCTTGCTCATTTCTCAGAAATTCAAGCGAAGTTAAAGCAGCGTTCATCATAATAGTTTCAAGAGCCAGCACGAGCACTTTACTTAATTATACATTGGGCATGCGACCGGTTAGTGTGGAATATTGAAACTGTTTAATCCAACCTTATTACTTAATGCCTAACTAGATCCCTTAGTAGTTCTCGCAATAGCTACATGCTTCCAATTAAAATTGATAATTTTTTTCTTAATGCAGTTGTTATCCAGCTAAAGTTTTCGTTTGAAAATTTATAAATTGATTTTTAGTTACTTTATGAGTAACTAACTTATGAAGAAAGCATGATTTTACTCTTCTGGCATACTAAAATAAAAATAAAATCTTACCATAAGCATATTTGAGAGATAAATTCCTTCCATTTCTATTTGGACGAATTCTTTAATATTGTCACAGGGATTTGTTTTTAAATTATAATATGAACTGTTGCCTGTATTTTCAATATTGCATATCAGACAGACAGGGCTGATCTTATTAACTTATTAACATATAAATACTATGAACATGTATTTGCAACAAAATATAATTGCTTTATCACAATATACTTTTGCTTTACTTACTAACAAATTAATATATAGTGACGTCAAATGCTGTCTTTTTACTCATTTACTCTTTTTACTCCTCTCACCTTAATGTTACACTTTGTGCTTTCTTCACAGGAAGGATTGTTTCCCACGGTGGGAGGTAAGAAGCCCTATGTTTCAATGTTGATAATATCATCTATATATCAGTAAAAAAAGTTAAAAAGTTAAAAAAAGTCAGTTTAAAAGTTTGACATGAATATTTTGTCTTTTTTAATTTTATGAAATCATTTTTTTGTTTTGATTAAAAGATCCTTCAGTTGCAAAAATATTATTAAAGTTAAGATAATTTTAGGTGAGTATTTACTGAGAATAAATTTGGTGCATATTACTGTTTTTCGATTATGCATATAAAACATATTTCAGGTTTCACGGTGTTAGAATACGTTTATACTACGGTGGCTAATATTTTTATCTAATTACCTCCTTAAATTTGAACAGAATCGATTAAGAGATTTCAAGAAGTAAAGATAAGGATTAATGTTACTATGGAAATATGCTTTTTCACTCGGTAATAAGATTACATTTTGAAGTGACGTGATATAGCTACGGTTCACTTTATCTTAGACATGTATAGACATGTCTAAGATAAAGTAAAATAAATAGGAACGTGTTGTACTACATACCATGTTTTTCGTTTCAAGCTTGGTAACTGACCTTAGTCCGTCTTTATTTATTTAATGTCTTAAAAACTCATATGTTCATAATAGTACTGATAAAAACTAATAAAGTGTGAATGAAAAGGAAATTATATTAAAAATTAACGTAAGGTTTTTTTGAACAATGATTCAGTTTCATGAACTAACCCAGATAATAAAATTGTATGTCATTGGGACTTTTCTTAAAATTAATATGTTTCAGTTTTGTAACTTTAATAGGCACATATCTTATTGTATATGCCTTGTGTCTGAACATAACATGTCTCCATGTACTAAACATTACTGTGTACTTAAATCCACTAAGTCACTTACCAAGTTCTTTTATCACTGCGCCTTAGACGAAGACAAGAAACAAAATTCTTATTTAATATATACAAATAATACTAAGGTATAAATTTTACATTTAAACCAAGTAGTTTATTTAAATCATATTCCGTTTCTTTTGATGCCGTGTCAATTAAAAAGAGCATAATAAATAAGGTTTAAGTAAATACCATCAGGTTAATATCAGACGAGATAAAAGCTAAGAGCTACCCAGTAAAGAATTAATAAAATGACCACTAATAGTAAGGCCAAGAATAAAAAGACAAAACCGTTTTTTTTTGTTTGCACACAATACTATGACAATAGGAAAATCAATTTGTTTTGTAAGTAAATAATTGAAAGTATGTCGGTGTTAGTACATCTCAATATATTGTTGATATAATTAATAATAAAGGTAGTTAAAACATGGAGAATAACAATTAGGATAGATACCTACATATACAGACTTAATAAATAATTCCTTTTTAGTGAAGATTAAAAGGAATCCATTTTGAATTCTGAATGTCATCCATATGTCAAGCAATAATGTGAGTTTTATAGATAAGAGTATCATGATTTTATATTGGACGGACTTTCATGCATACTATACATTACTAATTCAAAGCCTGAAATCTCATATTAGAACATCCTTTGAGCTTACTTTCCTATTATGAATATTTTTTGTCATATATACGTAATTAAAAAAAAACAAATAAAAAAAATTACTTATTCAACATAGATAATAGTTTATGTTAATCGTGGTCATGTACACTAGCTCCTCAAGCGGTACTGATCACGTTTGTACAACAAATGCGTCAGCGCAACACTGCCGGAATTCCGCTATGTAAAAATACGTCACCTACATTTGGCGAACAGCCTAGCGCGCATGCGTGATTGATTAAAAGGAAAAGTAGAAAAAGGATAAAGTCAACGGAGAACTCTTTTCTAATAAAACGAAGCCCGCATTTAAGACGTTAAATGGAAAATCCAACAGCTATGGAAATTTGGAAAGTTAAATTTAACGGATTTTTACTGTAGTAACTTAAGTTTATCTATGTACCTATACTACAACTTAAGGTTACAGATTAGTGTTAAATATGATGCAATTCTTAAAGTTCTGTACCTCTAGTATAAATTTTAAGCAGCTTGATAATCCATACGTAAAGAATACTATCCAATACTTAACAGCCGCGAAGACAGCTAACGATACACTCAATCGAGATTGTTTAATTCGATCAAAAACTTACACTAGTTACTACAGGTTTGTGAATGTAAAACTTCTCAAACCGTTTCCTATTCCGTTTCGGTTCATGTCATGGAACGCTCTGCCAACGGACATCTGTGACTCTCCTAACATTGTCGTCTACAAAAGAAGGGCAAAGGAGTACTGTGTCTGTCTTCCTGTTTTTTATTTATAATTACGTAATTGCGTATTATATAATAAGCTCTATATTATATTTATATTTTCTTGTATTCGTGTATGGATTGTCTGCCTTTCTCAATTTATTTCCTTTCGCGGGTCTGCTGAATGAAATTTCGTTGGGAAATAAGCAGAACTCTTATACTTAGTGTCGGCCATTTTAATTGTATGATTACTTTATTGAGTGCAAAAATAAATTAAATAAAGTTATAGAATAAAACGTAAGATTATTCTCACAATAATAGTCTTACCGTTCTAAAAATCTGTTTTTTTTAAATTGTATTATCTCCAAAGAAACCTTTCATATTAGCACCACGACAAAATTAAATTTCTTACTCTTATATCAATGTGAATCATTAACTTATTACATAATATGGTGTTTTTAAATTCTATAAGTCTATGCACAAAAAATTCAAAGATACTAAACGCCACATACATGTTTGTCTTACTGTACCAATGATATTACATATACAGTATATACAGTTGCTTCAAATAAATTTGTTAATAGAACGTGTTCCGTTAATTTCATCCAAATAAGCTGGGGAAAATATATTCAATTAATTAACCAACTTATTATAGAATATCTAGCTCACTTCTAATTGTGTAATAGTAGTAATTACACAGGTATATGTCATAACGTACCGTCCCTAATGAAAAAAGCCCATTAAAAATTTCACTAAGAATTAACCTAAAGTCACACTAATTAATTCATTATAAATTTAAGTGACCTTCGTTTCGCCAACTCCGACTTTATTCAAAGTAAACTTGAAATAATAGATGACTATTCGTTTATGTTACTTGTTTATTTATTTTACGTATATATTATCTATTAATTTAATAATCGAAACTATACAATTTAAAAAAAATTAACGCTAGTGGTATATAAACGAACAGAGACGAAGAAGCTACAAATATCATTTTACATAAACTGTTGGTGCTTTTTTTGTGAGCATTGACCAAGTATAATAATAATAATAATAATAGCCGAAATCAGATAAAAAGATCAAGTATCTGAACTTGGCTCACGAGGTTACTGATATGTGGAGGGTGACATCCACTGAGATCATACCAGTCGTAGTCTCAACCAATGGTCTCGTCCCAACTTCTCTTCGCGACCATCTGAAGAGATTGGGACTGGGTGATGAACCAATGATTGCGAGGCTCCAGCGGGTAGTCTTGCTCGAAAACGCCAGAATTGTCCGCCGATTCCTCTCTCTGTCGTCCTGACCCTCGGCCGTCTGGCCTCCTCTGTCGAGGGGTATTCTCCCATCCCTCGAGCCGTCGAGGGATTGGGAAGAGATTCAGTTGATTTCAAAATAATAATAGTAATAACAATACAGACATAAATTATACACACCTTTCAATACGCTACAATTCTAAATACTAGCTAACAACAACCACTACAAGTTCCTCCGCTACAGGTGACTAAGGTCCGAGTAGCTTATAAGATCTCCGCCTTCCCTAAGAGAAGTTATACACATTTATAAAATAGTAATAATATGTTTTTATTGGCTAAAAAATTATAACTATATATATATATAAAATATAAACGATTAACTAAATTGGGACTAGACAAGATGAACATCAATTATCATTTAAAAACCTCTGCCGATTTAGACAAAGCAGAACGGAAGACAAGAATTCATCGTCATAAACCTACAACGTATCTAATTCTAGTCTAGAGATAATTTAATCCTAATTAAGAAACAGTTCTTAGTTACTCTGGTGTAGCATTCAGTGCAAGCTACAAAATATAGCTGTATATATTTTCATGTATGTATGTGGATATGAATGAATAACATCAAAGAAAACATATCTTTAAACAATCCTAATCTTTCAGAGAGCGGTATACACCATTTGCTATATACTCGTAATACCATTTGACAAGGTCCGTAACTTCTTAAAATGCTCTGTCTAGTTCATACCTAGGTGTGTCCTTTTCTATAAGAATTTCACAAGTCGAGATGCTTATGCCTCGAATTTAAAACGCTGTTAAAACTTTCTTTAGGTTTTTTCTTTATTTCATAATATTATTTCTAAATTTCTTGTAAAATACATTTTGCTTATCCAAATAGCTCTTGCGTTCAAGATATCTTAAATGATACTTGGATATTGATATTTCAGTATGACAAAAGTAGCATTACCTATCGTAAAGGAAAAAAAGCTCTGTTCAGCAAATAATAACGATTACCGCTAATAGCTTCATTCACGTAATAGATTAAGCATCGTTGCATATCAATCAAATTCCTTTCCTATCTTTTTTATACAAGATAAGTCCTAAAAGATTGCCGCCCGATATGCATCCAATGGCGCGTGTACTTTTAATAAATGAGATAATGCTCTTATCAAAAAATATCTACGTCACAAGGGTCATAATACTACGATAATTGCTCATTACATATTCAGAACTGATTTATCTAAATACATACAGTCTTAGCGTAACAATAGTGACAGTAAAGTATATGCAAAAGAAAAGGCGGTATTGAATCATACAGTATCAGTACGACCTCGTCGCCATGTTGTGAAATCGGCAAACTCTGTGAAGGTCAGCATCTTCCGAAAATCTAGTGAAAGTCACGCCTATCTCTAGTGTAATGAATCAAAGATTTGTCAATCGGAAGTACTTGTTACACGAAAACGTACGAATTTTCCCGTTACGTATCATATCAGCTGCTGAGCAGCGTCTGCGTGACGCAACGACCACGCCTGCCGGTGCGGCCGACACGTGCTCTCTCCTTTATAACACCGACCCACCTCGATACCACCATAAACCGTGAGACCGCCAAACAGCAAACACGTTTCGAGTGACAGTAAAGTGCTCCGATAAAAGTTGTGACAAGTGATTTTTTCTGAGTGAACCAAAAGTTTTAAAAATACAATGGCTAAGTGGTTAGTGTTTGTAGCCGTTTTAGTGGTCGTGGATGCCGCGCATAAACACCACCCCAAGTTCCCTAAGGGGTCGGAGGAGAACGATGCGCTGGTTATAAAGAAAGGTGAATAAAATAATCTAAATTTGAATAACAGTCAAAACAACACATCAACTGGTTTCAATAAAATTAATACATTTTAAAGTTATATTAAAAATAAAAAGATTATATTTACATAATTTTTGAGACTATATTTAATTTGATTCCGAAGTTTTTCAAAAGTTTTTCTTATAAGGAATATTTACAATGGTTTTTTAAATTATATTTACATTTTTTTCGTTTTTTCCCCTAGTTGCATGCAGTAGTGAAAATGAAAGATTACGCAATGAAATCATTGAAAAGTCAAGATGTGGACCTCCTAAAGATCAGTTCGTGTACTTAGAACCACAGGCTGCTCATGAGCAGGTAAATTTTCAAGATTTTTAAGATAAAACAACAACTCTAAGTTGTAGAAATCATTAAAAGATTTTATATGGAAGTTATTTATCTAATTTACTGTTTAGATAGAAAACTTAGATGGAATTTTAAAAACTTTAAACACTTTAAAAAATGCTCTAATTGTAGACACAATTATATAAAGTTTACCTCATATCGGTCTAATGTCTCGTAATTATCGACCATATTAGCTAATTATAGTTAATTAGTTCGACAAACTATTTCACAAGTTGAAAAAGTTACTTTATCAGCCTCGCGCCTTTGATTGCCCTGATTATCAAATCGGATATTCTTTCTAGAGCCTGACGCAACAAGATATTTAAATCAAGTCATTAATAAGTATTATTTTAGTTTAGTTGAGATATTAGATGAGCTGATGGAGCTTGTAGTCATTTAGTTAGCGTAAGAACTTAGAACAAAGATTTGGAGTGACGTGTGCGTGTTTCCCCAGGTGAGCCCTGGCGCTGTGTGGGTTAAGCGCTGCATCGGCCTCTGTGACTATGAGACCTTTGGCTCCAAGTGCATGCCTACCAAGACAGTCATCAGACACATACCCGTGAGTATCTTATAACTAAATACTTCCTATCTTACCAATATGATATTTCCTGGTAACCTAAAAAAAAGTTACTAATTTATTGATACAATTATATACGGTAATCTACTTCCCATTTTTCTTCTTCCAACTTCGTATGACATAATTGTTTATTCATAATTGTATGAAACTGTATGATTTTGTTATTATATATTGATTATCAATTATAAACCACATTCTTATTACGAAGTTTTTAACTGATTAAATTTCTCAATAAGAGCAATTATTTCACAGTGACCAATCTATTTATAATTATTACCAAATCATACTTTATCGTTTATATTTAAAACTATAGTTTAATGTAGACGCCTGCGAATATAACGTATCGCCTTATATCCGTCATATTTGCTAAAACAATTAACATCAAAAGGACAAACGATATCTGTTTATCTATAAATTCATTTAGTCCTTGACACAGTTTCTTGTTTGACTGTGCTTTGCGGTTGCGCAAGACTATCATTAATGATAATAATGATATAACGCATCTCGGTAACGATTTGAACTTCGCTTCTGACTCAGCAGATTGCATTTTTACATATAATTTATTTTAATTGTCTACAGATTCGAATATACAACGTAAAGACAGACAAGGAGACATGCTCCACGTACCCTGTGGAGGAGCACGTCAGCTGCGGTTGCTGCTCCGCCTCCCGCGAGGAGTGCGGAGAGAACCATGTGTTCAATCCTCGTAAGTGCTCCTGCCAATGTTCCAACACCCAAGAGCGACGCAGTTGCCTTCGCCAGGTTCGTAAGATGATGGATGTCGTTACCACTAACGTAGGTGTGGTCGTGGACACACGCATGCCTCTTGTACTCCATGAGCGTCAGCACCTTTATCTTTCCTTTCGCTGTTTTAACACTCGCTTATTTTTCTTTTGTTTTGTTTCCGTCACCTAGTACACCTTTAGCACTGTGTGTAACTGTCTAAGTATGTAAAGAATCAGTTAAGGCAATATTAGCTTTAAATATCGACGCGAAACGGATACCATTACTCATATGCGGTCTGACGCCTATTTTTGGTGTTTACACTGATGCCGTATTGACATCCATTATCTTCAGAACTTTTACTATTTTTCTTGCAGTACAGCGATTGTCTGAATGAGTCTGTTTTCATGGTTCTTTAATACATTGTAGATATCAAGGACGAATTGAGAAAATTTGGTCCTCTTTTTGTTACAGCGGAACCAGAATATGAGGTGGAACCGATCTAAATGTGCCTGTGAACCGCGGCGGAGGATCAAGTGAGCTTTCAAAAGACTATATTGAACCTATGAAATGGTTTATTAAACAAGAAACTCTTGTGTATAATCTCAACACAGTGTGAAACGAAGACAGAAGCGCATAGCGATAGAAAATGGGTGTTGTGAAAATATAAACTCTACCTGTTTACATATAAAACTGACTGACTCAAGTGTCTTATAGTCCGAAGTTGTATTAAAGTAATCAAAACAGTATTATGTCAGCGTATGTTAAGTTTAAGTCTATTTATTCGATCTTAGTAAGGAATAATGGGGCCAAAAAGTGCTGTGAATGATAAGATTTCTGCTTTGTTCCGTAACTTTTTGGTGTTTCTTAATAATGTTATTAAACTCGTACTTAAAATAGAACTGTCCGCCGTAGTTTGTATGACATAAACAGCTTAGTATTTATTTAGCTTAAGAGACCACGTAAAGTGACATCGCTGTTCAGTATTTTTAATAATAATATACTTTATATCTATAGGTTTAAAGGCTTGAATAGTAAAATTCACGCAATTCCTAAAATGTGATATAGGTTGTTATTCCATTTTAAATAATTATTAAGCATTTATTACTAGTTGTGTTTTTGATACTAGTCAAGTGATAACATATGTTAAATAATTTATAACGTTTCTCGATTTAAAACGCCTGCTCTCTAGAAATGTAGTTAAGTATTTAATGTTGCATTATTGTATTCATGTTACTGTCAAATGTGACATTATAGTGTACAATTTCTTAGTTAATATTTAATCTATGGGACCTAGTCTACATTTGTGCCAAAGGCAACGAATCTCATAGGTTTTCATATTTATTTCCTAATTAGATTAATTTATTTTAAATTTAATGTGAGCTTCAGAAGCTTTAAGTGATTTAATCACGTTTTTTGTACTTAAGTTGTACCTCAAGTACGACAAGTCCTGAATAATAAATTTGTACTTAATTTTTTATAATTGTCTTTGATTAAATCCCTAGATAATATATAGTAGATGATAATATCCCTAGATGGTGCCAAAGTCGTATGTTGTTTTAGAAATTAAAAATAATATAAAAACAACTTTTAAATTGCATACTACATCATCATTATATCAGCCAAAAGACGTCCACTGCTGGGCATACTTCTCCCCCAAGGATCTCCAAGCCACTTGGTCCTATACACAGAAGTATACTTCTTCAATCAAGGAATTCCAATTCCATGCATACTTGTATTATTTAAAACCTTAAAAACGTTAATTCGATTTCATCTTACTAGCCATCAAACTAATGATAGTCGGGCGTAAACTGAAGTTATTGCATACACCCTACGGGCTTACTCTAAAGCCATTGTGATATCTTACCTTGTGACGCAGAAACTCGTGCTAAAAATATTTATTTTTATTATTTTCGGAGACTTACCAAAACACGTTACGATCTACAAAAGATACTTGGATACAAAATGTCATGTTTACTAATTTTAAGTAGCTACGTTCAATTAGAATTTCGAAAAATAAAACATCAATAAGCTATTATTCAAAATTAAGATCAAGCTCTGTAATGTCTGTAACTGACTTACTATTTCAAATGTAGAATATGTCAGAATTCAACACCTTGTAAGCAAAACCATTCGCTTATTCGCAAGGTAGCTTATTGAAACCCAAGAATAGTAAACTCAGCTATCTTATGATATAAAAGAGTAAAATTTATGGCGATAGCTTAAGACAATTCTTTTGGTCTATGACTTCAAGGCGATTAACAAGCGAGGGGCTTTGTTAATGGTAGCGTCTATTAAAGTTACCTAGGAATGAAATTGAATATAATATATTCAAAAAAAGAAGAGAAAGAAACCATAGTATCAATAGACATTTAAAACTTGATAGGATGTTATTTTTACAAAACTGAATCGGTTTAACAGTAACAGTAATTAACATAGACAAGCTTAAAACCTGATTTTTTTTAACAACACCATTGAAGACGAGTCCCCCTGCTTCGAACATAACTCTTTCTCAGTGATTAAGGGTTCTGACCGCCCAAGGCTGTGTGTATCTGTACAATTGTATAAAATACGTATAGGCTTGACCTAGCGAATGCAATTATCACATTTTCCTAGAATTACTGCTACTAGGTCTATATGAAATGTGTAGGGAATTACCTAGATTATCTATAGCGTAATTAATGATTTTCCCACAGAAAAGCCGTCAAACAATAGAAAATTGGTACTTACTATGTTTATATGTAGAAACAAATAATAACCATATATAGTTGTAATATTATACCTGAGCCCTTTTTACAATAAATTAAAATTGGGCAGACATCTAAATAGGTTTCTGATTGCTATAAGGTTACATAGGTACTTATGTATTATTTTAAACTGATCGAAAGAAATTTTAAAATAATTATGGCCACATAAATACGATCAAGTGATTAGTCCAGGGATTCTGAAACTATATTCGGAATCCCTAAAGAAATCCCTTTTCGAAAAAGAACTGACAGCTGTGAAAATCCTATCTTTAGTTTTCTTTTTATAGATACAAAAATACATACCAATATAAAAACTCGTATATGACCTCATTGGGGAAACCGATTTCTATATCGACAACTTCGATACTCCCTACTCTGTGCATTTTAAAATTCACTTTTATTAAATATTTTAAACTATTTTCAATATGTCTTACGACCATCAGAAGGTAAAGTTTAATGTACTAGGTATAGGTGATGTATAGGTATTATTGTAGATATTATTTAAAATGTGTAGGGAGAAAAAAAAATGAAAAAATGATGAATGTTTGAATTGTGTATGTACGATCAGCTGTCCAAGTGGTCAGTACCCATTGGCCACTAGGATTAACGTCCCAGACGACGGGCAGGCCGGTCTACTTGACCTGGAGTCCTGGTTTCGATTTATATGATAAACACGAATCTTTGTCCTTGAGTTGTTTGTCTTTTTTATATCTGCCTATTGCTTATACAAACTTATTTGACGTTCGTCTGGTGGAGCTGTCAGTATCCTTGCCTACTTAGCCAGAAGTCCTGGAGTCGAACCCGGTAAGCGCAGATATTTGTATTATGATTAGGAATCATTATATATGTTTTTCAAATATATTTCTGATATTTATAAACAAGTTAGTATCTATATTTCTCTGTTATCTAGTATCCATAACAAAAGCTTTTAGTGTTGCTTAATTAGAGCTAGATTATAAGTGTGGTTTATTTATTTTCTCAGGATAACCTTGTAAGACTAAAACACATATTATTACTACTAATATTGTTATATTGTATTATAAAAAATATGTATAGTATTCAATATGTTTTTAAACATGAATTACCTCACAAGCTCGTCATGATTTAGTTAAAATAATATGTGTAAGATTGTTATTATAATATAAAATAAGGAGCTCATTGTTGCTATGCGAGTCGACTTAGGGGACAATTCGGACATATTCGTGTTTCAAAGATGCTAATTAGTTATCTATTAGGTATAAAATATATCTGTATTCGTTTGATAAATAATCATTTATTCCACGCGGTATAAATTCAGAGACACAGGTGTTTTTTACAACGATTTTATATGGCAACACAACAACGCTATAAACGGGTAATCACCAAGAAATACCTAATCTTCTTAAGCGACTAATGAAAATAACAAACACAGCGAATAGGCATAATTTTCCACAAAGAGATGACATCTTCATGACGGAAATCTTACTTCGATTATCAAGAACGGGAAACCCAGTGGTCAGTTCTGGCCTTAATAAATTTGCATATTAAACTTTAAATGTAGATTCATAGAGTTCATTCCTCTGTTTACTTTGGTGACCTTCGTGTCTCAACGCTATGGTTATATGAACTTTTAATTATCTCAATTATGTCAAAGTATAAGTCTTTAATAAATGATTGAATAAATCATATTTAGATATAGCACCATATGCATTTTGCCGGATTTTGACCGCTGACAAAATGCGAGTGGCGTATTGGAAATTATTTTAATAATTTATAATAAAACTGCTTACTACTCGTGTTTATATTATTATAAGATTAAATGCAAAATTTAGTAAGTCAAAATGCTGTGTTGAAATATTAGGTTAGTATTCAACTAACCTAATTTTTTAAGTTCGGTGAATGTAAGTGCTAATAGCATACGCTAATAAATTTACTAATTCTTTATCCATTGTTTCTACCAAATACCGCTAATTTTCTAATGTAATGTGTAAAATTGTAAAATTTGAAACTTCTACAGAACACGTTTTGTCAAAAACAACGAAGTCATTCGGATTGGAAAACATTACTATTTTTATAATACATTAGATAAAAAAATTTATTGCCACTTGGTAGACTGCATGCCAGTTTAATAAAAATAGTTATACCAATAATACAATTACCAAACCGAGACGATCACCACTATCTAAATAAATATAAAAAAATGTTCTCCACGATTTTGTCATCGAAAAAACCAACCGGGAAAGGAACCCGGATCCTCCCGATGCGTACGCTAAGAAACAATCCCATCTACAAATGCTATGAACAAAAAACTGTGAATCATTCTTTTAATGGAGACCGCTGAATCAGCGTCGGTGCGCAGGCGCACGCGACCGTAATTACACTATGTGTGTTATTTGTTTGACATTAAGCTTATTATCAGATTGTATTTTTAGAATATGAGATATCTTACAAAACTTTGAATAAATAAAAAACCGTATCTCAAACTACAACGAAGAATGAATTCATCCACCCCGGTACTACGTCAATGGACTTAACTCACCAACCCATATTGGGCCGGCATTCTGGTGTTATGACCCAAACTCGACATGTGTTTCTCTTATTTAAGATGGTCTCTGCTCAGCAGTAGGAGGTACATCATCTGTTAAATTTTTAGTTAAAATCAATACGTTCATCCGGAATAAAATACCTTTTGAGGTGATTTTTTTATTAGATGCAGTAGTTCCAGAGTATATAGATTGTATATTTTCCGGAGTATAATTAAGTATTCGCTACATAAACTAGTGCCCACAATATTAAGAGATAGCAAGTGGCGCAGACAATGAAACGTTAATGGACTTATAAACAATATTCATCGTCAACCCCCCGTATTCACGTCCTAACGCTGGGCACGGGATATGTCTACATGAGAGAAACGGAAATTTAAATGTGGGCCTTAACACTACGACGCTGGCCCTAAACGGAAAAAACGTTTGCCATAGCAACCGAGATCAACAGTATAACGTGCACGACGAAGCACCCAGGAACTATAGTTAACATATTTGTGATGGACCCATCCGGTACCAGCTTGAAGAAGGCTCGGTTGTTTTCGTAATCACTGCGCTCAAAGTCCTAAACGGCCAGCGAACTTCTCATAACGATCACTTTTCATTAATAGCAATTCAGTTGAAATGAATTACAGAAGTGTAAATATATAAATAAATTAACAATTACAAACGGGTACAAATGTTAAAAGTTTTAAAATAATACTTGCTTAGTTTTTTTTATTAATGGATGATTAATTAAGAAAAATCTCCTCGGCTTCATTACATAACGTGGATTAAAGTTAGCCCTGGTTTCAAACTAACGCCGTTTTCGTACTTAGAGCCAGACAGATATGGCATCAGTTTATAACTTTTAGTTATGTAAATAAATAAAAATATAAATGACCTCGAAATATAAATATTTTAACCTATATATTTTTCATAAGTAATAGTATCTTCTTTTACAAAAACATTGGTCGGTAATCAGATTTATACATAGTGTAGGATATCTCCAGATTTTTTACGATTATAACGAACTTTCGTGTAGATCATGTTATTGTTCCGTAATCTTTAAAATAAGAACTATTTGTATTGGCTCAAGAGTAAAAAAGCTATTATTTTTATAGAAGATATTGTTTACGTAGCCTCTAAAACCACAAAACTAATCGTCATAGGAATCTAACCAAACCTTTGTTGCTCTTAACAAATAGGTAATTCCCTACGCGAGAGCATTGTAAAAACTTTAATCAGTTTATCAAATACGGTTCCGTTTCATTGGCTGCTTCCATCACAACCACGGAGTAGGAACCATGAAGTATTGGTTTCCGGGAAAAGTGTCGATCGATCTGTTTGTAGATCCGTCTCGATTTTGAGTTAATAGTCCACGTTCGACGGTTTAAATTAAATTAATGGGAGGATTTAATGAAATAAATCATCTCATTGGCATCTGTAGTTTTTAAAGAAATACAAATCAATCAGAATATTATTTTAAAACTAGTTTACTCTTCCTTCTAAAGATATAAAATAAAAACAGATAATGCTACCCTTACCATCAATATAAATAATATAGCCTACGAGCTATTCTCATACCTACCAAATATACATAGAAAATTTCATAAAAATCCGTCAAGCCTGTTGAAGACTGTGTGTGTGACAAGAGATTTTTATTAAGTCGGGGGAAAAGTCTTTATCTATAAATTTGTAATAAAATATCTTTGGCTGTACTATTTGTATCTGGCTGGTTTTCATGACATTAAAAAGTTGACGTTTCATAAAAAGAATCAAATTAGGAAACTTTTATTTCCTAATATATTTCATTTGTTTTTCTTTCTGTTAAAATGAGCGCATCGAATGAAGAAATACGATATATTTTAACATGTTAATAGACAAAAAAGGAAAAAATGCAACACAAGCCGCGAAAAAAGTTTGTGCCGTTTATGGACCTAAAGCAGCGTCAGTACGAGTAGTTGGATTAAGCGTTTTTGATTCGGTAATTTTGATGTCAAAGATGCAATCTCGCTCTGGTTGCCCTGTTACGGATAAAATGGACGCTATTTATGTAGGGCAAGATCGACAACAGCAGGTACGACATAGCTGAAGAACTGGGAATTGATCAAAAATTCTTTATTGAGACGTAATGAAACCGATATTGATAACTGGTGGTAAAAAGAGGAAGAGAGGACAGTCAAAACTACTTGTGGCGTTTTTTTGCTCAACAGTCCCAAAATTACTACAGCAACGAGATCATGTCTCTACCTACAAGATGGTAGAAAGTCTTCTTAGCTTCTGTAAAATTTATTAACTTATTAGAAGTCATATTTTATTTAGTTGTGTACATTCCTGTTGGCTTGGGCTCTTAATGAACCAAATAAAAAATATGCAGGCACGGTAATTTTCAACTGATCTTACCTACTAACTTCTATATATCTATTTCTTAATATCTTACTAAACACTGATTGAATTAAAACGATCATTTTTTTAGATCTCAATAATAGCCGTTTCCAGTATTCAAGATTTGTCTACATGCTTTTGGAATATTATACACTACCCGTAATTGAATGAAATCACACATGGTCCATATAAGTTCTTTATCAAGATCTGAACCTATTTTTCAAGACTTTATAGACTTCTGTATGGCACAGTATCAAATAAAATAAATTTACTAAGTGACTGTAAATTTTTTGAAATGAGCTACAATTTGCTGGATGTTGTCGAATCGTTTAATTTTAACTATCAAGCTTAGAATGTTGAAGAACATTATAAGCTTAACATTTAAAATGTATTTAATCTTGACTTTCAAAAGGGTATGTAATGTACTATAAATATATTTTGACTTTGACTTTGATGTAACTGAATAAATTATTAACATAATAACCAAAAATAAAATCTTTATATGTGAAGTACAAGGTTTAATATTAGGTAAGTAATAGGATAGCAATACGACAAAAAATTAGTGCATGATACTTATATTGACGGGAATTTAAAGATGAGCTTGTCGAACCCGCTAAGGGCTATTCTTATCGTAAATGAAATATTTTAAGTACCTATTGAATTATTAATATTTAAAATAACAATAACACTGGCAACTGATATTGGCCGATTCTTTTGTATTCGGACTAAATTACGTTTATATTAAGTACTTCTTTGTCATTACAATCCAACCGGAAAAAAGGACGTCCATCAATTCTAATTGACATCGTCCATCTTAATTGACATCGGTCTTTGCGCTGTCCGCATTCAGAGGCTTCCCGCGAATTTAGTATGATTTTCAATCATATCGAGACGTTATCGATAATTGCACAGATAATCGCATACATAAAATATCATTTCCAATACTTTACAGGCGCTTCTGTCGTTATCATACAATTAGACAGCTAACGACAAAGACGATCAAGACGTTTCAATTCCATTGAAACTCACACTAGGGGTTTATCGTAATGCTGCTTGCCTTGGGATGTCTACCAACGTTCTGTCTCCCCGTACTCCCTGGGATCCCATCATCACCTCAGAACCTATCGAATGAAAGTTCTTCTCTTAATAAGCTTTGAGTAGAACCCTCGAGTCCTCATGCTATCCATCTTCAGAACAGGACTTACATAATAATAGGACCAAACCGGAAGTATGTCCTTCAAAATACCGAAAGAGTTTTAGAAATTGGTCTGCTAATGACAGAGTTTTCAGATAGCAAACATTAAAAATACTATTAAAAATAAAAAAACATACAACTGAATTAAGAACCTCCCTCGTCCTCTTTCCTCCCCCCTCCCTCCGTCGATTAAAACAACTGCGGAACAAAATGTTGTAAAAATATCTCACTTAGTATTTCAATATTTTTTAAAACAAAGAAATACAGTAATACTTATAACGTTTTAGCTCTAAGCATCGATACCCAACTGTAAGGGGTGGGCCAAGTTTTTTTTACGCCTTTAGCTGTATGGGATCCGCCCTTAAAACATTTTAAAATATTTTGACAATTTGTATGGCTTTGGGTCAATAAGATAAATATAGGTACCGTGCAAATTTGATGACAGTAAAACTTGTGTGACAAATAACAGTTGGACATGTGTGTGACAGTAATACCTCCGTTTGGACTAGTCGGGTATAGAACTCTAAATAGGTAAGCAATCCTACTGAATTGTAAGTCAAGTCAATATCCGTATGCAAATATACCTCTCTCACGCTTTTTTATCGTCATTTCTTTAATATATAAAAAGAAGATTTGTTCAAAGAGCACCAAATAATTTACCATTTAACGAATCACTCCTTAGATCTGTGAAATTAGCTAATATATCAAATTTCCCCGTCATGTCGTTTGACACATACAAAAAAAACCACAAAAAAGTATTAATGCCAGTTTTTGTACATACAGCCTTCGCGGCAATTCATGTCAGTGGGTTATCCCTGCAACTAGGCAATCGGATACGCAAATTGGTCGTGGTTGCGTGTCCGTTGTCCTACGGCTTGTCATCGATTATTAACTGTATGGAAATCAAGGATCAGTTGGTCAATCGGTTCTAATTCTTCAATTAAGACCTTTCTTAAGCATTTCCTTTTTGGTTTACTCGTAAAAAAAAGATAAACGATTTATTCCCATAATCAAGTCATTTTTTAAATACTTGATTATTATAACATTCTCGTATGAAATACGTCCACGGTAGACTTTATTATTATCGTTATAAATGAAACGTGATTGCAATAATAGCAATCACAATAGAAATAATTTTAGTATAACTTAAAAAATCAAAACATGAATTGTATTTTGAGTGTAAATGGAATATTTGACATTCAACTTGCCTATTTCTGAGTTATGCATATAATATATTGCCTATATTGTATATTACAAGGCAAATATCACAATCTTGCATTTAACATAAGAAAACAGCGCATAACATAATCGTAAGTATAATAAGTTATGTCGTTTTCTCTATCAAACTTTCAGTAAAATTCGTAATAATACAATGGAACTGCGTTAATGTGAGTAGCAACAGCTGAGTATAAAGTGGAAACAAAAAGTACAATCATACACAAAATTAAGTGGTCACTTTATAGTTCATCGCTCATGAAAAAAACGGTTAAGAAGTACCTTTTAATTTAATTTAATAAACTATTCTAATGTCAATCAAAATGGAAAAGCCCGAGGTATCATCACTATATTAATTTTAATACAGAAAACCAAATAATCACATCACTACGCCACAAAATTGGGGACCACAAAAATACCTTCATCACCCTATATATAAAGGTGTTTTGAACATCCACAGATTCAAGGGCAAATCATCTTCCGTTATTCACTAAAATTTCAAAATGATCTTTTTTGGAAACTAAACTGATATTTATTATTTTTTAGACTTATGTCACCCTTATTGAGCACTGAAAACAATATTCAAAATAGCAAATTTTGAGAATTTATTTTTCCTCGTACATATTCCTTGTTATGGCCATTTAAAGTAAATGAGTCTATTTAAATAAAGATTTTTTGACTTTGACTTTGACTTTGAATAGGCACATAGTTTCTCGTATAACTTAGGTTAGTTGTAGAGATGTAGCCTATGGGCAAAAAAGATGGATGCTAGGGAAGGTTTATGATAAGCTATTTTCGCATAAGGATTCTTCATACCATCAAGTACTTGGCACGTCGTAAGGCAAAAAAGATCCCAAAAGGTATTGTAACTGTCATGGCTCCTAGACAAGATGTAAAAAAATAATAAATTCATTCTTTAGTCTATGTTAGAGCCAGCCTCGAGCGCAAGCAAGGTTCCTCATCTCATGACAAACATAATTGCATCTCACTGTAATTCCCGGACAATAGGAATTGTCTGTAACCGAAGTTGCTTCTCTGGTTTCTAGAGCCTCATGAAGTGCTAAATGTGCCGTTGATGCCCTCAGCGCGTATTTACCAACGTGGACGCACGCTTACTAACCTCTGCATTTTGATTTATAGGATTAAATTATGACACATGGCGTTCCGACGTGGACCACCGCAAATAAAGTAAAAATGCGGTGAAAAGTCATTCTGTCAACAACATGTCATAGACGCATTATGACGTCCAAGAAGAGATTTGGTTAGTGATTAATTAATTAGACATAGAATCATGTATCCGTTCATAAAAATGGCGACAGACTAACAAATATTTTGAACAAAAATCCGAATTTCACGAGTTCGTGCATCTTATTTTCAAGGGTTATCAAATTGTTGGTACTCCACTGTTCATGCCAGTTTTAATCACGAGGAATATAGCATAAAAAAACTGGAGATATGGTGGTCTCAAATCTATTGTTTATACTGCCTGTAAAATCAACACTGGGACACAATCTGAAGTATCTAACTATACATTAAATTAAGAGCTCGCTTAATAATTCGCATGAATTATAAATATAAAGAATTTAATTAAACAATCTGTTTCAGGAAACCCCAGACTTTGGTAAGATGGAGAATTTTAAAACCACTGCAATTATAACTTACTTTTATAGTTTAGTAATTTTAGTCATGGAAATGTAAAAAATGTAGGTATTTAGAGGTAAATTTTACATAGACCGTGAGATATAATGTGTATGATATAAAAATGGCACGTAATATCTTACAGACTGGAAATCTTAGTTTGTTATTATTTCATTTTATAAACGTCACAACCTCTGGTGGGCGCGAGTGATGACAGAGAATGTAAAGATACTTATCTTTACTCTTAACTAAGTACTGTTAATTTTATCTTATGTCGCTTCGAGACGACTGCACGTCAAAGGGACAACCCTACGAATACGAAGTCACCTTGATCACTAAAGGAGTAACGGTCCAACTGTTACGTTTAATGTTTTGTTGACTTTACCTTATACAGTGTGTATACAAGTATACGTCGGATAACCAGCTACGTACCACATTCCTTTCTAGTTATCAATTCGAAGTATATCGTCGTACAATCCGCAGTGGATCAGCGTGATAACGATAACGTGAGTCAGTCTGCAGATGATGATTATTTAGTCAATGCCAAACATTGTGACGTTAACGATTGTTGATAGTAATTATGTCGCAGTCAACTATAGCTTAATCAGAGTTTGAATTGACAGCGTAGTGTTTAACATAGCAGCGCCCTCTCAACTAGCGAGCGGATTGAATGACATTCAGCCATTTAATCAAAGGTACGGCAATCGACTCGATTCAATAACACTCTGTTGCTCTTTCTCTGACTCTCTTTTCACTAATAATAAACAATTGTTCATAAATATTGTGTCAAACTGAAGATCAATGGAAAATTCTAAATTATTGCTATCCTTTTCCTTAAGACAATGAGATTATAAGCAATAATTAATGTTAATTTTCATTTATAGTATGCATTGAGGCAATCAGGCCTATCAAAAAATTAACTAAAGAAACCTTTTTTGTGTATAAAAAAGACAGTAAATAAATCGACACTGACTAATGGTAAGTAATAAGAGGAGTACATATGCGAAGTTTGCATATGCATGCGAAGCTAGTATAGCTAGTATAGCCTCACGCTGAAAATAGTGGTTAGCATACTAACCACCTCCACATTGCTGGTCTAAAAATGCCTTGTCACACGGTTTTTGTAGGAACACATGCTGTATGAAGGAGGGAATGCTTGTACTGGTAATGAATTCCACGCTCTGACTGTTCGACAAAGAAAGAAGTCTCGAAATCCCTTTGTGCGTAAAGTGTTGAAACAAAAAATTTACTCTGTAGACAGGCACGTATGCTTTTGAGTAGGAAAACAGGAGTGATAAGGACAGGTTATATTGTACAACCGATAATCGACTCTAAAAGCAATGCTATGTTGCTACGAAATTGCAGACGTTCAGGGGTTTTAGTTACTTCTGCATCGCTAATTTTACGCAAATCACGACGATGCAATCTGTCCAGAACATCGAGGAAGTACTGAGCAGAGCCAAGAAATATTCCACCCAAGATCGCATTTGGGTTGTGTATTACAGGCATAGTTATGATATGACCAGAGTTGGACAGGCATGAAAAAACGTTCAAAAGCAGTGTTCAGGACTCAGTTCTCGCGAGGTTTAACATGGATTTGATAAAATCCTCGCTGTTAACAGTGCAGCGTAGTTTCGACAGAGCAGTACTTAAAAGTTGAAAAATTTACTAAAAATTTATTTTCCAGGAAATTACCATAAAAGGTAGAACTTACGTTGTTTAGTACGTCATTACAACAACACGGCGTACGTGATCCTATTTAAAGGGTGCATCGTCAGATTTAGTTTGAATCGCCATTAATATCTGTTTTAAAGTAAACATTAGCTTTAATTAGGACCGGGTGAACGTTACGAATGCGCGTGGGCTACCCTCGCATATTTATGTCGGCTATGTTTGTTTTCATAACTCGCGGGAATTCGTTTGTTTTCTAATGCTCGACTTACTGTAAATCCACTAGATGCGCTGACAGACGTGTTATTTTTAATTATTAAGTGCATTAATACGTTTAATATACTTTCATTTGAGGTGAGACGGTGAATGCACTCTGGATTATGTTACGTTTTTAAGTTTGTAATCTTTGAACCACTTTAATTATTTATTCTATATACGAACTATTATATATTATTTAGAGATATACATAACATAGAGTAACTGTATGTAGTTACATTGAACATTAGACGTAGTCCAGGAAAGAAGTTATTCCTAATTACTCTCTTATTATTACATTAAATCCTATCAACCGGGGGTCGGCAGTGAAATGTATAACTGATAAACCTCACTTCCGACCCCCGGTGGTTTACAAATTATAAGAAAATTTCAATCAAATACAAAAACAATGCTAAAGATCTTCTGTAGCCTGACTGATACATAAAGACAATAAATGTAATTTCAATAACAAAACTCCCAGTAAATAAATCTTCATTTTTATACAAATATAAATCTAAGATCATCGATCAGAGGTCCAATCATGGTTGGGAATTTCCGGAAGGCAATTAATTTTACTTGTTTTTTAAGAAAAATATTTTTGTACTTTCTCAGTAGACCAGAAGCGAATTCCTCGTGTGTAAAGGTAAATACACAATGCCATAATTAATTGACGAACTATCGTCATTAAACTGCGCCATGCGCCCACTCTCAATGAAAAACAGCTATTTTTGTGATGTAAAAAGTAGGAATGTATTGATAACATCAGTGTATAAAAGTGTTTTATTTGCATGTTAATGCCTATAACATAGTGGTCGTTATATAGACCAACAGTACAACGGTAACATAAAAAAGGTGTATACAAATCTGTCTAACAATGGCGTTGCTAGTAAATTAATATTAGGCGTTAGTCTTAATTTTTAAATTATTATGAATTCTTGCAAAAAAATAGCGAGTGATATGGTCATGGAAGTAGAAAATTGTATCAATATTTGATCACCTGTTCCTCTCATGTGCCATATCTATAGTTAAGTGTTAATAAAACAACTTTGAGAAGGTGTTACGACAAAGAAACACTAAACACCTAGTATTTGAAGCTAAAACCATCTATCGCCTCACAATGTCTCATGTGGATCGATATATTTCTAATACTGTTGTTAGAAAGACGAGTCTGCCCGCAAAGGGCGATGGATTTAGTATTTTGAAATATGTCCACAAAAATACCTTCTTGGTCAACAAGTATGGAACTTAATTTTAGAAAAACTTTAAATATTTTTTAAAACTAAACTGCCTTGAAAAAAGTTAAAAAATTTCGTTTTCAGAGCAAACTAACTTGCGTGTCAAGCTAATGTGACAAAAGATTAGTTCCTATGATCGAAGTGAATCAACAAGTGTACTAACAGCCAGCATGATGCTAAACTAGATGAAGATTATACTACATTCCATTTACACCATACCAAAGTTGCAGTTAGGTACTTCAGTCAAGAACTGATATATTTAACAATAAACTGTAAACAAAACACTAACACTACGACCGGCCCCATTAAAGAATCACGAAATATAATCTAAACAAGGGAAATGTCCGAGATATTTGACTTCTCTTCAACCGGATATGGACTGGATGCCGAGCATAGCTGAGCGGCTTTGATGCTGGCATTCTGAACCAATTGGTCATTACTTTCTTTTGTGAATCACAGGATTCGGAAGATATATGATTATTCAATGAGACACTTACAAATGTTTTAGAGGTTAATTTTTTAAGATGGTTCACCGTTTACAGTGTCTGTCACGACAAGGCATCCGCAGAAAATGAGTGTCATGGGACACCGCCACGTTTATATTGAGCGAAAATTAATACTATTCTTGTCACTGCATGACTAAATTTTTCTTACCGCCGTCAAAGATCCTCCAACATCAAAATCAAAATCTCATCAATAAAACTTAGGTCTATAAATATGAGTTTCAAGGACCCCTGATTAAAAAGTACTCGCAAAGATTTTAGAATTGGTAAGAATTTCTATGGTCTAATATTCTCACACCAATCATCTAAAACTTATAAAAGGTCTTAAAGCGCAGACAAAATAACGCTGCCTTACAGTAGTCTAGCAGTATTTTATACATCACTGTTACTTCAAGGCATGGGAGGTATTAAGACTACAATTATTATTTGATATGCATACGTCATTAGTTGTTTTGTTAGATCCTGAACTCAATGGCCTCATGGAATAAAGTTCATTGTTAATATAGCAAAATTAAATGTAGGCCCTTAACCAAATGCCTTATGCCTTTTTTCAATGGAAAAATGAGTTAAAATACAACCCCAGGATTACACTACACGCGAAATACCATTTACCATACATTTAGTGAAATCGTATAGAATAAAAATTACCTATGAGGTTGATATATCTTTTTTATTTCAATTGATAATAGGTATGACGAGTTACAAATTCGTAATAATACGTCGCTCAGTAACTATGTACACACGAGCTTAAGTGTCTTCTAACTAAGAAAGTCTTCTTAATTTAAGTTGTGCATCTCCTGTGTTAGAATCACATTTATAATACAGCCAGCAAAGAAAGTGTATAAAAATTATTTCACAGAATAATAGTGATCACATAGTTAACGTTTCTCAAATGGAAATTATAACTTATTGTACCTATTTAACTTGATTTTTATTCATAACAAAGATATGTTGAAAAGTATGTCATATTTTTCAAGATATTTATATTAAAAAGTCAATTAATTTCACTCGCGTTTAATCATCAAAGCACACATAATGCAAGTGCAAGAAAACGGTAACAGACCTCCAAGGCATTACCTACCAAGATATTAAAAATTATCATCTTGATAATAGGTATGAATGTGAGAAATATTATTTATTTAACTATGTATACCATAATAAATGGGCAAAATTTCTAATTATGAAGCGGATAAACAAACTTCAGACTTCTTGAAATTTGTTTTTCAAAATCAGTTCAAAATTGTTTAGAATTAACACATTTTTATTTAAATTCATTATAAAAGTAGTTATGATTTTTCAATCCTCAGAATATGACATTGTATATTTGTAGTTTCTGTTTTGCTGGCTGTACTTATTTAAACCGATACATATGATACACTGTACATTCTTAAACGTAAATTAAGTGCGCTTTAGACAGTGACGGTGCATGATACACATAGTTTATTAAGGATTGAAAAACACCGTACATGGAGGACCTTTGTATATTAAAATAATATGAATATAGATATGTGACATATCGCGCAATATAACTCCGACTTACATAATCTTCAAACACAATATTGCATCAACAATAATTCACACAAGTATTTGTATCAGTCATTTGAATATAAATCTAAAAACAATTACACAAAGTCTATATTAGAGATCTCAAGACAAACGAGCGTACCTTCAATTTTTACCCTTCTTTCCATTATACCTTAGATCGTAAAATATAAAAATTGTGGTCAGTGCTGCCCCTTTAATGTAACCATGTAGGTTCTAGTGATAAATATTATGAAAGCTATGACTTTTTGATCTATTTTGAAGTTAGGACTTTACTCCGATCGTAATAGTGGCCGATTTGATAGTACAGCTGAAACACTTGACGTACTTTCGTCTATACATTAGTTCGTACAAATGCCCGTTATATTTTCGAACATTGTAAATGTCTCAAAACGTTTATCTCTTCTTTCCGGTAACATACATTTTATATATACAGATATATAAAATGTATGTTATATATATATACCGTTAACACGTTTTATATTTATATATACGTATTTCTATATTCCGTCTTAAACTGGCTATGATTATTTAAGCTGTCAAAATGGAATTATTACTAAACTGTTACCTTTATGGCATAACATGAAAAAAAAACAAACGGCGAAGCGGTCATTAGGCATATTGCCGTAAAACAGAATGTTATATTATGACTTTTCTCGATTACAGTTTTACATTTCACATTTAACCATAATTGGTGGGATTTTTAACCTTTCGCTTTCATATTACTTGCATTTTGAAAACAGAGAAAAAACTTTAATTTTAAACACTATGATGTCTTCTAAAATTATTTTATGGAAATATGCATAGTGTGGTATGGGAAAGACACAAGTTTTCTCATGTAGGTACTTACATCAAAAATATTTTAATTAAGGTTAATTAAATCTCCGTATTTATTTTAATTGTATACATTGTTATCCAGTAATCCAAAGTGTATAATTATATAAATAAATGAACCAAATTAAGTATTTTTGAAACAAAACAATATGGTTTTCATTTATGGTCACGCTATTTACAATGAAATACCGAGTCTGCATTTTAATTTGTCGTTTGATAACTATCAATTCGACTAAATCGATTTGCCGTTTATTTACAAAAAAAAAATACTTAAAGAATCTGCGAAACGATTGTATATAACTTTATTAATCAAAAAATTGAAGAGCCCGGGCGTTTCTTTATTTACAATAAAAGGAATGGTGTTTACTATAAATTTGACACATTGTGTTTCACTGGAAACACAATGTGTCAAATTAGAGGAACTGGCTATCTTACCTCTAAATACTGATTTAGAGGTAAGATAGCCAGTTCCTCTGTGGTTGAGAAGTCACTGTAGTTCACTTCTATCATCAGCATTACCCCGTTAAGAATTAAAAAAAATGCTTCACAGACCTGCTCAGTAAGTAGAAAGGTAAGAAACATCACTATTTATATAGTGTTTGGAAACCAGTCATGAAAAGTGAATTTTGTAGTTGACTTTCGTCGCGTTTAATGGCGTATTTAACATATATTCATACAAATATTTTTTGACACCAAACACTTACTTGGGTTATCACCAGTGTCTACTTTACACCAATTTGAACTCTAATCTATTTGTATTGGTCTCTATTTTCATTAAACTATAACCAAACCAAATGTGATTGGTTGAATAAAGTCACAAATTTTATCCGGATATGAAATGGAACCCTTGACCAATCTAGATAGTTTTTTTAGTACCTCCAGCTAGTTACTTCCAATGCTTTCGATATTCGCGAACGTGGAATCACTCACAGATATTTTTTTTATAATACAACTCCCATATTTATTTACTAAACTTACAAAAGCTGGTATTAAATAGATAGTTTTTAAAATTACTACATGATTTAAATTTAATTTCACATTTTACATTCACGATAAGGTTACTTCGGACAAAGAATACTATATTTTTAATCAATCCATAATACATCATATTGATATATCTTAACAATGTATCTACCATTACTTCATAATGATCCACCGCGGACTTTTCTCTTTAGGGAATGTTATAATATTCGTTCAATAAGGGTAATTAATGTTTTTGTTGTGATCAGTGTATATTAGTGTTATGTTAAGGTAAACCTGTAATAGGTCTTATTATGAAAATCAATGATCTGTTAGTACTTAAATGTAACGGTGTTGGGTTTCTTATTAAATAAATAAGTTTATATATATATATAAAAGTTGAATAATTTTTGAGTCATCAAGACCTGCAAAGTCTACCCAGAACAATCAAAAAAGCAGGACAAGAATTCAGATTAAACGCCCATAACAGGCCCTAAAGTACTCGATGTTATAATTATTGCAACCAATTAATTAAAATTGGTTCATTATTTATGTTAGGCTGCAGGTATTTCACATAGAAATACCCGTAGGAGATTGTTCGAGTTAAAAGTTAAATAAAGCCGAAATCCCACCGACAGATAAGCTATACTATCCACAACTGTTGCAAGAATTGGCCTATAGACGATTTGTGTAATGATTACGTTATGAAGATAGATAAAAGTTCTACGCCCAAAGATAACACCGCGTTTGTTGGGACTCAAGGAGGCCAAAACAAGATGCATTTCTGAAATCACAATCGCAACGCTAAACGAGAAATGTATGGGATTTGACAATCACACTCGATTGCTAAACTTGAGCTTATGTCATTTTTACACTTACCGATTCAAGTGGGAAAATCGAAATGCATCTAGTCTAGGCCCTCAGATGCGATTATTTATTTTTCATACAATTTAGCTGAACGTACTGTATGATTATATTACAAACGATAAGTTCAATAGAATCGTTACTATATTCTACCTCTTTCTTCAGTCATCTCTGGACAGATCCCACAAACAAAAATGATAAGGTATTGAAGTACTCTGTGTCTTTCTCTGTCTATGTTTTGAAACTATATGTAAAAATCAGCTATATTGAAACACGAAACATAATACTTTTCCAAAGTCGCAAATAGTTTTGTCCGTATCTATGTATTTATTGTGCCCGGGCTTCACGCGTCAATCTAACTTTGCGTTTCTTCGTTTGACTGACTATGATTTGATTAAAACATTGATTATAACTTTTTGTTCATGATACAAATACAAAAGTACCTAATCAACGGCGTGGTCCCATCATAAAAAAATATTTTAATAAGCCAACATCCTCTTTAAATGATCATTTCTTTTCTTTGAAAACAATGTACACTTTTTGGTACAATATATACAAAAAAAATATTTTTAAGGAAATTACACCTAGAACTCTTTTACTAATTAAAAATATATAAATAATTATTACAAATTACCAGTTTTATTATGCTTTTGGTAAAGTTTCTAAATAATGAGTTAATCGTTACTCCATATAAAAAAAATATTTTATATGTCATATAGCTAATAAGGTACTTAGTTTATATATTTAAATAGTAATGTAAAAATAAAATGCTTAATATTAAAATTTATATGAACAAGTTATTTGGAAATGAAATATAGGCAACTTTAGTGAATAGGCCTGTTTGCACTTTCAAGTGATGTTTAGTAATAAGCACTAAACATAGTTTAGATCATGCCTTATCAGGGCGAGTGGTTAGTGATTAATGAATTTATAGTAATTTTAAGAGTATCCACACTCGCTACCTTTTTTTAATAATTATAAAATATATAGAAGATCTGACCAACATATTAAATTATTGCATACTAAACAAAGCATTTAAAACAGTAGTTCTTTTACTATTATATCTAAACTATTCCGAAAGCAGCCAGAGAAGCGGCTCTCCTAAGTTATGCGAGGATATTTTTAACGAAATTTCTTGTAATTGCGAAAACTAATATGCAGAAATTACTTTCAATTGCACTAATAAAGTTTAAAATCGTCCTTCAGGTGTCCTACAGTAGGTATATAACGTTCTGAAACATTGCGTAACACAATAACATTTTTGATGAATATGCTACAGATTTTTTAGACGTGTTAAACATTTTTTTATGTATTACCATAATATTAGGTATAAAATTTTGTGAAACAAACTTAAATAATAAATTGTAACTTCTGTTACATTTTGTATGAAATTGTTACGCAACAGATGTTATGTAATATTTTTTAACATTAAATAGTGTGTGGAAGCACCTCTGATTTGGAGTCAGGTCAGTCAGGTCACCTACTTGGTGCTGAACAACGGGCACTGGGAACTGAATAACGTGCTGTAAGGTACCCTCACGTCTGTATATTATATAGAGCTGTTAATCTCTCTAGGAACGTTGTCTCTATGTTTTCACCTTGTGCATGCTTCGACGCATCTTGTTTTATATCATGGGCTTCTTTCTTCATAGCTTTGGAGAGAGGCTCTATTTTGATAGGAGGGTGGGGGTAAATCTTGTCCTTGCTCTTGCCTTGACCTTTGGTCTTCTGCTCCTGCTGCCGATTCCGTACTCTGTCGTGCGTGAGCATGTGCCTGCGCAGGTCACCGGTGACGCGGAAACATTTCTCACATTCGTTGCATTTGTAGGGCCGAAGTCCTGATGAGAATTTATAATATATTGATAATAATATCCCTGGTTACAATTACGAAACCAACCCAAATTTCTTCATTGTTATTCCAGGATGGGTCAATTAAAGTTCAATAACACGAGTTCTTGAGTGCTTTGGAAGGTAAGCTAAGCCGTTCATTCCGGTTGTTACGGCAACCGTTTTAACCCACCAACAAGCATTAGGCCAACATGGTTGTGGCTAAAGCTCAGGTATTTCCGCATGTGGAGTGTAGCAGTGGGACATATATAGGCTGTTTATTTATTTTAAGGGCAGTCAACAAAAACACAAACCAACAAAAAATATTTAACTATAGCATACGACATGCGATGTGGACTAACAGTTATAATTATAATATCTACTTAACTTAAGTTTATATATATTTTTAAAGTTATTAATAGAAATACTGATTACAGGGAGTTTTCGTTCCTGCTAATGATTTTAAATATAGCATTGTATTTTCGTGCACTAAGGTGAAATATATCCAACTGTTCTACTTGATTGTTCCGAGAAAGAAATGATATGTTGTTGTTGTTGATGATAATGTCACGTGATCTCACCAGTATGTGTCCTCATATGGCTGAGCCTGTAGGAGGAGGCCCGGAAGCTCTTGTTGCAGTACTCGCACTTGTAATTGCGCTCACCCGTATGAATCTTCCGATGCACGTTCAGCGAATACTTACGAGCGAATTCCTTCCCGCAAAATTCGCATTTGAAGTTTTTCTGGAAGATAATGTAACTTTAATGATGGTTTCTCAATTTAAATAATAAAAAACGTAACCCAGTCGTTTGCCGCGCTTTCGTATCAAAACAGTTAAAATACACAAATTTAATTTAGTTTTAGAGCTATCAAAATTGTGTTTAATGGCAAGCTGTAATGCATTTAATTGTCATTGGTGAAGTGTCAAATGCCTAACTTATTTATTAAAACTTTTTTATACATTATAGTAAAAATACTAGTAAAAGTTAAGCTACAACTCCACTGAGCTATATAAAGTACAGTCCAGGAAAGTGTCAAAGAATTTTATAAATTCTAAAGAACTTATAAATAAACACACTATATTTTGAAGTGTCACGAGTTCTATGATCTTAAATCAGATTTCTTTATAACAAACTTCCTTCCACCTTTTAGTTATTAAAACTAGAAAGTGATGCAATGCCTTGGAATTTCGATATATTAGATGAATCAACTTCGACAAACCTGGTTAGAATGTATCGAGCTTTTATGATACTTCAAATCACTCCACTGACGAAATTCCCGACCGCATTCGTCACACTTGCAAGGTCGGTCACCGTTGTGCACGCGTTTGTGGACCTAACGATAAGAGGAAAAGGTTTAACATAGCTAGACTATCAGTTTTCTAATATAAAACTGAGCAATCTTTACAATAAAAACTTATGTATATATTAAATTTGGTTGGTTCATATTGTAATATTCAGTGTGATACAAGTACAATTGAACCGTTACCTTCAATGCAGCAACAGTATAAAAACTCTTCCCACATTCCCGACACATCTGCTGCTTCCCGCTATGCGATAGTATGTGGTACATGAGGCTATTTCTATGCTGAAACACCTTCTCACATTGGGAGCATTCGAACTTATTGGCACCTTTCTTCTTTGATTGAGGCTGTTTAGGTTTAGTATCCGGCGCGGGGAGCTCGCTCTCCGGTATTATGTGTTCTGTGTACGCGGCTTCGTTACTAGAAACTTCAGTTTCCAATATTTGCTGCAGTACTTCCTCTGTAGAAAATAAAGAGATATTGACAACAAATAAAAATTTATGGTTTTTGTTTTTATATTCATTTAATATGGGTATTTCTAAAAATATGGGTTATTTTAAATGAAGTAAACTTAGCAAAAATATTTTTTAATTTTAGAATTGCTATCTTCAAAAATGGCGTATTAAATATAAATTACAAACAAAAATATCTATTAGGCATGATGACAATCTTTTGTTCGGAATTCTATGGAAAGACAGAATTGGTCAAATGCTATCGAAACAGCGATAGCATGGAAATTCCCCGAGATATTAATCGAAAACGCTCCTAAGAAACAGGTAATGCTGTATGACGTCACGCCGTGGTAGTTTTTATGTATATATTTTTTGATATACACAAAGAAACATAATGAAATATTTTATAAATAGATAATTAATTGAAAAAAGAATAAGGTATGATATTGTTATAAATTATCGTCAACGATATTAAGTCAGTTAGGCGGGTTGAAGGGCGTGCATAGGCTTTCGTCCGACGGTCACACGAGCCTCCTCGACCTCGATCACGACCACGACCACGACCCGTCCGGCAGCGACAGAGTTGGTGCAGTGTGTGTTCTTCTGAATTTTTTAATACAAATATTAAGTAAATGACTCTATTCAAGTTCGCTAACCTTTGAGTGGAGGCGGCTGCTGGTGCGACTGATGGTGCGACTGCGGGGGCAGCGGAGGGGCCGTAGGGGGCAGCGGCGGGGGAGGCGGGGGCGGCGGCGGCGGCGGGGGCGGGGGAGGCGGGGGGCACACGGGGCAGTACGCGCCCTCCGCGCCGCACGACTCCGGGGGCGGGCTCGACCCGTTGCGCATGTACCTACACGTGTTGGGGGATCATAATGTAACGAATCTGGTGGAATGGTCAACACCTGTCTTCTTAGTTAGAGGGTAAAATTAAAAATTGGAATGAAATATGTATAACAATAAATTAATAATATATAAGATTTTTATTTATTGAATGACAATCTAAACCTGTGGGAGGGAGGTTCTTGTCTTGAGAAGAACAGGCAAGAAACTCAGCACGATTTGTCCCTCCCTTTACAATGAAGAATAAACTTTAAACACAAATTATATTACTTTGTTGCATAAAGAAAACTTCAATGATTCACAGAAAAATATCAGACGGAATAATTCCATTGATTCTCACCAATGTCTGATGTGCTCCTGGTGCACCTGGCCGTTGTCGACGGTGAGGTGCGGCAGCAGCGGCTGGTCGTAGTGCTCGGCGTCCTCCACGGCCACGTGGATGCCCTCCATCAGGTCCTCGGGCTCGCTGAACTCACCCATGTCATCCAACTAGTGGCCAAACAAACACTCCTCTATCAAAATAAGAATAGTATGGAGTTGTCAGTAAAATTTCACTTCACAGATATGAAACTTCACTTAAATGACTTTGCTTATTGACATTGACATTAGCCAATAACATAGTAACAAAGTTTAATAAAATTTTTATTATAAATATTTTAAATAAAAATATTTAAATTATTTTATTGTTCGTTAATAAAATAACGTAATTAATATGTAGTCAAAATTAAATTAAAATATTTAATTAAATACTCTGTTAGGGAATCGAATTCCTCCTGAATAGATTAACAGATTTTTAAATCCATGCAGTTTTTTGTCATTAAAATCGATGGCATGGTTCTTAAGAACGGACCTTTGTAAGTCTTATAGTTACTGACTTGTCCATACTGACCGATCTAAATGTGGCACCTGGTCTACAACATAACGATTAGAAAAGCATCACTGACTAAATTTAGACCAATAAGTAATGTCAAAAATCATTCAATTTATATAAATATTCAGGTTACTATTGATGCAACACTTTAGGCAAATCATACGAAGTCTATGAAGTGAAGTTGTCAATGACGTCACAATTTGCTGACAACTTCATCTAAACGTTACCTGACAATTTTTTTATGCTTGACGGGGTAGTTCTTGACCTTCATCTCACCTGATTGATAAGTGATAGTAGTAGCTGACGGTGGAAGAGAATTACGGTTTCATTTTGGTTGCATACAACAAACTGTGATAGAAGGTCTAGGAATTATATTTTTTTAGAACGTTTCGTCATAGTAATTTTATCGATCAATCACCAGTTTAAAAAGAGTTATTTTAATATAAAATATAGATTAAATGAAATTGATTTAATATATAAGTAAAAATCGGAAATGGCCATAATTACAAAGGATATCAAATAAAAGAAATGTATTTTATATAAGAAGGCATCTATCAGCGAATATATCATAAAATCTGTCCTAAGAAACTGTCATAGAATAATTAGTTTTGCAATAAACAACCAAAACGAAATTTACTGCCGCGAATATACTCTTTATGTGTATGGATTGAAGCGAATCCGGCATCAAGCTTCAATCCACACGCATAAAATTATTGCGTGTGGTACGGCCTTAATGAATTACTCACCCTATTTGAATGAGCTTCCTTGATATGCGCTTCGCACTGCTTCTGCTTCCGAAACGACTTGTTGCACTTAGCACAGGTGTAGCACTCCAACTTATCCAATGTCTCATACAAGTCCGTCTTATCTGCTTCGGTTGTGGGCACACAGGGTTCCTTATCCATGTTGGCCATTGAATATTGAAGCTTATTACTTGCGTAGGTAAGCGTTTTCTCGCTAGACGTGTATAAAATATGTTTTTCCATAGGCTGGTACATAGTTTTTGGCACTGTATTCTCTAAGGATAATTCCACTATCGAGTCTGGTAATGTCGCGACGTTGTCCACTATACACGTATTTGTCATCTGTTAGGGGTAAAATAAAATAATTATTATGATTTTTAGTTTTGTTTAAAAACGTTTTGATTCGTTTCTACGGTTAAGGTTAGATTTTTAAGGTCAGATCAGTACTGCCGACTTCCTTTCTGTTCGTCATAAACTCGTTACTATTCCTCATCGAACAAAAAAAAACACATAAAAATTGGACCAGAAATCTTTAATGACATATAAACGAAGTTCCGTGAAAATTACGTAAATATTATATAAACAATTTAGCAAAAATACACACGCAATAAAAACTATTGTGCCAAATGGGACTAAAGGGCGACTATATCGTATCAAACATAAATCGGATCAGAAATCTCGGCGTAATCGGTGTATATACATAAAAAACATACCAACCGAATTGAGAACCTTCTCCTTTTTGAAGTCGGTTAAAAATGAACTCAGCCGACCACCTCTCAAGTTACCTTGTCCATGGCTAACTCAGACACGGGGTTCTCAATGATGATGGCGGCGTGAGGCTCGTAGTGCTGCCGGAGGTGGTGGTAGAACTTCAGCTGTTCGTCGCCGTAGAACTCGCCGCACACTTGGCAGATGAATATCGCGCGCATCTAACACAATCACGTAACTGTTTTGATGGGGTTCAATAATCTATATCAATTATTACATTTGATAATATATTTTTGAGACCTGGAATGTATCCTATATTAAAATTCCAACCGAACCATCTTGTGATAGCTTATTGAAACGCAGCTTTGGATAACATTGTACAAATGAAACATCACGGAGAGCTAATGTAATTGATGCCGGATCAAGAAGAAATATATTTGGTAATATTTATTTATTTATTTATTTTAAGGGCAGCCAACAAAAACACATACTAACAAAAATATTAAACAGTAGCGTTGACATTAAATTAAGTATAGTTTTTAATTACAGACAGCCACGGCATGCGATGTGGACTAACAGTTATAGTTATGATATCTTAAGTTTATATTTTTTTTTAACGTTAATATTGAAACACTGATTACAGGGGGTTTACCTTTCTGCTAATGATTTTGAAGTTAGACTTGTATTTTCGTGCACTAAGGTTGAATATGTCCAACTCTCCTACTTTATTGTTCCGTGAAAGAAGGTTATAGTATTTCTGGATCCTGTTTAATGTGGAATGGGAGCCTAGATTGCTCCTTGCTACTTTGGGTACAAACATGTTAAACCTACTGACATGTGACAATTTCCTCGGTGCATTAAAATCAATTTGCTCGAGCAGACAAGAACAATCCAAGCTACCGCTCAACAGTTTGTATAAAAACATGCCATCGAAAAGAAGTCGTCTATCCCTGAGACTTTCAATTTTAAAATATTCAAGTCGGCTCTCATATGATGTTAAAGTCTTCGCGAGGAAGTTTCGAAAGCTCAGGTGCCATAGAAACCTCTTTTGCACGCTCTCAAGCCGTTTAACATGAACATCATATTGAGGAGACCATATAATACTACAATATTCAATATAATATTCAATAATTATATAATGTTATATTGTTGGATAAATCTCGCGCGCGTGAATTTGTATGTGTGTGTGTGTGTGTGTGTGTGTGTGTGTGTGTGAGACAGAGAGAGAGAGAGTTTGTGTGTGTATAGTTACCTCGTGGGTGATGTGATGGTTGTCGTCAGACATATGCTGCGTACTCTGCACTCCTGCCACGAAGTTGTCGGGCAAAATTTCTTCCTGCGGTACTTCTTCCGAGCAGTGGATAACAACTATATCCTACACAGAGCGCCGCCATTATTAACTTTATTTCTATTGCAATAAAGCTGAAAGCCTGACTAGTTCGATTTATTTCGTAATCATCAGAGAATTATATGTATTTACATATGTTATTTTTATTGTTGTACGCCAACATAGTAGTACGCAGCTGGAATGGACATGTGTCCACTAAGTAATGATTAATAATTATATTTAGAAATCAGAAAATAAAATAATTTTGTATCTAAAATTTAAGTGTAATTATATTTTTAGAAAATCAAATCGGCAAAGTTAAGCATTTAATCACATGACAGTAAAACCAATTACGGAACATGACGTCACGGCTTCAGAAAATGAAAATATCAACAACTAGATAGATAGATAAAGTCTTCATTTCCATTTCTACATCACACACAATCCATCCAGACAGTAAATAGGTTAAAAGACAAACATTTTATAATAAAGGTATCAAAGACTTTTGTGTGCGTTGCCAAAGTGCACAAGGGTCGCAATAATTTTGTTAACATCGGGATGTGATCAACTACGGAGATGCTTTGATATTTTCATTGAATTTACAGATTACTCTCTACTTAGTAATTGATGTGGTTCGCGGTTTTGAATCTTTAAATACAAGATCAATTCACAATGGAACCAGGACTTAATAAAGCGAAAAGTAGTAATTCGCCTAAAACCGACACTTATGCTAGGCAGATTATTTGCGTAAATTAGATACTAAAGAAGAGTATTATCCAATTTATAAAATTTTAAAAACTGTCTACTAGCCTGTTATAGCGATGGAGTTACACTTATTTTCAAATTCGACAGCTATCAATAGAGGTTTGAGTAACACAATAAGCAATGGTAGCTTGTTCGCAACAATAAAGACCATTCAACTACTTCTTATAACAACAAACAAATTATAACTATTAAATTAATTAAATCATGAGAGATTAATGCCTAAGCTATATAACTCGAGAGGAATCTTTGTGACCTTAAGATAATGCAACATAATAATCAATAACCTAAGTAAGTAGTAATATTTAAAAACAATAAATTTCAATATAAATCAGTATTTTAAAATAATGTTAGTTGATATACTAATTGACTCAATTTTGTAGTGCACAGACTAAAATTATTAATTAAATTGTTTTTACTACTCCTTCATAAAAACTGACCAGAAAAGGACAGACCACCAGTGACGTCATTTTCCGTTGGTAAAATGGTAAATTTAAAACAAATTGATAATAGTTCAATTCACATACAAAACATACCTTAAAATAAGTCATATGTGTATGGATCACTTAAGTGTCAACTAACATGACATTTCTAAGTCATTCTATCCTTTAATTTTATCTAAGATGCAGATAATTTAGTTTAATAGTTGCCAGCGGATTCTGACGTCTATTTTTATATGTGTTGTGCTTTGAATGTTTAGCATGCAGATGGTCTATGTATAGGTTGTAAATAGATCTACAATTTTTATCGATCATATTTATTTAAAAATACATACAACACGTGAGTGACCGCAATAGGACTCCGTTTGGGTACGAAACCATAAAAAGTCGGTGTATATAGTTATGAATAAATATTACTATAAAATAAATTAACTGAGGTTCAGAAATAATAATGGTCCATACATTTACTTGCTGCGGCGTACTGGTCCCGTTGGTCCTCTTCAGCTTCCTCGATATCCTCTTCTTATGCGGCAGACTCTTCTTGTTCTGCTGCTTGTTGTGTGCGGGGGAAGCCCCTGCACCCAAATCTAGTACTGGTCCTTCGGAGTTTGTTATTATTGGGGTGTCATCCTGAAAAACCATAAAAGTGGCGAATAGGGTATACATTCCTTATGCTTAACATCAAATTTCTGTTTTATATTGACTACATCAGAGCCTATTTTCCTTGCTATCATCACAGCAGGATCTCTGGCGACTTAAACGCAATATATTCACTGTGATCAATTTAGAATTATAAACGGTATATTTACCAAGAAATTTGTACAATTTTTATTTTTTTATTCGCCATGAGTGTCATGTCAACACCAGTTCATAACAGTAGTGAGATTGAGACAAGTTGACGTCTGACGGCGTCACAGTTTCAGCAGATTACCCGTGATGTGATGAGGACGCATGCAACTGCGTCGAAATACCGATCACTCACACCCATACCCTTCTAGCTCTAAGTATAGCAAAAGAACAAACACTTACCTTAAGAATTACTTTGGATTTGTTATCGAACCAGTCGGCCTCTTGACACCGCTTCATCTGTAGGGGTGGCATAGGAGGTAGTGGAGGCACCTCTACTATAAGAGTTCCGTCGCTCGATTCCTCCTATAACAAGGCGTGGAATTAGGATCAATATATTTTCTTGTGCCTGCAGACAAGTAACTCAGAACTCTACTTAAAAACGGTTCTTGCCTCTCTTTAGTAACTTCTCTACCTGACGAGTGACATACGTTAAATGACGAGTTAGAAATATGAAAATAAGTAATACATACCAAATTCTGACCATTAAACAGTCTCATTGGGGCATCTAATATTACTGATGAATCGACTTCGCCTCGTACTGAAGTTACCTGCAATTATGAGAATATAAATTTATTTTTCTTTCTATTTGAAGAAAACAGTATAATAGCGAAAAAGGGCATCAAAGGTCGATCAGGCTTCACAGACTGTAGCAAAACCTGGGTTAATAAGGTTATGGTTTATCTATGGTGGGATTGGAAGGCCATTGTTCATTATGATCTTTTACCGCCTGGCAGAAGCATCGATTCGGATCTCTACTGCCAACAACTGATGAGATTAAAGCAAGAAGTTGAGAGAAGGACGCCGGAATTGATTAATAGAAAGGGTGTGGTCTTTCATTACGATAACGCTAGGCTACATACATCTTTAGCCACTCAGCAAAAAGTAAGAGAGTTTGGCTGGGAGGCGTTAAAGTATCCGCCATATAGACCTGACCTTGCACCTTCAGATTTCCATCTGTTTCGGTCTCTTCAGAATTCTTTAGGCAGTGTCAGGTTAACATCAAGAGAGGACTGCTAAAACTGCATTTTTTTGATCGTGTCTCTACTTACAAGAAGGCAGAAAGTCTACGAACAAAATGGCACATATATACTGTAATTAAATGTAAATTAACTTTGAAAAAAATATGTCTTGAATTTTAATATAAAATGTGAAGAAATTTTTTCCCTGACCTATTACTATTTCTTTTTATATGTAATAACAGGCCTTCTAATTGCACTGGTTAATAAAGTTTCAGACTTTCGTGCCTACTTACTCACTACAGAGTGTGTGCACTGGCGTGTACATGATCGTCAAACAATGGGTATGTTTGTATTTTGAATTAGTTCTCAAAATAGAACCAGTTTAAGGATTTGGTTATTACAAAAATTAAGTGAGCAGTTAACCTTCATAGTATGATGAGGGTGCTGATGGTGACTGGGCCTCGCATGCTGGGCGAGGTGAGCTACCAGCGCGGCGAGGCGTCCATCTGTGTCCAGCAACTCTTCGCCCCATGGCCCCTCACTAATCTGTTCCCCTACTCCTACTGGCCTGAAGTCAAGTACAAATTGTGTTCAAACATGACTCTATAGGAATAGAGATTATTCCTTGTTATTAATTATAAATTAATTTTCTGGATTTGGATCTGATTAATACTCAGCAGTGTCAATTTTTTCAACAGCATTTTTATAAATATTAACAGCAGATTATTCTTCCTGATTATATGCAGATCTTTTGCATTTTGATTTGATCCAGATAACTTTTATATTTTTTTATAAATTGCCATGATTTCCTACATAGCAATTGACTAAAAGGTGCTGATCAATTTTCAGACAAACCAGAGATTACTCAAGAGCTGTTTAAGAATAAAATTTTAAATTGCATTTTGTTGACTGTCTTATAACAATCCCCATATTGGAAGTTTATATGTCCAGAGGTGTAACAGTGGGCTTGTGCAGTAGTAGCTTATGTCCAAACACAATTTGGAGTTTCTTCCTAGTAACCACTTTCATTCCTCAGTACTTCAGGTTTGAGATGATGATTCAAGAGTAAACCTCATTCACTTGTAGGAGGGATACTATAAATTAAATTGACTTAAGAGCAGCTCAGTTCTTTCTAAAGTAAAGGTAATGAGCACTGAAAACACTGAGATTTTTGACATTCTTGGACTAAAATAAAGAGTTTTGCTTTTCATTCATTCTTCTTCAATACAAAAGGTAAAGAATGAATTTACTACAAAAATTATCATACTATCTGTATGACATCCTACATCATAGTATTCCACATCCTACTAATGTTAACTACTTACTGTCTCTAGTATTTACCCCTTTTGCGTATGTTATATCAAAGTTATAAAGTCCAATAGAATAAAACTAATACAACTTTTTATTTCTTTATTTATTACAGTAACACGGAGGTGATGGATTACCAACAAATTATGGACATCTCAACATAAATCTGTAGTCCTTTTTTTTAAAGTATTAAGCACCACTTAACTGACTTAACCAACCCCAAATAAACATTGGCTGAATTCATAAAAATGACAGAGCCAAGAAAAGTGAAGAAGAAAACTTTTATAAACATTAAGTTCACGTCTTAAAAAACTCATACACTTTTACTTAATTTTGCCTGTTTTGTTTCTCAATATGTGTTTTAGTAAGAATAAAATACTTTAATGGATAAAATGAACATGCTTATGCCTGCAGTTTGTATTTCCATTATATATATGATATTTGAATGTATACCTGCAAATATTTGATGAATAGCTGTGGGGGTGCATCACAGTCACCACCCGTCCTCCTCCATCATCATGTACATTGAGAGTTAGTCCATTATTTTCAACATGCACCGGCTGTAAACAAAGAAACACGTTTACTATTGTTATCTATCTATGTTGTCATCTATTTAGAATTCAAAGGACAATTTTCAGCTTATTATTTCAAAATAAACTTCAAGATTTTTGTCATTTTACATTTGTAATGGTTTTTAATCAAAAGTTTATGACAAACTCTTTATTTTTTACATACAATTATTACTGCGTTATTAACTATACTGAACTTGATTATTTTTGTTTGGGATTTGATGCAATATATATATAAATGTTTAGGGGTCAATTATACTTTTACAAACAATAAAAACAAACCTCTCCAGATTGATGTGATGTTATGTAATGCGTAACTTCATGGTCCATTTTCCCATCGAGAAGATGAGAATCAACATTCCTCATACTGACAAATATGGATAAAACTATTGTTTACTTCGTTACTTCGTGGTTATGTTGACAGCTGCTGCATTCAAGGTCACCATATTATTTAAACTTGAACACAAACTATTTTCACTATTATTAAAAAGTTAATAAATTATTATTTGAAATAAGTTAAGCCATTGTCAAATAAAAATATTTGATGATTGTACCAAAAATTTACAAAAATATGCTCCATCCAAATACTCCGAAATTAACATTTGTTTTGCTCTCATAAATAAAGCAGTATTGGCAAAGGAAATGCAATTTTTGAGCCTAGATACCTTACTAAATAACACAAAATACTTATAAGCAAGACACTAAACTACCTACTGAGTACTTTTATTCCTACTTGATTTTGTATTAAGTATACCAAATAAGCATAGGGCGATGAAGTTGGGGTCTTAAGAATACCATACTTATAAATAGTGTGGTTAGCTATTAAATCTCAAAAACGCTGCTCCCCATCTAATTTATAATTAAAAAATTCTATTCAGTACCTATGTATTTATTTCAAATTAGAATAAATTCTGTAGTCCTGAAAAAAATAGTTTAAATCCAGTTGTTATTTATTTGCCTTTTTAATAATAACACTAGTCAAATTTGTTTTATTTCATATATTATGTTGTAGTTAAGTTTTATTACTAAATTGGTGTAGTTTCATGTCAAAAAAGATCATTATATCATGCAATGTATAAAATATATCATAAAGCATTTATTTTCTTTTCCTGACTTACGTGAGATTTTTCATTTCGTTTTATTTTCATTAATTAATTTGTAGATTAAACTCATTTATTCAACAATATTGTATCATTTCATTCTCATTTACTTAAATTTCATCGTAATCATTAAGATTATATTCCATTTTTGTATCATAATAGCTTACATTGCATTTCATTTTTTAAAATTGTATGTAAAATCTCCTTGGGGTAAAGGGATACATTACGCCGGTATCCTGGAGCCAGAAATAAAGAAATAATTACATAAAACATGGCTGTATGGGATTTAGTTTCTTTTGCTTTAATAATTAAAAGAAAACACATTTCACTGACAGTGACAAATTTGACAGATAGTTCAAGGTCAGTTCCATTGCTGCTATATTTATGCTATTTTTCTTATGTTAAGATATTGTAATTTTTAAAAATCATTTCTCAAATATTTATACGCGCAAAAACAACATACATATAGAATATTTCTGTGTTCTTAATTCGTAAATTCGAGGTTCGAGCTAGAAAAATACTGTGATAAGTATTGGAAATAAACCGTAGCATTAAGGAGTGCAGATCTGCGTAAATTCTTATGCAATAAACAAAACAATACATCATGCTCCGTAATAACGCTAAATATGGTTTGTTAGTGAAAAATTGTCACGTAAGTTAAATTTTTTTTTGTCATGAGTTACTCAATTTATTTCAATTAAAAGTTGTTTTGAATTTGAATTATAAGTGTTATAGTGGTTGCGATAAGTTTCTTAACGAAATTAAAATATTATGATAGTTTCAGAGGAGTAAGCATACAAGCAAACTTGATTCTATACGAGAAAAGCTTAAAGATGGCCCGGGTTTTGCGGAATTTATTGCAGAAGATCGGCCTAAGGACTGGCAGGAATATGAAGGCAAACTAAAGAGAGAGAAGGGTGAAAAAGAGAGATTGAGACTTCCACCATGGTTGAAAACTTCCATTCCAACAGGTTTGATAATAATTCATAGTGTTGAAATCCATACATAAAATAGTTAAACATCTTTCAATCAATTATTTCTTCTACTTCAGAGGCAAAGCATTTTTCACTGTCCTGCCATTATTTAATGGTGTGTAGTTGGTAGAGTAATTTTGTTTGACCTGATGGCAGGTTGAAATCGAAGAAAAAATCAAAATATCTTTATTTAAAATGACTCATTACTAAGTTCTGTTAAATCAAAGAAGCATGGAATAGGGTGCTCAGGATAGAGAGCAAATTTTGACTGAATAATCTAGTCCCAATCAGAGTGAAAGTTTGCTTGTTTTCATAATCCAATCCAGAATTTACCAGTCAGCTTCTCATAAAATAATTGCATCATAAAAATACTGCTTTTTTCTGATTTTTAACATAACAAGATAAGGCTTATCTTCCTGACCTCCTCATTAAGATTTATTTTGTGAGTTAAGTTTTAACTGTTAACTCAATGTTAATTTATTTCCAACTATTCAACCTATCAATATTATTAGTGTTAAACTGAGTACTTGTGAGTACTTAAATACCTATTGTGTTTGTTATATTAGTTCTTTACAGATCTGTAAATCTGTAAGTTCTTAAAGGCAATAGCTGATTTTTAAGGAAAATAACATATTAAATAGCTCCTTTACATATGCAGTGGTTTCTTCAATTATATTATTATCTTAATATGTCATTACTAAAATATGAAACAGTAATAGTATTAAGCCATCAACATATATTTAAAATGTTTATGTTAGATTATTTTTCAACATGTATTTCAGGATCTAAGTTTAGTGAGTTGAAAAAACAGCTTCGCACTTTAAAATTAAGTACAGTATGTGAGGAGGCAAGGTGTCCAAACATTGGAGAGTGCTGGAGTGGAGGGAAACATGGAACATCAACTGCGACTATCATGGTTAGACTTTTAATACCATTTCCTTTTCCGTAACCAAACTATTTTGTTGAAAAACAAAACTGGAAAAGAGTGATTTGAAAAAGTTTACATGTTACTTTTGTATGACCATTTTTATTTTGAATTAATAACCTGTACATTTTTTCTTAACTCTGCAATGTTAACTATTTTATACATAAATGAAATCACTCACAACAGTCACTTACAATAGTAATTACTGATCTCTTTTTATCAAAAGCTGAGAAACTCTTAAAGTGATAACTAACCTTTGATCAATTTTTGATATTGACTGTAGTAAGTTAGCCCCACTCCAAAAGACATAAGGCTACTGACTCTAAGCGAACTTAGCTAGTACATTGTGGAACTATTGTAGAACCTAATGTCTGCTGTCATAGAATATCCATGACAACACACATTAGGTTAAGGGAAGCATAAAAGATACCATTGGTTAAAGTGCTCCAGGGGGATTTCCTTAACTAAGATAATATAGAATACCCCAGAAGGAAAATAATGCAACAAAGCAATAAAAAGTAATAAGTATAATTACTTATAAAATAAATTGGATAAAACCCATTAAAAATATTTAATGCCTCTTCTAGAAGCTTTTGAGTATTCAGCCCCTTAATGTAGTTAAGAACAACTAACATAAATAATATATTTATCGAAATGATAATATAAATACAACTGAAAATCACCAACAAGATACTGACGTCCACAAGATTTATTTAGACAAAGTCGCTTTATTATACTAAGAGTCTTTCTGTACAGCTAATGGGCGACACGTGTACCCGTGGCTGTATGTTTTGTTCAGTTAAGACGTCTAAAGCGCCGCCTCCGCTGGACCCCCACGAACCCAGCAACACTGCTGATGCTATCCATCAATGGGGGCTCGGATATATTGTGCTAACATCAGTGGATAGAGATGGTAAGTTAGAAGACATACAACAAAACTATACCCATGAGTTTCTTACAAATTTTTTACTTAGGCTGGTGAATTTTACGGAATTATACTCTGTTGTGTGGTTTTGAGAAAATCGACTCTGAATTTTGTGAAATGGACATATTATCATAGATAGATAGATAGTTATATATCAACACAATATTATACCTATCAACAAATAGAATGTATCTATCAACACAACATATCCTAATAAGCTTATTATGATGCGACCTTACTCATCACAGGGTCACACTATAAGTATAACAGTATCATTTCCAATGAAATCATCTTTAACTTAACCGTGTGTCTAAGTAAATAAATTATTTGTATTTTTATAAATTGTAGGAGCATCGTATTTAAATAATTAGTGATAAAATAATTGCTTACAGATTTGAGTGATGGTGGATCAGCACATTTCGCTGAGACTGTTAAGGAAATTAAAAGAAAGTAAGTAATTATTTTTAATTTTTATTCTGATACATCTTCAATTTGATTTTAAAATTTCTTATTTTAATAATTTCTTATATTATGAAAAACTTTTAGTTCACTATTTCGTCGCAGCTTATAGTAGTGAAATTCATCATAAGTGCTGGGATTACATTGCAGAAATACTTTAGGGTCAAACAGCCATAATACTGCCAAGCTTACTGAATTGGTTGGTGGGTGGAAGCCGTTGCCATAACAACCGAGACCAAAGATTTAAAATGTCTTCTGAACTAGTAGCGGAGACTAGCTATGGCGAATGTGTCTTGGTTTTCGTAATCGAAACCAGAGCGCTACCCACTACGCCAACGAGAGTCTCAATGTTGAAATTGGTTAGGAAAAAAAATAAAGTCTTTAAAGTCTGTTGGCTATTTTCATCTTCTGCCTCAAGGCGTGCAAAAAGTAAATATACTTGTTCGAGCTACCAGCCTAACATTGGAGTTTGCGTCAGCGTGCTCAGCAAGGCAACCTACTTTCGCCGAAACTGCACTAACATGCACCGTTGGAAGTTTACATCTATGAGAGACATACAAAAACCTATTAATGTGTACAGTAGAACCATGTTTTATATATACTAATTATAATGAACCAGATTTCAACCGCCCGTGTTGGGTCTCCTACCTCTTCGCTGCTGTCTGCAAGGGCTACTTCCTGGGGCAGTCCCTACCATCACTATGACGCTCAAAGCTACACCCTGTTGTATCCTATCCTTGTTGTCTAGAATTACACCCTTTTTTTTTTTTTTTTTTTTTTTTTTTCGTCAGAAAATCCTTTATGGATACCCAGGGAGAGGTTGGGGGCTTGCCCCCTGGGTTATGTGGGAATCACAGGTCTAAAGAGCCGGCATACCCACTAAAAACTGACGGTACCCACAATCCACAGATAGCGTGCGATCGAGGGAGCTCATCGCTTTCTTCTCAGATCGCACACTTGTGGTTGTCCTTGTGGACTCCTCTGGTTGTTGGATGAAAATGCCGCGGGTACTTGGCATTTTCACCTCGTCAGCGGGGTGAGTGTATGCGAGCGACAGAGCCCCCCTCCGTCACTCAACACCCCTGGCTAAGGCGGATGGAGTTGCCCGTGAAGGCGCCTCCTTCGGCCGGGCCTGCGTCTGCGGTTCGGGTTCGCCGCGGGTTCTTCCTCCCGCGCCCGTTCCGCGGCCTCTTTTAGGGCCATGACTTCCTCACAGTATAAGGCAAAAGCCTGCCACGACGTCTCGCTGCCGACAATTTTACGAAACACTGTCGGCAGGGAAAGGTCGGCACCAATCGTCGCGGAAAGGATGGCGCGCTGTTGGCTCCACGCCGGGCATAAGGCCAGGGTGTGCTGTGCGTCGTCCACGTCGCTTGCGCAATGGTGGCATCGAGTATTTTGCTCGCGGCCTATCATGGACAGGAAAGTGCCGAAGCAGCCATGCCCAGACAGCACCTGTGTTACACGGAAGGTGAGGGTGCCGTGTCGTCTGCGGATCCACCCTTCAAAGTTGGGGCGGACAGCTTCTATCGTCCGTCGGCCAGCGACGGGATTCTCCATCCGTCGCTGCCAATTCCTCGTTGTGGACAGTTCTGCCCTTTCCCTCCATCGTCGGGTGAGTTCTGGAGGGGGGTGGATGTTCTGCTCACGAACTTCCACGCTACACCTATATGTTTTAGCCAGCGCTATCGCATCTAGATCCCACGGTGGGGTACCTGCGAGTGCGATGGCGGCGTCGCCTGCTATGGTTTTGTAGCCACGGATTAGTTTTATCGCCATAACACGTTGTGCCCGACGAAGTAGGGCGCAGTTGCGCGGCGACAAAGTGTCGGCCCAGATGGGTGCACCGTACAAGGCCATTGATCTGACGACCCCATTGTAGAGTCTACGGCAGGTTACACTGGGGCCGCCCAGGTTAGGGAGAAGTCTAGATAGGGCCCCTGCAGCATTTACAAGTTTGGGGCACAGTCTATCAAAATGCTCGTTAAAGCTCCATCTTGAGTCTAGCTGGAGACCTAAATAGCGCATGTGCGCCGCGACTTGAATACGCACACCGTTGATGGTCAGGTGTGCGTCTGATGGTGGTTTGCGCCGGGGCCCATGAAAAAGAAGAGCCTCGGTCTTGCCCAGTGCCACTTTTAGCCCCAAAGTTTCTATACGACCGACGATGAGGGATGTGCCGACAGTGGCGAGTCGGACTGCCTCACTGTAATCATCAGCCTGAGCCAAGACTAGGGTATCGTCTGCATAGCAGACGACATCCAGTCCTCTCATGAGTGCCCCACGAAGCACCCAGTTAAATCCAATGTTCCACAAGAGCGGGCCTAGGGCCGACCCCTGTGGAACACCGCACTTCATTACCCTGTGAATGGCGTCTCCATTGCGATCGACGCATACAATGCGCCTGTCACTAAGGTAGTGCGCAATTATTTTCCTTAAATATAGAGGCACATTGTGATAGCGGAGGGCCTCTCTTATGCAGCTAAAGGGCAAGGTGTTAAAAGCGTTTGCTATGTCGAGCGAAACCGCCATCGTTACCCTGCTCCTAGAAACACCATCATCAGCAAACGCCTTGACTCGACGGATTGCATCGACGGTGGACCTGTTCTCCCTGAACCCGTACTGGGAGTTGGACAGGTTTGGTCCTGTTTCATTGAGATGTTTGACTACGCGGGTGAATATAATTCTCTCGAGGAGTTTCCCTGCATCGTCGAGAAGCACAATTGGCCGGTAAGCCGATGGAGTATTCGCCGGCTTACCTGGCTTCTGCAGGAGCACAAGCCTGCCTAGCTTCCAAGGCTGGGGGAACTGACCTGAAGACAGGCAGTGATCGAAAATCCCCCTAAGTCTACTCTCCAAGACAGAGAGGGCCGATGAGAGGACGCGACCAGGCACGCCGTCAGGCCCGGGTGCGGTGCTTTTTGCTTTTAGCCTTCGTATTGCGATGTCCATCTCCCCGTCCGAAACTGGGGGAGGAAGGCTGTCGTCAGTGGTTGGACCCGAGATACTCGGAGCCATGTTTGGAGCGACATGTTCCGCGCGATTCGGGAACAAGGACGACACGACTGACATGAGAAACTGGGGATCAAGGGTCTCCGCTACCGGGGAACCTTGACCACACAGCCTATTCCGAACTGTGCGGTAAGGGCGTCCCCACGGATCCGCATCCAGCTCCTCGAGCCAGCTCTTGCGGGCGGCCTCCTTAGCTTCATAGATGGCCACGCGAAGTGTATGGCGAGCCTCCTTAAATGCGGCATGAAGCCGGGCCTCTTCATCTACGCTTCGACCAATGCGCCGCCTACGAAAGCGGGTATATGCGCGACGCTGGACAATGCAAATACGACGCATTTCAGCCAGTTCTACGGACCACCAGAACACCTGTTTCTTGGGCGGACGCCGAGTCAATCGGGGCATGGACGCATCGCAGATACGCGTCATTGCCTCGCCGAATTTCCGGACTTCAGCATCCACCCCTGAGACAGGGGAGGCAGATTGGAAAAACCAGTCTTCTAAGTGAGAGGACTCTTTTACAAAATCTTTATTCATTTTGGACATGGACCATCTAGGGAACGTTTGGTGAGGGCGGTTCCTATTTGTGCTAGGAGCAATATTCGACATTCCTCGTAGAGGGGACACATCGAAGGTGATATAACGGTGGTCAGAGAGTGTCTCTACGTCCTTGTGGACCCGCCAGTTGGACACCTGCGATGCGAGAGAAGGTGTAGCGAACGTGACGTCCACTATTGACCCCCCCTGCTGTCGCACACAGGTGTTGACGGAGCCGCGGTTTAGAATGAGCAGGCCTAGGGTGGCTGCCCAGTCCTCGACTTCTGAGCCACGAACGTCCGTACGAGGGGAGCCCCACGCCGTAGATTTGGCATTGAGGTCCCCCAGCACTATGACGTGACTACAAGCCGCGCGGTGAATAGCGGCGCCAACTTCTGCAATGTAATTTTCAAAATCAGCTAAGATACGATTTGGGGAGAAGTAGCAGCCAACCAGTACAATGTCTCCCCATTTCACAACGACGAAACCATGGCCCCGCTCCTTGATGGTCAGGGGCGGAGACCGAGAAGACACGGCACGTATGATAGCTACGGTCGTGTCTAGATCGAAGGCAAAGTTTGTGCCGGGCGGAGTGGAGTAGGGTTCAGCGACCACCGCAAGATCTAAAGACCACTCCGACAAGGTTTGCATAAGTAAATCCTGCGAACCGCCGGAGTGGTTAAGGTTACCCTGGAGCATTTTAAAAGGGTGTACTGCCATTATTGGTCCGTCATCATTGCTTCAATCTGCGGCGCATCCGACGCAGTTGTAGAGGCGGCCTGGGTCTTGGGCGACGCCTTCTTGCCTTTAGAAGAGAGTGGGGCTTTACAGCTCCTTCCCCTCATGATATGATCTGCTCGTCGGTTAGAGGCAGCGCAGAGTGCGCAGTGCGGTGCCGCCGAACAGGTAGCCGCTTTGTGGCCTGGATTGCCGCACCTAAAGCAGAGAGCGCTTCGATCTACTTCCGCATAGCACCGGTGTCGTGTGTGACCTACGTCTTGACAGCGGTAGCAAATCATTCTGCGTGGTTCCTGTGCTCGCACTCTAGCCGAGCTCCAACCCACCAAGAGACGGCCAGCCTCTAGAAGCGTCTTGACTGCGCCGACAGGGCACTTTACCCAGACTGAGCCAAGACCATCCGGTCCGCGGCGAATTTCACCTGTGGTGATATCGCTGTGCGCACAGCCAGTTTTTTGGGCGATTGCTGCAGATACTTCAATTTTCTCAATGGAGTCATCAAGCCCAGATATGCGAACCTCGGCGCATTTTGTGGGTGTAGCAATCCGGACTTCAGAGGACAGAACCTCTCTAAGCTTCTCTGCCAGAGTACAAGCTTTCGTTCTATTCTCGGAAGCAGATTCCGCCTCGGAAATTTGGAAAATGCGAGCCCCAGTAGCCGCCTCCCTGATTTTAAAAGGAGCAAGCCCAAGCTCTTCAAGATTAAGACGTGATTTGGCGTCTTTGATGACGTCCGCGTATGTAACGCCACGCTTTTCCGCCTCTGGATCAATCGTTATGACCACAGCAGCTGAACGAGGCACTCGTAGACTACGTTTCTTCGGTTTCTTTTTCTCCGACTGCGTTTGCGGTTGTGCCGCTTTGGGTGCAGGCGCTGAAGCAGCCGGTTGGGTCTTCTTTTTGGGTCGCTGGACCACAGTGACCCAGCCTTCACCTTCAGGTTCAGGCTCAGCAACTGTCAGAGAGGGATCTAACTCATGTTGAGTTTGCACACCATCTGCCGCGCTTTGTCCTTTCTTTTTAGCATTCCCCTGCTTACGTTTGTTATTTGCAGGGGGGGCAGCCGCAGGTTCTGCAGCTTGTGCCGTCTTAGAAATAGTGTAGGCCCTAGACGTGGCCGGCCTGCGAGTAGTAGCCGACGTGGACGCGACAGGTACAACGGTGGGCACAGAGACTTCCGTGTCCGTAGCGAGCGGAGGACGATGACGCTTGGGTGGCAAAAGCCGTTCATCGCGCTCGAGTCCTTCGAATTTGGCGGAAATCATATTGCCAATCGAGGTCATTATTGTGCGCGACCACTCCTCGAAATAAGCCGGCACGCCCGCCTCCGTATGAGTCGACGGGGCTGCTAAGTCGCGCCATTCCCTCGTACGGATTTCGTTTCGGAGCTCCCCAAGCTCTTTTCGCAAATCGGCTACTTCTCGAGTAAGGCGTACATTGTCCGCCTGGAGTTTCGCATTCTCTCCCGAGGCTGAACATTTAAGGAGTGACCGAGTGTTGTTGGCGATCGACTCCGCCGCCACGTTGAGGGCCTTATGGAAGGTACCCTTCAGGTTGCCCGACTTTTTTGCTACTTGTCTAATAATTTCCACGTCCTTTTGTACCGATTCTCCGATGCGGTATGCGAGTGGGCTTTCATCAGAGGACATAAGTATATCCGACTCACATGCTGCACCAGAGCGCAAACTACGCCTTTCCAGCAACTGGTCTGCCACTTCTTCTTCGGCTCTTAAACGCAGCTCCTCTCTCTTCGCCGCGTTCAATTGCCGTTTAGCTTCGGCAAGGCTCACGACTTCCTCTGTTGTGACCGCACGGCCTCTGCCGCGACCAGCCGACGTAATTTTAGGGGTCGAGACCGAGTTATCAGTATCGCTGTCGAAAGCAGATCTACCTAAGCGGTCTTCCCTGGAGTTATGGGGACGCTTTCTACCCAGAGTCTTTGAGCTTACGCTAACCACGGATGCGGAACAATCGTCCGACATTGCCTCACTTAGACAGTCCGTGAGAACAATTTCACACTCTTTGGCGCCGGTGGAATGCGCCTTTTTCAACTGCTCGACAGTATTTGCGGAGCGAACAACACAGCTCCTCTCACTCCTTCTTCTTCCTACCTCCTCTACGACCGGGCTAGGCCCGTAACAGTGGGCGCCCCCCCCAGAAACGGTGGGGCTGCCTGCCGCCGAAGCGACAGGGAGGGATTCTCCACCAGCGGAGCGGGTGGTACCCTCCTGGGGTATTATATTTTTACCGGCACTGTTCATTTTGTTTTACCGCTTACGGGCGCGGTGGCCCCCACAGACCACATGGAGGGCTTGGCACCGGCGTAACCCCACCGGACATTCATCCCCTCGGCACCCTCCTGAACCTTGGGATTAGGGGATTTTTAGTGTGGTTTACTCCACTTGGCCCGGACACAAGCCCCGACGGCCCCCGGTCCCCACGAGGGGGATAACGGGTTGCCCGACAGCTACCGAGGCAAGCATGTCGCACCGCGGACCTTGTAAGCCCGCCATACCACGAGCCGAAGCTCCACTGCCCCCCCCTAGGAGGGCCGAAGTCAGATACACTCTGCAATCTCTCTTCCAATGAAGAGAGTGCAAGAGTGAGTCTGGAGAAATAAGGCACAGGCCTTTGCCTACATCGGGGACCGTGGAGATCCATCTAGGTGTGGACTCACCACTTCCCCCTAACGGGAATCTACGAGTGTAGACTCACCACCCACACACTCTCCGCAAAAGCGGATCGGGTAATTTTTTAGAGAGGTTTTCTTCCTCGCGACCCTGCGCTAAGTGCAATGCGCCGAGCCCCCGACCCCCACAAAATCGTGCAGGGCTACGGGATTGTGTGGCCGTGCAATGCCCGCCCTTAAAAAGACCAGGCAGCCACACGTTGTCAGAGTATTGGCCAAATAGGTATCCCTGTCCTAAAAAGGACATGAATACCTAAGTGCCCAGGGTACGCCGGCCAATCACATTGTGAGACCCACCGTTCGCGCCAGATGCAATAGCATCGAACGCGACTGGCGATCCCCCCAATGCAACCAACACGCGAGGAGGCTCTCTGACCTAGTACCCCTAGAATTACACCCTGGCACAACATTCCCTCTTATGTACTTGTGATACGCGGCGCCTTACAACTGTTTGCTGGCCGCTCGTACAATACTTTAATAATATTTTTAAATTGCAAAAGATAAAAAGATCACGACAAAAATATAATTTTTCCAGAAACGCTGAAATCTTGGTGGAGTGCTTAGTGCCTGACTTCCGTGGTAACCGAGAGAGTATAGGAACCATCGCCAACTGCGGGCTCGACGTGTTCGCGCACAACATCGAGACCGTGGAGCGCCTCACGCCCTTCGTTAGGGATCCCAGGGCTGGGTATGTTGCCTTCAATTGTCACATAATGTCACATAACAGTTTGCAGTATTCTTTAATAAACAACAATTTTTATTCAAATTGGATTTTTGTTTTCAAAGTAACTGAAAAATGCGGATTCCGTGAATGATACAATATTCATTAGTAACTGTGTAATGTATTTATGCAAACACACACGTAAATATTGGTCAATATGCAAGAGTGGTCATTACTTTACAAAAACTCTTAACACCGCCTTGTAAAAATGTGCTCCAAAGTGACAACGCCATCTATTGACTAATTGTCAAACCTTGTTTCATTAAGAAATTGACCAGTGACTATATATATGAACTTGTTCTGTGTACCATCTGCGTATGTGCAATTATATTAAAATTTTAATTTAATTTATGTTCAGATATCGTCAAACATTGAAAGTGTTGGAAACAGCGAAAGATGTCAACCCAGATCTAGTCACGAAGTCGTCCATCATGCTCGGACTAGGAGAGTCTGATGAGCAAGTTGAGCAGACAATGAAAGGTTGGTGAATATTACTATACGCAATACCCAACAAAATATGTATAGTATTTGGTTGTGAAGGCACCCAGGTGCTGCTAAGGTGAAAAAAGAATTTTATCCTTGTTCTTTTCATTAAGTAATTACGGATAGGTGATAAGCAGCAACTTTGCACTTATGTCATTAGATCAATGTGTAATATTTACCGAGCGTCAAGTATAAACTGCCCAGCCAAAGAAAATCCGTCAGTGTTACAAATTCTTAATCTGATTTGATATTTTATGTCAAAGAATCACGAAAAAGCAGACGACCCACTTGATGGTGAAATGAAAATAAAAATACAGCTTTTAATTAACTAAGGTTTTTAAATCAATCGTCAAAATTTAACGATACTACCGTTTTGACGAATATTTTAGCTAAGGATAAGAAGCGGCGCGAGAAACTCCTTAGATTTTAAATTTTTCTAATAACATTTACAAATTAGTTACGCCATTACATGTCAGTAATCTGTTTAACCGATGGCAAGTGGTAATCATTGACTATACACATGTAAAATCTGGAGATACGAGTTGTTAATGCCTCAGTAAACCTGTAATGAATATTGTTTTATTTCAGATCTCCGATCAGCAGGCGTAGACTGCGTTACCTTAGGTCAATACATGCAACCGACCAAGAAACATCTCAAAGTGTTCGAATACGTCACACCCGCGAAGTTTAAACAGTGGGAAGACAGAGGCAACGAATTAGGCTTCTTATACACTGCGAGCGGCCCACTAGTTCGTTCATCGTATAGAGCCGGAGAATTCTTTATAACTAGCTTACTAAAGGATAGGAAATCAAAAAGGCAATGATCGGTAGATGGCGCTATTTTAGTGGTTCGGAAAATTGACGCTAGATGGCGTTAAATGAACTTTTGAGTATCGCTAGTTTATTGTGGTTCTTACAGTGTTTCTTTTTTTTTAACTATATACGGATCAAAATACATCATAATCTCATCTCTGGATAAATATATTTGTGTGATAATTGAAAATCAACCCTAACTATCGGGTAGATTAACTTGGTAATGTTAATACGTCATTTCTAAAAAAAACTCTTAAATGTCACTATTTTTCATAAAATACCATAATGCTAATTATCGGCATTTAATTGGGTTTTGTTTGCAAAGAATTCTATATCTGGTCTGTTTCACATGTTTAGGGGGTGACCTTAAAATGTTGCTTGTAAATAATGTCACATTAACTAAAAACTTGGTGCTGTATACTATTATTGTGATACATTGATAGATGGCGCAAAAATCAATACTTTTTCTTCACCAATACAACGCGGGTTTTTGTCATACATTACTAAATGTTTTTACTCCGATTTTCAAACTGTAGCTGTAATATTATGTAGAAGTTATTTTATTTTATGTTTTAATAATGTATACTTGACGATGTGAATCAGAAAACTGTTTTTTGTGTAGCTATTCCATTTGACAAACTATAAAAATTTTCTTACTGTTGAAACCATTAATATTATGACGCAATCAGGTACACTCGTAGAATTCACAAAGGCCTCGGTTGTTAAAGGTTTGAGCATTTGCGACCATGTTGTAGTGCAAAAGAGTACATTTTTATAATTATATTAGATCGTGTATATAATTTACTCATCTTAATACTTGTACTAGATTAATTATTGTTTGTTTTCATAACTTATGTTGTTGAGTTTCAGTAAAAAATATTTGATTTAGAAACTTATTTTTATTTTAGAATTCCTTGGTTAAGCAGCTGTTTATTTATGTCCTAAATATTTATATCGTCATAATTTACGGTGTCTCCCTTAAATAATTTATTTTACATAACGATTTTTTGACAAAACAAAGATGAATGAATAAATGGCTCTTACCGGATAAAGTATCGAAACTGTTGTATCTTAAACACGCTTTCAGCCTGATTCGTACCTGCTCAGTAATAATTCAGTGCATCTCTTTTAAAAGCAACTCTGTTGAAGTTAAGATGCTACATCAGAATAAATGAAAATATTCATTTTACAGATATACTTTTATTGTCACACATTAATATATGATGATATGTATGCGAGTCGCGAGTTGATGGCGAACTGAATGACGGCCCGCGCTCCGGTTTCGATGCAGTGTTGGAAAAGTGCTGCATCGACAATGTGCGGTGTTTTGTACTGTACAAACTCAAAAAGCTAGTTTCAAGAAGCGCCACCAGTTTCTTTCAAAATGGGCTTTTATGCATTTGGTGGGTATTTTTTATGAAACCCGCCAAATAAGTTTAAACCCCCCAAAGATAAAGAACGGTAAGAAGGTACAGTTAGTAGATCACGAATACGCTGCTCTAGGTCAGCGATTACCAATGTGGTCGATACGGATCCTTTGGGGTCGTAATCGGTTTCCCAGGGGTCGATATACACGAATACTGATTAAGTTTTAAATAAGTAAGTATTTTGTATCTATTGGAAAAATACTAAATAAAAAACAAAAATCCATCACTCGTAAGCAAATATTCGTACTCAACGCACAAATATCTGCCCTTAACGGGATTTGAAGTTTACAGACCACTCGACGAATCGGCCGTCAAAATAAATATTTTATTATTTAATAGGGTCGACAAGTTGGAGATGGCTAGGGCTGTGTGTCGCATGGTGCACTAGTTGAACGAGCATATAGACTCCTGCTGCTTACTATCAATGTTGAGTCCTGTGCATATAATAAAACAAAATACATATTCTTATACCGACAAGAGACGCTTGTTGGCGTATTAGCTCAGGTGTTCTGGTTTCGATAAAGAAACAAAGCAACTTCCGCCATGATTGGTCCTTTGATGAGTCAATCAAATATAATATCTCGAACTTCTCCGTGCTTGTCCCTGTTGTAAAAGCAAGCCCTTTCACCCACCTACCCACATTGGCCTAGCGTGGTGGTGTTATGATCCAAGCTCCTCAAGTCTCTCCCATGTAATGATGATAATGATGATGATATCTGCATGCTGGGTTAAAACTCTGGTCTGGTAGAATTGTTATCAAAGAAGAAGTGTGATAGTATTTTGTGATTAATTTTTAAAGGAAATATTTTTATTTATCTTCTTTTTTATCGCATAGTTTTACAAAAAAGAAAAACATTTTTCTGGTCCATTTTCTACCTGTATCAACTGAATATCGGGCTGTATGCACAACAAACAATTGGGGTGTACCACGCACGGCCGGAGCGTACCACAAGCGAAAAAAGCAACGCGCGCCGCTCTGAATACAGATAATGTAACTAATTTACCTTCTGACTTGTGTCGATGTGGAGCGGATGTACAAACTTTTGGATGAGGTGATACGATGCATATGATAGCTGAGAAATCAAAGCAAATGGTACAAGATGAGCACGAGGTCCGTGTATTGAGCGGTGGTTAAGAAAAGAGGCATTTTGAGTAGAAAAAGAATCACCTACGGAGTTAGTCCGGTATTTCATGTCGTTACAAATCTTCGTGACCATAGTAGAAATGGAATGGTAGATAGAAACGTATGTAACCAGAAGACAAGGAACTCATTAAGTAAATAATTTATTATTTTCCTGCTATATTGTATTATTAGTACATTTTTAATTACAAGAGAGAGAGAGGGAGAGATAAACTGAAAAAACGGGCGAAGACAAGGTAGCAATTCGTTTGGAAAAATTAATCACAATTTTTTATAAAGTTTTCACGAGGGGTGCTCTCCCATTCAGAATACCCCTCGGCAGATGAGGCTACACGGCCTTGGGTCAGGACGACAGATAGAGGAATCGGCGGACAATCTTAGCCTTATCAAGCAAAACGGCCCGCTGGAGATTCGCAATGATTGGTGATTGGTCCCAATCTTTCCAGATGGTCACGAACAGTATTTGGGACGAAGCTATTGGCTAAGACTATTATTATTAATATCAAAATACTAAATTTTAAAGAATCTTATCTAGTAATTAGTGACTTAAATCAGTATTTACAAAATAAGTCTACGAAAAATTTATTAGCCAATTTAATAAATAACCATCCACCGCATCTAAGCTTTGTTCTTCCTTGTAGCTACTGCACGTATGGTCAGCAAACGGCGTATGTTCGGTCCGAAGCTTTTTGCGCGGCCGTGCGGCGGTAACGCGGCCTCCGGCGACGTTCCAAGTTTATTACGGAATTAGGGCGTCAGAAATACTACTTTAGATAAGGAATAAGTTAGGTATTTGCTATATTATCGTTTACAAAGCGAAAGATAACGCCTTATGAAATATAAAATAAAAACACTGGTTATCCGGCTCAAGGAACCATGGTTGAAACTTTTTTAATTCAACTCATTTTAAATCACTGTCCTATTTTGTTTTAGGAATTAGTTAGTATGTTTTAAAAGTAATGTTTTTTTTTACAACCTATATCATCCCAACAGAAATTCTTTTGAAAACTTAGCACAAAATAAATTGAGAACGGTTTTGAGAAAACTTAATTTATGGGAATGCAGACAATTTTTCAAGTAAGTTATTAAAACACGCTCAAGATCTGTTTTTCTTTCTTTAAAATTTGAAGTGAAATCGTTAATCACAGTAAATAATTTCCATTCGCGAGGCGGCGAGACACGCTGTTCGTTTCCCACACCGCTCATCATGTATGCGCGGCTCTGAATTTTGAACAGCGCGTATCCGTACGCAAACATGTCCCTGTAAGCCTTTACAACGCGCATTTTATTGGGATGGGAATATTCCAATGAGGTTAGAAGTGGCATTTGTTCTAGAAAAGTTTTGTGTCGATTTTGTAACACGTTGGGCGCCATTAATGCTATTGGCTAAATTTATGCGAAAGACAATATTTCTTCTTTGTGGTAATACCTAAAACCTATTTTAGTAAATAACTACGTTCTTTGGTTACCACTTAACTGAAACCCTTCTAGTTAGTATTGTTAAGTATATAAACTAAAGATGCAATAGATTCCTTCTTAGAGCAGGTGAGGCAGTTAATAATGCTAGTGGATGTATTGGTATCTTCCATGACAGTTTAACTGGAATAAGAAAGGCGCTATTCAGACATTGTTCATGGAGGTTTAATCTTGGTACAAATTATCTATGGATCTAATTTGTAGTTTTGTTTTTTTAATTTATTTGTTAAGCTCGGTGTACATTTTATATATCTTATCAATCGTTTTAAGGGTTTTATGTTACGTTTTATATTCTTCTTTATTATACTGTTGGCTAGCCTAAATACAATAATATAATCTAGTTTGTGCATCAGTTCTCTCACAATTTACTGCACTACCTATTATTGTACATTCGTGTTGCCAACTACTGTAACTGTGATGAGAAAAAAAAATATCTTCATTATTAGAATTGATTATTACATTATTACATTGATATGAACTGCTTGCCTCGTGTAAAAATAAATCTTAGTAAACTTTTTTAAACGGCCTCTGTGGTCTAGTCTAGTAGGTTGAGAACGCCTACTTCGGATCTATGCGTTCGGAGTTCAATTCCTAGTGAGGGCAGAAATTTTCTGCTTGGTTTGTTTGGTGGTAGAGCTTTTTCTAAGTCCTCCTGGTAACAACTATAATGTAAACAGCATTGTAGTGTTCACGCAGTTGGAGGTAAGATACCCTGTTCTTCTCTGATTGAGGAATCCGGGTGTGATTCGCTTCCATATTCGGCCTTATCTTCACTCACCATCAAGTGAGATGAACGCCAAGAGTTACCCCGTTCAGATTGAATAAATAAAAATAATAATTTAACAAAAGTAGACCATTTTAGTAATAGGTATTATGTGCGACAGTAGCTGCATAATTTACGTGGAGAGCCGTAGCGCCATCGGAATAAATGGAGACAGTCGTGAAGAGACAAGGTTTTAGCAACTATTTATTCAACTAAAATAGTTTCTAAAACACGCAATACACGTTGGCATCACGTTGAGCGCCAATGCAACCTATAACTAGCTTGCAATATGAAATCTAATACGTCAAATTAGTTTTGTAATAAGTTGGCTATTAGTGTATTGGGTTTAGTTCTTGATGATAACTTAATCAGATGTCATCGTCAAATTTTTCACTCCAATTTTTCTTTAATCTGAATAGTTTTTAAATAAAGAATTCCCTCATAGGACTACGGAAGTAGTATATTAGGCACCCACCGATATCGTGGAAGGGGAGAGTTAACTTAAAAGAATAATCAATAAATATTATTATACCCTTGTGTATACATGTGTGTTTTAGCGACATGGCAATTGGCTTAAAGAACTCGCTTCCAGGCCAGTAAAGCACCTTAAATGAATGGAATCACATTTCGAACTTTACATTTGAATTTCAAAACTGGAACAATATTCTGTCGACAGTACCTACCTACTTTGCTAAGTAGAATGTTTTAAGAACGATTTATACAGGAACTTAATTTAAATTTGTTAATTCAATTTAACGGTTCGAAAAATATCAACGTCTACTGTTTCACACTTGTGCTCATCAAATATGTATGTGTGTGGGATTTGAATTTGACAGTTGAACAGGCTCGAATTCAAAGCTCCGTCGCGACACTGCTCTGCGAATACATGAATGCCGATAGGATCGTGGTACGCCGTTGTTCGTTAACTGTTATCGTCTTATACATCGAGATACATTATTATTGGCGACATTAGATGCTTTTGTATTAATACTGATTTGCATAAAGAAACAATACTTATTTTCTTTTCAATAAGAGTAAAGTAAAAGTTAGGTCTTTTTCACAATATGAATAGGTTTATCTGTTTAACGTATGATTGTAAAAGATAAGCAAGATACTGATAGTAATGATATTATTAAAATTTAATATCTATTATGTGTCCATGTTTAAGAAATACTTCATTATCTTCTTCTTTCTTCTTCTTCATAATATAAATTTTTTTTACAGATGTTCGTTAGTCTTACTAAACCCAAAACCGATTTAACTAATTTTTATTGTATTTTTTTAGGTTTTATTCAGTAGTGGTTTAAATGTATATACAAAACAGTTAACTACTCTTTAATAAATGTAATTGTTTAAAAATCAATACAGGTAAATCTCAATAACGGCTTGATCGATTTGATAAATTATTATAATTTGTTTTATTTGCTTTATTCAGGGTAGGTTCCAAAACAAAAATAATAGGGAAAGTTGTAAAGAAAAGCCAAAATAATAACAATACTTGAAAACTGGTAATTTGATATAGAAAAAGGTCTAATTTTGTGCTATTCAAAAATGACCTCTTAAATGGAGGAAACAGAATAATAGGCATGTCATATCACTTAGACCTGTGACACTAGTTTGGTGGCTATTCCTATAAGTAGCGATTATTGGTGGCCCATTTAAAGATACAAATTTCAGTATGGTTCTTGTGGCCGGTCGCAAAATGCATAAAATAAAATAATAAATATGACGTACAATAAATTTAAGAATGCATATGTCTACTGTTTGAAAAAATCTAATATCTATTTTCTACAGTATATAATAGACAGTAAATTATTTCTGTAATCTTTCAAACTTCATATTTATTTAATCAAAAATGATATATTTATTTGATCAATAAATTTAATTTTTAAACCTTTTCTTACACAACGTCGTGACGAATTTAACATTTGGTGTATTCAATTAACAGACGCAGCGTGATAGATTTTTAATTAGGCTTTTCCTTCCCGCGTTCCTTACCCGTAAGTAGCCAGTCATATTTCTTGTGTACCTATATATATATTTGCTATATAAACATAGAAATTTCTATTTATAGATAGATAAAGAATATATTTGCATCATCATATGTACATACATTAATAAAACTTAAAATTAACAATGGATTTATAAACACTCTGACATAAATAATTCGTGTCTCAGGGATGCTAACAGAATATAAGCGATTTGTTTGCCTAAATAATGCAAAATGCTTATTTACAGCTTCTGACCAGGTCACAGGTGCGAGGACGCAGTTTTTTTATAGAAGTAAGAAGTACTTATAATTATTTTATCTTTATAATTGTGTACACATGAATTTGCTTTTGAATTCAAAGCACTGTAGTTTTTACAGACGGTGTATTGTTTTTTTTACAGTCTTCTTCAAGTCATTGTTGAGTTTTTCCGGACCGCGTCTACCAGCGCGACTGAAATCGTATTTTAAAATATAATACGCTTTTATTTTTGGAAATTTCCGCGAATGGCTCTAGGGAGAGAAAGCTAATTTCAATTTCATTTAGTCCTGGCGCGATTCCATGCACCGCCACAGACTATGGCACCATCGCCACTTGTAGATGGGATAATGCACTTTTTTCACGGTAGACTTTTCATTTCTTCTTATTCATAGGGAGATGGAAAATTGGATTGAATCTAACCAACAGTAATTCTTAATTAGACTACGAGACAGACGAACGACAGACTTTTTGGTAGACGTATAGGGAGTATTTTATGTAACTAGACTGAACGCTCTAGTATAGAATGCCTAGTGGAATTAATTTTGCCAATTGTACCTTTATATGTGCAATAGAGTATAAATAAATAACAGTTTACGTTGTCGTCCCTATGAGAATTGATTCCAACGTCCATGCTTCCAGAGCGTTGGACCCATAATACCATTTTATTACAAAGCGGCTTATTTTATTCCTGACTTCAAGAATTGCATAAAAAACTTGAAATAAAAAGTAGTATTGCAACAAAATTTTAATGAAGGACGGTGTTTGTACTATTGGAAGATGGCGATGAAACTGCTCAAACATTACATCATGTGTACAACGTATGGCGGATTAGTTTTCTTCGTCCATTGGGAGCTCATGTCTGTAGAGAGTACCCTTAATCGTATTGATATCAATAATTTTAATGGGTTTGAATACGGCCATTACCATTACCCTCATCACATCTGCAACATAAGGAACAATACTCAATCTTGTAAGTATTCTTCAAATGTAATCCGATCCATAAAAAACTTTCTGCACTTATTTTACCACGTTTAAGGCAGTGTGACTGTTACATACTTGTAGTGTTTGTCACTTCGTGATGCACTCTGATTCAATAATCATTTCGCATCTGCATATTTCACAGCTTCTTCGACTGTGCCTACTCTGTGGCGGTAAGTGCAGAGTGCTCGAACTCTCGGGAGCGTTTGGGTTCCGCGGGCAGGCAGATTACACCCTGTCTGAGCTCCAATACGCAATTCCATTCGTTGCAAGAGGATTTCGCATTTTTATCGCTACTTCTATTCCGTGCCTTCACTATTAAATTGGCCATACGCTTGACTCAACGATTTATAAGTATCGTTAAATTTCAGGTAGAGCGCTCAACTAGTTTTTTGGTTTTACTCAAGTGGAACGCTGTTGATCAAGATTAATAAAAGAAGCTTACAAGTATAGATGCAGGAGTGTCGTTTGTCGAGTCGTCATCTTCTAAGTTATTTTTGATTTATATCAGTATGCTGCCTGTCTACAAACTTAAGTGAGAAGAACAGATTTGTTGTTGTTCAACATTTCACGCACACATTCAAACTTGACTGTGTGTGAGATGATAATAAAATTCTGGATCTTTTTCTTATTAGGAGACAAAAACTTTTAATTTCCATTTCAGATTGTTTGAAACAAACACACTTTACCAAAGAATCATTTATCACGGTTACTGTACGAATCGTCTGAAATACCGCGTGAAGTCCCCGAACACAAACGATCTCGTTAGAACCTGATTAGAGGCGGCACAATACTATAACAAGACACAATCCTAAAGTTCTGATTACCTCGCTTAGGGGTGAAACTTTTTAAGCAAACCGCACGAGTATCAGAATATTTCGGCCTCGGGCTACCGCGAATTAGGCATCGTAATTTGGTATCGGTTAAAAGTGTCAAGAAATGAGAGAGATTTATTTGGTGTTAGATACTTGGTTCTATTTTGTTATTACAACAGACTTCGTAAGATAAGGAGATGTTATATTATGTAAATTTCACGAAGTTTTTGCAAATTAGTTGCGAGTTATCGCTGCCAGATTACACTCAAGAATCTAAGATGTATGTTATTGTTTCTGGATTGAATTTGCGTATTTTATCATTTAGATATGTAAACATATAATCCTGTTCCGGTAATACTGCACTGTTTTTATTAGCTTTGTCTTCTTTATATTAAATTTTAAAACTGCTTCTTATTGTTCTTATATTTTTTTCTGTGTGTGTGTCTTCTGGTGTTGCTACTCGAAATAAATTTATTTTCACTTAATTTTATTTAATAAAACTATAGGATTCATATTCATTGAATAAAATTACCAAATGTTTAATCAGGGGATAAAAAAATACTGAACCGCGAGCAGATCTTATAGGGCATGATAAAAACCATCGAATCTAGGTTTCCGTAAGCGATCTTTTAGAGCATTCCCTGTTACTTATTTATCACTATTGTGAAGCAACTGGACACTAAAAAAATACCAAGGAACCGTTAAAACCGTTTAAGATTGTTAGAAGCATAAGAAAATTTAAAATTTTAGAAGTCATATCTTCACATATTTCACTCCTCTACTGCTTATTATCAGGTGGTGTCGAGTTATTTGCTGAGCTTTATATATATATAAAAATAACGCTCAACAAATAAGGTACATTTCTTTCCAATCATAATGTTCATGATAATCTCTGTTACTACAGAAATATTTTCCAATATTTTCACGATTCTCTACCAGAGAATACTACATTTTATAGTAGCCCCTAAAACCCTAGTCAGATCATGGTTTGGTTAACTGAATTCTCCGTACGAAACAACTTTAAATTCTACCCACATTTCCCAAAGTTTCTATATGTCCACACATCTCACAATGGATGTGCAATCCCAAACACATTAGTGTTGAAGAAGGGGTCACAAGTCAAAGAGGTCCTCGAGCACACTCCCATGCAAAGTTGCCAGGAATCGAACCAGCATCGTCTCAAGTGTATGCTAATGTCCAGTTTAACATTCGATTGGCTGTAATGTGTGATACGGAGTGATACAAATAAGTTGGAATGTCAAATTTTAGAATTGAATATTGCATTTTTACGAACTGCCAATCATTTTTTGAACACAATTCACAAAAAACACAAAATTATTGAACAAGCAGAAGAAGGAAAAGTTAAAAATATGAAATTTTGTTAAGATATACAATGATTACTATCGTATTACATTTACACTACAATGGTCTCAACTCTCAGTGAGTACAGATTTTTTTTGTCTTTGATAATAATGATGTTTCACTGCTATCCCACTACACTATTAAGAATTATTAAGAGCTTGTTTTATGGATACTAGACAACGAAGAAATAAAGATAATAAATATAAGATATATAATAAATAAATATACAAACATCTGTGACACGTAGACAAATATTCGTACTTCAAACTAATAAAGACGGCACAGTAGGTAGGATATCTTTTAATTGTCTTACGTTTCGAATAGGTTTCAGTGGCTGTGGATGTGATTTTGTATTTTAGAACGCGATAGTTTAAAGGCAAATATTCGTCTTCATAATAAAAAACTATCTGTCCCTACTGACTGACTGACCTCTGGCTTCTGATAGGGGGACTGACTTGTCGACCAGACGCCCGTTATATTGTTGTGTTCCTGCATTTTGAGGTAATTTAGCCTATTCCCCTTTGGTTGAGGAATCCGGGTATAGTTCACTTCCATCTATTATTCCGTAATTGGTTGAGCCGTGATAAACTCCCAGAAACTGCGGGACAATTAAAGTTTTATTGTATTTGGATTGTACGACTTCACAGATAAAAAGTGGACTCGTGACAAAAAAGACTTTTTTTTTTTCTTTGGATGTGTAATCGTATTTTTCTACAAAAGACAGAATTGTTTTTATTTTCTTAAATAAGCTTTCACTAAAGTCTTGTTTAAAAAGAATGGTACATCTTAACCTCATTACGTAACCGAATGTTAAGACAAACGGTCTGTTGTGTCGATTCGGAATCAAGATTAATACGCCAGTGTCGCGAGCTGATAAAGATTTGTGATGTTCAAAGAACTCATTACCAGCAAATAAGCTTTAACTAACTGTTTGAGCTTCGGCCTGTAGGGCAATGTTGCTAGTAAGCTACTGGATAATTATGTTCCAACATTTTTTTGTTAATATTGTATATCTTAAATTTTTATCGCACATTATCATGTAAGATTACAATCAAAACCCCAGAATGTAAAGCACCTGCAATATGAAGTTGTTACCTTGATATTACAGCTTTCTCATTCTTTACATACCTATATTTATTCTGTATACCTATATTTATTCCTATGTTGCAGTCCACAACTGGATGAAGTCTTCTCGTTAACTTATGATCTCCCGCTTTCCAGTTTCCAAGTGTAGCGTCTAGCGGTTTACCACCTTATCGTCGTCTATTCAATTAGCAGGTCAAACGTCAGCAATGGTAGTGTAGTTACTGGATTTGAGAACTTTGAAGAGTTACAAATATGCCTCCCGAATTAATTATGTAGCATAATTAATAAACAAATGAACAGACCAAATACTGGTGCCTCATACAACGTAACCATTCACAATTGTATTGAATATTACCTTTTGTTGTTAGTGAGTTTGCGAAACTTGGACCTCTTTCATTATAATTTTCACCCAGACAAGTGGTTGGTAGCTGAAACGATAACTGCGGCTAGCGATAAAATTAAACTCAATAAAAATGCAAACGAACGAACTTCCAAGAACGCGGTCGCAGCGGTATCTTAGATTACTTTAAAAATGTAGGAGGTTGAAAATATTAGGTGATTTTTATCTTCAATAAGAGGAGCATACATGCATACAGGTAAGTAAGTGCCTACCCTAACAATAGACGTAATGAAAAAAAGGGAACAGCAAAAGGGAAGGAAGGAAATCGACTTGCAAAAGTTAATATAACTACACCCGGTTTAATATACAATACAATAGATCGTCAAATCCAAACGTAATTTCAGCCCGGATAATCCAAAGTAAACTTAACGATAGCTAACATTTCCAAAAATATGCGAAGCCTATGTATATTATGTACGGCTTCTTGTGTGTTTACCAGACAATAACATTGAGTAAATTTGTTAGGACGTCCTTCACTGTATTGTGCCATAGATCATTACGTGTCAGTTATATTTTATGAGAGGGTCGAATGAAGCATGCTGCGACACCGACCAATTTCACGCGCCACTGCCCCGGGTATCCGTGTATAACCCGGCTTATTACAACAACCCTATTCTCTTCATACGCTCCTTGAAACAAAGTTCTTTTAAATTCGCCAGGGTTATACCCGGATAACCCAAGTTAAAAGAGACCGATAACCGGTTATGCCGGCGTTTGTTTTAGGACGATGTTTATCGCTGACTCCGTGCATTTTTAATTTATTGGGTTCTGTTTAGGTTGGTTCGATTCGAACAAGCTTAGTATAGGTATAGGAGTTTAATTTATAGTGGCTCCACAACCACATACCAAGTACCAACCAAGCACTTATGCCAGGTAGGATGTATCAACCGTTTTTCATAAAAGTAAATCATTTCACAATTAGAAATTTTGATTGTCTCATTCGGGATCATGTTGTCATAGTTCTCAAAAAAATCCAACTCAAAAAATAGTGTTAACTGAAAAAAAAGTAAGAAAACATTAAAAATAAAGCTATCGGTGACATATAAATCATTAGTTGTCCGCTATTATCTTTATGTATTTCGATTTCAAATCTTAGAAATGTTATAACAGCATTTTAAAACTGCATTAATTTACAAAAATGTTTATAGATTGGTCTTGTATTATAAAAAATAATAATTAAATTCTGAAAAATTCCTTTGCAGCTGAAGAAAAGAGCAAAAATTCTAGTAAAGTCCATGACCAATCTCACACACAGTCTTAATGTTTCTTTATTTTGAAGGAAAGCATAAGCCACTACTTCTAAACTACCTCTTCATCCGGGATAATATGAACGACAAATAGAATCAAAGCGTATTAGTATTTAAGTCACCTATTTTGATTTGCCTCTCTGACAAAATTTTATTTCTAAATCCGCACATCCATAATAATTTGCATGTGTTCAAATATTAAACAAGTCATTGTTATTCGCAAATTGCCAACATTACCCCAGACGACAATAAAAACAAGTTAAGCGTAGATTTATTTGACGACACGATAATCGTAATAGTACGTTTTACAGCGCGGAACATTTTCAGAGAGACCTCAGTATTAGCATATTATGTCTTTATGATACCCGTTGAATTCATATGCTAATGTCACTACTATATTTCCGATCCCATTGGGGTCTTTTGCCGTCCGGCCCTCGACATTTGTGGTGGTTTATTGTGTTATATGTTTACGTATGTTAGGTTCTATCATGAAGATGTTAAAGGTTTTCGGGGTGGCTATTGTTGTTTACAGATGATATTTAATTATTATTACAACTTTGAGTAGCACCTTGGGATGCTAAAATATTGCAAAAGTGTCCCAAAACATTTGTGGTACAGTTTAAAGAAGTGCTAATTCCATGTTAGATTAATGGAAGAAAAAGTATCTACAAGATCTAGATATAGACATTATTAAAGAGTAAAAATAATTAAATAAAAGCAATTATATAGAGCTAGTCCCCTTCTCAAATGATTGTTTTGAAGTGAGTCAAAGATGAGTGCCACCGAACAGAGTTGAAATTTTCTGTAGGGTACGATAATTGATTTTCCATCATCGAATCCTGTACTGCTTTTTAGAACGACAATCGGTTATAAGGTCGTGTGCCATTTTAAAGAATTTTAAAGAGATTTAACGGCACACACTCATGTACTACAGCTCCCGTTTTGTACATATAAAGCCATTACACGGTCGGTCGCCGATGCACACACCGCTAACAAAGTTTGTTGCTATCGCACGAACGACAAATTTACACACCCTGCTCTCGTTTTATAATATCTTTGTACGTATATTTATGATGTTAAAAGTTGACAATTTATGATTCCTAAATTTTGTATGGAGTTAGGTATGATAGATACGGGATGTATGAAGTAATGCTTTGAAACAAATTCGTTTAATTAGTTATGTCTTAAAGCGGGTTTGAAATGACGATGATTAGATCGATTCTAGGGATTTAAAATTATATAGAAAATACGTAACAACTAGTTCACAAGATGGAGAAATCTGGTCAGGCTCCCAGGGAGCAGAGGATAAGTTGCGCCGAACCCTTTCATTTGGAAATAATTGTGATATCATGATGATAATAATCAGTGACTACACTGCAGTTGAAGTAGAAGAGTGCGGAGGATTTAAATCTACAGGTGTATCATCAAACTGAAAAAATAATAATCCATTCCTGGCGGCTTCCCAACATAACTACTGGATAGTGGCTATTGTGAACGTCACTCATGTGCTTTAGTCTGACTAATGTAATCAATTTTTGTAGTGAATGTACGGTAATATTTATGACCAATCCGGCAGTCATACATCTGTATTTAGTTGTTTACAATCAAGAACTACTCGTTCCATAAAATATAATTAATGACATATCTTATCAAGTATTTGTTGGATTTCAAGTATTTTCTCTTTCACTCAAAACATTTCATAAGAAGCGAATATTACCTTATGATCATTCAGTACCATGCAGGCAGATGTAAATACAGCAACAATAATTTGACGAGTGCAAAAAGTTTAAAAGCCAACTTTGATTTAAAAAACTGTATCGTCGGTCAGCAAAAACAATATGACGGTAATTTTTACACATTCGATTAATAAACTCGCTTAAATCTCTTAGTTTAAATCGCACATGGGCCGCTCAAATATTGTAAACGCGACAATTTTCATCAATCGGGCGCTTTTAATTCGTAATCCGCTGCAGAGATTAAACAGAGACCGGTAAATACGATTGCTGGATTAAAACTTACCGGTTCATTAAACACATGGAGCAGATTATTTTGATGCAGTTAATTTAAATTCCTTTAAAATTGATTTAAAAATATGGTGGTTTTTTTTCACTGAGGCGAAATGTTTAAAGTGGGAGTGAGTCAAAGACATAGTCCGACTTCAGAAAGATAAAGAGAGATGTATTGATATTTATAAACGTTACAGGTTCAGAAACGCAAAGTAAAACCCCAACCCCAAAATGTTATAGGAGCTCCTATTTGCTTTGTTAATAAAAATTCTGAGTGGGGGAAAAAATGAAAATGCAGTTTCACTTCAAAGATAACTAACAAAAAACTAAATAAAACTTGAAGATTCTGATTCCATGTTTTAGTCACCAGGCCTTAAGTTGTTATTGCAAAAATAATATAGCATCAAATCCAAAAAAATATTTTAAATGGATAACTTCATCAGTAGAACTATTTTTTGTTTTTTTAGTGTTTTGAAGTCGGTATGTTTTTACTATCAAAGTTAGGTTACAGTCAGTATTGTCGACTTGCCTGTATCTTTGTCATTGGTTTAAAATACTCAATTAGCTTTAGAAAATAACAAGAGACATATATTACGTGCCTATATAATTGGAAGGTTGATTTCCTTGGAATCCCATCATCAGATCATAAGTCGATGACAATGGGACCACCTCAGGAAAATACTCTATTAATAAAAAAAGAATTCTGAAAATCGGTTCACATTTGACCGATAAATTGGTAAACATACACACAAATATACATATAGTGGAATTTAGAACTTCCTAGGTTTCGAACTCGGTTAAAAACAACGAAAAATACAAAGTTATTCCTACTACTGATTTTCCCGGTCATCTTAATGTAATTCCAGATGCGTATAGACAAACTAATGTGTAGTACATATAGTCGTGTATAATTGCGCCCGAGGGATCCTGAGCCGCATATTAACGCTGGATAACCGGATTACGGCGCTATGGTTTCACCTGTGCGTGCCAACTTATTGCCAACGCCAAGAATTGCGGGAGTAAATGGATTTTAATGAAATATTTGTGGGAAGCTTTATACTAATGTAGAATTTTCAAATTTTTCACAGAATATTTATGCTTTATCTTTCTTTTTTTTCTCTTTTTATTAAATAATGCTCTGCAAATTTCAGTTACGTTGTCAACCTTTGTCCGTTCTCAATACTATGTTCTAATTATTACTACTTAAACTTAATAATCCTCTAAGCTACATCATTGATTTTCCTATTCCTATATCCTGATTTTATTTCTAATCGAATACAAATGGTAGTTGGTACCTAGGGCTTATTCTATGGGACCATATTGTGCAGCGAATCTCTGCACATTATGCAAGAATGGTACAAACAGAGTAAATGATGCTTGTCGACATTAATTCAAATAAAATGTCGGATGCAAAGCAGATGTCCATTGAAAAATATATAAAAATTCACAATAGATCAATTTCTAAATCAAGCGCTGGACTTTGAAAAAATTAAAGTAGTGGTAGGTTCAAAATTTTCAATAACGATAAGTATTCAAGATTATTCAAAAATTAGGTGATTATTACAAGATCGAAGAAAGGCCTTGCAGGGTTATGATTGCCATTCTATCAACGATCCTAAGTCTGCATTACAGCTCTTAAATTCCCAGAGAAAGGCGAACAGGTGGTGAGGTAAGAAAGTGTTCCCTCAAATCAGTAAAAGACAACATAAATAGTAAGATTTAAACAACTTAACGAGGAGTTTTACCCGCAAGACTTCTGGAAAGGAAATATTTACTGAGCGCAAGATCCGTGCAGGTTAATGCGGGTGGCGAGACGTCGTCCTGTTAGCTACATTTCAAGTACTCACCAAGGAATGTGTCACACTGGGTAACAATAAAAATTCTTTTCCAAATCGTTATATCAATATTATAATCAGGAATTATTCGTGTGTTTAGGCCAAGACTAAAAGGCTGGTCTTTACCATTAAGACACTCGACTACTTTAAACAATTTATGAGATAAAATCTTAGTATCAAAGTCTACCTAGAATTGGTTGTTCACAAATAGTGGATATATGGACTTCTATTGCTTATCATCAGGTGGTGTCGAGTCATTTGCTGAGATTAATATAAAAAAAATAGTGTACGTTATAAATTATTATGCCTTTGAAATTGACATTGTAGATCATATTATTAAGAAGTATTCTTAGATCTTGCAAAATACTTGAGAGCTCTCTTCCAGCCAACCCATGTTTGATTCAACTATTGGAAAGCACGTAACGCAGAGTCCATAAAATATTCAAATCAATTAAATATATTTTTTAAATAATCGTCATGACTAAAAAAAAATTCAAATTTGTTTTCATTTGTGATAAATTTGCGATTTTAAATGTAGTGATTGAAGGTCTCTCTTGAATGACAATCAGATGACTGATAAATAAGATAAATATATGAAATATGTTATCTTTGTTATTACTTTGTTTGTGTTTTTCCTAATCGATTAATATTATTCAAAAGCCAGCGTGTTCCAGCATGTAAACTTTACGTATCGTTCGTCTTTCGTCTGAAGAATACTTTCGGGCTTCTAAAATAGGCCCTGATAATGGGACAATGTCAACCCAACACTGATTGACGCTTCACCCCGACTGATGGTGTAGTTAGAACTCGAACAGGCAAAATCAGTTATTAAAATGTAAATAAGGCATATAACTTACTAAAATGTTATTATAAAATTAGAAGTGGTCGAAAACTCGATCACAAGATTTGACCGCCACATACAAGAAAGCAAGCTAAGAAAAACGTGGTAATATTATTTTACAAACATTTATAAAAGTAAAGATACATGATAGAGAAACTAATGCGTAATAAAGTTTTGGTATTCCAAGGAACATCATTAGATGAGTTAGGAGAAACATCAGTAGATGAGTTAGGAGAAACATCAGTAGATGAGTTAGGAGAAACATCAGTAGATGAGTTAGGAGAAACATTAGTAGATGAGTTAGGAGAAGCATCAGTAGATGAGTTAGGAGAATCATCAATAGATGAGTTAGGAGAAACATCAGTAGATGAGTTAGGAGAAATTACAACGTTAAAAATGTAGTGCTACGTTTTTACGGCTTGTGTAGTTACTATAGAGTACTATGTTACTCTTGATCTGAATTTTGTTCCTGGTTTTTTACTATTGTGTAGGAACACGCTAAAACGAAATAGGATAAAAATATCAATTGACGCCTTCGCTTATTTGCGGGTGACAGAAAAATAGGCTGTATATTACATGACTAAAGTACAAAAAGTTTTCGTCTAAGATTCTTCATGGGAAACGAACCGGGATTTTACTTTTTTTCTCCTAAAAATTGTCACACAAAATTTTCGTATGTGAACAGTTCTTAATTTTGGTATAAGCCCCCGCGGAGCACACATAAGCTTGATACAGCTCGAGCCAGTCTTGCAAACGAGGCTAGCTAACCGTGAGGTAATTGGTTGGAATTGTAGCAGTTTTAAGATTTAATTAAATATTAAAGGAATTATTCTAAAATTAAAAAACTAATCAACAACCGCTTCTACGCATTAGTAGCTGCAGAGCAGAAGCGGCGCAAGAAACCCTCAGCCTTTAGTATTATATTTATAATGACATTTACATATACAAACCTACGTATGTCATTATGTATTAGTATTACAAATATTTTTATTTTACTGAGCAATATTTTATACATTGTTATGTATCGTCATGTATAGTTTGAAGTTTCAATTCAGTTTAATTACAGCTTGAGTTTATTTAATTTGCATTTTTAAATATTCCGTGCATTCTTATCACCATAACATTATAGTAGGCTTTTTTCACAATCATCATTTCCACAATCACTTTTTACAGTTAAAACATATATGGACTGAAAATATATTATACTTTTTCTTATTTAATTTCTTATATTTTTCTTATTATTCAAATAACAATGTTATTTTTCAAACAAAAATGTATTATTTCAAAAGTTACAATGAAGTTACTATTCAGAAACTCAACTTTGACAAATCGACTATCACATTCTATTCTACCAATAAAGATAAGGAGGGAGTTCCCTATTCTCGATAGACTTAAGTTCCGCGGAGAAGCAGTTTGCGCTTTAACCGAAGCTGCATCGTTTGTCATGGACAGAAGTTTGATATCTAAACTCTGACGAGGTAATTTTAGCAGTTGGCCCCTGTTGATAAAACTATGGTGATTGATGACATTCAAACTATCAGATCGTAAAGCCAGCTTACGTTCGTTATCTTTGGTCAAGTTGATGAATGAAGTATTTATTTAGTTTATAATTTTTTCAAATAAAAGGTCTTTCTATGGTTTTTTAGCTATTTACATTTAGCGTCTTTAGCGTCAACTTTAATTATAATTACTCTTTTAATATTTCGTTTATTATATTTTTATCTGCAATATTTTTTCTTTTAAATAATTAAAATTAATAACAGCATTTTCCAAGAAATAAAAATTCAAAAGGTAGAATCCATTCCAAATAAATAACCTATTCATAGAATGTCCACAGTTTACCAGAAAAAGGATTTCCTCGTAAAAATTTAATGTTTACAATACAGTAAGAAATCTAGTTAAATTTAGCATAAAAGAGTGCTGGTTATCTACTCAATATTTAAATAAAACAGATAAATATTAATTACAAATATACGTACTTATACTGTAATGAAAATTACTAATTTACAAAGAGTTAAATAAGATTAGTTACATATTGTTTCATGACAAATAATTATAGATATTATTTTATATAATGATTGATTATCTCAAAGCCATAGCAATCTTTCAACCAACCATAGAATGTAATAAAAAACGAATACATAAAAAATATCTAAAGTAAAATAAAATTTCCATTTTATTTGTCGTTTAAAAGTATTTAACGTTCTCCGCATTCCACATGCGATCATCTCCAATTGTATAATCTGATATATTAACACTTATCACAATAAGATTATCATCTATATTGGTCGTGGAGCCTTTAAGGGTCCCTTAGGTATCCGAAAATGGTTGGCATTAAAAAACGAGAGCGATATAAAATTAAGTCAACAGGATTCCGAGAAAAAATATTCATAGAAAAAGATCGTGAGGTGTGAGGTGCGGGGGAGAGAAAAACGGCATAACTACCTTCATGAATTGGAAATGTAATTTGGTAGGGTGTGTGGACCAATTGTTTCTGTGAATCGTCGGCTCGCGATTTTAGTGATAAACGCCTATGGCCGGAGGTGGTCCGGCTCATCATACCGGGTAAGGCACTTGATTTGTTTCGTCGATGGGATTTCGCTTTTCTTTGTTTCTAAGAAAGTATATCATGATATTATTTTCGAAACACAGTGAGAAAATGTATTTTACTTAATACAAATATCTATCTATTGATCTGTCGTATAAAGATAATAAAGATTTATGTGTTTTGAGGCAAGTATATGTTAGAATAATATATTCATACATATTGTAATGGCCTTGTTGAATTTCTCTTAATTATGAATTTCAGTTGTAAATTACATTAGTTGTTATACTACATTATGATTGACATAATTGGAAGAGCGAACTGTATAGTCGACAGTAATTGAGGAAGATAAAGCATTGTGGTATTCGTGATCACAAACGGAGCCAATCCGACTGGCTGATGATAAATGATTATTATTGTTTCATAATCCTGTGGTAAGAAAGATCTCTGAGTAATTGTAGGTTGTTTTGTTGATAGTATTTCTGATAGGATTCATTAAATTAATTGAAACAAGACTTAGTTATAATTTTCACGTCATGAAATTTGGTAGATTACAAGATCACTTACAGCGACCAGACTCTACATACATCCAGACGTGGAAGCAGTTTTATTTGTTTCATATAATGAAATATTACACGAATAAAAAGCTTAAATGTAATAAATCTACGCAAATTTAACGTACACTCAATATTAGATAAATAGGGACGTAACTTACAGTTATAGAGCATTACCTACGTAATTTGAAATAATACCTAACAAAGGTGTCAACAACACTGAAAGTAGACAAATAAAAAGCAATCTAATACAGCGTAGAGAGGACTCTTTGCGGCCTAACATAAAACTACTTATAAACGCACCATAAAACGAATAATCCAGAATGAAAACGTACGTAAGTGCATCCAATGCAATCCCATTTGCCAACATAGCCACGTGCCATACTCAACTTGTAGACAAAACGTGTTGTCATACACGACTAGTGCTGGGATTGATCGTGACTCAAGTCTGACTAAATCACTTTAAAATGTTGCATTACTTTTCAAATATCTGCTAAAAATTTAATGATTGGTTGATGAGATCTGCAGATCTCAATACGTACTCAAGACATGGGAGAGTTTACTTTCTGCAACACCAATAACACTGTTCCCATATTTGGGTTTTTGACTTCATTATTGTTGTGTGGGATACTTTAAAAAAATACTATATATTTGACTGATTCTTCCGTTTTGTGTTTAAATTCATTCCACTGCTTAGCACAAGCCTTCACATAGGAGAATTATGTAAGGAGTTAAGTTCATGGCACCACCCCGTTGATCCAAAGCGGCTTGGTACGTGAGAACAGTTTAACTTCGGTAGCACACAGGAACTCGAAAAAAAATGTGATTAACCTTTCCGACCAACGACGGTCGATGTTGTTTTGTTTTCTAAACACAAATCGCACTTGAAGTCAGTGAGCTCTTGTCAGGTATTTACTGTAGTTTTATTTGTCAGCGAGGATACAACATTGAATCCATTTATTCCCAAGCTATGTATTTTCTGACTCAATTAATCTGAGTCAGCAAGTAAAGTTGAGTTACTCAAGTTCTAGCCCAACACTAAAGTAAACAGACAAGGCATGTCTCGTCTCCTAAAACACACGTTTTACCGAGTTATTATACGACGCGTTTTGTTGTGACTTTTGGAGGGAATCTAAATTGGTCCGAATTTTACGACAAAAGCAGTAAGCTGTTTTGCACGGTAATAGAGAGCCAATTTCAGTTTAGTTTATTTGATTGAATCCAAGTCTTGGATACACTTTAATCATACGATATTGATACTTATGTTTGATTTCTTTGAACATTGATGGCTTATTTTTATAAGGAGCAAATATTTAAAAGGCTCTCACTTCTTGGCTGATAGTATCATAATGTACGTTTTGATAGTGTCTTTTACTTATCTATATTTCTATCTATCTGAAAGAGGAAGAGAGAAATATTAAGTGTAAATGTTCACGCGCAAGCTCGCAAGGAGGCTTCGTAGAGAGAGACATGCCGCCTCCTTGAAGTATGGATGAGCGGCGTGTAGCTGTTTTAGAAGAAAGCCGAGTTCGGTGATTGTCTTTTGTTTCTTTTCTTCTTATTAACTAATATTTTCTTTTATTTGATAGAATAGATTGTAAATACCATATTTTAATGTTATATTATATCCTACTTTAATCTTTTGTATTATTGTTCGCACGAACAGTAAAAATTTGAAGCCCATCTCAAATAATATGTGTAATGTCATAAGACGTTTAATCAAGCACTCCTTGCGTTGTTCTTAACATTCAAAAGACTATTGAATATTCAAGTACAACAGATGAAAGGTCGATGAATTGACAGTATACCTACCAGTACGCTTCAAATTATTGTTTGTGCTCTCTCTATCTTTATCCTACTTACTCAGTAATACGACAGCTCTGTTCTAAATAATTCTTTTTAATTAAAGTTCAAGTTACCGTGAAAAAAGTTTCCGGATGCAAATGAGTCTTCTTTTTTATTTAAAACACGGAAACCTAGGGAATTCGATTCCTTCCCCGACTTAATACCTATCAGGACTAAAATCAAGGGTTCATTCAGTTTTACAATTGGAAAATTTCTTTGGCATCCTATCTGTTTAGAGTTGTCTACGTGGGTAATGGGTATTTAGTTATGTAAAATTAGATTTTTGTGACTTGTCTCAAATGTTAAAACATCTGACTGGTAAAAAAATTAACACTAACTTTGTATTTATGTTAATTGTTATTAACATCACGATTAGATGTTTTTCTTTATTAATTTATTTAACATCTAAATAAACCATTACAATGAGTTATTTGCGATAACATTATAAAACCACTTAAGTTTACATTTCAGTTATCGAGATTTTATTGAACATTAGTAACTTATTTTAACAAAAAATATCTACATTTTATCTAAATATTTTTAAGCCTCTAGGTCCACTATTATAGAGCCTTATGTATTAAAAAATCATTAGGTAAGTATGCATAATCTATTCATAGCTTGCGACCGATCCCAAAATAATGTGAATCTTATTGTATAATTTTTTTTGTATAATTTACATTGTTCCTTTGATAAAAATGTTTGTTTGATAGAAGTTATGAATATAACTACATTGAAATATACCAACTAAAAACTTGCAAGGCAATCACAACTCAAACCCAACTGTATTTGTAGTTTGAAATTTACGCGAGCGCCTAGACAATCAGAGGCGGCAATGAGACAAACACGACACGAGTCAAATTGTAATCAGGCGCTCGCTTACATACGAGATCGTGCGATAACTATGGAGCCACGGCAAGTTTGCGACAGATAGCTATGCATTTGTTTTAATAAGATTGAAAGCTGATTACATTTATTATATCAAGGTGGTAATGGCAACACCCCACCGAAATGATACTACCAGCTTTGTGAATATACCTATCGATCTTACTTACATGGATATACATCTTTAAAGTTCAACTTTACTTTAAATTAAGTAAGACTATAGACAAATTAAGAAAATTTATTTCAGTGAAGTTCATTTTTTAAATGTGGGCTCAAGATGTTCCAAGTTGTCTAATTATCTTGGATTAGGTGTTTGGACTTCGGGATTTGTTGTGGAATCTATAGCCTGGATACCGTTACGCCCTACCGTTGCAAATCACCGAATGAATGCTTTCATAATACAAGTATCTATCTCCCGGTCCATCGAGAAACAACTCGAAAGACTGGTCTAGTTTTTATTACTACCGAATGTCCATCTGTTCTCTTATCTGTTCATCAGCGCCGCTTTTGTTTAAAAACTTCGCTCGCTACATGGAATTTCGTAAGAAATATACTTATAATTTCTAGCAAGATTACTTGTCTCTAGGATACCTATGACCACGCGTGATTCATTCCAACTATGGAACATTATCTGGAACGTTTATTTGGCCATTCTCAAATCACCATCTCCACACGTCGCTAACTTTCTAAAACAATTACCATAAACCCGAAACAAGCGGGTCATATCTGCTATAAACCTAACATTTTCGCGTTAAACCTAGTTGAGCGCGGCCATTTCCCCTACTACCTGGCTAGATCCAGGTCCACTGCCTATGGTATAACTCTGAAATCAGCCATTCCTATGCAAATTCGTTCCCTGAACCAACTATGGCTTTATGTAAAATGAGGTACTTCGATAACGGTCAACAGATTCGACTCTCCTAAATGTAAATAAAGATATTTTTGAAGTATACTCTAAAACATTTTCTTAAAGCTACTGAATGACTAGAATGTCTAGAAAGCCATAAAACCTAGTTCCTTATATTATACCCAGTATCAAAGGTCTAAAAGAAGAAAAAAATCTTGATTTTATACATTAAATAAAACGCGGCTGGTCGGTGATTAACAGAAAATAAATAAGAACGGTATCGATCATTTTTATAATTGATTGATGTTTTATTACCCATTTGAGTTTTTAAATATAGAGATGAGACTATTCCTTATTATATAATTTTTTCGTTGCTGAATTATTACAGAAATAGTTCTCTGTATTGTGATTCTGAACGGGCCTATTTTTTATAAATCAGGTATATTTTTTATGAAATCAACTTCAATCAATCTTTTACAGAGAGAATAAAAGTAACACTCTATCTGACATTTGTCTTAGTAAACAAATTAAATAATCTTTAGTTTTCTGTTCACTCTTTGGATTGCAAAATGTTTAAAAATTCTGTGATTACATCGGGTATAGTGCAAATCCACGAATCAACTAGAGGTAAAGTCCGCGAACCTGCATTAAATCTAGTGTCACTGGTCAAGGTTTTTGATAGAATTCTCATTTTAATGACTTATTAATAATTCAACGTTAGTTATGCGGTGTTCACGCGCAAAACTTGCAAGGAGGTTTAGTAGCGGGAGACATGCTGCCTCCTTGAAGTATTGAAGAGCGGTGTGTGACATTTTAGAAAAAAGCCGTGATCGGCGTTCGCTTTTTGTTTTTTCTTCTTGATGACTACATTTTTTTTATAATATATTGTAAATACCATGTTTTAAATATTATATTTGATACTTCTTTAGTATCTGGTATTATTGTTCGCACGAACATGCGGTTTACTACCCCGACGATATAAGTTTGTAAATACGCCTGAAGATTAAGCTAAACATTTTGATATTTGTAACTCAGAAATGTCACGTTTGCATTGAGGCCATCAAAATACACATGAGAACTTTGATTATTAGGTTTTTTTATTGGTTAAATAAATTTTTTAAATCAATAAAAAAATTAATGGGATTATTGTTATATGAATACGTTGGATAAATACAATACTACCAAAGAACAAAATTAGAAAAGTACCCTTTATTAAATAACACGACAAACTGTATTTTTTTCCCGTTGCTATCTAATTCAGTGACCGTAACGGTAACATCGGTCATCCCCAATGTTTGGAACGACGCCGGCTATAGAGTAAGTGAATTTTCCTCTTCGCGCAGCCACTTGCTTCTACAGAAGGTCTCGCCCTTTGATTACAGCTCGGAGTGTGAAGGTAGTCCGCGGGTGTTTTAGGATCTTAATTGAAAAATAAATAGCAATTACATAACATAGTATATAATAATTTGGTAACAGAATAGCCAAAAATAGTTTGTACATTAAAACTGTGTTATATGACAAGCTTATCACAATCTTCTTTTGTTTAACAATAATAACAAAATGGTATGGAACCCAGTTTATATGTTTAACACTAGATTTACCAGACCAGTCATTTAGACTGGTCGTGCAATTTCAATTCAAAATTCCTACTATATTACACATATTTTTTTCAGAAATGAAAAAAATATGTGATTTTTGTAGCTATAATTAGAGAGTACGTTTTATAAACTTAAAGTTATTTTATATACATTAGTAACAAATATAATTTTTGTTGTTGACATATTCAAATCGCTGGTATATCTAGTGTTAAGAGAAAACCGAAGCCGGTAACGCGTTCCGTTATCTAGCCGTGGCCATTATAATTTGCTCATTGAACATCAAATGAGACTGCGCTGATTTTATTATTGAAAATAATAGGAAAAACGGAAATATTTAAAACTGAATATTACTATTTTTAAAATTAAAAAATAACGTCAGGTCTTGCACTCTGTGAATCAGCGTGAAAATGTTGTACAACAGCATCTGTAAGCAGTCTGATGAAACTTTGGAGACATCTCACACCACAGAACAGTAAAAGATCCACGCCACCATTGCTAGGCGGGTCACGTACCGACTGCTCCAAAAATTGTAGACACGAGGCAATGCGCCAAGCCTCTTCATTAGTCGGCGTGGGCGCCTGGTGGCAAGCCAAGGTAAATAGCAACTGAACATGTTCCATCAGATTAATTGTCACTAGTTTTGTCTGACAAAATTTTGAATCTAATTAACCGATGACGTGTTAATAGCCGCATGGCAGATGGTAGATTTGCAATGTAAATACTCGTTCTGTTTTTGTAAGAAAACAGTACTATAATGTGCTAAGGCGGGAAAAGAATACGATCCCACAAATTATTACAACCGAGGCGTTTAGCTGCTCAAATAACTGTGACACATTCGGATTCGACAATTAATTCCTTCTATTCTTTGTAACAATTACAAGCGAACGTTTGTAAAACTAAACTATATTCAACTAAAGCGAATGTTATAAAATAGCAATTTTTTTGTAACTACGATTTTTTTGAAGAGTTGGCGGAGTGTTTCGAACGGTCTCATTTCGATTACGAACAAATCAACTTTCTCTGTGATTCGTCTCTTGATGGGTAAATCTTGTTATTTTAAGCGCCTCAGTGCTTTGGATTTTGTTAAGCTGTGTTGGACCTGGTTGTTAGGAGATCTGGAGACCTTTTAACGCCACTAGACTAATCGGCATTATTTTTTTACAATTAAAAAATCTACCAAAATTCAAAAATAAGTAAGAGCTAAGATTTATATTTGCTTAAAGTAGTGGTGACACATTCCGATATATCTTGTCCACCCTTAAAATAACAGTATGATGCTATTGGAAAATAAATATACCCTCCAATATCTAAAGCGACACAAATATTTGTGCGACTTGGCCCCTAGATAAGTCAGATTGGAATTATACTTTATTGGAATAGCGTTAGGGCTGTCAATGTTACGAAAAATATATATTTAAATTAAAACGACTGTAATATTTCGTGATAGCAAACAACATTCGTCACATAGATATATATTCAAAAGGAAACTTCAAAAAATTCTATTTTATAAAAGCAATTTTCTTTGAAATTTAAGGATCATTTTGGTTGTTTGTCGCCGAATGAAACTTATTTTTTATGGTTTCATTAACTGAGTCGCCATATACTCCCGGGAAACTCAAGATAATGAACAAAACAATTGCCTCTGAATGTTTCTGCTTGACAGGTTAAACTGAACATGCTAGTAGGACGGAGATCAGTAAGTGATAAAACAAGCGGAAGTCTTTAACTAACTACTTATCTCCACTTATATCCAAATATTATGTTATGATAAATTAATAAAATAAATGAAAGTTTACTTATTTACCGTGGTTGTGATATATTATAAAAGTAATAATAATATAAAGACAACATTTATAAGAATAACTTCTACAATATCCGGAAAAGTATTTTTTACGCAAACGTTATTTTACCTACCAAATCAATGAATATTTTATTCTTCCAACATTTTTGGCAAATTTTCGATTTAGTTACAGCCCTGGACGGAATGGACATGCGACAATTTTGACTGCGATTTCAGAGACTAGGCGATGCGCAGATGTGATATAACTTTTCAACATATAGTTTATATAGTTTTATAGTGTTATATTTTTTGCTGCTTTTATATTAGCTACGTTACATCGTGGTAAGAGGTTGCACAGCCAGCATAGTGCTATCTCGGCATCATTGTCATGTCTAAAACACATTTTTAATTTATAAAAATCATAATATAGTAATGGCTTAAAACAAGTGTCCTCAAATTAAATAATATTGCTTTATAATATTTTATTGTTAATATTTAGTAGCAGTCTAATTCTTGCCTAAATCTAAAAATTCTGACGCATTTTCGGATAACGATTATCTTTCGTAATAAGAACATCGAAGCCGAAGCCAAATTAGGAATAAAATAGCGAAGACAATAAGGAAGAAGCTTGAAGCGGTTGATTGACACAACTTAGTCATTGTTTATTTAATGTTATATAATATTTAAAAAAGCAAATATAACTGTTTGTAAAACACTTCATAACTAATGTAAAGAAAACATCGTTGATATAACATATTTCATTGATAAAAAAAGAAAAAAAAAACGAAACAATATCATCGTATAAAATTATTAAAAAAATATATTTGTCCAAAGAGTTTTCATAGCGCAAAAGTTCAAAAAAGGTTGTGTGCCTAACATAATTGGCATCGGTATAACATCGATTTTGAGATCAAACAAACGTGTCGTTCCTTATATAACATCATGTTAAAATAAATGGACAACTCTGAGAGTTGCAAATTCATCATAGCCATCTGCCGCATCGTCTGTGACGTTCCGGCCGGTCAACTATTTGCATTGGAAATTCATAATAATGTTATTACTGCAACAATTGGCACCCTTTGATTGTCAGTGGACCTCCCTAATTGTGTTGGCGTCCATCTTATTGATTTTTGTTATTAAACAAAGCCTTTTAGTTGGGTCAGTGTTTATTTAGCTGACGGGTCACCTAGGGACGTTTAAAGTAATCTCGTAACTGTTTTAATGTTGTTTTATTTAATAAAATGTTGATGTTGCTCGCCATTTATTTGTAAAACTTAAATACAGATGGTATTTCAAATTTATTTACACGTTAGGTTCTGTCCGCGATGACATATGCTAAAACTTAAATAAAGCTTAAGAATGTAAATCATACCATGGGAGATAAAAATGAGATAAATATTTTTTGTATAATTGACATGATTAACATTCATTAACTTTATATCATTAACATTCTTAAGCTGTACTTAAGTTATATTAATCTGTTAAACTCACCCAGATTATATTTATAATCATTGCTAGTTAACAATTTATATCTAAAAGAGATCTCTTCCATCCAACCCTAGCTTTAGTAATACATAATAAAAAAAAAACAAGCGTGTCTTTGTGGGTGTAAAATTTCATTGTTGTAAAACTCCTTGGACAATAGGATTTAATACATATAAGCAAGGAAATTATGTAATAATCATTTAGGACTATGTATCAATAAATAAATCCCCAATATACATACATTACTAAATAGTTATGAAACAAATGAAAAAATTGCGATAAATTCAAATGTAGGCTTCCTTAAATTTTAGTTAAAAGTTGCATAGATGGACTGTCACTTGTCTCTTTCGGCAGATTATTTCACAGTCGCGTAGCACGCACAGTGATGGCACCAACCAAAAATTTGGATGTTTATTTTTACTTATTTATTTAAATAAAACGAATTATTTAATAAAATATCGTGGGCTTTGGCCAGGACATTGTATATTAGGTACCAGTTCTTCAAGTAGCGCTGTGATGATATTTTGCTCCCAGACCTATACTTTCAAAATATTATTGCATTTTGTTCTAGAATATTCCCCTTTGTAACATATTAAATCTTTTATTTGTTCTTGATACGTTTAAAAATAAATTCTTTTCTACGTTTGTTGTTACAAAGACAAAGCCGCTTGCCTTGTCTAAACCTCAAACGATAAATCCATTGGTGTCCAATGCAGCTTAGAAGGAACCCCGTCGCTTCTCGCTAAGAAGCTGAACCAACATAAATATGGTCATATTCAAACGAAAACAAACCTTAACGGGATTGCAACTGGAATATGTAATACTGCACTATTATAGTGGCCTGTCAATGGAATATAGCAAAGTAACGCCAGTCCAAACACGTAAGATTTATATCATTGAATTAGATGTACTTAGTGTAAATGAGCGGGTAATTGTGCTCCTGTTTATAGTTTATGTTACGGTAGTTAGCTCGGGGAGCCTGTGGACTGTATTCTGGAGAGAAGTGGGAAAACAAGGAAACCACGTCTTGACTCGTCACCGGTATATTGACAACAACATCAAAACATATAAAACAATCTAGTATCAAAATATATTAAAAAGTAAACTGACATATAAACGAAACAGGCTTTATACAAACTATCAGTAACAGTTTGGATCCAAGTAAGGTATTGTGAAATTTACTTGTACATGTGTACAAAGTAGCTAAAGATTCACACTTGAAACGTATTTCAAGCAAAAATGTAAAATGGTCAAGAATGGAAAATTTTGATAAATATTCCTGGCCTTGCTTAAGACCACTATGATTGTTTCAAATTTGAGTCTTGCTTGCTTGTTGATTAATAAGACTAGTCTCAAGAAAAAAAATATAAGGCTTTTGGCTTGGTATCTATGACTTATGAGCAATAAATTAATTTTAGAATGTCCATTCTGTTTCAACACAGCGTTAGGCACCAATGAAACACACTCCATTGCTTCGTGGAGATTTTACAAATTTTTAGATGCCATTTTTTACGATGAAGTCACCAAACATTTTGCTGAAATAAGTGTTCCATAGGTTGCACTATTTAGCAATTCTTTTTGACAGAAAACTACACCAATTTCATGTCAAAAACACTTCGTCACCATAAACCAAATATAATATACAGCTATTAACTGACACCCACAGAATTCCGAGACCAGAGCAAAATTATAATGTGTAACTAATAAAATTATAGAGCTTTTTTGGATGAAAAAACGCCTAAATAAAATTACCAATAGTTTTGTATCAACGATTTGTATAAAATATATCGTTAATATTTATTACGTTATGAGATTTTCTAAGTGACGTCATATATAGTTTATAGTTTATCCATTGCGTGTTACACTTTAAAATGATTTTTACATTAAATCGTTAACTAGGCATGCTCTGTACCCCCAGTGTGAGATTTAATCGAATTGAAACGTCTCTCTATCGTGTTTGTCGTTAGCTGTCAAATTGTATGCAAACAGCAGCATCGCCTCTGTTCTGAAGTATTGGAAACGACTTTTTTTATAACCGATTATCAGCTGAACGGACTACGATCGAAACGTTTCAATTCGATTGAAACTCATACAAGGGCTAATGGACGTGTGACGAAAGATCGACCAAGCATCACACATTTTGATTAGAGTTAGATAAAAACTACTCTAACGAGTATATTGAAAAATGATACCCTAGACTCACTCTTTTTGGTGATAAAGATGACACCCGAAAACTTTGATCATAAATCGTTGAAGATGCGACTAGAAGGGGTTGGAAGGGTGATATTATCTTACAAACCCTGCGTAATAGTCACTCGTAGGTATTTTTAGGAATGTTAAATAAACGAAGAATAATTTCAAAAGTATAACGCCATTTTATTGCATATATTACTAAAAGTGACTGTCGAAACTAAAATTGCATAATACATTTACTTGCTTATGGATTTATTAGTTACAATCAATATTGTCAGTATTACAATAATTTTTTTTCATAGAGACTGTCTTCATTCTACCTGATGGTAAGCAGAAGTGGTGTCCAAATAAAAAGTTGGCTACTGCGAGTGAAACTATGCACTGTACTAGCCAACATTCCTGCAAGATGCTTCTTCGTGCCTCTTTTAAAAGACAGGATTGAATGTGCGTTAGCATTTAAGGGTTTGGAAAACTGTTTTATTAGATCTGTAACTATAGAAGTAGCCTTTTTCTTCATACTGGTAGGAAAATCAATGAAAAACTTTATATACTTTATTTTTTTATTTAAAAATTGTTATTTGAGTTTAATTTAAACCTAATTATTACGGGTCATTTTACCTAAACAGGACTTTGTAGCTGCGCTTGTATTACACTACGTGTTTCTAAAATAACAAGTTGTTTAACATACATTGCACAGCACGAGCAATAACTATGAAAAGTGTGTTTGTCACGCGACGATAAACTCGGTTGTGCTGTTGGAATGTTATATATATTATCCATTGCACATTTAATACTTAGTATTATTTTCATCTTTCGAGCGGCTCAATGGAAACGGAAATGGAGCATACAGTGAAATTTGTAGTGGAAGTGAGCTTATGTCTCGGGGGAAGCCCAGCAAAATTTCTAATGGAACTTACAGCGGAATTTGCAGTAGAAGTGAGTTGGAGTCCAGCGGGAAGATCGGTGGGGCTTCCAATGTAACGACTTCAACGTCCACTGGTAATTAGAGAGAATCTCGTCAATCATTATATCCTTCAATTGTTAACTTGTAATCGCTATCAATAAAACGCACGAGGCACGGTATGCCTCAGTAAGTTTTAACAAACTCGTTATTTCTTATAGACAGTTAATAATCTATCTATATGTTAATGTCCATGAAAGTTAATCAATATTTCGTGGAAATAATTTGTGTTTGACGATATTTAGCTATATATTTCTGATGATGACGTCAAGACATCAGTGTATTGTGAAGTTTGGAGTCCATTTATGAGCAGATCTAATCAGATGTTAATGACTGTAAGACAGATACATGTAATTATTTTAAATAGTTACGTTAAAGTTCTAATAAATAATTTGATTTGCTTGATACCAGAAAATGGAAGGATATATTTAAAATTGTACATATTTTTATATTAGAATCTACGAAATATACTAACATACATTTAAGTAATAATGGCTCTAGAACTAATTTTCGTGTTTAATAACACAAACAGTAGGCCAAGCCGAGTAACTTGCAGCTAGAGGTACTGATCACTCGGCCATATGGTCACGAGTAAGTATTACAAGTCTTAAAAAATATTCGTACCATTGGTAACATACTCGAACCACCTTTAACGTTGTTAAGTTCAACTACAAATATTCCGTAATCACTTATACTAACTAGCCCAACTACAAATTACAGTGAAATCTTTTCTTCTGTCCATGTACTAATATATTGTGGTAGCTTAAGTGATGTTGGATAACTTCTTAAATTTTTTTGCAGATAAGAATATGATGGTTAAGAAAATATGTCATTTTCACATAGCCAAAGCTATAAAGAGTCGCTCTAAATCTGTCCATATAATACTCCATAAAATCCGTTTGGAAGAGCAAGTTATGTGTAGATAATGACATGTTCTGATCAGTAGCAGTCAACCTTCATATTATTATACGCGACCAAATTTAAGAAGTAATCTAATCACTAAAAAGTAATAGGATAACTTCTAGAAACTGAACGAAAGTTGTAGGAACAAAACTTTCCCAATACACTGCAATTTGGAGGCTGGTGGAATTGAAAAGCATCCAAGCTTGCTTGCCTCTACTACGCGAATATAATTTGTAACTAAGCAAAACCGAATGGGTTCTTACAAACTTTGGACTCAAATATATCGAAAGTTAAAACAAAGGGTGTATCTGTTTAGCATCTCGAAGTTGGCGAGGTGAGGGCGAATATGAATCGGGGACGATAAATTCAGGAGACAACAAACTTGGGCGGATAATTACGACACTGGGGTGTCCGTTCACTCGTACTTTCATTATTCTTGGAGACAGTCTCCATTGGCTGACGACTACAGGTTATTTAGTTTATTCACTTCCTTTACAGAGGAGTTGAGCGGATTTCTCTATGAACAAGTTTTGATACTTTGACCAGAGTCTCAGTCACTGTGTCATACTCATAAGGTATATAACAATTTTTTTTTTTAATTTCATAGGTACTTTGATAATTGCATAAAAAGATCAATTACGTCGTCATCTATATAATCTATTTTTTTGTTTTTTATTTCATTTTAAATGTCGACTTGACATACATTTTTTTATTATGTGTTTCTCTTTTTGAATTGGCTGATGTACAATAAAGATATATTCTATTCTATTCTATTCTATTCTATATTAACTTAAAAAAATAGATATAAACTTAAGTTAAGTAAATATCATAATTATAACTGTTAGTCCACACCGCTTGCCGTGGCTGCCATTAATTAAAAACTGTACTTAATTTAATGTCTATGCTATAGTTAAATATTTTTGTTGGTATGTTTTTTTTGTTGACTGCCCTTAAAATAAATAAATAAATATATTTAAAGAAATACATGGAACATCCTAAGACGAGAACATTTTGATTTTAGTAAAGTTCAGTAAGTCATTTTTTTTAGTTGAATTGTAAACGTGTATTCTCGTGACGTGTATTACAATGGGAACGGGAACAAAGTGAGGCCCAGCGCCACTTGCCCTTAATGACTCTCGAGAACTGTTTGATTTAAAGTCGCAACAACTGTGTTCCTCCACGTACCTTCACAGAGTTTTACAAGATGCTCATTATGGATGATTCTTATCTCGTAAAGTTGTATTAACTTGCATTAATGCTTATTGCAGAACGTGTTCGTTGTTTAAAAATTATGATCATCCACCCACTACTTACGCCTTCCTATATGATGGAAGGAAGGAACACATGAGAGGTTTGACCCACGATACCACCAGGCTTGCCCAATGCAGTTTAGAGCTTGGAAACTGTTGCCGTAAGAGCTTAATCTGCCTGACGGGCACGGAACTCGAGATAGCCAATTTTGATTGACTCGTTTAGAGGCGAACTGTGGCGAATGTTGTCAAAAGTCAAAAATATCTTTATTTAAATAGACTCATTTACTAAGTTCTTTTAAATGGTCATAACAGGGAAAATGTACGAGAAAAAATAAACAATTGTAATTAAAGGTAATAGTAATAACTTTAAGTGGGTATTAACTGGGTATTTACCAATTGTCCCAGTTATAGAATTTAAAGATGTATTAATTAAATTGCTGTGTCAAACAGAAAGCTCGTATCACTAGCCCAACGAACCCAACAATTTATACGTCTTTTAATACTTTTTAGTAGATTAGATATTATGTAAAATACCAATACATTATATTAATATTAATATGATAACATAAATCCTCGTCAGTTAACAAAAAAAAACAGAGCATTTGAACCTAATGACAATATACCTTTGCTATCAAATAATAGAAACAACTTGCAAGACATTTAACGAGACTTTTAAGCCTTTGAAATTCGCAATGAAAAAGAGGTGACTCTTTATTACCAGAATGACATAACGGCGCCCACGATATTGTGCCGTGAAAAGACATTAAAAATGTAACAGCCAACAATGGTTGTTTGAGAAGACGTCTAATAAACTCCTATTTAACAAACAAGTAATGGAAGTTATACCTCGTGAAATATCCCAATGAAATATGTATTAAATCTGCGGCCAACGAGATTAAACTGAAAGGGGATGGAATAATACCGAACCTTGGTGTCTACTGCAAGATATACTATGGTATGAATCTAAAATACTACTTTTTTTTTCTTTTACGAGGAGGATACCATTTACGGACCTACCCGCCACTGGCTAAGCGACGGGCGTGTGTGGGGCTCACACAGTACCTAAATAGAGCGGCACTGAGAATACCCACTAAAACTCCCCAGTAACTCCATTGCCCTTCACGGGGGTAACCTGGGTTCTGCACGAGCAATTCACCAGGTCATATTAATACATTTAGCTTTTTATTTTTTATTTGATGTTATTTTTGAAGTGTCCTGTTTCTTAAATTATGAAGACCGTGTTTACCAATGTAATAACATTTTTGTAAACATCATCAACGAAAGATCTAAAATCTCAGACATGGGACACTACTAGAACTATCTACAGAACGTAGAAGATTGAATTATAAAAATATTAAACCTTTTCGTCTTTCATTAAATCTTAAGCAAATGATACAATTCTTATCCAGTTGTGTATATTATATTTTTCCAGATCAGTTTTCTGATATACAGAATGTTCCAAGTCTATTCGAAAATTAGCTTAAATATTGGAGACATATCTTTTGCTTAAAAAGACTTTATTTAATTTTTAAAAGTAATTAATAGCGCACTCAATGCTTACTTCGTCTGGCGTGTCAACGTGGGCGTGTTACACTGGCAGTGAGGAGTGAGCTTACCAAAAAATTGACGATTTGCGTGAGACATGAATCATCATTTTAAACATTTTGTTTTTGATTAGATTAAAATAATTAATTTTTCGCCCTTTTTCTCTAATATATATTTTTTTAATACGCTATGTTATTTGACTTTTGTCCATTATTTCGATTGGCATCAAAGAAATAAGAATTTAAATTGGGAATGGATGAGGAATGGGAATTCTTATTTTTAACATTTCATTCAGTTCGATTTCCAGACGAAGCAAATAATTTTTATAATATATTGAATTCAGTATTACTTAAATATGTTTCTTTAAAAAATCCCTACCCAGTCGTATTAGCAAATTTTTGCTTACATGACTTTAAATCTATAGTTCCACTAAATCTATCGCTTAGCTTATTATTAATTTCCAGTTAATATCGCCACCGTTTAAAGGTGTACGGGAGGCAAAGAATTTAATCTATAATGAAAGAAGTCCTTTGTGCGTATCTCAGGCGACTGCGTTCCGACCTCTCACTTGCAGCTGTAAAATTAAAGCGAGACATTTTCATGACCACACTTATCTTGAAAGTTTAAACTGCGTTTGTCTTTGATTAAAAAATGGCGTAGTACTTATATCGTCCTATTTTAGTCTTGTTCAAGTCAATAAGATTAATTTCAATATATTATAAATTCTCAATAATTCATCATCGTTTTAAGTTAACCAATTTGGATAGATCATAATTTTCATTATAGATTTCAAAAGAAGAAATATCACAGTAAAACAAAGAACTAATAATAAAAATAAAGGCCATCTTTTTAAACCAAGCAAAATTAAAATAAATTCAAAGAAAAATAGTAAATAAAATTTATTGCATGCTATAATACATTGCCGATAATATGATTTATGACTAATCTTAGTAACATGACTAAGTTTATCTAAATTAAAAACCTTATCTGATTAGATTTTATATAGGATAGCTATGTATTATAGCATTCAGTAAATTTTATTTAATCTTTTTCTTCGAATTTATTTTAATTTTGCTTTGTCTAATAAGATGGCCTTTATATTTATTATTAGTATTTCTACTAATTATCATTTTTTTGGATCCATTATTATTTTATATGTTCTCAAAACCATGAATTACGCATCCATTTCTTTAAGACCTCCAAGGCTTACGGCCTTAAATATATCTCTTTAAATATACTCTCCCTCGTGTTTGCACGTATTGCCTCATCCGAATTTCTTTCAAAGCTTCAGCGTTCCCTTACAATTCAATATCAGCCCTTTGTCGTTGGTTTTCACTGTAATAAATGCGGCGAGCTCCCAATTTTCGCTCAAATAATATTGTCACCTTCATCTCAAAGTTAAGCCGTTTCCTTTATTTAATGTATGGTGTACAAGACTAGTAGACCTTCATAGCCTTCTTTCAGAAAGGGGAAGTATTTGACTTTATTTGATATCGTTTTGACTTTCAAATCTGGTTTGAATGCCTTTTTCGTATCTTATTTGGGTATTCTGGGTTAAGGGGTAATTGTGCTACCTATATTTTTATTTATTTCGGTCACGAGACACGACGTTGACTACTTGTCAGTTTTTGTAAGTCGAAAACACTGACGGATTTCAATAATGTTCTTTATTTGTTCGACGGTAAAAGACTTAAATTAACCGAAATCTGTTTTCAAATGTCGTTTAATATTTTTGTGTTTCTTACCCAATTATTCAAAAAATGTTAGATACAGGTTAACTGACACGCTGGTATGGAAATCCATCATTACTCGGGTATGATTATCTTTGCTGGTAATTGTCATTATTTGTAATTCTATTTACTTTAGATGGTCCAAATCTATGCGGAAAATTTATATAATCATATCAACCAGTACATATACGTAATAAATTCAATTTTCAAAATTTTAGCTGAAATATTTCTAAGCTCTATAATAGAAAATTAATTTGTACTTAATCAATACATTACAAACAGAACCAACGTATTTGTAATGCCTCCACAAGATGGGCTGTTAAACTTCCCCATTTATATTTAATCAAAGTAACAAATCCAGTTAATCATGTTGTAATTCAACTATACTAATTCCAGAACAGCACTTAAGAAATGAATCAAATTGAAAGAAGTCAACATTCCAATTTCAACAATATTGCTTTACGGACTTAGCAAACCTTTCGATATCATTGTAAGAAAATTATTTATTATTTTATGTATTTTATATTATATATATATATTTTACTGTTTTATTACTTTCACTCTTTATTTATTTTATATTATATTAGTATTGGAACACGATCATTTATCTTTCGTTGTCAGTTTTCCCATATTAGTGCCGCTGGAAAAGATTTCTTATAAAAAAAGCAGTACCTTTGTACAATTTTCTGTTATTCTGTTGTGCTCTTTTTAATCATCTTTGTGTCTACATAAATCGTTATAAAAATAAATATTATCTATTGTATATTAAACGTTATAAATTTTGATAAAACCTTAAAGTCTGCCACCAAGCGTATTAAAACTCAATAATAATTATGGATTTACATATTAAATCTTTCCATAAGAACGGTTGATGTTAAATGTAAACGGAGATTTTTTTATCCTGTAGTAGAATTGGTGAGACGGATCGAAAGGTGTGGAGTGTTCCACTTGAACCCTTTCTGAGGATTTTCTTATACAACTTAATTAAAATATAGGGGGAGATCGGGAGGCGCCAATCAGGGAGCTAATGTCTGTTTAACGTGCCTAAATATTACTTTACACCTTATTAATTTCTTGTTTAGCGTTGGATGCTTTTGTTGTGGCTTACCGGGGATCTCGAAGGGAAATGTGCTCTTGTAAATACCCGTTTATTTTCGTTTGCCAATTATTTTAGTACCTGACCTTAATCATGAATATTAATCTTATTCTCATCTATAAAAGTATTTGACTGTTTTAGAAAATTACAATTATAAAACTATATCTTTTAGAATATATATGTAAATAGATTAGAAAATAAATGGTGAGTGAAGATAAAAAGTTTGAATGAATGACTAAATGAATTAATTAATTTAGAACTCGGTTATTCAATAACGCGCGGTCATAATCGAGGTACAGAACCATTTTTATCGGCGGATCGGCGTGAAATTAATCCGTCGGCCCGATTAACTGTATAATGCGGCGCCAGGTGAGATATTGTACCATTAATCTGAACGAGCCAGCGGCAGCGAACGGAATTACCTCTGGTGTGTACTCCAACTTAAACAGGCGCAAGCGGTCTAGGAAAATAGCACAGAATAAAACTCTGTTGCTTGCTTCAATTGGATCATTATTCTGGTGTCGATTTTTGTATTCTTTTTTTAAATTAGTAGCCTTTAATGTCTGTAAAATATTAGTTGAGAAATAAAGCTAGTTAAATGTTGATTCTGCATTCAAATGATGATGGATTCCTTTATTGCTCTACTCTTAGGAGCGTTTTTGGGCGAGTCGAAGAATGTGTTGTACTAGTGTATCTATAACCATATTGTCTTCCAGTACAGCGAACAAAAGATTGTCTTCGTACGTATTTCTACGCTCTTTTACACTTCACCTGATTGCTAGAAAAATTAATTATTAATAATATAATTATTAGCTGCTTCTCAGTTGAGTGATCGGTTATCCATTCCCTAATGTGAGTTTCAATCGATTCGAGAATTTTCGTTACACTCAGCTGCTAAATCTATATGTAACAATTTGTTTCTAGTAACAGCTTTAGTTTTCATACGATTTGACAGCTGGCGAAATACACGAGATGGTTGATTTCGATTGAAACTCACACTGCACAGGCAGAGCGTGCTAGGTTCAGTTTCAATGGAGTTCAATTCCTTACAGGAGCAAATATATCCTTCACACACCACGAGCTCCTTTAAAAGAGGTGTGAAACCTTTTGCGACGGTAATGTGGATGTAGCTAGGGCAGTATGTTTGTATATGGACTGCTTACAATGAGGCAGTACCGTGACCTTTGCTGTGATTTTTATCAATAGCAATTTTATCTAAAAAAGCTCTATATTATCATATTATCCGAGAGACGTGTACTGCTGGACAGAAGCCTCCATAAAGATCCCCAATCCGCTTGGTTCAGTGTTGCCTGTATCTAGCGGCCTCCCGCGACCTTTGTTAAAACTTATGAGTTAGTAATTTGATTGTGTTGTAGCTTATTATACTTGCTTCCTTTGTATCTTTATTTTTTAAAATGTTAATCAAATAAAATTGTATATTTGCATTTTTAGGGTTCCGTACGCGAAGGGTCCAAACGTAGCCCTATTACTATCACTAACGTGTCAGTATCTCGTCGGCCAATTAAGTTTTACAGCGAAACGGTTATGGCTACAGTCTTCAAATTGGACAGTATATTCATCTTGTTGATTCAAAGTTATACAAAATGCCAAAAATTCATCAAGTCATTTAAATGTTTTTGAAGTCTTCTATATAGCTACAAAGGGGTGTGAAAACAATTACTATTGTTGTTTAGACCTCATTGAGTAGATAATTTAAAACTTACAGGAAGTTATTTTATTTTTTAACTTGCTTCCTTTGTATAATATCTATATTATTTTGACTAAGTACCTCAGTTAACCAAATGAAATCAATTATTTGCATTATTTTAAGTTTACTTTAACCAGTTCCATATCTGAAAAGAAACGAAACTGAATTGCATCCCCAGTTTCCCATGGTCTATATGCAGATGGTTTAATCTGGCGCACATACGGCTAGACGCACGTTACGATATTAATTATTCATCGGATCGGGCGAATAAACCAATTTCACGGTTCTTTGCGCGCGAATCATAGCCGTGGATTGTACAGGGTGCGTCGAATGGCGGCTGGAAATAATTTGTGTTGAATGGAAATAATATGTGTTCTAGTATAAAACACTTTCTATTATAATTTTGAAAATAGTATTATTATAATATGCAGAAGAATATTTGCAAAATAAGAATGTACAAATCTAAGTAAGTAACATCTAAATAAATAAATAAAACTCGAGTTAGTAACACCAATCATAACTTAAGAATGTCTTCAACAATTTTGACGAATTCTGTTTTCGTCTTGGCTCGAAAAAAAAGCTATAAAAAGGAATACACATTTATTTTTAATATGGTTTGTAAATACATCGCGCACGCTTAAAGTTAATTTTAATTGATTCCTACTTTATATAATAGTGTGCGTGTAGTATGTGTGAATGTATATGTTAATACATGATTGCACATACAGTCACGCACACACTACACTCACTCCCTATTAAACAAAATAGGCATCAATAGCACGCTTTTCAAAGCTCATTGGATAAAATATTAGTATATTTACCAAGTCTATTTCACGTCATAAAGTTGAATGATTATAATGGTTGACTTAAGCTTTATTGAAAATATATAGTCAATATAAAAATGACCTGACAACGAAATATTTTAGCTGAAAAATCATTCAAAATGTTTTTTTTTAAATATGACTGTAATTTGTTTATTCTTAATACTTTTCAAATCAAAAGTAATGATGGTTCATTGTAATAATTGATAATTCGTCTTTCAGATCAGCCTGTAGACTAAACGCGTCTGTAAGCTGAAACCGCGCGATCAAATTTGCAGCGTCAGCGCGCACGCACTCGCTCGAGACTGCGACTGCGCCCGTTACTACTAATTACGACGCTGATTGATCAACACAATTAGCTCCCAATGATATTTTCACTTATAGAAATTTAAGTAATTCTTCACACCTCAATTTGTTGAGCCCAGAAACCTCAAGACTGTAAATATTATTTCTGTCTCGTACAGCTAGACAAAAATAATATTTATCGTCTTTATAGGTATAAAATACACAGAAAAACATCGAATTACAGTAACTAATGACATGATATGATTCTTGAGAGCTGACAAAATGTTTTCAAATGATACATAAATTGTCACTCGCGTCACACAAAGGCTTATGTACTTCATACGGCTGTCTAGTATAGTGGTCAGTTCCCCTGTCTATTTAGCCAGAAGTCACGGGTTCGAATCGCGGTAAGAACAGCTAATATTAATTCACGAGTCATGCATATTTGTATGTTTATTTTGTATATTCCTGATATTTACATACAAATTAGTATCTATAATAAGAAGTTACGAATAGATCTTGTATTATGGATATTACATAACGGAGAAATATCTATTATCTATAACACAATGCTTTATTTGGGCTGGATAATATGTGTCAGTGTGATAAATATTATTATTACTGATTTTTGTTGGGTTTCATTAATCTACTTATATTAGAAATTCAGAGTAAATTCAATAATCTGTTCGTGAAGGGTTATGGTTTCGTAACCTTTCAATACATTATTGAAAGCCAGCATTAGAAATACTGTTTTATTAGCTTTATTTGCATTTTTTACGTTTGCAGTTTTGTTACTAATGACGTTGCATTGATATAATAATAATATACACCTTAAGGAGCGTTTACAAAAAAATACACTTTTTTTTTTGTCGGAGAGGTCGATTGCATTTACGCATCATCCCTACAGTATGGTCCCAACTGCTGGGATATGTGAGACCCAGGTGAAAACGTTCCTCAGCTAATAACGAAACTATCTTTTAATAAATGCAAAATGTTATTAACGAACTAAATATAATTTGGATTAACATCTGAATGAAATGAATTATTTTTATCAATACGACTAAATTCGACTAATTCATTGTTAAACAATTCAACTCTTGCAAGACATTTAACATTTCACTCAAACCGTCTGCCACTTCCACGGAGCTTAATGAAACAATACTATAATTGCTTCGACTCTGCAATTGAATTCCACAATGCTGTTTCTTTCATACACAATTTTACAATAAAATCTATTCCAAGATTTTTAGCTCATCGAGAGATCGATGTTTGAAGCTCTGATTTAATACTGCGCTATACGTCGAAACTGAATTATATTTAATGACCAAACTTACATAATAGTAATGATGGGACGTTATCTGAAGATTAAAGCCTATCCATTGCAGCGCGGACTAGGTTTACTATCGAATTATATTTTTAGAAAACAGCAATGGATTTACAAAAACACATGTCCAAAACCATTGGATTGGGTTTAAGTCGTTAGAGCTTTGTTAACTCTTTCTTTTCTTATGATAAAACAAATTGCCAGCCGAAATAATTAACTAATCAAGATTACTTTACATTTTAGGTTCTTCTACGTCATGAATATCCATCAAAATATAAAAATAATAAAATGAAATTTTTGTGCAGTAAATTGAGGACCTTACGCCTCTAAAACAGTAAAAGGGAAACTTAACGAAGCGTAACTGAACAAAGGTTGCGTGGATTTAATTAAATTAATTTTATGCAATTCAAATTCAATAATTATAGTGTGTACATTTAAATTGTTATGAAATATTTTATCGTAATTTTCCCTAAAATATTTTCGTCAATTATAAGTAGTAAGTAGTATTTATTAAAAAATATAAATTTGATTGGTATTTGTGTTTTTGTGTTAATATGCGTTAATAACGTAATAATTAGTTTTGTCATATTTGTCTACTGAATACAGTACAGTATTGAATTCTCACTGTGTTTGAACCACCTTGTTTAGAAAGTAAAAACAAATAATAGCCTCTTGTGTGAATTTTGATGTTTCCGAAAAGACACTATCAAGATCACATTTACCTGTTAAATATCTAAAACATACTACCAGTGCCTCAGTAATGTACCAATTGAAATCACTATTGGCCAGTATTATTACTAAGATCTCTGTACGGTACAAAACACCGCACATTGTCGATGCAGCACTTTTCAACAATGCATCGAAATGGGAGCGCGGTCTGTAGTTCAGTTCGCCATCAACTCGCGACTCGCATATATATTACTCATTATATTCAATTAATGTGTGACAATAAAAGTGTATCGATAAAACAAATATTTTCATTTATTCTGATGTAGTATCTTAACTCCTACAGTCCTCGTTCTTAATGCAAAGATGATAATCATTTCTTTTTTCATTGTGTTTTTTTGTTAACACTGAATTAAATTACGTTACCTTTAATATTGTAATAAAATTACTTCCAACTAAGACCCGCTATCAGAGTCGTTTGCGTAGCGGCTGCCATCTGAAATTTAAATCTTTAATTGACAGAAGGGATTTCCTTAAACAAACACAAGAGCTTTAGGCAGAGGGAAGTTTCCGAATTAACATTTATATTAATTGAATATATTGTCTCGCTACTTTCCCATTTGAAATTGTAAATACCAGTGTCTTTGTCAGTGTTTAAAAGGGTGAAAAATCATGCCAGAATCTTAGGAACGGGGCTGTGGAAAATAGACACGTCAATTTATGAAAGGATCTCATTTGATGATTCGTGATAAAATAATCCATTTAAACTTTATTATCCATGGAAAGAGTATTCGAAATATCGTAAATTTTGCACTATTTTACAAAATAGTTGATTTCAAATCCAAGACGAAGGTTGCAATATTATGTGAACTTTTGTGAAAATATCTCTACTCAGTATAATAATCAGTAATAAGTGTAATATTATTAGCGCGACTCATTTCATTGTAATAATCAACGTAATGTATCAGATTAGACAGTGGTTGTTTAAAATTTTATCTATTACATATCAACCGTTGTCAGTTTCCTCGTGACTGCCTCAAACATAATGCTTCGTCGATATTTGATGGTTTTGCTAGGAAGAATACACCTCTTTTCCTTATTTGACAGCTTGGTTCTCCAATTCTTTAGTTGGCAGATTTAAATTTGAATGATAAATTCATAGGAGAGAGACATTTCCGCATAAGTATTTGCCTGGTTTAATTAAAGAACTATGAAATTGTTTGTTACAGACAATATTTTTATCGTCTAAAGATTTTTGTCTCGAGTTCTTTGACCTTTTTGGGATCTCTTTAGCACCACTGTATAAGTGAGAAGAAAGAACCTGTGAGCTTCTAGCTTGGAGAAGGCTCTTCTCTTTCTTAAGCGCTTGGATTGTGTCTTAAACCTCAATAACATTAACATTAAATTTGACATCTATTGCTATTATATTGAAGCTAACTGTTATAAAAATCTTTCCTGGATCCGGGTCAATATTATATTCAATCTAAACTTTGACGTATTGCAGTTTAGAACGTCGAGACAAAACGAGTACTGATGTAATAATCATTATAATTAGTTTGTTTGACAACTTCAACACTAGTGCAAGAATAATATACATATTTCGTGCTTCTGTTAAGATTGTTTACCATTAACTTTTAGATCGAACTCAAATCCATTACAATTTGCTGACGAGAAAGAATAGTAAGCAAATTTTGATGTAAAATTTTATAATTTATAAAACGAATGCGAACTCTATTAATTTTTCGTCGTTGAGTATGTCCGTAATCTCAAATCGGACATATAAAGTATACAAAAAAGAGAAAAAAGGTCGTTTAATTCCTCCTGGATTTCATGGTCCCGTTAAAGAAAGAATTTGTACAGGAGTTTTTGTCTTGTATCTAATATATATATATCCCACAACTACAGTACAAAGTAAGTATAGCTTCAAACTGTAGAATAATTTGTTCGTATTCAACTGTAATATATTAATCACGACGAGTTTAACACTTCCAGAACAAAACGAGACAAACAGCGGTAACGTTATGGAAATTTAATTTTATTGTCTAGACAATAAAACGACGCGTTCGGTCCGCTGTAAAACATTGTCTAATTTATAGATCACGAGATCGTACGAAAATAATGCATTCTCAACTCTACGTGCTTGCTTTTTAGAGTCAAATTAAGTTCGCGATCAAAAGTTTGTGTTCTAGTGTTTTAGAAGAATTATTAGGGCGAGGGTATGACCCTTTACTACTAAAGAATGTACTTGGGAACTAAGGTTAAATGTTAGTTGTGTTTTAATTGTAAGCCGTGAATCTTTTAAGGTATTTAATGAATAAATCTCTCTTTCGACCTGAAATATGGTTAGTTACTCACAAAATACAGAATACCGCTGCGAAATGTTAACGATCATAAGACCAGTAGCTGTTTATAAATAAAACAATTATTGTAAAAATTTATTTATTTATTTATTCATAATACAGTTTTATAAAACAGTTGTATTCATGATATAATCATTGCAATTCCATTAGGTTTATTTTCATCATTGGTCAGTTGCACCCACGAAATATGCGTGTTCTTAATTATTATACATTTCCAATTTTAATGACCGACATTTCAACACAAAACTAATAGGTAATAATTCGTTTTCCTGTAAAATTGCCAAAACCAACCGTAAAGTAGCTACCAACTTAATCACAGCTCAGGAAAACTCTTTGAACCGTCAAACGCCTCTGCCCCAACTCTTCAAATCCGAGCGGGCCTTGGTGCTAAGCCGCTGCCATCTGCGGCCTCCCAGGACCGCCCGCCCGAATAATTAAATGAAACCCGCGAACCGTGAAAAATTACGCGCCACGCTTTCATATTCGTTAAACGCGCAAATTCCAGATTTGATCTCAAGGTAGCTCGGTTCAGAAATTAGACGGTGTGACGTCATTGACAGTTTAGAGGATGCTTTCTTCGGATTTTTTTTCTTTTTCGATTTAGTTTATGACTAGACCACGTTGTGTTCCGACTTGGGTTATGAGAAGATAATATGGGACTATATGCAAATACTCGGTTAATAACAACTGAAAGTCACTAATGTTCTTCACCTTTAAATATTTTCGTTTATTTTTTTATATTCCCTGTTATAGCGATTAAAAAACATAGTAATTGAGTCTATATAGATATTTTGACTTTGACTGCTGACATACAGACTGCGTTTCAATTGCACTTTGACTCCTAAATGTTTCCACCGAGTGTTAGAATATCATATCTCCATTAAGAAAGTATTGTAAGTCTTCTTGTAAGATATGTATCGTGATATATAAAGAAAAAAACAAAGAAATAAATATGAAGAAAAAAAACTCAAAGAAATATGAAGAAAGAAGAAGAATAATGAAGATGCCAATAAAGATATATTCTATTCTTTTCTATTCCATGTACGTACTAAACAGAAAGTAAACGAAAAAAAAGAATGAAACGCTTATTTAAAATGCAACCGGAAATGGAAGAACACAAGTAAATATCCAGAGCACCATTAGCCTAAATCATTCGGCGGAACGAAATAAACTTTTCTTATATACTGAAGTGACTTTTGTGTCTCTCCCAATAAGGTTAAAAAGGCTTTGTGGCTTTTAAATAATTAGAATATGCTGCAAATAACTTTCTCGCATCGATGCACTCCACTCCTGCACCACAGTGTACCGATTTGTCTTGTATTATACTGGGACACTAATGGCTGCTAGATAAAATAGTTTTTGGTAAAAGCCGACAGTATTTGTGACTTAAAATATTTCCTTTTGGAATTGTAAGTAAAAATAGAAACAAAAAACAGTCTAATTGAGAACATACTCTTTTGAAGTCGCTTAAAAAGAAAAAAAGAAAAGAAGGGAAGCATAATTCTCGGTAAAAGATTAACCGCCCCCTTTCATGGACAGTGGCTTCGCACCATTGAAGAGCTTATGCTAGTATACAATAGACCAATACACAAATTTACTTTGTTACAAATAGTGTACCACGACAAATGGCAAGGTTGATATGTTTGTTATCAAATACGTTTACTTTTTAGTGGCATATGAACAGAAATACTAAGGTTAATATATAATGGAGAAATTGTAATATGTACATAAATATCAGAAAAATACAAAAAACAAAATACGAAAATTCTATAATCAAGAACAAGTATTCGTACTCATCATACAAATATCCACCCCTAACTGGATTCGGACCCGAGACCTCCCGGTAAGTAGACAGGGGGACATCGGGGATATTTGTCGTCCTATATAGAAAATAGAAATTCGGCATAATTATCCAATAGATAACACAAAGGATAATTTAATCCTATTTATACTTTAAATCGATCCTTTTAAACTAAATTCTATTTACGCAGCCTAAGACGCGAGAAGTAAGTAAAGCTTAAATCTTAAATAGTAGAAGTTATTATTTAAAGTTTCATCACTCACAACATATTTTCGTGGCCATCACAAAATTATCTACATCAACATTGAGATTTGTATCCCAAGAGCTTACGTTTTGAACAGAGGTTGACCACTCAAAAACTGATCATTGCTTACTCGAGCAAGTCGTCAAAGAGTCCTAATAGTTTCACTGCATATACATATAATATATATACAAAATTATACACCACAGACAATATAAACTCTTTCCTTTTTCACCTCTTCTGTCTTGTACTCGAAAACAAAAAAGTCTTTCCCATATCATGATCATCTCGCACGAATAGAGTTAACCCCGCGATGATTTAAAGTCTACACAGCGTGTGAGACAAATCGATGTTGCAGTAATTTGAAGACACAAAGGAAAATTTCGGTCATATTCTAACGCAAAGCTAGGCGTGAAGAGAAACTAGAACTGTTAATATAATGTCAGATTTACACCGCTCCTTATAAAGACAACTTTTACTATTTACATATTAAAAACATCTCAGCCAGATCAGGCCACAGGTTCATAATCAGGCCATCCATTCATAATCTACAAAGGTATATTTAAAGTTAAAAGGATACTCCATAATACCTCTACACAGAACCCCACCGAATTTAATTAAATGTTTAAAATTCCAAACTAATAGTTCGGAGTTGACTCTGAGAGATCCTACTTTGGAAACCTAAAAAAATTAGTTTTAGAACTAACTCCGCGCTGTTGAGGCTGGACGTGAGCATTGCTAAAATTAAATGAAGCATTATCATGAAATAAGATAGTTATAATTGATGTTGTCGAAGACAAATGATATGAGACAATGTGCATGATACAGCGCTTAGTTGACCACACTATCTCGGTACCCCATGAATTCATAAGCTTGAAGTTACGTTGGCTTCAGTTGAGCAGCCATAAGTAATGTAGTGTCTTTAAGGAAATCCTTAATATTTTTGATTCTTGTTGTAACATTCCCCCCCCTCAGCAACAGACTCTCATAGTAACTCTCAGACAAGCCTGCTCTACTCTCAACCCCAAATAACATCATATACTCCTCCCAGTCTACCTAAATACCTATATACTTATCTCTATAACAAATAATACCTATATTAAGCCGTACCAGAATATCAGACTGTGTACTTTTATTTAATATTATATTTATAAACTAAAATTGGCCAAGCATGTGATCATCTAGTAATGGTAGGACTCTAGTTGTGACGCAGATAACCCAAAGTTCTTTTATGAGGTATGTGAAGCTTACTTTAGTAACTGAATGGGCATGTAAGATAAGGATAAATTAAAAGAGTTAAATAATAAAAGATATAAAATATTTAGAAAAGATCAATAATAAATAGTTAAAGTTAAGATAATTTAAGTTTAGATATTCCTATATTTCTTATAGAATGACATGTATGGGAATTAGTAATAGTGATTGTTTATAAAGGAGGAGATTAGGATATATAATTGAAAGCTACTGTTGTCTCCGCAACCATACTTGGATATTATGGGTAAATACTACAAAACTATCCTTTAGTTGCGGGTGCCTTACGAGCTCCAACCGCCGCCCCAAGGCGAGTGAAGGCCAACCATAGATTGCCTTCCCCTGAAGTAATATTTATGTTTTGGAATTTGAAGCGCCCGAAGGCTTGTATGCAACAGAGTATCTCTGAGCACAAAAGTAGGTCAATTAGTACATGAATGTAACCACACTCTAAGTATCCAGATTTGTTTATAATAACTTTTCCTAATGATGTTGTTGATAAGCATAGCTAGAAATACATTAGCAAACATGCCACCAATACAATAGTATCAATACTAATATGCTAAGGGTGGATCAACTTCTGTACCTCTACGTGGGATATTTATCCAGAGGTTTCCACGCATTCAGAGTAAATCAGACCCAATAGCCAAATTAGTATAACCGATGATAATTGTAGCCCTACCTAAATCCTTGTAGTAGTGATCAATGTCAATAAGCCAATGAGTGGTTCAACTTTGAACCTCCGTTTGAGATATTCATCCAGGGTTTCCACGCATTCCGTAAGTTTATCAGATCCTGTCAATAAGCCAATGAGTGGTCCAACTTTGAACCTCCGTGTGAGATATTTATCCAGGGTTTCCACGCATTTAGTAAGTGATTCAGACGCATCAGTCAGATTAACGTTGATAAACAGTAGAACGTATAAGTGAGGGTGTTCCTTACACCGGCGCATTCACGTTTATAAATATGTCGGCAAGGTTAGCATCACTAACCGGCAGACAGAATAACGTAGTGTTTTGATGGTTGGTAGATTGTAGAATATCAGTGTGCATGATTTCAAATGTAAGTCAGCAATCCTTATCATGCTGTTATATAGCAATTTGACTTAAGTATGAATTATCTGGTACTTTTTGTAGGCCATCCATAGGACAGGGACGCAAAATGTTTTCACCTTGCAAATAATCTGCTAAGGGAATATAACCTTAATTATGGTAAGTTATTGATATCTGGGTGTTTAATTCACCAAATGGTTTTGTAATATTGTGCAACCATTATTTCGGTGCGTTCGTAAGAAAATAATATATAGACTAATCACAGCCTCATAATCGTATACCTAAGCTCACTAACATCATCCTGGTCAGTAGTCATACATTCAATAATATAACCCATGAGTGAGTAACCGCAAAATGTTTTAAAATAAGTAAGTAGGTAACGGGAAATAAGTTAATTATAGAAGTAAAATATTTGTAAATATTAGTAACGTAATTAGAAGTTATTACTTGGCTGAAAAAGAAATACAATTAGTAATAAAAATTAATAAAGATTAAATTTAAGTTAATAATATTAAGATTTTATACAACTGCCATCTGCAATTCCTGGAAGACAAGACACATGACAAATTATATTTTAAAGTGACAGTCCGTAACCGACCGTAGTCCGACTGCCGGTAATGACGCATTACTTATAATTTCTGAAAGAGAAACCAGGTTAGCACACAATACATCTTAAACTGCCTTATCCTGCTACACGGCTCCACCTGATGTGTCTTCTCCTAACAAATACCTGGATAGAGAAACAATTGCGACGGAGAATCCGATGCTCGCGCTCGACGCCATCGCTCCCCGTCCGTGCCCAAGCCAAAAGTATCGCCCCCCGAAACATCTCGAATCTTCGCCGCCAGAGCTCATTACGTTTCACTTCCTGATATTCACCGACCAAATACGAAATTAGAACCAAAGCCGTTTTTAGTATGAAATCATTTGATTTTAGACATGTTTGAAAATCTTCTTAATTTTTTCTTATCATGGTTCCAAACCTCGACACTAGACGGCGCCCTCTACTCCCGTCTCCTCCCTCTGTATCAGCAATCGATTATACTAAATAATCGAATATATTGTAATAAAAAAAGAACAAATAAATTAAATAAATGTGACATAATTTTGTTGTTATTTTTACATAATAATAATAATTATATTATGATTCATTTATTTTCCTTAAAGTATATAGCATCGGAGATCTCCCCAATATGACAATGCTTTATTTCTGAAGAAGCTCCCAACGACGAAACTAGTTGGCATCGACGCGCTTCCACTCCTATATATATAGGGAATTAAATACAAATATTGAAAATAATGTTTCGATTATGAATCAAATAAATTTCCTTTTTTCTTTTTTTTTAATTATTTTCCTGAGCGTAGACCTCCGTTCCGTCACAATCGCCCCCTAAATTATTACGAAGTTTACCGAAGTGATAATTTACTAACTTAAAAGGAACGGTAAGAATAGCGAAGGGAAATAAAATAAGCACTAAGAAATCAGGTTAAAAATCAAAGCGAATGTATAACCAGCCGTACCCTATTCTTCTACGACTACATAATTTATTTGGTTTAGTTAAATTATTATTATTATATGAACATAACTTTCATAATAATATTTCCGATAATTTATTATACGAAATACAATGATTATTTTTAATATTAAAGAATATTTCACATCTCAATGCGCTCCATTACAGTGCAAAGTTAAATTTAAGAAAGTAAAATTATAAAACATCCACCCTAACTTCTTTGAATAGTTTGTCAGATATGCTTTTTGTAAGTGTTTTTAAACCAACCATTAGAGGATTAAACAAGAGTTAAACAATATGCACAATTAATAAAACCTCTCATGAACAAATATCGCCTATTGCGAGGGCACTTAACTAATGGGCGAGATCCTGGTTGTGAGGCAGGACTATCCTAGTGATAATAAGTAGCTCGTCCATACGGAATGTTGTGTCGTTAAGCCTATCAAACGACCATTCAAGGCATGGAACGATTACCTATCTCTCCCAAAAATCACTTGTCCCTCATGGCAAGGAGACCATAAATATCCAACTGAGAAATTCCATTTGCGCATACCACTCTCCCCGAGCTAAAATCATGTAAAGTTGGAGCATGTTAATAATTCGCTTCACATGTACCAGGCTACAGTGACCATATTACATTTATATAATTTCAATCTTCCAAAAATCACTGTTTCCCAGCAATGCAAAACAATTTATAGTGTGCGTAATGGTATTCGGTCTTAGCCGCATGTAGAGTATTGAGTTGTCTGTAAATAGCAGACCTGCCTTGCCCTAGATGTGTTCAACACATCTATCAGAGCACTAACCTAACAATATATTCACAGTAACTCAATTGTGTCGTGTAAATGTATCTGACAAACTACCCAAATGAAATTGTTTCATAATTACAGTCCTGTGACATTATTAGAGCCCATTTATTAACTAAATCATTACATACATCATCTTTATTTATTCAATTGTTAAAATTGAAACACTCACAAAACATACTTTGACTAGCAATCATTCAATATATTCATCCTTCCCCGATCTCCTTTTCAGCACCTCCAACAACATCCCAGATCATCAAAATTATGAAACACTTAAAATCATTCGAATCAAAACTATATTTCTATAATAAAACTCACTATATTTTACAACCCCATCATTTTTAACTTCAAACCCACTAAATTTCTTTCCTATTTTCACTGTAATCCAACGCCTTCAGATGTGTCAAACCGACGCCTAAAATACAACCAGGAATATGAATATATAATTGCCAACATCTTTCCATGGAATGTGTGTTTTTAAACCCAAATGTTAGAACGTCATTTTAAAGATTGAAATCACCAAACTTCTTGCACTGAAAGTGTGAATGAATACAATTTTCACAAGGAGATCCAAAATGTGGAAGGGAACTTAGTTGTGAATTAAGTCAGCGCTAGTCGCAATATATTGTTCAAATTAGTTCGAAAACCAATAAGTGCCAATATATCCTTTCCATAATCTAGATTATCCACTTTTTAGTTCAAACGATAATCATCCAAATCACCGTAATGCATAGTTCAGAACCTTCAAACAATATAATGGCCTAAACATTTCGGAGCATGTGAAGTGTATTTAATTTGATTCTTTCCTGCGTGTAGAGTATTGAGTTTATTCTAGTACGCAAAGTCTATTAAACCAGACTTATTTAACCTATGCCCAAAATAAACCCAGGTGTATTTATCCATGGTGAAATGTCAACAACAATAACACTCATATCCAAGATGTATTGTAATTTAAAATAAACAAAATATTGAGTGACTACTAAGTTTATATAAATGAAAATAATATACTGAATCTAAAGTAGTGTGGTAGCTTTTATATCCTACAATGCCATTCCTAATGAACCGCAACCCTAACAAGAATCCTATAACATGTTATATCACGGTTTAATTAATCGGATTTGGTTGTAGTAAAATTAATAAGTTATCTGATTTACAGAATAAAATGAAATTAACAAAATTAATAGAATCGCTAATAATATATATATATATATATATATATATATATATATATATATATATATATATATATACATACATGTCATTCTGGCACACCATTCCCTAGATTAACGTTGATTATTGCGACGTTCACCGAAGTGATTATTCGAATAATAAAAATCCAAAACGTGAAGTACCTACGCTTAGATAATAGTTTCTAAAATGGAACTTTTCGTATCATCACCTGCTTGTCAAAAAAAACACCATTTAGCTACATTCCAAAATTAAGAACTAATAATATTTGAGTCAGTACCATTCCTCCATTACAAAATAAAATCAAACCAAAAAAAGACTCAAGCGACGTCACTTGTGTTTTTTAAATATCGACTCCCAGCATACCTGTACAATAAATTATAATCAAACAATAATCCCAGTAGAACATTATGCGTTTTATAACAACCGCTAAGATGGATAAAAGCATTCACATTATTATTTGACAGATAACTAATTAACACTGGAAAAAAACTAATTTAAAATTACTAAAATTACTCTCGCCCCCACATCGCCTAGATAGAGTCAATACAAGGTATCAGAAGTATTTAAATAGATTGAAGTTTTGTCAAATTTTTACAAAAAGAAATTAACAAAATGTGGCTGTTTGAGTCGAACTCCTTTGCCTTCCTTTTATACTGAAAAAAAAAACTTACATCAATAAATAAAATTTTATAAATTGATTATTGTAGTTTAAATATTAATTAATATGAAATGAAAATTTATTGGGTAGAAAATAAATTCAAAATATTATATTACTTGAATAGCAACCCTAATGAATGATAAACAACATATATGCTAACTAATAAGGTTAAACTAAGAAATTATAACAAACTCTCGGCTGTATGATGGAAAAATACATTTACTTCACCTTAATCGGTAACCTAACTCAAAATACCTGAAGCTGGGGCCGTGGATCATAACCGTTTGATTAAAATTATGCAAAAATATTTAAATGTAATCTAAATCTGTTAAATAGAAAATAAAATCATATTAGTAGTCTCATTTGTAAAATAATCCTAAGAAATAATATATAAACGTCTATCCTAAACAAAGTTAAATCTAAGAAATCGTAACAAAGTATTGGCTGTATGAAAGCAAAGTAGCTTTGTCAACGAACTTCGTCTTTGACAGTTAATAATTATTGTTATGCATGTTATCAATAACATCTTACTAAAACTGCATTATCTTAGCAAGAATAACTATTAATTGACACAGCTAACAAAACAAATGCATTGCACAAATATATGGCATATACACTGCATGCATGTACCTAATTAACTACAGGTTATTATTTCCTATTTTTTTTGTTTGTTTTCTATATATTATTGCTTTAATTTGCACCATTATATAGGTAAACACGCTTACTTTTGTTTGTTTACAGTGGTCTGCTTTTGTACCATCCTCAAAATGCATATCAACAAGCTTGACTAACAACTAATTAAGGCGATAATTGGAATTATTTAAAATAAAATGACTACTTGCACCGCTATACAACCAAAGTGGATCTCAAAACAGAATTCTACACTGAAAATTTGAATTACCAAGTAAAAGTGAAGTACCTAACAATCCTGCAATATCTAGTGCTAATGTATCACCTAGTAACTGTGTGTAGTACTTAATAAAAGTGAAGTACCTACTAATTATAAGATAAATGGAGTTATTTGAAATAAAATGATGTCCTACTACCTTGCTATATGAACAAAGTGAAAAACCAAAATAGAATTTTACACTCAAAATTTGGTTTACCAAGTTATAGTGAAGTACCTAACAATCCTGCAATATCTAGTGCTTATGTATCACCTAGTAACTGTGTGTAGTACTTAATAAAAGTGAAGTACCTACTTGTTATAAGATAAATGGAGTTATATAAAATAATGTGATGTACACACCTATATTGGTATATGAACAAAGTGAAAAACCACAATAGATAATATTTTACACTGAAAATTTGATTTACTAAGTTATAGTGAAGTACCTTACAATCAAGAAGCATCTAACAATAGTGAAGTACCTAACAAACTAAGGTGCAACCGAGCACAAATAAACATTTAAGTTACCCACCACCTATGTTTTAATGTGAAAACTGAGCAATATCAAGTGGTTTGTAGCATACTAAACTTTAATAAATTAAAAAAAAAACAATTAAACATTTATTTACTATTCCATGGTAAGTCTTTGAAATAATTATTAAAATTTAAATAAAAAAAAGGGTAACATGTTTTAAATCCACGCCCCCAGGACCTTTCACATATATAACAAAACTTAAGTTAAAATTAAATGCATGCCCCCAGGACTCTGTGTAAGCTTCACATTTTTAAAACCTCACCCTTTGCACAAGCAACAAATTGTGACTGATATTCAGTCACTTATCAAAGTACAACAGTCTAAATTTAATATTTGTTTATCCTGGTCACGGCACCAAATTGTAACATTCCCCCCCCTCAGCAACAGACTCTCATAGTAACTCTCAGACAAGCCTGCTCTACTCTCAACCCCAAATAACATCATATACTCCTCCCAGTCTACCTAAATACCTATATACTTATCTCTATAACAAATAATACCTATATTAAGCCGTACCAGAATATCAGACTGAGTACTTTTATTTAATATTATATTTATAAACTAAAATTGGCCAAGCATGTGATCATCTAGTAATGGTAGGACTCTAGTTGTGACGCAGATAACCCAAAGTTCTTTTATGAGGTATGTGAAGCTTACTTTAGTAACTGAATGGGCATGTAAGATAAGGATAAATTAAAAGAGTTAAATAATAAAAGATATAAAATATTTAGAAAAGATCAATAATAAATAGTTAAAGTTAAGATAATTTAAGTTTAGATATTCCTATATTTCTTATAGAATGACATGTATGGGAATTAGTAATAGTGATTGTTTATAAAGGAGGAGATTAGGATATATAATTGAAAGCTACTGTTGTCTCCGCAACCATACTTGGATATTATGGGTAAATACTACAAAACTATCCTTTAGTTGCGGGTGCCTTACGAGCTCCAACCGCCGCCCCAAGGCGAGTGAAGGCCAACCATAGATTGCCTTCCCCTGAAGTAATATTTATGTTTTGGAATTTGAAGCGCCCGAAGGCTTGTATGCAACAGAGTATCTCTGAGCACAAAAGTAGGTCAATTAGTACATGAATGTAACCACACTCTAAGTATCCAGATTTGTTTATAATAACTTTTCCTAATGATGTTGTTGATAAGCATAGCTAGAAATACATTAGCAAACATGCCACCAATACAATAGTATCAATACTAATATGCTAAGGGTGGATCAACTTCTGTACCTCTACGTGGGATATTTATCCAGAGGTTTCCACGCATTCAGAGTAAATCAGACCCAATAGCCAAATTAGTATAACCGATGATAATTGTAGCCCTACCTAAATCCTTGTAGTAGTGATCAATGTCAATAAGCCAATGAGTGGTTCAACTTTGAACCTCCGTTTGAGATATTCATCCAGGGTTTCCACGCATTCCGTAAGTTTATCAGATCCTGTCAATAAGCCAATGAGTGGTCCAACTTTGAACCTCCGTGTGAGATATTTATCCAGGGTTTCCACGCATTTAGTAAGTGATTCAGACGCATCAGTCAGATTAACGTTGATAAACAGTAGAACGTATAAGTGAGGGTGTTCCTTACACCGGCGCATTCACGTTTATAAATATGTCGGCAAGGTTAGCATCACTAACCGGCAGACAGAATAACGTAGTGTTTTGATGGTTGGTAGATTGTAGAATATCAGTGTGCATGATTTCAAATGTAAGTCAGCAATCCTTATCATGCTGTTATATAGCAATTTGACTTAAGTATGAATTATCTGGTACTTTTTGTAGGCCATCCATAGGACAGGGACGCAAAATGTTTTCACCTTGCAAATAATCTGCTAAGGGAATATAACCTTAATTATGGTAAGTTATTGATATCTGGGTGTTTAATTCACCAAATGGTTTTGTAATATTGTGCAACCATTATTTCGGTGCGTTCGTAAGAAAATAATATATAGACTAATCACAGCCTCATAATCGTATACCTAAGCTCACTAACATCATCCTGGTCAGTAGTCATACATTCAATAATATAACCCATGAGTGAGTAACCGCAAAATGTTTTAAAATAAGTAAGTAGGTAACGGGAAATAAGTTAATTATAGAAGTAAAATATTTGTAAATATTAGTAACGTAATTAGAAGTTATTACTTGGCTGAAAAAGAAATACAATTAGTAATAAAAATTAATAAAGATTAAATTTAAGTTAATAATATTAAGATTTTATACAACTGCCATCTGCAATTCCTGGAAGACAAGACACATGACAAATTATATTTTAAAGTGACAGTCCGTAACCGACCGTAGTCCGACTGCCGGTAATGACGCATTACTTATAATTTCTGAAAGAGAAACCAGGTTAGCACACAATACATCTTAAACTGCCTTATCCTGCTACACGGCTCCACCTGATGTGTCTTCTCCTAACAAATACCTGGATAGAGAAACAATTGCGACGGAGAATCCGATGCTCGCGCTCGACGCCATCGCTCCCCGTCCGTGCCCAAGCCAAAAGTATCGCCCCCCGAAACATCTCGAATCTTCGCCGCCAGAGCTCATTACGTTTCACTTCCTGATATTCACCGACCAAATACGAAATTAGAACCAAAGCCGTTTTTAGTATGAAATCATTTGATTTTAGACATGTTTGAAAATCTTCTTAATTTTTTCTTATCATGGTTCCAAACCTCGACACTAGACGGCGCCCTCTACTCCCGTCTCCTCCCTCTGTATCAGCAATCGATTATACTAAATAATCGAATATATTGTAATAAAAAAAGAACAAATAAATTAAATAAATGTGACATAATTTTGTTGTTATTTTTACATAATAATAATAATTATATTATGATTCATTTATTTTCCTTAAAGTATATAGCATCGGAGATCTCCCCAATATGACAATGCTTTATTTCTGAAGAAGCTCCCAACGACGAAACTAGTTGGCATCGACGCGCTTCCACTCCTATATATATAGGGAATTAAATACAAATATTGAAAATAATGTTTCGATTATGAATCAAATAAATTTCCTTTTTTCTTTTTTTTTAATTATTTTCCTGAGCGTAGACCTCCGTTCCGTCACATTGTTCACTGTTAAAAAAGTTGAAAGTTGTAATGACAATGTAATAAGATTGAGCTGATCAATATGTCAAAATTGATCACGCACGTCAAAAAGTCACAGTGTGTCACTGCTGACATATGCAACTGTAGACGATACACAAGTACGAAAGAGTCTGATTTCATCTCATCAGATCTAAGCCGTGAAGTCATGACATGTACATTCTAGACATTTTTAAACAACCGCTGTAAAACAATTTATATTGTAGTTCAAATATTACCATTTTACTATAATATGATACACTTTGCCTTTCCCAAAATGACGACTCTTAAGCATTTTTGCCTTATTTTAACTCGCATCATAAAAATGCTGATTAAAACAAGTCTTCTTGTCTTTTCATACTGGCAGTTTGTTATCACGAAATAGGATAACAATTCTGCACAAAACAGCTCTAATTGTCAAATAATTTCCTTGACGTTCCCTTCTTTGAAAGACATAACTTAAATTTAATTTAGTCCATACACAACAGAATCGAGGTCATTATATTTGAAATTTCACATAACATCAGATGCTGTGTTCATTTGCTTCGTGTAGCATAAGGAAAATTAAAATATACATCCTACACTACACACATAAAGGTAGATGCACAAACATTGCGATCCGTAAACAATAGCGCCGTAGGTTGTTATTTAAATAAATGCAGTGTCAAATGATAATGTTAATCCGTCACATGCAATGTGTCGCTCCGTACTCCCACGGGGTTTATTTGGGGGTTCAGACGAGCGTTTTATTTGCCAAAACTTTTTGTCAAATAAGTAGAAGTTTCACCTAATGGTAAATGGTTCGTCATGAAAGTTCGGCTATAACACCTACGTATTTGTTTCAGCGTGCGTGAATTTTAGTTAATTATAATTTATGATACTTTCATAATCAAATTATTTCTTCTCTTTTTATTTATTGACTGGATGACAAACCCACTTGCGGAGTCGGCTGAATATCTTCAGAATCAGAAAATCAGAAAATCCGCAAATTTGCAGTGTTTAATATATTGTTTAAAACATATATTGAACACTGCTGCATTGAAATACTGAAGACTAGAAATGTATCAAACTAGCAGCCTCGTCTGACTGAATTCAGCAATTCCTTGAACGACTTAAGAAAGAAGATATCCAGCCGGCTCCGCAAGTGGGTTTGCCATCCAGTAATTTATAAATGATAAGAATTACCTTGCTTATGAAAGTATCATAAATTATCATTATAACTGAAATTCACGCTCGCTGAAACAACTACGTAGGTGTATGTAAGAGAAAAATGTGCCGAGGTTGATAATATAAAATGGAATATTTGGCTTAAGTAGTCTTCCTTCTGGCGTATATAGTATATTTATGATTAAATAAAGAGACTGAGCTAGTCTTTGAATTTACGGGCTTTTGGAGAAAAATAATTACCTCAAAAATCAGTTGCATCTGCAAAGGATTTAAGAAGGATATAGGTATTGCTTCTTTACTTAGTCCACTGGTATTTGATGATAAAATGATCGACCAAAACCGCGTAGTTTAAACAGCTCGTCTGCATCGTACAAATCAAAAGGAATGCGCACCAAAGGGGTGCGAAATGACACGTGTCACGCGCCCCGATTGGTCACACCGTTCGCGCAATTAGACGAATCAGCTCGCAGTAAGCTGATTTACGGACAGGCGCCCTCTGTCGGCTTAAAACGGCAACTAACTAAGCAATTTTCCGGTGTAATCAGCCGAAAGTTCCGTTTGGTAGTCAAATGACTGCTATTTTATTTCCAACCGAAAATTATTTTAGTTATAACTTCCTATAATTCAGTTTTAGGTAAAGACGTAAAATTTGTTTCTAAATAGGGTTGTCACTTTTTACAAACCCAATAAAAAATAAGTTTCCTTCAACAAACCTTAGTTTGATAAATAAATGAAAAAGAACCCAAAGAAAATGTTAAATATTACGATATACTTTGTAATGTTATTGTAAGTGAATGTTATATTATAAAGGAACACAATTAAATAAGCAAATCATTCACAAGTAAAAGCAAATCCAATTTACGTTAAAAATTGAATCAAGAGAAAATCTAACGGGATTCCTGGACCATATTTATTTTTAGAATATTCGTCCAGCCTATCGGCTACCAAATCCTGCATCGAAAACCTAAGCACCTCAAAAATCAAAGTCAACTAAGCGTAAGATTCGTCCAGTACAATCCAATTTTATGTTGGCGAGGGTCGTAGGGGACCCGGTTTCCGTGGAAGGGTCAATTTATTTGCGAATTGATAAACCCGTTCGTTGACAATGGCGGCGGCGGGTTGATTATTGGATGGCGACCAGGTCGAATTGACCCGGCGACCTTTTGCAGTCACTTTTTGAAGGGAAAAATTATGTCTGTGTACTGTGAAGATTGTTATTATTAATATAATAAATTCTCTTTACAAAACAAAAAAGTCAAAATAAATAATTGAAAGAGTTTACTAATGACCGCATTTTAATTAATACAAAAATTTATTTAAAAACTCGCTATGAAATCCAGATTGAATTTCCTTACTAGCTTTTCAATATTGAAATAGCATTTATGCTGAAAAAGGATATGTGATTTAACTCACTTAATAATTGTAGGTTAAATAGGTGTAACAATTTATTTATTTTATTCACTCCACAAAACATATATACAACATTCAATAAGTAAGTGATACAGCTGTAGGCTCGAACTACACTGATAAGTCTATAGAGATTAGACAACATAATATATAGATAACAGATGACACTGTTCAATTCCTATATGTGTTTATTACATTAAGTTTTTTGCACACATGGGTAAACGTTTATAAAATGATTTTAAAATGAATTTAAGGGTCACATACAAGCATAACATTCGCGTGCGTACAAGAATTATCCCTACAAAATTAAATTAGTATCTAATTGCAAGTTATATGCGAAGACACAAAGCATTCTTTATTTAATTTTTAGTTACACGAAAAAGGTTTGATGCCACTAAAAATAAAATAAAATTTTTTGGTATTAATAAATATAACATTTATTATTATTATTAATGATAAATATAAAAATGTTTTCACTTAATCACTTATAATTATAATTTTGTAGCAGGTATTCAATCACCTAGTTTGCGCGCCATTACCAATAATTATTGGATTTAATAATTTAAAATTATAATATTAATTCCAGACAAAAACTATTGATTTCTCTCATATTCTGTAGTTACGCGACCTTCCCCCTTATTCACGGTAATTTTGGTGGTTCTGTTTGCATAAATACCGTAAAAAATACCTTTATACTGAAATGTAGTATGAGCGTAAGGGTGTAAGCTTAGGTTAGTTGTCTAGTGGCTATATTCTTCAGTTCTGGATCTGGGTTCCAATACCCAGTAGTGGCAGATATTTTCTGTTCAGTTTGGTTGTTGGGGGTAGGGCTTTATTTTAGTACGCCTAGCTAGCTACCGCCATAAGTCAACTGCCATACCAATAATATTAACAGCATTGTTATGTTCCGGCTGTTGGAAGTAAGGTAGCCAGTTCCAGGTGGTTGAGGAATCCAAGTATAGTTCTCTTCCATCCTCGGCACTCCATTCTATATTTTCACCTTACACCGGGTGAGATGAAAGCCAGGAACGGCTACGTAAGTAATTGTAAGTAACTGTATTTGTTGAAAAATTTTTTTAACTTTGACATCTATATATATTTTAGAGATATGCCTTTTTGTACGACAGCAAGATGAGTGTTTTAATAGAAAAGTACAAATAAAGAATAGTATACGAGCACAATATAAATATAACCTTACTGTAGAGAAATCTTCGAGTTACATACAAGACAAAAGCAGTTATATTGCTGGAATAAAGGTATTCAATCACCTACCAATATATATTAAGTCATTGGAGGGTACACTATTTAAACATAAATTAAAAGAATGGCTATTACAAAAAAGCTTTTACAATTTAAATGAATACTATAATTGGAATTATCTTTAAAAATTGTAATGTTAATATTGTACACCCGAAAATGGCAATCTGTTGTGACTTATGCATGTGATTGTAAGATCTATTTATTGTACACAGAATCACAATAAAATCTATCTTATCTTATCTTATCTTAACAAAATCCGTAATATTCTAAAGTCTTTCAAAAGCAAACCGAAAGTGTCTCGTTTAATTATTGTCTCTTAAGACTTAACTGAACTGCCTATACACACATTTAAAGACTATCAAATAAAATTTAATGAAAAAAGCTACTACAAAGTTCAAGAATATTTAGGTGACAAGAATGCTTGGACTATTTAAAAATGCAATTTAAATAAACTCAAACTAAATTGAAACTTAATCAAACCAGAAATGCCGATATGTACCAATGTATAAAATATCGCACAGTAAAAAAAAAAATATGTTTTTCTATACTAATATATAATGATTGAGGTAATTTGTAAATGTCATTGCAAATACTAAAGGCTGAGAGTGTCTTGCGCCGCTTCTTCTCTGCAGATTTTTATTTTTCGAAGGAGTGTTAATTGGAAATATACATATTAGTGTTATTTTAAATTTTAGAATAATTAATTTAATTCTATAACTGGGACGATTTGCAAATACCCGGTTAATAACCCCTTAAAGTTATCACAGTTACTAGTGCCATACCTTTCATTACATTTATTTATTTCTCTCGTATATATTCTTATGACGATTTAAAAGAACTTAATAAATGAGTCTATTTAAATAAATATGTTACTTTAACTCAGTTTAAGTTTTGAGTGTACTTCATATATAATAGTAAAATCTTAAATATGAAACTGAGATTTGATCCAAACACGTCTGACTTCTAAATGGTCATTGCAAAAAAGTTTTTCCATAGAAACTCTCAAAGGATCATGTTAGACTGGTCATCGATATGGAAACATAAAAGGAGGGGTTAAGGTCCCCTGAGAGCGACCTTTTGAGCAGCTAATGAAATTCGTGACCTTACCGTGCTTTTAAATAGGACCTGTTTTTTAGTTACCATTTGAAGAATACGTTTTTGATGTTACTTAAAAATAATTCTAAAATACCATGTAATTTATAAAATAATATATAACATTTCTTGTCTATTCATGTTTTCTTTATGTATTCTACAGTTAAAATACCTACTCTACCTATATCGACTGCTATGGTATGGCACTCAATTATATAAAGAAATCTATTAAATGACTATATAATTATCTTTCCTTATGATATCTGTGTATGTATACAATATCAAAACTTAATTGATCTTACTTGATTGGTCAAATTTGCTAGAAGTTTTCCAACTATTTAATTTAACTATTTATTATAATATTTCTATACTTTAGAATATTATGTTTATATTCTTCAATCTTGACTTTCATAAGAGTATGTAATGTACCTAGACTGAATGAATGTATTTTGATGTTAACTTTGACATTATCTAGCCTAAAATAAGCATAATTAAGACCTTGTGTTACGACCACTAAATAACGGAATAATATAGATATATAGTAATATGTATAAATATCATAAATTTACAAAATAAACATATTTTTTGTATGTTTGTTGTAGGAGTCAGCTGGTCACGTGAGCCACTCAGTCTTCGGCTTCACAGCAATCCAATAATTTAAATATCCCGTTAACTTTGTAGCTTTTGGATTACACCGTCTGTATATCATACAGTCAACTATATTTACCACCTGTCAGTAACGAGTTATCTACACGCTTCTTCTGTAGGGTTCCATGTTAAATCAAGGAGTACTCCCGATAATCGAGTTCAACCAACCTAAAGAGCTTTCTGGGTCACCATCATCTAACCTTTTTTTTTTGTGACGCTGAGGAGAAGCTCTACCAGCCGATCCCCTAACCTCTGGGGAGGAGGAAGAGGGGGGTGTGTGGGGCTCTCACCCACTAAACTCCTCAGCGACGCACCTACCTAGCCGCTTTCCATCGACAACACAGGATGGCCCGAAGACATTTACCATCATCTAACCTGTACCAACTGCGAATTACTTAGCGAAAGGTAGTCTTGTATTTGCATCATAGGTAACAGTTACACTAGCTATCTAATTTTACATTCTATATTAACAGATAATTGATGTGCAACATTTTATATTTTATCATAACGTTCGTGCAGTAACGTCCATCTGTCCATAATTATCAGCGATTTTCAGCGTGCAAGGTACCACTTTGCATCTCAATTAGTTCATATTATGTGTTAACGACGGCTCGAGCGATGCACGGGGAATATTTAATTAATGTACTAAATGTAACAGCGTGAAGTATCCCGTGGGATTGTTTAATAGAAACACGATGAAACATTACTCCATACTATCTCATTGATTATACATGATAAAACTCACTATACCATGTTAGACATACTATTTCACTAGATTACCCTGTGAACTTTGTATCATATGCAACCATAAACTACACTAACGCCATCTTTTAAAGGATTTCCTAATTAAGAGTGTAAGAAATGTCAGTAATGAATGCACGTCATTTAGATTTTCTCTTTCTATTCATAACAGCTAGGGTCCCAGTATTAATTTTATGTGATAAGTACAAATATTTCCTATCTAGTCATGGATGTATGTATGCTTAGTGTACTTGTAATATTTATAATACATATGAGTAGAATAGAATAGAATAGAATATATCTTTATTGTACATCAGCCAATTCAAAAAGAGAAGTACACAAAAACATTTAACTAATTTTGTACAAAGGGCGCCCTTATCGCTAAAAGTGATCTCTTCCAGGTAACCTTAGGATGGACAGGATTAAAGATAAAGTACTTGAGGGAAGTTAGCGACGTATAACGAATAAATTCATAATAAAAGTTATTACATACAAATATTAAATATATACATATATAAGTACTTACTTATTTATAGCATCTATATACTACATAATACATAATTATATATATTATATTATAGTAGCTATATTTATACCTTCTTAGTATCCATAACACAAGCTCTTAATGATGCTTAATTTGGTCTACGTAATAGATGTGAGCGTGAGAAATATTATTATAATAATTCATTTTTATTATTAAGAAGATAAGATAGGGAATTTTTTTACCAAAAGCGGGAAAGAAGCAAAACGATTTTAAATGAATATCAAACAGGTCACATCACAAGGGCTTTGTGAAGATATCGACCACGTTTTATGTAATTCGGCAGCAATCTTCTGTCAGTTGGAGGTGATAAAAAGGTATCACAATGTTCTTTGATATATTAATCCATCTAAGGTCCGGTAGCGTCAATGTGCAGATGTACATTGGAGCCAAATCGCAAAATTACTGCTATAGGAGTTATTTTTGTTTATTTTATTAATAATTTAAACTGTCATATTATTTTACTAGCTGAACCAGAACTTTGTAACACCTATAAACTACTACTAACGCCATCTATTAAAAGAAATCCGAAGTAGCGATAGAACATAGTAGGAGTACTAGTGGTTGAACGCTATGGATTCGATTACGACGGCAACTTTTGCCATTGTGGGTCTATATCAATCAAATCTTGTTATTTCAAGTTCCTCCGTTCTTTGGAAGTCACGTAAGGCAACCGCTTTCACTGACCAAGCTATTGGGACAGCCTGGTAATGCTATGGCCCAAACTCCCGTGTAGGGAGGACTATCCCAGAAGTGGGGCGTAAATGATGACGATGATGGTACGATACTAGATTATATTTCCAATATCAATTATTGAGCAACTTTCCTCCCGACTACCGACTCCCCACCGTAGCAAAAGTTGCGTGATATGACTGGGTCAATATTTATGTATATATAAATATAATATTTGTATAAGAAATATTTTGATAATTTAGGCTAGATAGTAAATGTGATTGGTAGAACATTATCACGTTATATACATGTTATATTTTAGTTTAAAATTGGTATTAGTTTCATATATCAGTATAATTAATCCGTAACTGATTGACAGCTACATGAAAACTAATAAGGATCATCCTTATATCTGTAATAGAATCTTAGTGCAAAGGGGAAAACATAATGGCGACTTATTGAGATCTTTGATGCTTTATTAGCGGAGGGTGCAAAGTTGTTTCTTATCATAGATTTAGATAATTGAGTTAGATTGTGTGTTTTATTGATTATTATAGTAAATTCTAAAAATTATTATAACACTTTGACCCTTGCCTTCGGCGTTTCTACAACAGTAGAATATCCATTGTATAGATCATGAGGACTTAATATTATTAAAATAAATAACAATAAAAAAATAGTATGGATCTCACTGAATGTTATGTTACACTATAAAGGTTCCAAGCAGACATACGCGCAACTAATGGTAAGTGCTTAGTGTTAAAATAACCAATCTTTGCGGTCCCTGAAAAATACAAAATTCAAGTAACGTTTTAAGACAATATATGATTTCTTATGAATGTCTGACGCCCGTATAGTCGAGTGATCAGTACCTTTGTCTTCTTTGCCAGAGGTCCCGGGTTCGAATTTTTTTAAGAGAGTTTTTTTCTCTAGTATCTATAACACAAACTCTTAATATTAGGTTAGATAAAAGGTGTGCGTGTATAAAAAGTATGTAGTAGTCTTAAGCTATGCACGGATTCTTAAAAAGCATTGATCAAAAAGGTTGTATTATGTGAAGGTAATTGAAAGGGACATCATTCGCGGTTTGGAAGTTACTGCCTGTAGAAGGGGACTCAAGTATGGTTTTTAACTACCCGTTTGAATTTGGTTTAGATCTTAGTCGGTTTTCCGTATTAGATTTAATTATAAAAATATTATATAAATACCTACTAACAGTATTTCTTACTTAAGTATTTATTCAATCATAACGTAAGTCTTTGTTACGTAAGTTATTAAATAAAATATAATATGTATGTGTATATGTGTGTGTGCGTCGCCTACAGTAGTTATTATATATGCGAGATATAACAGCGTCTCGGCCGTCGTGATAAACAAAAAGGTTTAGCAGAATCAAGCAAGTACTACAAATTAGTACCGTAAATACAGACACGTCTGCGCTTTGCGGTGTAAAGCTCGTGCGAAACCAATAGCTAATTGCAAGAAGGAAAATGAATCTTCGCTTAATGTGATTTGGTATTCAGTTTGATTAGAAATGTGAAGAGGATATAATCTCTTTATAAGTTAATAGGTTATCTTTAATTTCTTGTTTCACTAATTCGTGATATTACTTTATCTATATTTATTTCACGTATAAAGAAATAGTAGTGGTTCTTATTTAATTAAAAAGGCACAGCTGCAAAACACAATTTAAAACAAAAATACAGCATTGTCTTGCGTGTGTGAAATATGATTTTTTAAAAGTGGAAATATGATTTTAATTTACTTTGTTTGAAAATGTACAATATGATACCACAAAGTTTTATTGAATTGCCTCTGCATAAATTTAAGTCAACTATTAAAAGTTGTTTGATGAAAAAGGGGTTTTACAAGGTAGAAGATTATTTTAAAGATAAAAATTTGTGGCCACTATAATTTGCTTCTCTGCACTTATTTATTATATTTTGCAATATTTAAAAATATATTTTTAATGCACTGTAAAACAAAACATGTATATGTTTATAATACTAATACATAATGACATAATTGATTTGTAAATGTCATTATAAATACTAAAGGCTGAGAGTTTCTTGCGCCGCTTCTTCTCTGCAGCTACTAATTCGTCGAAGCGGTAGTAGGGTTGATTGGGAATATGCATACTAGTGTTATTTTTAATTTTAAAATAAGTATTATTTTAAAATTAAAACTAACAATTTATTTAGTACATATTTAAATACTATAAATGGGACAATTAGTAAATGCCCGGTTGATACCCAGTAAAATTATGACTATTGCCTTTATAATTATATTTATTTGTTTTCTGATACATATTCCCTGTTGTGACGATTTAAAAGAGCTTAGTAAATAAGTATTTTTAAATAAAGTTATTTTTGACTTTGACTTTGAATCTATTGAAAAATGGCTGTTGTACGGTACAAAACACCGCACATTGTCGATGCAGCACTTTTCCGCCAATGCGTCGAAACCGGAGCGCGGGCCGCCAGTCGTTCGCCAACAACTCGCGACTCGCATACATATCATCATATATTAATGTGTGACAATAAAAGTATATCAGTAAAATTCTCAATATTTTCAATTATTCTGATGTAGCACCTTAACTCCTACATCAAATGGTCCTTCGAGCTGTGGCCCGAGCAGCGACACCGGCGACGGCGGGACCGCGCAGGGCAGCACGCGCTCGGCCGACGCCACTCTCCGCGCACGACAGTGAAAGTGAACAGTGTGATGTGCAAAATTGTGATCAGTGCAATGGGCAATCAAGTGTTTGTGAAAAATGTAGTGCATTAAACACAAAGCGTATATCAAAGGGCACATCGCCCATACTTAACAAAATTAGTTTTAATCGTAAATGATTGTCGGGGTCAACTTGTATTACTACTAATATTAAAAACTGTTAAATCATCTTGTACTCATGGCCTTGACTAACCTAATTATTCATTCACACATCAGTCATCTCATCTCGCGCCCGGAATATGTACGGTACAAAACACCGCACATTGTCGATGCAGCACTTTTCCGCCAATGCATCGAAACCGGAGCGCGGGCCGCCAGTCGTTCGCCAACAACTCGCGACTCGCATACATATCATCATATATTAATGTGTGACAATAAAAGTATATCAGTAAAATTCTCAATATTTTCAATTATTCTGATGTAGCACCTTAACTCCTACATCAAATGTTAAGTATGGGCGATGTGCCCTTTGATATACGCTTTGTGTTTAATGCACTACATTTTTCACAAACACTTGATTGCCCATTGCACTGATCACAATTTTGCACATCACACTGTTCACTTTCACTGTCGTGCGCGGAGAGTGGCGTCGGCCGAGCGCGTGCTGCCCTGCGCGGTCCCGCCGTCGCCGGTGTCGCTGCTCGGGCCACAGTCAGCTGTGGAGGCTCGTTGATGCTCGCGTATGCAGTATGACGCATTCGCCACCACACAAACAGAGCACACGCTATCGCTATTCCACCTACTGTGTATATGGCGGCGTACTGATGGATATCGTGTGAAGAAATGTTGTAGTCTTGCTCCATCTGAGCTTCCTCTTTTTTTATCTGCTGTATCTGATCATCTATCTCATTGAATGATTCATTGAAGTTGCTTTCTTTCAATGAAGTTGTTATCGGAATTGAGATGTTAATAATTTTGTTGACGGGTGCGATTTCTGCTAAAACTATGTCTGGCTCAATATTTAATTCGTTTGAACGTTGTTTGTGTGACGTAATTGTGAAGGTCTCGCCCTTGATGACACAGTTACTTCCGAGTACAATAATGCTTGCACCGTTTAATTGTTCCGTAGCAACTTGATTACCACATATAAATCTCATGTTGCATTTATCGCAACAGCTAAATAAGAACGTGTTTACATTGATAAGTTCAGACCAAGTGTCTTGGCATGTGCTGACTGAGGTAGAGCACGTGTTTTGATCTTGATCTCTGACACAAAAATTGTAGTCCGATTCTCTATGATATATTGGCTTCTGAAGCTCACATAAAATTGATTCTTTGTAGACACCGCTGCATTTTGACAATTCTGTGGTTAAGACTGGTATATACGTGTCCTTTTGTAAATTAATTGCTACATAATCCGCTATAGGTGTGATCCTTACAGTAGCATTTTCCGACTTTTGTGGAATCGCATAAGTCTTGTATAATTCAAAACTATCTCTGCTCACTAGAGGTATTTCAATCTCGAAAAGAAAATATTGTGCTGTCATACGAGAGTTAACCTTGAGAATTTCATATACTCTAGCTAGGTTTGTTTGAATGTTGTCAATGGGTAGTGAAGTGTCCTTGGAGAGCTGTCCGGAAATGATATTCAGTTCATCACGAAGTTGCTCCGGTGCCAAAATGTGAATATTGAAATGTTGTGGATTGGTTACAGTATCTAATAAAGTATCTTGGATGCTTCTTAAATTGCTTAAAATATTATTTGCAATAAAGCTGGACATCATGAACTCGTGAAGAAGATCATTATTCTCAAGTTCCTGTTTTAATGTTCCTACTGCTTTCTCGATATTGTTTAAGTGTTCTCTAAAAACTTTATGCTGTGCATTCATTGCGTTTTCGACACGCCGTATTAAATTATTTTCGGCTTCAATGATAGAAGTCTGTGACTTCCAAAGTGATACTAAATAATTTTGATTGTTTCTAAGCTTAGTAATGTCGCGTTCATACTTTTCAGCGAAATGGTCATCTAATACTCCGAAAAGGTTGTTTGCCAGATTGCCGACTCCATTGATTAGGCCACGTCTCGTGCGTGAGTGTTTATCTCCACGTGGGTTTCGTAACATAATATCGTAGTACTCTAGTTCCGAGAAACTATGACGTAGCTGGAGTGTTATTGTATCACAATGTGATCTTCTTTCAAACTTTGAACATAATGATTCTAAGTGTGTATAATATTTGTTGAGTAATGTTGTTCCTTTCCAGTAGGGTTCCATATTGTAATAAACTATAAGTTTCCACTTGTCTTGTATAATACGTATGTCTGACACTTTATCGAAATAAATGCTGTTATTACTCTGTAATGACGTAATACCATATGATTTTTGTGCTGTTGTTGTGCCACATAACATAAATAATAAAAATATTGTCGTTATAAAGTTAATGCATGAAGTCAGAAATTTAGTCGTTTTCTTTTTGGTTGGTTGTGTTCCACTTTCTTCCACTGGCGAATTTGTTTTCAGCTCCTGATTTGTGACGGGAAGTGGTGAGACTTTAATGACTGGTCTTTTGATGACTCCACTTTTTGTTTTAGATTGGCCCAGCTTCTCTTCAATGTCCGAATGTAGTGGAAGCCGAACCACGTATTTACCGTCTTCTTGGCGTTCAGTAGTAGATTGGTATAATTGTAGGCATTGTATGTCCTCTGACGACATTTCATGGTTATGTAATACATGGCATTGTAATACATTTGTTTTTAATTGTTCTTGTTGTTTAAAAGAGTCATATTGTGGCAGTGTAATTTGATTAGTCTTGGTAACAGGAGTGTTAGATACGTGCAACAGTGTATTGTGGTCTTCGTCGCACTCACGACATTTTTTGTCAGTGTAGCATTTTCGGTTGCGGTGGAAATGAAGACAATTTTTGCATAGCGACAGCTTTTTCACTATATCCTGTCTTTTGTTTGGTTGCATTTCCAGAAATGTTTCGCAATTGTAAATTCCGTGGTCTCTGTCCTTGTTGCACACTGCGCACTTAGCAATCTTTTGATTAAATCCATGGTTATGTTTCCATTTTATTGGACTTTGATGACCAATAAAAGATTTGAAGGAATGAGTTTTTTTGAAATTGTTTCTTGATGTTTCTTGTTGTTGCTGTATTTTGACAGATTCTGGTTTACGTCTAGATGCTTCCAAGGGCGTAAACTTATTTTCAAGGAAATATAACAAATCCTCTAAAATTGGTAGATGCCTAGGATTTTTTAATGACTCTACATAGTCAATATGTGTATCAGCGTCTAATTTATTTGATATGATATACACAATAAGTGGATCCCAAGTACTAATGTCTACCCCGAGAGCTTTTATTGCGTTAAGACACTCGTTTGTTGTATCAAATATTTTTTTAATGGCTGCTGCCGATTGCTGTTGCATTGGAGATAAGTTCATGAGGGTACTCACATGGCAGTTGAAAATTAATTTGTCATTATTGTACCTGCGATTAAGAATATCCCAGCTTATCTCGTAATTTTCGGAACTGATTGGTAAATGTTGTACCAACCTTTCTGGCTCGCCCCGAACTTTACTCTTGAGGAACTGTAATTTTTGTGCGTTCGATAGAGAGCGGTTGTTGTGTATCGTCTCCACGAATAAATCCCTAAAGGACACCCACTGTTCGTAGTTCCCGGTGAAGATTGGAATATCCATCTGTGGTGTGGATTTCTCTCGATGACAATGATCCCACATTTTGTTGTTTATGGTTCTTTTGATGTCATTGAATTGTTGCTCATAGTTGCTGAAAGTTTGCTCATACTCATAATTATCGTCGTAAAGTTCACTGTCTATTTCCCAGTGTAGAGAATCGACGACAGACCATCTGGCCTTCACTGATCTCAATACATATTCGAGTTCCCATTTGTCGGAAATATTCTCGAGTTTAATGCTACTGACCGTTCTAGAAAATGCTTTGAAGTTGCTCCTCTGTTTTCGAAGCATCTCCTCTAATTTGCTGCTGATTCCTAGAGTGGTGTTACGCGATGATTGATCTACTGCTCGTTGTTGTTCTTCTGTGTCAACGTGAGATGTAGTTGCTCGCCCCCCAATTCCTAAGGGAGTTGTCGGCCGCAGAAGCTGCTTTTCCTCCGGTTTTGTGTCAGAGGACAAATATTTTTGTATGTGTGCTCGTGTATCAATGTAAAATTCAGATGTTCTTTTGTATGCATTAGTGATAAAATAATCATGTGACTTGTCATCATAGTCACACAGTTTTATGTGGTTGCATTGAAATTCTTGCCAGTAACTTTCCAACGTGCTCAATCGTTTTTTGACATGAGAAGTAGTTTTGCGATCGGACCCGTCTTTTTTGAAGTTACATAGAAGAGTATTCATGGCTTCCATGATTTGATGTTGTGTTTTTAGAAGTTCTTCCATTTTGAGGATCAAAGAAAAATATAACTCACCGAAGGCTGGCGCTGATCACTTACGTAACTCCGCGTGGCAACGTGGTGTCCAAAGGTTACACTTTTCACAACGTATCACACGAAATTAGTCCTGCCTACGGAAGCTCGAAGGACCATTTGATGTAGGAGTTAAGGTGCTACATCAGAATAATTGAAAATATTGAGAATTTTACTGATATACTTTTATTGTCACACATTAATACATGATGATATGTATGCGAGTCGTTCGCCAGCAACTCGCGACTCGCATACATATCATCATATATTAATGTGTGACAATAAAAGTATATCAGTAAAATTCTCAATATTTTCAATTATTCTGATGTAGCACCTTAACTCCTACAGCTGTTATGTAAGCAAGTGCCTGTTAAAAGTTTTACAAAGATATGTGAACGAAAGGGTAGGGTGTTTGTGACCTCTGCATTGTCTATTATACGAATATAATAAAACTGTTACCTGTCTGGAGCATGGAAAAGGTACTGAGCGGATATTTGTAAAATTAAAATCTGAAATAATTATTAGTGTTTTGTTAGATTATCTGTTGGCGGCGGGCTATTAAGAAAATTAATTACATTAGATAAATTTCTCTTTTCTTAATTGCATATTATTAACTTAGTTCATAAAACAACGGCTTTGACAAAGCGTTACCATGGAATACCCGTAGCCGATTGGCCTTCACAAAGTCAAACAAAATGGATACAAAGCTAGAATTTCTTGTTACACGCATCGTCGATCTAAATTTCCACTTAGACCACAGTGGATGTTAGTATACAGTACCTTAATAACGAATATTCTAAATACAGAGTAATTTTGGGTAGAATAAATATTAATTCAATGCTAGTTTTTAGAGATTAAAAAGTAAAAACACACTGAATCAGTCAACACTTACAGCATAATATTGTTATTGCAATATCAGGCTTTAAAGAATTTAAAGATCTATTTATTTATTTACTTTAATTAACCCGGCTTTACCAATTACATTAATTAAAGAATTAACTTCTGACTGCGATTCTGCCACAGATGTTATATAACCTATAACCTTCCCCGATACATGGACTATCTAACACAAAATATTTTTTCAATTCCAACAAGTAGGTTCAGAGATTATTACATTAAAAAAAACAAACAACTCTTCAGGATTATAATATTAGAATAGATAATATAGACTCTTTTGGTTGCAGATAGAAATCAACTTTGAACAACAATAAATAGTCGGCTATGAACAATTTACATATATAATTTTAAAAAAACAATTTCACATGGCGCTCAATTTCAATCATTTCAATTGTAGACAAGAATTGACTATATAGACAATGCCACGCCATTGTAAAAAAATCTCATTGTTTGTTTGTGCGATAAGGCGTTACTCACACGCTAACATGTAGACTCGATAGATCGTTGTACATATATTATAAATCATTTATTTCACATACATATATTCATAAACGCAAAAGTGTGAAGTTGACTTACTGCTGTTTATTTACTTTGCTTCTACCGACGGCTATCCGAGCGCTCAACAAAAAGTCCACGTGGCTGCACCTTCACAATAGCCAATTTGACACTTTTAAGTGACATAAAAAAAACCACTAAAGTGACGACAATTAGCGCCACTCCGCCATTGTAGAGTTCGCGGAAACAACCGTTCAAATATCCATTAGGTACTTTGCCAGTACTGTATGTATGGAACCACGGCTCTGAAGACAAAAGGGTGTTTTAATTGTCCCTATTACAGGATTATGATTGCGATTTGAAATCTTGTGTTAATGTTGAAATATCGTAGCTATATTTTTAAATGAAATAATTGCACTGTTACAAAATGAAGAATTTCAAATATGCAAACGATTTATATTTATATATAAAAAAATTCATGAAAACATATACGGTTTGTTTCACTCATCACTCTTACGATTACTGGTATTAAAAATATTTCTAAATATCACAATTTTTCGGACACAGTATTGTTTTCTGGAAAACTTGTATAGCTTACTACATTACCACCTCGGTTCTCGATTAGTTGGGACCAGCTCAGATAAGAGTGGTCCAGGATTATTTTTCCAGTGGGGATAAACAGTTTTCTGCTCAATTTGGTAGTGAGTATGGCTTTGTCTAAGCCCACCTGGCTAGCTATCACCCTTTCACCTAAATCTATCATCATAACAAAAAGGTTTAAAAGCTATATTCTGGCAGTTCAAAGTTAAGCCAGATGGTTTTATTGAAGAATCTGGGGCTATCTTCAATTCCATCTTCAGCCTTATCATTATTTACCACTAGGTGAGATGAAGGCCACTCGTAGCCCCATTAAGGATACAAAAATGTGCACAGCGCTTCTTACGTCTTCGGGAACCTGGTGATTCCTGACAAGTGGACAGGCTGAAAGACTTGACTTTGACCAACTCAGGGGACAAAGGGAATGCGGCAGAATTGACAGATATTTCTTAAGGAAGCGGCTGTTTTCTGTCACCGATTACTTATCCGATCCTACGAATTAGTTCTATATTGGATAGTTACAAAAGCGACCATAGCCTAAGCGTTCTTTTATTACTGAAACTCTAAGTGCTACGGACTGGCGGAATATTACATGTGTACGACAATAGATTTGGATTTAGGCAGTTGGTCTGTTAGCTTTGATGGCAATATTAAGTTCCATATATTTTGTAATTGCTTATTCATATTTTTACCAATAAATCCGTCTTTCCTGTTACCAGCTCCCTTTACATTTACAGTCAGTAACACTAATAGTCTATTTAAATGAAGAATACCCTGTGCTAACCAAATTTGACAAGCGGTTTAAAATAAATTTTTCAAAGTGCGTTTGTGCGAAATTCTGTCTATCAATTCAATACTGACTCTCTAAGACATGAAAAAATGGATGTAGCTGCTGCTGAAGTACAACGTAATTAGTTTAGGTTAAGTTCCTGTAAAGAAAAATGTAAGCTTTACGGAAATGAGTAAATAAAATCCATACAAATAATTCGATAATATATCTATGACCTAGGTTACAGTCATATTTTGGCAGTAATTTTTAATTTAATAACTTTTAAAATATTTTATTAGTTCGGTGCTGTCCATTCTTGCCCGGTTCGTTGGTCACAGTTTGTTTGAACATGTGATGGCGGAGCGTCGACTCACACTTTTCGATCTGCCCCACCCCATTGACTACCTTAGCTTAAATATGGCTGTGCCGTTTGCAGTTTAAATTTTACCTTTGATTTTCAGAAAATATTAAAGACTTTTTGAGAAAGTGTTCTATTTATATTTCAAAATGATGGTATAGAAGCAGTAGTAAACGATAATTTTAGCTTACTCGCTAAAAAAACTAAATTAACAGATTTTTTTATATAATAAATAGTTAGAATGAAGGACAGCTAAATCTTGGATGCATTCAACTACACGATAAGCTCTGGTCAGATAATGTTCGAAACCATTTTGAGAGGTATATTTAATCAGGAAATATGCTTATTTTTAGTAAAACACCAACTAAAGACAAGAAAACAAAATCAAACAAATATCAACCATTTAATAAACTTTAAAGAAATCTTGAACACCCACAAAGACCCCTTGGTAATGACAGATCTTTTTAACGGGGATTCTTGTGGGCCGATTAACGCAATGGATATACGCAGTCTGCTGTAATTAGTCATATAGTGGAGGAAGATTTCCTCTTCCAGATATTCTCCTTACGTTTTCACTCATGCTTCTGGATCTGACATATCCTTCGATAAAAAATTTCGCGCTACAAAAAGTTCACTGTCTCCATTATCCATTATTGGGCGGGTTTCACAAACAAAGGGTGTGCGGGTAAAAAGTTTGACAGCTGGTTAGTGTAGACACGGCCCAGTCGGAGGGAGACCGCTAATTGGCTACCTGGGGGACATTGTGCTCCGATCACAGTCGACTAGTGACGAACCTAGTCCGTATTATTGTTCGGAATCTTGAGGGTTGTAGGTTCGACGTTTTGACGTAAGACGACAGGGAGTGCCAATTACAAGTTAGTTGAATGACTTTAACTTGTCCTCTACTTTGCGTCACTAAAAACCAATAATAATACTAACTCTCAGGCCAAATACCTTTTTTTCATAGTGGTTAACTGATATACATATATACTATGTAATTATGAAAACAAAGTATGTTTCATTAATGTTTTTCTATGTTCAAAACGACTAACTAGCAGATGACTCAACTGAACCTGTCATAAGAGAGAAATGAAAAATATTTACTTAGAGTTTATAAAATGGTATATTTAATATTAACCCAAATAAAAGAGATAATTAAGTAAATAAGCCGTAAATAAGTCCCACGTATCGTTTTAATTGAATTTAACTTATAATATGTTAATTAATAAAATTAGTATAAAGTTTATTACTTATCTATTGTTGGTTGATAAGGCTAATCACAATGACGTTTTAGTGAAACAGGAGTAGCTTTTCAACATCAGGAAAAGTCCATTACTATTGGAGTTGAGTAAAAGAGGCGAGTGTAACAGTTTAACGAGGCTGATAAATTACGGAGAATCATTACAATATTAGATTTAACCATAGTTAAGAACAAACAGGAGTTTAACTCAAGCCAGTAGGTTGTTGAAATTATTCCTAATTTTACAATTTACCAGTTTACCTAATAAAACACCGGAATCCCCCAATTTAATACTGTTTTAAAGCATCGAAGTCCTAGAACAGAATTCGTACAATCCATTTTGTGAGCTAACAGTTATTTAATCCTGGTAATTGCCAGAAAAGCTTATCAAACTCGTTTCAAAGTTTGCTTATTACGATTCCGCGTACGGACCCGGCAGGCCACTCATGAAATTAAATTACATCGAACTACGTTGCGCGGCTCACCTTTACCTCCTCATATTTTTTAAAAGCACATAGCAAAGAATGTATTTTGTTTAAGGCGAGTTACATCCCGCATTTTTGCCTAAAATATCTTGATTTTGTGAGAATATGACGACGAAAATGTTAAGACAAAATACTTATAAGGTAATCATTTCATTAGGACACTTTATCAGTACCGTCGAACTGATCAAAGATAATTGTCTTGTTTTATTGAATTTCATAATAGTCTCTAACCATGCAAGCCATTTATAGATATAAATTGTAGTATATAACCAATATCTTTAACTTGAGTCTATTTTTAATAGCAGAAATTGTGAATCTTAATAAATATTGTGGATAAAAATTACTGTGTCATTAGTATCTGAATATAACAAAAAGCTGTTTACTCGACTCGACACCACCTGATGATAAGCAGTAGAGGAGTCCATATGTGAAGATAGCTAGTGAAGCATGTGACATACTGCCCTAGCCACGCTCACCTTGCCGGCCCAAAAAGTGCTTTTTCACGCTTCTTTTAAAGGAACCCATGTTGACATTCTCATAACTGTAATCTAGGAATTTTATTCTTTGGTTCGTGATACATGCTGCAATATTGCTTAGGAAGGCAAACTTTTCCATTTTCCGTGCACCGCGAGGCAAGAGGTAACTTGCGTTTTTTACCACCAAATAAATTTGCATGTTACTTGCCAACGGCTTAAATTTCAAATGTGCCGGTGACAATGAAGGGGCCACGTTACTTCGGAAAACAATTTAAAAATAACTTCTATTTTAGAAGTTTAATATTTAAGTAAAGTTTAAATTTGCCGAATCTCTTTGTGTAAAAATACTTTGTACAGTAAACAGTTACTGTTTTTTTATTTAAGGAACATTTTGATCATATTCTTTTTCCAATTGTTTGGCCTAGTAACTAAGACCTTTAAGCCATATCTTCATTAATGTAGTTTTTATCTTTATTTATATAGGCTCCAGGATACTGGTGCAATGGAGTTTTTGGCGACCAATGGTAGGCCCCGCTATTTTGTTAATGACTTACGAGAAAATTTTTGAAAATGGAATGCAATCTAAGCGATAATGATTAAATGATACGAAAATGGAATATTATGGTAATGATTACGATGAAATGATAAGTTAATGAGAATGATATCATAAAATATTGTCAAATAAATGAATTTACCCTACAAATGAATGAATGGAAATGAAGCTCTGAAAAATCTCACGTAAGTTATTAATCAATGTTGAATGATATATTCCATATATTGCACGATTTAACGATCCTTTTTGTTATAAAACTATACCAATTTCATGAAATAACAACACTACAACACAATATATGAAATAAAATGTACAGCATGCAACCAACCCCGCCATTACGCGCCATAAACTGTTTTGATCATAAATAATTGAATAAAAACAGATGCAACATTAAAGTGTATAATTATAGAATAAAAAACCCCATTCATGAAAAGTTGCTTTTAAAAAAAATACTTTGTTTATAGTTTCAGATTAGATAAGATTTGTTTTAGTTTAGATTTATCGTCATAACAGAATTAGAAAAAAGGTTTTGCATATTAGAAGACTACTATAAAGTGTGCTCAGGCGAGATAGTCCTATTATATCAGTACCCCAAGTCCATTTAGCCAGAGCTCCCAGGTTGAATGCAAATATCTGCTCCTCCTAACGTGAGGAGCAGATATTTGCATGATGAGTTCGTACTCATATTTCTTAACGAATCATGGATGTGTGTATTTATTATATTTATAAACATATTACAATCAAAACTTCTCTTCCTTGTCCTCTAATATCCATAAAATAAGTTCTAAGTGATGCTTATTAACATGGTAATGAAAGAAAACTTGTAAGTCAATACGTAGGCATAAAAAAAAATCAATCTATAAACGAATTTCAAAGGAGGACATGGTTTTAAATATTGCAGTACTTACCTTTAAAAAAGCGAGATTTAACTAATCAAAACAACATCGAACGGCGCTTAAAGAAATAAATAATAACTATAAAGCGCACGACAAAGTTAGTTAAGCGGCCAATCAATTTTTCACTATTAGCGGAGGCTGACAGCCGCAGAACAAATGTGACGTCACGTGTCAAATTAGTAACGGTCGCGTTCATCCATTTTACTTTTTTAAATTTCGAACGCTGCATGATTGGTGCCTGTTATTGAACGCGACTGTCCTGTCGGCTGGAAACGAGACTGGCCAGTGGGGGAAGGGCTTCTGACACATTTCTTTTGCAATTTGGGCAATGTTTACTGGCCAATTTAATTGAGCTTGAGGAATTCATATGCCATATTTATAAACTCTATCAAGCTTGATTGACTTGCGATGACAGTTCAGATTTGACGTTTTAGTTGAGAATTTTTAAAAGCTTTAAATTATTCCCAGGTAAACATTGAAGTACAGAATGGATCTTGTTATAATTTCGCTATAAGTCAACTCAATTCTTTATTTTGCGTTCCATATTTACATGTTCCATGTTGATCTTAAGAATATTATTGACACTATGGCCCGTTACGGGTTCAATAAACTATAAAATAAACCGGAGAAAGCTAGATTATAAAAGGTGAAAATTCTTAAAGTGATTAAGTTTGTATAATATAAAAGAGATATTATTAATAACTTGGCGTAGTGGTTCGAGTACTTTTGTTTAGTTTATAAAGTGACAAGGGTCTTTCCCCAGATTAAGAATAGATTGATTGATTTAAATTAGTTATATCGAGCTGCTCTATGCTTGTTAGTGCAACTGCTTACACCCACGAAACGACTTGGAGTCAGCGTAGTGGTAATATGACCCTAATACCTCATATATTTCTCCCACGCAGGAAGCTCTGTGCCCAATAGTGGGCGTATAGCTTGCCGTTCACGATTTTTTATTTTATTTTATAATTACTTAAAAGTTATAGTAAGAGCAAACTAATAACAGCTTTAAATTTAAAACACACAATTTTAAACGGATTTAATCGCTAAAAACCATTTACTTTTATCATTACTTGTAATAAGGTAAAAAGACACCTTGGAACATGGCGGACATTGTCGCCGGAGGCGCGCGCCGGTATCACGGACTGTCGGGTGGAGTAATTTATTGTGCTGCTGTTCTAACAGAAAGAAAATCTCGTAAAAACCACGCAACATCTGATCTTGGGAGGTAAATACGAGGCGTGTTTCCTTTTCCCGGAGTAATGTTTAAAAGCTAATTTTTGGTAGCTGTTTTTAGACTGTGAAAAACATCCGAACATCCAAACACACTTTAGACCTTTCTTAGTATGTTAATGTAATAAAAAAGAGAAAATTTTGATAGGGGTAGTAATATGACATTTCCCTTTTAACGTACTGGCCAATTAAAATTAAACCTGCAAGTGATATTTCGAACTATTTTGAAACTATAAAGCAACATTCTAAATATTACCCCAATCAAGATCCGATCCTAATTTAATGTACACTTTTCGAACATCAATTTTATGCCATTTGTTCGTAAATCTACTACAGCCTGAGAAGAACAGGTAAGAAATTCAGCAAGACTTGTCCCTCTTTCTGTTTACTTTTTTGTATGTTTGCTGTATTCTGTAAGTTGAAACGTTGACGTTGAACGTCAGAAAATTGAAGACCCATTTTAGTCAGTTAATGAAAAAGGTAGATTGCATATGTTTTTTTTCTTGAATTATTTGGCCTGGTAACTAAGACCTTTAAGCCATATCTTCATTAATGTAGTTTTAATCTTTATTTATGACTAGTGCAATGTAGCCTTTTGCCCCATGGAATTTTTGGCGACTATTTTGTTAATGACTTATGAGAAAAATTTTGAAAATGGAATGCTTAAAATGGAAAGTAAGAGATTATGATAAAATGATACGAAAATGAAATGTTATGATTATGATTACGATGAAATGATAAGTAAATGAGAATGAAATCATAATACGTTGCTTAATAAATTAACTTAGCCTTCAAATGAATGAATGGAAATGAAATACTGAAAAATCTCACGAAGTCACTATTCAACGCTGAATTATATATTCCATATATTGCACGATTCAACGATCCTTTTTGTCATAAAACTACACCAATTTCATGACATTAACCACACTACAACACAATATATGAAATAAAATACACAGCACCAAACCGCTCTATAACAAATAAGTTCTCGTCCTTAAAGACGGGTTCGAAACCAGTGAAAAAATCAGCACGATAAAGTGCTGTGTACATTGTATTTCTGCCCAATTTGATTTAACTATCAATCATTTACCATGACTCCTTCAACAGTTCTTAGATATTTGACAACAAACGCGCAGCAACATGAATAAAACAAAGCCGTGTCCAGACTGACTTACGAAACAGTCTCCATCTGAAGTTGTCCTAATAAGGAGCTTCTCAGTATCAGCTAGACACAATTGAAAATTCGGCGATCCGAGGGGACTCTCGAAGATCGGATTTGAATGGAAAGCAGCTTAAAATTAACATAATCCAGTATTTCTTACTTTAAGTTTTCGGTGCATTATTTGTAACTAGGATCTTGAATCCTTTAGTTGGTATTCGTGAATCTATTTTAGCTGTGAAGATTTATAAACGATATTATTGAGATTTGTATTTCACCATGAGGTCGCGGGTCAGGAAAATAAACTAACAAACGTTGATTACGTCTGTGTCTTATTAATGAGTGTAATTATAAGATTATGTGTGGTATTGCGGATTCTGGTTATTGGTTTCGGTTATTGAGCTGGATTTCTAAGTATACAGTCTAAAACTCGATTTGAGTGCAGTTCGTCACGTTCTATCAATATGATACCAAAAAGAACATCTAGCAGGTCACGTGACATTAAAAAAAGTGTATATAATTTTTGACCTTAAAATCGACTTCAAACCCAGGAGGTCTTTGGTTCCTTTAAAACTGTATAAGTTATTTATTAGTCCTTATTCTTTTCATCCCTTTTCTCTTATGTAATTAGAGAACGGATTATACATAAATTTAATTTTAGTTTGCCGTCAGAATTAGGCCAATTGTTTGAATAAGAACAATTAAGTAGTGGGTAGTTTAAGATCTCGTTTTTTAAGATCTATGAAGGAGGAATAGAAAGGAAATCCAAAATAGATATATATGAACTATAATTTGGCCATATATATATATACCTATATAACGCCTTAACGCTCAAGCACCAGTCAGACAATTATTATTGATGACCGAATCTATATAATATAAAAACACGTAAGTATATGCACATGACTTATCAAAGTCAGCCAAGGAATCATTAATAAAAGCTGGCATGATATTGTGAAGAAAGATTTTAATATAAAAATCTTAAGTTTTTTCGTCATATAATATGATAATAATAACATTTATTCCATCTAAGAGCTACGCGTGATGTCCAACCGACGCGGAATGTCACCGACAAACTATGACGACCATTAATACACAAAGAAATTTGGTTACTCATTTCATTTCGCACAATCAAGAAATACAATTCTTTGCCAGTATACGTTTTCCCTCCTTCCCTCAATCTTGGTCCTTCAAAAGAGGCGTGTGAAAGCATTTTGCTGGTTAGCAAGATCAAGATGGCTAGTACCTTTTTATTTGGACTCCACTTCTGCTTACCATCAGGTAGATAGAATCATTTGCTTGATCTTTCTATAAAAAAAATACGTCAGGGGCCACTGTGTTAGTAACAACAGAAAATATACAATAGTTTTAGTAACATTACATACGATACAAATAATATAATTAACATAACACGTAAATACATATTTGCATCTTTTCAAAGAAAAAATCATCAGACGATTATGATCTATAACCCAAATAAATTCATTAACGTTTCCCTTTGCAACATAACCAGCTTTTCGTATATCTCATTACATGGACAATGGAACTAAGCCTGCTCTGAGGAGGGCTTGTCCCTTTCGCTCGCCTCACTGAACACATAGAGGGTCCCTGATGGCCTCTTTTTATTTTTTAAGTGATAAATTTTGTTGTGCCCAGTTAAATCGTTGGTGGCGGAATCGTTTTTTTTTAATAAGAGTACCAAACAGAAACTCGCTTTGTCTTATGGAATCCGGTTATCTATATATATAGATATAGATATTTGAAACACTAATAGTACTGAGGCTTAAATAATCATAGTACGGTCTATGGTGTCGTTATGGTGTTTGGTGTGATTTTCAACCTATTGCTAGTTGAACTCAGGTTTATCTATGGCTCTGAGGATAATACTAATCTCAGGAGCATAAATAACTCACGAAAAAGTCAGCTTAGATAATATTTTGTGGTCTAAACTAAACTAAACAGTTTATTGTTACTGTTTTCTGTTGTGTCTTTTTTTGTGTATACATAAATTGCTAAATAAAATAAATAATTGACCAAGATTGCATATTTAAGAAATTAAATTAAATAGCTCAAACTATGTGTGATAGGCTCCTATTGAGCGAACTGCTGACTAAGCGCCAAAATACCTTGTTAAATGGGGTTTGAAAGAATTATTTGAGTATTAATAATACTATCAAAAAAATTACAAAGAGAAGAGTCCCTCGCCTTATATCATTATATAGCCTCGTCCAAAAATTGAACCAATTTCAAAGAAAAATAAAATAATACGAACACCTGTCATAAGCAGGGCGGAAAAGAGAATCCTGTGAGTTTTCTTTTAACTATCAACCATTTTCCTCAACTAAAAGGTTCAGTTATCAATTCTCTATATCGAGAGATGAGTTCCCATAATGATGGCAATACGGAGCCCCTACGCTCGCTGCGTCTTAGATGCTGAACTCTAAGGTACAAACGGAAGCGATCTATTTAAAGTAATAGAAAAAAAAATACCCTCACGTGAGATGTTACTTAAAACGCTAAAATCAAAAATATGGAATTTTTTATTGTACCGCTCACAACTTAAAAGGCAATCTGCAAATCGATGATAAATGCCAAAAATCGGTCGTGAGCTGTTATTGATGATAAAACTTATTATTTCTCTCTCTCTCTCTCTCTCTCTCTCTCTCTCTCTCTCTCTCTCTCTCTCTCTCTCTTATGACAAATGGTACACAAAAACCACGGGTAACAGTATTTTAAGTAAAATGGACAAACAAAATATAAGAGAAATTAGTCTCTCTCCAACTTATTACGATTTCATTGAAAGATTCTAAATTTGTGTCAGAAAATCCACGTGTTTATAATTTAGACACATAATTTATATATGTCAATTAGTACACAAACATTTATTTCATGGAATAGGTGGGTAGGGGATGAGAAGGCAACTGCATTCTTGCGAAGAGGAAGGGAGAGACTCGCGTTTAATTTTGAGTTTATTAGTGGGATTGGGTGTTTTTATAACCCTACCATTTATACTCTTTTCTTTAGACAACAGACATGAGTCTGTGACACGTCATACTTGTCTACAATCAGATAGTTGATTTAGATGTAAAGCCTTTATTATTGGCTTGGCTGGCACATACGTACACCACCTAGACCGTTCAATCAGCCAGTGATTTGCTTCTATTGTTGAAGCCCTAGAAGCTATGGGAATAGCCGTCTATCAGGGAACACTTTAAAGTCTTATCCTTTTCCCATGCTTCACTATAATAAAACTTAAAATTGGAATTTCCCTTCATCACTCAATTTTAAACCATTGCTGTAACGCTTCGTTCTCTTGTCTTAAACCAAGATTAAGTCTTAAGACGGTCATTTGGCCGTAATAATCGGCCAGTGTGGACCTGAAAGAAACAAGCGGGTCGCACGCCTCTCCATTATCCGTGCTCACATGTAATTGGAAAGGCCGGCTCAAAAGGACCCACTATTGTATACGAACGGGGCTATTTCGACCCGATTCATGTAATCTACGACTGTTAATGACGATAATTTTCGATTGCGGTTTAATATTGTAGTGTTTTGGGTATTCTATTGTTATTCATCAGTTCAATTTTGTAAATAATCTGATTTGATTATATTGTCTAAAGTATTTTTTAAAGCTTAAGTAATTTTTGTTGTCTTATTAATTTTCTTAGGCTTCTCTTTCGCTTCTGGCTCGCTTTCTCATTGCCAAAACTGTACTGCTCAGGCGGTACGGTCTGAAATAGTAAGACTGTTTAGGTTAAAAGGTCAAATAAATTACATACTCTATCATTAAAATTAGGAATCTGTTAATGTAATGGAGTTGGTGATTAAAGCTAAATTAGCTACAGATTTTTCTATTTCAGATTCTTGAAGTGCTACGTACGTTGTGGCGAAAGAAATATCGCTGCTCTATGATAGGATAGAAGATATCATGATTAGTGACAGATAACATAATTATTGTCTTCCCAGTAAATACTTCTTCATTAGAATTATAAAACCCCAAAAGTGGCACATTGAACACATTGTCATGTCTAGACATTATAGTATTCCTTCCAATAATCCGTCTTCAAAGTTTCAAATGCCACTGTATGGTAAAGCTAGTCATATTTGCTTTTAAATCCGTAAGATATTGCTTTGCCACCTCTTACTAGTATTCAATGTGGTTGCTACAGTTGGCAAGACTGCTTAAACCAATTCCATTACGCACTCAATCTAAGTTGCACTAAGTTGCAGGATCATTCCGAAGAGTTATGTACAAGGAACATCATGTTCAATGTTACAATTATCAGAAGATTTGATTATTAACCCGACGTAACAAGGTCGTTTGAATGCTGTGAGGTTGTTGGATGTTAGTTGAAAGTGTTCTACATCTCGCTGAGGTCGGTTGGATTCGATTAAACTCAGTAGTTTCATTTGTTTGATTCAACTAAGGGTCGATTTGTGTGTATTGTTCATAATAATAGGATAGTTTGGGGTTTTAATTTTAATATAATAAATTTTTACGTATTGTTATAAGAGTGGTAAAAAACATGCCCACCTTGATAATAAGTTATTATTGTATCATCCAGTAAAGAATATCTTTTGTTGAAATTTGTTGATTCTAGCTTAGCATTCATGATGAAACTTAGTTATAATATCTGTGGATTTTGTCACCTTATAGATTAAAATTATTCGGGGTCATTTTTGATCCATTGCTCTTAATGAGCTAAATATTATTTACCAAACAGAACGTTTGTACTATAGTTTAACTTTTCAAGGGATAAAATACCAAATGTAACATTTACTTCTGATACCTCGGATTCAAATACGAAATAGGCTAGAAGATAAGTTTTGTGACCTTAAACAACATATATTTTTTTAATATAGCTATTTGATAGTTGCGAAATGTTTTCGACTGCTTAGTGTTGTTCGTATCATTTACAATATTAAAAAAAAAAAATAGAAAATCAATTTAATAAAAAACTAAAACACAGTTAAGCTCAAACTAAACCAATACCCGGGTGGGTTACATAATACAGGATTATCTGCAACAATCCGGACTTGCAATATGATTTGATAGGGGTTAGAATCCACCGTGTGAAAAAGCGCCTGTGGCATACGGAGGGTTAAATGTTTAATAACTGATGTGATGACCGTAGCTTTGTCATTGCTGCATTGATTTTAGATGAAATAAACGACTCAATTAAAAAAAATCAAAGTGGTGAACATTATAATTGTATCATCTTAATGGATATTTGTAAACCTAATATAGTTTTGTTTAATGTTGTTAAGCAGAGAATAGGTTTCCATTTTTGTGATTCCACAAAAGGGTTGTCACCGACCAGGGAGATGTCAGCGCCTTTTCTAGCGAGTTCATCTGCTTCATCGTTTCCAGTAATATCGGAATGCCCCTGTACCCATCTAAGTAAAACTTTATTGGAGTTTGCCAGGGCGTTGAGATTATTTGCAGTCCTGGACTAGTTTGGACTTAGACTCCAAAGATACCAGTATCAGCAGAGTACCTTGACTGTCTGAGTGTAATGGAGTGTAATGTTTACTGTACACTTATCCGTAAGTTGTACATTATTTCGTATACCTACCTACATTAAACAATCGAACAATTATTGGTAAACCAAATAAATAAATATATTATTCTAATTCTACTGGGAGACATTGCTTTACAGATATAGTAATTTATTTTTACGTTTAATTATTTACACATAAATGATTGTAATAACTATCACAATTGTTCTTATATATAACTTAATTGCTAAATCTCTGTAATATTTTTGTTTCAACACGTTAAAAGTCAGTTGAATGAAACAGCGCTGCTTCATTCGATTTCCCAAATTATAATTGGCGTTATTCCGCTCGCTTTTTGAATAGCACGTTGCGTGGAACGAATAAATAACATGCTATTTAACATTTTTAACACGTAACGTTGCACCGGTTACCGACTTATGATTGAGTTGTTAATTTCGCACAGTGAATTGTTTTAATCTATTTTTGTGTGCGATTGGAATTTAAGTGACGAAAAAATATGCTAGCTTTAATTTACGAGAGGCCGGTGTTAATATGTATGAAGGAGTACGACATAAAGTGTTAAAAACGATCAAATACAGCCGTTATGTAAGTATTCATAGAATCTGTTTTTAGTTTAGATGTTGTTTTTAGAGACTGTCTCCAAAAATCACAATGTATTCAGGGAAACGCTCTCCTATTTCACGTTTGATAGATTCTTCGATCAGATAGATATATTTTCAACTAATGTCCTATAGGAAATTAATAATTCATAGGATGAAAAAAATAATACCAAGCAAAACTACCCATATTAATATATAAAAAATGTTTATTATTATACATTTTATTTAAGAAAATTGTGAAAAAGAACACACACACAAACACTACAAATATTTTTAATATTTATACCGGTTAAAATTTTTTGACATACGAAACAAGAATTTTTCATTAATATTCGTATCACTGAACAAATTCTTGGATATTTCATCTTCACAATATTAGGCTTTTGCAGTCCATTGCTGGACGTAGTCTGCGCAAGGACGGAAACGGAAGCACAGCCTCACATTACGTTTTTCAAGATATGGGCACTATTTTAAAAGCTTTAAATTCTACCCCTTATTGGTTCTGCATCAGATAAGACTGGTCACACAGCCCCTTTATCTTACGATATATCTTAATGATGTCCACATTCTAACATCAACTTCTACACAGCTCACTGAGCGACATGAAGTCGATCGGCCAGTTTCACTACCGTGTTCCACGTACCGACTCCGTAGGTCATAACGGGTTGGTCGTATAGATAAAAATAAATCCATAATCTCTCACGATCCGGGTAAATACTATTATTACCGTTTCAAGACTAGATTTTTTTAGAATCTTGATGGTTACTTGAGTAAATGTCTCTCAAATATTTATAGGAAGATATGAGTCAATTTAACGAAAGATTTTTGGTTTGTAGCCGAAAAAGGATGTCTCCAGTTAAGTATAATCATTATTGCTAAATATAACCTAAGCGATACCGATAGGAACAGTGTCAACTAGTTACCGACCGCAAACATCGCTCCACAACGCGCCGCGCCGCGACGCAATCAGCCCGCTTTGTTTGAATTGCTATATATGCGATGATGCACCCTGTCATTGATATACGGAACGGTATTTTGAAATTGTAACTTTGTATTATTAATGCATTTTCATTTATGAAGTCTTCGTATATCAATAGGATGATGACCATATGTGAACATATAGGTTATACCAGTATATTTCTAAAATATTGTTCACTGTAAAATCAAACTTGATAAGAAACATATATCATTACTTTAATTTATATATATATTTAACAGTAATCAGCAGTGGATGTAAACAATGAGATGCCATGTCTTTTTTCTGAGGTGAAATACGGACCTACCCGCAACTGTAAGTGGCGGATGTGTGTGACCAACTTTGTTTTGCCTTAAGATTGCTACAATCACATACTTACACACACCTACACTCACACACACACATACATACACGCCATACTTACTGTAATAAATATATACAAATAGGCATACTTATATATATAATTTTTCTGTAACTTGTTAATATTATACTTACTATTTAATATCTATGGAAGAGCAAAGTCTCATACATAAATTGGAACACAATATATAGAATTAAAAAAATTTCATTTAATTATTACAAAAAACATTGTTGCTCTTGTACATTTACACACTGCTAGTAATTTGGCTTTAAGAGTAATCGTTGAAAATAGACAACTGACATGCAATGAATCCAGCGATTTCCACAAGTGACTGGATTTAAGACAAACAGATAACTATGCAGACGGCCGGTCTGTCGATCTATTTAATTAATGACCATCGTTGGGCGAGGTGCTACAGCCACCGGACCGGACCGGAACTAACAACCGAATTGTAACAGTAGGATGCAACCTTACGCGATATAGTTAACATCGCATTAGGAAAAATATTAACGGCCTAATTATTTGTTCCGGAAATTAATATCACGGTCTTCATTAAAACCTTAACAGGTTTTAAAGAAGACCGTGATATTAACGCTAATTTTTATTACAACGACCAAACTCACGGGAGATGATATATTGGGTTACAAAATAGGAAATATTACATTAAGCAAGACTGTTTAAGCTTGAATTCCTTTGCCTTCATTATAAGAAAAGTTGGGGATAATAAAATTTGTCATTTCATGTTAACAAGAAGTTTCTATGCTCTTTATAAGTAGGTATAGATGCCCCTAAGCGGTGGATCATGATCGCTTGATGAATACGACATATCCCAGAGGTCATCACGTATGCTAATGGGGCCATGAACGGCTCATTTCGCGTATTAACTAATCCAGAGATTGAATTTGGGAGTACATGTATAATAGCTATGTGTTTAAGGGAACTCCATGTCTTTAGGCTAAGGCTCTCTCTTGTAGCAGATTTATTTTCGCATTTCGCAAGTCAATTTTATTGGGCCACCAAAATACACTTCATTTAAATTGGTAATCTGCGAATAAGTAGAACCACAACTTTACTTGATTTCATTTACAAAATATGAAACATCCAATGAAGATCTTCTTTAGTCTCCAGAACACAATATCAGGCCAATTGTCAAAAAGGTGTCTACTATTGGCAGAAAATGAAATAAAAATAAATACGTCATTATGTGTTATATCCGAATTTCATATTCTATACCTGAAGAAAAAAATCACAAGATATTATCAGTATGGCCAAGACCCTTTTGTCTTCCCATTTATAAAGAAGAATTTAAAATGTTTTAACGAATTTTAACTAACACGTACGGCGAATAAAACGCCAATTAGTTAAATGTATTAATTTTTTATTATTAAAATATATATAATCGAATTTTGTCCTTTCTTCGTTTTGTCTTCTTTTTTTACAGGTATTCTAATTGTTTACAATGTTTGTGGTTATCTGTGCTATGGTTTCCTCTGATTGGTCGAAGATGAAAAGGATTGTTTTTAAGTGTTTCCGCTTCAACGCGCGCGAACTCGCGTCGTATGTTTTTCATCATAAAACAATATTAATACTATTTTTATGGAGAATCATCTGTGAAGATTTCTATTTCAATTGTGTGATTATAACTGTGAAGTTTATCTATAATAATATATTTATAATATTAGTGCAATTAGTTTCCTTCGATGTGCCTAAAGTCCTGGAGAGCTGCTGGCGTTGTGCCCAAGTAAGTACCCGTCTTTACACATAAAGAAATTGACTAAATTCGATAAACATTGAATAACAGGTCATGGGGTAAAAACAACCTCACCGTTGGTCTCATCAAGCACCTTGGAATATCGTCAATATAGTTTTTGAAAGTGAAATTCGTATTTTCATTTAAGGGTCCATCAAAAATATCTGTGATTTTATTTAATTATTTTCTACTTTGATTATAAACTATAATTTACATTTAATTTTTTTATGTCACTTATAAAACCATTGCAAAAAGGGCTATTTGTCTTCTTTTGCAATTTAAACAAATATAAATGAGATAGGCAGGTTCATTGTAAAAACTGCCAATTGAAGTACTAAGATCTCAGATATCCATCGATCGACGTCAGTCGGTTGCATCTAATCCTTGTATGCTTGACCTGACTAATTGATCGCACGACGGTTTTCCCAATCAGTTGTTAATCGGTAAATTAACCACTTCATTTATGTTAAAATAGATTTTCTCTTGATAGCAAGTTGGCTAGTAACTTAAGAAAATATTTATTTGCTATTTGAGAAGGCATCTTTAATAAATCTAGCTTACTCAGTCACTAATAGACAATGACTATGAAATATAAACTTACAATGTCTGCTTATATAATTATATAAAACGACATATTATTAAGTAATAGTTGCTTAGTTTTCCGCCATAACGTTCATCGTTATAAGTCATTTGTAACCCATTGTTGCTAGTTTTCACAGTTAGCTGTTCCAAATTTGAATTTTGAAAATCGAAATTAGAACACACTATTAAATCTTTCCTGTATGATTAGCTAACAACCTTTTATTTACTGTATTATCTCTTTCTGAACATCTTTAAATTTTAGCATATATATTTTAAAATTTCACAAAAGTATGAGTATAATTAATAAAAAGTAAAAATTAAATCAAGTATGCCTAGATTCATGACTATATTTTACGTGCTAGAGGGAAATAGATGCATGCAGAAGTGTGTAGTTAGACAGAGCCAGATATATTTGGTACAGTTAGTGGCTATAGTACGAGCGATTGCACCGGCTGGAGGTACGGTTGACAATAAAACGATATACTATTAACAGTAGCACAACAATTTAGTTGTAGAGTCAGCAGAGTAGCACAATATTAGAGTGGATGTTTATGTAAGACTAACTCATCCCCAATCTTCTGAGCGCCTAAAAATATAGCAAATAAACGTGCGTGGTTGTCTTTTGCATAAAAAGGTGGAATTCTAAATAATATAGATGTTAGAAACTCTTTGGAGTGTTGTTATTTTGATATTTTTATGAAAATAAAATAAGTATTGTCAGAATTGACAAAATTTTAGTTGTCTGAAAAATATATTGATTTTGAGCAAATGCAGTTTTCTTAATTATTTACAAAATTTGTCTATTTTTAATCATTTGCGCGAATTTTAATTCTAAAGCCAAATATATTTTTTTGGCGGAGTGTCTGTGTTTTCATACATGTATATGGTATAATAACTTTTACATGGTGAGAAAACATTGAGATTTTTTATTGTAATCCACGTCATTGAAGTAGCACCATGAAATACAAGAAGTTATATACTTACAATATTAATCAATGTCGTCAATTAAACCAGACACGTGAATAAATGTTTGTAAGCATCATCCTCAGAAAGTAATTCACAATCAGTTCCACCTGTGCTGTTATACAATCCAATTTTTTTTAATTGTCATGAGACACGGGACCGTATATAACGCCTGAAAATATGATTTTTTTGGAAGTAGATATTTTGAGCACCATTTCTATTGTATCTACGCTATTGTTTGACTGTCATACTTTGAAGTGAACATATTGATAAAACTGTATATTTTACTAAATGGTAGCTACCTGAGTGACTATTGCTGTAGCAATTTATTTAAATAATATGAAAAACGAATTTTTTTTACAACACGACAACGATGTTGATATTTCAATATAGGCCTTCAAAAAGCTTATTAGTAGCAATCGCAACAAAACTTTTTATTTTGTAAATAGAAGCGAAATGTTAAAACACAATTTAAAAAAGGGTCAATACAGAGAGTAAATTTAATAATTTATTTTTATTCCGTACACATGGAACATTGCTTTAAAATTTAATTATTGAGTACAAATTATTGTTGAAAGCTTTCTGTGCGGACACTCCCACCTCACACGTGTGTCCCAAACGAGCTGGCTGTAATGAATAGCCGTCGCCCGCCACCATATTTCAGCGAATTAACAAATGACCTGCTGTCAGTGCACGCGCGGCGCGCGATTTTTCTGCGCACCGTACCGTCTGATGTACGTGCGGTAGCTGCGCCCGGGCAATTAATGGTGGGTTTACAAGGCCTCTCTTATATGTTGCACTAGTGTCAGACAGACATCTAGAGCCCCACGATCTTCGCTGTTTGCTTCGGAACCGTATAGCTGAAGTAATGAATCTACTGGATAATAATAATTAGTATTTGTCACATTGGATGCATTGGATAACGGAGAAACATAGGACTTAGTAGTATATAATGTACTAAAAATACAAACATCGAATGATGTTGATATTCAAAAAGACGTAAATAGTTTAAATATAATTATACTAAGTCCCGAAATGATTCCGAAGTTAATAACTCGCCACCCTCGGCTAAGATATTCTAAAGGCTGAGCCTCAAAACTGACTTCCTACGTCTAAATAGACCTACCTGATGTTCTGACGACGCCAAGTGAAAACACATGGACCTGCAGGCTTGCAACGGGTTATAAGGTGCACCATAGGCAGCTCGTCTTTACATGATACTTTTAATTGCATTCGCACGCAGTGTGAAATAAATATCACAAACGCAATACTTGAATGGAACCTTCAAGACGAATTTCGCATAGCACGAGTTTCCAAGCAACGATACACCGTCGGACTGCCCGCCACAGTGGGCGTTAAAGTCGCACGTCACGTGGCCAGTGCATGCAATAAAATCGTCGTAAAATATACAACAATAAACATATATGTTTATTCCAATAGTTACAAATCGGTTATACAAATCAATCGGTCGCAACATACATATCTTCTACTTTCACGTGGGTAGTCACAAATATTGCTTCTTAATTGTAAGATCATTGTGAATATCTATGATTCGTGAATAATCTTTTGTATTCATCATGCCATTTTCATCACGAACCTATAATAACCAGGTAGTATTATGGTCCAAACTCCTTATGTCTTTCTCCAAGCTAGAAATACTTGTGGTCAGCAATGGGTCGTATTTAAGCTGTACTTAATGATGATTTATGATCTGTTCCTACCGGGATATAAGCCCAGGAACTCCACATAAGACAAGTTTTGGGCAGTTTACCCACTCAACCAGAAGGCGGGACTAAATGTACATTCTATTAATTTTCAGTAGACTCGAGCCCTTCTGTGGGGACGTATATGAGTTGTTGATGAAGAGGTAACTGCTTATTATTATCTTATTATCAATCTTATTATCAAAGGCACATAAGTATGAAACACAAGTTTCATACTTATGTGCCTTTTATTTCTCTTGGACATAAGGATCTCTTTTTATCATTACTTTGCTTATATAACTTCGATTGAATCATCTTTCTGTGTCCTTACATTTATAAGCTTTAAGTTCTTGTGATAATGGCAATTTTTAGGGACTATAGCAGGTAATTAATACCTTGCGGCATCCAAGTCAAAAATCTATTATGATGCCCCTGTTTTCTGGGTGGGGGTGTTTGAGCATAACTCATCTGCATAGTGCTAACAGGGGATTTTGTGCGCATTGAGGAAATGTAGTAAAGAATTTTACCATGCACTTTGATTTAACATTGTCTCAGAAAAATACTTATTCTTGAATAATTTTACGTACTCACAAGCTTTTGAAATTCAATAATCCTATAAATCGTAAGCTACCGAGGTTTTGGGAGCTACTTGTCTTGTTAAAATATTTTTTTAATTATGTACAACTAGAAACACTTGAGAAAATCTAAGGAAGTTGGATAAGGAAAGCGAATAATCGTAATATTCAAATTTATATTAGAGAGGTAATATTTTCATTCAGAAGTTACAGTGTAGAAAGATAGACATCGGTAATGCGCGCCCAAAATGCAGTTAATTGTTTCTGATTGTAACACTGCCGATTTGAATACAGTTAGGTTTCGTCATGCATATAAACTAGGGCAATTTTCTTGGCTCATTGTTATTTATACGAGAATTGGCTGGGGTCGGGTAATTAGTTGTTGGGTTATGATGATTTGTTTGTTAAATATGTGAGTATTGTATAACATTATTGATAGGTATTATTGACAGATCAAGGGGAGGTTCGAATATTTTTATCGACATCCGTCTGTTAGTTTTACTACTCCTGTCTACTTAGAATAGAATATATTTTTATTGTACATCAGGCAATTCGAAAAGAGAGATAAATTGGGAACATTTAACTAATTTACTAGAAAGAGCGACTTTATCGTTAAACGCGATCTCTTCCAGGTAACCTCAGGATGGACAGGATTAAAAACAAAGCTAATTTAATATGCTTAATTTGGGCTAGATAATAGCTGTGAGTGTGAGAAATGTTATTGTACATTATATAATTATTTCGGTTGTGAAATAAAAGCAACTTGTGATTTAGTTAAAATGTGTTATCGCGAGCGTCTCCGTGCTTCGGAAGCACGTTATGCTGTAGACCCCAGTTGTTACCGGGATAAGAAGTGTGCCAGTGGGCCAGCGTGGTTGTCATACGGCGTAAAACTTGTAATGTGTCTCTCAAAAGTAGGAAAGCCTATCCCCGGCGGTGGCACGCATACAGGCTGATGTTAATTTATTTAGAATTGGTAGGTCATATTTTTAATTCTCGATCTAAAGTAGTCTTGTTTAGCTCTTCAGTCGCATTAAAGGAATGAAAATATAAATTTTGCGAGAAAATAATCGAAATGAATTCTTTCTGAGAAAAATAAAAATAATTGTGACGACTACTTTGGCTTGTGTTCCTGTTCTGTAGTTAAGATTTATTAAAAGAAGTTATTCGACCCGACAAAGCCAATTTGCAACAAATCACTAACACAATACTTTGAGTAATGAACAATAATTTGACAGTTGGAATATTCAACCCCTTTTGTCGTTTGGACGGATTAGCTCCTAAGGGGTTGGTTGTGACGTGCGCAACACGCGACTCTATAATTGGCTATTTTGTACTGTAGCTGCGACATCTCAATTTATGCTATTTGAAAAAAAAAGTAACTATTTCATTGTGTTCATAATATTAAGTTAAGGTATATTATTTTTACCAGACTGTGTTAAGCCGATAATCTTTTTACGTGATAAATAAATATGTAAAACAGGATTTTATAAAAGTGTCTTTATAAATATGTTGTTATAATATATATTAATATCTATTATTATTTCTATATATGCCGCTAGACTTCATGAGGCCCGTAATAAGTACCACAGAGTAAATCATTGTTAGAATTCTGATTTGAAAATGTGACTGTAAAGTAAAATGGCCGATCTAAGATCAACTCTTCGGCTTTATCCATGTTTGCTTGAAGCCTTAAGAAGTCTCTAGAATCTGAAAGTAGAAAAAGTAAGATAACATGGAAAGGTTTGTGTATATTACTCACAAAATATATCCTTCTAAGTTATATATATATATATGTTGATTATCATTACGATAAACTATTACGAGAATGATAGGCGCAAACTATAATGCAATCCTAATGAAACATTCCTTCTTTTTACGAGGAGGAATCCGGGACTCACGCATTGCTTGATCGAAGTGGCACTGGGAATACTCACTAAACATATCACCAAGAGGCAATCCACCAGGTCCTAAACATTTATAGAGATATCCTCGAAATAACCGTCAGTATTAAATTAGCTAACCTGTATTAGGCCCTCTCCTGATGGTTCCAAACTCATCAATTTCCATGAATACTTTTTGCTTGACCTTGCTCAAATAAACTTTACTGTTATTATTACTTTTCAGTATTGCTTTAAGACCAGAATTCGCTTTGTCAAAGATTTTATTTACTCCAGTCTGAAAATTAAGTAAATGATTTTGAGAGTCAATTAAAACATTCGATTAGTTCGATGCAGTGTTTCCATCGACACCCTCTAGCTTTTACTATTTGCCTGCTTCTCCTCAACCATTTTTGTGTCTGATCTGGTTTGATGGAAATTTTCCGTCTTAACCGTCTTGCTCTCTGCGATCTGGTTGCATCACCTCAAGTCTATTTTATGTATGTTCTATGGATACTTTGCAAATTAAATGATGTTATAAATGTCGCTCATAAAAAATAATGTTTGAGTGTTCGGTGCCCTAGTCTACTTTGCCAGATGCGCCGAGTTTGATTTTAGTTAGGGGCAGATATTTATATTTTTTTTATATTTATGTAAATATTACTATCTTCATTTTTCCGTTGTCTAATATCCATAGCACAAGCTCTATAAGGGCTAGATCATTATAATCATTATTATAATTTAATTTATGCTTAATGTACTTTAAAAACTAACAAACTTTTACGTAGTAGTAAATACAAGGTAGGAGGCTGTGGAGATTTTTCTTGCTACTTTTTATCTCTTACAGTTAATCCTAACCAAGGTCAGAGATACGCCACCGAAATCCTCAGCTGTCTTTTCTATTTTATCGACAGATAGAGACAGACGTACCCTTGTTTGATCACCCTGTAAACTCTATTAGTACTGATAGATAAATAAAACATTCTGGGCAACAAAATATTACAAAACTGATTTAAGCAGTCACCCTCGATTAGAACGAGGAACGTAAAGGGCTTCGTATATCTCAAAGATACCATATGCAACCTTGAGTTAATACTCATACTCACTATTTTAAGAAAATCAGTCCAGTCCACGTAAGTTTTGATTTTAAACTTGGGTATAGACAAGTTCAAAACTGTCCTCCTCATGGAGGTCTTGAGTTTCTTCATCAGGTTCGGATCTTTGTAGATACTATTTATAAAGTAGGGGAGCCCTCTTAAACTTAATGGTAACACAAAAGTTATTGTGGTTTCCATAAAAGTCTTTGAAAATACCTAAAAGATGTCATTTTGTTAGTATTAAGGGTTAAATTAAAAATAATTACAAATATTTTAAAAAGATGGAAGAATTATCAGACAAAATAAAGTTTTTTAACGTTCGGTTTATCTATTATGATCCTGATTGGAAAAATCGTTGTTTAATGAAACGAATGTTTAAAATTGAATTAAAGTATTCTAAAAAAAATTCAGAATGGTTAAACCTTATCAAAACTCTCGAGTAGTATTATCACCCGTTTGATTTGATGTTTATAATTTTGACCTGACATTTGGTCTATTATACAGCCTTCATCGTCATAAGAAGACAGTAGATAATAATCTTGGTTTTGAAAACTCTAACCAATTACTGTTAATCGGAATACTCAAAAGTTTCAATGTGAATAAGATGTATTCATTGAGTCATCGAAAGTGAGTGAGTCAAATTAGACAGTGATTTTATTTGTATGCTTCCTACCTTAACATCTAAATTGGGATCGTCTACAAAGAGCACTTCATCCATTGTAACCATCATTGGCACATTAAACAGCGTTCCATTTAGATTTCGGAACTTTTTCTCTGTTGTGAACTGAGCGTAGAACGGCACCTCCCATGTACCCTTTAATGCAAAATTTTCTAAATCAATAAACTGCAAATCATTTTCAAATTAATTGAAAACAATGAAAATCTATGTTCAATTTATGTTTGTAATAATATATGCCGTTTTATAAAAAGCATCATCGTCCATCCAAAAAGAATTTTTACTACTTTCTCATTCTTCAGTCATCGATTTAAAAGGAGCTGCATGACTTTTGTCATAGTATATGTAATCTGTCAGTAAATAAAAAACGAATACGGACATTTAATGTTTCACTGAACTTCCTTTCAGTATTTCAATTTAAATTTGTCTTTACCTTAAATTGTGCAGCGTTGAGTATAACCATACTTGTATCCTTATCGATATCTTCTGGGTCTATTATATTTGTGACCCTCTTAAGCATATCCCTTTCAATCTAAAATTGTACGTGTATGTTAATAAAAGTACAAATTTCTCTATTTCATGCAGAAAGTCAGTCGAGTACGTATTTATAATAATTATTATATAGACAAAACCATCAATTAATTAATTTTTAAAAGTTATAAGTTAAAAAATATATCAGCCCCAGGACTGCCGTCAGGAATGGTGCCTAAAAGGCTAGCAGCATTGCCACGTTGGATGGCAAGGATGATCCGTTGACCAATATAGCTGACAGCCTTTCGGTCACCAGACACCTCGCAGTTATTATTATCTTTATTTCCAAAATAGGTAACAATAAATTGAACTTTTAAGCATGATATTGCTTGTGGCTGGAAGCACCGCTCTTCCTTAGATAATAATTCAGCTGAGAATCGGATATCCTTAAAGTACGCAACCTTGATAAGTCTGCACTGCACGTTTTAGTTATTGTAAATTTGGAAACATCATCAGAGAACGAGATAACCTGATTATTGATGACGACCACACTGCTTTCTAGTGCCTAATTTAATAACTTATATTGATAGTAAATTCTTTTATTAAATTGCGTCAAACATCAGTCACAAGTAGACGCTTCAAAGAACGCCCGCGTTGCTTTGACTGTGCAGGAATTGTGCACGTGCTTTGCCGGATGCTTTTCGTTTTTATCTCTTTCCTTCTCTACAACCTTCATCATCTACACTAAGATAGAAGTAATGCTCATAGCATTACTTCTGTACTGTAAAGAAGACTAGTGCTTAGCAGCGATACGTATGTTAACTCTTTATGATGATTATATTTATTGTTAATGTTAACCTAAATATTTGTATGTATCTTACCCAAGTATTTATAAAATTTGCTGCTGCTGTTGGGTATTCAAAGCCAACCTTTTCCACTCGAAGACCGTACTTAGAAGTTGAGTTTTCTATAAATTGATTATTTATATCAAGACTTTCATTTACGTAAATTTTATTCGCTATCATAAGGTCTGACCTTTTAAGACTTTGTAAATATGTGTGGTATTTAGTGTAGCAATCTTCTAGCTGAAATATTATAAATTATAGTATCAATTATAATTTCTACTTCAGTGGAGAATTTTTTGTGAAGTTAGCATTGAGACCAATGAGCAATCATACTACATACATCAATCCATCCAATACCTTATAAAATGTTCCATGCAGAAAATGAAAAATTAATTTAATTATATTTGATTTGTAGCGTACGGCGAAAACTCTAAGCTACTCACGGAGATATCTAGTTCAAAGATAAAAGCAATAAGTTTGATATTTACTCGTGCTATATTCGTTTTGATAGATTACCTGTCTTCCTCTAGAAAAGCCAAGAGCGATCATCAGTTCGATCTTTGCCCTGCCATCTGCAACAGCAGCTAGTTTACACAGCGGGAACCTTAGTATAAAAGCTGATACTACTGTGTTAACTGGGCTCACTTTTAGTACATCCTACAAACCAAATAGGATAGATATCAGTCTAAATTATTATAAAATCAGGAATAATAGTACTGAAGTTATTCTAAAAGTCAGAATGAATATATTAAACTTTGTGTATTGTTATATCATTTTTACCTTGCTAATTCAAGTAATTAATTTAGACTTCTAATGCAAATAATTAATTTAGACCAATTACTTAAAATGAAATAAATATTTGAAGCATTTTGAATCATTCCAATGGCTCTATACTATACGGCAAAATACAATATGACCAAACTTTATCAAATTCGTGTCAATGCAAGCAATGTATTAATCTCTGTTGTTACATAAAGTTCCGTAATAACCTTTAAAATGTTTGTCTAAGGTGTAAATTGAAATCCAATTACCCTAAGGATATGGTGTAAGACATCAGGGCAAATATAACTTGTGACTTACCCACCTTCACTTTGCAAACTAGCTAATGCGATAGTTTGGTTCAGATCATCCTTATCTTAACTTATAGAGTGAACTAGTTTCGGTTTCTACTAGAACACTAGTAAGATATGCTATTTAAATTAGTTTAGTTGAATCACACTTAAAAGATTATTATAATAACTCTAATGTGAACCCTAAGTGCCTTTCTGAAGGCGGAGCTTGAAACCTTAAAATTCTATTCATTAAAATTGTGAATATTGTTTGTACATTAAAAAATAAAATATTATATTGAATAATGCAACGATTATGTTGGTTACTTTATTACATTGAACAATAAAGTAATACACAATGTTTTATCTATGACATTAATATTAAATATCTCTTTAATTTCGAAATCATATTAAATCAACTTAGAATCTGTCTAATACACAGATCCGTGAGTTTTTATTTATATTTATTATTCTAAATATTCGGCCCACAATAAATTATAAAGAGGTTTGTATTAAATTTAATTCCTTGAGTGAAAATTATGTTTTAATGTTTTGTTAAATACAAAAGCAAATGTAAATAATATGCTTAGAACAGTAAAATCTCTTTAACTTAAAAGCATTTTCTTAGTTTAAGATATTTGGCTGTCCTGAGTACATTTGATAGATTGATTGGTTTTGGAAATTATCAAAAACCAATATTTATTTTGTATTTATAACATTATTAACATGATTATAATATATTACAAATTAAAATCTGTGTCGTATAACCAAACCAAACCAAAGAGAAAATTAGTTGGCAACAACTATCAGATCTAACCTGAAGTACAAATAAACTTACCAATGCAATTTTATTTTGTATAGTATCAGTGATTCTTGATATTGGAATTTGTACTTCGGCGAACGTTGATATAACTAATATTGTTTTATAAGCTGGAAATAACAATCATACACATTAAGAGGTGATAAGCCTCCATTCAGTTATGAACAAAGTAAAATTAAATATTAGTTCAGTACTACTCTTTAATTACGATCCGACTAGAAAAAGATAGTTTCTAAGATGGCGGATATTGTGCATGTTTGTCTAATTTTAAAGCCATTACATCTCTATCATATTGAATTGGAATAAAAGAGAGGTAAATAACTTGATTTTAGTTTAAGACAAAGCTAGCAGAATTGCCTGTAATATCTATAGACAATTTAAACCTCACCCTAGTTCTAACAACACTATCAATTTGAATTATCAAGACACTAAGGTTTTAAAAACGTATTGAGATCTTACCTCATCTCACCGCACTAATTACTATCAAGAAGATAATGAAAAGGGAATTAATTACTCTTCACCTAAACCAGTGTCTTCACAAAATGGATAGGTAAGTAGCTCACCATCAAACTACCGAATTAATGACACAATATTATTTCCCCATATACTGCAATTAATCCACAACACAATACCATATTTTTTTAAATACTTATCTTCCCAATTTTTTTTTTCATTCAGTAAAAAATGTATAATTGTTCTTTTATATATATATATTTTAAATAACTGAATGCTTTACCTATTATAAATTTCATTCTGAATAGTCCACCTGGTAACAGTGAAATGTCAAATATTGTTATATTTGATATCGCAATAGCCAGCGATAAATTCGAATGCTACCAACATGAACATAAAAATAAACCGCACGAATATCGGTGCCGTATCAACTGTTTGGCTTTATTTATATTTAATATTTCGTAAATAAAATTACTAGTGTATAAAGTTGTTATCGGAGTGGCATTTGAAACGTTACCTCTAAAATTGGTTTCTGAAAAATGGTTAAACTAAGATTCAATCGTATTAGATATAGACGAAGCTATTGAAAATAGGCCTTAACCATTGTACAGGGACCAGTAAGGTGAGTCTTTATACATGGTATATAAAGCTATTACAGTGTATATAAAGTCCAATTTCTTGATTATTTATTTTTGTTAAATTTAACCATATTGTCTACTTTACAGAATTCCATCTACCTTGACACTATCATTCTTGTGCGACATTAATGCTATATTTAAAGACTCCAGACAAAAGATTATATCAGTTTTACACTTGGTGCATCCTATCTGTAGAAAGCTACGTCACGCAATCCCAATAATTGTTTCAGTACAGAAGCCGTTCTTGAAGCTTGTGTGTCTGTGTCAAAGGCTCCGATAAGCCGAGTGAAGGAAAGGCGATAATGTAACCGAAGTGTTCCGGGCGCTTTGACGGCCGAATCAAATAAGTCTTCGGCAGAGAATAGTAATAAAATTGAATCGAGCGCCTGCCCAGATGTAGCCGGATTTATCGTTCGTTCAGTGCTGTGGTACACTAGGTGGTGGCAGAGGTGTGCTAGAAGAAAACTTAGCTTCTACAGCTTGCAGCATCATTGTTTACTATATCATCTGGTTTTGCCTTCATTTAATTTCTCTTTAACCTAATCAAGTTATACAAAATCCACCTTTTTCACTCCCTTAAGAGTACACACATATATTAATAATTTTTTTCAGCTTCACAACCAGTGGTAATTTTCAAGGGATTAGAAATTAGGAATCTACGCTGAAAAACTGCGATTATTTAAGAATCTGTCTAAAAAGTTATTTGACAGTCTAAAGTAAAAGCTGAGTAAATATCTGGATGCTGTCTTATGGTAATCAGTCAGAGTTCATAGGTCCATCTATTCCATTAGTTATTTTTTCTCATTGATTTCAGCGCACATCAGTTCTGAATTTCAATCTACGTTCCTCTGCAGGTAAGTCTACAGAATAAAAGTGGTATAAATCAATGAGCAGAGGCGAATATTGAACACCTGGAATCAATCAACAGTGTTATTCTGAAGCCGCTCCTGGTGTGCCAGCGCCGGGCAGCAGCCCCCGCGCGCTCGCTTACACATTCTCCGAGCTGCATCCAATATGTTTCCCTCCATATTGTCTTTAACAGCTCCATTATACGACGATAGATTGCGTGGAAACTCCTCCGAGTCGTATTTCGAAGAAACCTTCCAAGCACTATGAATATTTTGTTTGTTTAGGTAGATGTTGGTAGGATCCGCGCAAATATGTCTCGTCATGGCGTTATAAAAACAAAATTGGTATTAATTTCCGGATCGGTATTTTCTGTGCGGAGCAATTTTTTGCGATTGTATTTCTTTTGATATGGGCGTAACTGTGCGTTGACAAAAATAGTTCAGAATTTATTAGATTACTCGACAAATTCTACACGTTATCCACGATGAGAATGAGTTTTAATGGCTTCTAATATATTTTTTTGGTGATATACTGGATCCTAACGTAGTAATGAATTAATATGGTACAATAATGTATACGAATTCAGATTATACACTTGCAGCATTTATAGTGGCCATTTAATGTCTATATTAGCGTAAAATGGCCACTATAATCGCCTAATAAATATAATAATAATTTTTAGTTAAGTCTAATCAGTCCTTCAGATTGTATTGTCACTGAGACCCAAAGAGCTAATTTGACTTGCCACCGATAGTTTAGATTTCACTTGGGTAAATTATCTGTCTCCCCAGTTGAAGCCTTCGCTTATGGAAGAGAGATTCACAGTTACATAGCATATGCATTGAGGGTTCACGCACTAAACACAGTATTTACAAACCTCAAAATCGTTTAATCTCATATTGAATAAGTGTCGGTTTAGTTTGCATTGTCCTGTCAAAATTCTAATCAATGCGCTTGGAAGTTGGTTCTACTAACCTTCCTATTATCAGTGCGTTTGCACAGTCGCCTTGTATTAGACTTTGAGTGTACAAATTGTGCGTTCTTAGTTACTGTTCGAAGGACTCTTGACAACATAAGCTGAACGAGACATATCATTTATTATTGTGAGCCATTAACAGTTATACGATATAATTTGTTTAAATGTAAAGAATGATAAGTTTAAAAGCCTTGGAGACTAGTAATAGATACTCTATTGACCGCTAGAACCAATCATTAAACGTTACAGCAAAGATAAAGCTGTAAGCGCTAAAAATAACCCTGAGTATACATAAGGCATACGTCGTTTCCTGCTCACATTCTATTCCTCGTTTAACAGCAGTTCAAACTTTTCCAGTTTACAAGAATGCAGACAAAACTGCTAAGTTCGCTATCGACTAGAAGATGAAAGGTTATCTTAAGTTACATAAAGTTTCTGTTGTAACAATATACATTTAAATATACGACGCAAGATACAACGTGTTAACCGTAAGCGTATACATAATGAACCTTCTCACCGATTATGCCTAATCAGTTTCTGATTTACATAATCACACTGGCAGTATTAAGTTTCCTTTGATACCAGAGCACAATGGTAGTCTAATTTAAATTAAATACAATTTGCAACCTCAGCAAAAGCCACACGCCGTATAAGGTACCAAAATTCTCTTCGTACTAAAATGTAAATGAATCTCTGTAAACGATAAACTAATAAGAAATCTTCGCTAACATATAATTGAATGAATATTCAAGATTCTTAATCAATAAAGGCATTACTACAGAGGTCCTGTGGAAGCATCCAGCCGCCTGTGAAATTGGACTAGAATAGACAAGGGCAGAAGTATAGATTTAGTGCGAGCGTGAAAGGGAAAAATGGGAGAACAAGCTTTTATAAATCATTTCTCCTAGTACTGGGGTGTTTTAGGGTAGTTATACGCGGTAGGCACTACTCTGCCAATAATAGAATATATTCCGATTTATAATAAAGCATATTCTATCTATCTATCTATGTTTAATCCAAGTCCATAAGCAATTATAATGGTTTAGTGATTACCTAAAAAATTGTTAAAAAAACCATTTATTCCCCTCCTTTTTTAAAATAAATTTTCAAAATATATCATTTGAAAATACATATTTTGATATTATTTTATTGCATATTATTGACCACATAGCTAAGATAGGTCTTCAAAGTTCTATGCTTATTTAAAATTCTGTAACGATGCTTAAGTTCATCGTATATTATGTACACAATCCAAAATTAGAAATAACAGAATTATTTTTTTTCTTCTTATTTCACAATAACATAGTTAATTATTATTATTTTGTGGTAAATATTTTTTGTCACTTATGAATCTTTATATAGATCACACACGAAAAGTGGTAAAATTATTTTTATCATTAATTTTATATTTATTTAAAATAAAATTGAGAAACATTTTTTTCTGGATTGGCAGCGACGAACCAGTACCTTACATAAGATCACAACCTAGGCGTAACTAACCAGCACAAGAACTGTTACTTAAATTGTCAAATCTCAAGTCGTCTCAGTTGTCAAATTTAAACAACCGAATTTTAGAATTACATGACGTCGGATTTTGTTGACCCTGAATAACAATGAACTGCTTCTCATAAGAAAGGCACGTACCCATATAATCCAGCAAGAGAAACTAACACTACACACACAACTCTAATTCACAAAGTAGGTCCGACATAACACGCACAACATGAATGTTTGAAAAAAGATTTGCTCACTTGTCAAATATCTTTTATTTACATGAATAATAAATATAAATCAGTTTATTTATATCTTCTGATCACTTAGTCTTTTATAGTATTATACTATTATACTCTTATATAACCTATGTTAGTAGTCGCAAGTCTGAAGCTGACCTTAGGCAGTAAAACGCTGAATTGCGATTATTTCTCTTTGCGTTTAGTTAATCAATTATTCTAATGTTGTCTGCGGAGACGTGTGCAGTCCGGATTTTTACGTAACGACCCGATGTAATCCAGTTAAGGCCTGTAGCTAACTAGCCCTAATCAGATATAACTAAGACAATCGCTGATTTATCATTAGTTTGTTTCAATAAATTTAATGATGAGATATAAAATTGTAAGTTTACCTTAGATATATAAGCTATCAATCACGAAATACATGTACAAAAATAATATATACAACATCTGCTTAGTACTATTTAACCAACCAACATAGGTTGTTTTGTTGACAATACGGTCATAAATAGAAGTAGAAGAACAGAAGACTTTTTCAGTTCTTATGAGAAGAACAGAAAAAGTCAAAAATTCCAAAAAATAAGTACGCTTTAGAAATTCTGAGAAGGTATGATACTTGGTTTAGTTATCCTCACATTTTCTATGGTTAAAGCAGTTCTATTTAATATAGGCATAAGACAAATGTGAGATAATGTTGTTAGCCTGAAGGTCTATCAGGTCTATATAAAAGGACCCCATGCATGAAGGAAGAAGAAAGGAAGACATGTGCCGGTAAAAAAATTTAAGTTTCGAATGATAATGACAGAGAACGAAGAATTTTTCTATCAGCAAGAGGTATCATGATAATTCTGAAAAAATGTAATTAATTTTCTTGCGAGCAACACAATTCGCTTAAAATTGAAAACATACCGAGTTCTAATAACATTCCTGGTTTTCAATTTTCACGACAATCACCAAGCAGAAAACCGTCGTAAGTCAAAAATCAAGTAAAAACAAGACAACTCCGTTGATGGCAGAAATGAGTCACGGGGCCAGCAATCAATTCCACGTCCAATCAATCGCACGCCCCGATCACCTGCAAAAAGTAAAAGATAGCCGATAACCTCGCGTAGTCGGCTAATAAGTTTGCGCACTCTTGCATGGCAAAACGGAATTGGACCAATTCCCTTTTTAAATTTCGCATTCGTTGTGTCGGACCGATTTCGGAATTTCTCGCGTTGCTCTGTTTTGCCAGTAAACGACCAATGTTAAGCTTGTTTATGAAATTCTGATCTTGACTAAAGTTCATATATTTATCTCTATTGACAAGAAAAAACATTGTCTTGATCAGTATTAGTTTATTGTTACTTTCAAAATCAAATTCGATCTCAGCCATCACACAAAATTACGATTGATTATGTTTAAAATCAGTTTTAACTGTAGAAGATTTTTTATAACTAGAAAACTACTAGCGTACCCCAGCTCGTGTAACATATGGCGTTACTGTGAATTAGTATAATACTTATTAATTGTGAACGGAGACATGCTATGCCACAACACATATAAGAAAACTCAAAGGTGTTCGTGATCAGTGCATCGCAAATTAAACGCATGACACGACTCTACAATCAGTCCAGAGCATTGAAAAGGTACTGGGCAGAGTACTTACACGCAAGACTGGACTCGAATGGAAATAGAATTATAGAGCGAATGGAATGTATTATGTTGATTAATATTTTGTTGAATAAATATTTAATTTGGACATGTTATGGATCGTTATGAATCCCATCGTATCCATGTTAACAAACCAAAATGATTCCATTTAATAGTTACTATCGACGATACACATGATAAAATAAGCGAGCACGCGACAAAAAATCCTGTTAAACCTCTAAATATATCCTCCATCGGGTCCAATACTGTATGAGATAAACTCGCAACTCGAGCGAAAAGATACCAGAAGGGGGAGAGTGGGATGTTCCCAATGGATTTATTGTTTAAGATTGGGCACCGGACAGTCAGGGTTATACACCAGTTGATAAATGTCAATCGATGACGCGATGGACGGATTCCTGGAGGACTCCACTGTTCCGTTGTAATGTAGTAAATCATGCGTTAAGCTGGCATGCATCTTATTTCTTGTGATTAAGTTTTAAATTCTAAATTCAAGTTCAAAAGACATTCAAAGATTTTACCCCTTTATTTTAATGCACATAAAATGTGCAGTTTTTAGACTAGATCAAAAATTCTGCGGGTATTAGTAAAAATATCAATTAGTCAATAATTTCGCTAATGAAGGCCCCGTGATTCTTATTTAATTAAAAAGTCATAGGTTTTAATTTTTTGTTATTTTACGACGATTTTTTCAAAGCGGTCTTGCTTATTAAAAAAATTAAAATAAAATAACAATGTCATGCAGCGCGTTGCAAATATATATTCATTTCATTTTTGATCTGTGCCTATAAAACTGGACGTTGAGGTCGACGTTTTAGTATGTTTTAATGTCATGATATTTTTTACAAATTGTCCAAAAATAAAATTCTGCACTCTTCGAAAATGATATGTGCGTAAAGTTTCCTTTTTCAAAATGTTATGCAGTTTTTAGTGGGTAATTCCCATCTGAAACGCTATTTCGCGGATACTGTATGTATTTTGAAGAAAGCAAACGTTATTTATGTATCTATATATTTATAAATAGGAATACATAATTGTGATAATAGCTCATTAGCAGTATTTACGTAGAACTTAGTAGCTTTCCTGGCGGACTGTCTCAAGACCAGTTTTTTTTACATCAGCTCTTACAATTATCTCTACAATATTGTGCTTATCAGTGAAATCTGTAAGGTTCAAATTTAAAGTAGATGAAATGCTGATCTCGATAAAGGTTTCTGTATTTATTTATTTATGTTGAAAAGAAAAAAATCTTATTGAAGTTGATCTGTATAAGTTTTCGTCACCTTCGAAATTAAAATTAAGATGTCAGCCATCACACAAAAAACCTATTATTTATTATTATTTATTATTTATTTATTTGGTTCACCAGTAATTGTTACACTGATACATACAAAACAAAACAATAATACACACTATATATAAAACTAAACCATATGCATACAAAACAATATATATCTTATAGCTAAATGTACAATATTTATCATGTTTCATATGTTTTATATCTAAAGAAGATTGCTTGTAGGTTCCAAGTATTTAACAAGTAATGTTTTTTGTGTATTTATTTCGAATTTGTATAAGAAATAGGAAAAGAGAGAAATAGACTCTTCATCGCCTGATTGTAAGCAGTAAGAGTCCACAATTGTGAAAATAGGTAACTAGCTTTCTTGATTTTGGCACTACAAAGGTCAGCCAAAAGGTTTGATAAGATTTTTTGAAAAATTTTATGCTAAAAACAGCTGAAACGTTTTCGATATCAACGCACAGACCCCAGAGACATATAGCCTTATCTGCTCGGCGTAGATCGTGAATAAATTGGGCGATTCCGTTCAGTTCGCGCTCTATCGACGCCAACCAGTCCTCGAAGTACCATCATTCAAATTTGTTATCGTAATTTGCGTATAATATCGATTGCCAAATAATATATCGATTGCGGGAATGTCGATTCCCAAACCACTCTTTAGTTGGGAACATTTGAATATAACTTTTCAAGCTGAATTTTGATATACGATACAATTGTTATCTATATATTGTATATTTTGATATCTAAGCTTACAAGATTATTGTGGGTGATGGTTTGCTGGTTCAATAAGGTAACACGTTTCATTATGTTAAAATCGTATATTGACACACTACAATAAATCAAGGTGAAGAAAACAAAAGGTAAGAAAATGTTAGCAGTGATACCGCTCGCGGATGCTTCCAGACTGCGTGGCGTCGGATGCGCCGCGTGTCTTTATTCTAAGACGTACAAGTAAGTATGCGAGATTACCCGCAATAAATCTTAATATTAATTAACTAACTTACAAATAGTATTACATATTAATTAAAAAGTAAAATATGAGCCGTCGCTAACAATTATTATACCATCCAATATATCCAAAATATACCATCAACAGCTTTTTACGTCCTGCTACCGGGCACAGAAATTATTATATGGGAGAAACATATGAGGATCTTGAACGATAACACCAGCACGCTGGTTGAATTCGGCTTGGTGGGTGAAAGCGATTGCCGTAACATCTTACAAATCACGCATAAGCTCGAGATTACAAAATTGATTGACCCATCCTGGGACCAACCATGACGAAAGTTGCTTTGTTTTCGTTATCGAAATTATTTCGTTCGAGCCACTACGCCGAAGAGCTGGTTATATCACAACATAAATTGTATTAATTATTTTCCAAGAATTGTTTTGGGACTTTACCCGTGAATGTTTTTTAAAGAATATTGGTTGTTTTTATAGAATTTCTTATTGCTTTGATTACTTATAAGCTAGTTTATAATGTTATATATTGTGTTATGGATACTAGATAACTTAGAAATATAGGTAGCAATATTTATATAATATGTACAAAAATATACGAAATTAATCAAATTAATCCATGACTCGTAAACAAATATTCGTATTAATCATACAAATATCTGCTCTTGCTGGGATTCGAACCCGGAACCTCTGGCTAAGTAGACAGGGCTACTAACTACTTCTAAATATGTTGATAAATGAAAAAAAATTGCTACATACGAGAAATATTTATTATTTATTGACAGGAAATCATATGAAATATACTTATACTTTCTTAAATATTGATCAGAAGAATATTAGGAATTCGGAAATTATCATCAAAACGATAGACTGCTATCGCATTCAATTAACACTAGATATACCAGCGATTTGAATATATGTCAACAACAAAAATTATATTTGTTACTAATGTATATAAAATAACATTAAGTTTATAAAACGTACTCTCTAATTATAGCTACAAAAGTCATAACATCATTTCTGAAAAAAAAATGTGTAATATAGTAGGAATTTTGAATTGAAATTGCACGACCAATCTAAATGACTGGTCTGGTAAATCTAGTGTTAAAGACGATCCTTAGTTAACCTCATTTAGCTACTACCAGCCACTCTTTGGAGTTGGTCGAGCCACTGGGCCTTAAATACTCGGTGCTCAGACTCTTCTCAAAAACTCACTTATCCATACTGATATCTTCCCAACTGTTACTACAAATACGGGGATCTTACGTTCCCCATACAAATATCTGACATTGACCGTACTTAAAACATTCACCAGATCAGAAGATCTCAATTTAAAGAGGCTTGCATTCTATAAGCCGTAACACAATATAGGAACAGTATTCCAATGTTTCCATCAAAGTAAATAGTCCCTTATTTGATCACCTTTTCCGAAACAATCTAAAGCCAGTCTTGTCAGTCAATCATCAAATCATTGATTCGGTGATGGCATCATGTACGGCATGCTCCTCAATATGTAAATTGGTCAAGCCTAACTGGCCATTGTGTGGAACGATCAGGTGTCTGTATAAGCGAGCCGGGCTGTAGACCTGCGATTAAAGCTAAATAGCTATTTAAGCTGTGTAACGAGATTGGTTTGTATAAAAATATATATAGATTGCTATGTCATTAAAGGAATGAGATTTAAGGGGTTAAATATTTTTATTAGAGCTAAAAACCTTTAAGGTTATCAGGGTGGCTACCTGTATTGTAGCAAAATCTGTCGAAAGTCCAAATCGAATTCAAGGAGTAATCGTTTATAGCGTTATAGAAACAACGTACTTATTTTTGTACTTTAGTTTGCAACACGATAATATATCTACCGTTTATGGTGATGTATGGATTTTTCAAAAGAAGACAGTCCTTTAAATGATTCGAAAAGAGAATTCTTGTGATAGGAAATGAGTTTAATTTTTGTTCGAAAAAACAGTCAACTAAAACTTTAATTCGGTAATCACTTTCGCTATATTCGAGAGCCACCCGTCACATACGCTAGCTGTCTTTAGTTTATCGTTTTGAAATATTCAAAAACTCAAAAGTATATAAATTTGATTTCAAAAGTAATTCCCGCTAATACGCCATGTAAAATCAAATCAGGAATCCAGATTGGAAGAATTGTTCACGCCCGGAATACATTTCGCTGAATTTTATTAGGCAATTACTCCGTTTTATAAATCGTAGTCATCGTGAAAGAAAAATTATGTTATTACTTACCTACTCTTTTTTGCTATGTAAGTAATTTATATCTGCTATCATAAAAATAAGAATACGGGCGAATTTTTGAAATCAATAATTTTGATAATGTCTTTGTAAAAGAAACTTCTAGACATGTGATTATATCTCTTAAAATCTAGGTTTTTCAATCAAATAAAGACATGGAAAGCAGCCAATAGCTTCGGAAAAATCTTTGAGTTTATTTTCACTTATTATCTTTAATTGGATATGTTACTGGTAATATAAGTAATCTAGTCAGTCTATAGAATCCCTAGGAAGATTTATTTATTTATATAAACTGTAACATTCTAATTGTACGACTTAAATTACATAGAAAATTGTGAAATTGCTATTGTAATACGACATGAGCGCAGCAAGAAGTTTTTACCATTCTTATTAGTTGAAGTCAACGGTACGCGACAGTCGGTATCGAGAATTTATTCGGGGATACTTCAAAGATATTTTCTCTTACATAATGAGGGAATCAATACAATAATTTGGGGTTTTCTTCAGAATTACTTCATATTTCTCTATTCGTTGCGATACTAAAGGTGCAAATAAGGCTCAGTATTCTTGTAAAATTAGCTCCTTCTAAATTCAATGATCCCCTAATCTGAACTATGCTTTGCTTGTCATCAGAACGATATTCCATAGAGTACATTGTACAATTAATGTATTCGTAAGCGTGAAAAAACTCGCAATACAATATGTTTCTCTGGGTGGAAACCAAACCTATAAAGTTGATGTTTAAACTAATATTTGATAAAATAGAGGAATGAGGAACAGCCATCACTTCATCAACAAAAGCACATTAAACAAATTAATTTTCACAGCTTTCCGACTTTCAGAAACTATTTTACTAATTACAATACGTGAAGTGACAGCCCGAGACACAGATTTGAATAAATATAGATCACACATGTTTTTTCGAAGTAAGTTAAATTCTATTGTAATTCTTGTTATTACATAATTATGAAGACTATATGTGTTAAATTGATATTATTAACCGGAGTGCAATGAAGAATATTCTATCTATCGTTTTGTACCATTGTATTGTATTAGCTTGTAACGAGTCTCACATAATTTTGTTTCTTTAGTCACAAGCTGTCAAATAAAGTTAGATCTTTCATACTTAGGATGTGCTTTAAAAAGCTTTTAATTTAAAAGTGAAGTTCCGCAATATTGTCCCATCTTTTTATTCATACGCTAATTTGATGGCAGACATAACTTTATGATGATAGGAAGTTTAAGAGCGCCTTAATAGGCTTCTGAAGTTATTTTTCTTTTGAGATTGTCACTCAACAATATTTAAATTCAAATAAAGAATAAATGGAAACATCAAAAGTATTAAAACAACAGCGCCATTTTACGCCGGTAAAGATGCTAATTCACACCACACATTTAAAGTATTAAAAGAAATTATGAAAAGAAGTTTCATCCATTCCTTTATTTTGACAACGTATATTTTGATTCAGAAACTTGAAAACAATTTACATGTTGAATAATAAATGAAACAGCATCAGGAATAAACTGAGGAATGCTTTTAAAACTGTTGCGAAGATACCTAAAGAAAATCGGACCTGATTTTGGTTTTAAATATTTTACTGCGGTACAAAAACTCTACGTCAGCTGAGACACAGGGCCAACTTATTTCATTTGATATTACTCAGATAATAAAGATAAAATATTCATTTATTGTAAGAAACTTAAACAATAGTTGTTAAAATAATATGAATAATATAAAATAATGTAGCTTCTCACTCTAATAACTACGTCATCTCTATTACACTGTTAACACGTTAACACATTTGATACACGCCCGGAGCTTATGTTAAGGATACTGTTAAGGATAAGGATAGGTAACGGAAAAAATTGATATAATATTATATAAATATCAGAAATAAACTAAATAAACATACAAACATCCATGATTCATAATTGAATATTCATCATACAAACGTTTGACTCTATCGGGATTTGAACCTGGAACCTCTGGCTAAGTAGGCAAGGGTACTGTACACTTAACCAGACTGCCGCATAAAATTGCTATAAAAATCTGAAAGACTCATATGTCATCATATTCAACAGACGTCCTATTGATCAGCTGAGCACTGATCTTCCTACATCATAGAATCATGTAGAGTTTGGGTCATAATACAACGACACTAGCCCAATACGTATTGGCGGGTTAAAGTGATTACCACAATAACTAAAACTAAAGGTTACACGTACCTTCGTGATTGTAATTTTAGATTGACCTATCCAGGATCAACCGTGACAGTAACTTTACCTAATTAACTTTAAGAAACTAGATTAACAAAAATGTTGCAATCGCAACAAGGTAGATATTTCACTAGTGATTCGAGTATTGAGAAAAGATACGTTCTAAAATCAAAAATCAACTGAAAAGAATGAGAAAGATGAATGGATGAGAAAAAGCGGGAAAATTAATTTTATAAAGATTTATTTGATTGATTACAATCTTTATTTTGTTTTGAAGTCGGTTAAACGAAAAAAGTAAAAAAAATATTATTACATTTTCAACTTTAAATCAAGTTGTTTTTTTGGAGTTGATTCTAAGCTGTCTCTAGAAATAATAGAAATAGCAGCAACGGTTTTTTTACTTTTCATTGCGTTTTTAAAGATTATTTAAATTTCATAAACGATAAAGGAAACGGTTGTGTAGCAAATTACTAATCAATTACAATTTTTTTTAGTATTTCTTTAGGAAAATTTCTTTTCAATTTTGTACTTTCAAATATTCAGATTGATCAAGCAGTTTTTGATTATTATCGAGACTTGCGAATAACGAACTTACAAAAGTATTCATTTTTACCGCAAAAACATCTGCTCCGGCTAGGCCTCGAACCCAGGACCCCTAGCAGAGTAGCCTGCAGTTGGAGGTACTGTTCACTCCGCAAGGCGGTCATTATGTCATAATACGGTTTATAACTGTTCGTGGTCAATTCGACGTTGCCGTACTTATAGGAGTATCCATTGACGGCTATACGCGTATGACGTGCGGAAATGGCGGTAGTGCTAATATCCGGCCGGTGCCGCGTCAAAATTTGCTTCACAAGCAAGTCTTTTTCAAATTTTAGTTTCCAAATATGACATTTTTCCGGTATTATAATGAGTTTACTGAATTTTCTGTTTTTGAGCGTTAAATGATTTAAATTTTTTGTAGTAAAAGCAAAGTCACGTTACTGACTGCTTGAATTTTCAAAAAATATAATTCGATTTTGGTGTCTTAGAGCTTATATATTTCATACAATTGGTTTGACCTAGATCGAAAGGGGGTCTACCAACTTGGGAACAATTAAAACTCATCCCTGTGTGTTTTTAGATAAAAAAAATTACATTATTGATATTTTTTTCGCTTCGAGAATTATGATAAGTCAGTAAATTAGTAAATATCATGTAGGGTTATGTGAACTCAGCTCTGTTGTTTCATTACATTGAAGGAATATCCGCATTACATTATTTGATACTCGTGTTCACAATGAAAGCCTTTTGGTGTCTAACCAGCTTTTTTATTCGTTTTAATTCTGAATGTTTTTTTACTGGTTCTACTTTAAAATTACAACATTGGACAAAGTCAAGTCAAGTCAAAAATAACTTTATTTAAATAGACTTATTTACTAAGCTCTTTTAAATCGTCACAACAGGGAATATGTATAAGAAAATAAATAAATATAATTATAAAGGCAATACTCATAATTTTACTGGGTATCAACCGGGCATTTACTAATTGTCCCAGTTATAGTATTTCAATATGTACTAAATAAATTGTTAGTTTTAATTTTAAAATAATACTTATTTTAAAATTAAAAATAACACTAGTATGCATATTCCCAATCAACCCTACTACCGCTTCGACGAATTAGTAGCTGCAGAGAAGAAGCGGCGCAAGAAACTCTCAGCCTTTAGTATTTATAATGACATTTACAAATCAATTATGTCATTATGTATTAGTATTATAAACATATACATGTTTTGTTTTACAGTGCATTAAAAAATATATTTTTAAATATTGCAAAATATAATAAATAAGTGCAGAGAAGCAAATTATAGTGGCCACAAATTTTTATCTTTAAAATAATCTTCTACCTTGTAATACCCCTTTTTCATCAAACAACTTTTAATAGTTGACTTAAATTTATGCAGAGGCAATTCAATAAAACTTTGTGGTATCATATTGTACATTTTTATACTTATTTCTATAAAACAATTACCGGTCTTATGCAGTCTGTGGCTTGGAAAGGCGAGCTTATGCTTATTTCTGGTGTTGAAGCTATGGCAGTCTGAATTTCTAAGAAAAGAACCACTGTATTTACGTACATACATAATACAATCAAAAATGTATTGAGACGCCACGGTTAGTATGTTAATTTCCTTAAATAATTCTTTTAGCGAGTCACGTGGTCTAAGGCTGTATATTGCACGAATGGCTCTCTTTTGAAGTACAAAGATCGTCTGTATGTCAGCAGCGGAGCCCCACAACAGTAGACCATACGACATTAAGCTGTGAAAATAGCTGAAATAAACTAATCTCGCCGTTTCCACATCAGTAAGCCGTCTTATTTTTCGAACTGCATGCGCAGCTGAACTTAATCTTCCTGCCAGAGCCGTAATATGTGGGCCCCATTGTAGTTTGGAATCTATAGTAATTCCAAGAAATGTTGTAGAATTAATTATTTCTATTGGTTCCTCATTTATCTTAATACAAATATTGACCCGCCTTACATTAGGCATACTAAATTTAATACACTTGGTTTTCTTAGAGTTTAAAACAAGATTATTAGCCGTGAACCAGTGTAGGACTTGAGAAAGAGTACTATTTACCTCGTCAGATACGTCCTTGCGTCTGTCGGTTTTGAAAATCAAAGAAGTGTCATCAGCAAACAAAACTATTTCACAGAGGTCTTTAGCAAAATAAGGCAGGTCATTAATGTAAATTAGAAATAATAAGGGGCCCAATATGGAGCCCTGGGGCACTCCCATATACAGAGGCGCGCCGGAAGAATTAGTGCCATTTATGTTAACTTTTTGTATTCGACCAGTAAGATACGATTCTATAAGGCGTAGCGAATTATCTGAAGCACCATTCTAGAACTTCAACTGTTCTGACAGTTCTAGAACTTCAACTATTTATTAATCTTCTACCACATCTTAGAATGCGAATAAAACTTACTATTAAACTTGACTTTGAATTAAAATTCTAAATTACTGAGAAACCTGTACATAAGTAGAGGTCCACCCCAGACCGCTACGTCGTAGCACTGTACCCGTACGTAGCCGTAGCATCGTAGACGCGTAGACCTTCAATTTGTTATGTAAATGTATCTTTTGTCCGTCCGTCCGTCCAGTGCACCACTCTATAAATTTGTTCAAATGTTGCCCTTTCATATGCAATTTTGTGCAATTCCATCGCTCTACTATTGAGTGTGTAAATCGGACGCGTTAAATGTTTCGATAGTTGTGAGGCTCTTACCCGATATATACGTCTTCAATGCTTTTAAGCTGTCACTTCATAGTTATATCACACTTCAAATTTAAAGTATGTTTTACTAAATGCGTCGAGTGCGTTCTGGTTGAAACCATGACATTTTCATTTTCAACTATAAAGCAGTTCAGTGTTTGGATATTTTGGGACATTTATTATTAGGCATAAAAACTTCTCCTTTGTCTTTGTTATAAGAGATGTTGAGATACTCGCCATTTTCTAAATATTGTTAGTGTTTTTAATTGTTGTAAGTAATCATCAGTTGAAAGCTTTTTAATATTATTTTACACCAAAGCTTCACGACGCAGTATTTTTCCGATTGTAGCTTATTCTGTATTATTTAGAGGATTGATCACGTGAATTATTTAGACATATAGCTATATAGGCTACATGAAACGATTTCCATTAGATCATTCTAAATTATTTCAATGAAATCCAGTATAAGAGCATGAGAGTAAATTATCAGCACCGAGGTGGTATAAGCCACGTTTTAGTTTGATTACGACTACGAAGACTGTTTCCGGGCGATAGATTTTTATTTTTATTGTTTATGCGCCATTGCCATAAATAGCAATCTAATTGAAGCGGGAAAATCAGACAAATGTTATTAATATTATACTTATATATATAACAAAATAGTAATTGACTTGTACTGTATTGAAAATAGAAGAAATAATTACATCTTATTTATAAGTGATTATAATTATTATTGTTTAAGAAACTTCAGTCAATATTCGCAAATATATTAAAATAAGTTGGAAAATAATAACAGAAGGGAAGTAAACAGGCTTAGAACCAAAGAGTTGGTAAAATATTATCGTTGCTTATAGAGGCTTGGATCTTCTACCAAGTAAAACACTAAAGGTTTATTCATGCCGACTTATTTATTGCACAAAATCTCAACAATATTTATGTTATGCAGATTTTATAACATAAATATTTTGTAAATTAAAAAGTTAATAATTTACAAACTAATCTTAACCTTTCTTGAGCTTTTTAATTCAATGAGCGTCAATCTTCTTAAGCAATATAGTTGTAACAGTATGGCTAAAATAGACATTCAACGCCTAGTTCTTACCCTACCACTTAAAGAACATTATGCACCCTTAAAATCCCATACAATCCTAAAGCAAAAACTACAGAGATCATTAATAAAGCCCCCTAACAAATGTCTGTATTCGCCAGCCGTGTCGTGTAAATATGAATTGCGTAATAAATTTTAATAAAATTCTCTTTGAGTTCTTCCCGCTGTGGCCATTAGTAGGGGAAGTATTGAATGATTTATTTTTTTGTCTTTTACAATGCAAGGTTAAATTTAAGGCGAGAAAGTTCGAGATTGTTCAGAAGGCTGACTCACGAAAACTAAGTAAGACGTTTGAGATCTGAAATTACAGAAAAAAAGCATTCATACTCTTGTATTGCTAAGGTACTGAATATAAAGTAATAAAATTATATAGTAAAAATTTAAAGCCTTATTTGGTAATCGGTTTTTACCAGCAGTCATTAAAAAAATGGCTTAATATTCTCCATATTTGGTCTGATCCCTTTTAGGATGGTATGTTGTAAACCCTAATTTCTTCTGTTTCTTAATCGTTTCGTGAATTTTCGTGTGTTTCATGGTTACGACGAGGAGACTTTGTAGGCTGCGATGAAACGTGAAGAATACGATTTATGGCCATTTTGTTTGTGTAAATTCACTAATATTATAGTGTCTAAAATTGGACTCTATTGACATCATTTAAAACTAAATTGAATTATGACGAATATGAAGAGGCTGACATCCAAAAAAGACATGTCAGCCTCATAATAACAAGAACATTTAACAAGTTTCAAATTAATATAAATAATCAGAATGCACTCTATCTAGAAATAAATATGGATTAAAGTTCTAAAGCACTCAGCTTGTAGATTGGCTCAAATTGCAAGAGATTCCTAAAATCTTTCTTACAAAAAGCATGTGATGGGCGTTTTTGATGTACAACAGGTGTTGTGTGTCTCTTTTTGAATTCAAAGACCAAACTTTTTAGGGGGCCAATGTACATAGCTGTCACTATCTATTAACAATTGGCAACTGAGGGTCAACCTCAGTTGCCAATTGATTAGATTAGATGGTCAAAATCCTTGACCAAACGCAAAGGTTCTTTTATCCTCTTGCCCAACCATTCTTTTGAAAGATTTAATTTAAATTCATTCAAGATTATTAGTAACAACGGGATACGCAGTGTTGGTAGGCTCCCGACGATATGACTAAGATCGCGGGAAGCTTCTGGATGCGGAAAAGTACGACCGATTGGTTTGGACATCTTTGAGGGCGGTCTATATTCAGTAATATCTCTTGGCTGATGTGGTGATATCTAGAACTGATGCACATGATCCTTCCGTTATTACTAATTTATAAATTACTATGGTAATAAATAACTATTAAAAATATAATAAAGTCACTGAGAAAGCTTTTTATGGAATCACCTCATTGATTTTTCTATTCAAAAACTCATGATTAAATTTACATTATGGTTAACTATAAGATCAATCTTATAGTTAACCATAATGTGGCTGTATGATTAATTTCCACCCTTGCTATAAAAAGCACGTGTTAAAAAAACTCAAAGAAAAAGTCCGTATTTTTGTTAAGCATTTCCCACGTAACAAAAGCGAGCCATTACAGAGCCGATATGATCAAGTCAGTATAAACTGTGTCTTAGAACACCTGATAGGAGACCTGGTCCTTATCGTTAAGTGGATATACTTGAGACAGTTACGTTTCATTACTGCGCTCCTTCGGTGCACTAACACAGCGTAGTGGGGTAAGAATGTATATAAGTTTTTAATATCGCTCAACAGATCTGAAGGTGAGTAAACTTTGCGATACAGGGCACAGTAATTCCTACATTAAAAATAGAGGTGATGGGGCTACAATAACACCACACTGCTCCAATACGTCTTCGTGGTGAAAGAGGTTGCCGTAACAACTAGGACCAAAGGGACATACCAGGGACAAAGTATTTGATGTAGAAGATATGAGAAACAAACAGCTATATTGGAAATAGTTATTTCTCTCTTTATTTCGGAAGCTGGTGCAGAGTAACTCGTTTGGTCCATGAAATTATTGATTCAACGACAAATGACGCCTTCATTTTAGATACATTTTATGAAAAAATGAAATGATACGGTATTGATATGAAAATGAACAGATTCTACATTCGAATGAACGAAAATGGAAGACTGATATATCTCACCGAAGGTAATTATATTATGCTGATTTATGTATTTCATACATTGCACGATGTAACTAACCTTTTTGGCATGAACAATTGATGTGGATAAACCAACTCTAAAATTATCCATCGAAGACTCCTTTTTTAAATCGCTGACTTAATTATTTACTCTCTTCTACTCCAATTCCATTTGCCTGAAAGTGGTTGTTCCCATTATAATGTTAACGTTTTCTTTTCATAAAACTGTTTGTAATGTTTCTTTGAAAGGTACAATGACTGTTTGTCAACCGGACGGTAGCCAGCCGGTTAGTCATTATCATTACCGTAACAGCGCCGGGTATCCGGTGAAATTGAATCGTTCCAGTAATGAGAGGTATGCACACTGCACATCGAACGCAATACAGTCGGCTTCGATATGTGTAACATAATTTTTATTGGTGGAATAAATGGCAGGGAGTGTTCAAAGTTTTTATTTAAAAGCAGAAAAACTGAAGGTTGTCGGATGGAGCACGTTTATGGTGAGAGCCAATTTATTGATAATTTCTACTACATACAATTGGTTGGTGAGTTCCATAGTCTTTTATATTTATTGTATTTTTTATTTTTACACAGTTGTTATTTTTGATAGGCACCTTGTGTCCAGGTTCATAGAAATTGTTCGCATTGCTTTCGCTAAATTTTAACAATAATTTCAGTTATATCGGTATCTTGTCATCTCCATAATCACAATTACAATCACAAACAACTGTTTTGCTTCGTAGCTAGTTTATTATTGATTGAGTTAAGTGACACGTATTGATATGAGACTAGACAATTTGTATAAACATACATTACAAGTTCACGTCATAACACCGACATAATTGGTGCAATGCAGCGTGTCACTACGCATAGAGAAACTCGAGCATTTTACAATCAATTTACACATACAAGTTCGATACCAAATGTTTTTCTTATTGCATTTATATCCCAATAAAATTCATTAAAACACTTAACGTGCTTACATTAGACATGTGACACGCTGTTCCACTAAGAAACTTACCTGAGAAGTGGAAGAGGCGGGCTTACACCTGCGGCCAAACTTGCAGTTGAAATTTAATTAGTTATGGAAATGGCTGGCTGCCGCTGCCCGGTGCCGAAGCCTAGGTGCTGTGGCTTCGCACCGCGACGGTAGTTCCAGAGTTATTTGACATTAATGCCGGTGATTTTGGGAGTTTACGCGGCTTTGTTGTAAGTTTTAAGATAGCATAAATATCTCGCTTAGCTGTGGAAAGATACGTGTGTAAAGGAATTATAAATATATAAGAGAGATATAGTAATTTTAAAAATTGTTTATTTGTTTTATACTTATAATAATAATAAATCAATATTTCAGAAGAAGCTAAATATCGTCTTCATATAAAAATGCTGCACACATATGACGTCACCACGCTGTAGTTGTAAAATGTGTGGGCGGAAGTACAAAATCATGAAGTAGAAGGCGGAAGTACAAAGTAAAAAATTTACTGCGTAGACATTTATAATTGTCCAAGGGATATGGGAGTAATTTGAACCAATTGTGTAATATTTATTTTGTATTTTTAGTTATCTGTATTACCAGCACGTTCAAGATTAAAGTTTCTCAATGTTTATTTCAATCTTAGCTATGTAATAAGTTAGGTACCAAAGCAATTAATAGTCACAATTAGTTTTAAATTTGTTAATGAAATCGTCGTGGTTTTATGCCACTTGTCTAGTTATAAGCTTAAAAAGGTGTTTTGAAAAATACTTAAGCATTTAAACTGCATTCCTTGACGTGAATAAAAAACCTATGGTAGGATGCAAGCCCAGCATCCTGCAACTGAGAGACGAAAGATGCCGATGAAAATCTTCACACAATCTTTCACTTTTTCATTTATTTCTTAAGATTTAGTAAACTCTGAATATTTTTCATTTAAGCCTACTACTAATTTGACGTAAACAATATCATTGGTTGTCTTGGATGTATCTACTAATTAAACTACTGACTAAATTATTAGCCAGTTTCTGTCAGTCACGATAAAGCCAAGTCTTTGTCTTGCAAGAAGGCTGGACTTCGCGACAATTGGATATTTGTACGTGATGTCAGTAATAGCATTAGATGTTAATAGTATTTTTGACTTTCAAAGTCAAAGTCAAAAATAACTTTATTTAAATAGACTTATTTACTAAGCTCTTTTAAATCGTCACAACAGGGAATATATATAACAAAATAAATAAATATAATTATAAAGGCAATAGTCATAATTTTACTGGGTATCAACCGGGCATTTACTGTCAGATCAATATGGCGTGATTAAATTAAATTGTGATTGAATTAAATGTTTTCGTACGGCTTTACAGATCGGCAATAATCTTTTTCAAACATTCCAATAAGTTATTGATATTTCAAGTTTTCTAAAATACACAAAATCATAGTAAAGCGTCCACTAACTCGGTGTCATGAGGTAAACTTCAAATTCACTCGGCCGTAACACTGACAGTTTATAGATAATCTTTACAGTATTGGTGTTAAGCGCGACATTTGGAAAGCAGCTGTATTTGCCTGTCATGTCGTCAATTGTACTGGGAATACACTATTTGTCAATTTGATATGCAAATGTTTCTTGTCTTCAAACACAAATGTTTTGTATCAAACTAAATAGTTAATATATACTTACTTTCGGGGCAATTCGTGCTATCTCGTTTATTTATTATATTTTGAGAGAGTGATTGAGAATAGTTATAAATAAAATATTGAAAATAATAAATATCAAAGTATTTTATGATATTTTAGAAATATAAAATGAAGGTTGCGGAACAGATATATAACTTCAACAATTCCAATACAAAACTTTTGTAGTTTAATTTAAGAATTAAACTACAAAAGTTTAATTCTTAAATGAAAAAAGGGGGTAGCTTTTGCTCTACATGTTACTTGATGGTAGGTAAAGATGTAGCCAAAGGTGAACGCGAGTTATACCCAGATTCCTCAACCGCAAAAGAACTGGCTGTCATACCTACAACTACCGAACTTCAAAAATGCTGTTAGTATTATTATTATAGCGGCATACTTAGGCGCGATCATGGTAGCTAGGCACACGGACTTAAAAAAGCTCCACCAAGCACAGTGTTAGCCATGTAGATGCAGGAAAACAATGATAAGCACAAACAATTTTCCCTTCTGGTACTTGAATTAATGTCTGGTTTACTAGAAAGACTATTTGATCAACCTTTACACTACAAAATTTATTTTCCAAGAAATCTTTCCATCATTAACTCCGGCACTGAAAATTTAAAGGCATTTTCCAATCCAGAACTGCACAAAACACTCACATCAGCAATTTCAATCACAAAAAGACTTTGTTGAAATCCTTCAGCATCAAATATTACCAAACGAGGGAACAAAGGACCGTTTCAATCAAGCTCTGGCTAAGCTGTTCCCATTTCCGTCGCTAGATGGCGTTGGCTGGCGATGGTTCGTATCTGAGCGCAATCATCTCTTTGTGTTGTGTTGTGACAAAATTTCAATTCTCCGTGTCTTCCGGAGGTGTTTTGTGGGGATGTGTGTAGTTTAAACAAGAATTTTCGGCTGTCGTAAATATAGCAGGTTTGTTATTAGTAGTGTCTTGTGGTCTATATATAAAAAAACTAAGGGTAAGATGTATATGGTTTTTCTTCGACTTAAAATATCTTTACACTTGTCGAGCAGTATAATACAAACCCAATTATATTTTGAATATCTCAATAAATATTTTTTTTAAAGATTTTCGTACAAAACGGGCAAATTGAGTTTTGAGAAGGGTTTTTTCTACTAGTACTAAGCAAACCATTTTTCAGGAATTATATATGAAATATATTCATATTCACAAAACTAAACTTATTTTATAACTGTTGTTGTTATTGTTATGTATATCATTAAACGTAATAACATGAAAATAAAAACCATTTCTATTGATAGTACTAAACTCCAGGTAATAATGTTATGGGTAAAATTTTACATGTTTAGTATCGAAAAGGATCTATTCAATCTATTCAAAACGAGTAATTTTACTTTGAGAATACATTGGTGATAAAAAAACTTCTAATCCTAATAATAGCTTGCTTAGTTTTTCCAAATCCTACATCTTACTTGATGCTAACATCAAGTTTCCGCACAATGGTTCTTCTGAGCGTATTTCGTATTTCTTTGTGCGGCGACGCAGAAAGCAATAATGCTACAAGTCGAATTTGTTCGGCCGCCGAATGATTCGGCGTGAGTTTACCTTCGGCCTTTGTCGAGGGTCAGATTAAAGCGTGCTGAGAGGCTGAATTGTTTTCAAATTGTCTTAGTGATAAACGAATATTTCTTTTTTGGCACAAGGCAGACAGAAAATCAGGCTATATAATTTCAAGCAGTTATCGTAAATAGCACAAACGTTACTAAGCTCTCACTTTTTCCCACTCTTTTAAATTAAGAGGAGTGTCCTCAAATTTACACTAATCTATCTCTCTCATTTAAGCCAAGTAAGAAATATCCTGTGACTTATATAGATGTTGAATAAGTAAACATATATATACTAAATAAAATAAATATTATGACTTGGACTTCACCCAGAGTTCTTGATGCATATCTTGCTTACATCTTAATTCCTTACCAGCCCACGTATTTTCTCCTTAACAAAACATGGTTTCCTTCAAAAGATGCGGGAAAAGTACTTGACTTATTATATTCTCAAATACTTATGATTTGCGCTACCAAGTTTCTTACTGAAAAGTTAATCGTATATATAATCTCATCGTATTAGTATCTTGACTCGTATTAAAGCACTGATTATTATATTTAGTTAAATTTTGTAAAATAATCAAATTGAATAATTACACCATAACACTAATTTTATATATTTTCTAAAATAATGATTTTGCAAAGTGCTCTCTAAGTTATCAAACATTAAACCTAACTCTACAAAGTCAAAGAATATTCCCACTCGAGTTACGTTCGAGTTTCGTTCGAGTAGCATACATGCAGGTAGCCTAGCTATGACTACATCTATTCTAGACTTGCTATCAAAAACAGTCAGATAGCCCGGTTCAGTGCTACACGGTCCTGGCGCAACGCAACACGCGCGCTCGCCCCGGCGAAAACTTGCCGAAAAGTTAGTAAAAGTTTCAAAATATAATAAACGTAAACATACCAATAATAAATCTTTATGCAGTAGTTTTTAGACGTGTTTATCTAGTTTAGGTACTAAAGCTAACTCAGTTGGTTGTGAATCATCGGTAGTATAGAAGTTAGTAGTATTTAGCAATAGTAAGTGTATGGTGTGTAGGTAGCCGGTGATTTTGGCGCGGTAAGTAATTGATGTTAAATTAGCTTACACTAATTTCTCGTCGCAATTATAATTACTCTGACTTCAGATAATTCTTACAGAATATTTGCTATTAACATTCTCTTACAAAGCGCAGTTAATTTGAATTTTTTTCAACTTGTCCAGGAATGTCTACGGTCACATGTTCGTAGCATCGTAACGAGCCACGTCGTAGCATTAAGTTGAAGTTAACTAAGCTACGAGGTCATGTAGAATCATAAGGTCATATAAGTTCGACAACACATTTAAACCCTGTAAATTCAACTGTTTAGAGTATATTATTTTAATTATTTTTGATTTAATGAAAGAGTAAGTACATAGCTTAGGTTACTCCGGAATTTTTTAAATAAATAATAATGATGCAATAGATAATGACTGCAAAAAATTATAAATTAGTCACCTCAATGTTTCTTATATATAAATATTTTTCTCTTTTTGAGAGATTAGAGAGATTTTTTTCATAATTTTTTACATTAATATATTTTTACCTTTTTTACGGAACACAGTGAACTGAAACAGATCAAAGATACACAAATATCAGATTACTCTAATATTTCTACCAAATCAAAATTCACCTCGCCGTCATTTGAATGTTATTCGAGGAAATGAAGGTGTGGTAGTCATATTTTAACGTTTTTGTTTGAGTTAGCGCAGATTCTCCCCGGATGCAAACCGGGCGACGTTTAAAGATATTGTTTAAATTTTCATAAATTATCATTCATACCGACTCGCCCTTTTTAGTCATTGCCTGTAAATGTTCGCACTAGCAAAGAAAAATTAGGCGACCGTTTTTCACTAATAAAAAACGTTTTAAATTTTTATATCTAAATATGAAAATTTAAACTGACTTCAAAACACTAAGAGGCAATAATAAATAAATTTAAGAAATTATTCAAAAGAGATATTTTGGAGATGGGGTTCCATTTTCATTTCTACCTTTCTATACGTTTTGGAAACTATAGAAAATTCCGACTCCAAAAAAAAATTTTACCCTTTCAAATCTTAGCACTCAAAATTGTGTAAAAACATTTTTTTTTTACTATATTGAGCACTAAGTTTCTAAGACTGTCAGTATTGTTGTTTTATCTATATATTTTTATTGGTAAAAAATAATCGGTAGTTTATAATATTTTCTAAAGACTAAAAATTCAAATTTTGAAGGTTGCCCTCGATTTTCCTGACATCTCGTAATTAAATCATGGCAAAGAGACCACCTATAGAGAATCTCTATCAAGTAAAAAAAGTATTTTGAATATTTGGTTCCCCATTGGGTGGTGTATAATTTATTTTGTACTTTGTGTTGTAGAGTTGTTTTTGTCAATTAAATGGTTTCATTCATTCATACATCTGTAGGGTAAGTGTATTTCCTCAAAAACTATAATTTCATTCTCATTTGTTTATCATTTCATCGTAAACATTAATATAATGGCAGGACCTACCATTAGACGCCAAAAACTCCAAGGGAAAGGGATACATTGCAATGGTGTCCCGGAGACAGAAGAAAAAACTACATAAGATATGGCTGTATGGGCTTCAGTCCACTTTGTTTTCCTTTTAATAGGGAGAAATTTCACAAAAAAACATTCTTTTATAGGTTATGGTAAGCGCTTTACACCCGCAGGTATAATAACATCATAGGGTTATGATCGTTTCGCAAATATGTAGAATTAAAAACTACGGGATGGATGTGGACGAGGATGGGGATACGTACTCACGACTATAAAGGACTTGGAACTTGTTCAATTTCGAAACCAGCCATTTATATAGCAGTTAGTTCTAAAGTCTGTCAAGAGATGGCGTTGTGACTTTGGCGCTTAATTTTCTAATTCAAATTATAAGTGGCCACTGTATACACAGATTTTGAAATTATTTTTTGTCATAATATGTGATATTAAAATATATCTTAATAAAAAATATATCTTAATACCAACGTATTAAGATATATTTTTTTTAATACTAGGCGTGAGTGTGTCAATAATCAAAATGGTAATCATCATGATACAAACATCAGCTCCTAAACGGAGTCGAAACTTGACGCGTAAAAATAAATTTATATTTAAAAAATAATACTTCTAAGTCTACTGTAATAGAATATAAGTATACTTTAATGCAAATCAACACAGTTATATCAAAAATAACAGTACTAACATTAATAGAAATCTTATTTGCTCATCTTTTTACTGAGAATAATCTTACAAAGGACCCTTAAACTGTGCGTTCATAAGGAATGAGTTAATAAATAGTGATATTGAATTATTCTTAACGATCTTGTTAACTCTCTTTTTAGAAGTTTGTTATGACAATACTGAAATCGTTACTATTTCCAGTTATATTAATTTAAATAATCTGACAATATTTTTTGTAGTTCTATTTCGCCTCGAGAGTGTTTTCAGTTCGTTGCAAGATTGTGGATTGAAATTAGTTATAAACCAAAAGAAAGCTCCTTTTTATCTCCAATAATTACGATTGGCGTCACTTTCTAAGAATTAAATTTCATCCAAAAATCTTAATAAAGGTAAAACCTGTGGAACAATTTTCAATGTGTACAAGAGGGATTTGTTTAAACTATTACCTCTCTCCGTTAAGAGCCTTATTCATACAGCTCTAGACGTTTATTCCATATAAAAATATTTGCCAGGCTTTTAAAGTAATTACATCATTTCACGGCACTGTTTGAGGTAGCGTGCGGTCTAGCTGCGGCGAATGGCGGGCCGGAGCGAACGCTATCCGCCCGTGATTTGAGTGCTTTGTAACCAATCCATTCATGGTGATATAGAAAATTTTTTGATGATAAAAGCGAGGGGAATCTTTTTTAAATATGTTTTGATTTGAAAAGAGTTATATCTTTTAAAATTAAAAATAGCATAAGCAAACAGATGACCTTTGTAAATACCGAAGTGAATGAAGCTACGAAACATGCGTTGTTGGTGTTGTAATACTATGGTAATAATGATTTACTATCTTGATGAATAATTAATTATTCAAAAAATTCAAATATTTTCTCAAGCAAAGTGTTCAAAGGGCGATTAAATAGTACTTTTTATTAATTTCACTAAATGGTAGATATGTGTTAATAGATGTCACTATTTTTACTGTATCGGCCTAGAGTAGAGAGAGTAGTTTGCTGTATTTATGCATAAAAGGAAATTAAGTCAATTACAAGGCATGGAAAACATTATTAAATTTTGTCCCCGAAATGTCAAGTAGTATTATAAAAATATGAAAATACTAAACTATAAAGTTACCGCTTTCCATAAGGTAGGCGGTTTACTTGCTTGGCTTTCGTTGTTATAAGTATATAAATTATTCAATTATCAAATAGGTATCAAATCTTGTTTAGTGTTAAGTAAAACAAATTAATAATAACGCAGAAAGTTAATTTCTATATCAGTTGACCCGATTCCTTGTATGGAAATAAAATTTTAAAATCCCGAGCGGTAGTAGATCCATTTCTCAATATTCTACATTAAAATAATAAATTCTGGTTGTGTCACATTTTAAAGGAGTTTATTATTAAAATGTGAAATCAAAATGCATTTATGATCACTTATCATCGAAAAGAGAAAGGATCATTTATGGATTTTTCTCTTTTAATAAAAAAAATAATAATTTTGATACACGACAATAATACTTTATTTAATTAAAATGTATATGTAATTGAACTAAAATAACAGTGTTATTAAAGGGTTGAAATCTAAGTATAGAATATATAAATCTAAGTATATATATTTATGTATCTGTTCTATAGTTGTACAATGTATATTTATATGTATTTTCACTCCAAAATGTTCGGTAATACGAGAATTCTAATTTAACGTTTAAGAAAACTTGGTATTCACTTGGTGTACGTTCATATTTTTTTTTCCTTTTACTTAATGTTATGGTACCGTTCTTAGTAGTGATTTGAGCTTAAATATCATCATCTTCATCATCATCTCTTTTGACAGAAAATTCGCCGTAGTTAGCCTGCACGCTACTGCAACAGCTTAGCCGGCAATACTGTATTAATCTGCCAACGAGCCACCTCACTTGAAAAACATTACATCGGGTTATAGCGATCGTGCGCGGCCTTGCAATGTCGATTCTCTATGAATCAATTTAGCAAGCGAACGTTATGTTCCTTCATAAAAGTTTTAGATTTATTACTCTTGAGATAATGTTTTCTTCTTGTGATAGAGAGGAAATATACGTATATAGATATATATAGATTAGACATATTATTATTATTTTACATTAATTTTAAATCTTCCCAATCCCTCGACGGCTCGAGGAATGGAAGAATACCCCTCGACAGAGGAGGCCAGACGGCCGAGGGTCAGGACGGCAGAGAGAGGAATCGGCGGACAATTCTGGCGTTATCGAGTAAGACTGCCCGCTGGAGCCTCGCAATCATTGGTCCATCACCCAGTCCCAATCTCTTCAGATGGTCGCGAAGAGAAGTTGGGACGAGACCATTGGTTGAGACTACGACTGGTATGATCTCAGTGGATGTCACCCTCCACATATCAGTAACCTCGTGTGCCAAGTTCAGATACTTGATCTTTTTATCTGATTCGGCTTTCACGAGGTTTTCATCGAAGGGAATGGTGACATCCACTAAGAACACACGCGACTCTACTCGGTCCATCAGTACGATATCAGGCTTGTTAGCCAAAACCGTCCTGTCCGTAATGATGGACCGGTCCCAGTACAACCGATTATTATTATTATTTTATTATTATAGATTAGACGTATATAGATTTTTTTAAAATTCCCATAACTTAATTTTCGGGAATGCATATTTTTGCAAAAACTGTTAAATAGTAAAAACAAATTATCGTCACAGCTGCTTCTTATTATACAGAATTATCAGTGATCTGACAAGTAGCTACGTATTAGTATTGGTGGTCTTATACAAACCCACTGTGCACGGCTTGTATGTGTGCGCGTCAATACTTACGAATTGACGTATGCACACAGTGGCAGAATTTTACAGTGCTAAAAGTGCGCTAGGCAAGGTTGCCGTAACCGTTCATTTTTGAAATTTATTCACGAATATTAATTTAATGAAGGAGATTGATAAGTTGAAGAACAAGATTTAGGAAGATAATTATCATACTGCGATATAATAATAGTAATATCTGAATTTATGTATATTGTCAATATAAAGAATTAGAAAACTATTATAACAATATATAAAACATAAAAAGTAACATATTTTAAGCACAGATTGCATAAATCTAAATTATTCAATAATAACTCTTGGTAATATACGGCGTTTGAGTTCGTCGCGATCTGTCAAACTAAAATCACAAGTAAGCTATTATCCCTGGCGCGGGGTCTGACTCATTTTACTTTTTTCCTTTTAATATGACTGTGCGCTGTTGAGCAATTAGGTCTGCACTGGTTAAAAAACATGTCAGCTTTGATATTTTTAATGATAGACCTTAATTAAGCTGCTAGTGAGTTAGCGCAGCGGTTTTACGGATGTGACGTATGATGGAACTGGAAATTTTAAATTAATAACAACATATACGTAGGTCACCTCAACAGCGTTTAATCTTCTTTATAAAATACAGATGTCTACAAATTCTAACAACAGGTTTTTCGTATCTATCGCATCTTTTTATAATTTAGTATCTAAGGTTAAACTGGTCGTTAAATTCGTGGTTTTGAAAGAGGTAGACCCGTTTGAAGGTAGCATCACCTTTCCCATTTCGAATTCCTTCTTCTTGTCCTGCTTTCTTTTTCTATTTCGATTTTCTTTCCTTTTCTTTTTCGTTTGTGGCTACAACCATTTCTTGTCTGAATATTGCTCTGTTTTATTGACTTTCTTCGATTTAAAATAGAATTAACCTAACACGAGTTTTACTGAGCGTGATCGCTAATTGAAAAAAATAAATGAAAAAAGCTTTTTATTGAATGTGATTTTACGAATTTATCCTCTATTCACTTGAAATATTGTGATTATAGATAATGGAAATATTTTAATAATGATTTGAGATTATGAGAAGGATCTCGCTCTTGCTGGGTACGTCTGTTCTTCCCTATTTCTGTCTTAAAGAAGATCACTGTATTTCTGTGTAAAGGAAAAAGTGATTGTAATTGGATCAAATAATTGTTCTTTTATATTTTTTTAACTGCCATTTTAACACTTTGATACAAATGATTTTAAAATGCTTCTACGATTGGCAACGATTAATAATAAGTTGTATTTGAATTCGAAAAAAACCATGAACGCCTTTAACACAATTAATTATACTAAATTAATGGATACAGATGAGCGTGGTTCTCAACTGAATTTATAGTCGTTACCCCCTTCACCCGAATAGTTTTTGTGGAGTGTTTCTCCGAGCAGTGGCGGGCCAGAAGATAAGCGACTCAAATCATTATCAATAATTCAACGTACGCTGTTATTGATTCGTTTAATTAAAAAATGTAGCTGAGGTTGAAAAACCTATGTACAGAATAAGCAATTGACGGGATATTTAACATAATATGTCCAAATTCATTGTTTAAACATCTTCATACTATACAATGCCAGTACTATTCAAAATGGACATTGAACAAATATAAATTGCAATTGACCGATCAGATGTTAAGATTATCATTATAAAATTATACTTACTAACTGTTACATACGTTTTGAAACATCAATCCAACTACCAGTTTGACTCATCACTGCACAACCTGAACTACTGGAATCCTGGATTAATAGAAAATTTTTGAAAGGGGAAAAATATACGTGACCACTGTCTTATTTTTCAATTATATTTTTGTGGAAGATCTCCGGCCCCTTTTCGGTTCAGTCGATAGCAAAGAGAGTCTCTGCAATCGCAAATAACCTGCCAAAATTAAACGTACACCTTACTAATTTAGTAAGGTCTCCGAAGTTGTAAATACACAGCAACATTAACACTGTCACTTTAACAATAGGTCCGCTATTTAATTACACACCTCCCCCCTCGTGGCCACAAATAACGGTAAAATTTACAATAGTTTAAACAGAGCCCCTGTTTCAAATTGTTCTCGACCTCTGCATTGCTAATGCCTTAATAGGCGACCTGCGTCGGTGTCGTTTGACATATTCATTGCTTACCAACCGTCGGCACATCCACTATTAAATTTATTGTTTTAATTAACATTCACAGCGGAGACAGTTCGGTTTTGCAATAACAATGCTGTTTATCACATATATTTTTGACAGATTGTGGTCATAATATTTTACTAATGCGCCACGCTGTTTGTGTGGCTAGCAGTACTTGAAATACATTTTAGTTAGGTTTTTACTTTTTTATGTTAGGGAAATATATGCCTTGTTTGTTATTAAATAAGCTGTTTTGCTTGTTCTGAGAAGCATTAAGCTAAGGAAGTATAAATAAATATGTATTCTGGAAAACAGTCAACCTTTTCATTAACATAGGTAATTTATAGTTGCTCAAACCCGTAAAGGTCGATAGACAGATCAGGTGTTGCATTTCACTGTAGTATATATATTGTTTTTCTACGACTAAATAGAACCTTTTTCTTTTTTTCTTCAAAATTAATTTGCCAGACCCAGTTTTATATAACAATTAAATCGGTTTTCACTGAACAAAATTGTTGACCCACATCATAGCTTAAAAACAGTAACTTTACACAATGAGCATAAAAACAAGAATTATTATTAATTAGGATTATCGTGGTTTTTGCTAAGGGTGCTTAAGTTTCATAAATTTCTAAGTATTATGCGTATTTCAATTAACTTTTTGCGATCAACAATAAAACTTCTACTATCAGTTGGTCTTTTGACTCGTCTCTTTGTAAAAAAGCCAGATCTTGAAATTAATTTTTGGCACGCTTAATATTGGCTTCTTTAAAAGGGCGTGAAGGCGCCTTTCCATTGGACTTGCTAGGTATGTCGTGTAATGCGCTAGCTATCTTCTTAAATGGCTTCTTCTTTTCCTTGTGCTCATTGTAAAAAAGATAAGCAGTTAACTCAAATAAAAACCATGAGGGTGGACGCATGTTATCTTTCCTTATCATAAAAAAATATTTTCTTTTTCAATACAACAGTTTGTATGGTAACTAAATCCTATAGAAACTAGTTGCAATATAACGAATGGAAACACAATAAGACCTCTATGATTGATAGTTGTATTTGTTTGCACAAAGCGAACCCAATGTTGGTAGCGATTTTTTTTTATCACATATATCTTGGTGCCCATTCGATTTAACTGCTTTCTTCGATTTATAGAGGTTGGGAAAGAATAACGGCAGGTGCCTCAACGTTTTTTGCGAATTGTAATTCTAGTTAAAATATATAAGAACCTTTTTAAGGGCTTATTTTGAATCCGTTGTTGTAGTTTTAGAGGGATATTTTTTAGTTTCAGTTCAAAAGTTACTTTTTGATTATATGTTAGTACAATATCGACTTATCTACAAGATAAGAGACAGACAACATCTTTAAGTAACAACTAAATAATATCCATACCTCATACTAAATAAAATATTTAATTATTAATAATGTTTTATTGCTTGGATGTATATCGAATATATTTTTCCATTCTTTATTCTTCAATACAATCAATATTCAATGGTGCAGAAAAAAATTAAGCCTGCAAGCCTGAAGGAAAGTATGCTTTTAAAATAAATTTCATAAAATAAACAATGAATATGCACTATATCAACCCTTCTTGCAATGTATAGTATGTATATAATAAGAGAGACTAAATTATAAATAACGCCGTAAACTTTCGAATTATACTGACAAGTTATAACATAATTTGTGAGACGATTGGCCTCTAACTACAATCACGGTTATTCTTCTCCAAAGCCATTTCCCATCATTGGTGTGAACTAAATTAATTCCTCGAAGTACCCTCCCCGGGCGATATGCAAAATGCGTTATCAGCAGTTATTAATCACGTGCCACGCTAACGTCGGTGTTGCCAGACGATTATATTCAAATTGCTCCTAATTTTATTCATATCGGTGAGAATGCACGGTAGCTTGAGATATGTAGCGAGCTTGTGAATGTAAAAATGGAAATAAATTGTCGCTTTAATTGGGGAAAGTAGGACTCAATAAATTGTATATAGCAGTTGTTGTATACATACCGTATGTAATCAATAAGATACATAATACAAACTGCCTCCTTCGAAACTTTAAGGCATATTGCAAACTGGAGCCAAAATGAAAAGCCTTAGAAGACTGCAATTTGCAAACTAGATATCGAGTATTTATGAGTATCTGTTGGTACAGATAGAAGACCAATCATTTCCAAGTAACACCATTGGTTGTACTAAAGAAAGTGTTAACTGCCTAATATATACTGGTATATTTAGTTTCACCTGATTCATTTCGCTGGTTATTAGCTCTTTGTAACTTGATTAAATGGTTAATCTTGGCGGTAAACCTGCAGGGTCATCAGGGTAAGTAAATTAAATTAAATTATTTATTTCTGGTATCACCAATAAAGTGTTAGTGTAATAATGATCTTCAAAACTATGTTAGTAAATTTTATCACAAATCAAATACATTATAATTATGTAATTTATTTATTTAAAAATTAATGTACATACAAAGAAAATTAAAAGGGCACAACAGAATATTAGATAATTGTATAAAGGTACTGCTTATTTCTATAAGAAATCTCTTCCAGCAGCCCCATATATAGGAAAAGTAACATCGAAAGGTAGAGGGGCGTGTACCAATACTAATATAATTAAATAAATAAAAACTAATAAATATCATATTTACCCTAATATATATGTATGTTATATATTCCATAAAATTTAAATCTTGTGCCATTGGTTATATGGATGCGAGTCCTGTGCTGCATTATAGCACTGGCCAATTCGGACCTGGTCCCAACACTCTGCAGGAGACTGTTGGAATCGCTTCGTAGACAGTGGATCAGGGATGCTATGCGTTTTCTTAATATAGCTGCAAAGCTATCGACTTCAGCTTCTGTGAGCTACGGCAATACAGTAACATCGCAGTCCCATCAGCGTAAGTATCATCGCCTTTCCTATTTTGGCTGTAAAGCAGTCCAGTTTGTTAAGGTCCGAAGGCAACGGAAGTCAGTTTAATTACGGGAGCAATATATATACTATTCATATCTTCTGCCTCCAGAAACTGGATATGCTGGTGTCTACGATGGTTACTATTTACTATCAGAAGACATAATATAAAACTTGTGTTTAAAATTTGTGAAATAAAAACTTCTCTTTAAGTTAACTCCGTTTTGCGATCAATTCTTAGTTACTGGATGAGTCAGACAAATTACGAGACTGGTATCTATCAAAGTAGCAACAGCCTCGAACAGGTTATGATTTACAAATAACGAACATATCGCCACCCCTGTACATAAATAACGATATAATTGCTTCGCCGTTTGACAAACGACTTATATTCTCCCGAATTTTAGGGAGTACACAACATTAATTTTGTCGAAGTCTGCGGCTACCGCCTTTACTATGTTGTTGTATGTAAATTAATGATTTTGAACAATGGAATACTTAACTTTGTATGTATTTTTAAAGGTATCTTATTACTACCTTCTAACGAGACTTTTCTTTATTTCCTCATTTACGATATAAATTATAAAAGTTTGCAATTCTATAGAATAGAGAACTCTATTGGTATAATTTGTACGTTGTCCGTTCTGATTATCACCACTAGTGACGTTGGCTTCTTCACGCCAACATTCTATTGGTGGTGGTCAGGGTTATTGTCTTTCTCATCACCACATTGTATCACAGTACAGTATACATCGAAACCGATTCTCAATTTCTATTATTACATTATCTTAATCACAAGAGTTTACAACCAGACGTTCTAAGATTGCTAAGTATCAAACAAAATAGAAACTGACTTTGAAACACTAAAAAAGCAATAAAAATAAATTTCGTAAATTATCCAATTAAAAATTATTTTGAGAATGTGACCATCTCAGGAGAATACTATAACGATTACGATCTATCTATCACTTCACAATTGACAGATAAATCGGTAAACATTCATTAAAAAATCATACAGTGGAACTTACAACTTTAAATAGAAGTTAAAAGTTATTAAAAAATCAAACAAATCCCTATGATTTTTACGTTTTTTTTTATAGAAAGCTCATCAAATGACTCGACCCAACCTGATGTAGAGGAGTCCATAAGTAAAGATAGCCTGCCTAGCCACCTCTACCTTGCTGGCTCAAAAACTGCTTTTTCACGCCTCATTTTGAAGAAATCCGTGTTATTTAAAGGAGGGTATACATGTGCCGGTAAGAACTTCCACGCTCTGGCTGTGCAAAAAAGATGGAGACAGGAAATGGTTTTTGGGCGTAAAGTAGACTTGGCGACAGTGAAAGAGTGACTCCGTAGGTAAGTACGCGTGATCTTGAGTTGAAAAAGAGAGGGAGGGATAAGCTCCTCAGATGTTCCTCCATGCCACAAACGATAATAGTTACTAAGCGACGCAATTTCAGAGGCTCTAGGGTGTTCGATGCCTCTACATCGCCAATAATACGAATAGCGCGACACTCCAAACTGTCCAGAGCATCGAGGAGGTATTGAGTGGAGCCATCCCAAAGGTACGAGCTATATTCCTCGCAAGGCCGGTCTTGTGGCTGTTTTACAAAACCCAGGTCCGGCTTAAGTTTTGTACAACAGCTATAACTGGCCAGGTGTGAGATATCTACACACCACCTTAAACAGTATAGAACAACATACAGATCTTGTACGACTTGGACACAGAATTTTTTTTTATAAAAATCATAGCAAACCGCCTGATGCTGACGAAGAGTTCATAGTTAGTGCAAAATGGGACATACTAATGGTAGTATGTCCAAAGATGTATGTCCATTTCCATTTTCTTTGGAAATGCTTAAGTACTCTTAAAAGGTCTTTCGGTGCCTTAATGTACCAGTTTTCATGAAGACCATGTTACAGGAATATTTGACTGAGTTTTCTTTATTACTCTCTGACTGTCCACCACCTAAAAAAAGAGTGACCAAAATTCTGTGTGTGTAATTGAGGAGACAGTCACAGACAGTTGACTTCATAGAATGGCACGCGGACACCTTATTACGAAGGGGATCAGAGAGCGTGATAAAACAATTATATATTCAATAAGCGTTTCCTGTATATCAAATCCAATATGGAAGTATATTCGCAGTTTTCAGGGTCGTATTCAATAAAAAAAGGTCAACATATTGTCCGCGCAGTGAAGCGCGAGCTTGCATTTCGATATCAAAAATATCCCAGTTCCAAGCCGCGCGCGGGCCCCGTATGTCACCGCTGCTTAGTCGAGCGGGAAACTAGGAGGCGTTTGTCAGTTTCACAGGGCCGTATTTTGCATATAGTAGGCCTCTCTGGCAGTTGACTCATTTGTATAATCCCACGTGATTATGATTTCAGTAGTATAATTTTCATAAGCTTAAAATTTTCTTTTCCATTATCGAAAATTTAAGGTAGTCAGGTAATAAAATAAATTAAATAATCGGATTAAATAATAATATATCGGATTTAATAGTCGGTAATTTAGGAATAAAATTTTATTTTATAAGTTGAAACAATTGGTCAAATGGTAAAAATAATTTCTAAAAATAAAAATATCTTTTTATAGATAGTTCAGCAAATGACTCGACACAACCTGATGGTATGTAGTAGAGGAGTCCATATGTGACTGCTCTAGCCAACTCCAACTTGTCGGTCCAAAAGTGCTTTTTCACTTCGCTTTGATTGCGGGTGTAAGATTATTTTCATAAATTAGCAACACATAATATTTAAATCATAATTTTAAGATAGTATCTAAAAGTAAGTATACAGTGTAATAAGAAGAATAAACGGATCAGTGATTAAAACACACGGTTTTATTGCTCAAACAGCCTAAAATTCTAAGAATAGTGTCTTACCTGGATACATTTTACTCGTTTCTGTTTAAGCTGACCCTAGTACGGCCCTGGCAGCATCTTTCGAAACCAAAATAAATTTGCCAGAAAGGGTTATCGGTGATTATATTTATCAGAGAAACGGTGATTTGTTGGTTGTTTTGTTCCGATCCTAGGGACTTTTATATTCGGCCTAAGCTCGAATATCGAATATTTTTTTAGCAAAACGTGACGTCGTAAATATTTTATCCGTTCAATGCTTAGTCGGTTTATGAATCGTACGCCTTCGAGATGTGTTATGGATAATTTCATGCTTTCTATTTGGCGTGGAATCTAGAAAAAATCTGACAAATTTTCCGACAAAATGTTTTAGAAAGACGTGGGTAGAATGATATTTGTTGAATATTTTATTACCTGTAAGTAAGTATGTGAATGGAATTTGATAATATGAGTAATATTACATAAGCGTTTTTGACGTTGAGAGTTCGAAGAGGTGACACTTTCTGCATCAGAATTATATGAGATCTTAGACATATTTCTATTTTAATTCAAAGATTTAAAGATATTTATATATATATATAATAAGTTAAAATTAAAATAACAATGTTGTATTCAGTTAATATTAAATCACTGAATATTAATAATTAAAATTCAGATACGTAAAATTTTCGGAACTTGGAACAGTCTGTATTTCTTGTAACTTATCTTATGATTAAAATATTAAATTAAATGTTAAATATTACTTATGATTATATTATTATACTTATAATTAAAATAAAAATTTTTACTTATACTTATGATTAAAATAATTTTTTTTATTTATATTGTATAATTTTGGTCTCAATGGTCTCAAAAGAACCCAGAAAGTAAGAACAGTTATTACTGCTTATTGATAAATGATTTTACAGGCAATATGTCATGATGAGTTTCTCGTAAGTCAAAAGCCAAATAACGATACCAATACCGTTAACTCTTATGTTTGTCTTCGTTTCAGCAGGAAGAGTTATTATAACTCAGACTTCACTTTTAATTCTTCTTTCATCTATATATAACATTAAACTACTATGCGCAGAATTTAGCATCTGGACAAGTATTATAGTTGTGTATATATCTATTGCAAGCAGTTTACCAACACCAAACACTTTATTTTTAAGTCATATAAGTCAATGTTCAAAGAGTTCGGCATAATATCTAAATGTAAATTTGTTCTAATTCTTGATTGTTAACTTAAAAATGAATAGTAAATATATTTTCCCATGAAACATATAAATATGCCCTCTCATTTTTGTTACAGGTAAGTTCCAGAGTAAGGTAATATTCGAGTTAACAATGAACTTTTTCAACCGGCAAATTGGTCGGTGGCGTATTAAACTGCTCGGGAGTCGAACCCGCTAGTTAACAACTTCACCTGCAACTTTCAGACGGAGCTATTGTTGAACACAACGGAATTGTAAAAACTCTAACGGATTTCCATATGCCAGTGGCATTGTTGGGATTGTTAAAGGGATTTCGAGGGACTTCTGCTGTTGTGTGGCAAGCTTTGCGTGGAGACAAATGGGGAAAAACCTTCAATAACTTAATTAGGACACAAAAGTGAAGTAACACTTCTTTGGTTATCAATATCATGACTGGATGATAAGTATTTAAGTTACAAAATATATAATAGAATCAAAGTAATATTCGTGGTTTATAGTTTGGATTTTCTTCTATCATGGCAAGTTGACTATCAATTATCTAATTATTATTGAAATTAAACCAACCTTGGATATCAAATTTCTCAAGTCCTGCTACTTTTCCTGATGTGTTAAATTTTCATATATTGGTTCTAGCGACTTTTTATCCGTTAAATGTACAAAATTTGATTCCTTGTCAACGATAATATTTATTTCACCTTATCCTTAGTAATTTCACTATTGTGTTCAGATTTCTCCTAAACTCAGTCTCTATCCTCACTTATAATTTTTTTATGAGTGATTCTTACCTATTCAGAATGAAAACCAAAATGCAATTTATAATTTTTCCATTACTTATAAGGTATAAAATCTTTGCCGTGAGGTGTACTTTCGTTTAACATATTTAGCTATATAAACTCGCATTCATAGTTAAATTCATAATATTTAATATATCCTTGTAGATAAATAGTCAATTGAATGGAACCATACAACCCCAGGAAGCGTCGGAGTCGTATGATAGTGAAAGCTCAAAGTATTTCAACAGGACGATTTAAAGTTATATTAAAAGCTCAGTTCTTAATACTAGCTTGGCACTTTTCATAGTGAATAATCTAAACCATAGCCACTATCTCTCCTCTCACTCGCGGTTAAATCTCACTGCTGCATATAATTTATATCAGCACACAACAGCAGTGAAAGAAATAATTCTATCCGAAAACCCAAGCGAAAATACACCTTAGCTTTTCAAATTTAAAAACACTTTCCCAATGTGTGCTTACAGTGTTAGTGCTCCGAATGGGCCATCTCTATAGGCGTTATAGTTTAAAGAGAGAAATGAATCAAGCCCGCACAAAATGCGACAAATCTTAAAAGATGTCTGTTTATGCTTTCTGATGCAAATGCGAGTTGGGACGCGCGCAATAGTATTCGATGATATTTTTGTGGGGAGAGTTTTCTTAGTGCAGATAATAGAAATAAGACGATTACTTTGTTGTTTCAATTCGCCATTAATGATTTGAACTTTGAAAGTGGATTTTATCTAAACTAAATTTCTGCACCATTCTTGTGTTTAAGTAATTCAAAGAATAAAGCTAGCTATTTGATGAAATAAAGTGTTACTTAGAACAAAAATGGTTTCACAGTATCTAAATATATAAGTGAGGCCAGATCTAGTTTCCAAAATGCATATAATAACATACTAAATTGAGAGAATAGGAGCAAATATTTGCAAAACTACATCATCTTTAAACACAAGCAGTTTAAACGAAACAGTAAAAATATGAACCACAGAGATTTGTGTCCTCAGAGTTCACGACGACTGTAAAATGTGAGCACAACCAAAAATATATAGGCAATAAACAACATGGAAAAATACGGGGCTGCACTGTAATATCAACTTAAAATGGAGAAAGATAAAGTTGCAGTCTCCGTTGGAGATGTTAACGAAATAATGTAAGCGGAGAATATATTTGTTGATAGAAAAGTTGTAGGTCTCCATCGTAGGTGCAAACAATTTGAACTGTGGATACATTGTGCTCACCTCTGGGACTGAATTCGCGCCATCAATTTGTTTATTTACATGAGTTTGGATAATAGTAACAGGCCATAAATCTTAAAATATTGAAACTATAATAGATTCTTGCTAAAGTAGCGTATTTTGTTCAAAGTGTGTATTTTATTGTTAGTAGCCTTGCCTGTTCTATTAATTGTTTCAAAACCATACTTTTGCTGAACCATATTTCTTTGTACGTATTTCCTGAGTAAATTTTTACCGGTCTTTTTTATAAAGAAGTTCTTTGATCACCGTCGGAATAACTGAGTACTCCATTTTGATAAGATAAAAATATGTCAAAACAAAATAGCTGAAGTCCGTGGTATACAATTTTAATCAATAAGCGAATAGTATTTTATTTTACTATTTCTTAATTTTCACATATAAATGAATGGAAAATATTTCTAAAATCAATACTTTATTTTCATTCATTTATTATAACATTACAGTTAATTTAAATAACGTTGGAGCATTAATTCTTTGGTTATAGAGGATTTCCTCTTTTCATATAATCAATCCTCATGGCGTGATAATTATTTGTTCCTGGTCTAGTTGTATATAAAGATTTCTTTAATGCTTTTATTATAAAAACTTAAGAGTAATCAAATTGTAGAATAGAATAGAATATATCTTTATTGTACATCAGCCAATTCAAGAAGAGAAATACACAAAAAACATTTAAGTAATTTTGTACAAAGGGTGACCTTATCGCTAAAAGCGATCTCCTCCAGATCCAGACCTTAGGATGGACAGGATTAAAGATAAAGTACTTGAGGGAAGTACAGATTGTTAGGCATACACTCCTTATTGCATTGTATTGCGTGCTCATTCACCGCCTCAGCTCAATGTTATTTACATTTATGATGAGCTGATGTATTTATCTGTTTTACTCCGGTGAAGAAACTGTTGTTGCTTATCAGTGAGCTCGTGGTAGTAATTTAGAAACTGACTAACTAGATTCCAATTTTGGGAACACAACATTGTTGTCAATGCTTGTACATATGATAACAGATTTAAGTAAGATCGTGGCAGTGCTTCCCGAAGCACGGATAAGCTTGAGGTAACATTGACCCATCCAGGGCTCGACCATGGAGAAAGTTGATTTAAACTTCGTCATCGAATCCAAAACGCTTGAATCCCTACGCAAGCCACCTTCTAAATTTTATGTATGTTGATATGCTTGTAATGTACTTCGAACACTCTTGGTACATACACACCCCGCGTAAAATACCTTTCGTTAAATAAACAAACTCAACCCCACAAAAGTTTCTATTGTCCTTGAAGAATTGTGTGTCACTTTCCTTTGCTAGCCTATATTCTATTCAGAAAAAAAAACTATAAACCATTTCTTTTGAACGGTTAATTTCCCTGTTTCAGGCCCCTTTCGCTCACCCTCATTAGTCCCGTTTTGAGTGCGACCCAGATATCGAATGGGTATGCGCAGTCAGCATTTTGACAATTGCCAGTAATGAAGATATTTGCGAGGATTTTAAAAGGAAAACTTAATGGAATGAATCTGCAATTTTTATAAACACTTCTTCGTGTATCACTTCTATCTTTGAAAGACATTTGAAACCTGTCATACCAAGCATTTGATGACACACTTCACAATAGTCTTGTTTCTTCTTTTACGGGGAAATGTATACACATTTATAACAAAGTCCCGCCAAAGGTAACTGAACTGTCTTTACACAAATTTAAAGTATATATTGAACAAAATTTAATGGTAAAAGGCTTAGACGTATTAAAATGATAAGAATGCGTGATACAATTGAATTTTTTATTCAGTGTCCTAAGCAAAATTTATTATTATATATTATTGTAGTTTAAAAATATTGTTATGTCTATCTAGTATTAATTATCTCTTTCATATATATAAAGCGCCAACGCGTGCAATGAAACGTATAAACACAAATCTCTAGCTAACTCAGAAACCTATTAAGCATATTTTCACGCCTTTGGAAGGTCTTCCATCTGTCTATAACAAAGCAATATCTAGCGATATAATGAATATTAAAAAAAACGCAGACACCGCACATAATACAACAAGTGAAATCCATATACGTATGCTTATCCTGGTAAAGGTGATTTGAACCTCGTGATAAATATCTTAAGGTATTTTAAATTTCTTAGTTACTCTGGCAAAATGTATATAACTATGCATTCTCTATAAGAGCTGACGAAACAAGGTCAGTCTAAATAAAGTGCTCACCAACAGCTCCTTAGGTAGTACTCATAAAATTTCCCTTACAAATGTTCCAGGGTCATTAACCTTTATTTTTACGGGCAGGCTTTTACTAAGAAGCACCCATGGTTATTCAGACTACTTTTGCTGTAAGTGAAATGACATTACATCCCTTTTATGTTGCCCGTTAATTACTGAGTAGAGGAGCGTGCTAATTTTTTTGGTCTTTCAATCTAACAATTGTTCGTAGTTTCATTGTGGTACTATTTTTAACTTTAGTTACTTATAAATAAAGTCGTTAAAAAGTTATTAATGAATCCTAAATTCAACTGATCTGACTTTCTAAACGATTGAAATACTAATGATATCAGTACTTACATCTCTTTGGGTTAAAAAACTGTTCAAGTGTTTGATGAATTTTTGACTATATAAAAATCTTTTGCAATAATTACACGACGGACTCTATAAGAAGTTTTTGATAGTAAGTAACTTATAAAGTAGCTTGCCGATAAAATAAACCAAATGGTTCTGATTTCTTAGCTTTATCTTAAATCAAATCTCGACGCAATTTAATCGCTACTTAATTTCTTTTTGATACAATATTCCTTTTCATTTACTTACCTAAATGATTTTCCTAAATTAACCTGTAATTGAATATAACAAACAATTTCATATAACGATCTAAGGGTTGGCGTTTCCCAGAATTCCATACTACCTACGTTCTTCCCTCGTGTGAAAATTGTAAAATAAAATAAAAAAGGCAATTTTCTTCGAGTTGAACTCTGGGCTTCCCGACACAGCTTACTGGCGCATTCTAAGCCCAATTTTTGTAGGCGTAATCCGGCCAATTCGCCGACGAGCGGCCCGGGATTCATAAGCCACGTCGAGGAATAGATAAAGATCTTTCTCGTAATAACATGTCAACATACACATAAGATATCCCGCGTAAACACGGGGAAAAAGAAAAATGGATGTATATACGCTCAAATATTCGTAGTGTCTCTTGGATTATGGTTGATGGCTCTGGAGAGATTCATTCATCATCGGAAAACTGTAATTTCTTAAGAGTATTTGGGATTTGGCAAAACAGACGTAAAACTGTAATGAGAATAAGCCGTCGTTGACAATCGATTACTTGGAAAGGCCATCAACTGTGATAAATAAAATAAAGAAACAAATATAACTTTACACTCACTTCATCATGACATCATTAAGCCCAAATTATTGGGTACTTACTGGCTGCGGTTTCACCACGACGCGTACAAGGAACAAATGTTCTTTTAAAGAAAAGAAAATTCTATCTCCTTTCGTCTCTATTAAGTGAATAATATACATCACTCACAACATCTCAGAGTAATATACTAATAAGGACGCGTTCTCCTCAAAATAAAAATTAGCTCTGAAATGGGAATTTTGGTATTATTTTTACAGATTTTACAGCGAAAATATCTATTCAAGTGACAGCTTTAGCTTTCTTTTTATATCACATTTATTATAATTTATGTATTAACGGTTAATAACACTATATTATATATGTAGTGTTATTTACCGTTAATATAATATAATTTACAAAAAAGGGCACTGACATTTAATTTGGAAAGTAATTATTACTATTTGAATTCATTTATAGAAAAGTACGGACGTTATCAGCAAAATGTGCGACTACTGCGAATTGTTTTGTATAGCTCCATCTATTGTATTTGGTACTTAAACGAAACATAGAAAGCTCGTTATTAGTATGTTAAGCGTTAATTCAGTAAATGCCGTAAACTTGCCTGATATTGTGTTTTACATTGACAATACGAAAAACGTGTCTTAACAGTCATCAAAGTTTATGAAATAGGTTCCATAGTATCAGTAACAAGGCAGTAGTATTACATTTGATTTTGTCAGTGGTTATAAAGTCATAACACGTGGACCAATACAATCTGTTCACTGTAGTAGTTACTGTCTACGCTTATACTGTGACGTAGCGGTGGCGCGGCGTCGTTTATTAGCGTAAGTAATAAGAAAAGTTCAGACGAATCCATGGGAATTTGCATTTTATCAGCCGAAGAACACAACTGATTCTGTGTACGAGAGCAAGCAATATGAACTAATTTATTATTATTACATTTTATTATTTATTGGAAAAAATACGACTAGATTCTATTTTATCTGCTACACATGTATACAAAATTAAGTAAAAGTCAAATTCAGATTGAAAAATACAATACAATACTAATATTTCTTGAATTTTATGAAAGTCACTATCTCATTGATTGAAATTAAAGCCTCGAGAAATATTTTTAAATGTTCGTATATATTAATAAATATCTAAATACTAAAACATGTTCGTTAACACGTTATACATGAATTTTATGATTCTATTATCATACACGGTATAATAATGCTTACTTTGGGATAGATAAATGGTATGAGTGTGAAAAGTACAATTATGGTTTTTAAGTATTTTAGTATCTTAAAGAAAAAGTCACGTTTTGTTCAAAAAACCACAAAATTGACTTCCCTTTAAGTCTCTATTAATTACGAACGTTTATTTTTGTTGATATATATAAAAGATAGCCCATACTTTATTATACACCATAAATATCAATGTTACAATCGTGATATTATGAATTTTTATTTTGTCTATTTTGTGTACAATATTAACAACATTGTGCGTTATTGCATCGCCCCGTCCACTTACCTTGCGCGGTTATGACAACAATTTTCTTCCTTTTTTATCCAGCGCCTTATATTTTTATGGTGACAACTAAAGAGGGGTGAGGAGGGAATTCATTTGGCTTCATATTGTTACACTTTCAGTAGGTTTTCCTTTTAATTACAGCTTGGTAAGATATACAAAACGCTATTTGTAAATGATATTTAATTTGATATTTTTTTTTATAATTACATAGACAATTAACAAAGAGTTGGACACTGTAGTAGTGACGGCAAGAATCGTGGTAATATATTTAAAAATCCGTATTTTTTAAAGAATAAAAAGTTCAGCGTTTAACGGATTTTGATTTTAATGTTGTATAAAAAGTGTCTGAAATAAAGCTTTTGTCTTTACAGAGATACGCAATTACGTCTTTGTTTCACTTATAAATTTCCTTAAGAATACCATTATATGTATTTACAGGCCATTGACATAACTGTTTAGATATTACACGTTGTAGATATTACAAATTTTAAACTATTAAAATTACCATTGACATGGTATTATAATTATATTCTTCAATCTTGACTTTCATAAGAGTATGTATGTAGTGTAGGTACACTATATATATATATATATATAAGTCAATTAAATTTTGATTTTATATACCTAAACATAAATGCAAAAATGAAAAACTTCCTTTGGAAAAATATGTAAAATTGATCATTATTCTCATGTGATCCAAAATTTCCATTTTCAACGACGGGCCAAATTTCCCTCACATAATAAGTTTGTAACACTCGATAATTGACACGTCTGCAAAGGTCTTATCCACCCCGGGACCCTGCATACTAAGAACTTGAGAACTTCTGATATTTCACACATGAATTTTACAAGGTTAACGCTGATGAGGTTGCTGTGAATTGGACACTGAAATAATTATTTCATCTAAAAAGGGTAGCATCTCGGGTAGGTATCTTATTATACCAGTGTATTTTACGATGCCGTACAAAATATTTTACAGTCAAAATACCATTTTAATCACGTTTACCATATCAAGTTACTTTGACAATTTAGTGACTTTATAATTTGACATTTGGAGCTTTTCATGCTCCAAAAAGCTAAATCTAAAATTAGTAATAAAATATAAAATTCAATAAAGACTTCATTATGTTGACGTTTTACTGAAATTGTAACTTTTTTTAATAAAAAATACAGCAAAAGATCGATACGGCTTAATGGTAGGCAGTAGGAAAAGTCCGTATGCGAAGATAACTAGTGTAGCGTACGACATATTATCATAAAATTATTTCCTATTTAAAACAAATGAAAGACTTGTTGGATGTATTATTCAGCTTATTAATGATTTTTTATAATAATATTTCCAAGTTCTTTCTTAAAAATGTGTTCGACGATCTTTCATTTTTTATACATGGGGGTATTATAAATTTGTGCTTCAAATACGATCATAATCATTTGTGGTAATTATTAAAAATTGCAAAACACTTTACCAAACTGTTCAGAACCCCTAGTGTCAGTTGAGTGACGCGAATGACGTTAGTTTAGAAGCGTTAAAAATAAAATCAGCTTCTAGTATAAAATCCATTAGCGAAAACACAAAATAAGTACCATGATATTATTTCTCCAACGACCAATCCACCGCGTTCCCACATAAGTCTTTAATAGTAGAAAACGTAATTAAGTCAGGTAAATCGGATTGGACGAAAGTTTTCGCACGATAACTGGAGCGGAAAGCACTCCCCCGTCCCCTCACCTCTGCGGCTTACGGGCCGCATAATAAGGCTTTATGACGTCATTAAATTTTAAAAGTCTAATAATTCTGTAGGTTTATTAATCATTTTGAATCAGGACTTTGATTGGGAAACAATTTTTTTTCACGCCTCTTTTAAAGGAACCCATGTTATAAGAAGGAGGGAATACGTGTGCTGGTAAGGAATTCCATGCTCTAGTTGTTCGACAGAGAAAGGAGTCACTAAATCTCTTAGTACGTAAAGATTACGTGGCTACAGTAAAGGGGTGACTCCGTAGACCAGCACGCGTATTACAAATGATGATTTAATATGGTTAGCCTTACAAGGTTTAGTTAACGGAATATGTTTTTGTGTCAATAAGTATTGTCGTCATCAGTCAGTATAGGAACAATATAGTTTGGGTCATAACAATTAGACCAACGGCTTAACATACTGTAAGGAATTAATAGTCTAATTATTAAATTTCTTATATTAATTATCTATAAAAGTAACTGCTACTAAGTTTTGTAGTTATTGTTGTTATTGATTCGTCAACAATCGATTGTTGACGTTAGTATGAAATTAGTCTGTGGCTGTCAATTAATATTCTAACATTTTCATACTTATTCTCTCTGGCGGGTATTCGCTCGGGTGACGCGGTGTTGAATGGTTGTCTGGTTTTTCTACAAAACGGTTACAATCTCCAAATGCGCTAATAGAATACCAACTGCTGAAGTAAGTAACGCTGCAGATTATTTTATATTACTATGAATAAGTTTAGTGCATGTAAAAGGTTATATAGTTATGTTCTGATAAAGCGTGAAAATTGTGTGAAATAAACATTGTCTAGAAGTTAATTTTGTATTACTTCACGGACCCTAATAATACACTACAAAAAAAAATTTTGCTCATAAGGAATAAACGTCAGTAACGTTTTCTTTTTTGTATCACAATCAAAAAGCAATGTAGAGCACGCTGATACAATAAGGATTGGCGGTTCTTAAGAACCAGTACCAACAGCTTAAAGCGATCTTAGTTTCTAGATATTCCAATGGGTTGTCATGGTTATCAGATATCACCATGAATCATCTATTCGCCTGACTTATTTCTTAAAAAAACAGATTTAATGATTTGACACCGCCTGATGGTCGCTGAAGTCCATTTTTCCACCTTGCCGTCCCAAAAGTACCTTTACACGCCAATTTTTAACAAGGCAATGTTGTATGAAGGTGAGAATATTTGTGAACTACGGAATTTCATGCTCCGACTGTTCAACAGAGAAACGCGTCGCGATATTTTTGTGCGTGAAGTAGAGGACGAGACAATGTATCCGTTGGCATTCTCTTTATCTATTCTTGAATGAAAATATTAATATAATATTTAAAATTACATTTTTACTATATACATTGCTGTATGGCACAGTATCAAATAAAATAAATCTACTAAATGATTGTAAAATGTCCTTCTTTATAAAAGTTTGAGCATAAAGTCTAATATTAAATCTTTTTATATTTTAACTATAAGGTAATAACACCATACTTTTAAGTATTATAATTCTACAATCTTGACTTTCATAAAAGTATGTAATGAACCTACACTGAATTAATGTATTTTGACTTTAACTTTGACCGACACACGTGCTTCTAAGTATGAAACTCCAGGGAGGTAGCAAGAATATACCACAACATTAGTATGAATAAAGTTTTTATTTCAATAAACTAAATCCATAAAGGAGATGTCATCATTATACAGTGTACGTTACCTAATCATGACCAGTTAGTATTATATTTAAATCCATGAAAAAAAGGATTGACTTTGTTTAGACCATAGGTCTCCAAACTTTGAAGCCTTCAGGCCATAATGATTTTTCAGTTTGTTCCAAGGGCCAAACCAGTTTTAATTTTTCTACCCTTAACTATATTTCTAGACTAGAATAGTCGCAAAGTGTGCGACCTAAGTAAACTTACGCTTTTTTTGCATTTCAATTATCAAAAGCCTAAATTATAAACTTTGGTAGTTTGGAGCTAGCTGGTTTAGACTATATCCAATAAACGGTATCAAAATACTGTATTACATTTTAATCCTTCACGGTCTTTGTAGTACCGCGATTAATACGAAAACTTATTTTAGCGTTATAATGAAAATTCATATAAGATTTCAATTAAAATTTCATTATGATATCACTATATTTGGAAAGGTAAAGTTATCTCCGATTACAACAATTAAAATGCCAAATTCTTGCTGAGTTAGGGGAATTGTGCCCGGTAAATTAATACAGCCAAGTAGATAGCTATAATGAGTGCGATAAAACAATTTCGCTATTAAGGCGTACAATATATGCCTCCCTTTGCCGTGAAATGTTTGCGAGGCCCGTTTTAAATATATGGCCAGGCGAAATTAAATGTTCGTAACATCTTAGTGCGAAAGCAGTTTATTACAGTTAGTTTTAGAGAAAAATGCTTACGAATAAATGGATATTAATGTGGAAAATTTTTAAAACACTACTTAATTCTATAGTAATAATAATATTACTCATATTACTCATACATTTTTTCTAGCCAAAGTTAAGCATCATTCAGAGCTTGTTTTATGGATCCTAGATAAAGATAGTAAAATGTGTATAAATATCGGATACATATTAATAAACATACAAACATACATCATACGGAACCCATGGCATAACTTAGAATTCCAAACAATCCCAAGATAATTATTATTTTGAATGAATATATTTGAATTTAACCTTAATACAAATTAAAACACTTAATTATACTAAATTAAACCTACCTTTTGTAATCTACCTTTCTCCTGTACATCCTAAAATTTGTTGTGCTCAAACGGGTCCATAGTGTCATTAATAGTATTAACATCTACATATTATGTAAGTATGGAACGCAAGATAAGTAGACAACGTAACTGACTGACTGAATGCTGCCTTCAAAACTTTAAAAAGTAAAAAATAATATACTTTAAGTTAGAGCTTCACTTTCCACTGTTTCTCTTATAAACTGTTCACCAACTCCGTCATATAATATTAAATTGGATAACTTCTTAAATTAATTATTCTTTCTCAAGTTTTAGTGTTAAGATCAAAGTAAGATGGTTAACCGTGAATATTGACGACTTGCATGTATGTTTGTCGTTGTTTACATATACTCGAATAGCTTTAGAAAAGATATAAAACACGTAATACGTGGCTATAATGAATTCGAAGGTTCCTCTGGGAATCAATTATCAACAAATATCATTATATCCAGACTTCGTAACGATGGGTCCACCTCAGGAGTACAATCTATGGAATAAGAAAAATACATATAGCGGAACATTGAAAAAATTTCTATCCCCAATAGGCACCCTGGAACCCTGGACCTCCAGATCTGATGTTGGCGGTATCAGCCACTAGACCACAGAGGCCTTTGAAACCTTGCCTGATTACATTTTTAATGTTAGCGTACTCTTTGTATGATTATACCCATCAAACTGTTATTTTTACCATCGACAAACTATAAAGCAAACCTTCGAAGCTTTCCGAACATATAGCAACCAGATCGAATCTAAATCTCATCAATCCACCGAGCTGGCTCCAAAAGAGTTCCATAGCAGAGAAATAACCCGCGATTGTCTAAGAAATAGTAAAGTAAGAAGGTAAAATTGGATAAGGCCGTGATATTACCGTTCTTAGGGCTCGTAATGGCCTATTTTCGACATCCAATCTGATCTTGAACAATTTAAATAGCTGTCTACGTGTTACGTTAAGGCGCCGAATTTCGTCATTAAATATTTTTTATTGATAAAGGCACACTAAAACAACAGAAAATAATTTAAACTGAATATTGTAAAGTGAAAAGGAAAACTGAAAACCGAGATCAAAACACAATAAAGTCAAAAGGAATTCAATATAAGAAAAATCGAATTCAATTGTAAATAATTATTGGGAGTCACTGTATCACTGACTATTGTTTCTGAAAACAACTTATCACCAACTCCATAAACTATTTAATATAATATTAATTGCCCTGGAAGTTATCGACAAGTCCAACTTGATAAGTCTAATTTCCAAAAAGCTGTCGGCAGCTTCGTAGCATTTTCTCGGCCTATCTACCGCAGTTTCCCAAGACGAGTTTTTAATACGTGTGTGTTGCCAGTAATGACAACAGGTTTCATAAGAAGGCTCAGAGTCACCCAAAGAGCAATGGCGAGGACTATGACGGAGTCTCTCTGCGTGATCGAATCAGAAATAATAGAATCCGCAAGAGAACCAGGTTTATCGACGTAGCCAAAAGAATTGCGAGCCTGAAGAGGCAGTGGGTAGGGTTTATTGCAAGGAGGACTGACCACCGTTGGGGTAGAAAGGTCATCGAATGATGGCCGCGTACCGGTAGACACAGCGTTGATATGCCACCCACAAGGTGCACCGATGATCTGGTAAAGGTCGCGGAAAGCTGCTAAATGCGGACAGCGCAGAACTGATCGGATCGAAGATCCTTGGGGAAGCCTATGTGCAGTAGTGAACGTCTCTCGGCTGATATTATGATGATGAAATAATTTAATTAATTGGAAAAATTCTATAATGTCTCACACATTATCTAGCCCAAATTAAGCATCATTAGGAGCTAAATTTTGCTTACAATGCTTAAATTATGAGTCACTTTATTTTTCTGCCTTACTCATTTAAATGCCAAAATAGTCACAGTGATACCCACGTCGGTCTCACGGACCGATTGATATCATATCGCCACTTACTGCATGACCGAAGAAAATGCATGAAATGAAAATTGTTGACTAATCATTTAGCTACAATTTTTTTACATCGCATCGTTTGTCTTTGGATAGTAGAATAATTTCTATTTTATTGTGTTCCGGCAGTTGGATGTAAGATAGCCAGTTCCTCTGAGGTTGAGGAATTTGGTTGAAGTTCGCTTCCATCTTCTTCTTGCCTTGTCTTGGCAATAACTGACAATTATCATACAAAATCTTTGCTATTGTCAATACGATTGTCGCTGTGGAACTTACCTGTTGTTCGGGAATGGTAGAATGGGAACAGAGGACGTAGGAAAAAAGACGACACACCCTCGCCATTTCTTTCACTTTCGCATATAAATATTACTCCTCTTTTTATTAAATATCAGCATAGATCATTCTTACAGTCGCATTATATCAAACAGCGGTGTTAAATCGTTTTCAATAGGTGCAGGACGATAGGGAGGTCACTTTTGAGATATATGGGGGATATTTGTCACATAGTTCAATATCATATGAGAAATACCCTTCGGAAATAATTTTAACACAGGTAGGGGTTGATTGATCACACAATGGGATATGGTATCTTAAGTATTATTAGAATCTCATTGAAATTTACTGAATAATATCAGATCATAATCATTTTATTAATTTATAGCTCGCAAGTATATCCTAGTTTATAAAGTGCGCATGTAAATTTTATAAATGCAGATATGCTGTACACTAAACTCTAAAAAAGTTTATAGATTGACGCTGGGGTCAGCCAGCCATTTTCGTCAACATTTCGTAAAATGGCAAACCTTTTCAACGTTTTACTTGTTGATGGTGAAGGGGATGTTATTGGCCTTTAATACAAATATAATATAGTATATTTGTAACTGGTAAGTTTAGTAGGTGTATTCATATACACACATACTACTATATGAAGCGAACTATAGGTCTGTAACCAATTATAATATTCAGCTATAAATAACCGCATCTGACCGTTTGTTTCAAAGACTGTAAATATAATAAGTTAAACAAAAGGTAAAATACAGGTAAAAATATATTTTTAGTTGTTCATTTAAGATCGAAAATCAAATACACATTACTAAATGTCACGTAATTTGAGTACTGTCTTTTGTGATGTAAGAAGAAAAAAATACGAAGATACGTAATGCTCTTAATTTCATTATTCTCTTCAATATATTTTCTTTGTTAAATTGTGTGTATGTACATTAATGGTTAAAAAAAAGCTATTAGTCTAAATGAGTGGTAGGGTTTTTATTTATTCTTTTGATAATTTGTATACATTGTGAAGTGATTAAATAATTGAAAAGTAAGGTTTAAAGTATGGATAACATTTTAATAGAGTTTCATTCGCCTACAACAAATCTCCTTGAACTGATGTAAATCTTGTCGCAAACCCAAAGCAGCTGATCTCCGAAATTGGCGATTACCAACTTAACCTGACTGCTGAGGTCGGAAGGAATTTAATTGCTGCACTAATATTTGTGAAACGTTTTTCCCACTATTAAATAAAAGATGCATGGGACGGAACAGGAAAATTAATTTGAGACAATGCGGCCCGCGCCGCGCTCTCCCGCCATTTTATGTTGACATTGCAATGGTTTTTTTTATGTTCAGTTTGAAAATGAATTTTGTTTTTATATCTTTACTATGTGACAGAATATATTGTGAAGGGCGACACCTAAATTTTATCTTTGATATAAAATAATTGATATTAATAAATAAAAAATGTTTTTATACAATCTTAACGCCAAAAACCCTACAGCGTAATTATTGTCAGTATCAATATAATTATAATACAAATATACTTATGGGTTCCAAGATGAATCGTATTACTTATAATTCATTTTGGGTTCCATACTAGATAAATATCTAGAATAGAATGGAATAGAATATATCTTTATAGTACATCAGCCAATTCAAGAAGTGAAAACCTAAAAAAAAAACTTTTAATTAATTTTGTACAAAGGGCCTTATCGCTAAAAGCGACCTCTTCTAGGTAACCTTAGGATGGACAGGATTCAAGATAAAGTACTTGAGGGAAGTTGGCGACGTATATCTATCTTGTGGATTCTCTTTAACTCATAATATCTTAGTTTTTTATTTTTTCCTTTTTATTGCGATAGATAAATATCATGTATTTTTAATATGTCAAAGTCAAAGTCAAAATTTATTTACTTTAATAGACTCAATTACTATATTTTGAAATGTCATAAAATATATAATATCTATGAGAAAAATATATGAATGTAATTGTAATTAGTAACCGGGTATTTCCAAATTGTCCCAGTTTTGAAATTTAATTAAGTAATTAATTTATTATTCTAAGATTAAAACTAACACTAATAAACATATTCACACCGGCGGGGAAGAAGCGGCGTAAGAAACTCTCAGCCTTTAGTATTTGTAATTACAATTACGCAGACCTACTCTCTAGCCCGAATAAAATAAATATATATATATATAAATATCAAAAATATACTAAACAAACCTGTAAATATCCATAACTCGTGAAAAAAATATATTCGTATTCTTTATACATATATTTGATGGCAGGACCCTGATCCCAGGACCTCTGTCTAAATAGATAGAGCTACTGACCTCTTGACCAGACAGCCGCGTAATATAGCACATGAAAAACATTAATTTAAGCGTCAAATTTTATCAAAAATCATATTTTAGCTTTGGACCTTTACTAAGAAATCAATACAATATTGAAGAGGAACGTAATAATGATTATTTTTGCAGAGTTTAAAATAAACTATAATTACCAAAGTATAAGGTATATAACACGGTGCTTACATTGATATCAATGTAACCACAAACCGTTCTGTAACAACGTCTTTAGTTTCACCTAAGTGTTTTATCGTGTTCAGACACCGAGTCGGCCGCAAAAAATCTAAGCTGAGGATTCTTGGGAGGAATGCTCACTTCAAACGGTTAATTTAATATGTAAAACAGTTTCTGGAGCATGTAAAGGATCTGGAGCGGTCGGGATGCTTAATTTTTAAGCGTAAGCGTTATTTGTTTGTCGTTAGATAGGCAACTATTTATTACTTTTTTAATCTAAAAAATAAAATAATGGTGTCGTTCTGGGCCCTCATCTCACCTGATGGTAAGTAAAGATAAAGCCACACAACCACAGAGGAATTGGCTATCTTACCTGCAACTGTCGGAACTCAACAATGCTGTTCACATAATTTCTATGGCGAGATAGTCAGGAAGACATAGAAAAAGCTTTACCACCAAACCATATACTAATCTAGAGGTATTTGAAGTAGGCGGTCTTAGCTACAACATCACGGCGCCTCCGAAGTAATAATTAGCAAAGGTTACTTAATTCTGTATTTCGCACCATTAGAGAAATATTAACTTAAATGTGAAACGTTATTAGAAGTGTCGCAGTTGTTAATACCTCCAAAACTGAGGAGGCTTTTGTTCATAAGAACATATCATCGTAATTACATAATGTAAAGCAACGAAGAGCAGAAAGGTAGAAACATAGAATGTTATGCAACTAAATGTGTGTATGTGTGTGTGTGTGTGTGTGTGTGTGTGTGTGTGTGTGTGTGTGTGTGTGTGTGTGTTACATTTAAAACACTTCGTCTTTTGTGAAAAAGTGTACAATAGATATAAAATATTCTCTACACTTTTCTACAACAGTCCTTATCAAGTAATTGTATTCAAAACAACTCCTTACAAATTGTTATTTAAACACATTTAATCCCGCACAGATTAAGACGTTTTTCATTTGAACCAACATTTACAAAGCAATAACAAAGACACGCACTTTATTAATTAAAACCAAAGACGATCGTTATCAAATTCTCTTGTTTGACTAGCTACGAACTTTCTCAATTTGCGAGAACTGGTGAACTCAGCAGCTATCGCACAGATAAAATACTTTATTGTAAAATCTTAAAACGCCATTAGTTATATTGGGAACGTTTTAATTTCTCGTAGCCGTGGGCTGACTATCTCTACAAAGTTCTCCGGCAAATGTAATTGGTTTTTGAGGATCGGCAAATGGCTGTAGTAACTTGAATTTTGTATCATGTTTTCCGGTTGAAGCGATCGTGGAAGACGTTTTGTGTACTATGCCTCAATAAAAATATCATTCGATAAGTTATTCGATTTGATTGGTTTTGAGTGATCTTTTTTTAAAATATCCTATGTATGTGTGTGTCACAAAAACGCGAATATTTTTATAGAATAAAAATATGACTATTCGGTTAGTGATCGTGACATCATGTTAACCACTTTGTTTAGCTCTATCATATATTCGCGCTATTCAATGCAAACCAGCCTAAAAAATTTTTTGTCTATGATATAGAAAGTAATAGATTTTATCATTGTAAAATTTTTATATTTGTTCGCTTATTAGCGATAAGACCGCCCTCGTACAATGCAGCATCTGTAAAATGGTCTGTATTTGTAATTTATGGTGTACAATAAAGTATAGTCTATCTATCTATCTGTCTCATGTTTTCAGCTGTCAAATTGCATATAACAGTACTACCATCAGTGTTGTCAGTATTGGAACTGATACTTCTAGTAGTTTTCCGTCTGCTCTATCTGCGTGAATTATGTTTTGACATGACAAGTCCAAGACATTCAACAGGATTATTTTATTTTTCCTAGATAGGAAGTACTTACTCCCTTAGACTCTTATCCTGCTGGCGTACAAAGTATGGAACAAACTCACTGTTGTCGGGCAAACTTGCAAGGAGGCTTCGTAGCGAGAGACATGCCGCCTCCTTGAAGGATGGACGAGCGACATGTGACTTTTTAGAATAAAGCCGAGATCGGCGATCGTCTTTTGTTTTCTTTTCTTCTTGTTGACTTTCTTTTATTTTACAATAGATTGTAAATACCATATTTTAATATTATATTTTATAATGTGTTTTTTATTTTTTAATGTGTTTCTTTAATTGGCTTGTGTCTTGGTTATTGTATTGTATTCTGTGTGTGTAGAAAATTGCTGTTGAAACAGTGTTTAGATAAATAAATAAATAAATATCTTAAAAAGATATCTATTGTATTATTGTTCGCACGAACACTCACATTAGCATAATAATGGTATAAAGTTAATGCGTGTACTTAGGCGTCGTGGTTCGTAACTCTAATTTTTTGGTCAACTCCAGCTCCTTCGTACAGAAGGCATGCTTAGCTTTTGTTTCCGGTTGCGATGGTAACAGTTTCGACCCATCAAGCCGCATAGGTTATTGCCCAAGCTCTTTTTCTCATGTAGGAGTATTCCTGCCGAACAACGATGAATGCGCTTAACGCGCCATATACGAATAAGCGATATCCCAAGGTATCTAAGCAGTTGATTCATGATATTATCTCTCCTCGGCACTGCTTAGTATAATAAAACAGTATTTAATTACTGGATAAATTATCCGGCGTGGGAGCTTGGGGTGCGATAAATCTAGCCAACCTGAATAATAAATACTGGGAGCCTCTTAGCGAAGCCTGAGGTGCGTGCTGTAAGCCTTTGAGTCGTTACGTAAGATGTGGAATCTTTACATACGAAAATAGACACGTGTGCGTAACGTTATTTGCAACTTTGACGCTCTCAATTTGACATAATTAAAAACCATTTTTTAATTCAGTTTAATAAAATAAAGACTATTGTTTATGTATCAATGTAGATACAGCATCAACGGGTCTCGACTCTATACAAATAAACACTGTATTTTCATGGTTTTAAAATTCATTGCTCCTTTTTGTCACTATGAAGGTACATCCTCACTATCATCAACAGTCACTGCTAGGCGCAGGCCTTGCATGGGACATACACATGAGGAGTTTGGGCCATACACCCCGGCCCAATGTGGGCCCAAAAACTGGGACCAATGGTTTAACGTGTATTCCAAAGAACGGAGGAGCTGGATACACAAATTATGATTGACCCATCCAGGGACAGACCATGGCGAATGTTGCTTTGTTTTAATTATCGGAATTAAAGTGTTCAAACCACTGAGCTCTACTTTTTTAAATCAATTGCATTTAAAATAATATATATTACATGACATGTTATAGCATTCTTCCTTAGTTTCATTGCCATGTCGTGGTAGAATTACACCTGTACGTTGACGTCAATAAGTGTCTATAAATGTACCAAACTTGAAAAAATATCTTCACTTTGAATAGCTTGAGTAAAACAAGAACTAGGGGCCACCTGAGTCCCCGGAAGCGTGAAATATCTTTTTCTCTGAGATTTCAACATACAAAATAAAGAGCGCATTAAAATTCTTTTAAAAATAAATTAAAAGAAGGTAGCGTTGGTGCGTGCTAGCGTAAGGGTGACAATGATTGTCATAAAAAAGGAAATATATCTATTTTCAATCCTTCGAGGATTAAAAAGGATTAAAAAATTAAAAGGCTGTTTTCTGACAGTATACGTACCAATAATGGATTTCCCACTTCACAGCATGTTATTTATAATAAAATAATAACATATTTAATACAGTAAACAGCTTTTCAAGACGAAATGGTCCATTCCCCAGACCAATTGCTAATTTATTGTCAAATAAGTAACAATAAAATCTCATCTCATGAGTTGCTTTTGGATTTAAATCTCGTTAATACAGATATATTTATGCTTGCAATATTACTTTAAACACTAAATTTGGACATATATAGCGCATTCAGGGACTTAGATACAAGCGTATAGATATGGATATAAACACACTCAAGCATACACACAAAATACACACACAAACACTCCGCAATTTTAGTCCGTGTACATACCATTTTTTTCTTTTCAGTAAACATTGTTTGAGAATTTAAATATTAAACGACTTTGCTAGAACTAATTGTTCAAATAGAGATGTCATTTAGTTACTATTAATATAGTTATATACATATATTTTATAATACACATAATAAATATATATTTGTTTATAACAATCCCCTTTTCTAGAAAATGGAAAAATCATGGTTACTGCAATTGAAAAGTTTAATGTTAGAGGGTTCTGGTAAATAATAGGTTTTTTAAATAGATCTCTTGGAGCAAAGTGATTTAATGATCTTCCATGGATCGCATACAGCATGCGCGGTGACGAGCGGTTTTTTATTTGTAATTGGTTCGAATATAGGGGGGTGTAAATTGAAATTCTTCTGCGAGGTGTGACTGGAATTTAGGAGCATTGGAGTATTCGATTCAGAAGATAAAGGTTCGTCGATTTTCAATAAAAAGGTTTTTAATTGTTGGCTTCTGAGTGTTATCGAGCATTTTAACTAGATCTTTGATCTTATATGTTTTCATTTTTATAAAAAGCTCAACAAATGACTTGAAACCACATAGTTTTATTTCAGAAGTCCTTCGATTCACTATATGTTTGTTACGCAATAGAGTACACTTCAGATCCCATCATCTGGGCCAGGGAAATCGAGGGCAATCTTCAAATTTTATAGGTATATATTTCATATTTTTTCTTAAAACTATATGAGTATTATACAAACGACAAACTGATCAGCATTTCCAATAGTGGTACTCTAGGTCACTCATCTAACTTTGACTTAGACACTTACACTTACTTAAACCTGAAAGAGATCGCTTTTTGCGATAAGCGCCCTTTGTACAAAGTTAGTTTAATGTTCCCTATGTATTTCTCTTTTTGAATTAGCTGATTTTCAATAAAGATATATTCTATTCTATTCTTAAAAAGCAGAAATAATTAAATGTAAGAATTTTTGCAAGATAAAAAATCACGATGGCGTAGTGGTTTGTACTCTATAGTTTTGATAAAAAAATAAAATAACTGTCGCCATAGTTGTTACCTGGATGGGTCAATTAAAATATGTTATTTGAGATAACACCACCTTCTCCTTTGAAAATCTACCGTGCTTTGGAAGACACCTTAACAAAGTGACGGTTGCTACGGCAACTGCTTTTCATCGACTATGACCAAAACCTCTCATTTGCTTCTCCTATGTAGCAAGATCTCTACACAACAGTGCGATACATACATATGTAAATAGACCATTTATGATTTTCTAATTGTCATTAGAAAATATCAACATTTTAACTAAATGCAAATACCGGAAAATATACCAACTTACCTTCTGTATAAATAAAACAATACAAAGTAGTGTTATTTGGAGTTGATCTTCTGCGATATCAAAGTGGAGTATCCATCCTAATCTACCACTTTTACTAACATATCCCTTCTGTGAATCTAGCCAGGGTCACTGACTCCTTTGTTGTTTCTTTTTCCACATACAAAAGCATTTCCTAGACGCAGCCTCAAGTTTCATATCTCTGCATCTTCATTATAAACAAACTAAGCAGATAAGATCCCGGATACCTGGGTCGAGGGTCACGTAGATTGAGATAAGGTTACATCTTCATTTAGGTTCGATGCGCTCGCTTGTGCAAATATTGTTATAGGTGCATTGCGACTTTGCTTATAAGTTTTGTGTTGACGTATTTAAATAAATTGGTAACATATTAACAAAAAATTAATGGCATCTTTTGAAAAACAAACGGCCAGAGACGAAATAAAGAAAAGTCTTGAGTTTATTTTTTTATTCATATAATATATAATAATTATAATATAATACTGTATGCTGAAATACAGGCTTCGGCCTAGTTCAACGACAGTTGGTCATGGTCTTATGTAAGCTGTTTTAAAATAAAAATTTCATTTCATTCATTTCATTTCATTTCACTATGTTTTTTTATTTCTCTGTCAATAGTAAACTGATTTACAAAATCAATAATATTTCTCACTCTCACACCTATTATTTAGCCCAAATTAAGAATAATTAAGACCTTCCGTTATGGATACTAGATAACGGCGAAATATAGATTAATATATAATAATATGTATATAAATATCTGAAATATACTAAATAAACATAGGAATAATACGAAATAAACATGACTCGTAGATAAATATTAGTATTCATAATATAAATATCTGGCTCTATCGGGATTCGAACCCGGGACGTCTGGCTAAGTAACAGAAATACCGATCACAAGACCAGATCGTCGTCAATATAAATACGACAATTAGACAAAAAAACCGGTCTCAACTTAGAAAATACGAGTGCAGAATAACATTTATTATATGGGTTACATTTTACACACATAGTTATTGTTATTTATATTTATATTATCACGTCAGGTTTCCCAATGTTCAGCTGTGGCTGGATCCTCTACATCGTCAGTGAATAGAAAAGTTCATTCGACCTGGTGTTCGCTTGGAGACCGCGTCCCGTCTTTATATGTGGACCTTGTATATATACTAATGTGACTGGAAAACTTTGTAAGCGTGATTAAGGCTTCGTATTCCGTATTGTAACATTTCAATTCGGGTTTCGACTCAGTGATAACGTTCTAGAATTTTCACTGATCAACCATTTCTCGATTTGTTTAAGTAGCCATATTCATATTTAAATAGTTTTAATAAAACCCAAGAATGAGACTGTACGAAGCCATAGGTTCCAAGTAAGTTACAAGGGTTCTTGTAATGTATAAAGTAGATGCATAGTGCTTCGTGTAAAGCTATCGACTAATTATTTAGTCTAGTGCATCCACAAGGATCTGGCTTGCTTTAAGCGCTGCGAGAGTTTTTGATACTTGCGTATTATAGCTCAATCTACGTGCTTGTTCAGTAGTTGGGAAAATTTGATTAGGTTGAAATAGTTTTAGTTGGGGTTACGTTCCATTAGTGTTGAAATCAACTGGCTTTGCTAACGGCCTACTGTATTTCGATAACATGAACAAGTTGAAGGTAGTTTTAAAATTTGTTAGCAAAGAATTGAATTTCGAATTGAACAATCAATGGAAGATAGGCTTTCGAAAACCTACTCTTATAATAATTTCCGCAACAAAAGTTATACTCGCGCTCATATATACTATACAGATAAAAATAACTACCATATTGAAATCAAAATTTATAGAGTGAAAGAAAAATAATAATAATTACAATAAAAGCTATTACCGAGTGGTCATTACCTTCCCCTAGCTATAGGCTACCCGGTCAAATATTATTTCTTAGCGTATATATAAGATAGAGAATGTATTAACAACTCGGAAATTAAATTTCTACGTAAGTTGGCTCAGGTATTGGCATCTGTTTTTGACAAACCTTTTAAAATATAAATAATTTGAGTGTTCATTTTCTGAACAGCTCTGGTATGATACAGCTGCTGATGCGGACTGAGTAAGTTTACCTTCAATAATAAAATAAAAAGGAAAAATCTTAAGTAATTCCCGTAGTTTCATAGTTATCAGGGATGGTCCTATTGACTGGCACCGGCCAGTGCCACAAACCCCCTAATTTTTCGGTTCATTTAACGGTCTTATGGCGTATAGAGTCGGCGCCTCGATAGATTTAGCATTAGATTGTCCGAGGGAAGTCCGCCCTCAATAAATCTCGTGTCAAAAATAAATGCGCGTTTTGAAATTTTTTGTCGGGTTCCGAACAATATTGGAAGTTTTTCATCTGTCTGGTTTTTTAGCTATTTTCTCGGATTACTTAAATTTTTATTTTTATATAACTCTCATCTTAGAGGCTTTATTCTTTATCGTCTTTATGGATCCTTATCTAGTGTCTTATTTTTAATTATTAGATATTTTTTAGCTTTCTATTGTTATCACATCTATAGTAATTAATAATGCATTCATTTACAGTAAATTAAATAGTAATAACATATACAAAAAAAAAATACGTATTGCGCGTCGAATTACGAGTTGATTCGTGAATTTGGAAAGTAATTATTAACAAAAACAAAGTAACATTGACAAACTAAGCCGAATTAAAGGCTTCGAATATAAATAAAACAACTTATATTGTATATTATTTTTAACATTTAAGCATAATAACTGCGGTCGAAATACTGGCAGCAACTATAGTTGCCGTAGGCAGTTTAGATTGGATATTTTCTTGTCAACTTTATTTGGCATGAACATATTTATATAATTGTAACATAAAGCCTAATCAATGACGAATACTTTTATGTATTTTTTGTAAATCTACTGACATTTAACATGATATATTAAAAAAACAATGATGACTTGAAACACTGAACGATCAATCAGCACAGAGAAATAATAAATGGATAGATTCATTATTAATTTTTTTTAATAAACGCAATAGAATTGGTATGTATGTTTGTAAATCCTGCTTAATAAGCTATCAGTAACATTATTAAGCGTTATTACCGTTAATAGTTAAAAAAAAATACGATAATTTTTTTTATATGAAATGAATTTTTCTTATAAATTATCTAATCAACTTCTACTAAAATATACTTTACACAATTTTACTAACAATATTGCACATCAGAGTAAAATACAATTACAATAACAAAGCACTTTTCGTGCCTTTTAATGAATATAGGGCTCTTATTGTGATTCAAAAAGCTTTAGTTATAACAGCATAGAAATACTGATAACAGCGCCCTCTTCATCTCCTAATTTACTTTTTTTATTATGAAATCGATAAACCAAATTCTGTCTGTATATTCGGTAAGAAAAATATTTTTTTTATATTAAGCTCAGCAAATGACTCGACACCACGTGATGATAAGCAGTAGAGGAGTCTATTTGTGAAGATAACTAGTGAAGCATGCGTCATACTAAACGACGACTTTTTAAAATAAGGTATTTTTTTATCATGTTATTTTAACCCCATGGATCCCTAAACATTGCGACATTTGCAGTCCCCCAGAACCTAAATAAGAAATATAGAAAATCAAAAAAGCAAATAATAAAAAAGAAGAAAGACTATGAATGGAAAAATACCTCGCCCCTTCCATTGGAGCGTAGAGCAAACTCTATAAATCCAGATATGTCTGGATTATACGGAGTTATTGTCGAATGATAAGCACTGGGGATAACTACGTACATGTTTGAATTTGATTCACTTAATAATGTTAAAGAACAGATTCGAAGTCCACAAAGGTGGTATGAACTTAATTTGATAAATAATTTATGTATTTGTAATCATAATATTTTTTTTCTAGGGACTATACAGAGTGGAAAAAAGACAGTGTTTGGACGAAGTACGAAAAGTGCTCTTAATATTGTATTAATGTTGGCAAATTTTGCTGAAAGGAAACATTCTTTTATATTCAAAAATAATTTAAACTGCATGTTAAAATTTTTGAAAAATCACCTACTTGAGCCGGGTTTTTTACCATGAGGTATGATAACAAAATGCAATTGTCCCATTCACAAAAAAAGTTGAACTAATCTTTTAAATATACAATCAACTCGGTATAAAAGGCGACACGTAGCGATTCCAGTCGAAATATAGTGAGTAAGCTTTACAATAAAAATATTATTTTCTTTTATTTAAGATATTATGTTGTTTGAAAGAATTAAATCCTTTTGAATGACTCTTTCGGTTGGTATCATGAAATACATAATGTATTTTATCACATTTCACCGGTTCGATTTAATTATAATTGATAGTTCCAAACGGCTTCCTGTTTTACAAGACGTAGATAGTGTTTTATCTAGTAAGTTGAAAATAAGTTAGTAATTAAAAATACAAGGAACATAACTCATTGGTAAATTACCACCAATTATTATCAATTAAATAAATAGTTGGACGGCTAGTTGGTATTATTTCGTATATTCAAACTGAATAATGGTTAATTAAAGTTCTCAATTTATTTTGCGTAGGCAAGATCGCGATCTTTTCAAGAACGTACTAAAAATATTTCACCTGATATTTTACTTTTAACTTGTTTATTATAGAAATAAACAAGTAGCCATGATATAATTTATCTAAATTATATTATATTATTGAGAAAATTTAATTTGCTTTATTGAAATGAAATAAAAAATACATTATATGTTAAATTAAATGAGTCTACCTTCCTTTTGAGATAAACGTAAAACGACACCCACTTCTATCCTGTCCACTATTTTAGCTTGACCAAACTAATCTGTAATTATCCCATTATATGCCGGAGTCAATAAGAGGAGTCCAGATAAAATTGACCTTTATAAATCCGCCACAATGCGATATATCTTAATTAATTGTATTGTACCGAGCTCCGGTATAAAGGAAGAGATGCGACGACAGATTGCCTTTACAAAGGTGCGAGGGAGGCTAGGAATCAAAATTAATTAACGCACCCAATAATTGGGTGCTGGTGATCCTAGTGGCGATATGAGACTGTTATTTATTGCCACGTCTAAGCGCGCTTAAGTCTATGGTGATTATTTTGAATTTTTATGAGGGCTTACGAATTTAATTTAATATCTGTTAATCATTTATAACCTACCTTATTTTTGGATGTTGGAAGATATGCTTAATTTTACTTCTATTTTTAATAAAAATATACGAACTTATATTTATTAACAATTATAACCCAAGAACTAATATTCGTATTTATCGCACAAACATATTGGACACCGGGACAAACCGAGAATCGAACCTGGGACCTTTGGCCGAGTAACCTGAAGTACTCTTGTACAAAGAAAGTCAATAAAGACAGAAGTCAAACCTGATTCTTTAACAATGTAAGTATTGGTAGTTGCGACTGACAACAAAGTGTGAGTAACTAGTCAACCTTACGCTGGTTAGAATTTGTTAATCTGTTAAGGTGCTAAAAATGTGCCACCCAGGTTTCCTCCCGTGGGATTCCTCTAGTTAGTCTTCTAGCATATAAACATTTTGCATCTAGAGTACAACATTTATCGTTTGTGTGTGTCCGTCTTACTAGGGAGAACCACGAGGAGTTAGGACCATAAACCCACCACGCTAGTCAACGCCAATGCGAGCTTGTGGATGAAAGCACTATCCGTATCAACCAGGAACTTCGAATAATTGATATTAAACTTTAAATCCTTTTGAAAATTTCTGTATTTTCAAAATAAGCTTGTGAAATTACTAAACTAAGAAATTTTAATGACTATATAGCTATTGCGGCGTAACTCAACCATTCTAGAGAAACCAATGATAGTTGAAGTTTCAAATTTTCGTGTTGCAATGGTGATTGACTTTAAAGTGTTTCGAGAACTTTCTATTGTTGCGGAATAATGAGCCCCAACTTACGAGACTTCGGTTTTGTTCCTTGTGAATTTGTTTAGGACTGACACGGGGGTATTTCTGCCGTTCAACTCTTGAATCAAAGGATTTTGTCTTGTACATGGGTTTTGGTTTGCTGCAGATGTTAGTTGATTAAACTTATCAATTTTTTTTATTAAAACATAACATAACATTCACATCTATTATCTAGTCTTAGATAATTGAAATGGTTAAGAGAAATTTACTGTCGCCACGTCTACTTTACGCACAAGAGATTTCGTGTCTTCTTTCTCTGTCGCACAGCTTGGAATTCCTTACCGGTACACGTATTCCCTCCTTCATACTACATAGGTTCCTTAAAAAGAGGCATGAAAAGCACCTTTTGGGCCGGCAAGATGTAGGTGGCTAGGGCAGTTAGTGTCGAATGCTGCAATCTTCACATAAACTCGTCTACTGCTTATCATCAGGTCGTGTCGAGTCATTTGCAGAGCTTTGTGAATATGCTTTCTGAATATGCTTTATTATTAAACAAAGTAACATAATATTCTTCGTTATTAATTTATTTTATCTTATCTTTATCTTATTATTTACTTTATCTTGAATCCTGTCCATCCTAAGGTTACCTGGAAGAGATCGCTTTTAGCGATAAGGTCGCCCTTTGTACAAAATTAGTTGTTTTTTTGTTGTGTGTTTCTCTTTTTGAATTGGCTGATGTACAATAAAGATATATTCTATTCTATTCTATTTAAGGGGCAGATCCCTGAGCAATGTGACTCAGGGGGATCTTCACATATCCTAATGTTTACTGTCCTGAAATACTTCCAGGATGTGCTGGATAAGTCAACAACCTTGTGTCTTCAGGAGTAGTGTATCCCAGACCAGAGACACATTATTTTCCTAGCAAGAGCATCACAGTTATACAGGATTAGTCGTTATAAATTTAGTGCTATGATGTATTTGTCAGTGTCGAGTGACTGAATCTCACTATTATTGGTTACATTACATTTATACTTAATTACATTTATATTAAGCATTGTATAATTAAATGTATAATTACCAAACAAGTAAAAACATTGAAAAGCGGTCATCAGGGATGAATTTCGAATATTATATGTGCATAAGTTTTTAATTTACAATCAAAATAATGGAATTAATAATTATTTCATTTTCGTAATTACTAAAGCATCGTGTCTGAAATTAACTGAAAACAATGATGGCGATAAATTTATGTTGAAATTATAGCTTTGTAACCGAACAAATAATTAAGTATGCAAAATTTCAGTTTAATCGAACGTCAGCGAGTTAAAAATTGATTGTTAGTTTCGGAACTGACAACTTACAAACATTACAAATTAACTACAATCTCGTATAAAGATCTAAATAAATGTTTGGCATCTCAATTATTAAACATAAAAAGGCTAAGAATTAATTTACCGAGCACTCATCTGGAACCTAAACGTTTTTCATTAATTAGCGCCCTTGATGAAACAATACGGAAGGCTCGAACACGGCGGTAACGTCTTCAGCAAAATTAATATCGAAGACGCCTTGTTGTCTTTAGTCTTAATTATTAAAGGCTTTACGCGTTGTGGCTTCTTTAGTATTTCTAGTTACAATCAATATTTTTAGTACGCGATCAGAACTAAATTTAGAATCCTTTTAACGCTTCGACTTGTTAATGAGGTAATTTCATGGTACTAAACGAGAGCAGTTTTACTAACTTTTTAATTGTATAGTTTTTGTTAATGCGTTTGATTTATCATATTTATATTGGTGGTTGACCTATGATAGCACGTAGGTGTCACAGGGCAATATATCGACACGAAAATCTACTGACACCGACTCAAATCAGTAAGATTCTAAAGAAATGTCTAAAATCAGCCTGCAGTAGTTTTTGTTTGATTCAATTTTATTTATAAACATAATTTTTATAAATAATCATCTAGAATATATCAATACATAAGGAATAGTACCCAAAAAAGGTATTGAAGTTAAGTAAATGTATTCTGGTAATACAATAAATCGACTTACAACTTGGCAGCTCACATACGCGTCATAAAACACGACCGTATCGAATGAAATAATTTGGAGGAGAAACACTTTCAAACTGATAAAAGGAAATGTGAAAGTGGGAAAGTTTGAACAATTCCAACAGTGCAGGGCCCAAGGTAACTCCCTGAGAAACTACGTCTGATTCCTCCCCTTTGTCTAAGTTACTATTTGAACATGCTTCGCTGTAGCAAAAAGGTGAGAGATACGAGTTTTGGCGTTTCAAAGGAACCAATATACGTTCAAAACTAAACTTTATTGGTTAATCTATCTAAATTAAAATTGTTTTGTGTCACGAAAAAGGGATCGAAAGGAACTATGAGGTCTCGTCTAGACACTTACGCGTATTAGTGGCGAAATTTATTTTGTGGTCTGAAGGAACTTAGTGAAGCAATTTATTTCTGTGAATTCTTTGAAAAATTCAATTCAAGTTGATACCCTTTTTTCTAACAGAAACACAAAATGTTAAAAAACAAATGTGTCTTCTTTCATTTCTGCCCGTTTAATGTTACCTCAAATCATATTCGTTTCAATATTCTGTATAATTATTATGTTACGGACACATTGGAAACTGTATCAAATATAATAATGATCATAATAATTTTTTTATTAGGAACGCTTCCAGCCTATTTCACGATATACATATACATAAAGGCTTATTATAAGCTAATAAAAAGCTTCCACGTGTAGAAATGATCTAGAAGTAGACTAGATACCACACTTTTCAGTTATATAATTCCGACTTGCTTTTGCTTTTGCCAATGCAATGAGATAAATCTGGGCGATAACGCGATTGAAAAGATGCAAGTGAAAGATTTTATATTTACAATAAGACACTAATCCAGAAACAATAAATGCAAAATGGAGCCCGTTCAAAATGAAACGATACACAAAATCTGAGCGGCTCCAACTGTGCGTGAAAGTCAAAAATCTCCCGACACTAGATTGCGAGTCAGGTCACATGGACGGCACGAGTTTCTTGAATTTGAATTTTGCTGGGAAGTAAGTAAGTTGAAAAACAAATGGCGATACGGCATGCAGCAGCTATGCGACAAAGCTTTGACAATCCTGGATTCCTAACGGATCTACTGCCGGTACGATGCATACCAAACATTTCAGGTAACTCTAATTCGGCTATCGGAAAAGTGCCTTAACTTTTGATGTACGAGCGTCTTCTAGTTTCGTTTTGTGATTGCGGATTTTGAGTAAGGCTCATAAATAAATCACTATATAAAACGGGGTATGACCTTCTTCAGCAAGACCCACCAATTCCTTTCGTTTATATGAAAAGTGGGAAAATAGAATGCAGTTTAAAAAATACTTTTTGCAATTTTCTTAGATAATTTTTTAAGCCTTAGTTCAAATAGTCACGAACTCCATCGTCTACGGTTGACCAAGCCTAATGTACTTATTTTTCTGTTTCAGTTACTATAACAAGCGCCTCTGAAAGGTAAGCACAGTGTAATAAACCGTTTAAATGTAAACACATCAAGAGGGAAACATTGAAAACGGAAACTCCATTTCCAATCCATAGCAAAAGAGCAATAGCAAACACCACTTTAGATTCCAATAGATTTAAAATTTCCAACTTAAGCATGGAGGTTCCCTGCAGTATAAATATTTATTTCGCTCGTGGGGGCAATTAGACCTTCGAATATAGATTTAACGTTATTAGCTTCGGGAAGAGTAACGATAATATTGGTCGATTCTGTTTTTTAAGCGAGATCGACACTTAATATTCATTCGATCTCATGTTTCGAGTAAGCAATGGTAGCTTTTATTATTTAAGGGTTTGCAAATTATGATTTAAATTATTCTTTGGCTGAATTTGTTTGTGATTTAATTTAAAACCTTTGCTAAATATTTTAAATTTTAATAATTTTACCCACATTCTGAAAGTACGATCTAGATAAAAAGGATTTTGTTAGGATTCTTCACAATAAAATTAAGTAAACATATGATATGTATTAATTGTTATGTGTTTAATTATATTAATATTGGTACACGCCCCTCTACCTTTTGATGTCACTTTCCCAAATATGGAGCTACTGGATGAGATTTCTTATAGAAAAAAGCAGTACCTTTGTACATTTCTCTGATATTATGTTATGTCTTTTTAATTGTCTTTGTGTGTACATAAATTGTTAAATAAAAAAGTTTATTAATGATATATTACAAATTCCTATTATTATAATATGATTAAACGCATTTGATACAAATTATCCGGCAAATATTTTTCTTAATTTTTAGAAAATGGCTCTTAACACACCACAAGTGAGTCTATCCGATGAGCCTCACACCTATTTGCGTCTCATCCGATCATTACGACCATATGTTTATATGGTCCACAAATAATTATTAAAACCGTCCTAAATGTGGTATTAATCTCTCCAACTGCACGTTATAGTGTTTTACGTCCACCAAGTACTTAGTGAAGCAGAAGGCTGCATGAACTATCGCTATTTTACGGATTAACGCTAGATAAGTTCAGGATTTTTTGTATTGTACAGCGACATCATTATTTCTTATGCCCATTTACCATTACCAACTTGAAAACAATTGTCATCGGCAAAATTTGATTTTCGGGATATGTGTAACAAAGCTATTTACGGATGAGAAGTAATTCCATAATTATTTCCAATATATAGAAAAGAATAGAATATATCTTTATTTTGCACAAGCCAATTCACGAAGAGAAATGCACAAAAAACATTACAATTTCGATATAAAATTGAAATGGAATTATCTCAAAGTGACTAAATAAAATTCTCTGAGATTACACATGACGTCAATCGACGTAAACACAAGAGTAAAAAGAATGGCAAGTCAGCAAACAAAGGCAAATTGTCAACGTTCCCTCTGGCACACGAGCAGAATGAACTCCAATGATAATAATGATGTATTGGCCCTGGTTATACGTGCGGCAACGTCAAATTTGGGGAGCTTTGGGCCGGTGATGGCTTTCCTTTCAATTTAGGGTTCTTCGGTGTAAAATTTAGATTTTTCATCGTTATCTGTTTTATGATTCTTTTCATTAAATTATTCTTCACCGTTCTTATCGTCGGCAGTTTTATATTTAATATGTTTGAAGATTGTAATGGTGAACTCGCCACATAGATTAGAAGTTTCTTAGGATTAGGAGCTGTCCGCTATGAAAATGTCAACAGCTTAAGCTACAATATTAATTGTATAATATAATTGAAATTATTAATTACCTAATATCCAGTTAAGTTATACAATCTTAAATCATTTATATTTGTTGTTTTTTTTAAATGTGACAGCAGAATTCTACCTATAAAAACAAATAAAGATATAACACCCGATAAATTTGACAATTACTATAAAATACAATTTTTAACATTCATAGAAAATGTAGACGGAACCACAAAATGTGAACCATAAAGAATTAGCCAATATATTTTCGCTAAGTCGTCGCTGTAGACAATTGATTTGTGTGCGTTTTACTTGTTTATTTGTTCAATAAGATGGGGGTCCCGTCAATTGTGACGAGTCGATGCTGGCTTAGCGGTTCACCGCCAACTTTACCTACAGCCTTTTTTATAACTTAACTCCAGAGATAACTTCAAACAAATAAGTATAGTTGGAATGTATATTTTAATTGTCATAAGTTAATCAAAACACAGAGATTTAATTGTTGTTATAATTTTTCTTTTTCTCAGGCACAGTTATTACTTAGCCCAATGTGTGTTATGGGTTACCAGATAAAATAAAAATATCAATGATATATTCCTAAATAAATAGGATGTGTCGAAGTATTCGCGACATTCACTTAGTGTAGAGAATATGGTACTAATTTATTTTGTGTTCAAATTTTCATTCTAATGTGAAAATAAATAAATATATTTATTAAATTTATTTAATATCATGTATTAATTTCGAATCAAAATCCCCAGAGACTTTTATTAAAGCTTTCAGTAATATTTTTGTGTTTTCTGTTGTATGTTGTATGTGTGCTAAATAAAGAATGCTTCTATCTTTCCAAAAGATATATTATTGGCTCCCTAGAAACATATCCGCGTCTTGTAAATATTGACTGTCGCTAGCACGGCTCGTCCGCATGTCCAGGCTAACACACGAAATCTAATTTTTAGTTGATTTGCTTGATTGTAACTTGCTCTCAAAGCTGATTGTTGGCTGAATCGGTGACGTACCCTCGTTTTGTACGGGTTTTTGTTGATTGACTCAAACAATTTAACGTGATCTCATTAAGTGTGAGATGGTAGCGAAGACTCGGATCCGGGACCGCTGGCTACAAGAATCAATAATATCAGCTGAGCGAAATTCATAGTGAAAACCCTTAAGTATTTTATTCCATATTCGAAGTTCAAATAATGGGCATTATTTGAACTTAACTGTTATTGTTGTTAAGATGATTATTTATGGAGGTATTATTTAAAAAAAACATTGTAATAAGGACTTTTTTCCACAATTATTTAGCGACAGACCAGCCTACATATTTTATGTCTACTTGTCTCATTTGCCACAGCGAGATGCGTGGGCAGCCTGGCCAACTAAGGCCACAGAGTTAAAACGTAGATGGTCATTTATGAATAGGTTTATGCACATAAACAAATTTTATCTCAGTGGTTTTTGTGTTAAAGTTTTAGTTAACACGTAATATTTTATATTTACTAAATAAAAGAAAAAATTATGCCTTTGAAATTCCCTCATGGCTCGAGCGCCCTGGAGATTCTAAGAGACAGCGGGACACCTCCCCTGGAGGTGATGCCTGTCGATTAGAACTCCTCCAGAGGCGAATCGCCCTTAAGGCTTGAGGACTCTCCTTCTCGCCTCCTTAAAACCCCGGTAACGCTGTAAAGGCCATCTGCGGCCAACAGTATTAGTCAGTCCAAAAAAAGAGCCTTTGAAATGATCGTACCGATTTCTTTCGGTACTGCTAAACTCACGCGGACTTGTACTTTATAACTTTTGTGCATGTATTTATATTTATATATTGTTATTTTATTTATATTACATAAATTTTAACGTTAAATAATGATAACTTACTTTTCTTTCCTATGTGGATTGTATTGCTTTTCCAACCGACAGTACATTAAGCATTACTGATCAATTGTAAAATGGCTTTTATTACAACGCGTTATGGTTCACACAAATTATTAGTTTGAAGTCGAGCGGTCAATCATGTCAATTATACTTTTCTAGACAGCTCTCAAATCTGGGTTGAAGTGGAGGTAAATAATAGTAACATAAAAAAAATGAAATTGAAATGCAAAATGGTGCTGTGAATTCTCCGTCAGTAGACTGGTCACCGCATAGACTGGTGGTTTTCTCGCTTCACAATTCATTTCCTTTGTTCCTTTTCCAATAATCCTTTCTCCAATTTTTTAATAATTAAAAAACATAAGTTTAATAAATTACTCGATGGAGAACTACTTTTATATCTAATATCATATCTACAGAAACATAGTCATCTCTTCAACGCCGGCGGTAAATCTTTAGGATAATTGGCTTGCGTCTTAGCGTTGATGCAAACCTATGTTTCACGATCGTTATAAATGGCGGGAAATATAACACCAACTGTTACGAGACACTATCGAAAGCTATTGAGGTCGAGTCATGATTGATTTAGGATCGCATTAGAATATCTAATGTAGGGTTTAAAGGAAGTCCATTTTATTTGTGACTAGATGACCCGCTTTGTATCAACCAACAAACTACCACTAACGCCATCTATTGAAAGAAACCCGAAGTAGCGATAGAAGAAATGACACTTTACTTTTTAGCATGTCAGACGATTTTCCAAACTAAATAACCAACTTTAATTTATTATATTACGTCGGGTAAAAAGTCTTTTCGCATATAGTATGCAAAAAATTAACTTCAGATTTCTTTAGGCTTTGTCATCAAAAGAGGACTGCCAAAACTATGTGTTGCATTTTTAAAATCAGAAGTATAAAAATAAAATAAAAATAATATATATATGTGTATTTAATATATTCTAATCGATCTAGCCGTTTCTCCGAATTCTAGCGTGAATAATGCACACTTATACATTTTACTATAAAAGAGAAGATTCTCGTTCTATATAGTGTAATTAGGTACAATCTAACTGGCCTTTACTGTTTATATACAAAATATACTTAGATTATATAAGCAACACACCTCTTCAGCTTGTATGCAAAAATATGTTCTGTGAAAAACAGTGATCAGTTTTTTGAATTAATGCCTATACATACTACATTCGTGCTCTACATACAAAATTTGGAATATATCACCCCCTAAGATTTATTGTAGAATACTCCCGTGACGTCACAGAGCGAGCTTAAGAACTTTAGAAAGCTCTGTAGCTATCGAAATAAATTGTTCGCGGAATAATTGAATCCGACAACCGTGGTGGACAAATCCGGAACAAATATTATTTGCAAAGCCATTGGGCTAGTGCTGCGAAATATTTTATCGATTAAACTGTTCAAATCAAATATAGCAATTAGCTTTGGTCACTTTAAATATTTTAGCTTGGAAATGGATGATATGAGAGAAATTTTTGGTAGTACAGTTGAATTAGTAATTAAATTACGTTTCTGTTACTTTTAACATTTAGTTCTCGAGACACGCTATTCAAATAATAGATGGGAGTAAAATACAGATAAGATGAGTATTTTAATTTTTTTTTAAATTAATTGTGGTCAAACGAAAATGGACCCGATGTAGTTTAAAACATTTCACGCAAAACCATATCACTTTTACATCTATTTTTCATAACCAAAACAAAAAATATCTATACTAAATAATATATGAGGTATGAGCTTATAATAAATATTGATAATATCAGTCTAATTATTAATATTAATGTAAGAGTTTATTTAAATGGAATTCAAATCTATCGATATAGCTATATCATGTCTTAACTGATTTGTTCTATTACAATCAAAAGATTCAACCATTGGCAATATAAGCAAGCCAATTAAAAACAATTGTAAATGTGAATTTGTTTTGATGTCAATAAGAATATCGTTGGTAACAAATCCTCCCGATTAGTTTTGTACATCACTAGTTCGGCTCTGAAGATTTTCAACGTTAAGTTTCTTCACTGATGGTGTTTCAATGTAATCCACACTATTTAGTCGGCTCACCGCTCCACCACGCTCGTGTCATACGGGATTTGAATAAGGTAAGGCGTATACTTGCGTAGATTGCGTATAAATTATGTAATAATCTTTTCATAAGACAGATTTGTACATAATGTGATACGAAAATAGTTCTTATTACTTTCATGTTTATTTTTATTCATATTGACGTTATGATTTGTTTATAACAAAGTACATGGTAAATATGTTTATGTTATAAAACTTATTTTTATAACTAATTATCAATGACCATTTTAATTTCTCTGAATTCATCTCAACAAAATCAGACGAATTAAATTAAAATTTGCAATAACTCTTTTATTATAATCGTACTAATACAATGCCAACTGAATGCACAGTAGACAGTGGAACGATCTGTTTCAATTAGTCGCCAGTCGCAGCGATTAGTCGCAAGTGTGTAATAGCGCATGTCGGCTGGGATTTCAATAAGCTCCCACGTACAATACAGTTCACGGAGAAATCGTATATTAACGTTCTGGGAGGACGGAGACCATTGCCCGAATGGTGTTTTATCGTTAAACATCAAGCCTCACTTAGTAATGGTGTCGTCTTAGATTCAGGGCTTTGGATTCATTAAGATGGACAGGAAACCGAGTTAATATACAAAATAAACATATATCAAATTTAGTTTTAAATAAATCCATTTTATATCTACTATATTTAAAAGTCACAGTCTTTGTTAATCGATTTTTGTGTATATTTAGTAGGACTGAGAATTAGTCACAGTTTTAAATTAAAAAAAAGTGATAAGAGTCGCCCTTCTCAGATTTTTTTATATGGAAAAACAACGTTTGCTGATTCAGCAAGTATTTATATAGATAGGCGCGTACCTTATTTTTTTCATGTGTTTGATATAAGTGTTATTTCATTTAATCAGTAAATGGTTGCAAGATTTTTTTAGAAATAAACATACACATTTTCACATTTTGTGCTCTTTGTCGACATGATAAAATCCAAAAGTGAACTTAAGTATAAAAAAGGTTTTATCGATATTTGCCTACCACTATGCTTCAAACCGATTTAAAAAAATGGAAATATTTTAAGCGATTATCGTCCCAACGAATCCATCATTACGCACATGTCTTCCATAGTCGTGCTCATCGAAACTTCACGGCTTAACGCGGAGCGGGCAGAAAAATGAACTGTCACCACGAAAGATAAATCTTAGGTCATAGTTAGGTGCACTCCGAAATTGTTGCGATATATCAACCCTTCGCTATGGTGCATAACGCCAATATAGAACCGTCGTCACGACAAGTGACTCAACGTAATTTAATTTTACTTTTCCTGTCTATCTGTTACGTTTTCATGCCTAAACTGCAAAAGCTTTTGCAAGAAATTTGGCAAGAAGAAATTACATTATGAGAAAGAACAAATCCATTGAAGAATAATCGGGATCATAAATAATAATAATAATTCATAAATCCGAAGATTGCAGGTTCGTGTCCTGTCACTGTCGCCACTATGTGAAAATATTTCAATAAGAAATAGGCAAATTTTCCAGAAAAAAGTTTTTTATTGACAGCGAAAAATCAAATTACTTTCACAGATGTCATTTTTTTTTTTTTTAAATATTAGTATAAAAAAAATTGCAAGTCTGCGACACTTTTCACGGGAATACCGATATTAATGTGCATGAAGCCGCAATTTATAATAACAAAAAAAGATTCAAAGTCAAAATAACTTTGTTTAAATAGACTCATTTACTAATTTCTTTTAAATCGTCACAACAGGGAATATGTATGAGAAAAACAAATAAATGTAATTAAAGGCAATAGTGGTAACTTTAAGTGGGTATCAACCGGGCATTTTCAAATTGTCCCAGTTATAGAATTTAAATATGTACTAAATAAATTGATTCGCGTAACATCGGAATAACCTACAAACCTTTATACTAAAAAAACGCGTTAGCTCAAATAATTTTTTACTTTACAGGTATCCAGAGATACAAGTTTATAAGAATATAAAATGGATAGGTAATAAAACCTTGTAGATAAATATTAATAAACCAATTTTATTGTCGACAGTCCAAAGATTGCCTCAAGCGGGCACCAGATAGTGATGCAAAAAATATTATAAACGATATCAGTTCTGAAAATCGGAGCCCCATCAATAAAGTTTGGTGGGCTGGTGGTCCATTATACAAGGGGAACCAGACAGGGGTGAACTTTCTTTGTATTTAATGCTTAGAACAATCATCTTTTAGAACAATCAATCATGTTTCAACTTTGTTTCAGAATCAGTGATTTGAATTTTGAATCGATAGAAATTGTTTAGACTTGTTTCGATAACAAAAATGAAAGTTCATTGACATTGTAATTTTAATTTACATTCTGACCTGTGTTCCACAGTTACTACAATATGTCACAGGAAATTGTTAGTCAATAATTCTAAATATTGTCTAAAACAAAGCAAAATTACAATATAAAAACACGTGCTTTTTGAAATTGATACGTACTTGTCCTTACATAAAAATACGATGAATAGATTACTAAGATAATTCATTCGTAACTGGCTTAGCAAAATTTTAATAATATATTTTTTATCCACATTATAAATTTTAACGAAGCAAGATATACGAATGCCGCTATAGAATTCCACGCTCTGGAAGTGCTGTAAAAAGTAAGAAAGCTAGTCAGCCTCTTTGTGCATAAAGTTGAACATGTTGAACCTTATCTAAGGAGTAGGTCCGTAGTTATGCTCAAAAGAAAAAAGAAGAACCTTAGTACTTTACGCTAACACCCTTAGTAACATCTCAAGCCATCCTCTCCAAACTTAAGTGCACTATTAACGTTACAATTAATCTGACTAATGAATGTTTGTCGACGTGGCCACTCCATTTGCCAAACAGTTGGTCAAACCTTCAATATTTGCCGTACACTTGATACCTAATGAGGATACATTGTGCGTATGTTGGTTCAGAGGAAGATACGTTTGACACGAATGATGTCGAGATAATGGATTTCTCTTGTTCTGGTAATACGACTAAATCAAGTAATATCTTGTTTGACTCAATTAGTAAATTAATCAGATTTCTTCGATAATTGTGAGTGTAAACGTAATTCGTGATTGAGATGAGTGTTTCTATTGGACAGACATTCGTAACTTATTTATATATTTTTTTTTTACTGCCAGAGACTGTCAAACAAGCAGCTCCAACATAAGGGTGATCATCACTAGAAAGTTCCAGAAATATCGAGATATAATTTAATACAAATTGATGTATTGATATTCTGGAGACAAGAGATTTACTGCCTAGCATTCCGAGATGTAGACCTTACTACGCAGATAGCAGTTTTCTAGCTTCTCTCAAGTACTTATAATTTTTTATTTCTCTGTCTTTATGATTAAAAGAGAAGTTAAACTCTTTAACCTTTATTATATTTCTCTTTAAAATTCTTTGCTTATTTAGCAGTTATGACCTGTGTTCGTTACAATTGTCTATGCCAGATGAGGTACGTTTCTCTTGTTTTGGTTAATCCTAATAATATTTTTTTATAAAACTAATTTTTTCGGAGACGAATTAATAATAGCAGCAGAAGAAATAACTCTTAGATTATCAACTAGTTATGGTTCATGCTGTATAAGACACGCCCTTAGATCTTTGACATTGTCGATTGCCCCCATGACAGTGGGACAATGTCTCTAGGTGATGTCTGTCGATTAGAAATCCTGAGGCTTGAAGACTCACTGAGATCCCTCACTCCTTAATATAAGACTCCATAAATATAAGATTTGACTCGCAAATCTCAACGATATTTGGTTTTCAATGCTTTGTTAATTTGTAATTCATAAATTCCTAGTCCTCACCTGTTTATTACCCTACATAATCTGAGACAAGCAGCAGAGATCGGACAACAATCTATCAGCCAACTGTCGGTCGTCTGTCAGGTCAGCGTTGTTTGCGTTGCTCTTATCACGGCTCCACTACAAACACGCGCGTGTCTATGAGAGCTGAGAGCTACGAAGCTCTCGATGAGGTATTTTGATAACCAATTAGACACTTCTAACGCTACTACAAACACTGTATTGTTTTAATAAGATACAATAATCAAATTAGTTTCGAGAATAGGAATATCGTCTATTGTTGTATTAATATTTTGATTAATAACTGTGTTATTAAAGGAAACAGCGGTATATTATTTGAAGGTAATATAGTGAATCATTTGATGGCAAAGCAAATTTATATTTCGTATCTTGAAACTTACGTTATCTTAGAACAGACAGAATAAATACGTGTTCAGCATTTGTTACCACATTTTAGCTACACTTTCTGATATGGCAACTGTAATGATCTTTTTATCTTTATGAAGATCGATTCTTATACTAATTTTATTGGATCAGAAGTAAGTACCATTTGATTCAATTATCTTATCTGCTAAATTAAAGATGTCATGAGATTTTAAGTCTTTGGTAAAAATAATTTAAAACTAAAATTAAATTACCGCATCCAAGTAAACGTCAATGCTAACACTAGTTAGGTACAGTCAAACAAAACAGTAGCCTGACTGTGAGCTGATTAATAGGATCCCAACAGTGCACGTTCAAATGAATACGATTCCGATCCGATATTTAGCTAGTCGTGATCGATGGCCCTGTTCAGGAGTTTCGTGATGTTTACCTTGCTAGGAAAGTGCAGTAGATGGAAGATACACATTACTGGTTTGAAATGCAGAACAGAAATAAGAGAGAAATAGAGAAAAGAATTGAGAATTTGAAATAAAATTGAAATTGAATTTTTTTTTTTGAATTTGAATTTGAATTTTTTTTTTTTGAATAGAGAATTTTAAATTTATTCTGGTTTATATCCAGAGACTAGAGTCGACATTTATATTCATCTTAATGTCTTGAAAATTTAATAAACTATAACTTAACCATGTTACTTGTAATATTTAACTTTGGAATTACGTTACTGAAGCTTCGAGCTATTAGTAAAAAGGTGTAAGTATTCAATATTACCTAAAGGCCTAAAACTTTTGCAAATTGTACGTAGAGCTGAGCGATTCATAATGATTTATGGATCGCCGAAAATTCCCTTATAAATCTAATCCTGCGATTTATTGGGCTTCCAAAAATTACGATCAAATTGAAACGTGCGAGTTTTCTAATAGATTGAAATCAGCTTTCAATCTATTGAAGATCTGTTAGTTGTGGATGACAAAAACATCTTTCAAAGCTCGTACCATTATTTTACTTCTTAATATTAAGAGTAAACAATAGGATATCTTTATTTAAAGTGTCTAGACCTTAAATACTGAATTCGAGCTTTCAAATCAAACACCTAAGAGAATTTCGAGAATCTTTGAAATTTATCTTAATGATCTCCAAACAGTCCTTGTGTAAAGTGTCATTGAAGATTCAAGTATTAAATGAATGTATTTTTTTACTTTATTTATATTGTAATTTTTTATTATGTAAACCTATTTGATTTTTAAAGTAATTTGGCGATGAGGTATTTGTATTCTAAGGTGCTAGTTTAATTTGAAAAAGATGTCCCCCACCTAAAATAGTTTGGGAATCCCCGATCTAAAGTAAATGTCAAAGGCGAGCATTGTTACTGCTTCTTAAAAAGAAATAGTCTAATCACATTCACACATTTTTAATGTATACTTTCAAGTTCTGGAAACCGGTCAAGCCTTGCAATCTAGTCACAATAGGTTTCTGCCTTTAAGTTTCAGGGAATATAATTAATTAAATTGACTAAAGCGGTGATTCAATAACTTTGTAGACAGATTATTGAAATCCTAGAAGGTTGGTTATAGTTTAATCACACTTAATCAAGACCCACTTGAATGTGAGAAGGTCCCATTGCTTTTTCCTATCAAACCAGTGATGATGACATATCAAAGCAATGATGGGTTCTATGCAAAGGCACTTTTTTACTAGCTATATGAGCATATGGACTCCTGCTACTGCTTACCATCAGGCGGTATCGATTCATTTGTCTGTGATTTATTTTTTAAATGAAGTCAGTCCTTGACACTGTTCTATATCGGCGATGATAATCTCTATATAGATAAAGTGTGCCGCTTCTTTAGCATTATTTAAACTAAAAAACCCTTAAGAAACCTGTGAAGCAACACTCTGCTTAAAGCAAAATACTGGCTCTATTGATTTTTGTTGTTGTTCCGATCATCTGAGACCACCCAGAGACTAATTGACCATATCCCGTTCATTTAGTTAGTTAATTAGGTAATTCCGCATGAGCAGGCTGACAGACATTACAACCTATTGTGTGTTAGTCCTCCATCATTTGCATTGTGCTTTTGTTGATTTATTACTTATATATTGCCGTGGGTAATATTATTGTTATGGCAATTTCGCTTCGAGGCTTGCATAATGACATTTCCTAACAGTTAAAGTAATTGCTCACGACTCGTTTGATGACATCAGATTCTATGGTAACATAATACTTTACCTATACCTTAATTTGATAATTTACACTGTACGCATACATTTGTTAATAACGACTTCAAAAAGAAGGAGTTTCCCAATTCCACTGTACGTTTTTTGTCTCTTAGTTTTTATTACGTGTTACTGATTTTGATGATACATTTTAACCCGTATCAAAAAAGGAAGCTCACCATTCGTGAGTTTCGAGAAATTCCTAATAATGCGTGTTTAATTGGCTTCAACTACATTGATGATATTCTCATTTTTAAACAAACGACTAAGAAACTGGCAAGTCGACAATACTGACTGTCACTAATCTGACATTGACCTAACAATTTTAACTGTTTAAACAAATCCAAAAACCGACTTCAAAACTAAAAAGGCAAAAATAATACAATTTTATAACTAAGGTAAGTTATAAAATGTGTTATAAAATGTAAGTAATAAAATATTTTTTTGCAGTCGGTGCTAATAAGTTATATCCAAAAACAATAGAAAATTAATCTCCGACTCCAAAAAACATTTTTTTTAGTAGATAAGTTTTAAAACAAATTATTTAGCCCTTTTTTGTATTTTTATCCATTACTAACAATAAAAGAAGAAACCAATCACTTCGAATTGGTTTAGTTTGTGAAAAGTTATAGTTCATTAAGTCTTGTCTTGTTTTTTTCTATTTTTAAATAGTAATTAATGATTGTACTCGTAGAATAAATTCATTGAGTGGGCAGTAAGCTAAGTCTATTAATATTACCTCTTAAGTCGTACCATCTCGAACGTTCTACCCTTATGTAGATAACGTGATATTATTGTCTGGAAAATTACCTGAGCACTTAGAAGACCATATCTCGCGATCAGCAACAAATGAAGACATAGTATCTAGCTTCAGATATATAATGAGCCTATCGCCCGCCGCCGGTGTTATTTCATATTAAGGCGTTATCCTTGGCGCACATTACGCAGACGAATGGCGTTCATTATAGCAAATGTTAACTGGGCTGCTCTGGACCCTTCTATTCCTCATAAGTTCCTACTTGATTTGTTTGGTTCAAAGTAATATTGAAGAAAATAGACTTTATGTGTTTATTTATTTATTATTTGGGAAACAAACAATTATTATAACACTTTAATTTTCACTTTATGTTTCCACAGTTATAAAATTCAAATTTATCATATTATATAAAAAAAGAGATTTTAAGGGAATAAGACAAATTATATTTGAAATGTTTTTGTTTTTCAATTAAAATTAATAACAATCATAAACAAATAAAATGATATTTATTCCAGTTACTTTTGGATCTTGTCGGCCACGTCGACAAGAATTTATATTAAGTGGCAGCCCTTTAGAGTTCACCCCTTTGTTTCCAAAAATTTCCAAATTCTTCGGGCAGTGATATGTTGCACCTCCTCTGGGTGCACTGTGTGCTTCCCCAGGTAAATGCATCGTTTATACATTGAAGGACCGCAGGAGCAGAGAACGTGCATTGCGGTTTCGTCTGACTCCTAACAGAACCTACATACCGTATCTTGCTTCATACCTATTTAAACAAGTGTTAGTTTAATTTGCAGTGCCCTCTAAGGATTCTTGTCACTACGCAGGTTGTGTATCTTTTGAGTTATAGTAAAGCTCTAAACAACGAGGAGAAGAATTATGTTGTCTCAACGATAATTTTATTAACATACAGTAGTAGCAAACACAAAGTGCATGTGGTCCTTCGAGCCGGATTATATAGAAACAAAAAAAACGATTAATCTGGCGTACTAGATTATTATTAATAGATTAATATTTTGGTAAACTTTGAATCATTATTTTAAAACGATTCATTTTGAATTACGCAGTTTTAATATATTAATCGACACTATACAACATTGGAGACGTTTGACCAATGTTAACACGTAAATATGTTAAACAAAAACAGTTTTATAACGACGCATTGTGTAAGGCTTCTGTATAACACAATATTCAATTCTATCGAAATTACAATGACACTAGCTCGTCCTGCGTCTATGGCCCTCCGCTGCATTCGCCGCAAATTGAGTTACAAAACGATTCTTTCTCGAACGAGAGCGACTCTCAAACTTTTACAAAGCGTAGTTTTTTGTTGCCACAACAAAATAATGGCAAGCATTCTTGCCGGTTCACGAGTTCAAGAAATTTGTTACGTTTTAAGAGTGTGTTTAGAGGAATTGCTCTTACCGATTTATGTTGGATACGATGAGGATTGTAGTTAGGAGTTGTGATAATTCTTTTGAAATAAATAAAACCTAGAATGTTCTTTCATATTTTGTTGCGGGTTTTGTATTTGTTTCGTTTTTTTGCAAGTTTGTTTGTTGCATAATAATATGGAATTTATTTTTTTGCTTTCTAGATTTTTGTTATTTTCGGAGTTAGAAGTATTTTTTTGATGTACAAGATAAAAAACCTGTTATTTTACACATTCCAAGTTGAATGCGTTTATTGGTAGCTTATTGATACACAGCCTTAATCAAATAATTAATGGGAACTGAGGATATTTTAATAACGATAGATCAAAGTCAAACTCAAAACATATTTAATTAAATAGACTCATTTACTAAGTTTTTTAAATCGTTATAACATGGAATATGTAAGAGAAAAATAAATAAACATAATCTAAGTTATAGTAATAGTGATAATAATACCTTTAAGTGTAAATTGTAAATTAAGTGTAAATTGTAAGTATTTGTAAATGGTCCCAGTTTTAATTATTTAAAAATTAAAACACACAGTAATACCACCACCTACCACAGCATCGACGAATTAGTAGCTGCAGAGAAGAAGCAGCGCAAGAAATTCTAAATCTTTAGCATTTGTAATGACATTTACAAATTCTAAAAAAAATATAAAGAAAGAAATATCCAAGAGACTCACCGAGGTGTCTGGTGACCGAAAGGCTGGCAGCTATCTTGGTCAACGGATCAGCCTTGCCATCCAACGTGGCAATGCTGCTAGCCTTTTTGGCACCATTCCTGACGGCAGCCCTGGGGCTGATATATTTTTTAACTTATAATTTTTAAAAATGTTTGTTTAGGATTAAGTGTTTGTTAATCATTCTGTATATATTCCTTAGTTCCAAATTACTTATGTCCTAATGTATTATAGTATTACCAAACATATTTTTTTTGTATGTATCTTCATATACATTACATCTTTTCTAACAGCCTTGCTAATAACAATTGTAAACGCTTACAAATTATCTTCTCTTTTCAAATTTAAGTGACATACAAACTCGAAAAAAAAATTTAATACTGATTCTAAAAGTAAACTAAGACAAATAATAATTCGTCTACAAAAAAATTCTCCAAAACAATTTGGATTATAACCTAAAACAAGTTGCTAAATCAACTCCGTTTAACTGGACTATTGTTTTTATTTAAAAAAAGCACAGCAAATCTATTCCCTTTTACGAGGAGGAATCCATTTACGGACCTACCCGCCACTGGCTAAGTGACAGGCGTGTGTGGGGCTCACTCAGTACCTCAATAGAGCGGCACTGAGAATACCCACTAAAACTCCCCGGTAACTCCATTGCCCATCACGGGGGTAACCTGGGTTCTACACGAGCAATTCACCAGGTCAAATCTATGCTGCACTAGCTATATACGAAGATAGCTAGTGCAGCATGCAACACACTCCCAGCCCAAAAAGTGACTTTTCAAGCTTCTTTTGATGGAGCCCATATTATATAGAAGAGGGAACGTGTATTTGCTAGTAATTTCATTCTATAGCTGCGTGGAAAATAAAAAGTAATCTAGTTAGAACATCCCCAATTTTGATAATGTTATATTTAGATTGATCTATTAAGGAGTAAATATTTAAAATAAGTTGTTGTATCTCATAGAGCCGGCTCTAAGACTTTGAGTACCACTGCTGGATGTTGGAAGCAGGTGACGTCAGCTCATATTCGTTAGCTGGTTCATTACGTGTCGCCCTCAAGGGCTAGGGCAAGTCTGAGTTCATACTGGGTGGCTTCAGTTAGAGACAGGATTTAGTATTAAATAAAAAATGTCAGTAACGATGGAAAATAGTCACAAAAAATCTAAAGATTACGACCAAAGTAACATCTTGACCTAATGTAATGAAGCATGCGATAATTAAATAAATCTCAAAGGACGTTCGTCATATTTTTTTAGTATTTTCTTTGTGTCATTGTGGACTCGCCCTTGCTCCACTCTAATTAATCTTCAAATTCATGTTCTTTCTTTTCCTTCTCTCTTATATATAAAAATATATAGCAGTTCCTTAGTCTCGCTAAAGTAAATAATGGCACTAAAGATTACAATATGTATATTGTGTTCTATTCGATATAATTTGAGGGTGATTTTAAAATATAAAAATCAGGAAAATCACAAAGAAAAGCCAAACAATAAAAATTAAAATTTGTTATATAGTAGGGAAAAACTTCTAAATCACTAACATATTTAATAGATGGTGGTAGTGGGAGATTAGGTTGGGTGTTACAAGGTTCATCGTATCAAATGGGGTACTGGGTCAGAGAGCCTCCTAGCGTGCTGGTTGTATTGGGGGATCGCCAGTCGCGTTCGATGCTATTGCATCTGGCGCGAACGGTGGGTTTCACAATGTGATTGGCCGGCGTACTCTGGGCACTTAGGTATTCATGTCCTTTTCAGGACAGGGATACCTATTTGGCCAATACTCTGACACCGTGTGGCTGCCTTCGGGCATTGCACGGCCACACAAACCCGTAGCCCTCACGTTTTTGTGGGGAGTGTGTAGGTGGTGAGTCCACATTCGTAGACTCCCGTTAGGGGGAAGTGGTGAGTTCACACCTTGATGGATCCCCACGGTCCCCGAGGTAGGTAAAGGCCTGTGCCTTATCTCTCCAGACTCACTCTTGCACTTTCTTCGTCGGAAGAGAGATTGCAGAGTGGATGGACTTCGACTTTAGCCCCCCAGGGGGGGCAGTGGAGCTTCGGCTCGTGGGATGGCGGGCCTTTAAGGTCCGCGGCGCGACATGCTTGCTTCGGTAGCTGTCGGGCAACCCGTTATCTCCTCGTGGGGACCGGGGGCCGTCGGGGCTTGTGTCCGGGCCAAGTGGAGTAAACCACACTAAAAATCCCCTAATCCCAAGGTTCAGGAGGGTGCCGAGGGGATGAATGTCCGGCGGGGTTACGCCGGTGTCAAGCCCTCCATGTGGTGTGTGGGGGCCACCGCGCCCGTAAGCGGTAATACAAAATGAACAGTGCCGGTAAAAATACACTACCCCAGGAGGGTACCACCTGCTCCGCGGGTGGAGAATCCCTCCCTGTCGCTACGGCGGCAGGCAGCCCCACCGTTTCTGGGGGGGGCGCCCACTGTTTCGGGCCTAGCCCGGTCGTAGAGGAGGTTGGAAGAAGAAGGAGCAAGAGGAGCTGTGTTGTCCGCTCTGCAAACATTCTCGAGCAGGCAAAAAAGGCGCAATACACCGGCGCCGAAGAGTGTCGGAGGAGTGGAGTATCGGACAACGAGACTGGAAACAAACCTAATTTCGGCTCTTGTCCATCGATCAACACGGTTGGGTCTCAGACGGGACGGAAGAGAGAGCGAGAGGTGCTGTCTGACTCGGACAGTGCTTCGAGTACTGAGCTGGCGGCTGCGCCCAAAAAGCCAGCTGCCACTAATGTCAGTCGTGGTCGAGGTCGCCCTATTAAGACCGGAGAATATTCTGGATTGGCTCAGGCTAAGAAAGAATATAACGCCCAGCTGCGGGAGTCTCTCCGGCTAGAGGCGGAAAGGGAATTTGCGGAGGAATTAGCGCAAAGGCGTGTGCGCTCAATCTCCGCGATCTCGCGCTCCGTATCGAACTCTGATATCATGTCTATAGGCGACGATGAACCTAGTGCAGTCCAGATTTACAAGTCGGTGCAAAATGAGCTAAAGACCATCCTACACGTTGCGACGAAGTCTTCTAATCTGAAGGGCACATTTCAAAAAGCCCTGAAACTGTCGGCTAGCTCTATCAATGAGTACACTCAGTCCCTCCTCCGGTGCTCCGTGTCGGAGGAGGTTACAAAGCTGGAGCGAGAAAACCAGCGCCTTCGAGCCGATGTCAACGAGCTGCGCAAGCAGCTCGAGGAAATGCGCGTGGAACGTGTGCGCCCAGTGTCTGCAGCGTCGCAACCACCCTTGGACGGTAACCAAATCCTTCAAGCGGTGTCATCGGTGGTTGACGAGAAAATCAAGGCGGCCATGACGACGGCCACCAACATGATTAATGCCCGCATTGATGGCCTTAAAACCGCCGATAGATCGCGGCCACCGTTGGCTGCGGACAAAAAGAAGCAGGCATCGCAGCCGGAGCCCCATACAAAGGGCAATGCACCGTCTGTTTCCTTAAGGAAGGACTCGCCCGCCATAACATCGAAGTGCGGAACGATGACCCTTGCCCCCAGCCAGACGTCCCGTCTAAGGACAAAAGGCAAGGGTAAGGGCAAAGGAAAGAAAACGGTGCTTGCCCCAGCAACAAAATCGGCAACCCCAAAAGAGACGGGAGCTTCACCTTCCCCGCCCATCGCCGCTCCAGCCGCCTCAGCATCTGAAAGGGATGACTGGACAACAGTTGTGAAACGGGGCAAGAAGAAGGCGCAGAATACCGCACCGGCTTCTCAGCCTAAGCCTAACCCTAAATCCAGCACTCAGGGCCAGGGGAACGCGAAGGCTAAAAAGCCCAAAAAGGTTAGGGAACCCCGCACGGCCGCAGTCATTATAACACTCGGCCCTGAAGCGGAAAAGAATGGCTTATCCTATGCGGAAGTCATCAGAAAGGCGCGTTCCGCTATTAAAATAGATGAGTTAGGTATTCCACCCCTTAAGATTGTCACGGCGGTCACCGGTGGCAAAATTTTGCAGATCTCCGGCGAAGAACAGGGTCCCAAAGCTGATGCTCTTGCTCAGCAACTTAGGTCTGTCTTCGAAAATGAAGACATCCGTGTCTCCAGGCCAATTAAGTGCATGGAGATCTCTGTACTGGGCCTGGACGACTCAGTAGAACAGGAGGAAGTGGTTGCGGCCATTGCTGAGAAGGGAAATTGTCCTCACCATCAGGTAAAGGTTGGTGAGATACGTCGCGGAGCTAGCGGTATGGGCACCGCATGGGTATCGTGTCCTGTCGGCGCGGCGAAGAAGATTCTGGAGGCCGGTCGTCTTCTGGTTGGGTGGAGCTCGGCGCGAGTCCGCGCAGTAGAGCAGCGCCCGATGAAGTGTTTCCGCTGTCTGCAGCGCGGGCATGCTCGGCAGCAGTGCACCGGTGTAGACCGTAGCGATCTTTGTTTCCGCTGCGGAACACCGGGGCACAAAGCGGCCAAATGTTCCGCAGAGCCGCATTGCGTTGTGTGCGCTGCGACTAAAAGGCCTGCGGGGCACATACTGGGGGGCAGAAGCTGCAAAGCCCCGAACTCCTCCCCAAAGAAGGTGAAAACCGCGGCCGCTAAGACTCCGGCCGCTCAAACGACTGCGGTACCTTTGCCGCAGCCTATGGACACGACGCCTATCGTTGATGGCCCTACAACCAGCAGCTAGGTGCTTGCAGACGAATTTAAACCACTGCTCTGGTGCACAGGATCTCCTGTTGCAGACCATGAGAGAGTGGTCCCTTAAAATCACGGTGGCTGCTGAGCCGTATTACGTCCCTCCCTGCGCTAACTGGGCTGCGGACCTAGACGCCTTGGTCGTTATTATAAGGTCGGCACTCAACACCTCGCCTCCCCTCTCAGTCCATCAGAGAGGGCATGGTTTCGTTTCTGCCAAATGGGGAGACATCACCATCATTGGTGTTTATTTCTCCCCCAACAGGCCACTGTCTGAGTTCGAACTCTTTCTTGGCGAACTAGGCGTAGCCGTGCGTCAGAGTCCTTCTTTGCGCACCTTGGTCCTGGGGGACTTCAATGCCAAATCAACAGCTTGGGGTTCCCCAGCTACGGATCGTAGGGGCTCGGCAGTTGAAGCCTGGTCGGCTATGTTTGGCCTCATACTTCTCAACCGGGGCTCAGTCAACACCTGCGTGCGACAACGGGGGGGGTCAATAGTGGACTTAACGTTCGCTACCCCCGCTCTCGCTGCGCACGTCACTGGCTGGCAGGTCCTGCAACAGGTGGAGACATTGAGCGACCACCAATATATCTGTTTCGATTTGTTCGGTCGGAGTAGTCCTGGTCGCCCTCCTTCTCAGTCATTGTCGTCTCCCTTCCCCAAGTGGGCGCTCACCAAACTCGACAAAGAGCGTCTCGAGGAAGCGGTGTTAATCGAAGACTGGTGCTCTCCATCTACCACCATGTCTCACGATATTGACGCAGAGGCGGATCGTTTGCGTGAATCTCTGCAACGTATTAGCGACTCAGCTATGCCGCGAGTTCGCCACCAGCCCTGCAAAAAGGCAGTGTATTGGTGGTCGGAGGAAGTAGCCGCACTCCGGGCCAATTGTGTTGCGAAACGGCGAGAACTGGCCAGGTACAGGCGTCGTACTAGGAATGGTCAAAGGGACGAAGTCTGGGAGGACTACCTGCACGGCATCTACACTGAGGCGCGGAGGACCATGCGGACAGCCATTTTCAAGGCAAAGATGGAGGCACGGGAACAAATGCTGGAATCTCTTGACAGCAATCCGTGGGGACGACCCTACCGCGCTGCGCGCGACAAACTGCGCGGCCAGGGTCCCCCGGTTGCGGAAACGCTTGAGCCCAGACTCCTTCAAGAAGTCATAGAAGCTTTGTTCCCGTTTCGCGACGGACACCTCGCACCGTCCATGGTCCCCCGTGGGGCCCAGACTTTCGATGATAGTCCGGCACCTCTTATTACTGACGCCGAGTATGATGCCGCCGTAACGAGATTACGGTCGAAGAAGACTGCGCCCGGTCCAGACGGGATTCACGGTCGTATACTAGCGCTGTCTCTCGTCGAACTGGAATCACACTTACGCAAACTGTTCGATGCGTGTCTTGGGTTTGGCAGATTTCCGCAGACTTGGAAGATAGGACGGTTGGTTCTTCTGCAAAAGGTAGGTAGACCTGCCGACTCTCCATCAGCTTACCGGCCTATTGTCCTCTTAGATGAAGCCGGTAAGCTTTTAGAAAGAATCATCGCGGGGCGCATAAAGAGCCACTTATTAACGACTGGTCCGGATCTGGCTGAATGCCAATATGGATTTAGAGAGGGTCGCTCGACCATAGACGCAATAATGCGCGTGAAGGCGCTCTCTAAAGAGGTTGTTTCTCGCGGCGGGGTGCTTTTGGCGGTATCGCTCGATATCGCCAACGCGTTTAACACTCTGCCGTTTGAGTGCATTGCAGAAGCCCTCAAATACCACGGGCTGCCTAGGTATCTGCAGCTCATCATAGCGGATTACCTGAGGAATCGCATCGTATCCTGTCAGGATCGAGACGGCAGAGTTTTTGAGCGGCGCATGACGTGCGGTGTTCCGCAGGGGTCGGTTCTAGGTCCTCTCCTGTGGAACATCGGATATGACTGGGTCTTGCGGGGCGCTCTGTTACCAAGGGTCCGCATGTTCTGTTATGCGGACGACACCCTCGTAACAGCAAGAGGTTCGTCGTTCGCGGAAGTCGCGATATTGGGAAAGGTCGGGACGATTCAAGTCGTTCATAGGATCGAGCGGCTCGGTCTGCAGGTGGCCCTCAACAAAACCGAGGCCATTCTTTTTCACGGGCCCCGGAAGGGTCCGCCTGCTGGAGCTTCCCTCGACCTAAATGGTGTTAGGGTCCCTATTGGCCCGACCATCAAATATTTGGGGCTTGTACTAGACCCGGGGTGGAAATTTATTACCCACTTCCGGCAACTTACCCCCAAATTAACGGCGACGACATCTGCCCTAAGCAGACTCCTGCCCAATGTGGCGGGCCCCGGAGATACGTGCCGCCGCCTCTTTACAGCGGTGGTACGTTCAATGGCTCTCTATGGTGCGCCAGTGTGGGTGGACGCCCTTTCGGCCCCGAATAAGACTCTGCTGCGGCGAGCGCAGAGAGTCATGGCCGTTAGGGTGATCCGGGGCTACCGCACAGTCTCTTTCGAGGCTTCATGCTTGCTGGCCATGACACCTCCCTGGGATCTCGACGCCCGAGTCCTAGCGGAGGTGTTCGAGCACGGAGCGACGCTTCGTGCGGAGATGGGGCACCGGCGCATAATGCCGGAACTAGTTCTGCGCTGGAGAAGGAGGGCGCAAAGAGTCTTAGAGAGGGAGTGGTTTGCACGCCTCAGTGCGCCCAAGGCTGGTCTTCGGACCATAGAGGCCATCCGCCCGGTATTCCGGGAATGGATGAGACGGCGGCACGGGGTTCTGACCTTCCGTGTTGTGCAGGTTCTGACCGGACACGGCTGTTTCGGCAGATACCTGCACAACACAGCTAACAGGGAGACCAGTGCTCGCTGCCATGAGTGCGGCTGCGAAGAAGACACGGCGCAACACACGCTGGAGGCTTGCCCGGCGTGGGCGGTACAGCGTCGTGCTCTGGTCACGGCCATAGGAGGTGACCTCTCCCTCCCGGCTGTTGCAAAGGCAATGGTCGAGAGAGAGGTGAACTGGGAGGCGGTAGCCACCTTCTGCGAAGACGTCATATCGCAGAAGGAGGCAGCGGAACGGGCCCGTGAGGATGACCCCCTCGCGGACCCGATTCGCCAAAGGAGACTGGGCCGGAGAAGGCGGCTTCATGGCCAGCTCCATCCGCCATAGTCGGGGCGGCGGGTGACGGAGTGGGGCTCCGTCACTCGCGCCAAACACCCCTGCGTGGGGGAACTGCGTCTTGTTCTGCGTAGTTCCCTATCCCCGGTGGGCCCGGATGCGGGCATCGGTCGCACCGTCTTTGGCGCATGGCAGCGATTGCGATAAGTACCCTGCCGTGCGCCGAAGCCGTGACCTCGAGGAACACGTTGGTTTTTAGTGGGTATGCCGGCTCTTTACACCGGTGACTCCCACATAACCCATGCGGAGGCCCCAATCGCTGCATGGGTATCCATAAAATTTTTGTCCAAAATTTGTATGGCAACTAAAACTAAATCATTGTTTTTTTTTTTATAAAAAGCTCAGCAAATGACTCGACACTACCTGATGATAAGTAGGAGAGGAGTCCATATGTAATGATTGCTAGCGAAGCATGCGACATATTTTCCCAACCCCCCTCACCTTGCGGCCCAAAAAGTGCTTTTTCAGGCCTCTTTTAAAGGAACCCATGTTGTATCAAGTAGGTAATACGTGTGCCGGTAAGGAATTCCACACTCTATTACACTTCCACGCTATTTGTATACTTTTAGCTTGCGTGTTAGGTCCGAGGTATATAGGTACCCTATCGAGCTCAATAGTTCGGTTGTACTATTCATTCTGTTGTTCTTAGTGTTTCCACATTTCAATAGAAGCAATTTATGAGTTTTTGAAAGATTTTCAAGTTAATATGAGAGTTTTCAAAGAGAGATTTATGAGATTCCGACAAAAACATGCACGAAAATAACAGTAGAAGTTTCTTAAAAACCATTAAAGTACCTCTGTTGACAGCCCGTATGAAGTAACCTCGGCAATTCCTAAAGTTTCACAACAGTTTCATTATCCGTTAGGCGAAAATGAACGTTCAAACGGTTCGACTTTGAAACAAAATCGATATATCAGAAACTTGCGTGAAAGTGACTTAAGAGAACTTAGATGCAATTCAGCTTTTTCATTTTCTTTTCTGATCACTCGGTATAAAAAGGGGTTTATGAAATATCAATAGGGTACTGGTTACTTAACTTAACAAATCAATTGTCGATTTTCGCTAATAGAATCAATGTCATTTTTGCAAGCAACGATGAAAATTTCGTTCTGCTACATGTGGATAATTTTTGTAAAATCTTATAGAACAATATCAACAAAACTAGCATTGCGACGAACAGATTCAATTGCTAACTTACATTGAGAACTAGTGACCACGGTTGAGTTATTTTTGACCAGCGTCTACTTAACTATCGTATCTTGTCATGAAAGGAGAAAAAGAGACATTGGCCCCAATTCCATTGTACACGAACTAAATTAAATTGAAGTTATTCGCATCTCTTTCAAACCAATTAATTAAGAAGGGAAAAAATGACTATAAGGAATGTAAAGTTAGTTTTCACTTAGACGATCCATAGACTTGAATTATTTTAATTGGCATGTTTTACGCATTAATATTTTATTTTAAGGCAAAAACGCTTAAGGGCCGTCATTTTAGATACGTCAAATGACGTCACCGGTCATCTGTGTTTTTTGCTAGTATTGTACTGTAAGAGTAGTACTGAACTTAAATTTAATTTAGTTCGTGCACAACGGAATCAGGGCCATTCTATAGGCAATTATTTCTTTGATTGTCAAAAATCTTATTTCAAACTGGAAATGGTGATCACAATTAGGTGAGGTGGATCCTAATGGACGAGGCAAGGCAGAACTTTTGGAAAATGGAAAGTGGCACCAGGGTGTCCGTTATTGCTGGAACACGGCGTTTTCGTTTTAGTGGGTATTCTCGGTCTACTAACATTTGACCGATGATTGACCGACTCCCACATACCCCTGTATTAGCTGACATCCATAGTGAAAATCACATAAAGAACTGACTAAAGGGTACAATGGACCCATCAAATGTTTAAAGAATTTTTGCCCCGTTGTCATAATTTGCAAGTTTATCATATTACTATCAAAAAACATTACATTAGCGAATCGAATTGCCGACAATTTTCATCATTAATTTTAAAACCATCAATTGTTCTATAGCTAAACACTTCAACCCATGTCTCTTTTGTATGAATTTTCCATAACAAGAGAGTTTTTAACACCCTTTTTCTCGATAAACTATTTCGTACTATTTATAGACCTTAACTTACACGAATCAACACACAGATCCAATAAACCTTTCTTCACAACCCATAAAAACTACGACCGTTGTTGTCTCCGTCCATGAATCAATAACTGGTGTACGAACACGGGAACATTTTGTTTCCAGCGCCGAAGGCAGTCGCGACTCAATCTCCCCACATTTACATAGGAGGCTCGATCATGGACCGGAGAACTAACAAAATTATTCAAAGTAGACCCCCAACTTTTTACGGCCGAAGAGGTCACGACGCGAACATTTGCAAGAATGGCCAGGTTTAAAAGATTACAGTAAGTATTGTATGAATAACGAGTGTTTCTGTTCGACTTTCGGGGCTTTTATCGGTTGAGATAATAAAAACGTTTTAGTTGAGGAGACTGAGGATTCCGTTGGGAAACAATTTCGAATGCCTTCTTTTGAATTATTGAGTCTCCATTTCGGGATTTTAAATGACTCACTATCCAGAGTAGGGATGGATGGACAGTCAGTAGCATTTGTTAACATTTCGTTGCAAATGAAATATAGTATGGTCTTCTATGTCTATACCTCCACCCACTAAGAAGTACAGTTTGATAATAGAAACAGTGAATTTACAGGTTCATCTTAATCTTTAATAACATATATAGGGCCAATTACTGGGAATAGGCTTTCCTATGTGCGAGAAACTTTTGTAGAGTGATAATACTACCACTCTGAAAGTAACAGTTTAAGGTATTTACTAAAGTACTGTGGAGATCATGATGACAGATTTTCATTGATCCATCCGTTAAAGGGAGTATGGATATCATCACTGGAGCCTTATGAATATTTGTACATGAGTCATAGGTTTATAGGTTTGGGCTAGATAATAGCTGTGAGTGTGAGAAATATTATTATTTTCAAATAAATTTTTATCTGTCCAGTCCCTTGATGGCTGCAGAGACGGGAAAATACTCCTTGCTAGTGGAAGATAGACGGCTGAGGGTCAGGACGACAGAGAGAGGATCCTGCTGTTATCGAGCAAGACCATCCGCTGGATCTTCACAGTCATTCTGACACCCATTTGTCCGTCCATTAACATTAATTAGGACAAGAACGAAGAGCAATATAATTTGTAATGATTCATCTGTCGTAATTTAGCCATTATATGCCTAAGGTTGGTATGGCCATGGAAGATGGTGGTTTTACCCATACGGGAAAATCCGTGACGACAATTCTTCTATTTTCAAAATTGCTAAATATACCAACGAGCTCTCCGAATAGTTTAAAGTAAATGTGTAATGTAAATGTAAAAGTAAAGATGTAAATGTAAAAGTTTAAAGTAAATGAAATTAATAAGCTGTAGCATAGTCTAAAAAATATCGATTAAATCTTTCTGCCTAGCCAGTTTTTTTAAAATCAAAGCTTAACAAATCAGTAACATCTTTTAACTCCAAATGAGAATCCCTCAAAGGCTCGTTAACGACGAGCTGACGTCGACAAATTATCGAAAAACTGTCAGTGTCACTATCCCTGAGCCCTTGGCACCCCACTGGGCTGACCAGCGGGGGCTCTGGTCCTTCGAGAAAGTCTTAATGACGCCTCGACGATTGCTCTAGACAGTAATTTGATTGCTCGTGTATAGTTCGCGCAAGTTTTTGTCTGGGACAGCTAATGTTTGTGTAATTAAATTCGAAAAAAGTTGTCAAATTGAATCAATTTAGGCATTTATAGTGCAAATATACAATAATTGGAGATGCATGAAAGTGGTGTTTCAATTATTTTGACTCGTGCTTATTTTGTACATGAAAAGATGTAGTTTTAATACTTCCTTGGTATTTTATTTCAAGATCTCTAGTAAATAAATAAGTCACTTTTTCTCTGCCGCCACGTCTACTTTGTGCACAAAGAGATTTCGTGCCTCCTTTCTTTACCTTCCTTTCCATTCCATCATTTTTACAATATGGGTTCCTTTAAAAGAGGCTTGAAATAGCACTTGTTGGGCCGGCAAGAGTGGGATGATGGCTAGGCCAGTATGTCCACCAGCTATCTTCACATATGGACGCTTCTACTGCTTATCATTAGGTGGTTTCAAGTCATTTGAGGTTTTTATTTTTTTTGTGTATTTCTCTTCTGAACTGGCTAATGTACAATAAAGCTATATTCTATTCTATTATATTACATTCCCCAATATGATTTTTACTATATACGTTCAATTTCATTTGTAAATAGTTAAGTTAAATTTAATATAACCTTAAAAACATCTAGTAAGTGAAATACACTATCTTGATTTTCAATTTAATCTAATGTGTGTCTTTGATATCGCTTGCTATGTCCACATCTGTATTTTAATAAAATAACATTTTTTAATCTTGTTCTTTATTATTCAAAACATTGAGTAAATTATAAAATCAACCTCTTGTCCCTTCGGCCCAAGCAATAATTTATTTAAATCAAGTACCGAGACAGTACTTTAGATCTATTCCCCAATATCTAATGGTGACGAGTCTCCAATAATTTATTCAAATCTTGAAGGGCCATACACTTCGGAATTTACTTAGAATGCCCTTAAACTTAATTGTCGTTAGCGTGAATTAGATGTAATTTTTTTGTCTTGAAAATCATGATTTTAGAAGTGTTTTGATGAGGGAGAATTATGTCAAGAAAGTGTTTGGTATTCGAAATAGATTTTTTAAAACAAAGCAACTCAATACAAATACAAAAATTAATTAAATAATTATTTTTTTGTAAATCAAATGATTGACCCATGAGTATTCCAATTCCATGCTAAAATTGAGCTGAATTTTGATGTTGAACTTTCCTCTTTTAAGTTGCTCAACATTATAAATTAAATTTGCGTTTAAATGTTTTAATGAGACTACCAACCAATCCGAAGAATAAATTGTCAAATTATCATTATACTGCTTAGTGATTAGAAACATTTATCGTGTTTTCCCGACTTTGAAATATTTCGGATGCTAAAGATGACTTAATATTTTCTTGGAACAAATTTTTAGACAAAATGGCTGCCTGAATGAAAATCGTGTTAATAATCGAAAAGTTATTTTATTTTCAGATTAATTATACATAATATGAACTAAGTAATCCATAGGAGAGACCCTAGAGACATAGCCATATGCAAAGTACTGCTATAGATTTTAACGTCGGTTTAAATGTTATTTGTTAGTGCATCAAGTTATTTCTGACCGTCTGTAGATGTGCATTTTTTTAATGCAATTTGCATTGGGCCAACTATTACTCAGAGCTTTACAATTAAGAATTATCTAAAATTAATATATCATAATTGTTCATATCATCATATCATAATTGTCCTTTGATGGAAAAGAAACGGAACTACCCTCTCTACATACCACTGATTATTAGCTATCACATCAGCCTTGTAAAACGTAGACCACGTAACGCGTAAGTCTCCCAATCAAACATGGACCCACACATCTAATTTATTAACAAAGATTAATTACATTCAGATTTGCCAGTAACCTAAAATGCTTTTTATACCACCCTGAAACCTTTCATGGTCACATAGTCAGACCGTGGAAATTCTTACCGGTACAGGTATCAGCCACCTTCTTGCAACATTAAAAGGGGCATGAAATGGTACTTTTTGGGTAAGTTGGAGGTACTATATAGATTACTCCAACTGCCTTCCATCAGGAAGAGGCGATTAATTTAAATAGATTTCCTGTGTTTTTTATTAAAATAAGAGAATTTTAATTTTTTTTAGTAATTAATATATTATATAGACTGGTTTAAAGCTAACAATTTACAAGATTGTATTGGAAGAATTTGTTTATTTTTTTAACATATAAATAGAGTGAATGCCTGTCACTGTAATGTGGCGTAGTCGTTTTTTACAAGCTAAGTATTTTTTACAGATTTTATTTGTGGGTAGTACGGTAAACTCGAAATTTTTCATTTTTAACACACCACACCTTTAATTTTCAATTTTTTTTATCTAAATTCCAAACCTTAACAAATTAGGATAAGTGTCTTTTTGAGGCTGAAGCAGTAATATAAATATGTATGTTACTAGTTTCCCCTTAACTCTTAAAAGCACTTATAACCTGCATTATCTTCCCCAATTCTAATTAAATAAAACTGTATTTGGTACTCAAAAGGTATTTGGGTATGTATTTTTACAACAAAAATAATTATAAGTCATTTACTTCCTAGAGCTTCCAAGTCAGTAGGCATAAAACAAGCCTAGAACTTTTATTTATGATTTTCCCAATACTCTGAGAACGTTTTGGAGCATCGAAGCATGTAAGACTGGGACTACACGGCGTAATTTCCTTACCTGCGCTCATTAATTGCGGTCACGGCGCGACGCGTGACTACCGCCCGAGTAAGGTCTACGCAGCTCTGCGTTTGTTCCTGTTGCTGACAGTTGCTCAGTTTTGTAAACTTACGAAAATTGTTGTCAAGTTTCTTCCTTAATTTTGGTGTCAATTTTGTAAACTTAAAAAAATTATATTACCTTCGCCTCTTGCATTTTACTTCAAAATTGAGTTCCAATTACTGTTAGAAACGTAAAGGTGATTATTATATACGATTTATACGACATTTGAGTTATTTTGATTATCCTGTTTTTAAACACCAACAAACTATTGATATTCTTTTCTAATCGGATTGTAATGAGAGAGTTGTACTGCAGAAAATCTAACTAAATGAACAAAATATTTGACTTTCTGCAATGATTTAAATGGTAAATTATTTAAAAATTAGTAAGTTGCTTTTAATTTGTAACTTATGTATATCATATATATGCTAAAGTAGCTACTGACTAGTATAAACTAAATGTAAATATTGATTTAAAAAAAATATTAATTCTGTTTAATCTTCAATAGCAAATTATGAATTTAATAAATATTAAACTGACCTTAATAAATATGAATTTTAATGCTAATGTCCATTTAAAAACAAAAATTTTTGCATTTATTAAGTTTATAACAATATTAATAGGCTTGAGATTTGTGTAAAATAATTTAATTACATTTTTTTGGTCAGCGATGAGTTTCGTATTTATTGTGTACCAAAGCTTTCGTGTATTTTTCGCAAGTCGCACAATCTTATGATACTTTCAAATTAAGCACAATAAAGAAGACGAAACAAAAAACCACTTTGATTTCTTTCGAGACACCTAAGTAAAGAAAACATTTGATTATTTTCATATCATAATTGCACTAACCAATAAATTTTGCTATAAATTCATTGTTTTTCAGCTAATTCAACAACTGGATGAACATGTAAACTCAATAATTTTTTTTAAATCTCATTTATGATAATTTCGTGTGATAATCACGTTTCTAACATAGTGTAAGCAACAATATATGGACTCTTGATGCGTGAAAATTAAAAGATTTCATTTTGTTTACTTTGTTTTAAGCGATCTTTTATGGCTCTTATTAACAGCCCTTTGTTGGACTTAAAAAGGTTCGAGCCAATAGCGTTTAGATCCGCTGCATCGAGACAGGAGCCGGTTCATAATTTACCGGCGCTGCTCCGCTCGATACGAGGCTTACTTTGACACTGACAGATTTATGACCTCTCAAAATTTGCTGGCGCGTAACCGTTTTTAAACTGTGCACCGGCTCTGCGAGATATTCTTTGGACTCTGTTTAGTGCCGATGCTCAATCGAGTCGGCATCTCGATTTGTGATTATGTCGATTTGGAATATTGTCTACATCGATTTCAGTACGTGAATGTAAATGTTTGTTTTTAAAAGTTAAGTTTGTATTTAAGGTTACTTTTATTCGCCATTTCCATTCGGAAATTCGATAAAAATTCTTGTCAAACTCATGAGAATGTACTTATCGAATACTTTTTCTTATTGTCTCCTTACTTTACTGTGAATGACAGCAATCGTCTTGCAAGGAGCGGTAATTATTGTCACTGACTTCACCTTAATATTGGTTTAGGGGTTTCCTCCTTGTCCATTGTCAAAGTCACCATTTTTGTTTTGTTTTTGACATAGAGACGTTCTTATAAGGACCTACCTTCCGCTGACTAAGCGAACATTGTATGTGGGGTCTTCCCAGGGCCTAATCACGGCTTTTGGTGAGGGGGATCTGGATTCTGCAGTCTATACCGTAGATCTTCGCGTGATGCAGATTGTCAAGAGTTACTTAAGAAATCATATAACGTGATACTTCCTGATGGCAAATGATAACCGTTGCATATAAATTAATAAATATATACATGTTCTTCGATACCTTTCGATTTATGCTGAAACGAACCAAACTGCTTCAATTTACTTCCGGCTCAAATATCTTTCATATTTTTAATATTATATGAATATTTTGTAGCGCTAAAATGAAAGTTAATTAGGTTTTAATTACCACTGTTATTACAGTTGAAAATAACATGTCTACACTAAGCTATTTAAGAGACCTCATCTGTTAACTAAAAGTTTTAAATACATTCCGAATGAATCTTCTATAACACAGATGAAATAAGAAATATCGACAAAAATACGCCGATAAAAGAGAACAGATAAAGCATTTTATTGCTTCCTTAAAATTCGCCAAAAATCAACAATTCAATTCTATGCGAGTCATAAAGTAGAAAGATGGATTTCGAATCGGGGACCTTAACAATGGTTCTCGAAATAAACTCACACGATTTAAGTTATTATTTATTAAGAAGTCAGTGGTCACATATTTCAAGTTGCATCAAATATATATTTGATTATAAATATACTTATAGTTGGAAAAAAAGAAATAAATTGATGTTTAAAAGATTTTTTGACCAAATACAATAGTAATTTGTATGTTTTTAAACACTAATAATATTAGGTCGGGGAAAAAGTCTTTTCGCATATAGTATTTATAAACTTGTAATAAAATATCTTTGGCTGTACTATTTATACTGGTTTTCATGACATTGAAAAGGTGACATTTCAAAAAAAGAGTCAATTAGGAAAATTTTGTTTCCCGCTTTGTTCATTTGTATATCTTTCTGTCAAAATGAGTGAATCGAATAAACAAATTAGATAATGGCCCAATTACGGATAAAATGGACGCTATTTTTGTAAAAGTGGAGCAAGATCATCATATCAGCAGTTACAACATAGCTGAAGAACTGGGAACTGACCGCAAACCCATTTTGACTCATTTGAAAAATGTTGGGAAAATTTGAAAATTTTGAAATTATAAACCAAACCGATAGTAGTCGCTCTATACAAACACTCGTAAAATACTTCCGATATTATCCGCGCAATAGGTTTAATGTCTTACAAAGAAAGAGAGAAAGATAGAGAGAGAGAAATGTATATATATAGGAACCTGTATTGAGAACTGCAACGTTGAATTACACGCGTTGGCGTCGCGAAACCGAAATGGAAGATCGTACGAACGTCCCCTAGGACACTGCATTCTGTCTAGAAAGGCACTCTGCTCCGCGGAATTACGCAGAATTTTTATCCTATTTTCCCCGTCTACGGTTATTATACAGCTTGATTAAATAATTTATCCGCACACCTTGTCCCTTGCGGATAGACCGGGCAAGTTAATAATGTAGGGTAGACAAAATAGTCTCATCCCTCTCTTGGCTTAGATTTTTATAGATTCTGAACTGTTTTAAATCAATCAATCATAAAAACAGGAAAAGTCAAAAAGTCAAAAATAACTTTATTTAAATAGACTTATTTACTAAGCTCTTTTAAATCGTCACAACAGGGAATATGTATGAGAAAACAAATAAATATAATTAAAGGCAATAGTCATAACTTTAACTGGGTATCAACCGGGCCCAGTTACAGTATTTAGATATGTACTAAATAAATTGTTAGTTTTAATTTTAAAATAATATTTATTTTAAAATTAAAAATAACCCAATTAACCCTACTACCGCTTCGACGAATTAGTAGCTGCAGAGAAGAAGCGGCGCAAGAAACTCTCAGCCTTTAGTATTTATAATGACATTTACAAATCAATTATGTCATTATGTATTAGTATTACAAAACATGGTTTGTTTAGCTTAAGCTATAATAAATGAATACTTTTAATTTTCAGAAATAGAATATTAGTATACTGCATCATGTTTAATTAATATTTAACATAATATATATTATTTATTAATAGTTAACATAATTAGAGATAGTTAAGACAAGGATGGTAAACCTTAAACATTTTCAACTACATACAAAATCTTCAGACATAATCGGTATTTAACCCTTAGTAGCCTGATTTACGGAAGTGATTTTTTTTAATATTACTGTGTTTGCTTGAGGGTCTAGATGACGGGAAAAATAGCTAAAAAAATCACAATATTTATTTTACATATTTATTTAGAAAAAAAACAGGTATCAATTTTGATACTTCAGGCATTAAGAAATAAAAAAAAACTAATAGTAATGTGAACATTCGGTTTAAAAGATTGGTATCAAAATTGAAACTCTAGGTAATTAAGGGTTAAAATCATTACTTATTCGTATTTAATAAGTCGCTTTGAGAAATTATTTGTATTTGTTATGCGTTCCTTTGGAATCAGACATAATCTTTGTGATATAAAAAGCTAAGGCACATTGATTTGTTGGTGCCGGTTGTCACTGCAACCGTTTCCAATCACCAACTTGGTTTGTACGAGTTTAGTACTGTTTTGTCCCAAACCCCGCGCGTTTCTGTGCTGGTGGGTATGTTCTCTGCTGTGGGACGTAAATTGATTATGATAATTATTATGATATAGAGTTTATATGTGACTTCACATGTTTGTTACCGTTTCAATGAAATATTCATTTTGAAATATATTATACCAAATCATTCCTGTTTCACATTGTATTTGAGGATACAATTAATGAAACAATCTCATCAAGTATAACGAAAATCATCCCGAAATTCAGGAACGTGTCCATGACGCGGCCGTCGTCCAGACTCCAGATTTCAATCAAGCCGTTTTTGTCCCGTCTCGCCTCAAGCGATTCATTTTTTGACTGTCCTAACTTCACATTTTAACGTATTTACAATTAAGAAGTATTTAGAAAAGGATGGTAGAAAAATAGAAGATTATTTCCGGTTAAAAAGAAAAGTTTTAGTAACAAAATTGCCTCAAAAAAATAGAGTTCCTCTCATAGATTAAATGTGACGTTCTATTTATGATTTTCATAAATAAGAGAAGCGTAATATTAATTTATTTATTAAGATCGAAAGAAAATACGTAAAACTGGGTAATAAACTACATTTAGCATGATTGAATTAAAAATGACTTTATTGGATGCTTGGTGCAAGCACGGCTCAAAGAGACTAAACAAATCATTTATATGACAGACAGAGATAAAGTCAGCTATTGCTCGTAACAAACAATGTCCCAGCGTTAGTGAGTGTTCAAGATCTGGAACCCAACCGAACAAGACAATAGAAACAAAAAAATCAAAAAAATAAGTCAAAAATAACTTTCTTTAAATAGACTCATTTACTAAGTTCTTTTAAATCGTCACAACAGGGAATATGTATGAGAAAAACAAATAATGTAATTAAACAGAAAATGAAAATTATGGGGACATTTATTTTTTATTTAAAAATATAAATATAAATAAATAAATAATGCTTTGTGTATTACCTTGTTGCTATATAATTATGATCGTACGACTAAGTTAATGAGACATTATTGCCGTCATTACCGCGTCATTGGCTATTAAACAGAGTGACTACGCAAAATAATCGCTGTATGATATGTCGTATTAATCACATTGCGGTGTTTGATTTTATAGAAGCAGTTTATTTGATTGATCTCATACAATTCTTTTTATGTATGAGCATCTTTTGATTACTTTTTCTATAGATAATAATATTATATATACACAAAATTTAGTCCATTCCTATTCCTTTTTATATTTAAAAGTTGATATTTACGAACATTAAAACTACAGGGTCTTACGAGTAGTGGATTAATAAAAACTGTAAAGATATAACATGAAGCTATAATTCGTATACAGCTGTGTAGTTTATACGTCGCTAGGTCGTTAATCAGGCCTGCACCTGAAAGATCACCGCGACCGTTGCTGGCTGGTGGAGTCTCAGTGACCGCGACACTCAAAATAAATAAATTAATAAAAAAAATATTATTCATTCAGTAAAGAATTTTCTATTTATATCCATAATATCTTTCTGTGTGTTGGTGTAATGTTGAGATTGCTGATAAGAATACTTATTAAATGATAAACTGAGTCCTTTGATTAACACTATTTAATTGATAAAATATAACAATGATTGTTTAATTATTAAATGCTAATGATATTTGCTGAGTTTCACGATGCAATTGATAGCTGATTCCGGACTGACTTATAACAATTATAATTTAATTCATACAAATAATTATAAAGTAATTGCTAAATAAGATGTTCGGTTACATTACACCGAACAGTACGATATGATTTTGAATTGAGTACGTCTAATATAGTGACGTTATTTACTCGAATCATAAAACATGCCGATTTAAATAAGTTAAAAGTGTATGGATCGTCTTAAGTGTCAACTAACTTGACGTACCTAAAAGTCATTCTATCTTTTTCATACTCGATTAGAATAGAGAGACAAATAACTAAACTATAGTTTATTAGTAGAAAAAAAGTCAAATATTGAAAATTGGTATAAATCGAATCTATGTAAATCTATCCGGAGTACTTGTTCAGCAAAGGGACAAGAAACATAGCAAGGCATGTCTGTCCTCTTAGTAATATTTTAAAGTCAAACTTAGCGCCCTTAATCGCAGATTGATGGGAACATCATCTATACGATAATATGCTGTTTTCTTTACTTGACAATTTTCAAATACGTTTGAAGGGTATCACAAACTGAATAGAGAATAGAAATTAATGAAGCCCCGTGTGAACCGTACGAAATTTATATAGTTTTTCGGATTATGCAAAACTTCCATTTATTTCCCCCTGAATATCGAATTTTATATTTCTTCGCTGTTACTACAGCCAGACCTTTGCCTGGCCCATCCCGACAACGCATGTTAATCAGTCGGATCAGAGCTAATTGCCGACTCGAGTGTGAAATGCGGGCTTAGCGATGAAATTATCTGCAGTTTAGCGTCGATTAACGTTTGATTAAAAGTTAACATTTTATCGCAGTGCAATTGTGGTACGGGGGCATGCTCAGATAAGGTACCGGAGAGGATGTTTTCTCCAGCATTTTTTTTTTGAAAATTTATTATGAAAATTATTTACATGATTATTTGTTGTAAAATAATCAAATCAATTCAATTCTTTATTTTGCGTTCCATAGTTACATAATATGAATCTTAAGACTATTAATGACACTATGTCGGACACAACAAAATTTTAGGATATACAGGAGAGAGGTAGATTTCAAAAGGTAGGTTTATAATTTACAATAACAATAAATAAAGTAGTTAAATATTTTCAAAACAATTAATACCTCTACGAAGGTCATTAGCAAATTTACATACACATAAAAAACTTCTTTAGTCTGACAAAATAGTCCCAATCCTGGATACTTCAAAAGAGGCGTTAAGAAGCATCTTGCAAGTCGACAAGATAAGATGTCTTCTGATGTGCATAGTTTCACTTGCACTAGCCACCTTTCATTTTGGTCACTTCTGCTTACCATCAGGTGGAAAGGAATCATTTGCTTGATCATTCTATAAAAAACCAACTTTGAAACACTAAAAAGGCAAAAATAATGCAAAATTAGTAGTTCTATCATGAAAAATTATTTTTTGAAGTCGGGCCTTTTTTTTATGGGTTATCTGTACCATATGTCATACAAAACTATTCAACGTTTCTAGCATAATTCAAAAGCAAAATTTCTTTTTATTAAAATTTAAATATTAAATTATATAAAACTAAATTCTGAAATTTCTAATGAAATTCACCAAATATACGTAGGTAATTAGCAAAGAACACTTGAAGCAAATAAATTGATTCTGCACAACGTGTGACAACAGAGGCGACGGGGTGCCAAATCGTAAGCAAAATAATAATAAGTAAGTGGCACCCCCACTGGGACGTTTTAGTTATGACTAAATAGAGGTAAATCCCCTTTTCTCTTATCTGGAAAATGCTGTATTTTTCTACTGGATATTGGAATAATTGTTCCGGTTTGTTTATAGAAATAATATACACAGCTCACAAAATTTAAAAGGCTTTGAAATAAAACCTTTACTTATGACACGTTTCTCAGACATGTATTTTCATTGGACATTTCAAAGTGTTATGCTCCTACAAACAATATTTTCTGGCATCATAATCAACAATTGCAATCGAAAATGCTTTCTGAAAATATGGGAACAGAAGCAAGTTTCAATTTATCAAACAACAAAATATTCATTTGGCTACAGCGGATGACAGTGCCACATATTGAGGCGGTTATGCACCTGTGTTCTTCGTTATGCGACAAGTAATCCAACATTTGAGATAAATGGAAAATTTAAAACTGTCTTTGTAAACCTTGATTTCTGATTGCGTGCTAGATCCACATCTTCACAGAAGACAAACATGCAATCAAATGAAGGTATTTTTAATGTTGGAATGGTGCATACAAGCGAAGGTTGAACTAGAACACTTTTGTGTTCTAGTTACCTTTGTGTTCAAGACATAAACATCAGTTCTTTGTCTGTTGTTTATTGTTAAACGATTGCACAGTCACTTGATGGCTCCGTCCGGTGTAACAGACGATTCACCAACAGATCCAGATGGTGTATCCCAGGTGGGTACGCAACAATATGGCCGACTTATTTCCAACAGCTCTGCAGGCCCCCCTGGTTAATCTCCAGGCACTTCTCCGATATACAGATTCCGCTACTTGCGGTCCTTCTAGGGTCACTAGTCCTGGCGGTAGTCACTATTGATGGTGTCATGACGATTCCAGATATTGTTGACCTAATATTAACGTTGGAGTACCCACCTAAGACGTGGCCATTGTGGCGCATCTGGCTGGCTTGGGCTTTGAACATGAGGACAGCGTAATCACTTAGTGTCAAATTTTGCGCAGACTTCTCACGATTTTCTGTTAAGTAGAAACTCCATTAACCCTAGGTTTACCACGTGTGAACAAAAGTGTCCACAATGTACTTTAAATTAAAATATCTAAAAAATTATACATTTAATCTTTTTGTTTTTGACTTAAATGTGTTTGTGAAATTCCTATTAATAATGGGGAAATTTTTCAGAATTTTAATCCGAGAAATTTTTTAGATATTTTAATTTAAAGTACATTGTGGACACTTTTGTCCACACGTGGTAAACCTAGGGTTAATAACTCATAATAACCACAAATTCTCTAGAACTAAAATTATTTAAAATTTTAACTAAGCAACTAAACTTCTCACTAAAAAGTTAGTAACTGAAAATTCACGCAACAAAGACGCCACGGAGGTTGAGGATGTCGAACCAAAAAGTAAACGTATCCAAAGCGTGTCCGCGCCGTCTTAGCGATTCCACCGTCAATTGCACCCGGGCGAGTATTCAAAGAGATCTCGCTATTCAGAGATCACGTCCATGGCAGCTGGCGGATGGTTCAAGTGGTAAGAACCTTTGGAAAAAAGAAATTAAATTACATAAAATATATTATTTAAAGTATTATAAATATAATAAAGTCAACTTTCCTTGATTATTTTTTAATTTGATATTTTATTTCTCTGTGTTTGTTATACTTTTCTACATATACTCAGATTGATTTACTTAATCGTTAAGTAAAGCTATTACTATCTTTGTTACTTACGTTTTATTTTTTATTTGATCGCTTCTTCTTTGATAGCTTGTTATTTCTTGTCGTTTTTGTTGTTATAATTAGCTTTATTGTGATTTCGTTAATGTTAATTATAATATTATATATTCTTATTTCGTTCAACTTAATAATTTCTTATTTTTTTTGTATATATATATCAAATAATTTTGATCTGGCATTAACTTTTGACTTACACCAACACTTTCACAAGTCGGGGGCGAGTGAAGACGGGAAAAAAGATCTGTCTAGAGAAGGTAACAATAGTTAGAGATGCTCGTGAGACGACACGGAAACCCTGAAGACCTTTTTTTGAGTCTGTCTTGTTAGGGTTTTAGTTTTTCTTACATAATTTAAGATTCAGGGGGTAAAAATATGAATGAAGCCCGTTAGCGTAATAACTGGAACGCTCTGATTTTGATTACGAAATTTGTTATATCAGAAAGCTCCGTGCTTTCAAAGAGTTACGTTAAGCAATTGGTCGTAGTTTTAATGTTGAACAAACGCAACTCTTATTAAGTTGTAAGGAAAATCATATCACATAAATTCTTATCTACCCTAAAAACATAACTAAAATTTTTTTGAACACTGTTTTTTATTGTAGTTTATGAACAGTTTATTTTTCTTTAAAAATTAATTAAATAAGCAGTGCTGCAAATATAATACTTGTATTGCCTAAAACAGATGATAATAATCTCTAAAGTTTAATCTTTTCAATTGAAATTCAAGTTTCAATAGCGTCTTCTGAGCTCAGCTCAATGAAACCTGTAATGAAAAATTCCTCCGCACCGCATTCGCTATTCCCTTTAATGAACACACCTTTATTCAAAGAAATGTAATGAAAGTCTATAATGAGCTCGCTCTCCAAGCACACACGTCATAGGAAAGCGGGACTTTCTAAAAAATTCTTTTTGAATAAAGAAGCCTGTGTCGCTCATAAATGAATCGGCTCGAAAAGTCTCGATGCGGGGTTAGGCTCGAGATATAATGGCTTAGGATTCAATGAAAAATGAACCTCTAATTCTATGATATATTTAGTTTGATCAATGCATTTTTTCTTTGGTTGCAGATCACCGTTTTGTTAAGGACTATTATAAAGGTTAGTAACTATATTCTGTTAACATTTAAACATAATAAATATTTTTGCTATTTCCAAATAAACAGCACAAGTGACAGTTGTTAAAGTCATTCTACAAAAACAACTCTTATTAGTAATGCCTCAAGGACTGTAACTAGTATATACTGTCGAATAGTCATTTTAAGTTCTGATCCGTTTTATTCTTAAGGAAATAAGCCAATAAGAACGTAATTTTACTGTAAGTAGCAGTGACTAAGATAGCCATAAAATATTTTATAATTACGAAATGTTCAACATCTGTAAAAATTTTATATTTTTCTTTTTCAATTGGAATAAAACAATCACAGCTTTCATTACTGTGTTTGGTCATACTGCATGCATAATATTATATTTTACTCAAAACATTGTAGAACCTGGTGTGTTACTCCCTCAAATCATTAAAATTGGTAATCTCATACTTTTCAAAATATGGAAACGGACATGTGATTTTAAAGCTGTAATGTTCCCAAAGAATATGTAGTAAATCATTTCATGGAAAGGCTTGATATTAATAAAGGTGTTTGTTCTTTCTAGTGGATCCGAACGAAGGACTACTGTGAATCTAATCTCCAAAGTCAGTTTGTGAAAATCACAAAATTGTAATTTAACGGTAGTAAAAAGTGATGTTACTAAAATCAAATTTATAAGCGCAATCTCTTCTCCAATATTTTGAGGGGCAATTCTTTACCCGTTTATTGTTCCTCGACTCATTCATGCCTGGAAAGTCTTTAATTTAGAATTAACTCCCGTAATGTACGCCCGTTGATTAAGGCTTGATTAGGAGATAAATCTTTTGAGAAATTCGTGAGAGTTCAAAATTAAATGAGGGTATACTGGAAGGAATTGGGGCATTTAGTGTTATTGATACTTTGGCAATCAATATACTTTAAACTGTTTCATGGGTGGATCATTATACTTAATGATTAATATCGTCCTTACAGATGTGACAGATTTCTTTTTTATTTCTTTACATGGTACTTGTCTTTGTCTCATCTGATTGTGAGTGAGATAATTAGGTAAAGATGATTGAAGCGTACATTCAAATATTAAAGCACATAAATACTATTACCATAATGAATTACGCGGAAATCGTGAGATGGCGGCAGCTAGCCATACATACTTAGAAAAATAGTACACAATTTTTGCCCCCACGGGAATTAAACCCCGTAACTCTAGATTAAGGGCGATTAAAAAAAGAAGTAATGCACTTCTTTTCCCTTTCTTCTTCTTAATTCGTCCACAGTTTAATTCACATTTTGTCGATTATGGTAAAAATTTCTGGGTACAGATAGCATATCTAATTATTTACAGCTCACCTGTAGATACGTATAATATAATTGATAGTCAATCTAAAATTTTGGTGGGAAGTGTTTTTCCTTCAGGCTTCCAACGATGACCGTTAAAAAATGAATCCATAATGATAACAATCAAACGAGTAGACAGTCTTAATATTAATAATAATAATCGAGGAGAAATCGGAATCGAAATCGGTATCCGTCGAGGGATTGGGAAGACTTAAAGTTGATTTCGGAATAATAATAATAATTAATAGTCTCATCCAATGGTCTCGTCCCGACTTCTCTGCGCTACCATCTGAAGAGATTGGGACTGGGTGAACCAATGTGCACGGCTCCAGCGGCAAGTCTTGCTCGATAACGCCAGAATTGTCCGCCGATTCCACTCTCTGTCGTTCTGACCCTCAGCCGTCTGGCCTCCTCTGCCAAGGGGTATTCTCCCGTTCCGCGAGTCGTCGAGGGACTGGGAAGAGTTAAAATTGATTTTTAAATAATAATAATTTTTTATTGACTCATATCTTGTTTGTAACATTATTTCATATTCTGTATTAGTAAGAACCATGTTTAATAAAATTATAAACAATTAATTGTTTATATTAATACTCCAAGTTTTACTAAAATACAAGAGTTCCCATATCCTACTTTCATAACTTAAAAATGAATATTCTGGGCGAGTTGTGTGCGATGCACCATCACCCAATCACTCTAGAATGGAGCTATCCTCCCTCAGCAACAGTGTGCAGGTGATTTAAAAAAAAAGTATGTTATAATACAAACATAAACAGTTGAATAATGATTTGAATCTCACATAATATCAGCCGAAAGGCGTCCAGTACTAGTCATAGGCGTCCCCCAAGGATTTGTAAACCGATCGGTCCTACTCTTCCCGCAACCTTAAGCAGATCGACTCGGCCAACCATATGGGAGTTTACACGCGCACATCAGATTTCAGACAAATGTTGATCAAGAATATGAAAAGAATGTCTATATAAAAATAGATTTCATGACAAAATTATGTCCGGGCTGGAGTACAATATTACATACATACACAAGAAAACAAGGAAAATAATTATTTTACTTATAGTGTTGAAACGAAGCCATTAAAACTAATTGATATTGTATGTACTTTAAGTAGGTTTCAATTAAATTTTAATAATTGATAAGTAGCCATTAAAGATTCACGAAGGTCGTCATAAATATCTAAATTGAGAACAAAATTACATTACAATTAGAGCTGAACTAACAGGTGCCATTTACTCCCACACATCAGAATATCACATTAAATAGTAATACCAAATCGGCGGTGATGCCTCGCCCCATGTGCGCGCACACAATATTTCCCTTCAGAGCTTTGCAATTTAATAAACGCTTAACACTTCAAAGGCCGCGTGTAAAGCAATTTAGCGTAGTCGACGAAAAACACGGGAGTTTTCGGCTATCTGCGTAATTGCTTTAAAGTACCGAGCAACGTCCCAAGGGAAAAGATTAATTAGTACTGCAAACAGCGAAGCTAGCGCTTTCGAGCGCTTCTACGGCTAAGATCATAATGGCAGCATTACAACATTTACGCTGATATACTAAGTTTTATTACAAGAACGTAGAATCCAAAATGTAACGCAACATAGACGACAAAGTCTAGTTCTACAGATTGAATCGCTGGATAGTGAGCGTTTAAAGTGCGTTTTGAGATTTCATAGAAGGAATTGTGTCAACGGTTGCAAGAAATTTATGGAACTGGTTTTTGTATTTTGTTTGCGATGGATTTTTACTGCGTCTGTGTAAGCGAATCGGCAAAGAAGTTTGTAATTTTGTTAGATATTCCACAAGAAGTAAAATTCTCTTGATTTAAGTATCCCGCCTAATTTTTGGGGTTCCACTTCGGCTGTTAGATCGAATTCCTTAAAGGACCATTAAATAATTTTGGTAGGAAAATATTTGATTAAAAATTTTCCTGACACAACTTGAGCAGGAGTCTTCACCAGTTATTTTATGCTCATCTGAATCTTAAAAGTTTGATGAACTATCTGAGGGAATGGCTGGCGTGGAATTAATTTTACACTTGACAAGTTTAGCTATTTTTGAATTTGACTATGAAGCTAAAAGTGTAATGAAACGAGGATAAGATAGATGTAAAAAGATTGAAGATATATTATCTTGATTTATGAAAAAAGACAGCATAATAATAACAAGAATCACATAGAGTAAAATTGCGTATAGATGAATAAAAGTATACGATGTAAGAAGCTACAAACCTTCGGACACATAAGCAGGCAGTTAACACGCGACGCAGGGATGTCGTCACATTTGTATGTATTGCAAAATTCAATAGCCAAGAAAACGACACCACGGCCTATCCCAGCCATTCTTCGGGTTATGAAATTGGACCCGGGGACAATAAAATACATAATTTAGCTCCAGCCCCACGGGGACCGTCAACTTATTGTATTAGATATAGTAAATTCGACAAGACACGTGTGCCCAACGATTCTGCAGCCGATATTTGGTTCAATTTTGAATTTACGCATCCACTATTGCCTTCGTGAGTTGTGGGTTAGTTATTAAAGTTTGTTAATGTTACTTCTGTTAGGAATTGAACATAAGATACAACTTCATGAAACTATTGTCATAGGAATAAATTTACAATTATCAATAAACAACAATGTCACTGTTGTTAATAATTTTCAGTATTTTACTTTGTTTCCTGAGAAAGCAAACGTTGTAACTGAACATGAACACTAAATAAACATCAAATAAATTTTATCATATACAACGTATTAAATGTGATGAGTTGGAAATAATCTTTAAAAAGGAGTCTTTATCCCGAAAGCGGTGTACCCTTGAAATATCTAGGTATGTAAGCACATTTTTTGGGATTGCCCAAGTAACTCTGGTAAATCTCCATTGGCGCGAAGCCCAGTTGTAAGGCTGGGCTGCCTGGAGGTGACCTGGTGAATTGCTCGTGCAGAACCCAGGTTACCCCCGTGAAGGGCAATGGAGTTACCGGGGAGTTTTAGTGGGTATTCTCACTGCCGCTCTATTGAGGTACTGAGTGAGCCCCACACACGCTCGTCGCTTAGCCAGTGGCGGGTAGGTCCGTAAATGGATTCCTCCTCGTAAAAAAAAGGTATGTAAGCAAAATATATCTACATAAAAATATTTATTTCATGAGTGTATTATCTCACATGTGTATTTGTTAATCTAATAGAAACCAAACTAGAACTGTATTCATCATTAAGAGGTCCATCCCACACTACACCAAAAGTTACGAGCGAACTCCAAGGCATTAACAGAGCATGTCTTACGCTAAGTCGAGGCAGTAGCTCTAATATTCGGGTTGGCTGATCGTAAACCCCCTCTAATACGGCCCCTTGCAGCGAGTGCGCTTCAAAACAGTTGGATTCCGGCACAGCTGTTTAATTATCAGCGGTTATAGACAGTTTGGCGACAACTTGTACCTTTGTACCCCTCCGTGGGATTGGTAGCCACTGACAGCGATCACTGGAAATTCAATCTAAATCACGCTTGCGCTTAAATTTAATCTAAAGTTTTATTTCTAATTGTATTTTTATGAAAAAAGATTCATAATTAAAACTTCTTTGAAGAGTTCAAGCATGAACTACTAAATAAAAAAGGTATAGTTAAAATTGATTAATTTATATAAATTGGTAATGAAAAATAAAAAAAAGCCAAAATTATATCATTCTAAACACCCACCGGAACACTTCACATGCAAATTAATATTGTTCCGTCATGTCTATTATTAAAAACCTATTTCACTATTCTTTAGTATTACTAAAGGAATAGCTGATATATTTAACAGGTTTAGTAAGTTTAAGCGGGAATCTGGTAAACAATGGACAATATATAAGCTTAAATGATAATAATGATGATGAAATTCATTATTTTAATAAATATATGCTGTTGTATGTGATATCCATGAACTCTCATACAATAAAGTTGTTTCTCTAAAATGTGATGTTGTCGCTAGCAATGAAACCATACCTTTCCCTCCTCAGAGTCTTGCAGTGCCTATAAATTTGGACATAATATTTCGATGTTGCTCAGACTTGCCGTCGACATGTGCGTATATCACGTTCCGAATATGTTCCGACTTGTTTCGATATTGTGTGCTTCTATCCAAATAATATGTATGACTAAGGAAATTCATTTGAAATCAATATTTTTACAAGTTTTGTGTAAAATTCATAGTTGTGTGATAGATGTCTTGTCATTTTGACATCAGATATCATTTTTTAAATGTATGACAAACATTAAACGTTCCTTGCTTTGTTTGGGTCGGTGATTGCCTTTGTTATAATGATCTAGCAATAAATATTTGAGTACTGATTAAAGATTCTACAGATATATCAAGAATAGCCACCGAAAGTTGAGCCAAAATATATTCGATCACCCATCACGTCATCCGTGAAGGGCAATGGAGTTACCGGGGAGATTTAGTGGGTATTCTCAGTGCCGCTCTATTGAGGTACTGAGTGAGCCCCACACAAGCCCGTCGCTTAGCCAGTGGTGAGTAGCTCCATAAATGGATTCCTCCTCGTAAAAAAAAAGTTATTAATAAATATAAACAACTCACTGTTTACTAAAAAATGTACTGTAACGAGAACTACTTCTGACCTACTGTTGTTCAGTTTTGTAGGTAGGTATATTAACAATAAAAACTGTGTATAGTAAATAAATTGAAAAAACTAATGTACTGTAATTAGATGTTGTTTTTAAAATGAGTTCATATTAATTTTCCAAGAATGCAGTATAAATATTAAACCATAAAACACCGTCAGCTGATACCGGGTATGGAATTACAAGACACAGATAACTCGGTATAATTTATCATAATGACGTCACCGTAATTTTTTTAGCTCAGCCAGCGCCCCTAGTGGCGACCCCGCGTACTAAATCACGGGCGAGCGACAGGAATTATCAAATAACTCAAGATAATAAAAAAATATAACGCTTTTTTTATATTTATAAAGTAGGAAAAGATAACAAGGGCTTAGTTAGGAGTCACGTGGAAGTATTTTATTAGTTTCTCTGCACAGAGTATTGGATGACAAATATTTTTATTAACTTCAAATATTTTCATCACTTTAGTTAGATAATTGATATATTTATTTTTGAGACATTAATTCTCTCCTTTCCCGTTAAATGGGGTTTTTATGACTATAAATTGCAAATAACTTTTATTATTTTAAATTCTTTATACACAAAAAGAACCCCACAAAGACAGTTAAAGAAGACACCTTGAGCCATCTCCATCATGGTTATCTATATGGTACTTTTTTATGGTCTAGTTGTAACTAACATTTAAAATGAGAGGTGCTCAAATAGACATATGTTATTATAGATATGGTAACTCATACTTCCCTTATATTACAAAATTTCTAACAGATAAGGTCTGTTAATTTTGTTGTCTAAGACGAACTAACTAAGAAACTTAGGATAAGATAAGATAAAAATTTCGGACAATTTTTAGCTCTATCTCATTTTAATGTATTTCTAATAATATTTCCAAATACATTTGTGAAAAAGTATACGACCTGGTTATTCCCAAAAAACCGCCATCAAACACCGATGAGAAATTGACTGTCAGAGTCTGACAGACAGCAAAACAAATAATAATGGAACTCAACCTACTTGATTTGTACTTCTAGATAAATCACAAAATATTGTAAAAACAAAGAACAATAAAATCCATTTCAAAACACTAAACAGACAAAAAATTTAATTTATCGCTGACTTCTCCTTTTTACTGTTGATTTTGGAATTAGTGACAGGTTGTGTCCACAGATAATAAAAGGTGAACCACTGTCTACAAAAAAATCTTTTAAACTAGTTCATTGAGAAATCACAAGCCATTTTTAGTTTCCCTTATCTTATCTTATCTTGATGTAGGGCCAGGATTATTTACTCCCGGAGCACGTCGACCCAATGGGATCGACTTTTGTGTTTCCCTAACCCTACTGACCGCTGTCCAGGAATACCTCCAAGATGTACTAACTAAGTCCACCTGGAGACAGCAGCCTTATATCTTCAGGACTGGGATAGCCCAGTCCAAAGAGTCCAAAGAGTTAGTTTCCCTTGCTTTTCCTTGGCTTGCTGGTATTTTATTTGTACAACTCCAGAAACCATTTATACTCAGTATTAGGGGCACGTTAGTTTTTTATGAACGCATAAAATCAGCCGGCACTAGTACGTGTTGAGCTTCGTCAATGGCCGTTTCTTTGTCGTTCTCATAAACTGCATGATACTTGGACATGAACCAATTTGTAGCGATCGTAAAATTGGACGAGCTGTATTGTACTTTATTAATGTCAGTTTTAAGTACGTCAATGTTCCAAAAAATAAAAAGATCTGAAAGATGTTTACAATCATCATCAAAAATATATACGAAGTACCTTTTTGCCACTGATATTATAATATTTTGAAGCTTTGAGTGTGTGTATTTTCTCAAGTGATATTCATTAAAGTGATATCCATTTTTGTAAGAATAATTAGTTCTAAAACCGAAACTAGATGAGACCTGTATCCTGACTTTCGTGATTGTATTTGAGATAAAGAGTTTGGATTTCACATATGCTCATTGATTCAAATTCAATTTTACGCTATGCGTTGGTAAATTTGCTAGTCCATGACTGAATTTCAATTATATTTTAAATTTTAATAACCATTGATGAAAGTAACAAAAGAGGAGCATAAATATTATATCATCAAATTGTAAACGTCTTTAAAAATAAAATAGCGTCTTACGCAGTTACAGTTTATCAGCAGCTCTCAGTACTGGTAGAAGATGAGAAGCCAGTTGTTATGGGCGACTTCCAAACAGGAGTTAGGAACACAGATGTATCAATGATAGATACAAATAAAGTCTTATGTACCAGTGTTGTATGCTCGCTGTTTTCAATCGCTCTGGTTTCAGAACGAAAACAAAGTAACTTGTTAATCAAAACTGTTTAATCTCGACTTCTCCCTGTTTTCCGAAATCAAGTGAAGCCACTGGTCCCAGTTGATAAGATAACGAATTACACCCACCAACTCACTTCAGGCCTGCCTGGTGGCGCTATGGCCCAAACACCTCGATGTAGGAAGGGTTCTGTCTAGTAGTAGGATGTATTTAGCATATATATGTTGTATCAGTGTTGTTTGTGGTTACTGTAAATATCACTGAACTTATTGGATATTTAGTAAGTAGTCTTTTAATTTTGAGGGAAACATATCTAATTATTTTCTGAAAGAAAAAGATTAAGACGTTGAGTGTTACCTAATGTTTTTGATTTACATTTCACAATATTCCCCAGGTGACAGCATATCCAATGCTACATAGCTTTCAGCTCCTAGCCGTTCTTCATTACACCGCGCAGACGAGGTAATTGCAGGGCCGACACACGCGAGCATAACCTCTTAATTTATTGAACGAAACTAATGAAATTCCTGCGCAAAGTTTATTGCGAGAGACAGCCCTGTTCCCAACAATTTTCGGCTGGGCTACGTTAGAAACGGTTTAATCGTTTCTTTAATTATTTTGGAATTAATGTTTTGTCTCCAGACGTTAATTTTCAGTATCGTTGCTTGGATATTTATTGAAGAGATAGGGTTGTTTAAGTCGTCCTCAATTAGGCCTAGTAAGGTTCTAATGATACTTTGTCTTGATTTCTATTAGAGACTCAAGTTATCGTCTCTAATTAATTTCTCATTCTCAGTCTAATACAGAATAAGTTTAGCTTTTCTATTCCCGCTTATAAGTTAATATGCAAAAATAATAACGTATAAAATTTGTAAATACAAGCTTAATTAGAATTTCACTTTAACAATGATGTCTCAACGAAACGCCGAGTAATGCAAAGGGGATAAGAATGAGAACCCTAGAACGTTGTCTAAGTTGAGAACTGCAAGCGAGAAGACTCGGTGCTATATCCTATCAATACATTAAACATATTCGTATTAATTATGTTTCAAGCGTAAACGATTCCTGTATTTGTAGCTAATAGCGTAGAGCGTATGCGATAATTATATTATCGTTTCAGCGATGAGTAGAATGTCATCTAAAATATATTATTTTTGGGAGTAGAGGGGAATATTCTGAAAATAAAAATGCTACATCTTATTGCCAGTGTCTTTAGGCTGTGGTGACCGTTTACCATCAGATGGTCTTCTGGTAAACGGTCACATTGGCATATATTCATTTGTTAAAATTAGTACTTGATGATACGCACTTTTCAAATCAATTGCACTAAAGGAGTTTTTTGCAAAATTTTCGATGTTGGGTAATATGTAAGCATCTAGTTGTGTAAAACAATTGATCGTCTGAGAATAGTCGATGACTTAACTTTTTCGATGTGTTTAACTTTGTGTAATGAGAACTTGAGCTCTTTACTATACCTATACCTATTACTGTAAAAATCATCTGTATCGAGACGTTTTCCAATTATTCAGATCGAGTGTTTGGGCTTGATTCGGTGGTAATTACTTTGAGTTGTTTTTTCTGTGATTGAAAAAAAAAATCAGACACATTTCATAGTTACGTGACTAAAAGATGGAAACATGAATAATTCAATTAGTTTTTAAATTAAATTATTCATGTAAACGCACCGCTTCCGCGTATTCCTTACACCACGCCTTAAGAAATCGAAGTTTTAGCGAAATAAACAGTAAATTTTGATGATGAGCCTTTTAAAGAATATGAATAATACTAACTGCAACAAAGGAGGGGTGAATTGCAAAGTTGTCAAAATTAGCACATTAAAATAATTGCTGCGGATCGGGATTGCCAGAGTTGTATAAAATTTACAAAATGGCGCCAGCCGGCCCCCTTCTTAATAAAAAAGTTAGAAGATGCACTCCTTGTTGAGTTCTTTTTGACAGTGTTTGATGATAGGCTATTTGGCGTAAAAATGGTTTTCAAGTTATGAATGATTAATTTGATTTTATTATCGACTTAAATTGTAAAAACCAGTGCTTTGGACTACTTTTACTATCTTGTTGTAAATATTTCTTTATTGTGTTTGTACAAATAAATAAATCTCTCAATCCTAGATGATATAGTTGGGGTAGTGTATTTTGAGAACCTGCTTAGGGAGTGTTAGAATCTCAAGCTTCAAGAGTTTTGTACTGGGATACAGGGTTCGCATCTCAGCCGGGCATAATCTATATATAAAGCATAATAGTTTTTTAAGGTCTATTCAATAGTTAAATGTATTTAAATCTCAATTAATCTCAATAATAGCAAAATTAATTTCAATGAAGTTAAATAGACTCTAATGATAGACGCAATGTGTTGGCACTAAAAGTGAAGCTCTCCAATCGCCTCATGCATCTCAGATGATAGATTAATGAAGCATAAGTCATTATCAAGTAATTAATCACAATCAAGCGATAATGGCCGGTGTTTCAACTTTGAAACTTTTATTTTTCAATTAGTCTTCAACTTCTTTAAAGGATTACTACGACTGTCGTGGGTAAAATTAAGGAAGTCATTTTTAAACTAAGATATGCAAGTAATAGAGGAAAACTGTATGTGGCTTTTTACTCGTCTGTAAATGTGTCTAGAGCACTTTTACGTAACGGATACTACGTATATGTATTCAATGCCAAAAACTAAGTTAATATTAAACTGAGAGGTAGTTTAAGTATTAAGTGAGTATACGAATAACAAAAAATAACATCAAATCAAATACACAAAAAACTCAATACACACACACACACACACACAACAAACACACATCCTCACGCTTATAGTGAATGATCTGTCTATTTCATTATTTCCTTATTCACTGATTTTTTTATATACTAGTTTGCAATGTCACTTTTAGAAAAGTAGGTACTGAGTCTATAGTATTGGCTCCATGGGAACTGTACAGGAGGAGGATTTGCTGCCAACTAAGATACAATATTAGTCCCAGTTTTGGATGCCGAAGTTTCACGCATTTAAGTTTCACAACCAAGCTATACCTAACTCCAAATTATACATAATGATGGCAATAAATAATTTAACCATGTATACTAATTTTAAAAAGAGGTAAAGTTTGTTAGGTTGTAGGGAGCAATCTGTGAAAGTACTGGTTGGAATTGAAAAGCCTTGCCTTGAAAAACCTTGTGGAAGCCTCACCAACGTTGCATTTCACGGGAAGCTACTGCTACTGGATGACATTGCGGTCCCATCAGCCGTACGTCGTAATATGCTCTGCCAACTGCCACTTCTGGCTCATAATCTTTTGCGCTAAATCGGCGACCCTAGTTCTCTTATCACCTCATCTTTGGTACTTCGAGCTTAGCCCTCTCCATTGCCTTTTAGGTGTTTTTTGCCTATTTTGAGATTATTTCCAAACCAGCCGATAATTTTAAAATCAAAAACTTTCCTGTTTCTAAATACAAGATTTTTTATGCTAAAACCAACAATTTGCGCAAGCGCTCCCTGAGCCCTTCCTTCCTCCTCAACGTAATTAACAAGATCTGAAATTGAGGAACCGCTCCGTTTACAGAAGACCCCTTTCGGTAAACTTTCAGCAGTAAATAATGGTAAAAATGCATAAATCTCCACGCTCCACGGAATTAACTGCAGTTGTGTTTTTAGTAATTCTGTTAGTTTTGAACTGTTTCCCGGTATGTGAGCTAATGGACGACGGAGAATTTAATTTTGAATCCAAAGAAAGAGATGTAGGTTTTTATAGTAACTAAGCTAGATCCAGTAATAGTACTACGATCATCTTTATTGGAATGATCATATGCGCAATATGTTGCATGTCTTGAAAAACTAACTCAGTCCTCTTTATTATTGGTGACGAACATCAAACCGTACATTTTTAAGCGTAAGTACATTAATCTGTCTTTGAACTTCCAGACGGTACCTTTCCAGATCTGAGTTCAATTGTTAAACTGTAAGCAGTATAATAATTCATGAACTAGTCCGAGTTTCCTCAATAACCTATATACGTCCGTACAGCTGGGCACAGGTCTTCCTATACGTGAGGGACACACGAGGAGTTTGGACCACAACACCTCCACACTAGCGAAAATGCTCAATGCGGCTTGGTGGATGATATCGGTTGCTATAGCAACCAGCGCCAACATATTAATGTCCTTTTCTAAAGCTAAAGCTAAACGGAGGAGCTCCAGAGACCTTTAATTACCATTTGAAATTATTACTAGCTTCCCTTTTCCACCAGTGAAGCAGTTCTCTGTATTTCGGTATGAACCGAATGGTAGGCACTGGCCAGATTAATTTTCACATCTGTAATATGCAGAACACATATTAATATCAAGGAATGACTTTGATCTAATTTTATCTTATACCTTCGAGTATCTATAAGCGATCTTTACCACTTTCCATCAGGAACAGATTCTTTGTTATTAAAAATAAAACTATAATCTTACAAAATCCATCTTAACTTGGACACAGCACAGCTAATGGTTCAAATAGAGTAATACACCAGTCGCTCGTCAAATGATAATAACCTATTTGACAAATAGAAAATAATGTATTCTTCATCCTTATATTCCTTGTATTCCTTCATCCATATTTATATTTGGATAAAATTATTATAACGCCCCTAATAATGGTTATATTAAAGATCCCCATCAGGGTCGAAATCGGTTTCTCGGGGATATACGAAAAGTCTATAGGTTTTTAAACCGGTAAGTTTTTTTGGTATTAAAAGAAAAAAAATGAAGTATCAGTCCTTCACGAAAAAACGATCTCTTGCCTAAAATACTTCGGGAATCTCAGATTTAGATTAATTAATATTAACATTTAAAAATAAGTTTAACTTTTCACGTTGATTAGATCACATCATTAGGCAGCTAATATCGTAGAATATAATATCGAATACTTCTCTTATCAGACCTGAAGGAGGTAATCAGATTGAAAACTTACGATAGCTTATCACTCAAGTCATTAGGTGATATTATGCATTTTTAAAGCAAAATTATGAAAGTTTTACAAAAATATGTTGTACTATACGGTGTGCAGGTTGACTATGTCTAGGATCCCCATAGTCAAACAAAAGCCAATCGACTGATCGCCAATAGCCGGAGCGTTCATCGTCCCCGGTCTAGATAGACCAATTCCGGCGATAGGTGCCACTCGCACTTAAAACTGCTCACGAATTTGGGGTTAAAACAAATAAACTCACGATTCTGTTGATCTTAATCAATTTATTTATTTGAAGATGGAGTAAGTGCGTCTCTGTCTATTTAACTTTTCTCCTTAAAACTGCTAAGGCAAGGGGAACTAAAACCTATACAGCCATGTCTTAAATAGTTATTTCTGGTGGGATAGCGGTGAAACGTATTCTTTGTTAAAACATATTTTGACCTCTAATGGAATGATATATACTTATTAATGACTCATGAGTAAAATATATGAAAATGGACTGTGATGAAAATTATTACGACGAAATGATACGACTACAAAATGACATTATGTTCACATCTCAAATCTAATAATAACGTCATTTGCATCAGAACATAGACTACACAAGTAGGTAAGCAGATATCAAACAGACATTAGAAGACAACCCTTGGGGTATTCATAACTATGCGTAATTATAGTTGTTTAATTATATTTGAAGACGTAATTAATGGGTTACGTTACAGTACATTGTGACGAGTCGTTAGTTCTTGTTCGAGTGAGATAGAATCTTTGGAAGTCGCTATAAATTTATATACTACACCAGACGTATAAATGATAATAATAATTATAAAGGGCCGCTTGCAGATAGCATCTAGCTTGCTACCACCGCTTTGCGTCTATAGGCTATATAACATATTAATGTGTTTCGCTGTGAAGAGTTCAATGATTATTACAGGAATCTTGTCTCTAGACTTATTAATACATGCAATATCAATACATCTCCTTTATTAATTAATATATATAAGACTCGTACATACACGCCACTGACAAAAATAACTTATTCACGCTTTTCAAAGGAACCCACTTACCTGAGCCTAAGGTAATGTTCATAACAACTATAATATAGATTTTGCTCTAAATGTTTAAGAAATTGTATATTACCCACTCTATATTATAATATTAATAATAATTGTTATAACAATAATGATAATATCTCTCACACTCACAACTATTATCTTGCCCAAGTTAAGCGTCAGTAAAAGGTTATACTAGATGTTGGAGAATGATACGACGGACGATGATGACGGGGCGACGTAGGACGACCTTTGGGCGTCTTATGCCGCCGTAACACCTGTTGGGCTTCGGGCACAGCTGGGGGCCGTTACCTGGACTGCACAGCCCAGTCGGCGTACCTGCGCACGGTGCGCCGACTTTAAACACCTGATGGTTTGGGGGTACATAGCTTAGTACTCCGAGATGGGACCAAACCACGGTCAGGCCGCTCCATCGATACTACGGCTAAATGTCTTCGGGCCATCCCGTGTTGTCGATGGAAAGCGGCTAGGTAGGTGCGTCGCTGAGGAGTTTAGTGGGTGAGAGCCCCACACACCCCCCTCTTCGTCCTCCCCAGAGGTTAGGGGATCGGCTGGTAGAGCTTATCCTCAGCGTCACAAAAAAAAAAAAGATGTTGGAGAATGATAGGTGTAGTTTATTATATTTAAATATATAAATATCATATAATACCTAAATAAACATACAAACTCCAGGACTCGTAAACAAATATTCTTATCATACAAATATCTGCCCCTACCGGGATTCCAACCCAGCACTTTTACCTAAGTAGACATGGTTACTAACCACTCTACCAAGTCGTCTTAATAAGAAACTTAAAAGAAAACGTTTAATATTTTTCTCTAAATTTAATTATGTCTCCTAAAATGCCCAGGATTTTATAGAATTTTTAATAAAAGAGATAGTTGAGGACAGGGCAACATAAAAACAAAGTATGTAGGTATAAATACCTAGTTGATGTGAAGATATCGCTTAAGGGGCGTGCTTATTACAGATGTTACGGGGGTAACAGTTTTACGATGGTATGGTGCAAGTGACAGGAAAACAGAATTTTTATTTACTCGCCTTATTATTAAAGATATAAAAATGATTTTGGTCATCATATGTGAAACAGACATCTTGTCTGTGTCTATTTGAGATATCTTAGAGTTCTGATCATTTTGGATCGTAGGAATTGCTTTCACTATTTATTTATTTATCTCAACACTGTTTCAACAGCCCAGACACAAGCCAATTAAAGAAACACTATACTATATACTTTCCAAAAAATCATCAGGAAGCCAAGAAGGCAGACGCTAAAATACAGCAAGACACATTCAAACAAATGACAATTAACTTAGTTGACAGTTGGTTTAAAGAAAGATATAATTTCTTAAGAATTAAAATTATTCGCTAGAAATAAAGTGTAATAAGGATTATCGATTTTTCATCGATTTTTATTAGCTGTTAGAATAAAAAATCATTTAATGTATTTTAATTTCGAAGAACTAAATAAAATAAATTCGCTTAAATCCTATCAATTTGACTAAAGCTTTAGTCTCGGAATAGGCGTGTAAAAATCCCTAGCGCAATGCATGCCAAGTCCTCTGTCGGACTCTGCAGGACACTGTCCTATTGGTAGACAGTACAGTAGTACAGATAGCAAATTAATTGAAATTAAATCTTTCAAATAATTCCACAAGCTTCAGCATTACTAACGACACAATATATATACGAAAAATCAATGTTTTATGAACAAATAAAATTTTAGGAATTTCCCAATCTGTCGCTGTAATTTGAATATATTAAATTCTAAAAGTTCTTGTGGAGAAATGAGGTTATTTATTTATTTAACAATTTATGTACACACAAAGACAATTAAAAGGACACAGCAGAATAACATAAGGTTTTTATTTATAAAACAGTAACTTGCTGACAAAGAAATATGAATATTTTTGGTGTAGAGTAAATTGAATTAATATAAGTACTCAATAGTTAAAATATGTTTTGATATTGCATTAAAAGACTTTGAGCTGAGCTAAAGTATAAATGAGATGCAGTTATAATTTTGAAATGATTATTTCGAGTAAACACTATTAATAAATAATTAAGAACTTAAATCTGAAGCCAAGCAGCTTTAAGTAATTGTAAAAAGTGAGTTAATTACTATATAATAATGTTTTTCAAAACAATAATTGAAGATATTTTTATAATTAATCTTCCGGCTCGAATGATGACAATGATGCCAGTAATTTGTATATTATAATTTCAAAATATAAGGTTTATTTTGCTTAAACGATTTTTCAGAACACTTTTTAGAAATAATTTACAGGTCGTATTTGTCCGAGCTGTTATGCTGTCGGTCTCGAGCAGGACCGCCGTGACTGGCGTATGAATCATTGAAAGAGGCAGTACCAAAGCGGCCTTCGTCATTCGCTGCCGTTACATTGGCACGGTGCAGGAATGTACTGTTTCCTATTAGTTTTGATTGTAAGATTGGATTTTGGTAGGGGACAGAAAAATGACATCGTGTCAAGAGAGTTCGTCAACCTTTTTTAATAATATCAAATTTATAAACTAAAAAAGGAGGAACAACAAATCGCTACGCTAAAGTTTAGGGTCAGAGTTTAAAGCATCAAAAGCAAATGTTTTATATCTAGGTTTAGTTATAGACATCAATAACATATAAACTAAACTCGATATTAATTTTAAAAAAAAGCAAGTGGGTCTTAAAATACATTTAAAAAACCGCAGACTTCATAATTTTGTACATGATAGGTAAATATTACTCCCTCAACACCCAGATATAACAAATATTGGAAATTAAGAATGCTTCCAACAGTATACATTTTATAAAATTCAATAAGGTCGAAAATTAAACATCTGTCTATTTTGCAATCATGAATCAGACATGTTGTCAACTTACAATGTACTCCTTAATGTCGGTTGGTGGAAATGGTTGCTGTAACAACCCGAGATATCTGAAGCTAAAAAAGTTAATTTAGTCATACTACGTGAACAATAGTGACACTTGCTTTGCGCATTTCAATCCTAATTAGGTTCTCCTACTGTCGAGAACAGTTCTTCCACCACCACGTTGGTGCTAGCATAATACGGTTTGTTTTGACTAAGTGGTTGCAGTAACAACCAAGACCTACCTTTGAAAGCATTGATGATAAAATTTGATTGAACTATCTAGGAACAACAACAGTGGAAGTTGCTTTCTTCCTTTATGGAAAGCATAGTACCCGAATATCTACGTTAGCGAGTACCAGAAGTAACCATAGTCTATATTTTAATCGAATCAAACCGTCTCGATCGAGTTTATCGTTAGCTGTCAAATAGTATGAAAATGAAAGAGCGTCTCTTTTATACATACATTTGTCATACGATCACTTAAGGAAAGTAAGTTAATCGCAATATTAAATTTAAAAATTGGTTACCTTAAATTATTTGCCTTTGCGTGAATCATATAATGATATACAAACGTGTGAATAAAATATCCAATATACATTTCTATTTACGGAGCGACCCGATTTTAGAATCGCAAATTGTCGCTGCATGTGAAATTTTAAAATGTATTCTGGGTATGTATTTTCGCCGTAACGCATACAGTCTGCTCAAATTCGGTTTGCACAAATTTGCGCTGGAAATATTTGTAAAACGCAACACGTGTCGGAATGCGATTGCGATTTTGAAGTTTTGAATTTAATATTTTGCTAGTTACCACAGTTCTAAATAAAGCCAAAATGGAATTTTAATTCAATTGTATTTTTGAAAATTATTAACAGGGTAGCTCTTAGCTTTCATTTCATCTGTGAAGTGAAGATAAAGCCGAAGATGCAAGCAAACTACACCCAGATTCCTCAACTACAGAGGAACTGGCTATCTTACCTCTAACTGCCGGAACACAGCAATGCCGTTAACATTATTGTTATGGCGGTTAACTTAGGTAAGATGATGAAAGCTAGCCAAGCGGTCTTAGAAAGAGCCTTACCTATTTAACGTCAAGTGACGTCATCTGTCTTTTTTTCGTGTACCGAAGAGTAGTACTGAACTTAAATTTTATTTAGTTTATGCATAACTGAATCATAGCGGATTGCTTAGTTAATAAATAAATGTTAAATTTAAAAGTATAGTAAATGAAGTAACGTAACGATATAAAAAGGTTCTTGACCTTTAGATAAGATAAGATACTTTTCATTTTTATTCTGTGTTACAAAGTAATAATTTTTGTCAACAGATAACACACTCTAAACATGATTATTATTTAATCGTAAAAAATGTATATCTTTATGATTTTTTTTCGTTAATGTTGGTCTATAGATTGCTGATTGCGGGAACAGCACAAAGTAGGTCTAATTAGTATCTTTTCTGAATGCTCTCATATCACTAAATATACCCACTACTGTCTGTGATCTATACCTCTTGTAAGCGCCAGTTGCAACCTCAAAGTGTCACTATCGATCTTCGTCCGACATGAGATTTACGACGGACATCATGCGTATTGCCCGCTCAGTTGACGCAGCAATGACGGGCGCGTTGTGCGTCAAAATAAACCTAGTAATGTATGGCGAACACGATTGGCTGATGATAATTTATGGCCATTGTGCTAGTGTTAGCCGTCACCTGTCATTTTGATTTTAGAAATAAGTAATTTGGTTGCATACAGTAGCTGTATTTTCGGCTATAGTATGGGCTGTAAAAGAGATTGTTAAATTGGAATTTAAAAACGTTATTTAAAACGTACATAGTAAAGAATTAGTATTTCGTTTCTCTCGTGTAGGTAGGCCAGTGCCCAGCAATGTAATGTATGTGGGTTATTAATGATGACTATTGTTATATGAAAAAAAAAATTAAATAAATAAATAATTTATTAATTAATATAATATAATATTGCTGTGTTGAGCTGTCGAGCGTCACGAATACCCTGGAGCCCTTCAATCGTTGGGTCTCGCGACATATCGTCCTTTAGCGTCTTCGATTAGCTCTACCATAGAAAACGGGATTTATACCATATACCCAAACCAAAACTATGTTTGTATCCTATGTCCTTTAAGCGCTTCTAAAGCTTTTTAAAGTAATTTTGCTTATTTGAAAGTGCAACGCTTTCAGGATAAAGCTAAAAGTGACTATGAAAATGATAAATCATAAATTAATATAATTTTGCTTTTAATAGCAATTATATAAAATATTAATTTAAAAATCATCGGTATTAGAGATGTAAGAAATGACACAATATTTTTCCATACTAAATTACCAATTTATGTTAAAAATCTTTAGGGTTTTATTAGAAACACGTGGCCGTATTGTGACAGACGTTTTATAAATGACCAATTTTTATATTTTGAATTATAAAAATGTCTGCCATTACCTTTGTCAACCTTCTCTAATACACTAGCGTTTAATAAGAATAACACTCTTTTATTTGTGTTTATAATCTATTAATTAGTAAATGCCCGGTTGATACCCAGTAAAATTATGTCTATTTCCTTCCTTATTTAATTATATTTATTTATTTTCTTATACATATTCCCTGTTGTGACGATTTAAAAGAGCTTAGTATATAAGTCTATTTAAATAGAGTTTTTTTTGACTTTGACTTTGACTAAAATTAGTATAAAATACCAATTTAACTTTTATTTAGAATTAATCCTATTTTTTACATAATTGTTGATGACATGATAATTATTACTCAAATTACTCAAGGGTTTTTGAGTTCGTGAACATTCGTTAATCTCGCTAAAACTCTAAACTAAGGTTTAAATAAAAAAATAAAAATAAATAATATTTTATATACAAATAAAACTATAATTTTATATATAAAAGAAGAAATAGCTTTTGATTTAAAAGCTTATTTAAACAAGGCAATGATGTTAAATTCATTTGACTATTGCATTCAAATCTGTAGTATAGTTGCAATTTTTGTTCCGTAGTTCGTTTACTTTAACTTTTCCTCAAGTGGCAGCCATTTACTAAATAATTCCAAGCACGTGACTGTTTCCTGTTTACAACCGCCTGCTGTTTAAGAACTTATAATTTTGAAAGAATAACTACTATTATCATAAACATCATTATTTCGAACAAAATTAATGGAAAACGATTCATAATTATAGGCCTTAACAACTGATTGAAGGGTCGACTTGACGCACACTCACAATTTTAATACACACTGATATTTTGCTCTTTAATTTGGACTTTAAATCGTAGAAGCTAAGATTCATAAAGATAATTAGTTTAGTGCTTAAGTAGTGGATATTTTTCGAAGCAAAAAATTTAAGAGATTAGGAATTTACATCGAAAATTTAACATAAAATTTTAAGACTCAACAAAGGCTGGAGACTAAAAAACAAAGCTATTTTTATTATTTTAAAAAACATAAAAATTTTATTACGAAGACTAAATTATGTTGGAAGTATTTAAAATACCTACGGTAGGATTTTCAAAATATTAAAAGTTTGTTTGCCTACATTTATAGTTTCACCGGTCGCCCCTCAGCAACTCAAAGGACAGTCTATTCGATACCTTTTGATGCCTTAAATATTTTTGAAGAGTTTATCGTCAAAAGCAGTTACTACTGACGTTTTAAATTTACAGTTACATAGATAGAGATATCGGATTTTAAAAGCAAACGTGCAACAGCGCATCTTAGATTCATGTTGCACATAAAATGACGTTTCAAAATTCAATCATTCTTTTGACATAACTTCAATTTGGCATTTCGTTTCTTATTTAGACGGTCGTCCCGATAGTTACTGATATTTGTAGGATGTGTACGAATATTTCTTCATGAGTTATGGGTTATGTACAAATATATACACACTGTTTATTTAATTTTTTTTTGTTTACATTAAATCATATTTTTTTTTTAATTTAATCGATGTATAATAAATATTTGTACATTTCCAATTTTATTATACATTATTATTGATTACTTATATTTATATCTCTGTTATCTTGTATCCATAACACAAATCTAAATGATTTTCAATTTTAAGCTAGACAGTAGGTGTGTGTGAGATATATTTTTATTTATTTATTTACTTTCTCTTGGTAACCTGGTAAGTATTAAACACAAGATGTAGAGCCGACTGTATTTTAGGATGTTGGATTCCGAATCCAATTGCTACAATTTTCTCACTATACAAAAATAGAAATACGAATTCGTTACTCTGTGTTTGTGTGTTCTAAATATTCCATTATATTGAATCCGGTTTCTTTATCCACCTATTTTGTGTGCACACGTATAACTGATTAACATTTCATCACAATCATTTACTTGGAACACGATGTTAATTTGTCGAAAACCTCAAACGTATGGTCTTACTGACAGCTTTATTTACTTAAACCGCTAATTATTTGAGTCATTTCTGTCAATTGAGTCAACAAAACTAAATTTGTGCTTGTGAAAGTCAAATGTGATGATAACGATATGTGTGTGTGTGTGTGTGTGTGTTTATTGTCACCTTGGCGAACTAATTAAATTGTTCACATAATAAAAGTACAATTTTCCTATAAAACATTTATTATATCATATTCATAAACATATATATTATATTTGCATAAATTAATGAACAATCAGATAGATATCCCCAAGTTACTCAATCAGATGGATTTAAATATTCCCAACAGAGTGCCTGGGTACACCTGTCGGTTGTTCAGAGACAAATTTTGAATGACCAGATTAGTTATTCGTCTTTCTCGTCTATATAGCACCCTAACCAAAATGTTGCCTGAAATTAATATCAATTTGCCTTCCTTCGTAAATTTTTTTATGTATTTATTGTGGTTCGTTATATATAATTATATTAAGCTCATATCTGCTATACATGTTGCGGTCACTTATAATTATGAAAACAGGTACCATTAAGTATATTTTTCATTATTAAGTATTGTTTAAGAAGTTGTTTTTTGTGTTGGTGATCCATTCAATAAATAAAGAAAACACATACAAACATATATACAAATTCTACAGTATAGAATTCATATGACAAATAATATTTTTTTATGACGTTCATAAATGAAATTATTAAATTAGTTACATTAAAGTATCAAAAACATATATCATATAATCAATCTATATATGTAGAAGTTAAATTTAATCTTATTAAATTATATATGAACAAAAATTGTTCAACATCGAATAAATAATCATAATTATTATTTGTTATATCAACCATAAGCATATGCTATGATAGAAAATAAAAAAAAAGAAACATTCAAATCTAAACAAACAAAAACCGTCCTCACTCTACGAATACCAAACAATATTTTATAACTAACCTTATTTATATTTTTAACACTTAACTGCTCTAGGAAATGGATACACTTATCTTTAGTTTATTATGCGTCGAAATTAAAAAAAAACGTATCTGTCTCTCGAACAAATAGATCATTACAAAGAGGATGTGTAAAAAGATGGTTATTATAGACTGGGGCTACGGGACATAATTTTGAAAGGGTTCTGTAGAGTGACCAATAATTTCATAAAAAACTTGGGATGTTATATAAAAATGACATGTATGTTATTTGAATAACTAACAAACATAGTTTATTATGAAATATTACCATCTTTCTAAAAGTTGTTTCCGTTACTAGATATTTAGGAAGTTGCATGCTGTACTAGCTATCTACACATATGGCTTATCATAAAGTAGTGTCGAGTCATTAGTAGAGCTTTTTATAAAAAAAAGGTAATATTTAAGAACGTCATGGGGATTTCTTATTGTTCATAGTCAGTGGGACTAGTAATTAAGATTACAACCGACAGATACAGAAATATGCGTAAAACATATAAGGTAAAAAACCAATGACTGAAGTACTAAATTTGTTTGTGTAAGATAAATATATAATACCGATATTTTATCCCTGTCTATTCCAAATATGATAATAACCTACTCTTTACAAATGCGTGCGATTCGATTGGTTGCAAGAAAGGAGCTGTCAGGTAAAAACATACCAAAAAGTGTCGGTGGCTTTAGTGCGTAAGGTCATTGTCTTCCATACGGGAAGTAGAAGTTTGAACCCTGCCACGTACCTATGTACTTTCGAGATTTCAATTCATATGTACGTTTATTCGACGCTTTAGCGATGTAGGAAAACATCTCGAGGAAACCTGTACACACCTGTGAAGAAATTCTTAGATTGTGTGTAAAGTCGCCCAACATGCACTTGGTCAGCGAGGTAGACTTAGGTCTAATAGCCCTCGACGGTTTTTAGTGGATAGGGCCCCACTCTGGGGGAGGAGTCCCACATAACTCCGGCCAAAAGCACCGGAGTATGCTTAACACATTTTCCGTCGTAAAAAAAAAGTTCTAACAGCCCTAACTTAAGGTAGGCTCGAGGCACTCGGTGGGGACGTTTATAAGCTGTTGATGATGATGATGATTTACATAATTATTAATCACTAGGTTTTAATAATAGTATCTCTAAAAACCGATTTGAATAATAAATAATTTGAAACAAGCAACAACTTTTAAAATGTATTATGACGAAGAATTTTCTGGTTGATGTCCTACAGAAACAAAAGGTTTGGTGAACATTGTCACGTCCATTTTTATCCATCACACGGAGCCATTAGTTTTTTAATCTGTTTTTAACTTAGCCTCGGGGATGGATTTGTAGCTTTTTAAAATTTAACGTTAAAAGTAGGTCTTATCTTGATAACGTTTGAAAGCAAAATTTGATTTTAACATAAATCTGCCATCAATAAGTTTTGAGTAAAAATTAAAATAGTTTTTATTTTTACTTAATTTAAAACCTTAAACTTTAGAAAGCAGAAGTGAGTAAGTTGTGTGATATAAATTCTTGTATCAGAAAAGAGAATATTATGTTACCATAATTCAAGCGAAATATTTTGACTAAATCTGCATTTAATGTGATTTCCATTAAAAGCTTATCATACAATATTCAGTATTTTGTTGCTAAGTGGTCTATTATTATAATTTGTAATTTGGGGCTATGCAGTCTTTAGCCTGTTTTGTCTAAAGACTGCATAGCGTGACCTGCGTGGTTGGCCACCAATAAGTTACAATAGCTGAGTAACTACTCATAGGAGTAGTTCTTAAGATCCTTTTTTTTTACGAGGTGGAATCCATTTACGGACCTACCCACCACTGGCTAAGTGACGGGCGTGTGTGGAGCTCACACAGTACCTCAATAGAGCGGCACTGAGAATACCCACTAAAACTCCCCGGTAACTCCATTGCCCTTCACGGGGGTAACCTGGGTTCTGCACGAGCAATTCACCAGGTCAAGTTTTTAAGATCCTACAGGTTTTAATTTATTTGGGTTGATAATGTCTCCCGCGTACCAATGTATTTTCAAATTTAGAATTACGTTTAATCGCCGCTTTTACGATTAAGGAAAACATCGTGAGGAAACCTGTAAACACCTGTGAAGAAATTCTTAGGTTGTGTGTGAAGTTGATCAACTAGCACGTGGTTGACTAAGGCGTAATCACCATGATATAGGGTAGCCTTGAAGCCCTCGGTTGGGACGTGTATGAGCTATTGATGATTATGTTGACATATCTCTCAAGATGAAAGCTTTGGAGATGGACGATGAGGACTATAATCACAAATATATTAGTCAGAATATCCCAAAAACACTGATTGTTTGATAATGTTATTATAAAATACGTAAAATAATAAAACATGGGAAAATTAAATATAGTTGTTGCTAGGCTACTCACAAGATCGCGATGCCCGTTTCCGCGCAAGCGTGCAAAATTAAGGATGGCAAACATAAAAATTGCGATCAGGGCTGTCGAATCAGCTGTGTTACACATAGGATAAATATTAGGGTTTCACGCTCCTGTCTGCAGTACCTACAAACATCAGAACTGCTTTGTTTCATATTGAAAATTTCGTTCTAAATATTTCACTTATGTTACTCCCGCTAAAATATCTACGTCAAATTTATATGTCAGTATTTCAAAGTCTGAAATGAAGTTAAGAGTTTATTTATACGGTTCGAAGAGTTATGCCGTGTCACTCGTTATTTTTTATGTCTTGTCATATCAGTAAAATTTATGACGTCTCGAAGATTCTGTCACGAGTTATTTATCATAAACGAAGCTTAACAAATCATTAGCGATTTAACAGAGATCTATTTTTATGGATGTTGGACGAAGTTTAGAGAGATTTTGTTATATTAAAGTAATGATCTGAGCTTTTTATATATAATTCAGAACAAAAAGAAGGCCTCATGAGACAACTTTGCAATCTTATTACTTATTTCAAATTATTTTTTATTCTGATGAATTTATTAACTTCACATAGAGTTGTATCTGTGTTTTATCGTCGGAGAAATTAAGATTGGAAACACCATCACATATCAATAAATCTTTCTCGGTACAAGCTGTTTTACTGTGGAACTCTTTACCCGTCCACATAAGGCAAGCTCAGTCACTAAACAGTTCTATAAAGCTTGTGTTTGAACCTATTTGTTGGTTAATACTTGAATTGTACTGATACTACATCTTACTTAGAAGTCTGTGATTATATGTATTTAAATGGATATATATTTATATAATTATGTATTATGTAGTATATAGATGCTATCATTCAGTAAGTACCTATGTATGTATATATTTAATATTTGTGTGTAATAACTATTATCATGTATGTATTCTTTATACGTCGCCAACTTCCCTCAAGTACTTTATCTTTAATCCTGACCTTCCTAAGGTTACTTGGAAGAGATCGCTTTTAGTGATAAGGTCGGTCCTTTGTACAAAATTAATTATTTTTTTTTGTTTTTTTTTTCTTGAATTGGTTGATGTAAAATAAAGATATATTCTATTATATTCTATTCTATAATAAATACTCTTCTAAAATAATTTCTCTTTTACCAGCTAAAAACTACTTTGAATTATTGACGAAAACATTTGACTTTAAAATAAATATACCAAGCATTGATAAAGTAAGATGGGCTCATATTTTAACCTATAATTGATAATAGCCTTCTATTTTCACTTGATATTAGTATTTAGACTTAAATTTTAGTAACTAATTCATACGTGGTTTGTATCACATGTATCTCAGACTTCAAAATAGCTAAAAATTTACTTCGTCACTATACCTTCCAATAATTCAACCCCAACGGCTGCCATTAGTGGGTATTAATTATTTAAGCATCATACTAATAGGTCCAATGAAAGTCACCGGTGTGCAAAGCCCCTTAAAAAATAGGGGACTTAACCCTTCACCTGCCGGGCGGGTCGGAGCGACACCTGTAATTAGTAAGCTCGTTGCGACAATTTGTTGCGAGGTACGCTGATGGAGGGACGTCCGTCATGTTTAAGCTGACACGGGCTTTACAATTTTTTTTTTGAGATTGATTTTTTATTAAATTTTACTATCAGCCAAATTATAAGCGACATACTTAGTAGTACATATTAAATAATCATGGTTCATTCTAATTTTGTTGAACATGCTTATGAACAGAAGCCGCTAACCGGTTCCAGTCCAGTCTTTTCCTCGATCAAATATTCGACAGCTTTGATGGTCGTCTGGTCAGAACTCCTGTCTACTTAACCCTGTAAACATAGGCAATTTAAATAATATTTGCCTGTTGGAATTTCCTTTCAATAACTCTTTTATTAAACTGTTAATGTCAAAAGGAAATTTTGCATTTATTCCCAATTATTTGATGCAAATTTTGAATTTACTTAATTAAAACTATTATTTTAGTGTTCGTTTCAATTCTCTGATATTCTGTTGAGTCCTTTCAATTGTTTTTGTGTAAATAAATTTTAATAAATAAGTATGCAATTCAATTTTTCCAACAAACCAGTATATTTCAAGATGCACACGGGCGCGGGCTAATAATTCTTAGATTCCCAGACACTTTACACTGCGCTCAAGAAATATTTAAGCATAACTGCTTTCCACGATTTTATTTCATTTTTAACCGACACGAGAAAAGTTTAATTTTTATCTTACATTGTACATTCGACTCTAGTTGTCACTCCTGTTAAGCGAGCGAGGGAGCTTAGTTTGAAAAACTTGTTGTAATTTTGACACATATTATCAAAACCCTGCTTCAATCTTCATTTTAAAAACTCATTTTCGGAAATTCTCATATAAGATTGCTGAGGTTCTTGCTCAAAACAGCTCATAGAGTGTGACATTTGCACTGTTAAAATCATCTCTATGTTTGACGTGAAGCTCAGTTGCTAGTGAATAGATGGTTCATTATAAATAGGAAACACTTTACTACAAACATCAATAGGCATAAGTATATTAACTCCTCTTTTATATATATGGAGTTAAAATATATTATCGATTATACATAATACTAAATGTTGCAACACTGCCCGTTCGCAGCATTTTTGTTCCGATACCAAAAATGAATTTGTATTTGGTTTAATTAATTCTACTTGTATATATATAACTATAAATATTGACGGTGGTCATGGTAATTAAAAATGTGTATATAATAAAGATTTCGAAACATATGGCGATCGTGAAAAACAATTTAAAAAAGTACAAAGTGAAGGACACCCAGCAGAAAATAATTCTAAGATCGGTGACTAAACGTCATTTCACAAAGTTGGACAATACACTAGACTCCATAATAAATAGAAAATAGACGCCTCTGGATACGATCAGGCTTTTTTAAACTGACTAATGCAGTTGACAGCGTTACCGGGGTTTGACGATCAGGCGAAAGCTTTGTACAATGTCGTCACAGTGAATTATGATAAACTGAAAGTATTAGACGAAGTAATAAATGAAGGCATTATCGAGACCGAGAACGGGGATCAATAATTAAATTGACGTAGTTAGTTTTATTAATTAAATATTTCCAATTAAAATTAGGACTGTATTCAGGTTGAATCTAAAAATTTATATCAGAGATTCCCAAACAATTTTAAAATAAAGCCTCTATTCCAAAAATTTTATATAGCCCCTTTTTCTATTTTTGTACTTGTTAGGAAAAAATCTTATGCATTAAAACTTTACCAGTTTTCGTTTATATCGACCACTTTGGGAATCCCTGATCTAGCTTTACACATAATCTCCAGTTTCTTTCCCACTCAGAAGCACGCGTGCCGGTCAATGAAGTTTTTTAAATCTCCAGTTTAATTTAAGGACTTTAGCTTAAGGCTTCGTTATTTCCGTGTCAAAGAGCTACTCAATACACAGCTTGTGCCTCTACTTTACGCACAAAGAGATTTCGTGACTCCTTTCTTTGTTGTACAGCACTACCGGCGCACGTATTCCCTCGTTCATACTATATGGGCGTGGAAAAAAAAATGTGAAAAGTCACTAGATCCTACAAGATGGAGTAAGGTGGTAATAGTATCATACTTACAATGAGGCAGCGTCAAGATATGAGTGGCGTTTTTTTTTAATAAAAAATATGATTAAACACTATAGCTTTATCATAAATACTTGACAGAAAATACAATATAACCACGAGGACAGTTTAAGCGAGCAATAAGAAAGGTCCTTCACAGGATCTTCAGGGCGAGGCGTCGTATTGTTAGCCTAGAACAAAAATATTAAAGTCGCTTCGCTCGGTTTTGTTCGTTTTTGTGACGCGAGCTGATCCGCGATGTCTTGCATAGATAATGCCGTTGTATTGTTCAAGCTAGCTCTATGGACGGATGCGTGTCTTGTTAAGGCTTCGGCGGTTGAGGGTTAAATTTGAAAAACTTCTGAGATTTTTCCTATTCGGATCAACTTTACAATACATGTTTATTTTTCTCGACTTTGCCATGAATTGTTATAATGGATAATGGTGAAAGAATACTAGTTGTACATATGATTGTTTAGTCATGTCTATACCAGCCACCCATGTACCTTATATATAAGTAATATAAGGGTGTCTTTCCCGTATGCATTGCACAAGCCGCCACGTCGGGGATTTCCCAAGTAACTCTGGGCAGTTTTCATTGGCGAAAGTTGGTGCTGCCTGGGGACGACCCGGTGAATTGCTTCGGCAGATCCCAGGTCACTCCTATGAAAGGCAATGCAGTTTTAGTGGGTATTCCCAGAGCCACTTCGATCAGCCTCCTCGCCAAAAAAATATATATGCGTAACATATTTGTATATAATATATGTATCTAATTTAATATGATACTTCCTTTGAACAAACGAATTCATTAAGAAGGGGTAGATATACTTTAAGGAATGTCAAGTTAGTTGATAATTAGACGACGACGACTTTTGACTTATTTTAATAGACATGTATTATGATGTGCAAAAAACGCTCAAGAGTCGCCATTTTAGAAACATCAAATGACGTCACTGGTCGTCACTCTTTTTTGGGTGTATTAAACTGAAAGAGTAGTATTGAACTTAAATTTAATTTAGTTCGTGCATTACAGAAAAAGGACCTATATCTTGCATATTTTATACAAATAGACACAGTCTGGTCGTAATAAGTAAAAAAAATAATTTTACAATTTTTAATTATTGATATCACTATTGTATATGATTATGTTAACATGTGTAGGTTTCAACTTGATAGGGTATGTTCCAAATACTGTATAGAACAAATGTAAAAGTTTCGTCGTAACTTATCAGATTCAACAAAAGAAAAACGCAGAATTAATTATACGACTTCGTTAACATTGATTGGTTTCGGCTTGATAGGTTGTTATATACATTCTGTATAGGCAAAATATCAAAAAGTAACAACATATGTCAACAGATTGCCAGTAACTTATACATTATATGCTCTGCATAAACTAGTTACTCTTACGTGAAGACTAAAGTAGAACGAACTGCTCCACGACTAATTTGCACTGTGTTTAAGAAAAACAGCCTCATCAAAATCAAAAAGCTTTCTCATTAACTTCCCCTTAACAACAATGCTCATTGTAAAATAAATGCCTGTATCTAAGAAAACAAAGCGCGCCACGCCTCAAGATGCGTCACCTTGTACTTAACATACAACAGACGAAGTATAAATATTTTGTATCAATATGGAGAGGAGCATGAGATGAGCTGTCTTGGCAAGTGAATAAAATCTGCTAGACAGAGATGGCTTCCCTTAACATTGAATGGGTTTGAAAAATATAATACAATAGAACAGAAAATAATATATCTAATGTCTAAAATAATGTTTTGTAGACACAATGAGGTTTAATATCCAAATTCAAATTTTATTTATTGGAACAAAATAAACAAACATAAAACCAAGTTAAACGATAATACTCTGTTGTAGATATTAACGCCCGCCTCCAGAAAAAGTAGACAGCGGGAACACTGTCTACTGGAAAGTATTAGTCTTAAACTAAAAGTTTACACCATTAGTGAAAGAGTGTGAATATGTGTGAGTATGTGTGTGTGTTTGGGAGAGAAAGACTTTATTAGCAACTTCCAAAAAACTCTTCAGTATTATTTTCGAGGATACTTATGGGGCTTAAATAAAAAAATCCCAAAGCATTTTATTCCAAATATAAGCTGGAATGTGGGAATATATATTCTTTTAAGCAATTTCCCAAAAAAAATGCTTTTTTGTATGATGCATTTATATTATTAAGCTGCGACGTGACCCCTCACATATTTATTTTATTTATTTAACAATTTATGTATACACAAAGACAATTAAAAGGACACCAGATTATTGGAGAATTGTACAAAGGTACTGCTTTTTTCTATAAGAAATCTCTTCCAGCAGCCCCATATATGGGAAAAGTGACATCGAAAGGTAGAGGGGCGTGTACCAATAATTAAATACATAAAAACTAATATATATCATATACATAATCTTGAAAGGTACGGCGATAAGGTCACATCTTTATTAAAAAGAACAAACAATACATTCTTACCAGCTAGACTGACGTGCCGTATCTGACTATGCTTGGCGATATCAGCAAAAGTTTTCATAGAGTCGCCGAATTTCATTGTAGTGAAGTCGTTGAGGGACAGGACCTTTATAAAGATGATTCGTCTCTTCCTAGGGGGAGGTACCATAAATCAATGTGTCGAATAATTGCTTCTCATTGAAGTCTACGAAAGCGGAAGTCAAAAGTTACTAATCACAAGCTCCTTATTAATAAGGCGTAGGGTTAGGCGTAGGCGTAGTTAGTATAAAGGGGGTTCAAATTAGATAAAGGTCACAAACAAAGTTTCGCATCTTACACATTGCTGCGTGCGTACACACTCTGTACATATTTTTTTAGTTACAGTGCCTGTCATATATGAAATGTGTACAGGTCTGATTTGTTATTGTAATAATTCAGTACTATGTAGAGTGGGTACTTGTTAATATGTATTGTGGGTAGGTCGATATTCTATGTCAGTTTACAGAATTCAGTTCTGACTTGCTACTTAGCACAGAAAACCATTTAACATTATTTGGTTGTTTTATTGAAAGATATTTCTGCCAAAATCCAGAAAGCTTCATTTTCAGGATTTCTAATGGGAACTCGGTCGGTTTCTAACCGACCCTTAAAAAGGAGAAGGGTCTTAATTCAACTGCATGTTATATGACGTTTGTTTACGCGATTCCTCTGTCTTTCATGATTCATGATTTATAGAACTCTTGGGTTTGGGACAAATTCATTTCATTTAGTCAAGATCTGATGATAACTCATCACAGATGAGTTATTATAATTTTCCTCTCTCCTCTCTCTCTCAATTTGTTGTTTGTAAAATAATTATTATATTGAGATATATTACTCATTAATAACACAAATTAAATATCATAAGGAGCTTTTTTTATTAACACTAGATAACGGAGAAATTTAAATAGTAGTGTTTATTTAAATATCCATGAATAGTGAACAAACATTCGTACTAACCATACAATATCTGCCCATACCAGGATTAGACCAGGGACCACTGGCTAAGTATGCAGGGGTACCGAGCTGACTGACCAAGCACATACTATGATTGCAAAAGGACAGCTACCATATCACTGAAACCTGTATTGAAATTCCGATCTTACGAGTCAGACATTCCACTAGCTCAGGGGTCGGCAACCTTTTGAGTCGGATGAGTCAAATTTTTTAAAAAGCTTTGCATTTTCATGCGCTAAGGTGAAATATGTCCAACTCAGGAGAGTATAAAGTTCCTACTTTATTTCATAATATTTAAAATAACAGAACAAGACACAATAATAGCCCACATATATATCGCCCTTACAGATACGCTTAAGAGTTAGGTGTAAAAGGTTGCAGAAAGAACTGGGAATTTAGAGTTTCAAAAGCTCCGAATAATTTTACTTTCAGTATCCAAGACAAACTTTGTCTGTACTTACTCCGTTATCGTAACCAAATCGAGTGAAGCGCGTTTATGATTTTGGTGAGAAATTTCTTGTTCCGAAGAAGAATTTTGGAGTCAAACTTACCAAAATAATTAGTGTTTGTTGACTGCGATCTAATGTAAAGTGCAAAATTTTATCCATTTTGTTTGTACTGCTTCAAAATTGCAAAAGTTAAAGTTTGTCATAACCACATCTCGATTGCCAAGTTTCTTGTGTGACAATTCTTTTTAAATTAATTCCTTTGTTTCAGGTACGTGTCTTAAGTGTGACCTGCGATTTATAACATACTGTAAGTAATTCACATATCCACACAGCCAATTTTCAAGCGAATTTAAACTTCTACAACACTGATATAAAATTTTAAATATTAATAATTTAATATTGTATTTGTATTTCAATTGTGCTTACCAGTGATATACCTTATAAACCTGTAAACAATTAATAGATATATATGTGGCACCAAAATTATAAAATTAAAACAAAAAATTTATACGTTTCTTTTCCATTTCTTTTTCTCTAATAAATATGTAAATATACACTCAAATAGCATGTTTATTGATTAAAAGTCATCTCAAGCAGATCTTAGAAGAGAGTTATAGTAAAAATATGAAAAAAAAACAATATTTTGAAATTTTGATCTACATAATCCCAATAAGAAAAATATAAGGTTTAGCTTTTATAAATACTGGTTTTTGGCACGTACCTCATCCATATTCAATTAGTATTTATGACATTAACAATTTGACGAAGACAAATTTGTTTAGCGTTTAATATGTCATGACTTGCTATAATTCAGTCACAATTTTATACGTTCGCACATTGTCATTACAAAGCATTTATTACGTGAATACAAATCAAAAGACTAAGTAATAACAGAGAGCGCGGAACAATGAGACACGGGACGGCTTAGCGAGTCCGCTTTATTAATGTTAGGGTTCTGTGCTAATATTAATAAATATATATTATTTACTTATATGATATATAGATGATTTGGGTTGGGGTTTCTTCTAAAATAACTTTATTCGCATATTTTATAAATCATAGTTAAAGTCACAGTCAAAATATCTTTATTTAAATAGACTCATTTACTAATTTTAGTACATCGTCATAGACAGGACCCGTTAGAAAGAGAGAGGAAAAGTAAATAAGAAAACGTATTCACTATTTCAAATCAAGAACAGTCATGTAATTGAAGCAATTAAATAAAGTTTAGGAAACCGTTATTATTTTTCCATTTAAAATTAAGTTCCAACAAAAATTTCCTTCAGTATTGCCATCACTGGTCCTATAAGTCGTAACGCTATACAGTTTATGGCCACTTTAGTAATTCGTTTTATAAAAATCATATTATTGTATCTCGAACGTGGACAGTATTTTTTATAAAATGCGGCAGTGTCAAATTTGTTTAAGCGAAAACACATTTCGTTAATCTATAGAAATCGGTATTAAACGTGATAGTACTGTACCCTAATACCGACAAATGGCGTCCGGGTGGTCGACCTACCATTTGTACCTATACAGACGTCCCTGCATTTTGACACAACAATTGCACGCGCAATTTCGTCAACCATTCTTTCTTGGCTGAGGAATTATTGTGGACACGGTCGTTTTACTAACTCAGCCGGTTATGAAGTCTACTCGTGCAGGTAGACGGACACAATAGCTTGGGAGACAATTACCTATACGAAAAAAATTTTTAACCGCCTCTGTCTTGTGACTGAAACCATCTACAGATATCACCTATTCTCCTGAATAAGAGAAGAGAGAGAGTTCTCTGGAGAGAACTCCAGGGTTCGATTTCCTGTTAAGGCAGAAATTTCCTGTTCGGTCTGGTTGGTTTTCTAAGTCTGTCCTGGATAGCTACTACTATCTTGACTAAGTCTGCCGTCATAACAATAATGTTAATAATGTTGTTGTGTCCCAGCAGTTGGAGTTCAAATAACCAGTTCCTTGGTGGTGTGACCGGGTGTAGTTCTTTTTTTTTGGACTGACTAATACTGTTGGCCGCAGATGGCCTTTACAGCGTTACCGGGGTTTTAAGGAGGCTAGAACCTTGGAGAGTCCTCAAGCCTTAAGGGGCGATTCGCCTCTGGAGGAGTTCTAATCGACAGGCATCACCTCCGGGGGAGGTGTCTGGAGGTGTAGATTCTCCAAGGCGCTCGAGCCATCATGGAGCGACAAACCTGAGGGTGCCTCTAAAGGCTCGGACCTCGGCTCAGGTTAGTCGTGTCGTGGAGGAGAGAAGCGCCCAGGTACGTATCTGTACCTGGTATAGCGCGACGAATGTAGACCGGGTCTTCACACCCTTGTACGACGGGTGCGGTGTATAGGAAAAGTGTACCTAGTGCGTGATGTGTGTGTGTGCAGGAGCGCGTTTGCACTCGTAATTGGATCGTCTGGATCATGAAGGACATTCCTTGGTCTTCGTAAGCGGGTCGGGGCGTTAGGGTTAGGAGAGTAGTTAGATGCTCTTACAATGAGCGGATTGGAATGGTGGGGTGGGGTGTAGTTCGCTTACATCCTAAGCCTTACTTATTTTCTTGGTGCTTCACCATCACTTAACAAATATTTACACAAATGAAAATCAAACGTTTCTCTGTATTACTGGGGTATCTCTTGGTCTTCGTTTCGCTTGATGCAGAAGCAGCGAGCTTTACCTGGATTCCTCAACCACAGAGAAACTAGCTATATTACCTCCAACTGTCAGAGACCGGAATACTACAACGCTGTTAGCATTATTGTAATGATAGCAAGACTTCAATAATATTGTAATACTTGTGCCATTGCTTAAAAACTCAGCCGATGATTTTTCCCGCCACGGTGAGCCGAACGCCAGTCATATACAATTGTCTTGCTTCAACTTTGGTTGGATTAATAATTTTATATGCGAAAATATTACGATACTAGATAAAGCTTAACATTTAAGCTAAGACAATAATATTAACGAAATACAAACTTTAAAATTGGATTTAATGATAGATGACATTTTTAAATGTACGTATTTATATTAATATATTGAAAATAAAATAATGAAAATAAGAAGTACAAAAGTTAAAACGTTAATTTTGATTTTAAAACTTATACTTTTTCAGGATGAAATTCTATCATTATCTCAGCTCGTTGATTAATTAATTTATTGATTTATTTATTAACACCAACAAGATTTACATTTTAACATGCACAAAAAAATACAATTAATAAGAATTAAATTGAATGCAATCTTAATTATAGGTGTTATAGATAAATTATAGGTGTTAAAAGAGAAAAAGAATCACCTTACTTAAAATGTTGTCCACCTCTGTACTAAGTGTTAAGCATCAAAAGCGATATCGTGCCAACTGTACGGATACATCGTCCGACCTATTCCTAGTTCCGGTGACAAAATGATCCATTATCTGGCTCCATTACTCTCACTGAGATACGATCTTCATTACGGACTTAAATCTGTACGAAGGCTTTGTTAAAGAAACCCATATTTTCCCTGCCTTGTAAAGTTCTTTGAATCAGTGCTTGGGTAGTGAGTTGAAGCCTTATTTTAGCTATGTATAATAAAATTTCGAACCAGCTGAAAAACTAACTATTATGTTTTTTTAAAACTTGCGATAATTATCGTTGGCCAAATTAATCCATAATAAAAAGCGATAAGACGGCTCGATACATTAATCATGGTACAGATTCAGGGTTAATAAACTTTAGTTATGAATGTATGCAACAAGTCTTCATTATTTTTCATGAAAAAAATTATCATAGATTTAGTTACATTAAAAATAAAAAAGAACCCGAAGCCGCCCCTTTTGATGATATTTCATTTTAAGCCTCGAGCGCGTTCGAAAATTTGTTCGTTACGTGAATATCTAGAAAAAATGCCTTTATAAATGCGTGATTTTGGCCCAGGGCTTTAAGGTAGGCTTAAGAAAAGTTTTTTAATGTCAACGTTATAAATATCTAGCATTCAAATCAAGGAAATCATTTTTTTAAATTTTGGCTTGTGTCTTTAAAAAATTAACAAAAGAAACGATGTATTTGCCGCTATTATCACAAACGGAAATACAGTTTAATGTTCTTTCACATTTCTATTTTGTAAATAAAAACGGATATCTACATTATTAAATAATTATTTAAATGTCTTCAATGTTCAGTAGAAGTGTCAACTTATCCATCCGAGTTGCTTAAATACACTGCAAAATGCATTATGTTCAATGCCGTCCTCAATCACACGTCTTGCATAAAATGACGTCGTATATCTGAATGTGAGTGGCTCTTACAGTCGAACCAAACAAATGCATCCATTACTGGCACTCCTTGAAAACCTCTTCGTATTTGCTTTGAAGACAGTGATAGGGCTTTATAGATTTGTTTCTGCAAGTTGTTTTGTTCATTTTCATGATGACATCACAACAGTTCATCAACTAACAGATGTAAATTATTAACTAAACATGGTGATACGAAGTGCCAGTTATTCCCTTCGCTTTCTATACAAATAACAAAGAAAAAATTAAGATTAGATATAAATTACGGTGATTAGAAGAGATTTAAATTTATTCATACTTAACTATTAATAAATATACATTCCGTAATATATTTTTACTTACAATGAGGTAAGATGTAGACAACAACCTTCTCCGTTAAGAAAAATATCGTGGACATGAGCTAAGCAGAATTACGATTCTTTGCAATACTTGTGAATTTCAAAGAAGTGAATTTGCTTAAATATATGTTCCATTTTCGCTTAGAAAAGCTTCGCACTGTTGTAAGTTTTTGATATCGAAAAATGCACGTTAACTCTTACTAATACAATCATTTTACTTGCTTAAATAACTAATATTCATCTCATTTAAAAAAACCAAAGCTTTAATTGATTAAAAACAAAATGGCGGCGTAGTCAAGCCACGAAGGTTGTTTCTGGATTAAGAAGGTCGCTAAATGTAATTATGGGTACACGCGTGATGTAGGTTTAGGATTACATTGAATCACAAAAAGAATACTTTAATATTAAATGCTGTTATTTTGTAAATAGCTTTTCATGTAAATTGTGCTGGAAACGGAACTTTGAAACCTGTATATTAAGAAAAGGCTTAGTGTTAAATTAGTCAGCACACCATATCCCACCATAAGCAACATTAAAATTGTAAGGCTGCCCTCGGAGGAGACAAATCTACCTTTAACCTAATAACTACCAAATCGCAGAAATTTTAACAGGCGTCATTATAAAATGGTTGTCACGGATAGCCCTCCGTGCAATGCCTGCATAGGAGCTATAGGAAAAATCCACTCACGTCCCACTGGCAGTAAAAAAAGTAGTGAAGTGAACTACGAATTCACAGCTTCCACAAGGTGCCTGGCTATCAAGTCGCCAGCATAAGCACACTTTGGTAATAAAAATATATTTGGATAAATTATTTAATTAGATTGACAGAAGCGAAAACTCGCGAATTGTGCTCTTCTTGTTATTTTTGTACTTGGAATAACGGAAACATTCTGACATGAAAATAGTGCAACAATGACTTTACTTGACTATTTAAATGTGACTTTACGCGATCGGGCAATTTTGAATAAAACTATGTTTATTTTTTGTTCAAAATACTTCTTAACAAGAATCTCGTATATTAAAATATAAATGAAAATATAAATACTAAAATAAACCTTCGTTGAGTAAGTTTTTGCGAGGTCATACTTAAAGGCGAGTTTACCTTTCAAACTAGGTCTGTTCCGTTATTTTTAGTACCTAATAACTTAAAAGGGAAAAGTTATTTGGAATCTAAATTTAGCCATACTTTTATAATTAATGTTCTTTCCTGGAAAATCTTGAAATTTTATTAGGAAACAAAACGCGTTTATTTAAGTAGTAAAATATTTTAATCAAAGTTTATTTTTACTCATTTTTCTTAACATAGCTATTGAAGCGAGGATTCCTATTATCTTGCTTTAAATCAACCTAGGTACTGTTTCATTTTTTGAGTAATATTCGATGCATGATGTTGACGAGCCCCTTGGCATATTGTTCGGACGTTCATGTTTCAATAACGAAAACAAAGCAACCGTCGTCATGGTTGGTCCTGGATGGGTCATGCAAAATTTGTCGTCACCACGGTAAAGCCACATTGCGCCAGCGTGGTGGTTTCATGCTCCAAGAACTCCTCCTGTGTTTCGCCCATGCAGGAAGATATAAATGAACTCCTCATCTATTTCGACTATGTTCCTAACAGTGGGATGTATGTGGAAATGATGATGATAATGATTTGGTGGGAAAACCATTTTTGAAATTAAAGTGTTTAAAACCAGTTTTGATTTCATAGACCTTAATTTATCTATTCGTAAATACAACAATAATTTCCTCCCGATATTTTAGTAACGCAAGCCTAAATCAAAGTTCTAAATATTCCTAAGTTACTAATCAATCATATTATCTAAGCTACAAAGCATCTCTCTAAAAATGTCGACTTCATTTATTCAAACTCTAGGGAAATTTAATAACAACGCGAGTTTGTGTTTGTCCCGCTTGAAGGATTGTTTCGGCGCCATCTGTCGGTGCACTGCGGAACTTGGACTTGAAGACTTTATAATTCTCAGTTTTGAGTTGTGACTAGCGACAGACTGTTTTGTTATTCTTTTTGTTGGGGGAATTCTGATTTTGTGAAGTAAATTAATTTAACTTGTAAGTTTTGTTTAAGATATTCGCGGTAATTTAATTCGTAATTCAATGTGACGAGATTGAAACCGATCTCTTTAATTGTCCTAAACTTTAATGTTCGTTAACACGTTAATAATTGTTTAGATTTTAAAAAAAGTACCGAAATGTAGATCACTCAAAAACAAAAAAGTACGCGGTATAGATCACGTAGTTATACTATTAATAATACCCTATAATTTGATCATATCTTTGTATATCAGTTTAGTTCTGTCGATCTAAAGACAAAAAAGTGATTTCACGTAAATTCTCATGATCATGCCTCGAAGCGTCACTAAGTGGTTGGTCGGCTCTTGGTCACCCAAATTCCCAATTTAATGCTTTTTATCTTTTATCAAAACATAAAAGTAATGAAGTAAGTATCTAAAACCAAATTGTTGCGATGCCTTTCATTCTTGTATCATTTTTATGATATATCAATGAAGTTTTCCAATTCCTGTTCTTAAAAACACAAATTCAAGATCAGAATTTCAAACTAAAAATTAATTTGCACAGGAAACTAAGCAGAAAAATCCATTACAATACTCTTTTCTCGTTTATTTACAAACAACAATATACTTCTTGTTAAAGAATCTTGTAGTCTGAAAAATTTATCATAATTTACCTCTGTGTGCTTATCTTCTGATTCATTGGGCTTAACTAACAACTCCAATAATTAAGTGTAAAGTTCAACCGCAAGAACCTACTTAGGGTTGAAAACCACCATAATTTAGTTCTTCTATCTTAAACTCGGATCGTGGTACTAATTCCATTACACTAGTTAGTGCCTCGTCTCTGTAATTTGCTTAAGCAAGAACCTTTTTATGGGAGTTCGGATTAAGATAATGAAGATCGTTACAGATTTATAAAGCGGCGATATTGGTTCAGCTTTTAGCTTATTAAAGGTAAATAGGGTTTAATGGTGGCACTTTTACGTTCAGATTTTTCTAAGGACGGCTTTGCAATTAATGCAATGCAAAATGGCTTAATTTTCATGTTAAATTTTTAGAATATAGTTCTTATTATCGTTACTCTATTGCCACTCACGAGGGTGACGTATTAGGTCCATATTTACAATAATTTTATATACTTTTTTTATTCAAAAGGGATAGACGTTCGTCTTCATCTCACATGATGGTAAGTCAAGATAAAACTGAAAATGGAATGGAAAGCACCCAGATTTCTCAACCACGAAGGAACTGGCTATGTTTATTATAAATGTAAAAAAAATGTACTTTTTTACATTTTAGAAAGTTTTAAAGTTCACACACCAAGGCATTAAATAAAGACAATGATAAGTAATTACAAGCTACACTGTTAATATAAAAATAAAGTACTGTACACTAATTTACCGAATTTTCGAATTTCACTAATTTACAAAAGAATAATATAACCGCAAATCTCTGTGGTAATAAATTTCAAAAAAGGAACCGAAGCAAAAATAAAGCTAATCAGAAACAACAAAATTATGACCATAATATTTCACCAGCAGTCATTTTGGTAACGGCGAGAATAAAGAACGCATACGTTTATATTCTTAGTAAAAATATTCATTAAATGAGTTGAGAAATACGGAAAAATGTAAATACATTGACTTTTTACCACAGTTTGGGGTACATTCAGTCTCAGGAGTAAATAAACACTAACATGTCACACTAACTGTGAAGTGTAAACTTCATGTGGCATAGTGCTAAAGTGTTAATATAATTCTTAGGCTCACCATACACCCATACAACCTATGAGAGTCAGGTAACGTAAAAATAGCCTTATTGTCGCTTGAAATTAGGTTTGTATACAATAGTCTACCCAATTGTCTACTAGATGAGAAATTTTCTCCTAAACCACACGAGAAACACGATTGTAATTACTACAATTTTGACTGGACACTACAAACTATAAAGATATTTAAAGAGGGAGATCTAAAGATGAGCGTGAAACCCCACTACACATCCTATGTGATTGTAAACCTCTCATCTATAAGCGTACGCTTCAATGGAAGTAGTCAACCCAAAGTAAATTAAAGTCTTTAAGGTTGAGTAGATCCTAAGGTTTATAAAAGGTGCCCAAATCAAGGAGTTTCATTAATGTAATCACAGTGACAAACAGTCTCAAAGGCTGCATAGTTCAAAATACAAATAATTATTATCACGCTCAGCACCCCAGTATATTAATTTCGAGAAAAAATTGTCCACATTGAAACATTGTCCATATTTATTTAAAGTTGAAACCTTTAACATTTCTATTTTAACCCGAAAAAATTATAATTATGATGTTCAGAAAAGGTTTTCAAATCTCGCCATATCTTTGTCTATTTCAAGATTTTTATAATCAAGGTTTTACTTAATTAATTTAGAAAAGGCACGAAACTGCGACTTAATCAAGTTACAAATACAGTAGCCGCAAAATATTTGGTCATTTAATAGAAATTAACGCACATTCAAGAGTGTGGAATCCAAGTTTATCCTGGCTGGAAGTTCGCTGTATATATCAGGATGCTTAGACCTTACCAAGAGGATAGCTACGAGTACTTCCGAGCAGTTTGAATTATTACAAAATGTTGAGAACAATAATTAATGGAGCTGGGACGAACCGGAAATATTTGTACAGAGAAAACGTTTAAAAAAAAGTATTTTCATCAAGAAGAGATACGATTGCAATTCCAATTCGTGTCTGTACTGATATGATACCTGAAAATGGGTTATGTAATTTTATACTGAAAATAATACCTTCAAACAATAAATAAAGTTCAATAAGAAAACATAATGAAGGCTGACCTGCCAGTGGTGAAAATAAACAGATAAAAGGCGAAGCTTATGGAAGAGAAGTGACAAATACAGGTCTTTCCGCTGTTTAGCTGTCATACAAGAAGTGAATGATAATGATAAAACCTGAGATATTTTCCTAAGTCGACAGCAAATCAAGTGAACAGGTTAATCTTTATACCAGCATTAATGCGTTCGTAACATAAACGATGTTCATAGTTCCACTTACGCTATTATAATGGATATCCTGTCATCTGTACATAAACTGAATTCAGGTTTACTGTGCTCGCAAACAAAGAGCATTCATGATCTATTCGTAGATGTGTAAATATATAGCGTTCAAGAACTGCGTCCTGGGATTACCGCAGATAAGGTTGCAGTTAACTGGGTTTTAATACGATACCGGCTGGGGTTTAACGAGGAACAGTGTATTTTGTTAGAAGAAGAAACTTTTTAAATACTTCGCTGGTTTAGAATTGGTCACTCATTTTGTAGAATTTGCTATTACATATTAATGGTCACTATTTCGATAATGATCAGCTCTCCATACAACCGAAGAGAGGCCTAATGTGCTAATAATTTAGCATTCAATTCAATTATTTTATCAAAGTAGACATTATTCGATAATAACCAACACCGTTTTACTTATTACGGCCTATTTAATTCAAAGAAAAAAAACTATGTGTATTTGGCTGGCATTGTATTATGAACATATATCATTTCTGCAACTCTCAAGATCTTAGGCTCAGATTAAACTGTGGACATTATGTTTATCCAATGACAAATGATCTACTAAGGTCGACAGGCTGTTTAACTCTTGATAATATACATTAAAATAAGCAAAGCTCTTCATAGCCAAACGTTAGTGTAAGTTTACTACACACCAATTATTTATTTAATAATCTCCTACATTCTGCCGCACATTTGAAAATTACCTTCATATATTGTCGTTACACCTCAAGAGTTATTCCAGACTCATTTACACAGTTATAATTGCCAAAACGATTAACCCTTGTAACAAGTCTTCAAGATTCAAAATATTACTTTACATAACGTCGTAGAGGCAGTAAAGCTTAAGTCTGTAGTATCCCACATAATACGTTCTGTCGTCCACTGAAACTTAGCCTCCCCTTATCAGATTATCCCATGGTAATGAACCGGCGGTCCACTCTATTTTCATTATTATAACGACTAGTTTTCTCGCTCTAATGGGCCATAAACATAACCGCAAATAGAGTAGGAAGTCTTGCAATAATCTTAGACTACGCTATATTAAAGAAGGACTGGATGTGATTAAGAAAGTTTACGAGATGGTAGACCCGAGTGTCGAATCGTTTGGTTAGTTCCTTTACATACTATATGCTTGCTGTATGATATTTTGACAGTGGAGCAGTTCGCGGTGTTTTGGTGTGAAGGAGGGTAGCTCTTGGCCTTTATCTCACCTGATGGTAAGTAGACGTAAGGCCGAATATGGAACTTAACTGCAACCGGATTCCACAACCACAGAGAAACTGGCTATCTTCTTTCTTAGCTGGGTTTCCTGGAAGAAAACGCTTCTAACGACAAGGTGTGATTACCCTTTGTGCAAATCTTTTGTTTATTTTGTTTTATATTCTGAGAATATTGGTTGATATATGTACAATAAAGTAATATTCTATTCTATTCTGTTCTTACGTCCAACTGCCGCAACTTGCTGTGTAGTTACAGTGCAGGAAAGGCATACACAACGCTTGTCTCTCTAGAATGTAGATACGACTGCAATATATGAACAATTTAATTTGCTATCACTTAATAAAAAGGCCCCTTAATTAATGGTTTCGATACTGATATTTGTTGCTTCACCCGAGTAAGGCTCAGATTAAAAATTAACTACTTAAAGAAAGAGATTGCTTGATATTTATTGCACGTGTCTGTGAGCGATGATTACACTTTATTGACATCAAAAAGACTCTAATGGTTTCTATTGATTGGTTGATATGAAGGTGCGATAAAAACAAACCATTTCGTAGGAGCTATTGATTATTCATAAAGCAATTATTGGATCGTTTGGTTCCTTTTAAAGATTATTAAAAATTATAATACAAAATATCGTTGGCTACTAAGTTTCTAGAATATTACAGCGGAAGCTATATTGCATTTATTTAAAGTAAAGAACAGTTACTTTTTATAATTAAAAGTGATTATTTTTTATTATTTTTTGTTTTTGTCTCTTCCAGAATTCCTAGCTCAGTCTTTGAAGATATAAAGTAAGTTTTCGTTGGATTATCTCACAAATTTTACGTCTGTTTGATTACTGTCTGTCTACGTCTGCGGCTGCCTACGAGATAGTTTAACTTTTTAATGTACATGTTATGGAGAACTATTATTTTATGAGGATTATGAGATTAAGTGGGATTAGTTTTGAGAGCAGTTAGTTTGTTCATCAGCTCGGAAGCTAAATTTTGTAGATTAGTTTAAGACCGAAATGTATTTAGAAGTAAAATGAAATCAGTCCGTGGTGTAGAGTCCGATATTAGGAACTAAGCGGCTTTACTCTTGTAGGCATTTAAGTACTATTTTGACTGTGAACCAGTTCCTTTTTTAACCAACCTCTTAAAAAGAGAATGTTCTCAATTCGACTGGTTTTTAATCGTGTTATATCTCATAACGTTTTACTTATTGTACTTATTGTGATAATTCTTATATTTGTAAGCTTATGTTTCTTATCTGGTCTCATTTAAAATAAGGAAGATCTGACGAGTAGCTTTTGAGTATCCAAAATAATCTGTATTTATTTGACGTCGATTCTGTAGATGATGTTTTAATTTATCAACGGCAAACAGACAAGTCGATGGTAATGACGGTCACCCATCTGAACTTGAACTTCTAAATTTATCACTGAAAATTGTGAAATACAGTGGTAATTAAAACTAAAAAACTTCTTCATAACAATAAAAAGGTATCTTAAATTAAAATATATTAGTTTAATTTAAGATTCAAAAATTACGTTTTGGACCTGATTCCGAAAACAAAAAAAAGGGAAGCTCCAGTTCCCAAAAATATTCTTACATTTCATAGTTTTTGCATTTTTAGTGTCTTGAAAACTAAAAAACGACTTTTTTTAGTTTTGCTTAAAACTTTGGTCACTTGAAGTGAAGGTAGCTACAGCAATAATAATATAACTTATTTTTCAGGATGCTTGAAACCATTTTTGATAGTGTCCATCCAACTTTAAATTGTCTCGTAAGAAAAGAAGCAAAAAATTCGCATTTACCAATAAATTTTGTGGACATATGAATAATTACAATTTTGTAAACTTCAATACTTAAGCAAATTTTATTATGATCAAGCCTTATTGTGAGCCTAAGGGGATTCCCCAACTCAACCCTACATCGCCATGATTTTAAGCCTAAAACTATGCCAAAACAAGTTTAAGTACAAAATGCCGCGGCCGTAGCTAATGGTCAATAAACGGGATTCGATGGCTCAACGCTACGCCTGGATCTCCCGAGTGATCCCAGCTGTAATCTCGGGGCAGCTAGCGGAGATCAGCCAGTTTCAGTCAGCTGTTTTAATTCATTGCTATTATACGACTTCGTTGAAGCTATATATATGTTACTCCCATTAAATATTATTTAATAATATATTTGGTTTACTAGTAATTGTAACACTGATATTAAAATAGCATAGTTTATGCATAAAAAATAATGTAACTAACTTATAGGTTAGTGTACAATAAACAAACGGTAAACACTATATGCATATTCTAGTACAAATAAAATATATTAGTGATATTGGGTTATAAAGTATCTAAACGATATGTAATTGATGTCGTTGATATTTGACCTTGCATAAGGATGGACAAAATATGTCTGTTTGGGCCTTATATTTGTTGTGAAGCTTACAGAGGCTTGGAACAGGAGAGTTGGAGCCTTCGTCCTGCCGACATAGCGGTGAAATGTCTTCGGGCTTCATCCCGCGCATCGGCAGAAAGCGATCAGGTAGTGCGTCGCTGTGGGTTTTAGTGGGTGAGAGCCCCACACATCCCCTGTTACCTTCCCCGGGTAAAAGGGAGCGTCTGGAAGAGATTTCCCACAGCGATAAAAAAAAAAAGGAGAGTTGGAGCCTAATACGGTTCTACGAAAAAGTGGAGATAGGAGATCAATTCTACGAAGTCTAGTTAAATTTTGATAAAAGATACATTTTTGTAATGGTAGAAATTAAACTAAGCTTTTTAAATTATAGGTTATATATATTTAATATGAGAAGTGATACAATCGTCGGTAACAGTGGATTAAACTGATAGATCGATATACAATTCATTTGCATTATCATGGGTCACAAATCACAGGTGCGGGAACACGAAAACTAAAACTGGTTGTTTTAATTATATATTATAAATTGCGAATAAAATAAAAAATAAATTAAGTTAAAATATAAAATTTATTGAGTATAGAAAGTTTATACTTTGAAAATAGAATCTGTATTGTCTTGTGTGTGTGCAATATGTTATATATTTATACTTATATGGTTTTGAAGTGGAAGGGTGATTTGAATTTATTTGACTAAGGAATCTATTAAATATAACGAAATAAAAATGGCAGTTTTGTCGGATTTTAACAAGTGTGTGTATTAATAAAAAAAGTTTTTACAAAGGCGAAAAAGAAGGGGTACAATCGACCAGTACAGTGGCGCGACGTCACACCGGGATTTATAAGACGAATCCGATTGGACATAATGGTTTTCTTTGTTCATCGTCTTCGCTAGAGGGTGTTAGTGGTCGCAATAGTAGTTCCGAACATGCCCCCGGCCTTGGAAGCAGAGAGCTTAGAACGTGGTATTAGCTTCTCCTTGCGTATCTTCAATGAGGGGACATATCTTCGCGTAGGCACGACGTACGACACCTGACGTTGTTTGTATGTCTGCCACCCTTGATATGCCGTCCTTTCCTGCTATTGTTCGTAGCACTCATCCCAGGTGCCATTTCAGAGGTGGAAGGTTGTTGTCCTTTATTAAGACCATGGAATGCCTTTTCAGCTCGTCCCTGTTATTGGCCCACTTACTCCGTACTTGCAACTCAGAAACGTATTCTTTAGCCCATCTGGACCAAAAATGTTGGCGTATCTGTTCAACTCGTTGGTATCGCTGCAAACGGTGAGCTGAAACACTTGTCAAATCATCACAGGCGCAATTAAAAAACAAAGAAAGAATATCATTGAAGAATATATAAATAATTTATTAAATATAAATCCAATCATGAAAGAAGAACTTACTCATAATTTGTAAATAAAAATTTATTCAAGGTGACTAGAGTTAGCTGACCCGGTTTTTTGTCGTATAAATTATTTCGAACAGAAATTCCAAAGAGGGCTCCCTTTTCACCTGGAGGTATCAAAAAATTCTACGGCTTAATCTTGGGCCTAAAATGTGCACAATAAATTCATAATATCGGTCAAGCCGTTTTGAAGAGTTCCATAAAAAATAATGTGACATGAAATTTTAATATATTAAATATAGTTTGGTCCAAACAACATTTAGTAGATCTTATTTGATCTTACTGTGTATGAGCGTTACTATCTGACACAAGTTATATTTGCTTAAACGGAAGCGCCAACTACTTATAATTATAATAGCTTATGACTTTATTTAAAAATTCAAGAATTCTTAAAATTAATAATAATCATAAGATGATTACTATCTGGTGGTGAGAAATAAAGGAAGTTTCTCAAATCACTCATTCGTTATAAAAACTATGGTAGATTATTAAATAGTCAAAATAGATTATATCTATTCATCAATGAAGTACTTGGTCATATGTTGTATGTAAAATGTAAGCGTTACTTATATTATTAAAAATATATTCTTTCAATAGAACATACATTACAAAATTTTAAACCGCACCATTTCACGTATATCGTGAGCATCTGCTGTGTAGGTCTTAAATACGAGGGTTCCTTCATAATACCAGCTTCATTTGTCAGAGCGGTGGGTGCCAAGTGCGGCCACTGTTAATAACCCGCTCCCGTGGCACGGTTCCAGGTTTCAGGTTAATAAGATACCGTCTAAGTGACGAGAGGAGAACAAGAAAACTAATATATTAATAAAAATATAATAAAATAAACAGCAAGAAAATTAAGTTACAAAACTATTATGTTATATATATAATTAAAATTCTAATAACAATTTTGAGTATTTTATAATTTTTTTTATATGAAGCTCAGCAAATGACTCGACACCACCTGATGATCAGCAGTAGAGGAGTCCGTATGTGAAGATAGCTAGTGAAGTATGCGACATACTACCCTAGCCACTCTCCCCTTGCCGGCCCAAAAAGTGCTTTTAAATACTTAATTTTGTTAAGCTTTCGTAAGAACATTTCAACTGATACCAGTTTCAAAACCCACCTTATTGCATTAAATTATACTTTTATCAGCTGTTTCAAAATATTAAAGACAGTGAAACTTTTGTAGTCTCTGTATTCTTTAATCCATATCTGTGCAGATGATTAACGATAATATTAATTTAAAGATATAACATTTATTTTATTTTATTGGGTAATAACAAAACGAAGAACACAGAAAGATAACATTATTTCAGATATCGACAAAAATTACTAAGAAATAATAAAAATAATATATATAGATATTGATATCAAGTGGGATAAAGAGAAATAACGCTAATAATGAGTTAGAGCAACGGTAAAATTGGTAGAGGCTTAGCAAACAAATATTCCATCACAGGTGGAAATCTATTCTGTACATTTTTAGGGGGAGACTGCTCATCATTATCATCATCATCATTGTATCAGCTGAGCGACGTCTACTACTGAACATAGCCCTCTCCCAAGGATCTCCAAACCGCTCAGACCTGCGTTGACCGCATTCAGAGGCTTCCCGTGACCTTTATCAGATCATCAGTCCACCTTGGGAGGTCAACCAAGGCTGCATCTCCCGGAGACTGTTTAATAGTGGTCAATACTAGTTGTTACAATGATGACTTTTTTGTAAATTAACATATGAAGGGGAATCCCTGACTCCGTCATCCACTCTTGCATAGAAATCTGGCTTAGTCTTGTCCTTAACATCTCTAGCTGATAATTTGAAGTGAAATTAAAATTTTGCCTTGTATCGTCTCGCTGTAATCTTTTAAGTTGTAAATGTATACCCAAAGTAAAGTCAAAGCGATTAGATCGCTACTTTGCCGAGTATGCCCGGATAATTTCAATTTCAAGGCTTTATAGGTCTTTTAATTGGTACCATATAAATTCAATATTTTCACTACGATATTCTGAATACGATGCTATATAGTTAAGATGTCCATTCAGTCGTTTTATCTTATCAATAGACGAGGAATATCTATTTGTGATCTCTTGATGATAAATATTTTTAGTATTCATTTAACAGGAAATTTTCGCTTTAAATTTTAATTTTCACATTTTCTTGTTGTCTCTGGTGCATGCAGTTGTCACCCATAATTAAGTTTGTACTTTGTATTGTACATATTGCATGTTTAATTTATTAATTCATTAGTGTAAACTTGTTGGTAATCTAATAAATAATTTAATAATTAAATATATATTTCTCCTAAAGTACAAATTAACTATGATTACATCTACTAACTAATCACCTCTTACCAGCCAAGTATTAACATTACTTCATCAGCTATCGTGTCGAACCTTTTAATACTTGACGGGCCTTCTTCAATTGGTAATAACAGTAATTTTGTTATAGCAACCACTGATTAAATATCATTAGTAAGTGCAATAATAAAACCGAATTCACAATAAGAATATAATATTTACAACGAAATCGGTAAATTCCGTACCGCCGAACAAATGTCAATTGCGAAAAATGGCGGAGTTTCTAAATTTAAATGAAAAATACTTTTTAATATATAGATAGCTTCCAAGTTTATTCTGTTATTCATTAGGACAAATATAACAAATAAAAGTTAATTTAAAACCATAATTAATATAATCTTATTTATAAGATGTATGCTTTTGAAAGTATAGTATATGATATATGATCAAACGAACTTCCTAAGCGAAGTTCGATCGATATTATATGAGTCGCTTCATTCGAAGATATATCTACGTTGTAAATGTTTTATCTTCGAATGAAGCGACGAAATATAATTTAAAACTGCTTCCAAACAAAGAACACAGTTTTGCGGCCAGCCTTTACACAATGCAAGGAATATTATTTAGGATTACCAACTTGGCAATCTTAACTCTATTCAAAGTAAGGAAGTATCCAGTCCTCAGCCAGGTGGTAACCTATCCATATTCATAGATCCGCCCCAAATTGCGCCGGGCAAAGTTTGGGGTAGACCGGAAAAACAGAGTAGTTTTAAATTAAGTTTTGGTGGTGTCGTCAGATCACCTGTGGCATTAAGTTTCACGTTATGTATGAACTTATTGTTGAGTGTTGCGGAAAATGGCTTGTCTCTGGAAACAACGCTTCGTGGCGATTTTGACAGATCCTAAAATAGTTGATACAAAATATTTTTTTAAACTCCAAAATTTATTCGTCACTGGTTTTCTTAGATAAATATAATAAATGTTACATTTCGTCTTGCTCAAAATTATTTCTTAGTCAAATTATTATTTGTAGATTTATATATACACTACAATTTCATGAAATTGAGAGATAACGTACGAAACTATCAATAAAATAAAATAATTCCTCTAATTTAACAACTATTCATTCTAAATATGTACGTTAAATCTTTTAAGACAATTACAGTGAGTTACTTTTACTCCTATAGTGCCTAGCGACATCTATGAACAAGGGGAAGGAAACTGTAGTTCCATGACTTCACCGTCAACACTTGTGGTGTTCGGGAGTAGTTTAATCACAGAACAATAATTCTCTCATGACGATGTTTTTTTAATATGACGAGTGGTTTGCTTTTTTATTTTTTAATTCTTGGCTTGGATACACGTCCTTCAATCGCATACTTTGTGTATAAATAATCTTTAAAGGAGTAAATTATAATAATGTTGATATCTATTAAGAATAAATTATTCTAACACACATCTAGAAATGTTAATAACTCTAACAATACGCGGTTTGATTTTTATTGTTGGTACCATATACCATACCATCATTGTTTAGGAAAGTCTCGTTGGACGCATGATATTTGCCTACCTATATCTGCCTAGCTACCTGACCCGCTCATTTCATTATGTTGACCCCCACCAATCTACCAGTTCCTTCCTTATGATATTATATTTGTTATTAAAAGTGTTAGTGAAGCCTATATTTTTTTGTTTGCAATTTACTATCGGAAGCGTTAAGACAATTAAAATCGAATTGTATCCAGATTCAATAATTAAGTTTAATTCTGGAAGCTCTGCTTCAACGTTTAAAATTAATATGTTTAATTATGTAGATAATAACGGTAAATCCTTATGACGCCTGAAATTATTATACTGTACATATACCTTATTTGTCATAGATTTAGGAATGTTGCCATTTATTCCAATTTGAAGGACATTTTATTGTTATTGGCATGTAAATTTTAACAAGGTCGCCCTTCGTATAAAATTGGTAAACATTTCCCTATATTTTCCTTTTTGAATTGGTGAATGTTCAATAAAAATATACAGTATTCTATTCTAAGATGAAATATTAAATATTCTACGCCAGAGTAGCAGGTTATAGTGTAACTCATTATATTGGTAATAAGACCTTTTGTAAACTTATAATTAATGCAATTAATAACATTGATTGGTGGATTGATATGTTTACTAGTTGGTAGACCCGCCGTTATTTAAGTACCTTCGCCTTACTAATTTCAACGGTGAAGCTGATTGCTATTTCGGTTAAAAGGGAAAATGTAGCCGGTGTAATTACTCAACATTTCTTGTCCCCAGAATGTTAATACCAAAAGATTATTGTAATTACTAATGTCTATAAGCTTCGGTAATGCTTCTGCTACTTCTTAATTAATATTCTAGAACAGCTAGCTCCAAACTACGGGGTTAAAGTTTGTAATTTAGTTTTTTAATAATTGAAATACAAAAAAAGCCCAAGTTTGCTTCGGTCCGCACTTTGCGACTGTTCTAGTCTTGAAATATAGTTAAGGGCAGAAAAATTAAAACTGGTTTTGCCCTTGGAACAAACTGAAAAATCATTATGGCCCGAAGGCTTCAAAGTTTGGAGACCTGTGTTCTAGAATATAAAAATACTACTTATACCGTAGCCACAAGATTCACACTTAGACGAAAAATTGAGAGCGACTTAAGCTGTTACAAATCTTTCTTGTTATTTAACCGTCTATTAGAGAAAGCGGACAAGATAATTTCTTGTGGGAAACATCCACGATTTATTTCCGAGCACATATCAGGCGATCTCAATTTGTGTTCCTGATCTTTGGCTTTAGCGTTTTTTATGGAATACTCGTGTACATATAACTTTGTACTGTTGATTTTGAACTTCTATCTGAGTGTTTTATGTTAAAATGGATGAAATAATAAATCTAGATACTATTTGGCTCTTCATCTCGATATGAATGGAAAAGGATAACAAGAAAACTTAAATCGTATTTAACTTTGTGTGTATATTTAATGCGAATGGAATAAACCGGGTATTTAGTTAAAATACCAATGCAAATATTTGTGCCACGTAAAATACCGAGTAAGATTAAAAAAATATATTTTTAAGGTTAAGGTTGAATTTAAGTATTCGTTACAATACTGAACTTGATTAGATTTTGGTAACATCAAATTGATGGCAAACTATAAGGCTTTCGCTGAAGCCTAGTGATATTTTTCTGTTTGTTAAATTCTCTCAATTAAAGGGAAGGCAAAGGAAACTAAAGCAGATATTTTTTTGTTTAAGACTCAAGGATACCGGTGTAACGAATCCCTTTGTGCCATGAAGTTTTTGACGACTAATGTTAGTCACATTATTTCGTTTATGTAATGTAATATGATAAAAAAATGATTATAGAATGCAATATTAACGATTACGATGAAATGATAAGAAAATGAAATGTAATGTTAATGACTACGATGGAATTATGTGAAAATGAGAATGCTTTTCATTCTCATTGAACTTCACAAATGAAGGAATGCAAATGAAAAATCACGCGTAATTCAATCAATGCCGAATTGTGTATCCCATATATTGAACGATGTAACGATGGTTTTTTAAGTTAGTAACACATTAATGGAAATAAAATATACAGTATTTTAAAATATATTTTTATAAATAACAAGATCTTCCATGAAAATTAATAAAACAAACCTAAGCATTTATTACTCTAATTAAGCCATGTCTTTAAGCATTGGTCAAGAATATTTAATCCATACTAAGATTATATGTCTTCAAAAAAGGATAAATTATTGTTTGTATGTTTGTTAACGGAATTTTATGTCAATGTAAGCCGATTTTCAAATATATTTAATTCTATAGAGTACTCTTGAGGTGGTCCTGTTGTCACCAAGTCAGAGTCTGAATGATGGGATCCAAGAGTAATCGAGGGCAACCTTCAAATTTTATAAGCACGTATGACGTGTTTCATTTCTTTTTCTAAAGCTATAAAGTATTTTTATCCTACGATAAATAGACAGGCAGGTAGATAACTCTGACGGTCATCCATCTTTGACCTTAGAACTTAACTTTGACTTTGGTTTTTAGTTTTTTAGCAATCTCTTTTCATACATACATACCTATAATACATAATTCCATCTCATTAAATGTCATATTACATTTGCATTGCAGTTACAGTGCAAACACCTAATTAACGAAATTCCAGCCAATAAAGACAGATCCATATTATAATTTTATTGCTGTGAATTCCTATCAATTTGCCAATTCAAAGTCAACTTTAATCCTTGGTGGCAAAACAGAAAACCATTTGAACATTTTAGTCAACACAGTAGCGTCATCTGTCGTCCTCAATAAACATTAATTTGACTTATTATAGGCGGACGGCGTGACGGGCGCTGCGCGTGCGTCGATTTGGCGTTTAAAAACTTGTTCGAAATCATGTTTGTCATGTTCACGAATTGATGTTGGTTTTGAAATGATTTATTGAATTACCGTACGTCGCCGTCGTTAGATAGGTATGAATGAAAGTGTTTATCGATTTTTGATGCTAATGTAAATTGATTTAAACGTTTGTGTTGAGATTAAGATTATAAAACGTTTACAATCATTTGAAACTGTTTACAATTTCTAAATAATTGCTAGTGTAAGAAAGAAAATAATGCAGCAGCCGCTGGAAGGGTTCCATACAATTTGTATGGCTATATGGGTATCCCGATGACCTGAAAAAATTCGTGTTCATCACAAAAAAAATTGTCCGGTCCGGGACAGGTAATTGCAACCAGGTTAAGGGTTTTTACCACACGGTCATAATTTTAAGGCTTTATTCATTGAATTTGCTTAATGTCTTGTCTTACAAATTCTCCAGGTGTAGCACTTCCCTTACATTCAACAGTTGCGCGTGCGCACCTAATGATTCGGTCATCGCTCGCGGACATTCGATTATTGCATCGATAACTTGTGCCTACGATAGTTATGATTTGTTACCGTCCAGTAATTGTTTTCCAGTTGCTCTCTAATGGTCTGTTTGGTCGTTTCTAGTTGTTAGATGCCGATCATTATTTATCGATTTGAATATCGATGTATTGGTTCAGCTTTCGAGTTTTTAATAAGTTGTTACTCGAGGCAGAAATCGGTTGAGAAAATATCGATTTTGATTATTTTTCTCAATGCAATTGGAAAATTGATAATCAGTGAACACGGTTGCAAGAACAACCAATCACTTTCATTTTTACTTTTATTGTTATGGTTTACAGATATTTATAGAATAACTAAACAGACTTACTAAATAAACCTATCGCCAGCAAAAGACAAAAAACCAGCAAGCTTTATTTTTTAATTATTGTAGAAATAAATAAATTTAAAAAATAATTTCACAGAATCGGTTATGAAGATAGGCGAGCATGACACGTAAATTTGTTTTCTGTAAGAATACCTTTAATTAAGAGTGTGATTTATTAAAGAACATAGTCTTGCGGATCTTCAGTAGAAGCAGTTGGTACGGTTCTCACCATTCAATAAGGTTGTGACAGTCCACAATCTTCACATTTTACTAGTTACAGAGATTATTTATTTCGTATCACCTGAGCCGAATTCTTAGCCTTTAGAGGTAAGGTATGTCACTCCCTCATAGCTCAAAAACCCCTGGAGAACTCTAAGAGACATCGGAATACCTATCCTGGAGGTACGTAGAAATACATATCCTAGTTCGAAAATAGAGGAAACAATATAACAATGCTCATTATTAATAAGCCTAACTTAATTACATACCTAGTTAAAAAACTACATTTCGTTCAGAAATCAGAGGCAACTCGCCCCTATAACCCGGCAAAGCGGGAAAACCATCTGCTGCTATTTATCAGTCTCATAAAAAACTATTTAAATAACACCAGATCTAAGCAAAAATTTCCATTTTGTGTTAATTTTAGTTTATCTATATCTTTAATGTTATATAAAATATTTAACACGTTCACAATACTCCTACGTTCCATTTTTATCAAGTAAATTGAATCTCACAATCTTAAAACCAAACTAACACAGCACTAACGGTAAATTTATTCATCTTAAAGATAAGCATTTATCTCGAAATAACTTCAACTTATCGATCCTCACATTATCGATACAATTACAAATCACTGATCGAGGTATCAATTGTATCGTAGTCGTAAAGCGTTATCGAGAACACGGAACTCCACGCAGCGGTGACAAGTTTAGCGTATTTTATCTTAACGCCCAGACTTGAGTTGAATTTCTTATCATTAAACAAGAGGTGTTTGTTAGGCCACAAAAAGAGCGAGTATACATAATATGAAAACAATCTAATGACGAGGAAAAATGATAGATAGACTACGTTTTATTGTATACCTCAAATTACAAATACAGACTATGTTACAGATATTACATTGTACGATGGTGGTTTTATCGCTTACTAGCTATTTCTTCCAGACAACCTTAGGATGGACTGGGTACACAAGAATACGATAGATCAGTGAAGTCGTCGATATAATGTTTCATATTCCTATTAAAATAATTGTTCATTATATATATGTTAACACACAATTTATATATTAGACCATTTGTATTACACAATCACTATAGACATTTGACACTTGTAACTAACTTTTTTTAATCGGCATTTATTATGTTGCGTGTTAAAATAAGGTAAAATGCTCAAGTCGCCATTTTAGGTACATCAAATGACACATCGGTCATCTGCCTTTTTTGGTTGTTCTGAAATAGTAGTACTGAACTTAATTTTAACCCTAGAGCTAGTAATTTTGGTCATTTTGACCAAGTAAATATTAAATAATATACAGATTAAACATACCAAACTATAGCAAACACAATATTGTATGTGACAATTGCAATTATTGCACTACCATTAATAATAAACTATTATTTGAGAATAAATTTCATTTGACCAACATTCGTTAAAGTTGGGACAAATTTTCTCCCGTAGTTGTAGGGTTAATTTAGTTCGTGCACGACAGAATTGGGGACAGTATAAAAAAAAATATAAAAAAAAATATATCCATGTATTAAAGACCCAAATAGCATATTATACATACCGTAAACCGTAAATGCCCTTATTCATTTAGCGTTGGTTACTTTAATTTTGTTACACCAACAAATTTCATTATTTTAATAATAAGAATACACTGAATAGAATTTGAGATAGGTAGAATAGTGCCATTATACCTATCTCAAATCATATCTAGGTTTGTACCAAGTTAGCTACTAAATTGGGAAATGGATATTTTCATGTCATTGCTATGAAATTTTCATAGATAATATTTTGTGACAGAATAAAAACTATTACAACACCTTACCTGTTTTTCTCAGAACAAGGCACACTCAGAACAAAATATTTAACGTTGTTTAAATTATTTAACGTTGCATGAAAACGTTAATTTAATGCACTCATAATTAATTCTTTTCACCATATCTTCTTCATAAAATCTTCTTTATCTACTATAAAATCTCTCATCTTGAGGCCACACGAAACATCTTTATTGATCGCTCGCAAGCCTAACACGGTATATCCGACGTAACGGACGTGTACAAATGGTGCATCCGAAATTGCCTGGCGATAGATAGACGATAGATCGGCGATCATCGGGCGTTGGTAATCAGCGATATCTCCCGTCATACATCAATGTAATTGCTGGCCAGAGGTGAAGTGCCGTAATATTTGGGAAGCGGTGTTTAGCACGCCTGGATTGAGGTATAGATACTGGAGATTTATGTTGGTTTTGAATCTGATTGGATAATATTGAGCTAATTTATTGTAGTTGAATTAAAATGGAACTTTTTTAAATAAAAATTGATTTTTTTTTAGATTTTTTTAAATATTTATTGTACCATAATAAAATAGATTAAACAAATTTTACAAAGAATTCTATGATAAATACGTAGAATCTATATTCAACGATCAAACATCATCTTTAATCAAAATCAAACTTACATAGGTTATCTTTAGAGAAAGCGAGAGAACCTTATAAAATAATTAACTAAATGAAACAATGAAAACTGATGGCAAATTAGTGAAACCAGCTTGTAGTATGAAATGCAAAATTTTTTCAGTTGAATTACCAAGCTTTAGAAAAATTAAGTATTATTAAATCAAGAAATTAAATATCTTTTTTTAATTAAACTTCTGGGGGAGAATAATTTAAATTATTGAAGCATTGCGTTTGTAATATTCGGAATTACTTTCGACATTGTCACCGGAAAAAAAGAACTTAGTTATATAAGATTGAGAAAAGCCTGTATAGTTTTTCTGCACAAATTCAACTAACTATTGCATCAAAAGAAATAATGTTTTAATGAAGCTATCCCTTAATCTATATTGTTGACATTTTTATCTATATTTATGTGTAGTCACAAATATTTTCGTTCCCAAATTATTCATTCCGCTCGACCGCCTAAGAGACTAAGCGACAACAGTTCACCTTGAGTTCCGAAATCCTCCAGAGGCGAATCACTCTTAAATCTTGACGACCAAATGAACCTCCAGCCGAGGCCCAGTAGTCACCCCAAAAACTAAATGTTTCAATAGACTCCAAAGATTAAAAATAAAAAATTTAAAACAATCGCCGTGAAATGGATGTTCCAATGTACATAATAGGATATAAACAGTAACAAAGTTTTGTTTCTGTGTAGTGGCGTCTGTGACCGAGTCAGGGCAATTTAAATAAACGCTCTGGAGCCGCAGGTATAAATTTATTTAATTGAACGCTGAACAAAATACCAGCTTTACTTATTCGGTGCCTCATTATTGTGTATTTGTGTTCGAATTATATTAATTCGGTGGTTTTGTTTGCACTTTTACTGGATATTGTTATGTCTGGTAATTTTAATGCGGCTAGTGAAGATTATGCGGTTATTCGATATGGATTTATTTCTCATTGTGTAGGGACAGGACTATTCGTTGCTATCCAATGAAGACATTTTTATTATTTTTGTTTGAATTCGCGGCTTCATCACTGGCTTCTGTATCGTTGTATCCCGAGGTGTCGTACAGATGGCATTATTTACTGCGTCATTACTTTATAAAATATAGAAAAATAATATTTATGGTAACCACCATAAGATATCAAATTCAAAGTAAAAATATCTTTATTTAAATAGACTCATTTACTAAGTTCTTTTAAATCGTCATAATAGGGATGGTATGAGAAAAATAAATAAATATCATTAAAGATATGGTTTTAAAATTTAATTAAGTATCAAAATTAATTATTTTAAAATTAATACTAACACTAATATGCATATTCTCAATTAACCCTACCACCCCTTCGACGTATTAGTAGCTGCAAAGAAGAAGCGGCGCAAGAAACTCTCAGCCTTTAGTACTTGTAATGAAATTTACGAATTACCTATGTCATTATGCATTAGTATCATAAACATATTTTTTTGTTTAACAGTTTTATAAAGTTGAAACTTATTTAGTTTATTTATAGCTTAAGTTTATGAAATTGTTTATCGAAGAAATTTCTTGAGGTTTTGATATTGCATTTGTACTTGCTACTTTCCCTTCATATCTAACCTCACTATGACCGATGTATACTACCAAACTCATAAAATTGGTGCTTAAAAATTCTAATGAACTCTTGCAGTAGATATGTACTTATGTAAAAATTTAGCTGCTTCTGCGTCGGACTCCAGTGTTGTGGGATTCAGGTTATTAATCATTTTCAAGTAAGTATATGTAGCACATAATGTTTCATTACAAAATCCAGTTTCTTAATTTTTGATTAAAGGCTATTAAAAATGATAAACGTTAAGTATAAGAAGAAATCACGATTTAAAATACGACAAATGGTATTGTTAAAGGTAATACACACTACTACAATGACCGGAATAGTTAGTATTTGTGGAGCGGCTCTTTTTTCCTGTCTCCTAACGACTGCTTTGAACCTCATATAGTATACAGAGTGTTTTAAATTATACTCTGAAACATATTCAAAAGACTTGATTTTGTTATAATTTGGATCCTGAAAATTTTAATATAGTAGTATAAAATTTATCTTAACTGTCAACATACCAGCACCTTGATATTGCTCTCTTGATCAGCGATGATTAGTATTTATCAGTAATAGTTATCGCTGATGTCTATAAGGAAATAGAAGATCTATATGTATTTTTAGTAAGAAAAAACTCAAGGGATTTTGTAGCAAAATTTCTCTGAATATTGTAAAACTGATTCAAATCTACAATCAATAGTGAAAATACTTTTGAAGGTCAACAGTAAGTAATGTTGTAACAAGTGCTGTATATAATAATATGACACCATCACAGCCGTCTGATGACTCCGGCCTTTGTATAATGTTATCACAATGACAATAAACCCGGGCGGGTTAAGGGTTACGGCTTTCGCCCGGCGGAGTATGTGTACGCACCTTTATAACAATAACCTTACGTGCCAATGTTACTGCTTGTGTTATTAAACGACCTTAAAATAACAAAAATTATTGCTACTCTTTTAGACTTTAGTTTATAGTTTAATGAAATTTAGATATGTATCTTACAATTTGACTAAATCTAGAAATCTCAAACTAAAGGTAATACTTGTGATTTTTTTGAAGAAATAAGGAAGCTACGGAACCCTCATTGTGTGAAGAACACAATCTTTTCTAATAATTATTGATCAGATTAGCGGATGATCATAAATTTATTAGACATTGCAAAATATTAGGTAGACATATTGAAACATTTCCGTTGAGTTAATATATTTTTAAAGAAAAAATAGAATATGAAAATAACATAACCTAACATAAATGAAATTTTTAATCAACTTGTTCGTAAATCTACAAGTCATCTGATTGTTAAAAAATGTTAAAATCTCAATAATAAAACTGAATTTAAAAACACGTATAATGATATTGTTTTTAACATCTCCAATTACTTTGTGCTTATGACACTCAATGAAAAATTTACAAATAAATCTATTAGTTCACGCATTTTTATCATGTAATTATCACTCTTAAATCTTATAACAGTCTTAGCGTTGAATTTTGTTCAACATAGAGCTTAAATTTCTGTAAAGGCAGTTCAGTTACCTTTGGCGGGCCTTTGTTATAAATGTGTGTACATTTCCCCGTGAAAGAGTGACCTGTCTTGAGAAGTATAAAGTTGAGCTAAAAAACAGCTAGCAATCTCTCTTAACATTATACCTAAAATTCCTGTGTTATATAACATTTTTTCTTGTAATACTTTTTAGTCTAAGACGTTTCACTACATTATTGTCACGGATTTAATATCATTATGAACCAACGATCATAGCACTTCAGCTGAAGTCACGTCTGGTTCAGGTGATCCATTGTCTCTTCCCGTATTGTGTTCAGGCTCGCTGCCTGCAGAGTGAAAAAAATTCTACGGATCCAAGCTACGCTTTTAATGATTTTAAAAGATGAAAAGGGGTTGGAGAATTTGGAAACAACAGACTTGTAGTAAGTCTATGGCGAGAAGAATTGAAAAAAATTAGGAATCACCTAATGCTTAATCCTGATTCCATTGTTTTTAAAAGCTAAAAGAGGTTTAATCATTTAGCAACACAAGTAGTTATTTTTTTTTTCCTAAAAAGATTTTTAAATTTAGTAATATCTTTGTAAAATGTAACGCCTTGTTAACAAAACTATCCATTGGTAGATTATTGAAACGCAGCATAAATATATAATTTGGTAATCAATCTAAAGATATTGGGTCTTATTTTGTAGTTAGATATGTCATTGTACTTATTACTTTTCACTTCAGTGGCTGTTTTTTGTATGAACATATTTTCATTTCACACAGGGCATATGTAAATCTTGATAAGTTATAAGATACTTCTTTATGTGTTCTTTCCAATTTATATTTGCATCAATATGAATACCTAAAAGTGGATAAGAATCTACGCATTCTAACGGTGTATTTGTGTATGAATAATTTATTTTTAGGGCTTGCCTCTGATATGGTTTAAATAGTATAAGCTTTGTATTAGTAAATATAATTTTTTAGGTTATATTCCGTCAGCCAGTTCAATATATTTGTTAATGTGTTATTTAGACTGTCTGTAGTTGTTTATTGGTATTGCATGGGATTACTAAAGACATATCATCCGCAAGATAGAAGGGTGAGCAATAATTTAAGGTAAGTCAAGGACACAGGAACAAGGAAAAACCAGATAAAACCATAGACAACAAAGACCATAGATTTCATGACGTTTATTTAATTGAGATTTGTAATTGTTATATTTCCTATCTCCAAGTTAAAACGTTCAATCTAGACACACTGCTTGCGTTTATCGACACAAACCTTGACAGTTATTTGAAGTACATCTCAGCTATGTATAATTTAAATCAAGGACGATTTTTAATTTCATTACTTTATTGGTTGTAGACAAAAGTCAAATTGAAGTCTAGGGTTTTAATTCGCTTACGAACTTGCAATGATTAAAACTTTATCGATTCTAAATTGGTATCATGTATCCTCAACAATTCGAATGGACGTTTATATACAAACTCTTTTGAACAACCTTAAATTTCGTAACACATTAACTAAATAAACAAAACCGTTGTTTCATGAAATCAACGAACAACTTTTCAACCTAATAATATTAATTAATGTAAAGTTTTCATTGAATTAACCGACCTTCCTCGAGCCTGATTCTTGATCTCAGGAGACGTAATTGACAAAACGAAATTATCTCGTAACAGATTATGTCACCGGGCTCTAGAAGTATAAACAGGCATTGCTAACTCGGTTACCTAATTTCGGACCAAACTGTTTGACAATTTAGATACAATTTTCGAGTTAGAATTAAGTATTATTCAGATTTAGATGGTGTCTCAATGGATGAATATTTGCCGTTTAATGTTTGGAAAGCATTTAATAGACTCACTTGGTGCGCTATGACGATGTAACTAGACAAAAGCTTAGCACTTTCTGGTCGAATTACAACTATTTCTTTGTTAATAACCGATATCGAGTACTATAACGTAGATTGAAGGAATTTACGGCTACAAGATTAAATACATGATTTAACACCATAGTGACAAAGTTATTATTAAATGACAAAACAAGTTTATAAGTTAATTATGTCATAATTATATCAAATTTCCTAATATGGTCAGGCAAAAAAGATCTCAAAGGGTTCGCTAAAACACTTATTAGATAAGACCTTTTTTGGTAGCCATACAAATTTAATTAATTAGAAGTCACTTGTCCGTATAGTACAATCTGATCAATCCAAAGCCATACAGCAATTACCATAACAACCACCAAAGTTGGTTTAAAATTATTGGAATTTTAAATTGGTTGTTAACCATTAATATTTTTGTAAAACTTGCTTTTATAAAAATCATGTATATTTATAAACCACCCAAAAGTGTTGTTGCGAGTTTTAAAAAAATAACTACGGCATTAAAAACTTTTTATATAACTTAATTTTGGAATTTTTGATTTTCTGAATGATTTTCAGTTTTCTTCCTATTACACAGATAAAATGTGACAGCGTAATGCAAGTTTGTGTTAATACATTGAATAAATTAGTTATTAACATTCCTTTGTTATTTATTTAATTAAAATATTATACTCCTACTATAAATAATGTTTCCTAATACGTAAGCAAGGCAGCAAACGAGGTATATCAGACTAAAAAGGCTGGCTACAAAATGAAAAAGTACGAATTCAATTACATACATCTGATCGTTAAAAGCGACTGGGAGTGCGATTATAAAGGCTCCACACTCATGACTGCAACTCGGTACAGGAAACCAGGATTTTGTAGAGTATTTATTTTCCTGTCTTATTTATTAATTACTTTCTTTTGAAGCTATTGAAATGCCTGGGCATTTCATGGAAAATGGTTAGTCACACTGGTGGAAAAAAAACTACGAAAATATAAAATGTTTAATATTGAATACTGAAGATCAATTTTCAATTAATCGTGATACAAAACGTATCTGATATAATATTTATTTCAAAACAATAAAAATGCTACTGAGGACTAATTTGAGCATATTATTCTACAACTGATAAATAGGAAAGAAGAATATAATACACTTTCTTTTAGTAACAAATACTCATAAAGCAATAGTTATAGTATACAGTAAAGATTGAAAAGATTGCATTTTGAAATGCAAGCGAAATATTTATCTAGTGTAATAATTTACGTCCACATAACTTTGCCGAACTCGACTCGCTGTCAAGAAGTGTAATAAAATAACATGCACAATGGTTTTTGATCTACAACTAAAGAGCAGCGTAACTTTATATTTTTTGTTATTTATATCGCAAAGTTCCCGTGCATTTGCTGTTTGTACCACAGCGTAGTGAATTTACAAAAAGCTCAAACAGTGGGTCGGTTTGACCATAAACAAAGCGACAGCTGGGTTCGATGCGGCAAAAACTGCGCAGTTACGCGCGACACGGACGCGCGAATGTTTTGACGCGGTTTAGAGCGCAACAGTTGGCATATCGTAATGGCGGCTGTAGTGGGAAAAAATGGCCTATTGTGACTCGATGTTTTGATTTTGTCTCAGGTCAAAATATGACAATTTAATAGGTTAGTATAGTATTTTTAAAATTACAGAATTCGTGTTGGCAGTATTTAAATCCACAGCACTCTTGCTTCTAGATCTAGCAAAGCATATTGGTTACAATCATTGTAATAATAAGTTATCTATTTGCATGATAATGATCGATATGGTAAGATATTCAAAATATCACTATGAATTAATTTCATGTTTAATATATACAGTTCAATTATCTTATTGAAAATACATAATTTGATATAGGTAGGTCATATCGTTTTTTTAATAGTTTGAATTGTCTCTGACCGTTTTTCGGTTCGATTTTTAAAAATACCGCATCCCTTTGCCCTTTAATATAATAATTCGAACTTCCACAACCTGACCAAACGTCCTGTAACCATAATAGTGATACTCGTTACGGGAGTATTGCCATACCAACGCAACAAGATCTAATTCCGTTCACAAAGGATTTGCATACTTTTGTTCGATTTTGCACGCTCCACAAAGAATAATAACTTCATTATATGCAAAGATGAGGCTTTTGAAGCTACGCTTCTTTTATATCTATGGGTCGTATTGTTTTAGGAAGCTATATGATTGTTTTCTAATGAAGAACTGTGACTTTAGATATTGTGAGCGGTACTTTCTGCATGTCTTTATCTTCAATAACAACTGTTGCTTTATTATAAATGTCTTTTAGTATACTTGCATTTACCACCTTTACCACAAAGCGACTTGATAATGACTTTAAAAAAGTTAAATCGGTATTATTAAATTGTTCTGTGCCACAAAACGCTTTTACCTCGTCACATTAATTGACTTGCGCTGGCCTTTAATTGTGGGCACTGCTACTTACCTAAAAAAATGACTGCTAAATTAACGGTCGTTATGTTACTTTCAATGGAGTCTCCATTAAAGTGGCCGTTTATTGGCAACAATTAGAAAAACCTTCTTTTAGTGAGTTGTTTAAACGCTGGAGTAGAAAATGGATTAAATCGCAATGTAATTAATCCTTTCCTTAAACTTCAACTTTTAAACGGGTCAGTTAAACACAATTCGCGTAAGTATATTACTGGAGTGCTGTCAAACACGTTAACGGCTGGTTAGTGGTGATCTCGGCCGGGCGTTTATTAAGACAAACGGCTCTTTGTTAACTGCTCGTATAATTGACTATAAAACGTGAGATGCTCTCGAGCGATCAACGCAAGAGTATCTTGTGTTAGCTTTTAAAGATTAAAATAACGAAGAAAATTATTTATACTAATAATTTTCCTTCAAAAATATATTTTTACAGTTTTAACTGATTACTATATAATTTTCTATATTTTTTTTTGTCAGGTGTCTGCCAGGAATTCCGACCAACACACCAGCACTCCACCATGGAACATTCATATATATTAGATATTCATTAGTCTCGATAAAATTCAAACGACTCAACATATGTGAATTATTTTTATTATTTTCTTCGGTTTATTTAGGGTTAGTTTAAAAATGTAAAACAAACAGGATAAAACGTAAAGAATAGCTAATATAAAATGAAATTGTGTATGAAAATCGTGATATTCAAAACTAACATTTTCTACAGCTCTAACTATTAACATAGTATTGACAGAGTTTGAATGTTACAAAGTGTACCAAAATTATACAACACTTAAGTATTTAGTCATGATAATAAAAAATTAAAATTATATAAAACAGTTAAGAAGTAAACATTCTTATACTTTAAATGTATTGGCAAAGAAAATTCAACGGGATGTTTCTTTCATACGATTAATATAATATTTATTAATAAACCTTAGCTTAAGATAAATGCCAGTTCAGAGTATCAGGACTACCAAGAACCGCGAATGCTCACAACACCGAATGTTGCAAACGTCCATAGGATACGGAAACCGCTTTCAATCAGGTGGCTCGTATACTTGATAGCCATTTTATTAGTTCAAAATAGAGATGACCCGCTGATAGTGTTCCTTAACCGTACAGTTAACTCAGCCAGAAGTCTTAGGTTTATAATTCGGTCCTGGCAGATACAAATATTTTATCTGTTAGTATATTTTCTTCTATTCTAACATAAAAATATGTGTAATATTAAATATGTTTTATTTTACCGTTATCTTGTATCTATAACACAAGCTCCTAATATTGCTTAGTAGATAATAGGTGTGATTGTAAAGACCATTATTATTTGGATAAAAAATATGTAAATATATTCTGTAAAAAGAAATCATGCCTCCTTAATAAATGTTTGACGAACGTATATTTGCTTAATGCTTCTACATATCTGATGACGAGTAATTACACCAGATCCTCGCTAACGTAGTAGCCACGGACATCTCTCTCGATGAACGAAATTTAAGAAGAAATTGCTGATCACATCATCAGTAGTAATTAATACACCGAATTAAGATATTGCGTTCAATGAGTTCATAAAACAAGCTCTTAATTATTTTTAATTTGGAATAGATAATAGATATAATAAGTATATGTTTATATCTACTTTGATATCAACTTTTATCTTCCCAGTCCTTCGATGACACGAGGGATGGGAAAATACCCCCCGGCAGAGGAGGCTGCCGATGGTCAGGACGACAGAGACATGAATCGGTGGAAAATCATGGCGTTATCGGGCTAGACTGCCCGTAGGAGCCTTGCAATCGTTGGTACGTCACGCGGTTCCTAACTCTTCATAGGGTCATGAAGAGAATTATGTTATTTATTATTTTTAGTTTATGGCTTTCTATTGTTTTAAGTAATAGTATTATTGGTAAGGTAGTAAGAATGGTAATCAATGATAGTCTTGCTTTTGCAATAGAAAAATAACTTAAAATAATAATGTAATAAAGTTCTTATTTAAGTGGCAATGTCAATCGTATCTATAGTTATTTTTGACTGAACATACAAATGTAAATAACTGATAAGGTAAAAAAACTTAAAAATTACCTGAGGTTGATATTTTTAAATAAAACCTTGACTTTTTTGTAATAAGCCAATTACGTTATTTGGAGCACTTTACTTATCTTGATACAATTTAGTTCGAACAGTGTCCTTTGCCTGGTTACATGTCATAATATACTGTGATTTAAATATAATATTTTGAGTATCACCATCTATAGTTACAATTATTTCTTTGGTAGCCTCTGGAACTTTGTCGTAATTATAGTAGTTAAGCTCTAATTAAGGGTCTTAGTCTGTTTAATTATAAATCGGGTTAGCAAGCGTTCCGTAGTCCAATTAATATTTGTTCTTTGTTATTAATAGGTAAAGGCAGGTAAATTTTTTATCAAATCCCTATTTAGGCAATTATGAGTCAATCAAATGAGTTCCATTAGTATTAAAGTCAAGTATTGTTGTAGTATTAACTAGGTGACCCGGTGAACTTTGTATCACCTACAAACTACCAAAAAAGACATCTATAAACAGGAATACCTTCTGTCATGTTAACTACAAAAACTGGTCATTTAAAAGTATGTATAACTCAAATTAAACCCCACGCCATATTTTTAGCAATATGCTAAACACCCTTATCGGGGACTATTCACGTGTGTTGTTAACTTCGTGGTTTGCACATAAATTAAAAAGTAATGGGCGTTACGTGAACTATTTGCCTATAAAAGGTCAAACGTGGATATTTTAAGCACTGGCTCTAAAAATACTTCACTTTAGTACCCTTTTCGTGCTTAATTCACTAACCAGTTACGTTCTGGGTCTTAAATGAAATCATGATGTTTGATTAATAAATCCTCCTATGAAACATTTTAATGGTTACTGTGGATACACGCAATGTTTCGTTAAAGAGGTCATTGTAACCATAAGATGAGACGAAGAGCTCAGAAGTAACGTTTTAAATGATTTAAAAGAGTTAGAAATACAATTTAAATTCCAAGCTATATATCCATATATATGTTTTTTTTTAAATATTGTTTGTTGTTGAACAGAGAGTATTAAAAGCCTGGAGTATCTTGTGGACTGCTTTGGTAAAGTACCAAAGCCGTTATGATGATGTTTTGGCTGAGCACCACACACGTGCTCCCTAATGGCTCGAGCGCACTGAAGATTAAGAGGCAGCGGGACACCTCCCCGGGTGGTTATGCCTGCTGATTAAAAATCATCCAGAGGTGAATCACCTTGAGAACTCCCTAAGGTTCTCGCCTCCTTAATACCTCTGTAACGCTGTAAAGGCCATCTGCTGTCAATCCAAAAAAAAACTACATACTTCTTTTCGTAGAGGATAAGCTGTTAGCTGATTCCTCTTTGATATTTTTTATTCTTAAATATTTTTCATATTAGGAAATAAACTCAAATTCATAGCTTCAGAAGCCACTAGTCATTTGAAAATTAAAGTCATAAGTTAAGAATTATTAACAATGCTCAAAACTATAACTGGTCACTGAAAAACAACAAAATTTGCGCAAACCCGCTAATATAAATCAAAACCTAAAACAGTGCAAACAAAACGGAATCCTCATAATTATTCCAGTAGTTGGAAAGTCCCTGGAGTTTATGGTAATGTAAGAAAGTATTTGTTTATTTTATCTGAGTGATGGATAGAGGGCGCTTCTAGCACGCAAGGTAAAAATAAGCTAAGCCATAGATACGGTGCTGAAAACAGGATGTATTTGGCGCGTTTTAATGATAATTTATTTAAATGGTCACGCTAATATCGCGCCATTTAATGCGGTTGATAGTAACGCCATTTTGAAAAGCAAATGATGTTGTTTTTAAATTTGTTTTAGCCAGCGCCATGTTTTTGTGATGTAACGTAAGTTGATTTACAATATATATTTAGATTATTGTACACGATACCCTGCTCCTACGCAACGCTTTGTCAGTTTGGAATCACTGGTCTCCAAAATCTGTCGTTTGTACCTTTTGGTAGAGTTTTTTGTACTGAACAAGGTTATTAGAGGTTCCAGCAGAAGAGTTTTAATAGCAAAGAGCTTTTTATCTGATGATATTGGTGTGAAACTTTCTCTCGATCAAAAATATGATATATATGATTTTTTCGGTTATTTTTTATCTAGTAACAACTTTCTACGTTAGGAAGTCTTTTAAGTCAACTTTGGAGTAGCTTAAAATGTAATTAAATAATATATCTTCTTATATTACAGCTGTGAATATTATTATTATTCGATATTGTTTTATATATATTCTCTTTAATTAATTTACAACATACAAATTTACACATATTTCATCATCAACAGCTTGTACACATCCCCACCGATAGGCTCGAGCCTACCCTAAAATAGAGCAATTAGCCTTAGTCAACCACGCCGGTCAAGATCGGGTTGGTCGACACACACAACCTAAAAATTTCTTCGCAGGTGTATACAGGTTTCCTCACAATGTTTTCCTTAACCGTCAATGTAAATATGAATTGAAAATCTGAAAACACATTGGTACGTGGTGGGGTTAGAACCGCTGCCTCCCATATGGAAGACAATAACCTTAAGCACTAAGCTATCGACGCTTTTTAATAACAAAGTATTTAGTATCTATTTAATTATGTTTACTTGTTTTCTCTTCATGCAGTTTTCCTACCTAACCTGCCTTGGCTGTAACTTAAAATTATGGGAATTGGCTGAATATGGAATCGGTGTGTCTCACGGTGAATATGCAATTCAAGGTCCTTTCAAGGCAGCGCACATATTACATATTATATCATACATATCGCTATTGTTTTATTACTTATTTCTGCTATTCTTTCTTTGTCTATTTGCGTGCGTGTCCGTGAGAAAGATTTTAATGGAAAACGGTGTTTTTCAACAGTCTTTCTATTCAATTTTTTTTCAGTATTTTTACATGTATTTTTATGCCTATTTAACTAAAATGATCCAAAATTTAAAGTTTCCCAATTAAAAATAGTTTCAGACTTATCTGGGTTCAACCAACTTGTATAATATTTAGGGAGCCGACTCTTTTTAAATCGAAAATTTATTGCTTTGAACAGATGACATTAAAATTGTAGTTTTTAGAAATGAAGGGTAATTGGAAGATAATTTCAGTGAACAAGTAATTATACATCATCTACAGTCACGAATAATCACAGTTGACATCTCAGTACCAAATAATGTTAGACAAACAACAGGCAATTGCACAAATTATCACATAAGGGAACTCGAATTAAACGTAACAACAAAACTTTTACTTAACACAAATCCAAAACAAACAATTCATTGCAAACACGAAACGCAGAAGCCCAACAATTTCTGGAACATGCGACCTCCGTACACATACGAGTACCGACCGTATTAGCATAGATAATGCGAGACGTCAAGGGGTGACTCGTACACAATAATTACACGAAAGCGACTTCTCAAAGTTCAGAAACTCGAGATAAGAACGGAAAGCCCAAATAAAATTTTCAGTGCCGTGAAATTTACGGGCAGTACGCGCCCTGACGTGGCTCGGGGCGGCAGTGTGGCGAGGAGCTGTGCGCCGCGCGGTTGTCGGATGATATCGTAAACTACGTTTTCAGTGCTTCTGACGTTTCAGCTGATGCCTGGTTATGACTATTTCTGTAACCGATTGTGATTTGTTATACAGATCCATTGGATTTGAATTGTGGTAAGTTTAGGATGTTCTGTAGAGCTTAGCTTGAGAATTTGAATTGAATAATGTTGTTTAAGCGAAACCACAAGACACTCTAAATTGACTCTAAACTCTAAATTTAAATAATTCCACTAGTAAATTGACAATACTTTCTGTTTTACTTCAATTTAATAACGTAATTAAAATAATATAGATTTTATTTATGACATATTATAGTACTATAGGACAAAACAACTAAACGCAGGCACTTTATAATTAGAAAATTGTGATTCTGTGACTAATAGATCATATAAGAAGAAGAAGCAGGATGATGATAAGAATGTTATTTTAATGAATTTCAAAATATAAGTTTTATTATAATTGATTAATATTATAAATTAATTGAATTTCACTGAAATTTTTAAGTAGAGACAAAAATAACGAACGCATTAATAGTGATAACTCCTTGACAGCAATAAAAGGCTTCAATGTTTTATCGCAAATATCAAATATAATTTAAATAATTTGAAGCTTATATATACATTTAATATGAAACTGTATATAAGAAAAACTTTTACTTTTATTTCTCAAATAGTGTGGAACTCTTTTTGTATCTTTTTACGTGAAGTCTGTAGTTGACAAGAATTTTATGCTTAATCAAACAGATATGGCTTTATAATTATCGTGTATCGTTTTAATTCACAGCTTAGCTGTAAGTATCATTGATATAGTGTCCAACTATAATTACATTCATTGTCATTAGCCGTCTTAATTAATAGTGTTAGGGTTGACTTCGATATCGACATTAGCTTGATTTCCATAATAAGTAACATTACAGTTAACAGTCGTAATTAGTAAGGCGAGTCGTTTTAAAACTGCGGTTTATGGATATATTAAAAGAATAACTAATATATATCATATAGTGTCAGTGCCATAATGTGAAATAAAGAGTAAAATATAGTTTTTTTTTATGATTTACATTAAACTGATTGAGTAACCATTTTAGAGGTTTTATATTTTTAAATAATTCACACTTTATTATTTCTTTTTTTATATAGCCCTAAGTTAATCTTTTCAAGACACAATCTTTTCTTGACAGATGTCAAAAGTTTCTAATTTTCATATAATATTTTGCCATCGCACAAAAAACCTTTAAACGTTTTTATTGTATTTTATACAATACGACAGCCTAAAAACAATTGTGCGAGTTACTACAAAAATATTATATTTTTGCCAGCTGCAATAACCCGTTTATATATACAGCTTGAAGAAAAAAAGGTTACAGATATTAATTACGGTGACAGTATTACATTTAACTATATTGAACATAAGCATTGATTTTTTAATAACCATCACAAATGATATAATGAGATATAGTGGACAGTCACTAGCGGGAGTGATTTCCAATTACTGTAAATCTAGAAACGGTCTAACCATCACAAGTGATATAATGAGATATAGTGATTTCAAATTTTAAATTACTGTAAACCTAGACACGGTAGGTATGAGACAAAAAGGTCTTAGGTTATGTAAGTAAAGATGGCCGCATATCCAGCGTATTCTTTAATATCAACCTTATGTCTTTGGAGAGTAACTCCATAACAATGGTCAGATCATGTCAGATTTTAACTGGATCTACAAGTGTACGTGCCGTATCTGTAAGTGCCGTTAAGTGTACTCTTATTTATTATTTTCTTTATAACTTTTTGTGTACATATCACCATGGAAAACTAGAAAAATATTACAAAAGGTTTTTAATAGAAATTTCTTCCAACCTAACTACGATAAGTGATTTGGGAAAAAGGACGTTGCATGTATTGACGTAAATAACATAATAAATTTAAATACTAATACTTATTATTTACTATTATGTAAGTCGATCTAAATACAAGCGGAGCTCTAGTGTATTTGCCAAGCCCACAATGTAGAAGCACTATATTTGAAGGAAATTATATAACGGCCAGCGGTACAAGAACCTTTAATAATAGTAACAATACGTTTCAGGTTACTTAATAATATTTCTCACACTCACACTAATTAATTATCTAGACTAAAGAAGGCATCACTAAGAGCTTTTCTTATGGATTGTATAATGAAGAAATGCAGAAAGTAAGGTGTATATACATATTAAAACATATACTAAACAAACATTCAAATTACCATGACTTAAGAACAAATACTGACCATACAAATATTCGCCACTACCGGAATTCGCATACGAGAGCTCTGACTAGGAAGACAGGGGTACTGACTGCCGTTAACTTTAACTAAAGGTTGTTGTGGCCCTTATCGTTGATGACTATTGACTATAAAAATATAATCAGTATTTATTAAAACATAACTTTATAATAAATTAATTATTTAACACTATCCTGAATTATAATTAAAAATTTCAATCACAAGAAAACAATATTAATAAAACCAATTCACTTCTCTGTCATATCATTGAAGAAACAAATCAAGTTTTGCAAATGGCCGCCATACAAAAGTCGCAATGCGCGTAAATCAAATACGCATGTGCATGATTCACGCAGGAGATTATTAAGATCGGTGCCCGAGCACTCATGCGCAGAACTTGTTCGTTTTTTGTTGACAGTTGACACATTTTGTAACAAAATATTGCGATGTAGCTGAGCTCTCGTTTCGTTTTGGTCTCAATGTTGATGACGAAAATAAAGCTGAAGTTTATTTAGAGATTAAAATATTTCATTTGGATTTGAGATAAAGTTGGTAGCACTGCTTGCTCACTTGTTCCGTCTTAAAACATGACAAGAAGTTTTTAATGATTTTCGTCATGGCGAAAGACTATTTGTTATAATCCAGCAATTAATATAAATTATAAATATGTCAACATGTCTTTAATACTTTGGCATCATGGATTGTATCAACAATACTACTTATGTGCGTCATGTTGAAATATTCATCATTTCTCATTTCACTCTAAATGTGATAAGCATTACTCGTATTAAATAAGTTGTTGATTTTGCGATTTATTTTTTGTATTACAAGGATCAAGATCACTCGTTCACTCTACATCGTCTCTAAATACAGTCTGCATGAATACAAACTTAAAAGCTGCAGGAAATTAGTTAGTGCCTTGGTTTTGTATGGAGTCTTTCAATAAAATGTAACACTTATGCTGAGACATCGCAATATGTCTGTTAATTGAAATGCAGTTACTATATCCAATGGTGGGCGTTATGTACTTATGGAACTTTCATGACAGAACGGTTTTTAATTAATCTATAGCGCGCAGTGCAATACTGTACTCAGCAACTTTAGTTTATGACTTAAATTAAATTTCAGTTCATCGACTCTGTGGTAGTCGTAGCATTCCAGTTAATCAAGCGTAGCAGAAATATTTTAAACATAATCAAAATCATACATTTAAAATATGGTTTATTTTACAATGCGATTCAAGCAATACAACTTTTAAATCATTCTACTTCATTTAAATGGAGACTCAGAAGATGCTTTCTTCAAACTCTTCATGTGTTGCTTCTGTGTAGGAATAGAGAAACCTATTTAGGTTTTTATGATCGATGGCTACTTTCAGTGGTCTATGGGAAACACATTTCTTAGTTGTATTACTCATAAAATAACTCAGGGGCCTGATTCAATATCAAATTACTACCGTGATAATATATTTGGTTCTTGTCTTGGATATAAAGTAAGAAATCTTGTCTACGAAATACAAATTAGTATTTTTTGCACCAAACCCATGTATTGCGCCAAAAATGTATGTCACGACAATAACCCAAAAATGGCATCAGATAGCGCCTTCCAACAATAAGCTCTATAGGCCTATTTTCTCAAACTGTAGAGTAATTCCAACTCAACATTATCCCGTATTTGTATTCCCTTTTTTCCGGGACTAGTCGTAAATTAAGGCTATAAATTGTCCGGGACACATTCTCGTTGCGCAGGATTAATTAAGCCCTATATCGTGGGTTATTATTAATAAACCGAGTTAAACATGAATTAAAATTCTAGATTAACAGGTTGGAGATATTGAAATTCTAATTTCGAAGACTCTTCAATATTCCTATAAAATTAGTCCAAGAAGTATAAACCAAACTAAAAATGTACTTTATTAAAACAAACTAAACTACAACGTTCTTAAAATTCAAATTTGTCAAAATTTACAAATTAAAGAATTTACTTCAGCTTTGGATAAGAAGCTACCAATCCAACCAGCATCAACCCGCATAGGGACAACGTAGTGGTGTTATGACCTCTAAGTTTCTTCATGTAGTAGTCCAGTGTTCTGTGTAAGAGGCAAATACCTATACTTATATACTATCCAGCAATCTGTCTGAAGTAACTCACTTAAACACTCTGATTGTCTATAAAACTCTATCCCAGAGCGTCAAGGTTCAATATCGCGTACCCCTTATGTATATCTATAATTTTTAATAAATATCATATTAGAGTTCTGCTTAGCTATTTTATTATTTATAATTTAAACTAGACGATACAGAACACGGAGAATTTCCGTTTTGTGAAGCTAAAGTGGCAATCGTTAGAATTAATACTATTTAAACTATATTAAATATTTATATTATCTAAATAGTGTAATATAAAAACCGATTACTTCAAAATCTCTGCGTAAAAATGGGTCTTCTGAGTGAAATAACATACATTGAAAATAGACAGTGATTTCTATCATAATTTCAACACTACAGGTAACGACCTATCACAGTTTCATTTAAAAAAAAATCATAGTACTACTTACTATCTCGCACATCAATATAAATCTTAATAACTTCAACATTATGATCTAATTTCTTTCACAAAATGTTATTAAGACTTTAAATAATATCTATGTCGTGTCCCGACATCCGGTATAGCAACGTCTGACGGTATTTCGTAATAAGTCCAGTATATTCGGAAGATTGCCCATCCCTACCCGGCGTCATACAGTTAGAAAAAGACAAACACATCCAACTGTCCAATACATGTGCGCTTTATGAAAGTAACGTACAGTTGATATCGTAAGTGTTAAGTATTTTATATTTAATTATAGTATTTTTAATTAACAATCATCTTACTTTTTTTTCAATGCAAAGAACATTGTATTGAAAATGCGTATCGGGGAGTATCTCCTAATGAGAGAATCATCTCCATAAGCATAAGCAAGCAGGTACAACATCAACGCACTGAATCTGCCAGCCCATAAGATTCTTTTGACCCCTATTTTAATGAAAGAGGTGCTTAAGTATCATGTTATGTCTTGTTCGCAGTTGAAAAAGTAATTTTACAAAAAATATAATCTGCCAAGAAACGGTTTTCTTAAAAAAGTGGACTTTGGAAAATTTTGTAAAGATATACTTGTAATAATTAAAAACCATAGTAACCAACCATCAAAAACTCACTGCCTTTCAATTCCAGTAAATTATTTTTAATATTAATTATATTTTAATAAGAATAAAATGAATGGTATTTCAATGATATCCTAATTTTTATATAAAAAATAAAGTCCAACTTACCTTTCTTCTGAGGTTATCATATCACTATCCTCTTTTAAGATAATATTTAAATAACTTCTATTCATAATTTCATTAGAAAATGCGACCAATAAGAGAAATTAATATTCTCTTTGTTGCAATACTACTAGCGATAATCATGCCTTAAAAATAAATTTTATAACGAAAATATCACGAAACGTTTCCGAGAGTGACTGTACTTGAACCTTTGCCAATACGCCGAGCAGGAACTGTGAATGAAGATGGAACGTCACAAGTCTGAAAGTAAGGAATAGTAGTTGATTTATGTTTTTTAAGAGAGGCAATGAAAACACTTGTCACAACGCCCCGAATTAGGCTCGAGTGACGTTTGTTATATCCGTTTAATTATAACACCAGTGGCTGTGACTTTTTTGTGATCGTCTGAGGAATTCTTTATTTGGAGAATCGTAGGTAAATGGAAGTAATGTCCTTTGTGGCTTTGTGTTTGACTGACCAGTTCTGATTACTCGAATTCAAAACCAAATTATTATTATCATTATCAACAGCTTATAAACATCTCACTGCAGGGCAAAAGCCTTCTTGACCTGGTGAATTGCTCGTGCTGAACCCAGGTTACCCCCGTGAAGGGCAATGGAGTTACCGGGGAGTTTTAGTGGGTATTCTCAGTGCCGCTCTATTCAGGTACTGTGTGAGCCCCACACACGCCCGTCACTTAGCCAGTGGCGGGTAGGTCCGTAAATGGGTTCCTCCTCGTAAAAAAAGGGCAAAAGCCTTCCTACATGGAAGAAACACATAGGAAATAGCACTGTGTTGGCTTTGTGCGGGTTGGTGGGTGAAAGCAGGTGTAACAGCTGGGATCAACGGCTTAATCTGCCTTTCGAAGCACGTAGGAGCTGTACAATAAGCCACCAACTGATGATTTTGCTTAGGATACATCAAATTTTGACATATCATGTACATTTTGTAATTTACTTCATTTTTTTATTGGATGTGATTTTCACCTATAATTGTAAAACATTTAGTTTAAGTAACCCTATTTACAATCACAATTGCATGTGTTAATATTTATCATCTTGGTGTTCGATGTGTCAAGGACATACCTCTATATGTATATATTCTAATTAGCTCCTAAGTCTATTCTTGACAGTTTTGCTGTACGCCTTCTGTAAGCTAGTATTCCTCCCGTAATCCACCTTTTCCCTTGCTGTCCCCGACACAAAAACAAAATAAACCCTTTTAAAAATAATACTCCGTAGCTAAAATCAAATAGTCCGTACATAAGCAGGTATAGCTTGTCCGTTCATTCATAGAACAATATATTAAGAAGGCATTTGTCACGGAAGGCACATGTGAGCGACTGTGATGGATGGTCACTACCGTTAACCCACCGGCCAATCAGAACTGAATGCTAAGTTACATTACAAATTATAGGATTTAAACTCTTAATTAAATAGTACTTAAACGTTAAATAGAATGAAGACTATAAACTTTTTATGGCTAAGCGGTGCAGGTTTTTAAATACAGTTACATTTGAAGCGGGTTTGGGGTTAAAAATGATATGTTAACAATTAATAACGTTATTTCGTTAACTTCATACATTGATTTCGATTGCGATAACTAAGCAACTCTCGCCTCGGACAGGTCAATCAGATTTTGTCATCTAGAGCTCTTCAAGAAAGTGACAATCTGATCCTTTAAAAGAGGCGGTAAAAGGCAAATTTTGGGTGAGAAAGATACAGGTACTAATAATCCCATACAGCAATATTATTATCAGATATGTTGAACTCGGTGACGTTGTGGTTGGAGTACTCTGAAGCAACTTTCGTTATGGTTGGTCCTTAGAAGGGTCAATCAAAATTTGTTCGGAAGACACTTCAAGTCTTTTTAGTCGATTTTTACGGCGCTTACACCGACCCACCCGCATGGGAAGCATGGCGGTGTAATGGCTTAAATTTCTCATGTTTTTCGCCCATGCATGCAGGTCTGTGTCCACCAGTAAGACTTATTTAGGCTGTTGGTGATCATGTTAATGATTATTGTTTTAGGCTAGCTTGAGTCAGGGTTCTCTTTGTTTTCAATATGATGAATACGAGAGGTTATAATTGTATTAACAGGGTGCATGCCCTTGCCATTAATGTTTATTTTCTCCAGGATTTCAATGCAATTATTAAAATATAGAAATTATCACCAGCTTGCTCGACATTCTTTAACACAATATATTTTTGGCTCACAAATCCATGGTTAGTCAAAAATTGGTTTTAATCAAGATTTCATATTGCATTTTTGACTGACCTACCTGATATTAGTTATTCGTTGTAAGTTCGTTGTAATTCGTCGATTATGACAGATTAGATATTAAATTACCATGTCATACTTAACTGGAAGTCAATATTAATAACAATCGTCAAAATCATCTCACAACTAGTAAGCCATCAATATGCGGTAGCCTGCAATAACAAGACTGGTATCTCCAACTTGGAGCCCTCTGTATCAGATGTTTGTGAACGACGTCTGTACAAACAGACAGACGGTAATCTTTGTTTGTTTTATCCTCCGGCCGTATGTCAATTCGATAAATAGCTTGTATTATGGGATATGGCGTAGCGATATTGATTCTCCGATCTTCAAATGAGATGTCTTTGGAGTAAGCTTTTGCTGTCCATAGTGTTTTGGTGGATGACGTATTTGAATTGACTCCAACAATAGTCGGTGGAAGTATATGTAATGTGACATTTAGAAGCTGGACATGGGATCCTGGATGAATTTGATGTATAATTTGATTAAAATAACGAAGTTAACGATACAGAATCTTTGACAAATTTGCAGAAATTTAAAGATTTTATTAATCTTGATATCGTTAAGAGCACAATTTTAAATATTAGTTTTGTAATTTGGAAAATTCTTCAGCATCGAGTAGATGAATAGAAATCGTTTCAATTACGGCCTTGCTCGTTTTCGAGATATATGAAATAATAAATATTTTTATTTCAAAAGCTAAATCGAAGTGGCCTAATTTTATTACTTTTAATGCATTTTTGAAAACGGTCTTTAAAAGTGTTTATAAGCCATTCATATTTCACATTTCAAATGCCGTACTTAGTACTCAAGCCGATTTTCAAAAACTTAACGGAGTAGCGCTTGGTCTTCATGTGACCTGATTATTAAAATAAGGCCGTAGATGGAAACGAACTTCACCTGGATTCCTCAACCACAGAGGAACTGGTTATCTAACCTACAATGCTGGAGCACAACAATGCGGTTAACATTATTGTTATGGCTGCAGATTTAAGTACGATGGTGGTAGTTGGCGGACTTAGAAAAAGCCCTACCACCAACCAAACTAACCAGAAAATTTCTGCCCCCACTGGGAATTGATCGCACTTCCTGATTGGAAATAGGTGGTCACAGCCACTATCTCACAGAGGCGGCAAATTGTTACACAATAATATCACTGTCAAGAAGCATATTCTTTATATGTATTGCTGTTCTAATAGAATGGCGTATATCATCATCAACAACTGCCCATATTCTTCCGACCCATGTAGGAAGCACTGCTCAATCCTTCCTCCATGGGTGATGATGAGTTAGGGCCATAACAACACCCCGTTGGTCCAAGCAGCTTTCTATTATAATAATAGTAATTATCATCATCAACAGCGTATAAGCCCCCTTTGCTGGTCACTTGCTGGTCATAGGCTTTCCTACATGTGGAGTTTAGTCATAACACGATCACGCTGATCCAATGCGGTGTTGGAAAGCGGTTGCCGCAACGACCACATTCACACAGTATGTCTGTATTTTGAAAATTGGATAATGGCTTTTTCACTATCTAGTTATAATACTAATGACGCAACGATTATACTTAAGACACGTAACGTATGAGACACGCACGTGCTAATGGCCACTATTTACATCAATATGTTGCGTTCCAAATTCAATTTGAAAAAAATGACTGCGTCAATATTTTTATGGTTCTTATTTTAAACTAAATTCATCTTTCTTTTTTATATGCATTAATTTGCTTCAAGGGTGTATTTAAAGATTTTGAATTGTTTTATTATGGTTGTCTTAGAAGCGAGCGAAGCGAGCATGCTTCCGTATCAACCATTCCTTATTACTTAGTCGTGCTTAGTTGCCCTCAATAAAGTAATATTTGAACACCGATAAAAGCGGGTGCTCAACGAAAGTCATTTAGGCGTTTCGTTCAACGGCGCCATTTAGTAAACGACCGGTATAAAGATACGAGTTTTTTCATCAAAGATTCAAAGAAACGTTTGCAATGGTCAGTTTCTGACATTCGAATAAAAGGTGCTTATTTCGATAAATTTTCATTTTAATACATTAAGCTTTCTTCAATCTCTGATTGTAGATTCAAAATTTTGTTAAGAACATAAAACATGTTTTTAACTAATAATACCTAATGAAACAGATACATTTTTAATTTTCTTTCGCCACCATTGCTTAATTATAATTATGTCAGTAGTCAGTGTAATCAAGCTAATAACTCAATACTTTACAGTATTATAATTATATTCTTCATTCTTGACTTTCATAAGCCTATGAAATGTACCTACACTGAATAAATGAATTTTGACTTTGACTTTACCTAATTTATTAATCCATCAAGCGGCACCAATTTCACTGCAGACCTGTGTCGCTTTTAACTTTAACTTGAGGGTCAAACATCGTTGTCTTTTAAAATAAGAAATATTATATTATATTTCTCCCTTTGCTATTTTTAACCACTTTTTAAAATTAATATAATCTAAGGCGTCTATATATATTTTCCGCTGTAAAGCCAAATGATATTGAATGGTTTCATATATTTCCAATGTGAATGGGTATCGGAAACCCTCCGTGTACGTCGTCCATTTACGTAATTGAACCGAGAGGCTGATTCCGATGAGCAATATCACTGTTAATTTTTGCGAATAATATTTTTGTAAAAATGGTAAATAGGATAAGATCATAAGTATATGTGCATTCTTTCTTTATCAACCTGACGGGTGTAGAATACAGTAGCAAACGCACAAAATCCTTATTAAAAAATCTCTCTCAATTTTTCGATAACTTATTATTTTTCAACGAAATAAATCCCCCTAACATATTTTTCTAGAATACCGCAATTTTTTTTAAATAGTATTTTGATGAAGAAGATTTGTTAAAAACGTCTCTAGTAGAAAAAAGCGATATAATAACGTTTCAGAAGCAATATGCAAGTAAGCGCACAGTTTAGAGAAGAAAACAAACAGAAATCTCTTACTTACTTTATCATCAGTATACGGTATAAGAAGGCCTTCAAATAGATTAATTAAAAATTGTTAAGCCACATTGCGTAGTCATAATATTCACCATTTTCTTTATTGTATATATTTGACCTTATCGCACTATCTCCTATCCTGTTCTGTTAGTTAGTTCTAGTTAAACAAGTTTCGTTATGGTTGGTCCCTAGTCAAAGTCAAAATATCTTTATTTAAATGTAAACGGATTCCTCCTCGATAAAAAATGGTCCGTGGGTGGGTCAAAATTTGTATCTCGAGCTCCTCCATGATTTGAAAGACATGTTGAGCTATTGACCCCGGTTCTTACGGCAACCACTTTGACCTACCAACCCGCTTTGGGCCAGCGAGGTGGTGTGACAGCCCAAACACCTCATGCGTTTCTCCCAAATAGTAAGTGTGTGCCCAGTAGTTAGACGTATATATTCTTTTGTTGATGATGATGAACTTCTCCTACTACTTACAATTAGGTAGAGTAATTTGCTATGTTGGTTCTTAAAAAATGTAATTAATTTACTTATGTTTCTTAATACAATATTATTACATGTTATATATATTTAAAAAGTCATAAATTACTTTACCAGAATAAGCACGTGCTTCTTTTTTCATTACTTACATAAATTCGGGAATCAATCAAGATTTGACTAGTGAGTTCGAAGCCTGTTGCGGTTTCCGTAGTTACTTTAAGTGGCCTTAAATTTAAAATATGACTTAAAGCTGGAACTAGTTTCCTTAGCAGGTACAGTCGTTTCAATGTTATTTTTATGGGTAAAATGAAACATGCTTTATAAAACAACTTATAGAAGAAAAACACGCTCTAGTGACCTTTGTGGGCTAACCATGGGATGTGTAAAAAGATAATTACATATACCAATAGATAGATTTCCCAAAGTATGCTTAGCATAATCTAAATAAAAACTGTAGGGTGTCAATTGAATAAAAGCCCGACTTTGATCTCATATTTATCAACAGGCTGTTTATTTTTAAAAATAAAAAATAACTTTTTAAATAACTAAGAAACTGGAACAACTGTTATTATGCCGAAATTTATTGTAAAAGCAATGGATATCTAATATAATGCTATTGCTATTGAGGTAACAGTTAGAGTATACTCCCACAGATTACACAATAAAAATTATAATACTAAAATCAAAACAAGCTTTTTATGATTGAGTGTACCGATATTCGTTTGAGATGTTTACAACGTTGTGGCAGTAAGTGAGTAGTAGTGTAAAAGAGCCGCCTGTATATAAATGCCGTGAGAGTCTCTCTATCTGTCAGTCACAATAACGTTGTTATGATCAATTGGTTCGCCGATGATTTGTACAGTTCACATCATAAGTTGCTCGAATATGCTGTGTTAAATACATGCTCTATAAATATTGGGCTTGTTAGTTTTGTTTTTCTCTTATACAAATTTTCATAAGATAATTCTTAGATTATATTTACTTGTATTCCCATAATATTAAAATATTATATAACTATAAAAATATGATCCACGATGCATACATCATTCAGCATCATCATCAACAGTTTTTATGCGTCTTCAGCACTGGCCTTCTTGCATGGGAGGAGCATAGGAGTTTGGGGCTTTATACCAGTACACTGACCCGAAACGGCTTGGTTGGTGAATATGGTTGTCTTATACCAGTACACTGGTCCAATGCGGCTTGGTTGGTGAATATGGTTGTCTTATACCAGTACACTGGTCTAATGCGGCTTGGTTGGTGAAAACGGTTGCTTTATACTAGCGCACTGGTTCAATGTGGCTTCGTTGGTGAATACGGTTGTCTTATGGTACACTGGCTCAATCCGGCTTGGTTGGTGAAAACGGTTGTCTTATACCAGAACACTGGCCCAATGCAGCTTGGTTGGTAAAAATAATACTGTTAACATTACTATAGAACTAAAACAATTCAAAGTCAAAATATTTTATTCTACTTTAGTACAGATATATAGACTTCTTGAACGTTAATGTACGTAAATCTACCTGGGCTGATATCCTAAGAAGAACAGGCAAGAAACTCGGCAAGATTAGTCCCTCCCTTTACACGTTACTGTGAATTGTTTGAAAAATGTCTGAAGATTGTGGCTTTTAACATTTCCAAACACATAAATGTAAAATAAATACAATAATGTATAATAAATAATATTTCTTATGTCACTCAATAATAAATTAAATCGTATATAAATAAAAATTCAACTGGTCCGAGCATTCATATCATAAACATTCCTTAACCTTATAATAGCCTTTTTTCATAAAATTTTGTTGAACATTGACTATTCAATTATTTTAAGAAGAATAAGTTATGCACGTATAATGTTTTATTATAAATGCATTTATGAATATCGAAGTCGTGCCAGGGACAGCTCACAATGTCCTCTCAAGAACTTGTCGTCACACAACTCTTTTTGTATTGTGTAGACAACAATAATATCGACTGCAAAATGCATGCATATTAACTGAGGAATAGTAACGTGCATATAAATATCACAGTTACATATTTGGAGCTGTTTGATAGGGTGATTTTTTATCTGTGATTAATTTCAATTGTTCCTGATGATACAGATTACGACTGCAATATCATCTATAAGTTTTATCACCTATAGTGCTCACATTATAAAATCATAAAGAATAAATAAGATCTTGCAAGTTATAGAAAGACAAATACCTCTGCTTTTTAGCTATGAATACAACGCTTACTTGAGAGCTCTGGAATCGATACTCATCCCTATGGTACTTATCTGCAAGGAAATATTAACATTTAGAACTCTAACATCTATACTTTACAATAAAATTTACCTCTTTACATTCCTTGGCGGGTTAAGAAATGTTATGCCTAGTTTGGTTAGTGGTAGATCTTTTTCTTAGTCTATCTGACTATATAAAGGATGTCTCAGTAAGAGTGCATATTTTCATTTTAAAATAAAAACACGTATTAAAGAAAGTTGTGATATATTTTATAGGAAGTAAAGAAGACATGATCGGATTAAGTATGGAGTAACATATCCAGCAAATGATCCCCGCGGCTCTTATAACAGGCCATTACAGTTCTCATAAAATTCTCCATATCTTGCTGGAAGCCTATTTTGTCCAGATCTATGCCATCTAGTTGTGATCAAAAGAGTTATCCTGTAATTAATGTTTTTCTCAATCCCTGCAATTCGGTCGTCATCTTCAAAAAAGAAAGACCAATCACGCTGCCTGACCAAAATCCGCACCAGTTTTTCGTTTTGGGTACATTTATTTCTCGTGAATTGCAAAAGGATTTCCCCACGTGAAAACATAAAATTAAACAATTTTGTGTATTCACGAAGCCATTCAGATGAAAATGTGTGATGTTTTTCGAAAAATTGTGAATGACTTCACTTTGCTCAACGAATTGTCGGCATTTTCCATGGACTGCTGGTTTGAGCTCCTGAATAAGCTGAATCTTGACCGTATGAAGATGGAGGTTATCTTTTGTCACAATTAGTTGCATAGCTTCGTGAAATTTGATGTTGTTGAGAACGATATCGTCTTCAGCGACACTCGTGTTTACAGTAGCAATGTTTTTAGGACACCGACCGGTACGTTGATGCAAAGGAGTCTTAGTGTCCATAATCGACTCAGTTTCTTAAAAAAATTTAACCACTCTTCGAATGGTTGTCACATTAGGTGCGAAGTTTGCGAGCGGTCTCAGCGTAACTTTCCGCATTATTGTAATAATTTTTCACAATATAACGTGATGTTCTTTCGTAAAAGGCACCATTTTTAATGATCGGAATAAACATAGATGACAGCTGCCAAATTTTAGTGTTGCCACTTACACTCTTACTGAGACATCTTTACTACTGCATTACCCTAACTCTGTTGCCATAACAATAATCTTAACAGCATTGTTGTGTTCTAGTAGTTGGAGATTTGATAGCTACTACCCTGTTGTTGAGTATATTAGGTCTAGATCTTTAATCTTCAGCCTTATCATCACTTACCCTGTTAAGCATAAAAAATGTGAAAATTATAACCGATTTTCAATACTCAGATATTATTTATCCAAGGAAAACAATAACAACCTTAGTATTATATCTTTAGAAAATATGTCAAGACTGTTAAATTATTTGATAATTAGACAAATAATTTCAGATGATTTTAACAAAACAAAAATTTTTCTTTTAAGAAGGAAGTAAGTTACACATTACAACCAAAAAAAACTGCAGTCTATACTTCATAGCAATCGCACTTAATTTTTGAGGCGCAGTCATGTGATATTTAAATACCAGCGAGCCACTCATATCATATTCTAAGCGCGAGACCGGTACATCGATACTGGCATAGTGACCTATATTGTTATTCCTTCATCACTATCCATTGTTCTATGTTCCAACCTTCAGTGGTGACTATTTGAAAAGTTCGTTTGCATTCTGTCCTGATGACAACCAATCAAACTTTTAGATGTCGAATGTATATTTGAAGTCTCAATGAAGTGAGCTAAAAATTTTCTTATTGGTCCTCAATGTAAAAGTTGTTTCATCAGTGAAATTTACCATACTATCGATGTAATGTCTAAAGATTATACTCTAGAACTCTTCAAGTTACAAGCGAATATCATCTCAAGATAAACATTTATGTTACATAAATTTTCCCAACAATTTCATTGGTTTTATGGTAGCAAGCAACAAAATGTTGTTTGAAATGATTATGATTTAAAACGTTTTTTAATATTAAGCTCAACATCAAAATCTGTAAGCGTGCCTTGAAATTCGAACCCCATAAATTTCGAGTTCTTCAAAGGATACAAATAATTAATTAATAAATAATATACGATTGATCCTTTGATTAATCAAAAGCACAAGTCAAATACACACAATATGTTGTATATACAACAAGGAACGAAAAAGTGTTAAAAAATAAAAATTATTTATTATAAAAAAAAATATTTTACTTTCATAAAAATTGGTATAGTTTTAGCTTTCAGACAAGACAAATTGAGAGCAAGGTTTCAATTGATTTTGAGTCCAATCAATTATAAAATTAAATTGCATTCGTTAGACGAGACAGAAGTAAGCGATATCAGTTAAAAACCACTCGGAACATCAGTTTGCTTGAACGACGAGAGGAACTGACGTCATCCATCACGATATTACGTAGAGCGCCGACTTAGCCCGCGGATGATTCTGCTAGGCAAATATTTGCCAACGGCTCGTTGGGGGGCCGTGTTTCCATTAGCAAGGCACGATTTTAAAAAATCACCTTCAAGAATAATATATGACCAAAAAATTTATTTAAAAGCTACAAATCAAATGGTGCTATTTTAAACTATGGTACCTTTTCTCGCTTATTTTTGTGACTATGCTAAGTGGCACTATCATGATTAAAAAAAAAACCATCAAATAAAATATTTTCTGAATATTATAATTTAAAACTGATGCTTCATTATTATTCAAATTCAGTTCTCACATAGGTAAAAACAATAAATAATGATAAATATATAAATGATAATGACGTTTCATAAATGATAACTTTTACTATTTTATGATATTGTATCATAAGTGATCAGCATCAATATTACATTTTATTACGTCATAATATTAAAATGTTGTATTATTTGGTCAATACTGGAGAGCAACACAGGTATGTTTAGACTCTTTATATTCTATTCTTCGTAATATAAAATTTCTAATAAAGGCATTCTTAAAATTGTGTACTTCAAAATTCTGTTTATTGAAATACCACCCATTTGAGAACACGGCTTTGAAATCGTTTGTACAAAATTGGTTGGTGTTAAATCCACATAGAGAACTTAATTATATAGTTAGCAACATCAGCGGCTAATGCAATTATGTTAATAATAAGGAGCAAAATAAAATAAACAAAAATACATCGTCATCAACAACATGCTGTTTACGTCACACTGATGTGCACAAGCGTTTAAACTCACACAAGACACAAAGACACATGTTGTTATGGCAATGGCACCAAGGTGCACTGAGACAGTGTGGTAGTATTAAAAAAAAAACACAAAAGCCAAAGCACAAAAGATCCCATTGGGTCGACGTGCTCCGGGAGTAATCCTGGCCCTACATCAAGATGGCCCAAGGTCCTCAAAACGTTCAAAGTTTCATATATTTGATTTGTGTGAAATTTTACTTGTTCTTTCTTTGTACTGCTGCTGTATAGCACAGTATCAAATTAGATAAATCTATAAAATTGTCCGGCATTTGTGGTAAATTATTCCAGCATTTAGTCGCCTGGTGTGCAATGAAAGAATGAGTCCTGTGATTAGATCAAACCTTATAAAAAATATATAGCGTTCGTTAGTCTCGCTAAAACTCAAAAAATATGCATATATTGAATTGTTTTTTGTTTGCTTCAATTTAAGGGGGGCATGAAAATAATAATAATAAGGAAAACTTCAAGTAAAGCCGAAAAAATAAGAAATTAAATTGGTAATTTAGTGTGGATAATCGTGTAACTGTCATGTTAAATACTGATATACGATAAAACTGTTATTTCTTTTATCGCTACTTTGGTTTCTTTTAATACAAGCCGTAATAGATGGCGTTAGTGGTAGTTTGATGAACTGATTGATGATTATTTTATGATTTATGTTATTAATTTTAGTAATTTTACTGTTTATCGTAGCACAATGGAATCAAACTTTCGTACCTCTGTTCGTACAGTCTACGAATTTTGGGTATCCCCTTTCTTAAGTAATGTTGTATTTCCCTCGCTTATGCTTTAGCATGAAAATATTTAAAGAATGATATCGTTTCGAGTGTTATATTCGGTTTTAAAATCTACAAAGAATAATTAATCAATAATTTAAACTGGGTTTTGATTTGGCAATCACACTAATAGTTAAACTGTTTGCTATTTTAAAGAGCATATGACTGACTTTCCGTTGGAGTTTTTGGAATGGGACACAATACGTAGTTCCATCTCTCTTTTATCTCTGGTGTTTAGATATTTATCTCTTTCGGTAAAAGACAAGTATTTAACAGATTATTAAGTTTATTTATTCACAAATATTGTCGTCTGGATTCCAAGCCACGGACCATATTATTGTTTATTTAAATTAAATTGAAATGGCTAGGGAATGGTAAAAGCTCCGACTTTTCGTCGATAGCTAATTTGGTAGCGTTTTAGGTAATTATATTCCTTTCTATTTTTGTGGTGTTCCCTCAGGAATCATGAGAGGTTTTGCTTGATGTTGTGATAGTAAATTGAGATAATGGATGCAATTAATGTTTCGGTAAAATATTCGTTTATTTGTAGTAAAGAAATTTAAAATAAATTTAAGACCTCACAAGTGACGCAATGATCTATTTATACAGAATACTGTAGCGTTATAATGATTTCCTCTTAACTAGAATAGAATAGAATAATCGAGAAGTGAACTGAAGTAACTGTTTACATTTTATAATAATTTATTTAACCGGTCACGGTACTGCTGACCGAAGCACCACTTATTTTCGCATACGAACAAAGCTACGGAATCCTCGCTCCATTTCACGATTGCAAAGCGAAATTTTCACAATGGAAATCAAATGAACTTCAATCAAGCACGTCACAAAAAACGGGCGGCCTTCAAATTATCATACGAAATTACCCCTTTAAAAACTGCTGCCTGGTGGAAAATCAACAAATCCCCATCAAATTGCAACCGAACACCCTTTATAAAGTATGTACCTATTATTAAAAAGTAGAAAATTTTGGGCTCGAGTCGAATTAGCAAAAATTTGGGGTTCCTTCCTTTGTTAATGTATCAGTTCGTTGTCGATATGCGGGGACACCCCTAAACTATTTTTATGTGGCTGGACGTTTTATATTTAGTGTTGTATCAAAGTCGAGTATATAATTTTTTTTATTAATTTTTTGATATGATATAATTACATGAAAATAATTATATACAAATAAACTTTTAAAGTATTTATGAAGTTTTAAAAACTATATTAATTATGAGGTACAGATGTCCTTAATTTACGATTTTGTCAAGTTTTTGTGATCACGAACGCACATATGCGAACTATTACAATAATAAGATGGAATATTAAATTCATCTACGTATCGATACTATTTAGAAAAAATTGCAAGTATTATCTATGGTAACATTTTAAACAAATAATGAAAAAAATTTTTATTAACCTGTAATTATTTAAATCCAGAGCATTTGTACTAAATAGTCCAGACGAGTGCGACGTGGCTCAACAAATTAGCTTAGCACTGATAATATTTATAACCACTAACATCTATCGACTCTAAATGCATCACTACCATACGTACGTGCTGGGGATGAGCCAAATTGATTTTAACACAATAACGAGCGGCGTTGAATGGGCGACCCCTATTTGTAGCTGCGATGACACGCCGGGCGATCCATCATTCGCGCTTTTGTACCGTGTCACCCGGCCTTAAGTCTAGGACGCAATTTAGTGAGCCACGCAATTATCGCATCGACATTGGCTGTGGACGTCACTAAAATATCTGTGTTGGTAATAAATTGGAAGTGGAAAATAAAATAGTTTTTACTTTAAGAAAAACAGTAACGACATAATGTATAGCAATATTATATTTTACTGTGATTACTTTAGATCTATTTGTTTCGTTTTTCTATTCATTTTCTCTCCTTCCTGTAATTCTGGGTCCTTTGAAAGAGGCGTGAAGGAACCTTACATGTCGGCAAGATCAAGTTTGCTTGTGAAGTGCATAATTTCACTTGCACTAGCCAACTTTTTATTTGGAGTCCACTTCACCTTACCATTAGGTGGAATGGAGTCATTTGCTCGATCTATGTATTAAAATAATCTGGAATGCTAAACTTTATTACTTTACTAGCACGTAAAATCTTCGAAACTTTTCTTCGCAACCACATTTCTACATTATACGATCTTAGCATTGACGACAGTGCCAATGAGCGTCCATTTGCTTTTTTGAACCCTTATCACGATGTAGAAATGTAAGATGTTCAAACGCACACATTTTACAAGTTATCTTAATAGAAACACTTTAACAGAATTAGGTTTCATCTAGATGATAAATTATTAATAATTATATGTGTATTTTGAACTATCACTCAAGATGGTTTTTATTCGTACTATATATTATCACTCCTTAAATCGTTTCAGAGCATCGTCCCATTGCAGCTGTTAATGTTGTTTTTGGAGTTCGTCTACTGATTGTTAGTCTATTCTGAATTATTAAAATTAAGGTTTAATTTAAAAATTAAGATTTTTAGAAGAGATACAAGGCAAAAAAGATGATACGAGCAAGTTGCAGAACAATTAGATACCAAAGTTCATAATGTTTTTCACTACGACTCTAAAGAACGTCCGAGATGGTAAATCGTCAGAGACGGACTGGGTCTGATACGTCTCTACGCTTAGCAGTAAGCAACCAACATAGAGATAGCAGTCAAGTACCAGTAGCAGTTGTTACCTACTTGGTAACTCTCAAAACGACAAAATGGCACTAATCGCTAAGTATTTCAGGCAAGGATCGATGGTACTACAAGGACAATCAGGTAAAGTCAGCTGTTGGTTTGCCATTGCCATTGCCATGAGTTTTGAAGAACTGCTACAAACTAAAAAGTATGGTGAGACATCAACATTCCCAACCCTCTTTCATCAAGAGTATAAACGACTATGTTAAGAAGAGATTAACTGTGATTTAAAATATCCTAGAATAAGACACTTTCTTAAAAATTTAGGATCTTCCTAACCTCAATGGTCTCAATTTCATTTGAGTAGATTTCCTATAATGATGTGATGTTATGATCACCAGATGAAGCGTTTGGGCTCACAGTATTTATAAACACCAGAAACACTTTGTTATATCGAATAAATATTTGTTTAGTAAGTTTATGAAAATCACAAAGCTTCTTTGCCACTCATCGAGTAAAAAAAAGGAGTAACACTCTCAGTATTCACGAATAAAGCCATTTGTTAGAAACTTGTCCTTGACAGCACGAAATTACAATTTTTAACGTGCCGCCGGCCCTTTTGTAAACTATATGCCAAATTACAATAATTTGTTGTTAACAATGAATTGTAACTATTTATGTTTGGTACAAGCCTAGGGGTCGAATATGACGTAATTACCAACTGCTCCCTGAATAGGACCCCGTCATTCGAGGCCTATTATAAAAGACCCCTTATAATGTTACAATTTTAATGATTTTTCTGCGTCCCCGTTTAGATCATTGTGTTGCAGGGCTTTCTATCGATCTCGTGATCGGATTTCGATTTTAACAATACTAGCCAATATAGTTCGTAATTGTTATCCCAAATAAATGGTTACATTCTCAACTATCATTTTAAAATCTTTTAAAATTATTAAAAATTTTACCGATAAGTAGCAGTGGAATAATATCATCACTTTCAACGATTTCATAGTTTTATATTATTACAATTTGCTTGCAGAACCAATATTATGTCTAAAATCCTTGTTATTACAAACTCTTTCAATTAGAATCAATGGTCCTTTTTAAAATTAAAACCTAAATAAACAGTTGTATGAACCAGTTATATCGTTTATGTATCGATTTTCTTATATCGTAAGAATTGAATTTAAGTCTTCGCAATCCACGGACGTCTCTTTATGAAGGTTATCGTGTATCTACTGATTAAATTCACCATTATCCTCCCCTAGCTGACGTGACGTCATAAGATTATTGTCACTCCATTAATCCTCTGTCCGTTTAATTAGATTAGAAGAGTTTGTTTTCATAGTTGCGGCGGGATCAACCGACCCAAAACCTAAATTATGCAAAATTGACGCTACGACAATGTTATTGGGTAATACTATTGTGTAATTTATCATATCAAAATAAATAGTTGTATTTGGCGTTATTAAAACAAGAGAAAATGATTGAGATAGAGAATTAAGATGCGATTTGTTATATAAGATAGAAAATATATCGTAACTCCAGTAGATTTGCATTCTAGTGTGTGTATTGTGGAATCAATGGGAATCCGATTCAGCTTATTAAAATTTCCTTAACCTTTTTGTATAGTCAAGGATCTAATGACACTAAGACATTTTTGCAAGGAAATTCACCGATTGCACCTCCATGTTAGCTACTGGGCGCTAAAATACATACTCTTTTAATTTTTTGTACGTTACTAGTGTACGCTTGTTATTTTATTATTATTGTAAAACTATCTTACAAACGAGCACGAGTAAAGCTCTTGTGCATTTCAAAGTGACCTTTTATTTATTAACTCATAATAACAGTCTGCACGTTTCATTTGTTCTGGCATTGACGTCTACATCATAGTTTAGTAATAAGTAATTCTATCGATTACTTTGTATCTTACTAGGACAGTAACAAACAATCTCCAATTTATTAGAATTTCACTCACATAATGATTTTTAGTTGTTCCTGGTGTATTTGCTATTCCAATCATATTGGTTTTGGTATCAAATAACAATTCCTGATGAAATGAGACATCGCTCAAAGATAATACCGTAGGGCAGACTCAAAGAAATTAACGGTCCCCTAAGTATTAGGGAATTAATAAACGAAACCAATATAGGGAATGCACCGGTGAAAGCTCAATATGTGATTGGATAAGCTGTAGGTATCAATTTGTCGAAATATCAAGGACCCTCGAACTATGAATTAGAAAACAGATCGGACGTTATTCCACGGCGAATGTTCAAAAACTCAATTGACAATGACAGGTACAATAAAATCTTTAATATCGCTCGGATGTTATCAAATAATGAGTTCTAGTTCGGTCTACATACAGTAAATCTTCTTTTTTAAAATGTCTGGTTTTTAAAGAATTTTTTATATCTTTTTTACTTTACTGATTACCATGGTAATTTTTATTAAATTTCAATGAAACTGGCAAATATTATATAATGCTTTCTTTTTTATTCTTTTTTAATTAAAAAAAAATTGAAATACATCACAAATTTATAAAAAACAATAAGTCCATATTTGAAATTGAAACGAATAATTTTCTCGAATAAAGTTTCCATAATCTATAAACACTTCAAGTTGATTGTAAACAATATTAAGTCAGTAGGTCAGAGTAAAAGCAGTGGCTTTTGTTAGCTATATATAAAATATTTTCAGCTTTTCATAATTGAAATTCAAGAAAAATACCAAATCTATACATATAAAAAATTTGCTTTGTGATATTCTGATTGAAGTTTCACAGTAATAATTGTCACTGTATATTGAAATGTGCGTCTGACATACAATTAACGACAATGTTTGACAAGGCTTGCCGTTCCACAATTACAGTTGCCAATTTAAAATCAATTGATGATTCATAGAATGCACAGATCATTTTAAATTTAAAGTACGAACTGATATCCTGCAGTAAAACTAATGCCATCTCAGATGTAAGTCGTGAAGGTAGTAAACGAGGACCTCCTATCACCTCTGAGGGTGCAATCAAAAGGCAGTGTTTGAGCATCCGACGCGTTCTCACGACCAATTAGCCTCGGCATCGCGCCACATAAATTGTATGAAACAGTTCCGTTTTACAGCATTGTTGCCGGATAGTCTTAATCTAGATGTGTTTATTTTTAGAATTTCCAAAATAGATTTCGTATCTACTACTCGTTAAGATCACAAATATTGAAACAACAAAAATTGTTGCTGTGCCTTAGCATGGTTGTATGAAAACAAAGATACAATGAATAATAACTAGGCGTTCACTTTCACTATCAACAGTTGAATAGAATTTAAAAAATCTGATTATTAAAATTACAAATTAACTGTACTGTCCTTTTATAGTGAATATTGAGTATGTCTAGAGTTGTAGATAAACTCAATATTCTACTACAAAGCATTTTGATTCTATCAAAAATGATTTTTAGATAAACTCATATTATATTCTTACCTATTTGTTTATTATATTTGGTGGATCTCCGAAAACACTGCCCTTACATAAAAATTGTATCACTTGCGAAAAGGCACATTATTGTAGATGGACAATTGCTTAAAATTTCCATGCAGATTGTACCAATAAATTTTTCTTGGTGTCACCTTTAAACAAAAACGTGTTTTAAGTCTTAATTCTACATTCTATCTTCAAAATCTACAGCCGTTTCTAGCATATTCTATTGCCTCGCTCCTACAAGATCTGTCCCCACCTCCACTTCTACCAAGAGTTCATTATTACAAATAAACCGGAGAGCTTTTCCGTTTTTACTGCAACTAGATGTACCACGACTTCCTAGTGAATTACCCTTGAAAGTGTGTCAAGTGATTCTAGAGTCGAGCTGTATTCAGTATCGAGAATGTCTATAGCTTGTTTAAGCACTATTTAGTATTTTGAAAGAGAATCAAATTCAACAAAATTATATGAAAGGGTAATATCAAGATTATTGCTTCATATGGGTTTTTTCAGCTCTTCTTACAATAAAGTGCTCAGAGTCTTTACCCATGTAATTTATGAACCCACGGGTATCCCCTCAATTTTAAAATATCCTTTATACCTTTTGATATTTCAGAAAGTAAATTTTATTGTCATTTTAACCCACTTAATTTACTAGAAAAAGATGATCGTGATTAATTGGCGATTCATGAAATCAATTTGAATGCATTTTGGTGACTATGGGAAATGTTACTGTTAAGTATTTAATGTTTAATTTCAATAAGCTTACGAAAAATCTTCAATATTTTAGGATTGTCATACACAAACCAGATATAAAGACTTAAGCATCTTTATTGTTTGATGTCAAAAAATACTGAACTATGTTTTTTGAAGATTACCACTCTATATATATGAGAGTGTGTATGTATTTATAGCTACTTTAGGTTATATTCAGACAGTCAAAACAATTGTCGCTTAAAAAATTGTTTGTTTACCCTTTTCTCTCCAAACAAACACCTTTTCATTTACAACCCCAACCAGTATAACTTTATAAATATCAACAGCTCAGTAAAGAGGAGAAGAATTAACATCAGACTCAATGTATTAATCCTCGCTTCTCACGTGATGCTACTGGATACCAAATAACTGGTCCTTCGTCTTGCGCGAATTTGTCACTAAGTTTGGCATATTTTCTCTCGAAAATTTTTATAACTTAATTTTTAGCGGTTTTGAGTGCTCTGGTTTCGATTACGGAATCAAAACAATTTTCTCTATAGTTGGTCCCTAGATTAAAACCTCCATGCTTTGAAAGGCACGTGGTTCCGGTTATTTTGAAAACCGTTTTCCTTCACCAACTAGTATTTGGCCAATGTGGTGGTATTTTAGTCCAAACTCTCATGTGTTTTTCTCGTGTAGCAACACTTGTACCCAGTAGTGACACGTATATAAACTGTTATTGATGATAACTTTAATAATCTGGGAAGAATGGACCATAAGTGATGCTTATTTTTTAGAGGATACATGTTACAATAACAGGTTTTGTTTAAATTTTATTGATACTATTGTATTCTTTTTATCAAATACTTGGAGCGGTGGAAGAAAGAAAACTATACCTTCATCAAGGTACGCTGACGTATGAGTAGAGTCCATTTTGCTATGAACATAGGCTTCAGGAACTGGTTATCAAGCTACACGTGGACAAACAGATAAGATAAAATTAAATTTATTGGTTTTGTTTTGGCGTGTACACACAAGATTAGATGAATCTTTGTTGTTGTTGTACTTTGAAACTGTTTTACAAGGCGCTGTAACTTCTCTAAATATTAGTTAGGTAAGCTTATTAGCAATCCTTGTGATATTTTTTACAAGAAAATTCTCTTGTTTCCCAGAATTTAGAACTGAATCTCTAATTAACGATTAAGAACAGTTGCGCGTTGGGAATTCGTGCGCTACTTAAGGAGAATATTCTGAATTATATATTTAGAATTGTTTTTAATCAAAGTAAAAAACACTTCCTTATGTTTAAATGAATATAATGTAGTATTAAAACATCTTAATTGGAAGATGAAGGAAGCATATCATGGGGAATTATTTTTAAAAAAGTTTCTTTTTGAGGAAGAAAACATTAAATATAATATAAATATTTGTGTGTGCAATAAAAAAGAATGTAAGTCTACCCTCTCTGAATTTATGCGTCTTAGTACGGAGGTTAATAAGTGTTCAAAGGTAAGATACACACGGTCATACTAATGCACATATAAAATATTTATATTTTTTATTAGCAGCACAGAAAATGATTCGACACCGTCTAATGGTAACCTGTAACGCAAAAAGTAACGATATGCTCATAAATCTAGAATTTGTAATAATATTTGTAATTTTTCATTTAAATCGATATTCAAAATAAAATAATTAAAATGAGAACCAGGCAAACAAGTCAAATACTAACCAGTTCATATAAAATTCTCATGTAGATACTTTTACACACACATGCTACGTTAGTTTTTAGTTATTACAGTAATATATTGTTAATTCATTCTTATTGAAAATAATTTGTATTTTTAGAATTATTGATTCTGATACTATCAATAATGATATTATTTCAAGTGCAGTAAAGAATACAAGGCATTCATTTAAAGTATCCTCATATTGGTTACAATTTATGTGTCAACGTTGAATACGCGAAATATTAACTTATAATTTATTATCCGTATTCCATTTGTAGAATTTATTAAGGTAAGTAGCTATAAAAATTAATAAACTATTTTTTGTACGTGATCTGATTCGTCTTTTCCAATTCGTCACTATCTTATCGTCACTAAATTACTCTAAGCTCTAATATAAAACATCAACATCATCTCTCAAAGCAAATAGAAAGATAAAACAAAACAAAAAGATCTCTAAAAGTATTCGTATTGGAACAACAACGGTTTATTACCACATTCCTTTGCGACCCAAAAATACAGCGACAATACAAGCGGTCTTGATCACAAAACGGAAAATGAAGACGTCCCTCGAGTGGCCCGCCTTACGTCGCGCGGTTTTTGCTAGCGTTTTAACAAAATTTATCGTTTTTCTTTTTGTAGCGGTACGATCGTTTGTTTGTTTCTTTCGGGTCTTAGGTCAGTGCATTTGTTACAGTTTGGGCTAATGTATCGCTTTTTTCCCGTTACAGGTATGTTAAGGATTCTACTAAGCAACCAACTATTTTATCGTAAGATCTTCTAATTGAATTGTAAGTAAACTTTTTGTTTACTGTAAATATAAACGAGTCAGCAATGTTTAAATATATGTGGTGAACGGTATTAATGTTGACAAGGATGATTGTCATTTCTCCTATCAATGTTCTTATAAGAATAATTGGTGCAATCGGAAGCAAAATACACGTATTCGATCATCATCATCATATCAGCCAAAGACGATCGCTAAACATAGGCTCTCCAGGATCTCCAAACCGATCGGTGCTACACTATCCGTATCTTGTGGCTTCGTGCAACTTTTACTAGAACGTCAGTCCACCTCGTCTACCAGTACAATCTTCTTAAATCGGCTTCAATTATCGCTTTTAATTCATTGTTGTTTTTAACTGAACTACTTATACTTTTTAGTACTAGGTTGTCTTCGTAGCTCTTTCTTAAAGTCGAAATTTCCAGTACAGAAGCAGTTAAACTAATAACGTGCTGTGTATTCACTAGCTGGATCTCTCTCAAACACAGCATTGATATTGCGAACTGCTTTTGCTGCAAAGAAACGTGGTACAATTTTTTTTATAAATATTATCCTTACCATGCAGTTAAAGATTTATTTAGCAATGCAGGTTTGTTTAAAAATTTGTGGCAATGTTAAAACGGAAATTTCATATTTAAACAAGTATTATTAAAAGCAATAATTATTGGCTAAAATTAACTGCACTATCAAAAATATCATCAAAAAAAGGCCCTTATTTCAAAAAATATCCAAGCTAAAATACTTGAAAATTGCCATCTAGAATTCCGTTGACTAGAAATCGCCACTATCCCCATGAAACACATTACGGATTAGAACTTCACTGCTGACTGGACCACAGCAGAACCGAATACGGGATTGGGACCCTAATTCCAGACTAAGGCTTAATTTAAAACATTCGGGACACCGTGTGATTGATCGCTGCTCTAGCATAGGCCGTGGCTGTAAATTAGCGTTGAATCCGGAATTAAAAAGAGCTGATTCAACATAATGCTAGGTTGGAATTATATTTCACATATATAATAAGTCAATATCATTGCTTTGTAAGCAAAATCATCCGCAGATTAGTAATTGAAACCCAGCATGAGACACAAATTCTTAATGCATTCAACAAATATGTATGGTATATTTAATAATAATAGCATTTTATTTCAGATAAAGGTATACATTTATTTGTAGACTAGAACTATTTATTGCTTAATTCACTGTTAGAATGGACAGTTTACAGAAAGTTAATTATTTGATTAGTTCTTAAATAATCAAATATATTTGTAGTTTAAAAATAATTTTATTGGATGGTGTCCGCCTGATCTACAATAGAAGAGCAGTTCCAAGTTGAGAGGGAAATAAAGAATTGCCCTATACGTATCTTTAAAAAAATCGCTACTTTCATAGCCACATCTTTTGCTACATCCGACTTTTGTACGAAATCGCGCGACAAATCATGAATAATGCTATTATGAGAGTTTGTGTATTGCAGTGTTGATGCTGATGATCGATGAGCTAATATGGTGAGGGGGTGTAGTTTTTTTCCTATCTGTCTGTTATATGTATATATGAAATAATATTAACAAATTGCCTTTATTTTAATACTTTATGTTAATAATTCCTTACCAGCACACGTATTCCCTCCTTCTTACAACATAGGTTCCTTTTAAAGGCGTAAAAAGCACTTTTGGGCCGACAAGGTGAGGGTGACTAGGGCATTATGTCGCATGTTTCACTAGCTATCTTCACATTTGGACTCCTCTACTGCTTATCAGATGGTGTCAAGTCAATTGCTGTGCTTTATAATAAAAAACATGAAATCTCTTCAAGGTTATCCTATCTGTACTAAAAATGTGGACTGACATCAGCACTACTCGCAAATCAAGAGCAGCAGCTCAGGATACATGATACTTGGAGTATCGTTTTAACTGCTATTCAGAGGCTTACTGCAGTGAGTATCAATATTAGGGTCAGTAAAATTTGAAACCGCTGAAAATTTATGATCTTCTTCGTCTTCTACTCACAACACTACTGGGTAAACCTATCTACAGGATCATCTGGATACGTACCTATACTATTTTGGTAGAAAGCAGTTCGCTGTTTTCGGGGTGAAAGTAAAGAAAGATAGTGTAATTAGGGAGCACAGAAGACATTAACATCTCTTGGCTCCAGAATATCAACACACCAGTAGTGGTCAAGTGATTTCTTGCGATGGCATGTTTGAATACTGGGAAAAAATCTGCAATATTTCCGTACATACAAAGATTTTCAAATATATATTGAGATGGTACAGTTACAATATCCCATCATTATTTAATTGTTCTGCTCTTACTCCGGTTTCAATAGAACTGGAACAAATAGTTGCACATCGGCCGTCAAATGGAAACATGATGCGTGTTGCCGTGATAGTCGCTACGTCATCGCGGCGTCACAGTAACGTCGAACGTTGAACTAGCAACTGCTGATTTGAAATAGTGAATGATATCAGATTGCTTGCTGTTGACTGCTTGAGTTTATGAGCTGATCTCTTTGTTTACTGTAGGTAATATAACAGGGAACTTATGTAGTTTGAGCACTATTGTAAGTATCTTATATTCCCTTCATTAGTGTTTTGTTTTGAACCTATCTAAAAATTAGTGTACTTAAAATTAAAATTAACTTTAAATGTCTTAAGATTAGTGTATTGAGGCTGACGGTGAATGGCTGACTGACATGGTACGAATAACAGTACGAAATGAGTTAAAAGTGTTCTAAATTTTACTTCGCCTTCCTTAATTAATTAATTCCGTGTAGAAGCAAACATGAAATTTCATACCGTGCATATAAGATGCAACTTCCTTATTCTCTTATTAAAATAATTTAGAGAAGTTTTATTAAAACGAGAAATGCTATTTATCATTCTGTATCGGAATAGGAAAATCAAAATGTAGTACCAAAAAATTTAGTGAGGGAATCCTTATTTATCTAATTGTTAATTTGTGGTCGGTTGAAGGAGACGGATTGAAAGTTCTTAATTTGAAAATCCTAAACGTTTATGAGTTTGCGTAAACAGTATTACAGATTAACGTTACTAGAGTCGAACAGATTAACGTGATGCTTACCTTAGAAAATAAGAAGCTACTTTGGCTTTTTCATCTCTTGTCTGCAGCATTCATTTTGTTGTTTTTTTATATTAAGCTCAGCAAAAACTCGACACTAATTGATAATAAGCAGTAGAGGAGACCACATGTGAAGATAGCTAGTGAAGCATGCGACATACTGCCCTAGCCACCCTCACCATGCCGGCCCAAAAAGTGCTTTTTCACGCCCGCCCATGTTGTTTTGTGTTTTTTGATCTGTTTAAAACTTTCTTAGGTCAAAGTTAAATAAGAAAGATTGTAGACTTGCCTGTCTTTTTGTTGTTGTTAAAAAACGAACATACTTGAAGGGATTAGCATGAAACGCATGTGTGATGAATTTTAAAGATTAAGATTCTTTTAGATTTTAAAGATAAAGATTAACATAACCATCCCGTCATCATATCCTAACTTGGTTAGAATGAGACTACCTCAGGAGAATACTCTATTGAATAGAAAAAGGATTTTAAAAATCTGTCCCCTATTAACAGAGAAATCGCATAACAAACATATAATCTTAGTTCGAAAAGATTAAATACTTTTATTGTAATACTTTGTAAAATTATAATTTGTTCGTTAACCCCTCACCACATTTTGCTTTCTATTACATATTTAAGCCCTTGAAGTATCTTTACTGTTAGCTTTTTACAAATTGCTGGTGCTGTTGCGCCTAACGTTGCCACCACACAATATTTTCCAAAGTTTAGATCGAGAAAACCGAGAAAGGATGCCAAAACAAGGGTCTAAAAGCTCGACCGTCAGCGAAGGGTTCAGCAAGATCATTTATAACCCGTGTTGACGGGATAAGGAATTTCTGCCTGTTTTATCCTATCTAAGTGTTGTGTACTTGAACCAAACTTGGGTATCATACGCCCTATCCTAAAACATACAAAACACCGCCTTAAAGTAGTAACGTTTAAGTCCAAATCTGGCTACCTTATTTCAATGTACACGGAAATGCTTAAGCGTTGAATATTTTCTACATTTTGTATAGACAAGCACTAATAAGGGAACGGGTGATCCATCAAGTCGAGGTTTTTTCTAAAAGATGGGAGGTCCTATGGATTTGGGACGTGTTTCGTTTAGGAAATCGCTTGGGTTGTTTTATCTGTGTCCCAGATCCTTGTTTCATGTTTGGATTTCGTCTTTATTTCTAGATTCATTTGGTTTTTTTGCATACATCATACTAACTGTTAAGTATCTAGTAAACCAGCGGCATCAGCTCATTGGCGGCATCAGTACTTCAAGCACTCTGGTATCGATTATAACAACAAAAGCACCCATTACTCTGGTTAGTTCTAGGATGAGTCAATCAAAATTTGTTACAATGAACTTTTATATTTGCTTGTTTGATTCACTTAATTTATGACATCAACCTGTCAAGCTTTTTGTACTTTCCTGATTCACGAAAACAAAAATAAAACGTCGATTAAAACAGTTTTATCACAAACACTGAAGCCTGCAGTTAGCTGCAGGTTTCAGTATCGCAAATCACCTCAAAATTAGTTTTGAAGTGATTTACGATGGAGCCGCTTCTATTTTAATTATAGCCTTTAATTCTTCATTATCATCTTCATCACTTTGGTCTCCGGCCGTCCACTAAGTTTGTTGTGAACCATCACAACAAACCTGGCACATAATCAAAATGTTTGAATAAAAAACGTACCGTGTTTTCTTTTGCGACACCAGCATCCCTATACTCATCGTTAATCTTTCAAGCTTCAATGTTTCTGCAGCTCTGGTGCCACGGTAGAACTCGTAGTTGTAAATAAAGCGACATTTCATGCTTTCCATTGTGCAATATGAAAGCGGCCAAAAAAAAACTAATCAGAAAAAAACGAATAAATGACATTTTTCGAAACTCAAAAGTTTCAGCTTAATGGTTTTTAAATTTGAATTTGGAAATCTTAACCAAATATTTCAATGAAAGTGGCCAGTACGACAAAATGCCAATTTCATATGGAAGGACTATATGGTGTATAACTATTGCTGTTCAAATAATTACGAAATAGGTACCATTAGGTGTGCAATCTTCTTGCGTGTTGCTTGCATTTGACATCAAAAAATTCATGATTTAATTTTAGAATCTACCTAAGTAAGCGAGCTTCTTTTTATTCACATATCTTGTAAATTCTTTAATAGCTAAGCTTGTAACATTTAACTATAACATTTTGATAATATAACAACTCCTTTACCATATCATGAATACTGACAATATTAAAAAAAATATCAATTAATAAAATTCAAAGTCTTAACACATTTTGCTATTGTTTCGATTACTTCTCTCAGACCTTTCATTATACCGTTAGCCGTTGACGGAGACGTGTTTTCTTATACCCGACGCTATTTTACTAATTTCATTATACATACATTTATTGCTATGAATATTTATTTAAACCTCAAATCAAAGTTCAGATTACTTCAATCAATCTTAAAATTCCTATCCCATTCATAGCACCTATTGTAAATGAATCATTCACAATCTTTTTTTATATTTAGTTTCCATTCAGTGCTTGCGTTTTGTTACAGCGTACGTAAATTCATAATCCAGTGTAGTCACTAATCCTAAAATAATACCGAAACGTACATACCTTTACGTGGATATTGAATTCCTCGATAATCAGGTTGTTGTTTCTGGAGTTAACATCGCCATTTTTATCGACCCTTTGAATAACAATGACATCTCAACAAATTTTATTGCTAACTTTAATGACCTGAATCTCTCACGATATATATAACCCGGAGATAAACAAGGGAAAATTTGATATATTAAATCTTGTACATTCGCACATCAGAACAATAGACGGAACAAGAATTAGTGCCGTAATAAATTCGTATTCGTCAAAGTATCGGAAACAATGTTTGTGTTATATCACAAATATTTATAGTTTTTTTTAGATTTTTATTCTGATTTTTATTGATTTATATCTGGATTCCATTATAAGTATGTAAGGCAATGGTACATATATAAATATTTTATTTACATTATTCTAACTTGCAACTTGATCTGTAAGGGTCTACCCCGTACCGGTCAAGTTACATACGTGAAGTCACATAAATCAAGTTAAATACTTTTATTTGTTAGAATTAGAGTGATTATCAAATGGTGTATTCAATTTGATGTGTGTTTTTCTGATCATAGTACGTAAAAGAAGAATATTTAGTGTTAATATGTGATAAGTTTTAATTCGAAAGAATGAACATAGCTTTTGACATTTCTTTATTGACATTTGACATTTATAACTCGCTAATGACATTTATTTATGTTTAATTGTTGAACACTGTTTAACTTGAGTTTATTGTTATTGTATCAAACATTTATAAAGTTAAACTACCTAAATATATTTCAAATAAAAATTAGATTAACCTTTAGAATTAATATCCACGGATTTGATTAATTTCACATGCAAAGGGACATCACTAATTCATATATGAAAGATCACATAAATCATCCGCGTCGCCTGGGCTACCACGACAATCGGGGGATGAAATTAGAAATAAATTTCATTCGATATGCAAGGGTACGTTTTATTGGTATCTGCAATGGTAACGCATCAGGTGTCGTCAATGGTAGTGGTTTTCGTTTGATGAGTTAAATTTTACGCCTCTTTTAAGTTTATATTTAACACCATGTAGTGCTTCAAAGAATAATACAAGTCATGATTACTCTGTTTAAGCGTAATTTTATTAACAATATCATAGCTTTCTTTATTACTCTTAATATAAGAAGAATACTAGAAGAAGCAGGAATCAATATGCATTCCTGCTTTAGATCTCTGATGAACTTTCTTTGCAAAAGTATTCAATATTATTAATATTTTCTCGCAGTAAAACTATATCAACGTTAATAATTGTTTAAGGGTATGCAATCGCATACAACGATACAATATAATAATACAGTGATTGTAAAATTTTTGTAAAATTCAATAATGAATCAAGAATTTAACTAGTTCAGTAAGAAGTAAAATTATACAACCATCAAACGTCGACTACAAGAGCAAATGAACATAAATTTGTACTTGTAATCATAAAATCGAGCGGCAAGGTTCAAGAACAGCTGTCAATTAGTAGAAATAATAAAAGCTTTTGTAAATGAGTTTGAAATCGGAGATGTTTTGAGGAGGTCACGCTTGCAATGATGGTGTCAGCTTTGTCTCTCATTTGGTGCCTAAGGCTAAGTATCTTATTACAAGAGGTGATGTTTTAAGAAAAGTCTTTAATCGCGAAGGATTCGATGCTTATATTAATCCTAATGACGACGGAGATAAAGTTGAAATTGATGTAAAACGATATGAAGGTAAATTGTTTGTCACAAAGATTTGGTTAGCGCTCTGTGAACGGAAGCATGTGATGGAGACAACGTCACTTTAGGGTGCTATTATTATAAAGGTTGATTGTTTTCTTAACACTTCTCATAGAGAAATTGTTTTAGTTTCAGATTTAATGTTATTAAAGTTATAATTGTAGTCAATGGTCGATGAAGGTATTTCAAATACTTTCTTTACTTACATTAATGTTATTGCTCAGTGTAATCAATGAAACACATTTCGTAAACACACCGTTATGCAAAATAAAACGAAAATAAATATTAATTTTATGTTTTACTCAAACTTTAGTGATAATATTAAAAGTGTCTACACTCAAACACGAAAAACGAATCGCAAAAGTTAAACGAAAATCATCATAAAATTTCCCAATGGAAAACAGAGCCATCTCAATTTAGTAATGGACGGAAAATAGACAGCGCGTCTCTCGTACAATACTGAAGGCAGAGAAGTCGTCAATATAAACAAAAGTTCACAGATACGAATACTCTCACCGAATGTTTGTCCAGTGCTCCAAAAGTGACAATACACCCGAACTGACTTTGTGCATCGGACACGAACTAACGTCATCAAAGGGGAACAATGAATAGTACAACACCCCTGTTGACAGACTTGTGCACCCCTGCCACGGCATTTATTTTGTCACTCGCCCTCAGTCCCCTGTAAACCTAATAAGGATCAGTGCTAGTCAACATCAAAATGCCGGTTAAGAACTGGGAATCCTTACTTGTAAATTCTTGCCCCAACAGCTTGTCCCGCGAAATCTTAATTTAATTTGCAGGAAAATAAAGGGATTCTAACGAAAGGAAGAATTTGTACGCGTAAACAATTGCGAGGGACGCCGCAGATTTTTATTCTCTGATTTAGAGTAATGTGACTGAGACAGAACTGTTTGTTTAATCTTTGTTATTGTAGCTGTACTGATATTTTTATTTCGCAATGAACTGTCAATTTTATCAAATTAAGTTAATCAAGGAGTGTCTAGATTTTGAATGGAAGGTGATTTAATTCGTTCAAAAAGTCACATACTTATATTCTTTATAAAAGAAATTCTTTAAGCGTCTGCTTTCATAGTGTATATGTTTACTGTATCAACATTAAGTTCATCTAGAATTTTTGTCATAGACAATTTTTCTTTAAAATTTCAAATTTCCTGGTGGCTGCGTATCCCCAAGCCCCTGGGGGCACAGGAGATTATGTGATAACTGAATCTGTATCGCTTTTAGAGCAGGCGGCATGGTGAAAGGAAAAAAGCGAGTCATCATTTAATGTTGGCCGATTAAAACAAATTCAATGCAAACACCCCACAGACCGTTAGACCTCAAAAAGGGTCAATACATCAAGCGAAAAGTAAATAATGAATGAATGATTTTCGTGGCTCATGGCAAGCGGACTTAAAAGGGCCGATGAAGCGTGTCTAAGTTCCCAATATTTCTCCATCATAAAAGTGAGCGTTTGACACTTGCTAGCCAAGTTTTCAAACCGTGTCATCACATATGACTCCACGTTGAATTTTAAGCTCTATTTCTTAAATGACTAATATCAAATCTATTTGTAAAGGTTTCTCAGATGAGTTCTTTTCAAACTGTTTACAATAAGGATTATGGATGACTGTAGTTTGTGGAACATTCAAAAGGCCAATGACAAAGAGATGTAATTGTTACTAGCACACATTTCGGTACCTAATGAAGCTATTTTACCATTTATAGTTCGTAGATGGTTGATGTAGAGCATATGGCTTCGGTCACGGCTTGCTTGACTTGGTTTGATTCAATATTGCCTATTAGAATAATGAATACCTACGCTACACATTGAAGCTTATAAATTCATAATCAATATACTAATATTGAATGCTATTGATATCTAGTTTAATATGAACTTACTATTGGTTGTAATGTAATGATCCGAATTGCTATGTAATGAGAAATCTGAACACTTAAAGTTATCACTATTACATTTATTAATTTCTCTCATACATATTATCTGTTATGACGATTTAAACGAACTTAGTAAATGAGTCTATTTAAATAAATATATTTTAACTTTGACTGCAGTTACAGTTGCGTATGAAATATTGATAATTTCTTTATGTATAATCACATTTTTCACTTTCATGTCAGAACTTATTATTTACTATGAAGTTATTATATTATATTACCTATCTATCAACTATCGCTATATTTATGACAACCGTGTACATTATGTAAATTCAATAGTGGACCCGATATTTCACGTATATTGCGCTGCCTGTATCTCCATCAATCATTTCTATCAATTTCTTTCAAAGCTTATATAAATACAGAATAGAAAATTTACGCTAGGGACGAACAGTTTATTGATTTGTATCTGAAAATTTTATGTAAGTTATTAAAAATTGTTTTAGTTTTTGTTTTGTTTTGTTGTTTATATGGATGATATATTTTATCGATTTTGAAGGTTATACGATTCCTTTTTTAAAAAAACTGATGATTCAGAATAAAGGATGTAACGGAGAATGCATAAAAATCATCACCAACCAAAACAAATTTTTAAACGGTTCTCAATACATTAATCTTGGCATATTAGTGATTTTTTACAATGACGATGTCGGCTGTAAGTACGTTGGGGTTGTCATACAAATCGAATTTGAATGGTAAATCTTTACAGAGATATGTTGATACAGTTAACTGTAAAAACAATATACATGAACTAGTGTTCAAGGCGGACTTAACGATTAATATCATTATCATCAGTCAATCTTCATGTAAACAACTATGTTTATTGTAAGTCCACCTTACATGACATCTTTCATTTGCATTGAAGTGTAAATAAATAAAATATATCAATAAATATGAGAATAAATTTTGTCGTTATTTTTTTGTTTATCGTCGACAGATGCGGCTATATAGTATTGAACAACCTTGAACATGTTGTAACTTAAAACGAATGCCCCTTTTGTTGGTGTAGTTGACACTAAACAATTTTTTGCATGGCCCTTTGTAAGTTGAAAATTATACAAAACAGTATCATATCATTTAGATTTTGTCGATACAATTAATGGGAGTATGGCTCGCCAGATTCGATCAATATATCTTATACTAGCAAGAATAAGTTAATTGTTTTTTGCGAAAACACTCCTTGCTCGTATACATCTTGTGACAGAAGAGTGCAACTGGTCTTTATTATTGTATCAAGCCAAATAATTTTCAAATACATAAAGAGGTTTAACCAGATGTACGTTGTACTTAAGGTAGACGCAGCCTACAATGAGAATACCATCAAAGTTGACAAAAATTTCACCGAAGAAAAGAAATAAATCTTATTGTTGCCTTTTAGAACAATATTTAGAAAAAATTCATTGCTAAGACTTATTTATAATAATAATATATTTCTCACACTTACCCTTATCTATCCCAAAGTAAGCATCATTAAGAGCTTTTATATTATAATGTTAGATATAAATATTATCTGAAATATTCTAAACAAAAAACAAACATCCATAACTGGTGAACAAATATACGTGATCGTCATACTAATATCTGCCCTTACCGGGTTCAAACCCGGGACTTCTGGCTTATTAGACATGGTTACTGATCACTCGACCAGACGGCTGTTGAAATAAGAGTTCGCTACATTGCTAAATTTTTGTTACTTTTAAATATATGTGGCAGTGGTGCTTCTTGCAGTGTTGCACTTTCATAGACTTTGATTTCGAAAACAAAAGAGATATTAAACTTTGCATTCTATAGAAAATTAGAGACATATATTATCAAGACATAATCCGTACACGCACCTACATCACTAACGGAATTAATTTAAATTAATCGAATGCCAGCAGGTTGGATTACACGCGTCAGCTTAATGAATTCATTAATAATGACATTCGCGACGACTTTAGGCAGCCCCGTAAACGGTTGCGTGGTATGGATTCATAATTAGTGTAGATTATTATGGGCACGAGAATCAAAAGATCAAAGAACCTTGAAAGGTGCATTATCACAAACAAAAGTTTGGAGCGTATTTGGAAAATAAATATATATTTTTATTCTTCTCATATTATTTATTTAGCTGTGACATATAAAAGAAAATGTACACATATACATATACACCGTCGTAATTGGATAAATCCACAATACGGGCGTAGATAGGTCTACACAAATTCTGCGATAAACCCGTCCTTTTCTTGTAGTCGATAATCACAATACAGCATGTATTTTTTACGATTTATTATAGTCCTTAAATACACGGCAGTTTTAATGTTTGACTGTAGTAAAATAGTTACGTTTGACGCAAAACCCTCACCATAAAAATGGTGTAAGACCAATGCAATATCTTTGTGATGGTGTCACGTTTTTTTTTTATAAAAAGCACAGCAAATGACCCGACACCACCTGACGATAAGCAGTAGAGAAGTCCATATGTGAAGATAGCTAGTGAAGCACGTACTGCCCTAGCCACCCTCACCTTGCCGGCCCAAAAAGTGCTTTTTCCCGTGTACTCAAATGGCATATAAGACAGGTTCATCATCATATAAGCCTCCACCAAAAATTTAAACAGTAATGGCTACGCTGTCCAAATAAATCTAGTAACTCGTGTGATAAAAGTATCTGGGTTTGGAGATGATAAATTTAACACAGTAAATTTAAAATATTTAAATCTTTTGTATCGTAAAAAAACCAGAGAAGACGTGGTTTGTCAGAGTCAAAATATCTTTATTTAAATAGACTCATTTACTAAGTTCTTTTAAGTCTTAATAACAAGGAAAATTCATCAGAAATAAAAATGTAATTCAAGGTAATAGAGGTAAATTTAAGTGGTTATGAACCGGGTATTTACCATTTGTCCCAATTGTAGAATTTAATTATGTATTAAATAAATTATTTTAAAATTTAAACTAACACAAGTATGCATATTCCCAATTAACCCTACCAATGCTTCGACGAATTAGTAGAAGAAGCGGCGCAAGAAACTCTCAGCCTTTAGTATTAATAATGACATTTACAAATTACCTATGTCATTATGTGTTAGTATTACAAACATATTTTTTGTTTTACAATGCAATATTTTATACATCGATACGTATCGTCATTGGTGGAGGACCTAGGAGACCATTAAGTGTAAGATTTGTGAAGAACAGTGAGTTTTTTTTAATACATGCGACCAACGGGTTTGTAAGGTAATTCTACAAGTTAACCTGACTAAGAACATTGTTGCTAAGTGGTTGTACCCTCTCTTTCAAGACAAAAGCAGCAAGCAAGCATAAGACCCACATAACAGTCGAACAGCAACCTTAATCGTCACTGAAGGTACCAATCTTGATAAAATTTTCCATAATCACTGTTCGTGGTTGAAGCACTCTTATAGACTGAAAAAAATGATTATTGAATGTTAATATTCATTTAAAAAGAGAATATATTTTATTACACACCAAAAATTACAAATACATATAATTTTACAGAAGCTGCATTATACAAGGACGGACTATTCGCTAATGAGCTATCTCTTTCACACAAACTTAATATGATAGATGAGTGAAGACGTCGGTGTACCACCAAATTCCATAAAATAATAAGGAAATTAATAAGTCATGACAAAACAATATCGTTTAATGAAGGTTCTTGACCAGTCGTGCGTTCTGCTTCACTCTTAAACATTCATTTCACTCTTATAGCAAATTAAGTTACTTTTTCATCACCAAATAAACAACATCATGCTAATCTATATACGACTTCTCTGATACCAACTCAATTAGCTTCCTAGAGTAGCTATAACGACCACTAAATTCCATTTTCTATATTTTCATATTCCCATTTAGTGTATAGTCCACTTATTCAGATAAAGTATTGAAAAATCGAGGCAAATGGCAAAAAGTACCCAAAAACCAGCATCCTACAAAGCAAATCAACGAAACAACGATTATTGAATCGAGTCGCCCCTCTGTCGCGCAGTCACGTTTGCACCGCGGTGTACGTTAATATGTCGGGCGTGCGTCGCCTGCCTAATGTCCGCTTATAAAACGTGTATCGTCGACTTTATTCTCCTTTTGATTGTGACGACGTGCGTGAAGCAACGTCACGTGTAAGAAGTAGTTTTGATTTTGCAGAAAGTCGAGAGAAAAGTAAAAAAATATTGGATATTATAAATAGATTTAGACTGTCGGCTTTCGTTCGGTTCGCGTGCGTTTAAAGACCCGAGAACTTCAAAAAAGAAATAGCTTTCAATAGAGTATACTCCATTGTCACCATGTCAGGATCTGATGATGGGTTTAACAAGCCTCAAAAAACAATCCTTAAAACAATATATCTCTAATCATGTATTTCAACCAGGAACTGATTTTTCAAAACTTTATTAATTTTTTTTTTCTTGAACTACTAAACTAAAAGTATTGAAATGTGTTAAACGCTATTAAAATACACTTATGCAAGAGAATTATTAAATATATTTAAAATAAAATAACCAACTCAGCAGCGTACACGAATAAATGACAGAAAATTTAAGGCTTGAAAAATATATAATTCAATGTAAGCCTAAAAGAAAATATTATTATAAACTGTTACTTAGGCAACGCTCTTCTAAAATAATAAATGATTTTTTAAATTTAATCCAGGAAAATACAAGGAAACTGTAAATAACAAAGAAATCTTTAAACAAGTACTGAAGATATTGTTCATTCACTTTGTTAAAATTTATTTTCAAATCTGTAGCTTCTAAGAAAAAGTGTTTATCTGCTCAATTCATTTGCTTTGTTTGTGTTAGTTATGTTTTATCGTTAATAACATAAAAAATGCTGCAGCCACAAACTGGTTTTAGATGAGAAAGTTCTTCTCATCTGTTGCGAACTCCTTCTAGTTGGTTTTGTTATATTATATTTTTTTATTGTTTTTACATTTTGAATTGCCCTTGTCAGTGTCACCTGTTTAATTTCCATTGTCATCTGTGTTAATTTATAAAATTATAATTATTACATGTAAGTACCGCTCTATATTTTGCCTTTTACTTTCGCACACATCACATACAGTCTTTCCTATTTATCCTTTTCATCATCTAAAACCAATATACCTTTAACAGCTGAGATAGTTTTGACACACTCAGAAACACACGAGATGTTTGGGTGAGAACACTAATACGCTAGTCCAATGCAGCTTTCTGGCTGAAAGGTAGTATAGTTACGTAACAACATAAGTTGCATTGAAAAAAAATCCTAAAGTTTTTTAGTAAATTTCGAACGTATTTCGTTCGTATTATTATTAAAATATCTCATTTTAACCGCAGATAGATGTATAGTCGACAGATCCATAAATAATGCTGATGTTGTATAGGACAATGTTGATTTGACATCTGACTAATAAACACTAAAGTTCAATTCAATTACAATTTACACTGGGTGTGAAATTTCGTTGAATAATTTGATAAAAGATTTAAAGTCTTACACTCAAGGAATTCCACGGAGTGAAAGAATACAAAATATGGACCATGGTTTATGGTGGGAGTTATTTGATTTTGGGTTAGACTGACGTATAAAGTTTATGTTAAGCACTTAGAGGTCTTCAAGCGATTTCAAGAGACTAGTTCCATTAATAAAAGACCAGTTACTTGTTTTTATTCTCAATATAACAGTGATATTGGTGCTTTGGCGATAGGCTTAGGAAGGTGTTGTAGAAAAGGTTTTGCCACCAATCAGGACAAGACAATTCCTGATCTCCAAATCAAAGAAAGGTATCGTCTAGTGAGGCGATAGAAGCGCATAAATTTATATTTAATATTAGCGCGTGTCCGGTTTGAATTTCTAATCAAAACCATTACTTTTATAACCTATTCATAAAAACGAGGAATTTATTCAATAAAAACAAATCTATTTTGTATTCAAATCTTTGACACGTCTTGTGTGGTTGCCGGAAACGGATGTCGAACGGCTTTTATCGGCCATACTGTTGTTTTAGGCGTGCGACAAATGACGTGTGTGGAAAAGACACGAGTGTTACTCCATTGACAAATTTGAACTTGTTTAAATTGGCTATGTATTTGATATCGATGCTGCTGTTCGATAAAATAATTACTACGAATTATATTTTTATTTGTGTAATAGTTCAAATCATTTCAATTCAAATCATAGGAAATAACCAAGAGACGCAAGATCAATTTAGATTGGCGGATGAAAGCGCTTGTAGTTACAACCGGAATCAAACATCTTCTATCTTCTTTTTTTTGTATATAGATGTTCGTTAGTCTCGCTAAAATTCAAAAATGACTTGACTAATTTGCACGCATTTTACTTGCTATTATTAATAATAAGGAAGCCTAAAAATTTATTAATGAAAGTCAGTAATTTAGTATGTAACATCTAACAACTAACATACAAAAAATTAAAACCATCTCTTTGGTATCGCTACTTAGGATTATTATCATAGATGCTGGTAATTTGTAGCTGATACAAATTTCAACGGGTCAACTTGCCAGCAATAAAATTAATTTTTGTAACAAAAAACTAAGATTAGCATTAGTCATCGTACTGCTGGGGTATTTGATTTTCTGGGAGAATACTATAAGTGGTTTTAAGCCATAACTTCACGGCACTGCCCATTGGTGATACGAGCGTTTATAGGTTACGATATTCACTTTCCATAGCCAATTTTACGATATACTTAAAAAACGATCAGAAACAAAATAGTACAATACTACAGCGGCTAGCAAAAGAGGTGATGAAATTGATGGACGAACCTGTAAATGTGGGCCGGTGCGAACCCGAGGCACACATACGTAAGTCCTTCAATGCCTAGTTGGGGCCTATGCTTGTGTAGTGGTTTTCTCAAATGCTCTGAACTTAAAATTAAGTAGTGCCTAAGCAGAACTTTTTATTTAAAAATACAATTATTTTTCAAAATCAATGACGAGCAAGGAACAACTAGAAATTTTCACGCGCCAAAGTATATCTTTTTTTACTAAAGAGTTTTCTATTTGTAAATCAATTCGAAATTTAAATAAAACTTTTGATTGATTGCCTTCTTGTTTGCCATGTTATATAGTAAAATATCGTTCCGTTTTTAAATTAAACAGTAGATATGACACGACACGTCCAATATGGGTTATCATACATGTTTTGATAGCCGTTGCTGGTATGTATTTGACCAATACAGCAATTACCATTAATCTCTATAAAGGTTGTCAAAATGGTGTTGAAATTTCCAAACCATAATATTTTTATTTTTAATTGGATCAACGATGAGCGTAGTACGATTATAATGATAATAATATTAAATGTATAAATCTGGTACCAAATTTCATGGTATTTTATATAATTTAATGGATTTTGTACCTTAAAGAGTTTGGTGATGTTTACTTTGTTATGTTATCTAAACAATGTTTATCCAATACGACACAAGTAAGGATCGCAGTCGTCTCGTCACGTGTTAATGTATCCACAGTCGTTTACGTTCCCCAAACTAGTTCGGGAGCGACTTGCGAGCGTTTTCAACTTTGTAATTAACTTCCACAACTCTTCAGTCAACATTTAGAGATGCTGATTAACGTCGAAAGGATAGAGAGTCTGATTTTATTACGATAGTTTTTTGCAGGTTTTTCTGTTGAAGATTTGTTTTGTATGAAGAAGGTTGAACTTACTATATATCTTATGATATACAATATCAGAATGCTACTTATTCAATTACTCTAATAAGGTTTATAGTTTTGAGTGGTACGTCTCTAAGATCAAAATGAGATGGGTGACCGTCAGTTTTATCAGCTTGCCTGACTTTTTATCTTTGCTTGAAAGTACTCGACTATTTAAGTATTTTAGAAAAAGTAGTAAGTACTTCAGAAACAAATTGAAACAAGTAATACGTGTCTATAGAAGAAGGCGAGTATGTGTATACTCGATGGTATCCACAGTTAAAGCTTTGATGTGTACAATGAACAAGTAACTGCACCAAAATGTACAATATATATATATTAAAATTAGAAAAATAAACAATATATCAGATGGCTTTACTGATAGCAGCCATCTTTTTCAGGCAACTTAGAGTGAATGAAAATGTGAATTCCGCCTGAATGTAAAATAATAACAAAAACATTAATTATAAATAAATACTTACTAATATCATAATGAAGGCGGGAATGGAAATTCAAAAATAGATAACTAATACAATGATGAAAACTTTAAGCAAAAATAGCAATAATAGCATGTGCAAATAAGGTGGCAACCCCATTGACCTAAATACTGTATGTTTATAACATCAATCAAACAAATCCCTTTTATACACTACATGATGGAAGCACATTACGAGTTTAAGCCGTAATATCACGACACTGTGCTAATACGGGTTGGTTGAAAGTGGTTGCTATATCCAGGACTTAAATCTTAAAGTGGCATCTGAAGCATAGAAGATCTAGGTGACTACCATGACGATAGTTGCTTAGTTTTCATGAACCATTACGTCAACGAGCTCACACAATTCTTGCATTCAATTAACATGTAGAAAGCAATCCTCAGGATTCTACTTCAAAAAACACTCATATTACAACTATATAAGAAGTTCGACAGTCACAAGTGTTAATCTTAGTGTACCTGACCCTAAGATGCTGGGAACAGATCGATGTGGTCCCATGACAACGGGCCATAAATCCGTGTCACATACTGACTAAAGGAATACTGATTTCCCAGAGGTGGAGTATTCCATTAGGATATCTTAATTCATCATTATATCTGTCCTTGAAATGAATTTGAACCGTGTTTCATGATCGTTATCTCACTCAGCATCGTTATCTTCAAGGACAATTTTTCGTTATTGTTGTCAGAAATAAATAAATAAAGTTTTATATCAAAAAACAGTTTAAGTTTTTCCAATCTAAGTATTCATACCACAAGTTCTTAATGATGCTTACTTGAGGCTAGATTATAAGTCGGGATGTGACGTTAGACCTTATTTATAGGCTTGCAAACTTCGTAAGCGTGATTCAGGCTTCGCCTTGCGTATTGTGATGAACATTGTAGTACTATTTGCTGTTTAACTATTTCTTTCGTTGCTTGATATCAATCTGTTAATGTAGTGCCATAATATAGCCAGTATAAAGTATCTTATCAAAAAAGGTTTATTGATAAGAGATAACTATAAAGATACATTTTTGCCATCACATATGGTTAGTCAATCATAGAAAAATACATTCAACACAAAACAAAAAACCCATTGTGCATGCGTGCCATGTTAATGCAAATAGATATAAGCTCAGAGTAGTTAGAAAAAACACAGACCTAATTGTGAAAGTTTACGTTAATTTGAATATAAATGTCTACAGTTTTATTGACCAGATATAATTTGAAAGGCATTATTTTTATTATTGTAAACGTTTTCTTCTACCTTTTCAGACATTATTTTGGTTAAAAATTTAAAAAATCTTTCTAAAGATCACGACGTATCATAGAAAATATCCTATTTGCAATCATAATTACGAAAAAGCATACGTAACGCCACAATCCTCACTTTTTGCACTAGAAATACGGGAAAGTCGAAGCCTCCTTAAATATTTATGAGGTGGCGCTAAGAAAATCTTTCTTACTACAAAAGCTATATTGATTTTTCTACTTACTGTCCCAGTGCATAATGCGATCCCTTGAATATTGTATAGGAGTTGGAAGAGTGGAATGGTTTTAGGCCGTTTTCAATGATATTGCTTTGAATTTGCAAAATTTATCTTGTCATTTTTGGTGGCGGTTTTCTATCAAGACACGCGGCAACGCAATCTTCTATAGTTTTAAATTTAAATCCAGGTATTTGTAAAGAAGACATATATTTGTTTGTGATGTTAAATATTCAATAGAGTACATGCATACAAATTTTGAGGCGTGGAATGTGACTAAACCTTCTCAGGTGCTTCCACCATCATGTTTCCATGACGGAGTTGGCAGACAAAATAGAACTTTAAAAACACTTCATCTATGTTTAAAAAGTGCACTCATAAAATCTTCATGCATCTACTTCTTTTAAAGTCTTTATAATCATAGTTTAAATTGGTATCTTTATTTGAATAGAATTTTACAAAATTTTTATTTAGAATAATCAGTTAAATGAAGATAAAATTTATTATCAGCCGTTTCTAAACTAGCTTGCTTAAGGAACGCTAATTTTTTTCAAGAAATAATTACTCGGCTTACTTCGCTAAAAAACGTTGGCACGTCAGTATCCTCTGTGGCGAGCGGCTCTCCAGGAGAGCTGTTGAAACTCAGTATTCCACTCTGGAATTGTAAATTCGTCTCAAGCACAACTGTTTTAAAAGCAAAGCTTAAGAAAACAAAACAGCACTACTATGAATAGCAAGTGATTTAATTAATTAATCAATTAAAAATTTCAAACTATTGGTAACTAGTATTATCATGTTTTTTGATGTTGCTCAAATCTATTGGCGATGGATTCCACTGTCAGGTGGTCAAGTCATCATCCTTGATAACTTTTAAAAAATCTCCTGGACACTGCCCTCCCTAAAACAAATGAGAAGCTTGGGCTATGACACTACCATGCTGACCCAATGCCAGTTGTTCCCTCCTTCATATAACATGGGTTCCTTCAATCAGGCATTCTTTAGGTATTGTGTACATTTTGCATTAGTTATCTTGGCATACGGACTCCTCCTACCGCTCACCAACAAGCGGTGCCGAGTTGCTATGCTTATAAAAAATGGTAAATATGTCCAATATGTCAAAATTAAACTAAAAAACGCCTCGTAAGCAAATCCATTTGCAATAAGAAATAATCGTCAGTACTCTGGTCTGGCAAATGAGATTTTTTCTAGTATATTACCAAGGAAATAATATGGAAGCTACAAAATCCTATTCAAGATACGTATTATATATAGTATTATATACACGTATTATAGGTCTAGAAGGAAAGTTTTCTAAGCCCTTAAGTCCGATAACACTTAGGGGTGTACAATAATCTATTGGTTATTTATTGTAAGTATTGTTATTGTAAGTATTGTTATTGTAAGTTATTGCAGTACGAACTGTAATTATTGAAATACATCGATAGAGATTCGAAATTATTGAAATACTTCGCAAACACTTTATAAAAAGTGTTTCATGATGTAATACATTAAATTATTTGTTTCTCCTCAACGTCATTTCAATTCAATAATTTTGTTGGTCATATTTACCAGAAATAGATTTAAGTTTATAAGTTAGAATTTTGTTCATCATATCTACCAGAAATAGATTTAACTGTATAAGTTTATATTTTATTTAGTTAAGTTGTAATATCACGAATCAATAATGAAAAATTCTTTTAATTAAGCTTATTTTTAGTCTTTCAATCAGATTCTTGAGAATTATGTTTATTTCTATATAATGAAGCATCTAGATCTTTGATTACAGTTCTCAATCTCAGTGGATTAGTATTATAATAAGTTTTATGTGTATTTTATTATTAATTTCAATGCATCTGCATTATCGGGATAAGTAACATATCGTTCTTTGTTAAAAAAACATCTGAAACTCAAAAATTTGTAAATTTTGAGTGATTGCACGCACATTATCAAACTTACCACCTGATGTTGTCTAGACGACTGAGCATTACAACAAGAGATTTTTCGATCCTACCACCCGCCGCATTTTACTTAAAAACTTCTAATAAAAACCCCCGGAAACAATATAAAAACTGGAATATAAGTAGGTGAGTCGCAACGTTTGAGTTTGTTGAGCACACGCCGGCCCTACGTAAGGAGTTTAAATGTGTGGTATTAAAAAGAAATCCGAGCTGTGTAAGGAAGTGCCGAGTCTTGCTTCAGGCTAGAGATGAGATGACATCGATAGATAAAAGTGAATGTAATAATAACTATTGCTTCTAATTCTGTGGTATCAAAACTTACTCAAATTGTTTTATCTATGAATGAAGCTTAGAACCCAATCGAAACATGCACTGACATTCTCTGGTTATAGATACTCTATAAAAATTTAAATAAACCTATTTATTAATTAATTATTTATATACACGGACAAGTGACAGAAAAACAAACAAACTAACTAATTACAAAAACAATATGTACAAAGTTCATTTAAAAATTGACAAGTAACTTGATTTATTTAATAAAGAATACTTTAAGATAAATTAATAATCATGAAACGTTTTATGATATTCTTCCAGAAGCCATAGCTTCCTATGCCTTTAATAAGAAAAATTTGTAAAGAAAAGATTATAAAGTTCAAACTATTATTTTCGTTTCATGAGAATCTTAGATTTGGCATTAAGGGCCCAACATTTTTAGATTTGAAAGCATTAGTGCTCAAAGTCCATCAAGATTTCGATAAGAAATTCACATCACTACTCGACATAGACGAAGAAGATAAAGAGGGACAGATATAATGTAGTGCTTTCAAACACTGAGACGAAGTTTGCCTACGGAGCAGGAGCAGACAAATGACAACGGGCCTGAGGCGGGGAACTGCGATATTAGAAGCCTTTAAGATGGGAAAAATAGCAACTTTTACTTGAGGTACTCTGTGTGGTGCATAAGTTTATAAGAGCTAGCGTGCTCGCTTCAATAAAATAAAAATAATTTTTAGTTGCATACGTAACATCATTAAGAATTTCATTAACTAAAATAATTGTACCAAATCTCAATTATATTTTGTCGTATAAACCGTCATTTGAACTTGATTTAAGATTTGATAGTAGTAAAAAGGAGATTTTTTTAAGATTACCCTAAAAGTTGTAAACTTTCATTTAAAAAAGATACCAGATAGAAATATTATAATTTATACATCCATCCAAGGTCATGTTATATGCAACAAATCCGGTATGAATGTAAGACTATAAAAAAAAATTAATAGAAAAATTAACATATGAAAAATAAATAAATTAAAAGTATAATTCAATACGCAACCAGTAATTTAAATCTGTTCATTTTTAATTTTCATTTGGTGGATTTCGAACGCAACGCAAAAAAAATGTACATTAATTGAACGCTTCATTAACTATTCACATCCTACCCACATCCTACCTGCACATTTTTTCCTTTCCCACTTGAGGGTACCAAAAAATGTCTTCTTCCTATACGTCGCTTGGTCGAGTACGACGTCCGCTCCCAATAGAATTACCGATCGTCGTTGACAATCACTTAAATCGTGCAAATAAAACTCTTTTGGTGAAAAATTCGAAAATAAAAGTGGAGGTAAATCGCGTCTACAACATCCAGCACGCCGGAACACGTGAACCAGGTTAGCCCCCAATCCCCTTTTGATTTCGTTCTTTACTCGCCATCCTATCATTAATTTATATATTACAATGAGTTTGTGGAATGTACTCCGATCTATTCTTTGCTGCTTACAACCTGAGTTCCTTGTAAGCGGAAATTGTATCAGCTACCCTGGGAACGCTTGCTCCGAGCAAAATAGTTTTATTCTCAAATAAAAAAGATAATCTTTCACAAAGTGAATTGGCTTATTATCCAAAAAGTTCTTATGCACTCAAATTTTGAATCTTATTAAAAAACTTTAGCAAACGCTACTGGATATTTCAATTGGTGCCCGCTAACTCCGATCGCTTGGACCCAATACTGTGCATAAGGCGACTGAAGATCTCTAGATGCCGTGAGAAAGAATTGCCAACGACATTTGTTGCACGAGCATTTTGAGATCCGTTACTGTTTCCTGCACTGTCTTAAAATACTATTCGTATTCGGGAATATTTTTATGAAGATGGAATGACTGTTACCAACACAAGCACGGCTGATTTCGATTTACAGAAAGTAGTAAGTTAACTTAAGAAAAATACAAAATGTAATGGAGGCGTAGCAACTAAACTGGTGTGGTAGATCTATCGCTATCTCTAGATAATAAACATAAGCATACAAAATAAATCTGAGAAACCTACTTAAGTAATTCAAATAACCTAGGCGGGTACTGTAGAATCGTTTTCAATCAAAATATTTTTGTTAAAAATAGACGAGATACAAATGAATGAATATTGTCTTGTCTAGAAAATTAAAACTATTACTGTAACTACTCCAAAGAACACTTTTATGTGGTATTTAACTGGTTTACTTAAATACTTGACGTTGCTATTTCGACTATCTTCAAGAAGTGATTATCATATTGATATTTGATTGAACTATTGATTACTATGATATGTAGGGACTTTCCCATCAATATATTAACACTTTTCTTGGCCATAGGCAAGCTTGATCAAGTAAACTAGTTGCCATTGACAGATAACTAATGTGCTTGATGATAATGACGATGGAGACCGCGATAGGCCTCCACGATGCCTGAAAGACTTCGTTATTGGTTAAGTAGTTGGAGGTTATCAAAGTTGAAAGGATAAAAATGTAAAGGGTAGTGGGAAACTAAATATAGCTCTATTTGATCGTGTAGCTGGCTTCACAGAAGAATAGAGTGAAAAATAAGTTATTGCTGAAACCTTAATCAGCAATGACAATAATTTTAATTTCTTTTAGATCTGCTAAAAATATATATAAAGAAAAATATTTTTATAACGTAGTAGGCAAAAATAATTTACGACATTATTCGATTTAAAATACTTTTTGGATTCGGAGATTCACTTTCTATTGTATCTGAAAAGAACTTAGAACCGGTTAAAACTTTTTGTTACAATTTTAAGTGGTTAATTCTAAGGTCAAAGTTGGGCTAGACAATTTTATAAAAATACTTGTTGAGATTTAGAAAAAAAATATGATACACGTTATAGGTACCTATAGAATTTAAATCTATGGACGTTGCCCTTGATTTCCGTGGGACCCCATATCCATTTCCGCACTTGGTGACAATGGAGAATGTATATGTGTTAACATATAAAAATATCAACAAATTTCTTACTCAATTTATTCAGGATCAATACAATTTATATAAAAGAATATATAAGTCTATTATTAAAGCTTTTTCTATTTCCGAAATGAGACGATTTACTTGTCATGTAACTATAAGCTGAGAAATCATGTTCTATAATACCAAATACAGGTTTTGAAGTAAAGAAAGAACGGATAAAAGGAATAATTTACCCCGAGGAAGCCTCACAAGCGTTTGACACGGGTAATGACAAGAATTCACTAACAATCCTATATAACTGAATGTGGCACAGATACAAATGCTAGCTAGACGTGTTCGGACTATTATTTTTCATTACTAATAACTTTTCAAATACATCATAACTTCAAAACTAAAGACGTTAGATGTAATATGCAGACAGAAAGTGAAAGGAATAGTGAAAGCAGACAAAATAAAGTGTTATAGATACATATATCAGATAAATGTAATACAGCAATATAAACAGGAAAATATTAACGCAAATACAAAGATATTTAGAAAATCCATAAACAGAATGTTGACTAATCGTAAAAGATAGAATATAATAGAGTAACTATAGATTTATATACAAAAATAGAATCTGAATTATTGAGGATTTAAGAATTATAATCCAGAGATAGTTCCATTAGTAAAATTAAGCTTATGTTAACTCCCTTTTAGATTAAAGATAAAAAATACGTGATCAGTGGTATGTATTTAAAAAGAAAAGTCCCTATAATATTCTTAAGATTCCACATCTGGCAACAGTCAAAAGTTAAAAAAGACACGATATTGTATTTATAAAATTAATGGAATGTAAAAATTATTTGAAATTTTAAAGTCAGAAGACATCAAACGGGTGTCCGTTATATTCTGGTCTAAACTTAAATCAAATAAAATATAAAATAATCGTGGTATATCAGAATCAGGATAATTTCAAAGATAATTCTGCCTATCCAGTAGCTCTACGCCGCACATTATAGATAGAGACGAAATAAAAGTGGCGTAGAGGCGTCTGGCTCCGGCTTAGAGTTGAAGGGCTTCGGCGAGACGCAACTAATTGTCCGCCACCATTGTGCAACGTACTGTTCCTATATGTCTCTGCTTTTAACTACTGGGGACTTGGCATTGAACTTGGACATTTTATCTTACAGTATTCAGGCCACGTCCAGTAATAGAATTTGGACACAATCTTAAACTACGCGCCCTCTAAAAATCCCATGTGAAGATATTGTGCTGAATAAATACGCTGTGCTAGCCACTTACAAATTGAATACCTATAAGGTATACACAACTCTTTTGTAGGAGCCATTTTATAGAAATTAACACATAATGTGCAGATTTTCTTTTGCTGGCATTTCTCTAAAACATCAAGGTCTGCGGACAGTTCCGCATTCATAACCAAAACTAATCATCTCAGCAGTAAACTAGACTTCGACGGCGGTGTCTCCTATAGGCCGATGATGATAAATCTCTTAACCAGCACATTACTTTCCTGGTGACAATTATTTAGCAATATATCGAACGCTCAGGCTTAGATGATGAAAACAAAACAACTATTAAATATCTTCCTTCGTGTTTTAGAAAGCACGTAAAGCCGTTGGTCGAGGTCTTTACAGGAACCGCTTTCATTCACCATTCCGCATTGTGGCAGTAAGTTGGCGTTATGGATCAAACTTCTCAAGCATTCTTCTCATCTAAAAAAGCCTATTTCTAGCAGTGGGGCTTATATAGGCTGTAGATGAGGGAAGATGACACAAATCAGTAGGTCAATAATTTTATACATCACATTTAACTAGATACAATCTTAAACCGCAATTTCGAACAACGCATTCATTAAAGCAAACTAAATATCATCAATTTTAAACTAAAGTTATTCATAGATAGAGACAAAACAAACGTCGTCAGTGGTATTCCTAAAGGGGTGATTTCCATGACTGATCACGCTCCCGTGAGCGTACCAACCCATTGGGGAGCAGATTTGATTCTTTGCTAATGAATTTCACTGTCAAATGACGTAATTCCTGGCTTGTTAAATACGAGGGTTTGCACGTGACTTCGTTTGACTGGAAACAGATCTATTTTTTAAGTTGTCAAGGTGATGAAATCATTTGAATTATATAAAGGGCTCAGATTTATGAAGAATGTCTCTTTTTAATTATTATATTTTTTTTTTGTTACATTTTTGCTTTTTAGTATCAAATATAATAAATAATTCCTTATCTTGATATAAGTGTTTACAGGGTTATATTCAATTTATTAGTAATTTTACTCGGAGTAACGTTTGTGGGTCTGTCTCTATGACCTGGTGAATTTCTCGAGCAGAACCCAGGTTACCCCAGTGAAGGGCAATAAAGTTACCGGGGAGTTTTAGTGGGTATTCTCAGTGCCGCTCTATTGAGGTACTGAGTGAGCCCCACACACGCCTGTCGCTTAGCCAGTGGCGGGTAGGTCCGTAAATGGATTCCTCCTCGGAAAAAAAAGGGTCTGTCTTTATAAGAATTGTATTTTAAATTCAGTGTTTTATAATAGGATTACTGGAAAGCAGCACGATTCTCGCAATGGTTGACGTCAAGGGCGTGGTATGACTAAAAGCGAATAGTCATTCCTCAAGAATTAGAGATGTGAAAAGTCGACTTAAAATGAAAATTTAAAATCGAGTGTTTACATGTCAACACATCAAGACTAGATAATATAAATATCATTATCAACCCACAACAATCCACCACTGGACATAGGTTTCCAGTAGCTCAATCCCTAGCTGGCCCCATACAATCACTCTACCGAGTCTGAGAACATTCTTACTGCGTTTCCTAAGTCGCGATCTCTATTCAAATAAAATACTTTACTCCAGCGGTATACTTCCACACACGTTTAATATAATTAAAATTAATGGTTGACGTAAAATTTTGTAAAATCTTGCTAGTTATATTTAAAATTGTTATTTGGAAAGTAATTGGGAAATTACCACCAGTTCTCATGACAATTACACAAAAAGGTCAAACTATATATCTAATTATATATAAAATTGTCTGTAGAAATATGTCTATCTTATAGACTTTCATAGGAATGCGTGAAACGTTAAACAAATCCGCTTGTAATGAAACCACACTGAAACCATTTCGCTAATAATGAATTTTTGCTGACTCCGGACGAAGACAAGTTAAATTAGATTGTCTCCTCGAGAAGCTTATGTTTGACGGACTAGATTAACTCATTGTTGTGTACTAAATAGTATAATGTTTGTGTATTATTGTAATCTTAATCTATTTGTTGTCAAATTCAGTAAAATTTATAACTATTCGACGAAAGTATTTGTAACGAAAGCGCATGTCACATAACGTATGTAATAACATTTGTTTTCCATTGTTTAACAACTGCTGGAACATGTTAGTCTATCAATAGTTAGTCATATTTTTTTTAATAGTTAGTTTATAAATATACTTACTATTATTACGTAATACTTACAGTAAAATATTTGTAATTGGAAATTATGGAATGAAATTATTTTTTTCAGTTTGTTTGGCTTTGTTCTACTTGTTTGTTGATTCAACAAGGAAAATCTATAATTGAAAACATCTTTAATATATGTGTACCTACTTTTTGAAAGTACTGTAGATATCTTTAAAACCAATAAAAAGAAAGAAATATTCTTTTGGTGAGGATATATTTTGGACCGAATTGAAAAAACTTTTTTGGTGTCACACTTATTAAGTAACTCTAAATATGTTAAGCTGTGGGTGACAACTTGTAATTCTCGAATCTGCACTGCTATGCATATCTACTAAAAGAATTGTAATTTAAAATAAACTCTTTGTAAATAATACGAGTTTTTGTTGAGAACACACTTTACTATGGAACAAATTCTTTTAAATTACAATTCTTGTCGTCAAACTTCGGTCACGTAATTTTAAATGTACTATGCTAATATCAACTACCTGAATCAATAAACCAAATAAAAAAATCGTATCAATATGGATACACTTAAAGGCACTTTATATTCGAGTCCAATAGTGGAGTATCGATTAACGATACAAAACGCATACTATGCACAGTGCCTGTCATGGTGTCATTACTGCAAAACCAAACTTGATGCGGGCTTAGCAAAATATCGGTGATATAACTACCAATCAAATTTCAACCGTAACACAAAGGTATATGCTTCGTAATTGCCTAGCTCTTGCAGTGGTTAGGTCTTTACTGTAGTGCTGTACTCGATAGTCAATAAAAGCAGCTTAGCGGCATCGATAACTTTGTGTTTTGCTATATTTATGCGTTCCACTTGGCTCTGGCACACCTGTTTGTCTGTGTGCGTGCCAGAGACTGTGTTTATATGGTGAACGTCCATTTCCAGTAACTCAGTTCCTCTCAGAAACTGAGAACTTTAATGGTTTCATTTGTTAGATTAGATAGCAGAAGTTCTAAATACCTTTATATGCAAACATTGTTAAAGATATAAATTTAGATGAGAATTATTGAGAATATTTGAAAAGAATATGGAGAAAATTGAGGATTAAATGCTGTATACCTATGTTTTTTGGCTTCAAAGAAACTTTCAAGTTTTTCTGGGTTAATAATGTGTTTATTATATATTAAAAGTTCATGAAAACACATACATCAATATTTTTTAGATACATAAAAAGATAAGTAGTTTCAGATTTATTTTTTCATTTAGATTGCATTGAATTTGAAAGGTATCGAGAAAATTAATTTGCTGAAAATCTTGTAAGTAATTATATCATCTTACCCTTAAAAGTGGTACTTTCGATAAAACATGCCCCATCACTATGTTTTCGCAGCGAAACATCAACAAACTGGAGCTTACGAAGTAATGACCATTCTGACCTAATATTTTGAGCAGGATGCCCCAGCTTTCCACCGATTCCATAAGGTTTAAATGCAACTTTAAATCGAAGTAATAAACAGTCACAACTACTTGCAGTTGGAAATGGGTCGAACGATTATGTTTCCAATTAGTCAAAGATTTCATTTCATTTAATTATAGAATAATTAGTTAGAAAAGAGAATGATTTTTGTTAGTTAAAGTCATTTTGTTGTACATTATGAGACAATAGCTTAGCTAATTTTGCTGATAATCTCGCAAATATTCGGATCCTGTTAGCTCTTACTCCTATTTTCAAAAAAGAATTTCAACTATTGCGATTAACTTTCTCACTATATTAGCACACGGTTTCTTTTATAAAAATCAGAAACGGCTTGATCAATTTTTGTAGTTTTTTTTTTGTATATTTGGTAGGTTTTATTTTATGTCGTATACTATATTTATAGCTGTAGGCGATAAAAGCACACATTTTTTAAATTAAATTTTATAGCCAAATTACGGGTAGCTTATCCGTGATCTATATAACTTAACCGGTTGTAAAGTGTAAAATCCTATTACCAGACTTTACAGATTTTTTTAAAAATATATATTTTTGTTTGTTCCAGGTTAGTGATGTATTTGGTTGTGATTTGTAGCGGGAATCTGATGGAGAGGCATTTTTAATATTATGCTCTACACTCAAGGTAAGACTTAAATAATATTGGAGACATATAGATGTCTAACAAGTAGTAATTGAGGTAGATAAACTTATGAACTGTGAACCTTTTTGACCCTAGGAACTGTGTACCTTCTAACAAATAATTAAAAATTCATTTTAAGTATAAAACATGAAATTAGAGTTAGTACCGTAGTTAATGTAATAGTACCTTAGTACGTGCAAGTAAGATGATAGCAGATTTCCAAATCTATTTTTTTGATATTTTAATAATTATCTTCTATTCGATTTAGAGGCCAACCAAATAAATAAGAGATAATATAAATTAGTTTAACCATTCTCCAAATTTAAATAGTGTAACTAACTCAATTTTGTCTGATTTATTTACATAAACTAGGAGCGAAGTAATATATTCATTATTTTTATCTCTGATTAAAATATATACAAGTCTTATTCAATAGTCTAGTCTTATTAATTGTACCATATCAGTAATCTCATTAAATATCTAATCCTGGAATCGTAACAGTGTATTAACTGGTTTAATGAATAATAAAACTCTTCAAAGGAATGATGTGTTAATAACTTATATATAAACAAGTCACCTTACAGAAGCTACTAATTTCGTTGTGTTAAGTAAAGTCGTTTGTGATAATTATTGAGAATTGTTTATAACACCCAATGATGTAGTAGTTGAAGATGGACAGAACAGAGAAAACAATGGAAATTTTAAGCTTCAAATAAAACCAGGTAGTCATCCTCCCGTAGCCATTAAAATTTAAAAGCACAATGTTGCAAGCCAAACACACGCAGAGTTTAGCCTCAAAGCGTGGCTCGGGCTGATTGTGACACTATTAATTACACTTGTTGAAATACATTTAATAGTAAATGAAGTAACCGGTAGCAGGACTAATCGCCAACATCACGGTCGGCCGGGCGGCGGCAGACGAGCGGCTCTTTGGTTGATTTCACACAATTCACGCCGATATATTGTCACAATTAGAGGGTGCTGTTAGCCTTGGAAACAGGAGGAGCGATGCTTTAAAATAACCCGAATATCTGGCTTTAAAAAACTAAAGTAATAATTGTAACAGTAAAGCTAATAGCAATAATGCTAATTATATACAATTTGAAATGCATGATTTGGGAAACCAAAAATCTTTCTGAAGGGCTTGAGAGAAATAAGATCAAAATCAAATAGTCCTTTATTTAAATGGACAATATAACTGAGTTCTTTTTAATCGTCATAATTTAAGACTAACATCGCTTCGTAGAGGAGAAGAAGATTAAGCAGCGTAAGAAACTCTTCAGCTTTTCAATAATTGTCGTAGATCTACATATATTGGCAAGAACTTTGTTACGTTTTTGATACGTTCTTGAGGTATTTCCTCTTTAAGATTAAATACCTGTAGCACTATCTTGGTCTTGATGTCATTTATCTAAGAAGTAAACTAAACTATAAACTTAAGACTAGAATTATCAGTATTAAATTCGTCAAATCCATTATTAATATTATATGCTTTCATTTAACTTTAATTCCAAAATCTCACCTGATACTACACGACAGTCCTATTCATGAATGCGAACTACTGCAAACTGGATATTTAAGGGGGGTGTCTGCCCAGGTATGGAGGCGGAGGGGGGAGCAATCAGCCGTTGATCACGTCCTAAACAACCCTAAGCGAAGGGTAAGCGGACGGAAGCAGTCCTTTTGTGACTGCTTCGAGTTAGTAAATTTCAGGAAAAACTTGATATCTGAATTGTATTTGATTAGTTTTATTTTAGAAACTTAATTAGGTATCAATATATATGTAACTATTACGGTTTTTATTGCATCATGAGACACCAGATCCAATATTATGTCAGCGTTGCCAGTTTTGTCACTGTTTTTTTTTTCTAAGTAATATGAATCATTAAGAGTAACCTGATACAGAGAGACAATAATGATAAGACAAAAGTTGATGAAATTGTAATAAAAACTAACACTAACAAATATCGTAACAACAATAATATCAATAGTAAGTAGCAGAACCTTACAAGTGGTCGTAGTGTCAAAAAGCATTAGATACAATGCAAATTGAATTCTAAGAAAATAAACTTATCGATACAAAATAACATCTCCTAGGGCAAAACGCGGAGCGCAAATTGTTAGAAAAATAAACCGGTGAGCGTGAAAATATTAAATTCCTTCAATTATTAAAAAACATACAATAGACATTGAGAAGAAACAAAAGAAAAATTAACATATGTGTCAACAAAATTTTATAATGACATATTCAGTGTTGTAAAGTACGATGGCTACGAACCTCTTCAATACAAATGACTGTAAAATAATAAAATAAACTTAAGTAACTATTCATCGGCACAGGGACGACCTTCTCTCTCTGTTCTGTACTCTGCTTTGTTTTTAACTTCCTCTCCATTCTACCTTAGATCTTATTTTTCTTTCCGTTCCTCTACTTCGTATCGTACCTCTAACTTTAATCTTACTTTAGACATGCCATCTCACTCTACTGTGTTCCTCTCCTATTCCTTTTCGTTGCTGTCCGATTGTGGAATACTAGTGTGTGGAGAGTGTCACGTTAAAATCCTTAACTACTCAAGTCTCGAGTCATATAATTTCCTTCCCACTCTAAGAGTCTTCTGTTTCCTTCTTTTCTGTCCATGGAGTAGCATAAGACACTTATTCTGTATTAATTGTGCTGTCGATTTTTGATTTTGCCTTATATTTTATTTATAGTTGCCTGGAAGAGATTTCTTTTAAGCAATCCGCCTATTTGTACTGTCTATGTTTATTTCCGAAAATATTTTTATTGTGCAGTAAAGTTTATTGTCTCGTACCACTGAAGACAAGCGCCGTTACATTCTATCGTCGGCACGGCATAGCGTTGAGTGGTAACCATTTGGATTCATTGTAGTTGTTAATTTTAAGTTTTTTATTAAAATAAATGATTGTAAATCAACGAACCAATACATTATTTTCTTTATTTATTTCTTTTTTAACTATAGAAATGATATAAAGATAAAGATTAGTGAGCAAATATAAATAAATGATGATAATTCAATGACTATCCACACGATAACTTTTAAAACTAAATTCCAGTTTACTCACTTTAACCTACCTTCTCTAAAACCTACAAATAATTAGCAGTTAATACCTAGGTTTCTAGCTGTCTTCTCCATGGTAACCACTCACCAGACCACTCGAGACGGGGTGGGTGTTAGAAGTACCTCGAGAGGTTCAAGGTTGTACAGCTATATGCGGATTATGTCGATAACTATCAAAGTTCATGGCCATTTCAATAGGAAGGAAATGTTTGTTTAAATAAAGTGCTGTGATAATTTATTTATAGAAAAAAGAACAAACACTTAATTATACTAACTCAAACCTATCTTTTGTAACCTACCTTTCTCCTGTACATCCTAAAATTTGATGTGCCCGACAGGGTCCATAGTGTCATTAATAGTCTTAAGATCTACATATTATGTAACTATGGAGAGCCAAATAAAGAATTGAATTGAATTGAATTTTGTGATATTAATAATGTAGCGACAACATAATTTGCCGTCAAAACTTCGAAGTGAAATGAGTTGACGTAACTGTGGTCAGTTTGTATTTTGGTCAATGTTCCTAAGACACTACAGCATTAATCTCTTCAAGGAAGACACGAACATGATTATTCAGTTCTGGTATTGCAAGCGTCAATAGGCTGCAGTGACCACTTTCCATTCCATGTACTGCTACCCTCATTTTTTAATAAATTTTATTCTTTATCTACTCATTTGACAAGTAACAATACATCTGCATTGTAGTCAGTAGAGTCGTTTCAGGATGCATCTTTGCAGCAATATTTTTTTCATGAACAATAATCAGAGGTCCACTACGTATATATGTGACAAAACTAATGTTAAATCTTATTTTTAGATGGCTAACTCAAAAGCTATGATATACTTAAGGTATCGTTTTTAAATAGTGAAACTTCATGTTTCTACATTAAGAGTTCCTATAACCAATCTTTGATGAAAACGTAGCATTGGTTTTTCGACAATTTGGCAAGTGGTTCACTGAGCGATAGCATCTGACCACAACCACAATGTGCAATTCTTTACCACTGTGCAGTAACTCTATTAATTCCTATTTCGAACTGAATCTACCCTTATATACACCTGTGTAGCATCTGGCGTGGAACACTCGAACGAGCTTCGTTTGAATTACTTGAATGTTGGGTGTAATGTATAATATATTCTAGTTCCACTAGAATAGAACACATTGTATAGTAGTCACCTAAAAATCTATAGTGAAATAAGAGAAATTCGATTCACTGGACTTAACTATCTTTACTAATGAATTATTGAAAGATTTGTATCACAGAATATTATGGTTTATTTGTAGATTAAAATTAACTAAATGATTTATCATATCTATTTAAAAATGTAATTATTTCTTCAGCAAGGCTTCGCGAAGGATAATTAAATTTACTTTAATAATAATTAATTGATTCAATTCAAAGCAAAAACAATGATATAGAATAAACATATTTGAATATGAACGGGCGTATCCCAACAAAACGCCGCACGAAAAAACATCGCTTACAAAACGCCGCATAATTTTAGAAGGTCTCCCTATACAGTGTATGTCTGTAGGAGATGGATAGGTTCAAGGTAAGGACCATTTAAGACCAAAAAGCACATTATATATTATTATTAAGCACATTATATAAATTATGTTTTTCAGAAGGTTATGCAGCGTTTTAGTTTGGGGCGTTTTGTCTGCGATGTTTTTTAGTGCGGCGTTTTGTTGCGACATTTTATCAGGAAATCATGTAGAGGGATACATCCAATTTGATTTTCTTTGGGTTTTTCAGCGTTTACAACTAAAAATTGTCGCAGTAGGTAAGTTGAGAAATTTTCTTAGAGCAGATCATTTTTTTACACGTACCATATATAGCAATAAAACTCAGTATCCATTCCGCTATACCGTCAAACGCGGCACACTCACCGCGTCTCGTCACTCAGTGCCACTCAATAATGCACGCAGAGTGCAACCACGGCCTAGGATCTGCTTTCATGATACATAAAAAAATGCAACATGGCTACAGCTCGGCTTGGAATGAATACCAGAGGGCAAAGGGAATGCTGACTGCACCCATTGAAGATCCGAAGATTACCCACGTAGTACGCTTTAGTTCAACAAAACCAAACTGAATAAGCTGAAATTGACTAAATGAAAGTATCCTTAGGAGGTCAAATCAAAAGAGTAAAATGGAAATGGTTTTATTTATTCAGTTACATCAGATTGTGCGTGGTTCTCCGTCACTTTTAAAAGCAGCGTATGACATAGTACAACATTCTGGACCGTATGCTCCACACGATGCGAAACGGAAAATAATAACAGTTTCTAGTGAATTTCCTGTGTCAAACTAGTGTGAAATTCATTAAGGCAGCCAGAACAATAGATAAAGCCCGTTACACACGCTCGTAACATCGTTTCTGTGTGTGCTGTTAGACAACGCAGTAAATTTAAAAAAGATCGGAGGTGACATTGTGTTTTATCTTCAATGCGATTAATTTTTAAACATTTCGAAAACTGAACGAAATTGATAGAATCAAAGAAATGTAAGTAGAATTTACTAGATCAGCAATTGTTTAAATATTTTAATAAGTTGTCATAAAATTTGCTTGTTCAGTTTTGGAGTGCTGATACATTTTAGAATCAGAGTGATCCGGACTTTAAAGGTATCTAAGGGACGGTTTCTTTGGACGACACAAGGCTCCCTGCATGGGTGCCTTTGTCTTCGACACATGACAGTGATTGCGGAAAGTACCCTGTCGTTTCTCAAAGCGTTGATTAGCGGAACATGTTTGATTTAGGTGACTATACCGGAGCTTGGAGAGTCTCACATAACTCAGAGGCCCCATTCACCATTGGGTACCACTAAAAGTCACTAAAAGTTTTGCAACATTAAGAAAATAACGACAAGTAAACAAAGCCGTACTACAATCCGTTTTAGTTCCTAATACCGTACATCAGGGTCAACTCCTGTGATATGGTGGATAGTGAAAAGTTTTCAATGTATATTAAATAGACTGGTATTTAAGCATATTACCGTCAAATAGGGCTTAGAGTGGCTAGACTGTGTGATATTTTTAACTCTTATCGTCACGAGAAATTGAGATATCACTGAATCACCAAAAACTTAACGAGCACAGCATGAATATATAATAATGTCTTATTGAAAATATTCTCTCTCTCTCTCTCTCTCTCTCTCTCTCTCTCTCTCTCTCTCACACACACACATCAAACATCAAAAGCTAATTAATATACAAAATAAACTAATATTTGGTGGTAAAATGCTAGTGTGTATTATGTAGGTGCTTATTCAAACTTTTCCTTTAATTTATATTTGTTAGCAGTGATATTAAGATTTTAATTCTACGACTTGGACACAATTATCAGCTCGGATACTTGATATTAATGCTGTTTTTGTGGAAAGATTTAACTTTCTCCGATCAAAGAAAAGATTTTTTAAAAGGTTATACCGTATCCATTTCTCGTACATCTGTGATTCCCTTTATTAGTTAATAGTAAGGTATGTACCTAAGTACGTCTATTGTCGCACGAAACAATGGGATGTTATTATTTATAGTCTCTCCAACTTCATTACGGTATTATCCGACGATCTTCGACATAAATATTTCTGACCCAATATTGGCCTTGAATATTTATTGCACAATGTTTTTGTTCCGACACGCCTGATTGGATGATTTGAAAACATTAAAAATTGAAATAATAAATAATGATATCAATGTTTCTTTATAATTAAAATTTAATGAAAATCTAAGTTGAAAATTTACAAAAACAAAGAATAGAATAGAATTTAATATATCTTTAATGTACAACAGCCAATTCAAAAAGAGAAACACAAAAAGGTTTTTGGTTCTTGTTTGATATCTGAGACTTTAAGTAATTACAAACGAGGCTGTGTCACAGAGAGCCTATTTGCAAACAGCTATAGTGGTAGTTACCAAATTATTTACAGTTTGATTTCTACTTTAATATAAAATGCCATTGGGATAATTGCATTCTTAAGCAGCAATGGATAAGCAATTAGGTCAATGGTTTTCAATTCAATTGGAAAAAATGGTACGTCATTAGGCTATTTCTGCAATAAGCGTTTTAACATTTAAAAGTTTTTCATCAATAACATAAGATTACTTAACAGCGGTGGGGTATTTGGGATATACTGTATTATGTGACGCACCTCCCCACAATCTGCTGACGAAGAATTAATAGTATTGTATTTAATTAGTTACGTAAAGATTAGGATTACACGATATATTAAATGAGAACGTCGTTTTCTTTTATCTCTCCCTGTTGTCATATTACATGGCGACCGTGCCAGGCTGCCAGGTGAGAGATCGTCTCATACTACAATACGATTGATTTAATAATTTTTTTCATAACCCAACGAACTTTGAATTAACGACATGTCTGCTTTATTAAATATAAGTTTTGAATTGCAATATTCTTTTTTTATATAAAAAGCTCAGCAAATGACTCGACACCACCTGATGATGAGCAGTAGACAAGTCAAGGTGATACTGCTCTGTAACGTCAAGGTGATACTGCTATGTAACGTCATAGTGGTGCCCCGAAGAGAAGGAAGGGGAAGGAACGGTGTTCATAATCTTGCTACAAAAAAAACAAATTTGTCAAAGAGAATTTTAATGATTTCATTGTTAGTAAATAGCTATTATACTGTCGCTTTATAAAAATTTCAAACGCTCTGGTTTTGATTTTGAAATAAAGCATATTTCTCCGTGGCAGTCTCTGTATGTATCAATCAAAAGTTTGTTATCGCTAGCTAGACGAGTTCGCGATTACATATTTTAGTTACGGTAACTGTTCCACCTATCTAGCCGGAGTGGAGTCACCTGTGAAGAGATCGTTATTAAGCGATAAGATTTCCCTTGTACATTGTAGCATCTGCAACAGTGGTAGTGGCGTGTTTGTGTTATGATACAAACTCCTCATGTGGTAAGGTATGTGCTCAGAAGGGCGACGTAAGCTATTGATGTGATTACTACTACCTATACAACTTCTTCTATTCTATTACTTACTACCTCTTGACTTCCTGATACCTTTTTAAAAAGTATAATGTGTTTCTTTAATTGGCTTATGTCTGGGTAATTCCATTATATTCTGTATATATAAAAATGCTGTGGAAACAATGTTGAATTAAATAAATAAATAAAATACTAAGTTACATGAAGTTTCAGTTTCCCGAGCTATTTCAAGATACTAGATCAAAAAGGTAATAAATGCAGCAAAATAATGAAGCCTTATGTTTAGTTCATTTATATTTTATATGAATTTGTTTGTTTAGCTTTATTTTTCAACAACAGATGGCTTTATGGTTTTGATAATCACGCTATCAAAGATTTCATCTTGATGTATATAAGAGTAATAAAATAAATATTAAATGAGTTCATTGTTCCTGTCATTTGTGATTTTATTACAAAGTAACGTTGTGTGTGAACACCTTAATATTGTCTTACAGTGAGGTACCTTACCTTCCTTTTAGAAGCATGCCTTATAAATATTTTAAGGGTACGCGTTTAAAAGTATAAGAAAGCTGGGACATTATAAAAGGTGATAAAAATATAAACCAAACAGAAATTGAAGATTAAACTCGTACCACTCAGCTATGATCCAATTTGGCATCTCGTCTTTAATAGCTGAACGTAAAATCGATGTTGAAGAGTGCGCTAGAAGGTGTGTTGCCATACTTGATATTAATTCTTCTATTATTTAATGTACCAATATATCTTTGTAGTATTTTAATTTTCAAATTGTTCAAAATCTCTAATAGGCATCGGAAAATTCTACTAAGACGCTTTCATTATTACGATATCTTTAAAATCATTAATAGTAATTCTTTTTAATATATTAACAAATCGGAAAATCTTCTTCTTGGTTAACCATAATTTACCATTACCATTACCATGTTCATCCTAAAATGGCCTGGAAGAGATTGCTTATTAGCGATTAGACCGTCCTTGTATGTTGTAGCATCTGCAAAATTGTCTCAAAAAAAATCTATTTATATCGGTAATTCATTTCTGCATTATTTTCTTTCTTATACACTCTTTTAAAATTTTTATATTGCTTATTAAATTGAAGACAAGAAAACCACAATATAAAACCAACCATATTAGGTGTATTTTTACAAAGGATTTGGTAACAAAACTGACGATAAATGAAAACCATTGCCAATAACTACTAGGAAATCAAGAAATCGCTACCTATTTAGGTATCCTTCATTGTGATTTTGTAAACGATATGGATATGTCTCCTGTACAATTTTTACTAGGTACTAAAAAGTATTTATTATTAGGGGAGGTTTATCTACTCAAATGATTATGTAAGCAGGTCTGTAAATGACTAAAATAGTTTTCGTAAGTACCCGGGAAATTACAGAAACAGTGGGAACAAAATTTGATAAGAAAAGTAAGTGACCTCACATTGGTCACCCTAGCTCTCATATTCGAGGCTGCGCCAAGTCGTCTCCTGGCAAGGGGCCTATCAGATCCGCAGCCGCTGCATTGTAAAATGTGATAGCCCAATTTCGTATAGAAAATGTTTTGTGCGCATGACAGTCAAGAGATATCTCGTAATGTGTGATATTAGGCTGGTTCATTTATCTGATCTAGCTCAAAATTATGTTGTTATAAATGTCTAGACTAAACTAGCTATTCTAGAATACTAAATAACGTTCCGTTCGTAATAAAATCGTAATTACAAAATCTTGTCTTGTCTTTATGTGTACATACATTGTTAAATAAATAAATAAGATCAGTTTTATATTTATTCTCTTGTATTTTTATACCTTTTCTTGGTTAACAATATTTTTTACTGACTTCAAAAAGGAAGATTTCTATGTTCTACTCAATGTATTTTATTTGTATGTATTTTCACCGGTTTCTCGATCAATTACGAACCGATTTTATATATAATGACTTTTAGGAACGTCGAGTTAGTTGTCCCTTTCACGATCCATACACTTTGACTTATTTTAATCAGCGTGTTTTATCATCCGCGTTAAATTAATACAAAAATGCTTAAGAGACGCCATTTTTGAAATTTCAAATGACGTCACCGGTCATCTAATTTTTTGGTCATGTTGCATTACTAAACTGAAATTTTATTTATTTATTTCGTGCACAACGTAATCGGGATCAATGCCCCTTTTATTTAGCATTAATACAAAAACTACTGTAGTTAAAGCTGTATAATATCTAGACGGAACGAAAGAATATCAAGTTTATTAGCCCGTTTTCTAACATACCTTTTGATAACCAGTCTTATTGATTGGTAAGGTTTATATAAAAAGCTCAGCAAATGACTCGACACCACCTGATGATGAGCAGTAGACAAGTCAAGGTGATACTGCTCTGTAACGTCAAGGTGATACTGCTATGTAACGTCATAGTGGTGCCCCGAAGATAAGGAAGGGGAAGGAACGGTGTTCATAATCTTGCTACAAAAAAAACAAATTTGTCAAAGAGAATTTTAATGATTTCATTGTTAGTAAATAGCTATTATACTGTCGCTTTATAAAAATTTCAAACGCTCTGGTTTTGATTTTGAAATAAAGCATATTTCTCCGTGGCAGTCTCTGTATGTATCAATCAAAAGTTTGTTATCGCTAGCTAGACGAGTTCGCGATTACATATTTTAGTTACGGTAACTGTTCCACCTATCTAGCCGGAGTGGAGTCACCTGTGAAGAGATCGTTATTAAGCGATAAGATTTCCCTTGTACATTGTAGCATCTGCAACAGTGGTAGTGGCGTGTTTGTGTTATGATACAAACTCCTCATGTGGTAAGGTATGTGCTCAGAAGGGCGACGTAAGCTATTGATGTGATTACTACTACCTATACAACTTCTTCTATTCTATTACTTACTACCTCTTGACTTCCTGATACCTTTTTAAAAAGTATAATGTGTTTCTTTAATTGGCTTATGTCTGGGTAATTCCATTATATTCTGTATATAAAAAATGCTGTGGAAACAATGTTGAATTAAATAAATAAATAAAATACTAAGTTACATGAAGTTTCAGTTCCCCGAGCTATTTCAAGATACTAGATCAAAAAGGTAATAAATGCAGCAAAATAATGAAGCCTTATGTTTAGTTCATTTATATTTTATATGAATTTGTTTGTTTAGTTTTATTTTTCAACAATAGATGGCGTTATGGTTTTGATAATCACGCTATCAAAGTTTTCATCTTGATGTATATAAGAGTAATAAGATAAATATTAAATGAGTTTCTTGTTCCTATTATTTGCGGTTTTATTACAAAGTAACGTTGTGTGTGAACACCTTAATATTGTCTTACAGTGAGGTACCTTACCTTACATTTAGAAGCATGCCTTATAAATATTTTAAGGGTACGCGTTAAAAAGTATAAGAAAGCTGGGACATTATAAAAGGTGATAAAAATATAAACCAAACAGAAATTGAAGATTAAACTCGTACCACTCAGCTATGATCCAATTTGGCATCTCGTCTTTAATAGCTGGATGTAAAAACCGATGTTAAAGAGTGCGCTAGAAGGTGGGTTGCCATACTTGATATTAATTCTTCTATTATTTAATGTACCAATATATCTTTGTAGTATTTTAATTTTCAAATTGTTCAAAATCTCTAATAGGCATCGGAAATTCTACCGAGACGCCTTCATTTTTCTGATATCTTTAAAATCATTAATAGTAATTCTTTTTAATATATTAACAAATCGGAAAATCTACTTCTTGGTTAACCATAATTTACCATTACCATTACCATGTTCATCCTAAAATAGCCTGGAAGAGATTGCTTATTAGCGATTAGACCGTCCTTGTATATTGTAGCATCATCAAAATTGTTTGTATTGCAAATCTATGATGTAAGCATATAGTATCTATTTATATCGGTAATACATTTCTGCATTATCTTATTTCTTATAAACTCTTTTAAAATTTTTATATTGCTTATTAAATTGAAGACAAGAAAACCACAATATAAAACTAACCATATGAGGTGTATTTTTACAAAGGATTTGGTAACAAAACTGACGATAAATGAAAACCATTGCCAATAACTACTAGGAAATCAAGAAATCGCTACCTATTTAGGTATCCTTCATTGTGATTTTGTAAACGATATGGATATGTCTTCTGTACAATTTTTACTAGGTACTAAAAAGTATTTACTATTAGGGGAGGTTTATCTACTCAAATGATTATGTAAGCAGGTCTGTAAATGACTAAAATAGTTTTCGTAAGTACCCGGGAAATTACAGAAACAGTGGGAACAAAATTTGATAAGAAAAGTAAGTAACCTCACATTGGTCACCCTAGCTCTCATATTCGAGGTTGCGCCAAGTCGTCTCCTGGCAAGGGGCCTATCAGATCCGCGGCCGGCGCTGCATTGTAAAATGTGATAGCCCAATTTCGTATAGAAAATGTTTTGTGCGCATGACAGTCAAGAGATATCTCGTAATGTGTGATATTAGGCTGGTTCATTTATCTGATCTAGCTCAAAATTATGTTGTTATAAATGTCTAGACTAAACTAGAATACTAAATAACGTTCCGTTCGTAATAAAATCGTAATTACAAAATCTTGTCTTGTCTTTGTGTGTACATACATTGTTAAATAAATAAATAAGATCAGTTTTATATTTATTTTCTTGTATTTTTATACCTTTTCTTGGTTAACAATATTTTTTACTGACTTCAAAAAGGAAGATTTCTATGTTCTACTCAATGTATTTTATTTTTATGTATTTTCACCGGTTTCTCGATCAATTACGAACCGATTTTATATATAATGACTTTTAGGAACGTCGAGTTAGTTGTCCCTTTCACGATCCATACACTTTGACTTATTTTAATCGGCATGTTTTATCATGCGCGTTAAATTAATACAAAAATGCTTAAGAGTCGCCATTTTTGAAATTTCTAATGACGTCACCGGTCATCTAAATTTTTGGTTATGTCGCATTACTAAACTGAAATTTTATTTATTTATTTCGTGCACAACGTAATCGGGATCAATGCCCTTTTATTTAGCATTAATACAAAAACTACTGTAGTTAAGGCTGTATAGTATCTAGACGGAACGAAAAAATATCAAGTTTATTAGCCAGTTTTCTAACATACCTTTTGATAACCAGTCTTATTGATTGGTAAGGTCCACGGCCCCGGGGCAAAGATAAAAACTTATACTTACTCTGTAATTTGAAGAGATTTCGCGATAAAACATTACTCGCTTCTGTCGCTGCTCTGATAAAAGTAGAACTATTATTTCTGCCGGCCTCCCTCTACCTCCTATCTGTTTAGCTCGAGGCATTCTCAAAGAAAATGGACCCGGTAGCTCGCTGATTATCGAAGTTGTGTATGAATTATGTATTTTAGTTGTAGGAAAAATTTGCTTCCAGATAACTGTAAGTGATTAATGTTCGCTATTTGTTTTGAGATAAATTGTTGTAAATGCCTACTTTTGGATATAATCGCAGTTCTTTTGGGGTTAATCTGACCAGTATCGTCAAGGTCCTATATGCGTTTGGTAGATCATTCTAATGCAAATAGGTAACATGCTCTCAATAAAATAATACATTCAATGTCCATTTTCAAGCCCTAATGTAAGAAGAGGTCGTAAAGTATGTATTATTTTACATCATAATTTTTTTATCTTAAGCTCAGCAAATGACCCGACACCACCTGATTATAAGCAGTAGAGGAGTCCATATGTCACCCTCACCTTACCGGCCCAAAAAGTGCTTTTTCTATGAAGGAGGGAATACCTGTGCTGGTAAAAAACACGCAATTTGCTTAAGAAGACAAGAGCAGAGGATTCTTTCCTTGTTAAATGTGTAAAACATTAATTTAATGTAGGTATGATTACAAAACAGAATGCGAACTTATAGGCGAAAAAAAATGGCGAAATGGCTTTAAAATGGCGATTCAATGTTCAAGCGAAAATTTTTATTTAATTTATATTAGGTTATATACAGAAATCTGAATTTATCGTTAATGAACTAATTTATTTAATAGTAGTATTTATTAATCAAAATCTAATAAATAATTTAACACATAAATATTATGTTATTATGTAAGGCAGGTCGACGTGAATAATCCTGGCCCTACATCAAGATAAGATGTTAATATGTAAGTACTTCATAATATCAGAAGTACAAATACCACCACATAATTATTCAAAGAACTGTTCCTCGGGATATTATAAAAGAAATCAAGTAATTTCAAAATGAACTTGTCATCGCATGTTTAAGTACAATAAAGTACGCCATCCAATTACGAGTTAATCACGTAACTATATGTTAAACTGTTAAACATTTAATGACTGTTTTTACATTGATTTGCGGGTTTATTTAACGAGGAGTGTTCAGTTGTCAGTCAACGCTAATGTAGACATAATTGTACTGTTTTATAACTCTATCGAGGAAAGAAATAGGGTTGGTTTTAGATTGTTTAAAAACAGCGGTGATTGTTCGTTGTTTGTTCTGTAATTACATTATGTTGTCACGCAGTTTGCGATGGGCAAGTCAACGGTAAACGTGTTAATGTAATTTTTAATTAAATACGACTATAGTAAGTTCACAATGAGATCAAAAAATCTGTAGTCATCATATAATTATTTAATATAAAAAAATTACGATTTTTTTTGCTTTTGCCATACAATGACAGTTTTCAAGAAAAAACACAGTCATAGATTTCAATTCAGCATTCAACAGTAAGAACGCACAATGTCAAATACGTGTACTGCTTTAGATATTCGATCATACAAAGGTCTATCTTTATGGTATAACATACACAGGTAATACTGAACAAACTTTACTGAGTGCTATTATGGTATGTTTTTGCAAGGCAACTGTGACGTTTGATGTGTTGTACCATTACAAGAGTGACATTCAAAACGGCTAGTAGTGTAACGAACCGACTCGTAGTCAAGTTGGTGAAGTTGCGGCGCAGTTCACTCTGTCTTTGGCGCTTGGTTACGAGGTACTGTTAGCAAAATAATATAAGAAATAATATCTATTAGAAAAAATCTTGAAGAAAAACAACAATAAATTAAAGTTGGTAATTTTGTATGAAAAAGCACATATGCTAAAAATTACTTCCATCGCTAATTTGGGATTCTCTTAGTAGATGGCGTTAGTGATCGTTTGTACGTGATACCATAGTTCATCGGGTCAACTAGACATCAATTAATATTGCTTTTTTAATTTTTCTTTGTAAAACTCAAAAACAGAACTCGGTTTGGAGATCTTTGACCAGCTTTGACCAGGAGGACTTTGACTTTGACCTTCTTGTCTATCGGCTGATATAACGATACAATAGAACGTATGAAAACAGTTTAAATTTCGAAACTCGATCATCATTAATCTATCTATTTTACATATATCTTGCTTTATTAAAAAGCAAAACCACAATAAAGTAAAAATGAAGAAGGTACAAGGAACAATACTACAAATATATTGCAAATTACATAGCTACAACTTTCTGCTATTTTTCTGTTTAAATAAACTGTATAGTAAATGACTAAACTGTATAGCTTTCTGTAATTATGTTCTTAATTTTCTGTGGACGGTGTTCAGAATGTGACAACTGCGTGCCGGACGTCCGGCGCCGGCCGCGCCGTCCAAAACTTATTAATTGCACGGAGCGAGGATACTTTCACGCGTTTTGCCCTTGTCTCCCTAGGCTTTTGTGCTGACCCTACTGAAGCTCATTCAGTATTTATTTCTTAATACGAGTTTTTCTTTTCTCTGTATTTACCTTGTTTAAATACATGTCGTCTATACTATTATAAAGGTCGTGAGTTTTTGAAGTTCTAGGGGGTAGTCTGTTGTGTTGGATATGTATCGGGGAAGTTAATATAACATTTGAGAGACCAAACTCCACGTGGGTACAGCCATAGGCGAAAGCTAGTAGTTCTTATAAAATTAGCAAGCACTATGCATGTTATAATTACAATATTTCAACCAAGATGAAATAAAATGCTGCTTTGTCATTATTTATAATGTTAATTTAAAAAAAAAACAAATAATGTTAAATCATGATCAAACACCCTAACTTATTACACCCAATAATAAAATTTTAGAAGATAATTAAATTTATTCTTAATTAATTATGAAATTAATAGACAAAAACCCCAGATCTCATAATTTTTATAAGTCGCTTATTAAAAGGTTTTAGTTAGCGATAACAATTTAGGGTTTTTACAAAACCGTGTTGGATATAATTATAGAATACAATAGAATATATCTTTATTGTACATCAGCCAAATCAAGAAGAGAAATACACAAAAAAACATTTAACTAACTATTTTGTTTTTATTAAATTCAAATTATATGCTTTTACTTCGGTATCGATTTAAAGTCTTCTGCCGCAATACTCGAGCCCCAAGCAAGTATACAAATTTAAAGATTCATATTAGTAACATATTTTCATACGGAAATAGCTCAACATTCATAATTAAGGCCGTCTTGTAGGGTGCGCCAGCGCATGCATCAAAACATCGTGTTAGTAAACCGAATGCATACATCACAAGCGGAGAGCTATTTTTTAATCTGGTTACACTAGTATACGATTGATGAGTTTAGTTTTAGAACTTCCGGCTGTGTGGAAGATTTTCAATAAATTAAAATTGGGGTCTTTTGTGTTACTTGATCGTGGTTTTAAGAAAATTACGGAATACCGCGAACACTGAGAAAGCGATTCTGTACACTCAGATGCTGATATTGTAATCATAATTTCTTCGTTATTTGTTTTGGAATTGTAAGAAAAAGACTTGTAGGTTGGAGCAGGGATCTTTGACACCCCAACATACTCGTAGACTGAATTTTTTTTATTATATTATTTTTCATACACTCTTCTATAAGTAACCCAACGTAAGCGTCATTAAGAACATACGCTACGGATAATAGATAAATTATATGCAAGACTCCTATAGTTTGATTTTAATGCCTTAACCAGTTCTTTCTTAAACCAAATCCTTTTTGGATGCAATAAAAACCGATCAGGAGTTTTATAAATACCATTTGAATGTTATCATTTCAAAAAAAGAATTCTCAATTTATATAAATTCGAATCCATGAAAGAGATGAACCTCTTTTTGATGATTTAATTACTACCACGCTAAGTAGACTTAGCAGAATTACATGCAGTACAAGTTCATAGATAAGAAATGAGGATTGAAATAAAAAAATTTAAAAAAAATCTTAGATCTAACACAAGATAGCCGAAAATAACTTTGAAATCAATAATCAGGATAAATTCACCCTTATTATCTCTTAATTATACATGTATTATGAATGTTAACAATACTCAGTCTAGTTCACTCAAACACTAAGAGATGGCATGTGTCATCTTGAACAAAAGACTGTCTAGTTAGCGACCTATATTCACAAGATGAAAATTTTGCTTGCGCGATCTAAAAGTGAGCAGCGCCATCTCTTGGCATTGTTAAAAACTAGCAATTATAATTATACAACTTGTTGGATAGCCTCTATGTAGGGCCTGTGGGGAGCACACCGAACAAATGGAACACATCCTATGTAATTGTGATGCTCTTGCTAGGAAAAGAATGGGTCTCTTTGGACTGGGCTATCCCAGTCCTAAAGATATAAGGCTTAGTAAGTACATCTTGGAGGTATTCCAGGACAGCGGTCAGTAGGATTAGGGAAGCACAAAAGATCCCATTGGGTTGACGTGCTCCGGGAGTAAATAATCCTGGCCCTACATCAAGATAAGATAAGATATATAACAGGTTACAGTTGTACATCGAATAGGAATACAACTTATTATTTTTAATTATATTTTTCGTCAACAAACCAACCAAGCCATTAGCTAATATCGTACCCCCGCAACGTCACATTCATTTTGCACGGTGTCTGTGGTTCTGACCGCAACTGTGGTGAAGCGAATTTTGTTCGTGGACAACAATGCAACTGAATGTATCCATTTAAAATGCTGTATGAGAATAATTGGGATTTTTAAATTGATTTTGATCTATAAAGACATTGAGTACAATGGACAGTGTTCTAGATCAAACGACATGAAGAGATATGTCATATAAAAAAAATATAATTCGACTTCGGAACCTTTGACCAATGGTAGCTTAAAAATAGTGTTTACTCTCTTAACAATAAATTGTGACTAAACAGATTATGTATTCAGTGTTTATATTAAATAATAAAACTTTAAACTTTACATTTTAAAGCTTGTTGGCGCAGTAGTTCGAGAGCTCTGGTTTGCAAAACGAAAACCAAGTATATTTCGCCATGGCTGGTCCGTGGATAGGTAAAAGATTATTCATCTCTAGCTGCTGCGTGTGTCCGTGCTTCTCTGTGCTTTATAGCTAATATACAATCTATATTTTAAGTAAATACTACAATCTTTATATTTAATAACACAGTCTCATTTAGTGACCGTGCAACAAAATCTTTCAAGTTAGTAGTTTATGTGTATGAGTGCGCTTTTTCTATGTAATGTGTTCATCATCATTATAAACAGCTTATTTATATATGTCCTGCCTTGGCTTGGTGAGCTATCCCCTCAAATAAGCGCCAAAGATATAACAATTTTAAAACTTCTTAAAATCTAAAGCTAAATGCAAAGATAATTGTAAAATTTGCTTTATATCCTTAATTTAGTTGCAAAAACGTCATGGACATTTTCATAAGAGCAAGAATGTAATCGATAACGCATGTTAATATTTAACAATGCCCCTAACGCATTGTGAGCTGTTTTTTCATTCAATAAGTGTTTTCGGCCTTTGAGCTTCTTAACTTAGTATTTATGTAATAACCTCTTCGTACCTTTAACATTACCCAGAATCAAAACACAATCGTCATTGTTTTGTTGTACTTTGTCCGTTCTGCGTCCGCGGTCTGCATGCGAGTGAGGCTTAAGATGATTATTACCATACTGATGTAGTTGGAAATCAGATTTGAACTGAATTGAGACTTTGTAAACTGATAAACTTAAATAAAATAACAAACTAAAATAAATAACTCACAAACTAAAATTAAGTATCAAAGTAATAAACTAAAATAGGACTAGATCGCAGGCTATTGCTAGAATTCGTTCGCGTGGGATTGGGTTTGTCCACCGACCTTATTTATAAACCCTTTTTTCAGATTATTAATGGAAGCTTTTGTCCACAATCTCACCTGTTGTTAAATGTGATGGATGGATGTGACGAACTATGTTTTAAACAAATATTTTCTCAAAGCATTATATTAATGTATTTCCTTCTATGGCTAATAAATAAAATGATCTGCTGATCTACATTTCTAACCCAGATAATCATCTATTTAAAACTTTAGATCTTTAAACTATATCTTATAAATCGGTACGTATCGTCATTTTTGGTTTGATTAAGTTTCAATTCAGTTTGATTACAGCTTAAGTTTATTTAAATTACATTTTTAAATAAACCATGCATTATTATCACCTAAATATTTCTGAACTTTGTAGTAGCCTTATTTCATTAAATCTTGTTTGTAATAGCGAAGTCACGGGCATAGCTAGTGCATATTATAAGAAGTGGTTTCAATACTTCATACGTTCACAACAGAGGCATTGCTGTCGTTTGCATATAACTTGACAGCTGACGACTTCTTTCATAGCCCCGACTCGATATTTGGTAATTATATTCAATACGCGAACTCAAAGACATTCATGTGGTTATACGAAATTAAAAAAAAACAAAATGAGGAAAATACATAATAACCACTGTTTTAGTGATTAGTTTTGTCTTTCGAATTATGAGAGGATTCCATTCCGCCTAGCGACATAATTTTAGATTTAATATTCTAAATCTCTAAATTTTTTGTTAAATATGTCAACGAGAACTTCAACAAAATTTATGTTTATTTAATTTCTTGACATTTTCTCAGAAAGAAACCTATTATCTCTTATATATATCTTATACAGATTTTGAATCAGATTCTGAGAAGTTATTACTCGTCGTTAAAGTTGTAGTAAGTACCTAATTGATAATGGAGAAAATGGAATTTATTTCTGTTTATCAATTTTTCTTTAGCTCTGAATATTATAATTTACTCTCTGATATTCTAGACGGGATTTATTGAGAACTCTAGAATGGGTGTGTTAAGAATTGTGGCGAGAATAGTTGTTAGTACTTAGATCGTCGTTTATAGATTATTATAAAAACGTCTTAGTTTAATTTAACGTTAAGTAAATTTATGTACATGACTACGAGAGAAATTCTATAAATTAATAAATTAAATATTAAGTTTATGATAATGAGGAAATATAACGGGAACGATAATTAAATGGACTCTTACTAGAAATTGACAAATAAAAACGGGAAATTGAAAAATATGGCCGAAAGTCCCCGAACTAATGTTTAATTATACATATATTGCACGATAGCAATGCTTTTTGACATAAAAGTACCCTGTTTTCACATCAAAAATTACAATTTGACACAGTATATGAGATTAAATATATAACACCCAACTGAAACGTAGAATACCCCAACAAAAACTAAATTTTTTCAATTATCAAAAATATACTCAATAAGAAATATTATCATCAACTTATAGTTTAGATGTATTCTTAATTGTGTGTACAACTCATGTCTTTAATGAGTTTTTAAGCCCTTTGAGATTTAATTAAAAAGAAACTCACTGTCTCACTTGAAATTCAATTTTGACATATGAGTGCTCTTTAGTCGAGAAGTTGCTTCAACCCTTCAGTGTCTAACTTAACTGAGCCATAGTCTGATCTTAAATCGGTTAGAAGGGCCCCATATTGAGTTATACATCGGATAAACGTAAATAATAATGTATGGTGAGGGTGTGGATGTGGGTGTTTTAGACCCCAGCTTGATCGAGATTGCTGTATTGAAGGGTTATGGCTTGCACTTATAATAGTGGAAGGAAAATTATTATTTAAACTGTCGTTTATTGCTAATAATATTATAAATTTTTATTTTATTTTTGTCTTCGATGATTGTCTATACAGTGGTCGTTTAGTTTATGATTTTGAAGTGAATTTTAATTATTTATTTTGCAGTCAATAATAATTTAATTTAAAATTACTCAAAAATTTGTCTTCTATGTATGAGCACCGGCAGGCTAATAATGTTTAAAGGGCTTTAAAAGCAGTAATGCTATTTCTATAGATGCAATACACTTGATGTTCATTATAATAGTGAATTTTATGAAACTATTATAAAACATCATTTGCGTAAGAAAATAAATAAATTTTGCAATGTCCTCTTTGTCATCTTGCAAATAAATCCTGCATCAAATAAATCAATATTTCTTAGACCATGCTTCAGACACGTCTTGCAATTAAAATTTTTAAATACATTCGCAAGAACTATGTGTCCTTTGGTACTTAAATGGTTAAGTATCTTATACTATAAAATGTCATTAAAAATGAATTTATTCATATGTCTAACTGTAGTGTACATGTAGTAAAAGTCTAAGTCTAAGTCTTATCTGTTAATTTGGTATAGTGCAATAAAAATGTGAATAAGAAAACAAGTTTAATTTAGGTTTAAAAAAAGAACACCTTGATGTTCTAAAAATTATGAAAACATTTCTATTTAGTCGGTTTACAGTCATTTTAAACAGTATCATATACTTGTGATCAACGAATTTTTCGTCAATTTTTAAATGTGAATCTATATTTAAATTATCTTTGCTGTTCTTAAACTGCAAGTATTCCACTGTGTATACTGCGCGTTTCTGTTGATCCGAAATTTCCAATTATACTCATATTTCTCTCCTAGAAGTTTTTTTATTCTATATAGTTGCTCGTTAGTTTCGGTTGAACTCAAAAACGGCGGGACCAAATTTAAAAAAAATATTTTTTTATTGAAGAAACCTTAAAGGCAACCATTTAATAAAATCATTAAATGGATAACATACGGAAAATAGTCTAACTGACTTATTATTTATTGCGTTTACCTCTTATTCGATTACTTCTAGTACATGCCACTATACAAAGTTGACCGTGTCATAGTTTAATATAAATTAAAATTTAATAAATATTATTAACTTGTTTTTAAAACGCCTGCTTATAGTTAACGGGCTGTAATGGCTACAGGCACATCAAAAACTGACAGAAATGGCTATGAAGAATAGTACCTATTGGAAGCGTAAGGCAGAACTGGCGCTGGGGGCGTTGTTAATTAAAAGGTAAGAATCTAATAAAATTGTTTATTTTTTATACAAACTTTTTGCAGTTGTTAGAATGAATTTAATACTAAAGTCTCTTAACAATAACAGTATACTTAATACTCATTTGGTAAAATAAAAATTACGGGTATTAGTTATTTGAACGAAACATGTTTATCATTCTGAGTTTTCTATGTAGAAACTTTCAACTTCTAAACTTTTTGTTAAGACTGCTGCTTCCTTTTTTAATATACGAATGACATAACCCTACGTCATTTTACGAATCGTTTGAATCTCCATGGAGGGTGACCACAGCAGCTTTGTAGGAAGACTGGGAAAGGATTTCTAAAATTGTTCCATGAATAAAAATGCGGCAATAACTCTTAATACCAGTCGAAATATGACCGGATGCGTTTCTCCGCACTAACGCATATTAACTGTAAAGATGGTTTCACACAAGTGTTTATTTTAATGGCAAAATTTTTATTTAATTTCTTCGAGCACTAGGGATATTGATTATATATGTTTTTCTAGAAAACAATTCCACGGAAATCAGGAACTTGCAAATTAGACAAATTAAATTAAAATTATTAAAGCTATATCACCTACACTTTGTCAGTTTCATAAGTGTAATATTCTTACCATTATTTAAATATAGTTGTAACTTCTATATGCAAATTTCAAAATTGAATGATCATTGTAATTATTTATTTGAGAAGAGGCTACTTTTATATTCCAAAATGTATAAATTATTTAGGGTGTCACTTTTTAAATACTTAATTTTTAGCAGAGACTTATACGTAGATCTGTATTGTCAAAGCCAAACTTGTACATTACAATTTTTATCTTTTATGAACAAATAGTTCAGAAGCACTATAGTAAGCCGATAATAATGAACTGAAACTCCTTTTAATACACCACGGTCATTTAAATTGATCACTTCAAACCCACTGTGGGATAGTTAAACCAATTAACCGAATTCCAGCCGCCGTCCGGTAACGTACGGGCCAGCCGGCTAGTGTGCGCTCTCCCTAACGTTCGTTCGCGATGATCCCTCATACATATTGCATGAGCATGCAACTTATTTACCTATACCTTGTTTTATATGTTTGTAAGTGATGGGGTTCCATTATAGAATAGACAATTTTAAGTTTAAATGAGGAAAAAAGGGCCATCAGATTGGCTATTAAAACTAGAAAATTAAGTGCCAGTTATAGCCGTTTAACTTAGAATTTGAGGATCTCGTTTGCATAGTAGTTTTAATGCTCAAGATACACCTCTAATGTAAGTAAGTTTCAATCATATCGAAGCGCTTCAAACGGAGTTGGTTTTAGCTGATTTTCGCTTATATAAAAAATAGCTTCAAATGCTTCACAACAGCGCTCTCGTCGTTTCCATACAATTCGCTGACGACAAACACTAAATGGTTCAAATGACGGCAACGGTCCTCTCTAAACTAAACTGACTAACTGATCTTGAATATAATAAACACAACTGAATCGGTGCTTTTATCTCTTTTCCTATTCTTTTTTTAATGTATATGTCATTAATAATAATAATAATATATCTCACACTCACACCAATTATCTAGACCAAATTAAGCATCATTAAGAGCTTGTGTTATGGACACTAGATAACCGAGAAATTTAAATAGTAATAAATATATATATATATATATTAAACATATAAACGTCCATTCGTGAACAAATATTCATACTCATCATACAAATATCTGCCAATACCGGATTCGAACCCGTAACCTCTGGTTATGTAGACGGGGGTACTGACCACTCAACCAGTTAGTCGTATAATTAATTGTATGTAATTAAGTATTAGTTTTGTATTCCGTCTAATATATTTATTCTTATTACTATTTAATATTATCCGTATGTAACCGTCAAATTTTCTCAAGTTATACAAAAGTTAGACAAATATAAGCAAATCTATTGTGTTTACTATTACATACAATTAACAGCTACGGAGCCATTTTCAATGTATTTTTTTTGCCAAGTGTAATTATATAAGCTATAATTACACGAATAAATTAAAAGTACAATATTCATCAATGAAGATTTTTTCCTTAATATTTTGTAAATTAACTATCGCACAACTTTAGCATATATAATAATAATAGGAACGATGACAGTGTTGACAGGTTGTAATAATTATTTATTATCATAACAAGATACAGATAAAAAAGTCTTTTTAATAACAATCACTATGATAGCTTATGTGTATTTATAATATTTTAGAGCAATTCAAATTTCGGTGGGCAAATACATTAAAATAATTATATTCGTATAAAACCAATATCATTGGATATACTTTACAATATCTATACACTTTTATATTGTAACTATGTACACTAACATAATATTTAATATAGCTGTCGAACAGAGTTATTGTGATGCATACAAATCACCACGGCGTGACGTCATACTACACTACCCGATTCTTAGGAGCGTTTTAGGGCGAGTGCTATCTCGGGGAGTTTCCGTGCTATAGAAACAGTTATTGTATGCTGTATTTTAATAAAAGATGACGACCTTTTTAATACTTAAAGAAATTCATTCATTTCAATTTCAATTTTCATTCATTTCATTCATTTTCCTTATACCATAGGGACTGTTACTACAAGTAAGTTCCACAAAATCTACTCGCAAATAAAACTCACTCGCAATTGGAATTTATTAGCATTGTAATGTTATGGCTGTTTAGAACTGTTTTCTGATAGAATATACTGCGTCTACGGTCTTAAGTTTCTGAATTGAGATCGGAAAGTTTGCCGTTTTATTTTTGTTACTGAGTTTAAGAACAAAGTGAAATACAATATCAATACTGCACTGCCTTGAGACTTGAAGTTGGAAAATATTTACAAACATGGTGATTAATAATTCTCCAGAATTCTGGAGGATGATTATTTAACTGCATTGGCATTGGTAGTTAGCTTGTAATACTTATAAGTTGCTATCAGTGACATGATAGAACTCTGAGGTTTCATCGTGGCATAATTGGTTTTGATACAAGATGCTTATGTAGAACCCACTTTGAAATGCAAAAGATTAAATGTACCAAGAAAACAGATCCAAGTTACAGGCATATCACCCTTTTATCCGTGATCCCTATTACAAACACAACCTGATAATGAGGCTATGAATAAGTCAAGAGGTGAAGCTACTATCAATATGATTGACATTCCGAGAACACGTAGACGATCGTCAAACAATCGTCAATCTGTCTGATAAGCCGCAGGACGTGTTCCAACGGCCTTTAAGTCAGAGTTGAGTAATTTTTCTTGCTCAGTTAATAACATATTTTATAAATACAGATATCAAATAAGAAGTGCATCTCGCAAAGCTTTGAACCAGCTGATTCAGGATGATTCTATTGCAGGAGACATGGTTTAGAATTCACAGAAAGTCGAAAAAAATGGCGGATGTTTATGCAGTGTTGAGTTTCTAACAGATGCCAAATTTGGGGCCATTTTTAGCGCAGAAATGGTTTGGGGATTGGATCATCTGACATTAAAGTTAAAGATTTTTTCAAGATCGTAGAAATGCCTTCGAGTTATATACAAAAATTGCAGTTGTAGAGTATGCAGAGGAGTGGTTCGCTACGCCACCAAATGCCCCGTAACACCATTTCGTGGCATAAACAAGTGACAACTTAAGCCATAAAACCCCTTAGATGAATCATGTGAGAAATCCACATCATATCACTTAAATAGTTTCGATCGAAACTGTCATTAGCGGCTTTCTAACAACCCATTAATCTTCAGGCAGTTGACACCACCCGGCATTGAACTCGCGACCTTAATCCTAACAGCCACTGATAGTACAATTTGCAGTAATGACAGTATTGGCGACTCGTTCAATTAACTGCCGCTGCCGAGTTTGGAGAAATTGAATTACGTAATGAAGTTTAGTCATTCGTAGTTTTAATTCGAAAATTTTATTATTTGATTTCCAATTTAATTGAATACAGAAAATTATTACAATTTTTCCTTTATTTGGATAAATTTAAAGTTTAAAGCAGTTTTTCGATTGAAATCGTCTAAGTTATTAATGTGGTATGATTTAGAGATTCTCAAATGAGAAACCAAATATAAAACTTAAATTAATTCAATGGGAAGGTTTATGCTTACAAATCATTACGGATTAAGAACGATCAATACAATCACCCGCAAATCCCTACAAATTCCAACGTTACAAAACAAAGTAAATTATAACGAAAATAAACAAATAAATTGGAAAAACAATCGTCAAAATGCTCTAAACCAAAAATACCGACACAGTAACCCTCACGAAACGGCAGCGAATATGTAAATAAGTCGCCCCGTATTGGGTCAGTTAGGCCCGGGACATAGTCGATTGAGAAATTAATTATGTGCCGAATGTACCGCCATCTGCCGCATCAATATTCAATCCGATTGGGACCAATAGGCCCCGTGGTTGGTGGCCAATTAATCGTGACCCCATTTGGGTCATTATATACCCCTTTCCAACGAAGTAACTGTTTGGGCTTGGCTGGGCGGAAAGGGTTCAGACAGACTGGTCGGCTTTACCGCCGATTTACCGAGCATTTTGTATTATTAGTTTGCTATTTTATTATAACAATGTGGCAGATAATAACAGTTACGGGTTAAATGTGAAGTATCACGTAATAGGGTTATAATGGCTAATAAATAATTAATACCTATTTAATATTAATTAACGTTTTGTTTATTCATTTATTAATAAATATGGTAGTCAAAATATTCGGTGTTGCCATTTTTTTATCAGCTCGAAAAATTATTTTACTATTTGTTTGTGAAACTGGTAGTTTTTTAAAAGTTGCTTTAATTTTCCTTGGACTTGTAGAACATTTCGCCAGCCATTTGCATTATATGAAATGACTAGTTATTCATAAAGAACATAAGTGCATATCATAACAGTACAAATTATCATTAAACCCTAAGTGTCCTCTCATATATCGTCGAAGCTTTTAAATTTTTTATTGGATAACAAAATTACAAGCACCCATCAAAAGATTTTTATACCCATCTCCCAATTTTCATTTTTACGGGCAGTCGCACAACGTTTCATCCATTTGGTACGTCAATTATAACATTTCGGACGTTGGACCGCTCCAATTGCAATCAATTGATGATTGTATTGATTGTACTTTTTCATTTTAATTTTTCTGTGGTGAGTGTTGCTTGTTAAAACTGAAGGCGATTGGGAGTAATTTCTTAATGGTTGCATGTAATTGCTATGAAATTGTGAGAATTCAGAGCGAAAGAGAGATGTTTGAAGGCCATTGAGTCTCTGCTATATTCACTAAATTATTTTCTTAGAGTTTTGTAACGACAAATTACTTAAATCTAAGGTGTATTATTAACTTAGCCAATGTTGAGTTTGGAGAGATATATTCAGAATGACATAAAATAAACTCAGCGGTAAATTCGCAATTACCTTAAAATAATGCTCACATCGGTTACCACTAGAGTTAATGTAATTAAGTTTACTATCTTCAAAACATTAACTAAACTATATATTCTAACTTACTAATCTACTTAAAATTTATGGTTTATACAGTAAAACAAATTATTTAAAATCGATCGATTATCTCCAATGTCCCAAACTCTTCAAATGGTCGCGAGAAGAAATTGGTCCAGGTTCAGATACTAAAAAAAACCAAACTATTATTATTAATCTTAATAATAATTTATATATTTGTATTCATTGTTATTTTATATTTTAACTGTATTGCTTACTGAAACACTGTTAATTTTTCTATATTAATTCAGGTTAAGCTGAAGATATATTTTGATTTTAGTAATATTCAATATTATTATTTTAAAAACAACCTTCTCAGTTTTGTCATTATTAAATTACATAAAAGAAACCCAAGCTGAAAACATGTCAACTTGTAAATTACCAAAAACCTTATGCTCCTAGATATTCTTCGTAAATTTCCCTTTTCGCCACCGAATTCAGGTCATAAGTTAACCATATGGCAATCCATCTTCAGTCGTGTTTAGTATACTGATAGGTTGTGGTCCAATTGGCACGATCGGTCACTTGGCTCTGGAGCCACCACACATCTGTCATTGGCAGATCCTATTAGGCTAGTTATAGTTCCTGCACACGTCTTGGGGATATATGTTACTTATACTTCATTTAAGAGTAATATTAAACTCTTCAGATACGTTTGATTTGATATAAGCTTAGAATACAGTGTTAGTTTCCATATAATCAAAGTAATAAAGACAAGTGCATTAATTACTTTGGTTTATACCCACTATTAGCCCAAGCAATACCATTACCCCAGTAAACTGTGGTCTATAGTATTCTAAATACATATTATTTTATGGTTCATTGTATAAGTTTTTGCAAGCTTTCAATCGATATTAGACCAATTAACAATTTAAAATAAAGCGTGGGAGTAAATTTCTTAATTGATGATTTGCAAATAATTATTATATTACTGACGACTGAACCGACGTGGAGTTCGGTATCTCACAAAGTCAAAGTCAAAGTCAAAATATATTTATTTAAATAGACTCATTCACTTAGTGCTTTTAAATCACCATTACAGGAAATATGTATCAGAAAAAATAAATAAATGTAATAAAAGATAATAGTGATTATTTCAAGTGCATATATAATTAATAACCTTCGCCGATACATGGACTATCCAACACTAGTTCAAGTCCACCCAGGACGTCAAGAGATTACACCTACGATCTTAAAAACTTTACGTCTTTATAATATTATAGATAACAGTATTGACACGATTACAAATATTTAAAAGCTAAAAAATTTTTTGCACCGCTTCTTCACTTCAGATATAGTATTCGATGAAGTGGTGGTTGGGTTAAGTTATGACGCTTTAAAAGAACTTAGTAATGGAGTGGAGTCTATTCAAAAAAAGACCTTTTTTGATTTTGTTTCAGAAGATTAAATTAAAATGGGTAATTGAAAACAACAGTTGTTACCCAACAACGGTTGTTTTCAATTGCAACTATCAGTCATCAATAATCATCGGTCATCAAAAAAAATCAAAATAATACTCTGTTATGGATTGTTTCACAGATCGTTACAATTTGCTATATACAAGATGCTATTTTAATAATTGATTAAAATCATAACTCTGTTCCAACTGATATATATAAATATTTAGAGAGTGACAATGACAATTTAAATTATTCATAAAATAAAAACTTTTTCAACCAAACTAATAATCGAAAGAGATTGTAATACTCTATTTTGTTAGTATTTAAACATTTTTATTTGATACGTGCGATTTATATGAATACAGTAGTTTGATATTACGAGCTCTGGTATTTAGGTCTATACTTAAATAGATTGCCTAGACCCAGCAATCCAAGGCAAAACGGTATTCGGTAGGAATAAAGAAATAGCTTTCTATTTATCTTTATATTTATGTTTTGTCCAGAAATCAGCTACTGAATAAAGGATATTGAAGAGAAAATATAGTATTACAAAGACTATTAGTGATAAATTCTATCAGACAATAAATACATTTTAAAAACCAAAATCCAAGATTTGGTTCCTACTATGACACGTTTCCAGAAAGAAAAGTATCATTTTATCCATACAGGAAGTTACGTATTCATTATTCATACTATCGCAACTTGTATATTCAGGCATGTTTCACCGTCTCATACATATAGCGAAGGGAAAAATAGCGGAGCAACCATCAAACTTTTGAACGCATCTACAACTATTCGACAAAATATTTATTTCATACAAAAGTGTACCAGTTTGAATCTTACTGCTAGGGTGATAAGAGCTGCAGTAACGCTTGGGGGTGTTTGTAAAGGTTTGCACAAATCTCGATTGGTATTTGACATAGAATGGTCTTCAAGATGGAGTTGTAACAGCAATGTGATCGTTTATTAGGGCTATTCTACATTCAACAGATGTTAATCTGTTTCAGGAAATCAACAAACAAACATAATTATTAGAAGTAGTGTCAAACTCAAAAATGTTGAATGGAGAAATTTCGTAATGTCCTACTTCTCGTCATTTGAAATTTTGATTCTAAGCAGTTCTTAAAATTCAAGATGCTTTTTATATATCGGAGAATGTCAAGAAAGCAGTTGATCCACCACAGGAAGTAGTAACTAAATTGTGAACAATACCAAGGAATCGCTTAATGCTACTTGTATGTAAGAAAAACTGGATAACATTTTCAAAATATTCTTGAATTTAAATTAAGTGCAAAATTGAAGAAAGAAAGAAAGGTTTTAAATGCTTTAATACCATATTTGTGAATTTTGCTTCAAAACTTGAAGTTAATGATGATGATGATGTTGGCAAACAACCAAAGTATTCTGTTGAGAATCTACATTTCTGTGGAAGGAAATTAAAGGAGCTTTTGTTACCTATATGTTAAATGACCTATACCTGTGATTTTCCATTTAAACACTTCTATTCCATCATTTGTCATATTACCCTTCACATGTCACAAGGGACGGTGACATTGGCTTGGAAGTTACGAAAAAATAAGCAGGCGCTTAAAGAACCATGACACTACCCCGAGGGCTTACTCCGAAGCAGTGTAGAGAGGCCTTAACAACACTATAACAGAATTAGAGTCATAAAACGACTGGAAGGGTTCGTAGACGTATCTTTTACGTAAATCTTTGGCAAATGAGCTCTGGAAAGTGCGAGCCTGGATTGACTCCAGTGGTTCCGTACGTTTACGACTGCGTTTATTGGGACTTTACGTTATCTGATGGTATAAAAGTGAAGAAGCCAGAGATGTAGATCAGTGTAAGCAGAGAAATTGTTTCTTAGTCGCAAACTCAAAAATCCTTACGTCCATGTTTGAAGCTAAAAACAAAATTTACTTAAAAGATTAATTTGCACACTCTCAAAAATTCAGTCAGTGAGTTTGTTGACAAGTCCATCCATTCATTCCATCCTTATTAAGACCGTAAAGTACAGTGCAATGACCTACCTTACAAAAAATCATCTACGCTCAACATCCTCAAGCAAATATGAGATATGTAATAAACTTATAAAACACAAGACGTTCTCATGGTCGGCGACAGATCCAAATAAGCCTGTCGGAGAGATTAAAGCTTAAATAAATATTTATGCAGTGCTCTGGGACAGATTATAACGTTGCACCAGATGCTTATAATGGAGTAAGTATAAAATTTGAATTTTTAAACGAGTTTCATGGGGTTGTTTTACGATAAAGCATTACTTTTTCAACACTTTCGTTTATTTTCTTTTTTACATGTTTTTTGAAAATATTTAGAGTTTTTATTGGTTATATTAAGAAAAATATTTAAAAAATCTTTCTATTTAATAAAATAATAATGCCACGACGCCGGAAGCCATTTACGCTTTCTGGTTTCACGCATATGAAAAACTATGTAAAGAACTTTTTGGTATTTAAAATTGCGTTGTATTTAAAAAAAAAACAGTACTGCTGTAGTGTCTACAGTAAAATTTCAAATTAAAACACAACTGCTAGTAAAGGTTTATGTAAAAAAACCTCATGAATATCAATATCTTCGTAATTTATAATATGATCTCTGCGACAATAATGATTTCATAAATTCTGAAGTTATCCCATTTTACAATTCCCAGCCATAGAGGTAACACATATGCCCCGACAAATCTCAAGACAAATTACTCTCAAAAACCACACGAGCATTTACTAAATCACTTTTTAATGAAAAAAATGTACCTGTTTTTATGTCTTCACCGGCCCTTGTTATTATTTTAATGTGTTTATAAATGGCGTATGCGGTAGACGTATTTTTGTGTAATTATAAAAATTTCTGATGTTGTCTGCTGTTCTTATAAATTATTTTTAGTGAATATAAAACGTTGGACCGTTAAAGTGTTCCAAATTTTAGCTGTAGAAGGTGCACAGATGAACTGTATTTACACTTTAAAGCTGATTTTAGTTGACAATAGAAATAATGATAACCTTTTCCCAGCGGTGGGTCAGCATAAGTGGAAATAAATAAAGGGGCATATGAATATTTCCGCTTAATCTCTGAGTCTACGAAAGTATCTCGATGAGAGAATTGTAGTCAAGATAATACCTAGTAGCACTTGTTTATCAGTACGATTTTTCAGATGCTAAATAAATCTTGTAATGTTATATCCTAAAGCGATTGGATACTTTTGATTTAATTAACCATTCATCTAAATAAAGAGTTGGTAGAACTAATGATGTGTTACGGCTTGATGGTAAGTAGTCGGAGGAGTCCATATGTGAAGATAGCTAGTGCAGTCACCTTACTGACCCAATAGACCATGTTGTGTGAAATAGGGAATGCGGTTGCCGGAAAGTGATTCCGCGCTCTGATCTCTCTTTCTGTGTGATGTTGAGGTGGAGTCAGTGAATCGGTTACTGACACCAGCTCACGTGCTGCTGAGTGGGAAGGAACCTGTACGTCTACTCTCTTATAAGTTGAAAAAGGTTTTCAGAACACACTTTATAGTACAGGCAGATAAGATAGTAAAAGATATAAATTACAGTTTTTCAATACAACAATAATACTGATAAGATACACAAATTTACGTTAAACAAATACGAAAGGACGTTAAACAAAATGTATCAAAAGAGAATTCATAACAACACTTTTGTAAATATGTTGCCACAATATCCGAGTAAGGTTAATAACATTATTTCAAAACGTTCACAAATTTTAATATTTAAATTCCACTGGAGGGCTGGAAATATCGAAAGCAGGCGTACACCAAAGAGCACTATCAGTTCAAACAAGAAAAAATGTGATTTTAACAAACCAGACCCATAAAAATTTCGTAATCGCTCCTTTAAAAGCACTAAAGGCCGATCCGCTGAATACCTGGTAATAAATTGCTGAAAACAAAAGAAATATAGTCAATAAATCTGACCGCAATGCAATATATGTCTATTAGGCGGCCACTTGAAAACCTCTAAATCTTTGACCACCCGAAACAGGAGCGTTTTTACAAGGCAGCCTATATCTATAGCGAGATCTCAGCTTAGACTAAGGGACAGCGAGTGTGCTTTAAACATTACACACCTTTACAACTCAATTAGTAATTTGTTCTAAAAACTTTACCAAAATAACTATTTTTGTGCAACAAAGTTCATAAGATCAGGCTCAAACTATGATCACATACAGGACGTTTTACGACGTGTTTAGTATGATTTTTCAAGCAGTATGCTTTAATACTATCTTGCTGGTAAAATGTAGACTTTACAGTATACTGGCCATGATTTTTGTCTGATACTTCAATATTACTGTTATCATTGCCAGAGGAGATAACACTGGCAGGTGTCTACGTTGAGGATTTTTCCTTCTGCAATTTAAAATTCTAGTTTGAGTTACAATCGCATTGAGCCCTGTCGATCGTTTGTGGTCAGCTGTCGAATTGTATGAAAACTACAACAGCGTCTCTGTTGTGAAGTATTGTAAATCATTTTGATATGTGGAGAAAGAAAGGCAAGACATAGTAAGGAGGCAAATGTAAAGGCATCTTTATATTTTATAACGAATGTACAAGTTTCTATAAGATAACTCATCAATTGTAGCTAATGCTTGTTAAAACGACTACAATCAAAGAATAATTTATTAATTATAATTTTTACTGAGACAGTTACACAATTAATGATAATAATTAATTCGTCAAGCATGACGAACATCTGGTTGAGAGGTCAGTACTCCCATCTACTAAGCCAGAGCAGGCTTATATGGATATTTGTCCACAAGTCATGTATGTTTATTTTAATATTTATATATTTCTGATTTTTACATCTATATTAGTCTCAAATCTAGTGTTATAAACAAAATCTCTTGATGCTTAATTTAGTTTAGAGGTATGAGTTTGATAATAATTAATTTTGTTGCTTCTTCATCGATCAGAGTGTGTTTTGATGGTTTAATATCTGAGCAGTGAGATATATTATCATTTTCAAGAAGTTGTTTTTGTGATAGTTACTATCCCCAAGACAAATTTTCGATATTTTCTTTGCGGCCGCATTTGATAAATTTTTAAATCTCCCAAAATAGTACCCCCGGGCGTTGCAAATGTAGATAGGGAACGCGTGACTGCACTCAACATTTGGGATGCTCCCGACCTTGCACGTATGACTATAAAGTTCAAAATTCTACAATGTGATTACTTGCGCCAAATGCTGGAGCTCGAACGAGTCTAGAATGTTCTTCTGACGCTGTACTCCTTCTGTTTAGAAATGAGCCTGATTAGGCATGAAATATAAGGAACGTAATCAAATAAATGGCTTCTAATTTCAAATATTATAGTTACAAAAAGTACGTATAATAAGTTTACAGATGACTAATGGTTTCAACATAAGCTCGTGGCTTCTAGACACACTTTCATCGGTTTTCTGCAATAAACTTATATAAACATTATTTTCTATTTAAATTGTAATCAAGAATTAATTATTCTGTAAATGTTACTTAATATCATATCACATCATTAGACTACATGAATTAACTCATTTTAAATGTTAGTAGAAGGACTTGTGTATGATTCAAACTTTTTTCTGTCTTTACCAAACTTTTATTTTTTTTTCTTCTGTCTTTACTTACTAAAAATTCCAAAGAGGTCAGATTTGTACGGGATTGACCTATTTAGCTGAAGAGGCCTATTTTTAGTTATGATCTGAAAAATACTTTAAAATCACACTTCTATAGTGTGAGAGCTTTGTTGTCTGGTACCTAAGGAACGCTAGGCTAGTTTTTGTTAAAATATCATAAACTCTTGCTTTAGCTTTCTTTTTACGAATATTTAGATGAGAAAGAGTGAGCAATATGAGGAAAATATAATTTTTATTCATTTTCTACATTTCTTTACGGTGCATCATTAGAATTTCAGTTTCACTCATATATACATTGTAATACTTTACATTTCCATGATTGAACATTTTGAAAATGTGGAAATTCAAATGTTTTTTCTATTTCAAAGTGAATAGTTATATTGTTTGTGAGTTTAAACATTTTTGATGACGTGCATAGGGTTCTTTTAAGATCAAGTACAAAGGTAGATTTACAAAGGGATGGCGTAAATTATTATTCAATATGTGTACATATATGAAGCCAAGTTTAATTTGTGATCGATTCAATGAAATGGAACCAACTACATACAATCTACCTAATATGACTTAGTAAAAATACGAAACGTAATACGAAATACTAAAATTCATTTTTATAAAGACGTAAGTAACAAATCTCAGTGTTTCAGCTTTTGCAACTTTATATGTTGAACCAATGTATTGCTTTTGCTTGTATAGGATCATTATGAAACTTATATTAATTGCAATCAATTTCCAGCATTATGACTTTGTGTTATACCCATAGCTACAACTGTTCCGCGATTTCTCTCTGAAAGTTCACAAAGGTCAAGACATAAGTATAAATTCAGCGCATCAATCGGTTGCTGCAGTTTCCGTTCTAGGTTCGATGCCCTGTTCAGCCTCAGGCATCTTACGGTCTAGGTGTTGAGATTTATACGTTCAAAATATCAGCGCTTTGTTTCTTTGCTGATTCTCGGGTCAGAAAAGAAGGAGAAGGTAACATTATGTGACAAATTTAACTTTATTTTCTATATTTATATTTCTTATTATATTTCTATATTTCACAATCTCTTAAAAGTTAACGCCTACTAAAATACAGGAAACTAAAGGTAAAAAATGATTGTCGAATGAGCGGTCTGTTTCATTACATCCAATTACATGATATCACTTGATGATAAGCAGTAGGAGTTCATAAACGAAGGTAGCTACTGTATCATGGGAGATAGACATCGCCTTGCCTGCATAAATGATTACACGCATGTGTGTAGCGATAAATTTCATGTTTTGTATGTACAGCAAAGAAACGGGACGATTTGTGGATATTTATAAAAATGTTGTTTGATTTGTCAGAGAGAGTATGATAAGAGTTTGAGAATGCAATACTATCCATATCGTTCAGCTGTCAAATTAATATTCAATCACTAAATTAAATGTTACGAAATTACGTCCCAAAGTAGTAGTCTCATGTAAATTTTGTCTGGATTAGATCAGGCTCAGCAATGGTAAGTCAAAGATCAAAGCAGATCTATGATGGAGATATCTATCAGGTTAACTACCTATTTAGCTAGCTGTTTATATAGTTAGAGCTGTAATTTTATGTATTCTAATTATTATAATTCTTCACGCTATAGCATATAAAATTTTAAAACTCTACAAATTTGACTGTAGTTAATTCCGTATAGTTCAAATATTTTTTTAGATTGTATAGTTAAGTTTTTGATATAATCTCACCTTATGTTAAGGGCTAATGTGATCGACGATTTTACGTGCTTACCTTGACGTTAATAACTCGGAGACAATATCGGGAGTCAGCGAGCGAAATTTTTAAATTTCGAGCTGCATCATGATTCGAAACATACGATATGCTAGTGGTTATCAACACTGCAACTACATTCATGGCGGCTCTTCCATTTAGAAATTCGTGTATGTTTTCAGTTTCTATATAGGTTAGATTACATGTATGGTATAGATGATAATTATTTCTGCATTAGATATTTCTTACCTTGCTCAAGTACCTGTTCAGTAAAACATTTATGCAAAAGCTAGCTCCATTGCCGCATATTTCATAACTCGATGTAGCCCGTCCTGTGCTCTGTCAGATAGGCGCAGGCGTCAGATGTAATTTACAACGCATGCGCGACCCCGTGAGAGTTGTTTCATCCGAACTTGCATTGTTTCACACAACATGAAGTTTAGTATAATTACTACATTAGTATGTGCACATTGGTTTTGTAATATTAATTAATTAATTTTGTTACCAATAATAAGCTACTTCTAAATTTATTCCAAATCTTTTTGTATGTATTCCAGGCAATGAGGAATTTAATGATATATACTTAATTATGAAAATACTTGGAGTATATGATCACACTAAAAGTTTTCGAGTGTGGTTCTGCATTCCAGGTGCTAAAAAGGGATCTTAACACCTCATTCCTCCTTTACTTTATGACTGAGTAATATCTACACTAAGCTCAGTGTAGATATTCCATAAAACCATATGCGCCCAAGTAGAACACTAAGATAACTACGCGTCATGAATCATAAAGAAATAAATGAGTGAAGGAATAAAAGTTGTTTAAATTTACTATATTCTTTAGAATGCTTAAACATTGAGTTATTAGGTTGAGAGTAGTTTGTAGACCACTTATACAAAATAATATTTTATCTTTTAAAATTGGCGCCATTACAACGGATATCCCAACTAACCACAAAAGTGATATAAGTATAAGCAGATGCATTCGCATGCATAAATTACGTAAACCATTGTAATATCTTTCCATGGGCTATTTTTAGACTTAAGTATGTATACGATTATTTTGGTAAAGACTCACTTAGTGAAATCTGAAAGTTAAGTTCATGAATCTGAATTAATAATATAAAAACTATTTGATCTGAGGAACTTTATTTATATACATCATTATCTTGCAACTTTATGGTCCCTGCATCCGGAGATACTTGCCAATGTAAAGCATGCGTTTAATTACGCAATAAAAGTGAAGAATGCACATAAACACTTTAGTAAACGATATGAAAGCAATTAACATGATAATTTGCCATGTAGCTTGAATAACGAACTGCTGAAATTGGTTCAATAATTCTGGAACTGATATTCTAAATTCAAATGTATAATAGAAAACCACGAGGGTCTGATTCTGGGACATTTCTTGTTTCCAATCAAATTATCATGGCCTTAATATAAAATTTAATTAACCTTTTTTATCAATAAAACTGCCAGTAACATCTGAATGTGACTAACTAAGAGAGAGTCACAATTGTGATATACATTTTTTGTACTACCACGAAGACCAGATTCATTCACAATAGAAATATTTATTTAAAGAAAATAATACTCCAAGCACCTTTTGATGACTTTGGCAGGATAATTATACCCAATAGTGATGGCGTAATATCAATCTTAGTATCACTTTAATGTGTACCTATCTAACACATATCCGTTGTGTACCCCACAGGCGGGTCTTCCCCATTTTAGTAACAAATTAGCTTGGTTGTGTTTCGAACATGCTTAAATATTTTAGGTAGATAGAAACTAAATAAAACATCAAATAAAGTGACGCCGACACATTTCTTCTGATAAGGCGTATTAACTTAAAACAAAGCAACCCTGAACTCTACGAATATCTCACAACCACAGAAAATCCGCAAAATCTCTAAAATTCCTTTACATAGCTACTACATCGAAGCATGAGCTATTCATTCTTAGCTACTCAGAAGCAATGTACAACGTTAATATTTGAAAAGGTAAAGAGAACACTGAAGGTGGTAGACGCGTTGAAGATTAAGTCACAACACAGCAAGAAAACGGGGGTAAATGATAACATATAAGACGAATGTTAAGGACTTAATATAGACATTACTTGTATAATAAAAGGTGGCGAGGCGTTACGCGAACTTATGGCAGTAATAAACGTGTGGACGGGGATGGAATTACCCATAACGATAACAGTATCTGAAATGTAAGTAAAACCAGAAGTACAATCAAATAACAATGCTAAACTCAAATTCTAAAGTTAATAATATTAATTGACACATTAAAATACAGACTCTAATAATCAAGGCTTTAGGTCACTTACCGAATCAAAATTTAATAGGTTACGTCAATTATTAAAGTCAACATACCCGAAGGAACATTGAAGTAATGAAAATGGGGTCTCTAGATTTGAGCGTGTGTTCTATTGACTCAGATTCGTTAAGTTGATCGATTGATTGAATACATTAAAGGGTATTATGTGAACTGAACTAGGTATATCAAATATATTAAGGAAGATAATTAGCAGATCTCATAGTCTACTGATCTAGATTATATTAATATATGCTTAATTGAATTCTATTTTATAAATAGCATTTTTTTAATATGCACTAATAAATATAATAGTTGTTAATTTCATAGGCAGTAACTATAAAAAAATCTATAGAATGGAACTTTTTTTAAAAAAAATATCGAAGATCAACATACTTAACAAAAAGATTATTGGTTTTTTGAATGACTAATGCTGTTAGCCGCAGGTGGTTTTAACAGCGTTGCCGGGGTTTTAAGTAGGCAAGAACCTTGGAGAGTCCTCAAGCCTTAAGGGTCGATTCGCCTCTGGAGGATTTCTAATCGACAGGCATCATCTCCAGAGGAGGTGTCCCGCTGTGTCTTAGAGTCATCAGGGCGCTCGAGCCATGAGGGAGTGACAAACCTGAGAGTGCCTCTAAAGGCTCGGACCTCGGCTCAGACGAGTCGTGTCGTGGTGGGACTTAACAATTAGAATTACTAATCAAATAAGGTTAGAGACACAGGAACTCAATGTAATGGATAGTCTACAACTTCATTCCCGATTGCATCTGCACATTGATTTATAATTTTTTTTTTGTTTCAGGTAATGACAACATTGAATAAGATAGTAAGTAGCTTCCGTATCAAACATATCTATGTTAATACAAAGATAAAATTACCTTTTAAAATACGATCAGCTTAATAAATACTGCTATCTTCAATTATGAAACCAAATCTTGTACAGTGCGTCTCTACCGATCGCACGGAATATGGTAGATGTTGCCAAAAGTATCCACAAAATTTAGAATCCAAATATTATCCTAGATGCATGAAAGCACTAAAGCGCAACTCAGACCGACAAAAAGCCGTACACTAAAAGTAAAAAAATATAAGATCAGTTTAAAAATGGAATGTTAATATTGAACCTTACAGCAATAGTGATAAGGAGTTTCACAGAGTTGTATACTGAGGCCGCCATATTTCAGCGCCCAGGCGATTTCTAAATTTGAACGCCACTCCGGGCATTCCGATTCGGTTTTGAAAAGGCAAGTGGCACTTCAAATTTACGGTCGATCCGAACACAAAATCCCAGAGCATAATCGATTCTAATTCGTAAATGGTGAGATCCAGAATTGTTTGTTCCGAGCTGATAGTAACTTCGAATCGTGGTTCACCATGGCCCGTTTATGGATCCAATTTGATGGTTGACGGCAATAGTGTAAACTAAATTTAAAGCGCTAAATAAAGATATGCTCATTGGATTTAGTTTCTAAATTTATGTTGTATACTAATACCATTATTTATAAAATTTATTAGGCAACGGTTGGCAATCGATATTTGATATCCAAGCTAGATCAGTATTTCTCTCTTTACTTACAGAAATCAGATAAATTATTATCAACAACGTAATACAAAATAAATATTAAAGCATGGTTCTGATCTATTTTAATCGCGGCTGAGTCTTACAAAGCAGCTGAGAGTGAATGGGTGAATGGAATGCGAATGAGTGAATGAAAGAGCCATGAACACATGCGCCCATTAGTCAACTACAGCCGACCATTATCCTAATGGGATCTCAAACCGCTCGCCCATTTGATGATAGATCAGTAATACAGTGCATGTAGAAAATAAAGACAGTGTATCGCGGCTACTGTTTGAATACAGTTATGCAAATTTGGTATGTATTTCGTTGTATCTATGGTGGTTATATTGATTTCAATGGAAGTATTTTTAAAAATAAACACGAGGAACTGAGAGATAAACCACAGGCCAGCGAATAAAATGTTATTGGAGTGAACAAAAATGCATCCTCAATATCCTTGCATCAAGAATACCAATATCCAAATTGGAATTAGCGGGGGATTAACTCTGTTAGCGGGGTCGGTAACCTGTCCACTAAGTGGACTGAAACAGTCTGTCTCTTTGTGGATAGTAAAATTTTCTACTTATTTCAAATTAAGAACAATACACAAAATCTACCAAAATTTTTTCTTTTGGATTTATAATGTTCTAGTTAATTATGCTTCAGTGCATTTATTTTTAGAAAGTAACAGATTTTTTTTCTTAAGTGTTATTTTTTATAAAGTTTTTCTTTAATCTACCTATGTATAATAGTCAGTATTAGACATTTTATTACTACCGGAACTGATTTAAAATGTGCTAATTTCGTTATCACCTTTATCGCCACCAATATCACGTGGCTCAAGTCCGTCTACTTCATCTTTGTTGTTCTTGCTATCTTTTAAATGCATTATGTTACATAAAATTATTTTTTTTAAATTATTCCTCAATTTTGCTTTGAAAATATCCAAATAAACAATTGTCTTTGCTTTATCGACCATAACAAGATTATTCCAGATCCATTAAACTTAAGGTCTTTTAACCTTCGCTTGCTAGCTTACAGTAGACACTTCATTTAGTATAGCACTTTGGACTTTTAAACAACGTTATTCAGTTGGAATAAAGGTGGCTTTGCAGTATAAAATCTAATGCCTTTCGTTGATGTCGATTGTACAATACATTAAAACTCAAAGCCTCGCCGGCAAGACCCTAAAAGGTTCAATCCTATCAAGGGATTACCATTCAACGGAAAAGTTTATAAAAAATACACTCTGTATATGAAAATCTTCAAATATGTAAGCCATTAGCCGTTAGAAGTAACGTCTGCAAGTATAGTAACCATTTTGTTTAAGTTACTGCGTCGTGATTAAGCTTAAGATAGTTAATTTGAGCTTTGAGCCGTAAATAATGTATTTAAATTTGGAATCGAATAAAAAAGTTTCAAACGGCTTTTAATTAGAGTCGATTTTTTCTCGAAATTAAAATAGTGGAGTAATACTATGAAGTATATAGTAAATTAATTGTGAAATCAAATGGTAATTAATTATACAAAAATGTATCGACTCAAGGTTATAATTAAAGATAAGGGCGGTTCATTGCTGGATATTTAGGCTTGTGTCAATTTAACATTGATTTATTTTATTAAATAGTTTTCGAATAACTATCAGTATAATAAAGATCAATATAGAAAGAAATTTATTCTAAAAGCCATTGATAAGCTACCATATATAAATTAACAAATTTACACCGAGATTAACAAATACATAAAAATAAGTTAGGTCCATAGATAATTTGTTACAAGACTTAACCTCCATTAAGAATGTTTGAATATTACCTTTCTTATACTAGATGAACTATCATGGAAGATAGCAATGCCTAGTATTAGCATTATTAGGGACTCATCTGCCCTAACAAGGATGATGGTAGTTTGAAGATATTATGTAAATATTTCTTTCAATTAACAAACAACAGTATAGGTAGTATAGGTAACAACAGTATTAACAATTAACAGTATAGGTTTAAAATAATTTCATAATCATTGTTTAATAAAGTACATGTGCTCAAACGCAAAAATCCAGTACATTCAGATAGACAACTCTTTCGAATAATCGATTCAAACTCGATTCACGTCACTATTCAAGCGACCGTGTTGTCGTTGCCTGTTGTCCGTTGCGAATTCGAAATTTGAATTTGAAAAGAACTAGAATATGTAACTGTTTCAATTGGAACGTTCAATCAAACGTTTGAAAAGATGTTTGTATAATATAAAAAAGGTTTCGTACAAATGTGTCAATAGAATTGAAATATTTGAAAGCGAATGTTTGTATGAATAAATTTTAGTAGTGAAGTTAGCTACCCGATATAATGTTAGCTCCAAAACTCTCGCGTGAGAAACAAATTGATGGATCTTACTTGCTTTTATTTTTCACGATTATAAAAGAATAAAACGTATGAAGAATGGCATAATTTCGTTTCTTGTCATCCTAGTTAAAACTTAATATCATTATTGATTCTAGATCAAAATATTTAAATTTTTTGTTGAGTGTATTAAAATCAATAGGTTTCATTATCTCAATAGTTTTTGAGCACAGGTTTGATTAAAAAAGTCTTTTTATATTTTAAAAATATCATTAAAGTCCCACGTTAATTTATTCTGAACCAGTAAGGAGCATCGTGAAACATTACTATAAAACCTCTTTCGTCAAGCGATCACTCACAACCGCTTCTCTATATAGGTTAAGATGTATACAACTTAAGTGAAAATGTAATCTGCTAATATAACCTTTATTGTGTTGTTGTAGAGAGTACAATAGCACACTTTTATTTGTGTACAGTGCAACTTACAGTATGAAAACGCATAAAAGCAGCGTTGGTAGGCCGTCACGCGAGTAAAACACGAAATGTGTGCGGGCTTCCAACGTCGAATATAAAGAGACAATAAGAAATAACGGAATGAATAATAAAGTAGCAATTTTTCAAATAAAATCTATTATAGTTAACATTTAGAAGTACTCACTCATAAATTTTCTATTGGACTGTAATAAAACATGAATTCACTAGTGTTTTTATTAACCATAATTAATAGGTTTTAATACGCTATCCTAAGAATACCAAGTACCTTATTAAGTTTTTTTATCTATAATTTTTTTACAATTAAAATAATATTGATGTTAAATCCCCACATCTTTTATTAAACTGTTTGTTTATTTATTTATACACAAATGATTTAAGAAACGGTTTTTACTCAAATGTGATTTCTTTGCTTTGCTTTGATTGGTAGCTGCTTTGTCACTCTTAAAACATAATTTTAAATGACAATTAAAAATATTTTTTAAACAAGTGTCCAAGTACAGTATGTGAACCTAAGTATTTAATACAATATTAAATTAGATTCCACTTAATACTTCAATATTTTGGCCTTCAAAATGCGTCCTACACAATGAGGCTATGGACTGTATGTGTGCCTAGCTCCATGTTTGCGTATTTGCATGACAGATACAACTAAACCGTCATTATCATCATCAAATCAGCTTAAAGGCACTCACAGCTGGACATGAGCCTCCCCGATAATCTCCAAATCGATCGATCGTGCATTGATACCATCCAGTGTCTTCCCGCTACCTTTACCAGATGGAGCCTATTTGTGGACGTCGACCAACGCTTTATGTCGAGAACCTTTTCGCTCCAACAGAATGCTTCTGTCACTTCAATCTCGCAATATTTTCAGCTACGTCAGCGACCTTAGTTTTCAAAAACTGATTTATGTTTATAATATTACTTAATTATTTTTAAACATATCAGTAGTGTAATGCAGTATTCGTCGTAGCTAGACCGCGCACGTTACACGAGCGCTTACAGACATAATGAAAGCTTGGCTGGCACATATTTTCCATGCAATTATGACCCGCTGCACACAAGACACTACGTTTCAACGAGTAGTTGCTTTAAATTAATTATTTTGCAACCTAAATTATTCAGATGGTTACTTGAATAGTCTCGGTAAATCTAGTTTTTTGTCAATTTGAGCTAATTTTGTGTATAATAAATATAATTGGAAATTACCCTGTTCAGTAATTTAGAAATAACTGTAAAATTTACACCAGTCACACTTGCATTCAAATTAATTCTTCAACGCAGGCTTATGTGGCCAATAAGCAAAGTTTCTTGATACACATACTATAAACATACCTCATTATTAAATTTTAATCATAAAGAATTCGATTCATTGCTTTGGTAAACTTAATGTTATATAACTTTATTCAATATATAACATTAATGTAACAACTATTAGTCACATCAAGCATCTAGGTCAAATTGAACAAAGTCTGTGTAAGGCATACTAAGTAACCGATAAATATATAAGTAAGTATTATATTCACATTAAAACATGGGAACAGACTATTCACATTCATCACACGAATAACTGCCACAACTGGGATTTCAATGTGAGACCTCGTAAGTGAGGATTACTGACCACACGGACAAATATTTTAGCAATGTAAAAATAAAATGGACACCTGAACTGCTCTGGTTATATAAAATTTGATAACTATTGCAAATATCTTCGTAAAATGTTTTAAACTGCAAGAGATTCTCAAGTACTTTGATATTGAGGTACGGGAAATCGCACGGCTCTTCAATGAGACAAATTATACAACTGATCCACCCTTAAGGAACTAATGACAAGTTTAAGTGATACAAATTAGCAGTAAACACCTGGTGCGCCGTAACGGTTGCGCGCGCGCATCGTATCATATGCTGTGCCCAACATGGCGGTTGAGTTTGGATTCCTAATTGCATATATTAAAGAGTTTCATTCACATTGAATGAATGTATATCCTGTTGTTTAAAATAATTTAGTTTTTTTTCGTGGAGTCGACGTGGATAGAGTAGTGGTTATAAGATGACTTTAGAAGGAAGATAGCCAACGTTTTCTACTCGACTAGCGTGGCTCGAGTCGGGCTAACGAGGTGGTGTTGTGATCCGTAATTCCTAATACGCTTATTCCATTTAGCAATGACTAAACCCAGCAATGGGACTTCATCGAGTTATTATAAATTGAATCTTTAATGTTTTAATGTGGAAGAAAAGCCTTCACAATCGATTTTTAGAACTAAAGAATTTGCGGAGCAGAGCAACTAGCATCAATCGGCTCCCTGCAACTCTGGTCAGGTCGTTTTCTTGTGGGGGGCAATGCGTGATATGTAAGCTTCGCTAGTTGGCGCTTTCTGGGACATCTTTATCGTCAAATAATTATTTATAAGTTCTCCAGTTGACAGAAAAACTCTTTCTAGTCATAAGTTTATCCTAATTGAAATAATCTTTATGTCCTATCTCTCTGATTTATGGAGTTTATTTATCGCTTTTATAATACATGTGACTTTGATTTATACTTTTCTCCTTACATCCTACAATCAAAACTATTTAACTCATAATTTTGAAAACTACAATGTCCGTCATAAAACCAGAAAACGCAAGTCCGTCAAAAGATCACATAAAAACCGTATAATTTTTTATCCTTTGCTGACTACCGTAAAAATAAAATTACATGTCAATTTCTTTTACGTACACTATAATTTGTAAGCCAGCGTTTACATTCTGTATTTTTGAGTGAAACTAATTGTGTCTGATGAGATATTTTGGATCTCGTCGAGAATGTTGAGAAACCTGCTCATTATGTTATTAGTGGAAGTTATTTTGTTAATAAATTGACTGCTTTACTTATAATTAAGCGTCGTATATGTCAGTAGAATATTTAAATTAAAAATAATACTACCTGTCTACATGTAAGTGACATATCAACATAAAAATATTGTTCTACACAAACATTAAAAAGTAATTACAAAAGATGCCTTATGTCGACCTAAAATTAATTATTAACAATATTATTTTTGTATAAAATTACCAGAACTAACTGCGGTGGTGGTATCGGGACTCCTTGTTTCCTTGAAAATTGATGATAAGCTACTATTTAGGCATCTGTGAGTCTCAGTAAATAATATATTAGAAATCGTCAAAAGTTTGTTGATTAATAATAGTCTGATTAAAAGTACGACTAAATAAAATGATTACAGTATTACAATTTATACAAATTTTGAAACATTTTTGCATCTTGTGCTTATTACAGTTGCTTATATATATATTAGTCTTCCTCATATGAATTTGCATCAAAATTCATAGTATTACTAACTCACTCAATAAAACTGGGTCCATAAGCATCGCAGCCAAGTTACCGCTCGTTACGAACCGCTCGACTGGTCCCGGGTTCAAGGCTCCATCAATCATTAGCCCCCAGATGATTGGCGTGATTAGGTAATGAATAACTTGAGATCACCGGATTCATTAGGCGTCGATCCTGTCCGAAATTAGTTTGGTGAATGATAGATGTCTTAACGCTTCAGTTTTTGTATTTAAGTCGTAAGCTAAATTTTAAAATACAACGTCAAGATAATGGTAAAATTCAAGATAGAAAACCTATCTGTAACAATTAAGATACACCATACTGTTAAGGAAATCAAATCAGACTAATGATCATGCCTTTTATATCAATATAATACGTCTGAGTAATTAAAATGGTCCATGAATGTGTGTCACGAGGACAAAAGTGACACTGAACCTATCACTGGTAGTTTGCCATACCTGTAAAAGTTAGAAGAAGGGATGTCTTCAGCTGGCTCAGACACAGATTTATAGGCAGTAAATGACACTAAAAAATATCAGTAAGATGAAGACTGCTCACCGACAGAACCACTACAAATCTTATTTCTAATATTTAATTTGCATTATCTCATCGGCATAAATTTTAAGTAGATAATCTACTCCGAATCAATCATTGGTCGAAGCGTACTCATTTCATGAAATTCCGAAAATAAGCAAAATTGAAAAGTTTAAAATGTTTCTGTTAAATTAATTCAAATAACAGTTAAACTGTGAAATTTAGTACGTGTCGCGGTTATTCTGATTAATGCGATGGTTTTAACAGGGCAGGAACATAATTAATCATTTATTTTACCATTTCAGCTTTCATTGTGGTGTTGCGATATATTTGTGACGTGTGGAATAATATGATGATAATAGTTTTATGTGACAAAAATTCAATAGTGTAAGAGTAATCGGAGTAAGGCATTGTCATATCAATTTATAGTATAAATGAAAATAGATCTGATTACAAGGGATTAAGGTTCTCTCAAAGGTATAAGTTTATCTGCAGGATTTATATAAAAAATCAATCGAAGGCTGATTCTATAATTAAGTACATGGTCTTAATAGTGGATATTGTTTGTTTGATTGTTACTGAATTTACTTTTTTTATTTAAATTCTTTATGCACGCATCACAAAATTAACATACCATCGACAGTAAGCACAAAACATCCGTAAAAGGAAAAAAGTTTAGAGGAATTGATACTAGTTACGGAGTTGATCAAGATAGAGAAGAGTAAAGGAGAAAGGAACATTGGGGAACATCTGCTTAGTGGTCACGCCAACTCGAGAAACAGTCATTATGGTGGACACACTGTATACGACTGCATTTCGCATGCTTTAATGAATTTTATATGATAATTTAAAAACAAAAAGATAAAACAACATAGAATTTGTCTTTGAAGCTTCACCTCACGATTTACTTAAGTCTTTGATCAGATTTGATACATACTTGTAATAATCGATTTGCAGTGGATGAGATCGTCAAAACAGTTCGTATTCATTGATTTGGGCTTCCGGATTTGATTGGAAATGTCGCTTTCTCTCTCTTTGTCGCGTTACAATAAATAGTAACAGGTAAAGAGGATTAGATTACTTTCTGACATTTGTCAATAAAACAGGAACGTCATAATATTTTTATTCGACTCAGGGGAATAAAACAATTTTTCATGAATGATATTGAATATGCTTGCAATAAAATTTAATTCATTATCCTTAAGTTTTTGCTGTATTAGATGAAATCACGTACAGATTAATTCTAAGAACAGGAACATTTCACATGAATCAGTATTAATTTACACACACATATAAAACTGTAGGTCCGTCTGTCTATCCATTTGATGGATGACCACATTTGACAGTTCTTGCATAGCGAACATGCGGTGAATCATTTACATCACAATCCTTTTTGGTTGCAAAATTCTGCATAATAAATAATATGTATCTATCATCGTGATGAGGGTAGAAATATTTTTGATTAATATATTTTTTTGACATGACCGTGATCATTATAGCACTAGGAACGTAAATGTAAGTATGCGGGAATAACTAATAAAATTTTGTATCTAAGTGGTCTTGTTAAGTACTTCGTTTTTGAAATACAGATCAACTGATGAATAATCTAGATTACTCGATTTAGTTCTCATAGAAACTAATCTCAAAGCGTATTTTGACCGGGACATTTCTTGTTCACTCCGCAGTTTCCAGGGCATCCTGCTTCACTGTGAAATGTATTATTTGAAATGTCTATTTTTGAATAAAACCTAATTCATGGAAACAAATATATGATAAGTAATAAATGAATATAATAAACAGAACTAACATTTTTATTCTGTGATGTTAAGCAGTTTAAAGCTTATTTTAAAGATAAAATCTCAAGGTTATTAAAAAGCAATCTTTAAACAACGCTTTATACTAAGGATAATAAAACGGTTTTAACGCTCCATACAGGAATTTAAAGAACCTCTCCCTTGGTCCGGTATAGGGAACCTTAAACTTTAAGCGGTTTTATACTTTTTGATTATGATTGATTCACCCAACGCACGGTTCACGCCGGATATTAATTAAAAACTAATGGGCGAGACGAAAAAGGAAAGAGTAGTACGAGATGACCTCAGTATGGTCAGCAGGGAAAAGGTCAAACTTTTTTGAAGAGAAAACTTTTTAAAGTATAATCAAGAGGTTCCTGGTTCCTTTTGTACCTTAACAGTAAGCAATAAAATATAATATAATTATAATGTTATATTTCTATTTTTTTTTTCCTAATTTATTTATATAATTTATTTATCCTAAATTAAGCATCGTTTTTTTTTTTTTTGGACTGACTAATACTGTTGGCCGCAGATGGCCTTTACAGCGTTACCGGGGTTTTAAGGAGGCGAGAACCTTGGAGAGTCCTCAAGCCTTAAGGGGCGATTCGCCTCTGGAGGAGTTCTAATCGACAGGCATCACCTCCGGGGGAGGTGCCCCGCTGTCTCTTAGATTCTCCAGGGCACTCGAGCCTTGAGGGAGCGACAAACCTGAGGGTGCCTCTAAAGGCTCGGACCTCGGCTCAGGTGAGTCGTATCGTGGAGGAGAGAAGCGCCCAGGTACGTATTTCTACCTGGTATAGCGCGACGAATGTAGACCGGGTCTTCGCACCCTTGTACCACGGGTATATCGGGTGCGGTGTATAGGAACTTAAGCATCGTTAAGAGCTTAGGTTATGATTACTAGATAACAGTGATATATAGATAAAAACATGTATGTAAATATCAGAAATATACTAAATAAATATACAATATCCATGAACATAAATTCAGATTTTCTGTTGTATATTGACAGTCACAAAGAAAGTTCTAGTGGTGACGTAATGTTTTTTATTATTATTACTAAATCTATAAAAATCACATTAAATGCCTTAACACCGTCTGATGCTAAGCACTGACAGGATTTAATACCGAAACCACCATATGAAGGAAGAAATACGTGTAACTGAGAAGTATTCTGGTTTTATGACATATTGATCAAGTTAATTGTAACTAAGAAGGTTAAAACTATCATGAATAATATTCATTTATTAAAATCCAGCAATACATTTTCTATTACTCTGGCTACGGAGGGACGATACGTATATTAACATTGTGACACTTTGATTTCATTTTATGCTTACTTATTAATATCAAATACTAATTAATGCTTTGTTCAACATCAAGTACATTTATCAAAGAAATTCCAATCATATTTTGGGAAGAAAACATATTTTATCATTATCTGCTGACGTTACATTCTCATAAGGTTACGTGCACATCAGTGTGGTATGACAAGCTTTATCTAAGTATATATCTTGACACGTCAAACATAAACAGTTGTAGAAAGATTTAAGCAATTTAGATCCTTAACTCATTGACTTTAGGCCTCAATTGGACACTGATGGTATAAAAAACCCCAAAACTACTGTTATACATCTTATTTATACATTATCAGATTGATTTTTAGGAACTTACAAGCCATTCTGGCGTTCTCAGTACGATAGAGCTTTTAAGTATAATCGAAACATCTTTAAATGATACACATTTTTATTGAACAGCATATCATATAACTTCACCGCCTGATAATGAGTAATAGAAGGATTCTATATGCAAAATTATCTAGTGCAGCATGCGTCATACTGTCCTAACCACCTTCACCTTGCTCGCCCAAAAGGTGAGACCCTTTTTAGGAGCCCATGTTGTATGAAGGAGAGAATACGCAATTACGCAAGGAATCTGGCTGTGCGACAAAGAAACCAGTCACTAAGTCTCTTAGTGCGTGGAGATTGGGTATTTGGAAAATGTAAAATTATTAATATACTGTTATGTTATTTGGATGGAAAACCGTCACACGGTCTAAAATTGGTAATTTGAATTTTAGGAAGGATTAAAAACTGGTTGGGCGAACTACAGATTTTTGGTTCATTTCATAATATTTATTAATTCTTTTACCATTAATACTTTTTAGACTCCCAACAATTACCTTTTCCATATTAAATGTCACGAAAATAACAGAATAAAAATATAATTTAATTTGACATATCTTCAAGTTTTAACTTACCTTACTTTTATACCACGTTTTATACTTTGTTATTATTTATGCTTAGTTATACCACAATTGTAAAAAGAAAAATAAGAAAATATATGTCAGTGCAAAATAAGTGCTTGTATTATTAACAATATACATGTGTAAAATATGCAGTTTTATTTTATTTTATTGTATATAACGGCGCGTGATTAAATAAAACGTTAATTATGATTTTAACAATTGTATAATGAAGTTAATTATATGTTTTGTTAAAATGATTTGTTATGAATATTGATATTGGTAATGAGAACTATTCGAATACATTCGAATACATCGAATAGTTCTTATTATTTTAGAGCGGGTAGTTCCGAATGGAGTTGTGACTGTCGTGGCGGTGGAACGTCAGTTCAGTTGTTAGTCGCCGCTTGAAATGTACAGACACAAAACCATTGGCTCTAATCAAAAGCTAGCATAATAATCTTACGTTATTTTTATTGTGATTCGTGTTAAATCAATTTAATAGTAATTGATCATTAACTCGCTGTTATTATTTTTACGTTTATTGTAATATTTGAAAAAAAGACAACCTATTGTAAAATGGATGACGAAATCGATATCAACACGCCTCAACTGCTCGGCAATCCGTCATATATAACAATCAAATGTAGCCTAGTTATTACATTTCTTTTTACAAATAGAGTCGACATTTTTATTTATTGTACTATTGTCGTCACCACGCTGTATTTATATTAGAAATATTTGTAGAAGCATCCATCACTCGCGAGCAAATATTTGATTTAATTTCTGGCTCGACCGCTGTTTGTTGCGAAGGGCCGTTCTCTATGAAGATGAAATCACTATCGGTTTATATCTAGATTTAAAAATAATTAAAATTAACCAACTAATTTCTTTGAAGATAAGCTCCCAGTTTTTCTAGATAAATCATTTTTTTAAATATTATTGTGTCTCTATATAAATCTATAAATAAATAAATAAATTATTACACTCATTACACTCATTTCAAGTAGGTAACGTTACAAGTAATTCCACATAAATATATAGTTTTAAGTAAATATCAAAATAATATATTTTTTTAATATTTTATAATATTAAAATTAAACCCTTAACAATGTTCACATTGCTTTTGAATGTGTAGAACAATACTGGTAGACTAATGCACTAAACTTCAAGACTTTCCCGTCATTATCCTAACTTCATCATCAACTTTCACTGACACGAGACATTGCGATACAAATCATTGGATACGGTATCTTCTATTCTGTCACCAATTTGAAGAGGTCAAGCGATAATTGTCGATCATTTTTTGAACAAAGTATGCCTCGTCCATTACCTAATTCTATATTAATAGGTAATGGACTTTTTGACGCTGACAATATTTGTCAATTGTGGAGTGTCTGATCTTTATAGTGCACATGAATCCGTCTTCTAAGTCTCCTTTCTAATCAGCCAGTCCAGGTTTCATTGTTCTTTCTTATGACGTAGCTTAGATGAACTCTACAGAGGTGGATAGAGGAGAATTTGATGATTATTTATTTAACGTCTATCAGCAGTCAGACAGGCAGGCAGACTACGTAGTAACCTTTTCAGGGTTCTTTTTTGAAGTAACTATAATATCATTATAGTCATATTAAATATGTATCATGTTGATTTATTTATGATATTTTTTTTCTTATCTGTAATCGCCATAGTTGCCTTTTTTCTATTTTACTGGGCGACTGGTAGAGAATGCTTTAGGCATTAAGTTCGCCAATTGTGTTTTTGTGAAATAAAGAACAAAAAAAAGAACTAGTATTTTTGCAAGCAAATGCGACCTCCATACCATAACATTCTGCTTTGACCCGTTTACGTCTGACCCTTGGATCAAAAGCAGGCAATGATCAACTATGGACTATAATAACTGGTACTTTGGCTAAATTACTCTTACAATACCAACCAAGACAATACTTATTGGAAAGGTTATATAGAAATAGTTGAAACATGAAAATTGAAATTATATTTTGCTTGCTAAGCGATGTAAAGGCAATAGGAACAGCCATATGGACATCAGGTGTCATTTATTATCATGGTGGTTTTTACACTTAAGGCGTCTTGATAAATAGTATAGCGTTAAATATATGATGTTGCTTAACTATAACGCTTTTGCACGCTAAGATAATGTTTATTACAGTTAAATTATTTAAATTCATTTTAAAATAAGTCTCGTACAACGCCAATAAAATTAGGGTTCAGATACATTTTCCACTTTTTAGCTCACTACAAAAATAAGTTATTTTTTCTGTTCGTATGTTCACTGATTTCTCTGTGAATTGTGATGCGTTATCAAAATACTTTTTATTTGATTAAGTATACTTTTGAAGTGGTTTTTTTGTCAACAAGTCAGTATCTGATGCTAGGATCCCGGGAAAACCATCAAATATTATAGGCACGTGTTTTTCTTTTCTAAAGCAATTCGAGTATTTTTAAGACGAAAACAGATATGCAAGTTGACAATAAAGGCAGTCACATATCTAATTTTGTCCTTAGAAACTTAGCACTCAAATGTGTAAAAAAGTTTTAATTTATTTTTAGTAATGAATTTATAATTTAAAATCTTTGTCTAAAAAGAAATCAATAAAATTAATAAGTTGACTTTCTTTCTTTTTTCACATCCAAATAGGTTGTTTATCAAACATAGATAATCTCATGGAAAGTAAAAACCCTTCTTCAGGAATACGAAGGAATCTTTTGATAGGATTCATTGACAATCTGATTAATTGCATGTCTCCCAAACTCGGCGGAAATAGAAGAGGTGTTGATATAATTTCGCCTGTAGAACAAGCTATACTCTTTGACATTGCAGATAATGATTTCTTTTTATGCAATACAAAATATTTATGATTATTACTATGCCTAAGTTATAAGAGCAATTTTCAATGAAAGTGTAATGCTCGATGTGTGTTCATACGTACATATCCAGATGACCTGTCGAGCTACTACCTAATTTTATCCACAGTTTCATCCATTATGATATTCAATTGAAATCTAAAAATGTACTTATTTAATACGTAAGTGAAATATTATGTTGTTTTCCATGAATCTTCGGTAGCATAGAGCTTCACTTTAAAAATTCTTTGAAAAGCTTGAAAAGAACTAAAAAGTATACTGAAATCATTATAAAGACTATTCGCTGTACAACATAATTACTCCTTAAATGCTATCATTTCGATCCATTGTAAAATTTCTCGCCGTTTATTACTAATGCATCTTAAAAGACTTCAGTTGTCTGCAAAAGATTTGAATTTCGAAACATTAAATGATGTACTGTCTGCCCTACATAACTATAAATAAAATTAATTCATTTTATGGCAACAAAATGAATTTTTAAACCTCAGTGCCTTTAATTCCTATAAAAAACTAACCATTTTAAAAAAATCGGTTGGCATTTTAAATATCGAAGAGAACACATGATTCCAAAACTCAAAGTAGATAATGATAATAATACTGGTCACTTTGCCGTAATTGTTTAAAAAAAAAACAGAGAAGTCTTTTCCCGAACCGTGACTGCCATCAGTGAAGAAAGTTAATTTAAGCAGTCGTGTACAGTTAATTCATATTGGTCCGGTCACAAATCAGGCACCTAAGCTACCGTACTAAAGGTTTAAATTAGGGATTACGCCCTTTCGGGCCACTTCTGATAGCGTGCACTGGTTGCCCCACCAGTTGTACGATCAGAATATAAAGGTTGCGGTATTTGGAAGCTAAGATATGAATATTTTTTTCATACAGTATACAATGCAATTTCCTCAGTAACCTCAGGATGGACAGAATTAAAAATAAAGTACTCGAGGGAAATTGGCGATTTATAACGTATATGTTGAATTATCAACATATGATCTTAATAAAAGAACATAAATCGTTACTATACATCAACCAATTCAAAAAAAATTGTTTTGTTAGTTTAATTTACCAAGTTTCCCAATAGCTCTCTTATCACTCCTGCTATTTGTGTTAATTGATCAATTATGATGAAGTCAAAGTCAAAGTCAAAGTCAAAAATAACTTTATTTAAATAGACTTATTTACTAAGCTCTTTTAAATCGTCACAACAGGGAATATGTATAAGAATAAACATATGATGATTACAAGTTAGTATCATTAGCTCAGTATTACTTTACTACTAATACTAGAACTAGAAGAGTAATAGCTTCGATATATCTTTCACTGTACACAATCTTAAAGTCGTACTTTCCGTAATTTTTAACGTAATTTACGACCGACGGACGGGAGCGATCGTGACTTAGTACTTTTTTGGCGAAAAATTTTTAATTTTCTCAAAGAGCCCTCCATGCCGCGCTCTCGACGTACATTTTCACACCACACGAAAATGTTGGGAGAAATCATGTTTGGAATTAAGCTGACGTCACGCCGTCGATCGCGAGTTTTTCAACTTCTTCAATATAGATGCGAACGCTTTTACTCTGACATGCTGATTAAAATATCTGATAAGTCTCTTTGGGGATAAGTGGTAAGATATACAAAAGTTTCTTGCTGTGAGTACATGAAGAAATTGCTTTTAATTTTAACAGATATATCGGAGAACCAATTAGAACTTATATTGTTTGTTTTAACCGTACTTGATGTATCTGACCTAAATCAGTACCATTTTTAAAAAATGGGTTAGCATTTTAAATTTCGAAGAGAACACATGACATTACAAATCGGTTAGCATTTTAAATTTCGAAGAGAACACATGATATTACATGCAAAAAACAAACATATTTTATATTTTTATTTTTAACAGAATACTTATAGCTTTCATCTCAATCTTCATTACCAACAAAAACAATAGTAAGCGAAGATAAAGGCTCAGATGGAAGCAAACTACAACCGGATTCCATAACCATAGAAGAATTGGCTATATAACCTGTAACTGCTGGAACACAACAATGCTATCAACATTTTTGTCATGGCATACTTAGGTAAGGTGGTGGTGGTACTGAGCAGAAAATTTCTGCCACAATGGGGATTGAATCCCAGACCTCCAGAACTTTAATTTATTAGTGTGAATATTTAAAATCGCATAAGTGTATTTTAAGGATAATAATTATTGTGAATTATAAAAGATTGTGTTTTAAGCATTGTTAAGGTTGTATTTTCTACATTAGATAAGATGCCAAATGAAAATTCACAGCCTTTAATATACCAACCTTAAATCTTTAAATTACGTTGTAAATATGAGTTACCTATTACGATCTTAATTAGGCGTCTTCTATATCAAACGAAACAATTATTATTAGTCTGTACCTACAGACTTGAAAGAAAATTATTTACTGTTATGATTAAATTAGTTTAAAAATTAAATTTATTTTAAATCAAAATTTTATAAAATTAAATTAATATCTTAATCCATTCTAAGTACACCGCCAATACAATATCAAGTGATTTCTTATTATTACATATTTTATAGGCTAGTGTATACTTGACATTAGCCGGTTCATCCATTGGACATTTCATATAAAGATTATATGCAGGAAGGATGAGACATCCAAATAAAAATATTTTATAGAAATTCATTTATTTTTAAAATGGCTAGAAAAGTATGTCTCGTACTAAATTATAGAATACAATAGAATAGAATATATCTTTTGTTTATCGGCCAATTCAAAACAGAAAAAGAAATACATAGAGAAAATTTAACTAATTTTCTACAAATGGGCGACCTTATAGCTAAAAGTGATGTCTTTCAGGTAACCTTAGGATTGACAAGATTAAAAATAAAGTATTCGAGGGAAATTGGCGATATATAACGAATATATTGAATTATCAACATATCATCTTAATGAAAAATCATTAAATCTAATATAGCATAAAATATATGCCACTCGTAAATTTCAAAATATTGAAATTATAACTTTGCACGTTTGTGTACTTAGTAATTTATATATTAATATATAAAATATATTTCTTACTAAACTGTGTGTGGGATATTATTAGTATCAGCTAGCAATATATCTTAGCGCATGTTTTTGTCCTGAGTGGCTCCTTCAATTAACCTCGTATTAGACTGATACACTAATGATATTCTAAATGAAAACACTACTCAAGTACCGATCGCAGAAACATCAAACAAAAAAATATATAATCTTTACAATTGACACAATTTCATTTTTAATACTTACTATTATTATAGAGTGACAATAAGTAATCTTACTTATTGGTTTGTTCCTGATACTTTTGCCAAAATTTGCCAGTTCAGAATAAAAAAAAACTTTGTAATAAAGTAAGTTGCGAATGCAATAATAAGTTTAATAGCATTTCGTATTTCGAAACATTAAATGATGTATGGTCTACCCTACATAGCTATAAATAAAATTAATTCATTTTAATGGCAACAAAATGAATTTTTAAAGTTCAATGCCTATAATCATATTAAAAACTATTATTCAGTACCTACTTATATTTTTAAAAAATGGTTATTTTTTAAAAATATAAGTAGGTACTGAATATTTTATAATTACAAAATTTTAGAAAAAATTCTCAAAAATCACAGAGTACAATTTTTTTTTAAATTATGTACTTTCTTGAGGCTGCTACTTATACGTTGTAAAATACAATTAAATGAAATCAATCGAAACGATCTTAGATATCTTTTTATCGGGTCCTTGGAACTGAATTCACGGAAACTAAACGATTTTTCTTCAATAATTAACAAAACAGAATCTTTTCTGCTACCAATATATCTTACCAAGGGTTGCTTTCTGGAAATTTTCAGAACTCTCCGTTAGTTTTTGTCGAACCTCGGTAATTACTAAACCGGCGCATAGCAGAGGAAAATGTTGGAGATTAGCACAGTAACCTCTAATAAGCTCATTTTATTTGGGGGAAAATTATTAATATTTCAAATTAAGCCTTATTGTTTATAATAATAAGGCTTAATGCATGCGTACCGTAAACGTAAACTGAATACATAAATAACCTATGAATAGTAACCAAACATTGCAGGAGCGATAGCATATCTGTAAGCAGCAGATTTTTACATAAAGTGCTATTTTTGAGGAGTCATCAAAAATTCTCAGGTTAAAGTACGTGGAATAGTGACGTCACACTACAGCAATATGCATGGGCGCTTGCACAAAATTTATATCTTATGTATGCAAAATTTCAACAAAAGAGTCGAAAAAAGATTTGCGAATTTTTAAGGACAACTATAGATATGTAATATGAAAAGTGCATGTTAAATATTTATATTAAATTGGCGTGCGAAGCAAAAAGCCAAGCTCCCATTCCCGCTGCACTATAATAATTGTCAAGTCTTCAGTGTGCTCATATTGAAAAACCCAAACTCCCCAAGGAACAGTATAATTGAAACGAAGTGGTGCGTAAAATCTATACAATATAGGGAGCTATCTATAAAGATCATCGCCCCAAGGTAGATAGATGAGATATTTAAACGAATTAAGGGCTGTCAGACAATTTAAGTAAGTTATCGTCTTTATAACGTTGGTGGATATTATTTAATGAAAACGTATAATGCAAAACCAATTAAATACTAATATTTGCCATAATTGACAAACAGTTTACAAAGTGCAACATTACTTGCAACTTGCTAACCAACAAACAATTCTTCACAATTTTGTGTTATACATAAATACTAATAATTGCTCTGAAGTTGAGGTTCTTTATGTATTTATGTTAGTATATTTCTAATTTAAAAATTGTATAGGTAGTTGTTAGCGACGGCTCATATTTTACTTTTTAATTAATATGTAATACTATTTGTAAGTTAGAATAATTAATGTTAAGATTTATTGCGGGTAATCTCGCATACTTACTTGTACGTCTTAGAATAAAGACACGCGGCGCATCCGACGCCACGCAGTCTGGAAGCATCCGCGAGCGGTATCACTGCTAACATTTTCTTACCTTTTGTTTTCTTCACCTTGATTTATTGTAGTGTGTCAATATACGATTTTAACATAGTGAAACGTGTTACCTTATTGAACCAGCAAACCATCACCCACAGTAGTATTAAATATGTATTTCCTTTATATTGTTTTCTTAAAGCACATTCTTGCTGATGTTCAACAAAACAACAGCAGTGGCTAATAATGCTTAAATTGACAGTAATTTTTACACACACTCTTTTTAAAATCTTGTGAGTACGGCAAAACTAAAGTTATTTTGCATTCCACGAAACATAATTTTTTTATTGTAATGATTACATTTTCTAAAGCCTATTGCAAAACCATTATGGTTTTATTTAATTTTATTATCGATTCCATTTCCCACGAAAATATTATCCATGCCTACTAAAAACGGTAACGTGGTATTAGGTGACGTCACTACAATTATAAAAATGGACTCGTATGCTGTGAGAAAAAGACATTAACTTCTAAGACAGTAAAATGAAATAAATAAGTCAAATCGAAATATAATACTGTCATTCATACATTGCAACTGTCATTATCATTAATATGATATAATAGTTATCCAGATGGTAGCCCTGTACAAAAATTATTGACTTGTCAACCTTTTGTCAAGGGATTTAAGAAGTTCCCAACATGTCCTTACGTCATAGTCCTTTTTATTAATGAAGTATAAGACGGTTTCATTTTGTCAACCCGGCTTAGACTATGGAAACCAACATATTTTTTCCGTATTACACACGACTAGTATTGGACTTTGAACTGTAAATTATCAGTCATAGGAACGATTTGTATTTCCAGAAAGCGTGTAAGACGTATTGGGTCAGTCGGCAGATGACTGATCCGATTACGTTGGATTGTGTTTAAATGTTCAAGGACATTGTTGTTTTTTATGAGTGTCTTATTGAGAGGTTTCCAATGAATGGTAATGCAAAATGGACTTTATTTTGCGTAAAATAGACTAACATGTTCAAATAATATGTCTCAGTGGATATAGCTTTTAACGAAAATGTTTATTCAGAATAAACATAATATGTTAAATATGATATATATTAGTTTTTATGTATTTAATTATATTAGTATTGGTACACACTCTACCTTTCGATGTCACTTTTCCCATATATGGGCTTGCTGGAAGAGATTTTTTAAAGAAATAAGCAATACCTTTGTACAATTCTATTGTGCCCTTTTAATTGTCTTTGTGTGTACATACGTTGTTAAATAAATAAGTCTGAACTAACTATGATAATTAAAAACAAAGGGAATCATAGACAGTGTCAATATAATACTATACTAAGAACAAGATCGCTACATCTCACTGGCTTTCTATCTTATGGCATTGATATAAAGCTTCTTTTAAGAATAAGCAACGCTATTGGTGGTAAAAGCATGTAAAGGCTGTATATTTTGCCAGTCATTTTGTATAAAAAGATGATATTATTTGACTTTTTACAACGGATATTTTTTAAATTTAAATAATACAGGTATTGCTCTGTCTTTAAATCTATGTCTTATCTAAGCTTTGTCGGAAAGTGAAAACCATACATTATATTTATAGTTGGAACCCTGATACCGGTGTTGCTAGTGTTGGAGATGCCATGTTTTATAGTGTTGGAATATATGGTTATGGCCCTTTTGAAGTAATGTATCCATTGTTATTACTCTGGGAATATTATTGTCAGGCACTGTTTTATGTATTGCATTAAGCTGCGATATAATATCTGAATGCCTTTCAATTGCAGCTTTATTATGTTTGCTGTAAGAGCTATATTTGTTTGAATCGTGTTTGCCGATTTTTTTTTCTTTTATTATTCCTATTTCAATATATTACGAAAACTTTTACATAATAGCACAGATGAAAATATGAATGGTTTCCGCAGTGATGGTGGTTTATTGTGACAGTTGAAAATGATGATTACAGAGTCAATTGCAAATTAATTACTACTTTGCTGTTACGCAATTATGATACATTTTTAAATGACGTAGCAATGGTAAGACTATGTACTCTATTTTTATTGCACATTCAAATTTGTCTAGTGTTTTCTCCTTCTTTTAACGTGGATTCCTTCAAAATAACATATGTTCAACTAACTGTAATCAAATATGTACTCTATTAATCATTATCATACAGAATATTTTGCAGAACTTCTGTACATACATGTGAAAAATCTGGACGATTCTGGTATTCTATAATCTATCTACGGATTACTTTCTTATCAAATACTTAGAATTTGGACGTTTGCAAAGTTATACACCATTAGACTAACAAAATTAGTTGGCGAATAATCTTGCAGCTTCTAGAACCAAAGAAACTAGCTAAATGATTTCTAGCCAGTAACAGATCTGTAAAAATTAAAAAAGAAACAGAACCTATTTGGTTAAATTTAATTTCAAAACCACAAATATGTATTCGATGATTTTCAGTTGTTTCTTAATGAGAGTACTACTATTTGATTGAGTATATCGCTCCTTAGGTAGCAAGTATAGAAGCATTCTTTACAAAACACGCCTACGCTCTTTGTTACAATTACAATTATACTTAACTTACCGTTATTAACGGAACACGGTCGCTACGCTCACATCATTTTTCTTCATAACACCATATATTGCGCTATAAATTATCCTGATATGAGGTTTCTCCTCATATGGTTTAGATAGTAGAGGATTTAAAGAAAGCTATGAGACTGGGAAATAATAATTGTTTTAATAGCAATTCAACTTAGACTTGAGTTATAGACACATTGCACCAAATTCTGGATAGAACTTGCTAAATCTAATAAATAGATTCAATAACTCTTACTCTCTTTCAATAAAAATAACTATATACAGGTTATTTCGTACCTACTGTACCATTATTTAACGAGGAGGAATCCATTTAAGGACCTCCCCGCCACTGGCTAAGCGACAGGAGTGTGTGGGGTCACTCAGTACCTCAATAATGAGTGTACCTACTAAAATTCCTCAGTAACTCAATTGCCTTTCACGGGGGTAACCTGGGTTCTGCCAAACAATTCACCAGGTCATTTCCAGGTAGCCCAGCCTTATAACTGGGCTTCGCGCCAGTGGAGATTGCCCAGAGTTACTTGGGCAATCCCAGACGTGGCTGCCTGTGCAGTGCGTGCGTGGGAGACACACGCAGCCACGCTTTCCTACCATACCCTACCAAGCCGAAACCTACCAATGTTAACACACTCATATAAATACATTGGTGATATAAAAATATAATAATTGTATATGATTTTTTAAATTTGCATACGTTTGTTGGGTAAGTTTCAGCTTGATAGGGTGTGTATCAAACAACCTGTGTGACGGTAATTTATAAAAAGGGTCTTATCTACCAAAATGTAAAATATTTTCTATAAAGTAGACTAGAAGAGAAAATATACTTTAAATCAAGGTAGATAACATTATTTTTTACATGGCAGAAACGCATGAAGAATTTGGGTCATTACAACACCACCCTAGCCCAATATAGTTGATGTAGTTGCAGTAGAAGCAAAATTTTTAATCTATAGTGATTGCTTCTAAACCAAAACTGAAGAAAATTGCTTTGATTTCGTAATACAATACATATGAGCCTTGGCAAGGCCTCTGCGGGATGCAGACCACTCCAAGTCACCTCAAGATATGATCTTCTGTATTCCTCATCCAGCTACCACTTACAAGAGAATACTCTGCACTAAGTTTGCTGAAACGTAGTCATTATTTAAGAACCTTCGTACTCCAGGCTAACTACAACTCCAGCTTGCTGACCTTCCTAATCATATAATGGAATCCATAATGTTAAACGCAGGTCATCCAGTATATTACGATGCTTAGAGCTTAATAAATTATATAATATTCAACATTTATAATATCAATGTCATTGTTTCGGATTTTCAACAGTAAATGCAGACGATCTTGTGTTGTTAAGATTCAAATTTATTCGCTTTTATACTCGTTACGTAGCTTGCTTGATATGCCACTTATCTTAAATTCAAAAGCATTACCTCCATCGATCGATCGTTCAAACTCTTAATATTTTATTTTTAAATATGATGTCGAAAATACGTTGTCAAGCCTCTTTTATCCTGCGGGCTTATTTCCAAACGCAACAACTTTATTACAAACTGACGCGCACAAGATTCCCTCTCATTCAAAATTTATGGCTTACCTTCCATCCCCTTTTATACGGAACCGTTAAAACGGACAAGCTATTTATGGCGGCCATATTCTTAAATTTACACATCAGGTGGAGCTTTTGTTGGGAAATATTTGGTTTACGAAGATCATACAGTTTTATGACCTGAAGTGTAATATGCTCATTAGGTATCAAGAGCTGAGTGATCAATTTATAACCTTTTCTGTACAGTCGTTAACATATATGTTTGTAATACTAATTCATAATGACATAATTGATTTGTAAATGTCATAAATACTAAAGGCTGAGAGTTTCTTGCGCCGCTTCTTCTCTGCAGCTACTAATTCGTCGAAGCGGTAGTAGGGTTAATAGGGAATATGCATACTAGTGTTATTTTAATTTTAAAATAAATATTATTTTAAAATTAAACCTAACAATTTATTTAGTACATATTTAAATACTATAACAGGGACAATTTGTAAATGCCCGGTTGATACCCAGTTAAAGTTATGACTATTACCTTTAATTATTCCCTGTTGTGACGATTTAAAAAAACTTAGTAAATTTAAATAAAGTTATTTTGACTTTGACTTTGACTTTATAACATGAGACGGTTTTACTGAACATTTAACTTGACCTGGTCTAACTGTAAGTCTTAACTAATAACTACCGCCTATAGTAATATCAGGAAATCTCTTTATACCTATTATATAGCATTGATATTCTACAAACAATACAGTAATTACAGTAACTAACTCTCTCTTTACAATGAAATACAGGAAACTACATCCTTTCAGACCACCGACAATTAATTGGTCTGTTCTTTGAAGAAACTTAAGAAAATAACTTACCTAGAAACCTGTACTTAATGGATTTGAAAACAAAAAAATTCATAGCTACGAAAAATGATACATTTAAATCATTTGAAATCCTGTCTTCCAAATGTTAGTCTTTATGACGATTCAATCCCCACTTTTCAGGTTAGTTTCAAGTTGTATATATTACTAAAAAATATTCCAAAGTAAAAGCCAAAGTCAAAATATCTTTATACATTCATTAAACTCAATTACTAATTTCATTTAAATCGTCACAGTAGAAAATATGTGAGATCTGTTCCTCTGAGATTCCATCACCAAATTCTAACTTATCATCAATGAAACATTAATATGAATCGAACAAAAAAATATACTTGATTATTGGTTCACAATTAGCACAGTACACTCGTAGCAAACGTTGAAAAAAACATGCAATCGTATTGAGTACCTTCACCTTTTTGGAAGTCGGTTAATTTTTTACCATATTTTCTGTTAGTTGTTTGAGTTTTCAAGAAAGTAAGAAGAGCTTGTAATATTCGAATCAAGGTACATGCAGAGGCTTTCATTCAACAAGGGAAGCAAATTTCATTTCCTCCCCCGAACTGTCTAATGACGACATTCAATCTCCATTCATGTTCCTATAAAAAACAAATTCTACGGAAAAAATTACGAGGTCAATCTTACCGGCAAACATCGTTCAAGAGAAATAAGCATAAAATTGTATTGGTAGGTAATATAATTGTACCAAAGGGGAGTAAGGAAGACGCAACTACCGAAGTTTAATCAAATGTCGCAACAGTATTGTCCGCGAAAAGTATTCAACAGAATCTGTTTTGAAAACCTGGATTTCTTTTACTTACTTACTTAAAATATTTGCCAAGTTTTAATTTAATTTAGGTTACGTGTGATGATAGTGACATTCAACTTACCATTCGAGTATTTTATTTCGTATAACTTCAAACTAATGGTTTGATATATTAACGATAAATAGTACACTTGACTGGATAAATTGAATTCATTTGTGCAGCAATCACACCCAACTGAATATATCTATGATCTTCTGAGGGCTGGTAAGAAACAAAGGTTCAAAGTTGGTGTAACAAGGCAGAAATAGATAAATAAAATGATATTTTTATTACCGAACCCTAAAAACAGATTCTGCAATAACAAAACTCGATAAAACGAACCCCAAACCAGATGCCCAAATTAACGAACTCCCAAAAACGAATCTCCAGAATTAAAAAGCTAATCTAACTTATCCCATACAATTAGGGTACTTACCACGCCCCAACGTTAAGGTAATAACAAACGGAGGTGAAGACATCACGTCCCCTGCAAGTGGGCAATCCTGGGGGATTAGGAGGAAGTGCAAGGTGCATTTCCCGGACCCCTTAATGGGAATTATGGTGTTCAAACGGTTGGTACATGTCCGAGGCTGTACGGGTGTGACTAAAGCTGGCGGCTTGTAATCTTGGGTCTGTGGTCTGCTTACTTGCAATTATATTTTGTTTAAAGAAGCGCTAAAGATAACTATAACCAAATTTCAATTCAAGTCAATGTCAATTCAAAATTTTGTTAAACTTTCTCGTAAGTTAATCAAATCTTATAACTCACGAAGACCCTATTTACACAATTTGGAGTCAATATATACAATGTCGAAGCTTCGTCTTTACATAAAGGACTGACTTTACGAACCAATGCTTACAAATGTTTTGAAAAGTAAATTATAGAAAAAAAGTAATGGAATTCCTTACTAGCACACGTTTTTCCGCCTTTTTACAATCTTGGTTCCTTCAAAAGAGGCGATCGGCAGGATCTAGATGGTTAATACAGCGCACGCTCACTCGCACTAGCCACCATTATTTGGACTTCTCTTGTCCTTACTATCAGGTGGAATGGATTATTATTGAAAAAGGTCTTAAATATTTTATTAATATAATCAGCTACTGATTTTATTTAATATCATACTATTGACATCGTTGGTTATGGCGCTAGTTGAAATTATTTGTTTCTGATGCCTAGCAACTTCACATAATATAACATTTCAAATTTGTGTCGTATCGGCAGCTAAGGCGATAAGATGCTTCCTTGATAAGCTTTATTGATTACATACCTCAAGAAGACACGTCTTAGCTGCTTCAGCTGCGGTCTTCTGTAAACAGCAGGCGGTATCTCACTCCAGTAATAAAAAATTGAGTAAATTCTGCAATCAGCCTCCCTAAAAATATCTCTTTTTCATGTGATCTTAATAACCAGAAACGGCTCTAGAAATACAATCTGGCTATCAATAGACTCGAGGCAGTTATACGGATCAATATCGCGTACTACGCTTCAACCATTTGTCATAAAACTGATATTCATTTAAATATTTAGTTGAGCCAATCTTGAAACAATTATCTTAATAATCTTTAAGAATATATTATCATGAATATGCCTCTACAAAGCAAGCAGAAATGCGGATTATTCTCTCGGATCGTATATAATCAAACAAAATACGATCAATTTGACGTATGTACAAGTGTGCAAGATTGAGTAAATTACTTTAAAACAAACTCGTATTAGGATAACCATATCTTAATAAATAGTGAATACCAATACGTATAAATAACAGTGCAGGATTTGTTTGAAACCGTATTTACTTACTTACAATTGACTTATTTCATTTAAAAAATGTGAATAATTAAAATGCTGTTAGCATCTCATTCAAATCAAAGAATATCACAGTCGGCTAGTTTTGAGGTCGACATAAAAACATTACAGTGCCGATGAATCGATACCCGTTTATTGCATAAATTACCTCGTTGCAGTAACAACAGCGCATCGCACTCGAAACGATGATTTTAAGTACAGACAGGAGCCGAACCGATTATATATTATTATACAAATTATTGTACTCAAAATAATATTTTGATGCTAGAAAGGCATGATGAAAATTATTTTGTTTGGATTGTTATTTATAAACAGCATGATTATAGAAACATCACTAGAATAATCGTTTCTATAGTATGGATATTCTCTGAGATATTACAATTTGAATAGCAAAAATTTTGGACTCAAATACGCTCCTAAGGTAACGTAAGGCCGTGGTAATTTATACGCATCACAGATAAACTTTTCTTGGCAACTAAATTAAATGTTAAGTTGATGTAAATTAAAAAAATATATAAATTGTACAGTCTATCCAATGATATTGTTTCTTTAATTAATTAAATTATTATTTAAAAAAATTGCAAATAAGCTACTAAAATTATCTTTGTTACATAGTACTTTTTATATGTATTTTGTTATGATATAAAATAATTATAACAATCTGTCAACCCTGACAACATCCCTATTGATAAAAACCGAATTAAAATCCGTTACGTACCTTAAGAGGCGGTTTCCTAAAAAGGAATTGGATTTAAAGGAGTTTACTTTATCCCGCTTATATAAATTTCAGTAACATAGCCAAATAAACACATATATGTGGTAAAATTGGTGTAAAACGAAAACATCCTCTATGTGATTAAGAATGATTCTTTCTTTTGTACGCTACATAACCCTCCTTACTTTTACAAGGATATGCATAAAATATTTCTTAAAGATTATTGAGATAATGAATTCGTAGTTGGATATGCAGAAGTTCAATATTTATTAACATTAAATTATAAACGTAATTAGTGTTGTCACTTACGTCATTTACTTATGTGCTAAGCCGCGTTGAAGAGGGAAAAGCGATATTGAATCTTGGAGCCTACGATAGTGTTATTTATTTTATATTATTTATTTATTTTCATAAGACACACCAACAGCATACATATTAATCTGTACAAAAACACAAATATGATAAAAATTTCCTGATGTGTACACCTATTAGGCCTGGCCTGTATAGTCGTGTACAGCATTCTTTACGTAGTAATCATCGCCAACAATTTATTAAAGAAAAAAAACAATATATATTAATACATGGCCTTAGGTAATTAAAGTTAATAATAAAAATAGAATTATATTGATAGCCGGAGTTATAAGCTACGTTGTTCGCGACTAAGTAAAGTTATTAAAATCATTTTCTTCTGCTATCGGTACAAGTAATGCGGTACGCGTTATCAATGCGCGGGAGTTCATCGACCCCACGGCGCCTTGACCTATGATCTGATCAGGTTAACATTATATTTCGCATTGCTAGTTGTTATTGCATTGCTTTTATATGAACATTGTTGTCATGGGAATTTATTTACGGATCTGAAGCCTGACTGTTTATTAAGCTGTCATAAATATCTCCACAATGATTTATTTTTAAAATCAAGCTTAAGAATCTTCGCCTGCGAGCTGAGGAAATCAGTGATCGTTTTGCCGGCGAATATGAAATAACAAGAATTGAAGGTAGCTACTTAAAAAATCTGATTCTTGTGTTTCCACCAAAAATTAAATATATTTCCGGCAAAACTGGAAAGTCAAATAACCACAAATATTTCTAAGGTAAATATTAACATAACAGCTGTCTCGTCAAGTAATCAGTACTTAGCCAGAGATCCCAGGATCGAATATATATAATTGCCGGCAGGGGCAGCTATATATATAATTATTCACGAGTCATGTATGTTTAAATATATATCTATAGTATTTTTCTGATATTTATATACAAATTACTACCTATATTTCTCCGTTATGTACTATCCCTAACACAAGTTCTTAATGATGATTAAAGTAATCATTTCAATAATCAAATGCTATATAATAGTTGAAAGTGTGAGAAATAATATATATTATTATTTCTTATATAGATTGCATTAAAGTTAATGAAAAAAATTGCCAAAAAAATCAATGTTCAATGTTTCGAAAATCTTAATTTTCTTTTATCGTTTTCTTAATGTTTCGAATAACTCAGGCTATATAATAGTTGAGAGTGTGAGAAATAATATATATTATTATTTCTTATATAGATTGCATTAAAGTTAATGATAAAAATTGCCAAAAAAAACCTGTCTAGTTACCCAATCCTAAAAGGAATGGTTTAAAATTGTCTATTAGCTCCGGGGAGTATTATTCGGCTCCACATATTTATTACGAAAAGGCGCGAAAGTAAATCACCTGAACCCAAGAGGAATGGAAGTAATTCAAATGAAATGACTAAGCAACAATTATGGTTATGAGGACACTGTCTGTTATGGTCCACCACAGAGACTCATATTTTACACACCTTAAGTACGTTCACACATCCAGTGGTATTCAAAGTGTCTCATAACCCACCATTTCACTTGCCGAAACAGCTAAAGCTGTCCGGGGGCAGTTTAGACCCGCAAAAGCTTACCATTGCCGTTCTGTTTTACTTATTCAACTCCAAATGTGGCACGCGGTGGTAATTTGACCCGATTTCATTTTCCCCATGTACGAAACTAGTGGACTGATTTTGTTGGTAAAATTGGTGAAATAGGCGAGCAAAGAACAAAATACGTCTACTCGTGTATAGACATAGACTAAGATAAGATAGATAAGACGGCTAAACATATCAAAAAGTATAAAATTAAATTTCATCATCAAATCAATTTAGAAAGAGAACCGTCTAAGTAGCTAATATTATTACAACAGATTTGTATATTTTACTAGTTATTTCTTACTTGAAGACTGTTCTTAAGTTGCGTTTAATATCTTTAAATAACACAAGTCTCAGTTAAAATTTAGTAGAGCTCACAATTTTTACGCTATCGTTTATAAAATTATTACCTCTTGTTTTAGGTAAGCCTTGGTTCATTCTTTAACTGGCGTCGGTATAAAATATCTCCAAAAGTCCTGGCCGTCTTAAGTACTGTAAACACGACAATGCCATCATCAAGAGTAAACCCTCAAACAAATTAGCTCGCGTCCCCGCCCCTGAAATATAACGGCGACAATCTTTCAAGACGTCAACAGATTCGAAACGGATTCTGCGCGCGACAAATAGGCTGAACCAAATTCAGCAAAGCGTCAATTTATCAATGTTAATTGTGGTTTTTTTTAGACAAGAGCTTACTTGTTAGGTTGGGGGCTGTTCTTATTGAATGCGGAAATGTTGCAGATCTTTGGAAACAGTGATAGGTTTAAAGAATATTTATATCTTATTAAAATCCATACTTACATGATCTATTAAGAATAAATGACGATTGACAATCCAGTAGTGAACACAAACATTATTGACATCTATTTAAGAGATATTATGGTAAGTCATCCTACAATCAAGGCTGTTTAGGAATTTTATTTTGATCTAATACACTAGAAGAAAGAAGCATCATTGAAAACTTTCCCCAATTATTTTGGCAACGTTCGTAAATTAATTTGCAAAGTACCTACCGCCTACGTATCAACTAGAGCATGCCTATAAGCGGGTGCACTCATCAATATCCACTGTCTCGATTGCCATCAAGCCGTGCTTGAGAGGCTCATACCGCATATGGGGGTACATGAACATTTAAATATGATAGCATGACTAATAATTTTGAATCCCAACCGTTTCCCATTTGCCAAAAACAATATTATTGGAAAAAGAATACAATGCTATTAAAACTCACCTTATTCCTGTAGGCTTTTGTTTCATCCATTAAACAATTTAAAAGGAAATATCAAGCTAATAGACCGCTCAAAAGTTCATTGCAATTCAGATGGCATCCTTTAGACTTGTACTTCGAACAAGTGGGGCCACGAAGAATTCGGATTGCGATGGATAATAAAATTGCAGTTTCATTTCAAAATAACCTGTAATCGACACAAAAATATAATTTGTATAAAATAATACTAAAATCTTTTTACACTTAAAAATCTCTAGGATTTAGCTGCAGTATAAAACTTTTGTATCAGATCTTGAAAAAAGAAAATATACTATACAGTTCCTACACAGTTTTACTCCTTCTAGGTTATGCACATAGCACCCCTTACCCGCGGGAACTTAAACTTTGTTATTTAGTTTTTATATAGTTAGTAAAAAGCGTCTTACAATATATATATATCAAGGTGAAAAATGACCTCTCCTTAATCCTCAAACAGAATCATCAATTATAAGGTCTGAACCCTCGAATTTATAGCTTGTTTCTCCCTTGTTCTTCTTAGACTACCTCACCATAAGAACTTTGGATTTATATTTATTTATATTTATTTGGAAGTTTTATTTCTCCCACAGTTATCTGAATATCTTATTTAATGGCCCACGTTTGTATTCTTCGCATCACAATGCTTCTCAGAGATCAGCAAGGCAGGTTCCACCAGCGTTCATTGTCCAAGTCAACAAAGACTGCTCGGTTCAAATGCTTAGATGGATTACATCAGGCTTACTTCCAGATGATGTGACCATAACAGCTAAAATCACTGTTAAAAGTAATACATTCTGAGCAACACTATCTATTTGAATTGAAGCTGTGATAATTTAGATATACCTTAGAATGGATAGAATCTCCGATATCATTTCTTCTTGTTCTATATTTTTAGTTGATCTGTATATCTATACATCTATGCATAAAAAGTATACCTGCTGCGATATAGTTGTTGAGACCTACTGCATATACGGAGATTTAGTGTTCAACTATCAGTGAGGCTACAAATGATGGCTTATTCTAAGTTCACCCGCCATCTTTTATGTCCTTTCGGGATGGCCATCATATTAACAGATGTTGTGTTCTGGCAGTTGGAGCTAAATAGCCAGTTCCAATGTGGTTGAGGTATCTGGGTGTACCTCGCTTCTTTTTCATTTTGGCCTTATCATCAACAATGGCCAATAGCTACCCTGTGTAGGATAAAATGCAAGGAAGGGTCTTTCTTTCCCAAGAAAGAGATAAAAAGGCAAATGGAATCTCGTGTGGGACTCCCATTCAAAAAATGCTGTCCGCATTGATCTACGTTTCGTTAGAATTAAGGGTACTAATCAACCTTGTGGCAGCATATAAGCATGCATAAATTTCTGGATAAATAAATGCATTTCTGGATGCATAACTAAATCTTTGTATCTGAAAAAGTCTGTCCCACCTACCCTGTCTTTCTGCGAAAGGAAAATAGAGGACGGGCTAACCTTCAAAATTTACGGCCTACAGCAAATATGGGCTCTTATATGAAGCCTTACTTTTTTATTATAAGGCAAGGAGACCGCCAAATTAATTTCTATTGGAGAAAGCTGTAAAAGCTAGAATCCTCCCCTCTGCGTTTTAAAATTGTGCTACTTACAAATTTTTTTTGTATAATTCTGGTGACGATCCCTAAATATCACTCGAAGTAGCCACTACACAAGATTAAGGTGGCCTCTTACGATCCTGAGAACGAGCGTGGAATTCCTTACCAGCACACGTATTCCCTTCTTAATACAACATGGGATTGTAACGTAGTGATAAAATACCGTATTGTTATAACACACCTTCCATTTATTTCATTAATACTGGCAATATTTTAAAACCATCAATAATTTTAATTCAAAATCTTGACATATTTTTCATTGTTTCGGTGTTCCTCAATCTATCTCTTATACCGGCCACCAACGAAGATGTGTCTCCGTTTCCAAAAATCTCTTTGTGTATATAACCAATGAAAGACAACGTATATAAAGGTTATATGCGTAGATCCAAAAGATATTTTTAAAAACTGTTTTTGTTCTAATTTAAGCTACCAAACATCAATAGAAATTTATTTATGGACCTTTAACTACACAAATTTAAGAGAAAACGTGATGAAGAATATCCTGAAGAGGATATATACGCTCTTAATGACTTATCTTTCAAATTATCTTTATTTCATAAAAAGGCAAGTACACATTTTCCTTTGAATATATAAAAAAAACTTCCGCCTTCACAAGCAGGGCAACCAATGACAAATCAACTCATTACACTTCCAAGAAGTTTTGCTATGATGTTTTTCTCCTCGCTAATCCCGTCCATGTCATCAAATTGATTACATTTTTAATAGAACACCCTCATTAGATGAGGCTCGTAGCTTTTTATGACGTATTCATTAAAGCTCTACCTATTTGCAATTTTTTTAATGAATTTTATAAAGCGTCATATTAAAAAAAAGCTAGTCTTGGGTCCGGCGTTCGAGAAACGAGAAATATGTTTCGTTTTACCCTAATTAGTTTAAAGCAGTCGACATAGTCAATATGAAAGCCGTGTATAATGTTAACATGGGAATTGTGTAGATTATTTAAGTTATTGAAAGCAAGTCAAATCAAAATGTGAACTCAGTTGGATTGGTATCTTCTCCCTGTCAGAGTTAAACAGAGAATTGCCAGTACAAGTATTAAAAGGAAAAGCAAGGAATTACTCGCAAAAACAAATAATTATAACTATATCTTAATAATGTCTCTGAAAAATCTACTATAACGTTAATATTGTCTAGTTTATTCATTTTTTGATAATTTTGTATATACCTACAAAGACATATCTATTGTCCTTATACACATGCATTAATTTATCTTGTATGAACAATGATGTTATTGATCTTAATAAATAAATAATAGCGAATTGTCAATGAATTAGTTCAAGGAATGAGTTTACCATTCTGGTAATTAACCCTGCCAGTCATTGATATCGTATGGGTTTGTTATTCTAATAGCAAAAGGTTTGTACAGAAATGAAATAAATTATTTAATCACATTATCAATTGTAGAGTTGCAAAAGCAAGATAGAATACATAATTTGCTTCCTTGGAAAAATGAAAATTAATATGTATGAATGAAATTAAATTAAAGTCCCTGTTTTTAATGAAAAAGAAATGTTTTAATACACATGGCTGATTAATTGACAAAAACTTTACACGTGTCTCAACGAAGTTATTACATACTATTTTGACTCCACTATGTCACCAGGGTCAGTTTTACTGAATTAATTTTGTTTTTTTCACTAATAAGAAAGTACCGGCTAAATTTCATTGTACAAGTACTTAATAACGAATTTAATTATATTCTTTATATTATTTCTAAACGCAAGGTATCATATTTTAAGTCCGAGTCGTTTCAGCGTTTTAGCAAAATAAATAATTGGGTTTTCTGGACAATTAATAAGATGCTTACTTTATTGTATTTATTTGTACTACAGTGGATCCTGCAATTACTTTTAAAAATGAATAAAGCTCTTAAAGTACTTAAGGATACACTAAACGCTTTATATAAATTTCGAAATGGAATATTATAGTATCCATTACCACAATTAAGATATTTTGCACCTTAAACAGCGGGTTAGAATATTCTATACTAAGATTGAAGAAACCTGACTAACGAAAAAAAGTTAAAAACGTAAACTTTAGAAAAGTACAAAAAATATAATACATGAAATGATTAGTCTCCGCTCTCTTTCTCTGTGTGTGTGTGTGTGTGAGTGTGTTTGTGTGTGCGTGCGTGCGTGTGATTGCGTGCGCGTTTGTGTGTACCGTGTGTATTTATTTTGCCGAATTTAAGCGTCTAAATTTAAGAAACAAAATAAGATCTAAAGAATATCGAGATATAGAATATATAATAATCAGAAACATACAAAATCCATGACCCATGAACAATTTTTCGTAATCATCATACAATTATTTGCTGCTTCCGTAAATTGAAACCGGGACCTCCAGATCTGTCTACTTAAGAGAAGGGTACGGATACCACTCGACTAGCAGATCTAAAAAAAATGGTATAACACATTTAATTATTTTTTTATATTTATTGAAGAACGCAATAATCCTTCAATGATTCTGGCTGACTTTTACTTTACATTGAAATACAGCGAACTAATTCACTGCTGAAAGGGAAAAAATGGTGATACTAAATTGAAGATCCTGCAGACGGGACCACTATCTGATTTACTTTTGGACTCTACTGCATACAACTTTAGTTCCTTCGAAGCAGGATTAAATGGGAACCACCTGGATAAGTTCATTCTCTTCATAACGTCTTACAGAACAAATGGGGGTCGAATTCAAGTAAGCATAATAATTTATCAAATTTCCTTGCAGACTTTACTCGAAGACGATTTATTGTATATTTCAATATTGATCAAATTAATCTTTGTTAGCTTGTCAGAAATATACTTTTATCTTAGGTACTTATACGTCGTGCCTCCTTCTTCGAGACTGCTCTTTCACAGAAGAAGGCAGCGGAAAAAGAGTGGCAGGACGATCCTCAAGGTGCTCCTCTCCGGCATAGATGGGTGGGCGAGAGAAGGCAGGTTCTGATTGCCTGTCTTCCAACACCCTAAAGGCGGCCGCGTGCATGGGTGGCTCAACAAGCCGCCACGTCGGGGATTGCTGTAAGGCTAGGCTGCCTAGTGGCTCTGGTGAATTGCTTCGCCATAACCCTGGTCATTTCCGTGAAGGGCAGTGGAGTTACCGGGGACTTTAAATGGGTATTCTCAGTGCTGCTCCGATGAGGCACCGCTTAGCCAGTGGCGGTTAAGACCGTGAACGGATTTCTCCTCGTAAAATCTTTATTTAACTTGTACTTCGTCTTAATTTTTTTGAAAACCTTTTTCCTTTTGTACCAACTTCAAAAAAGGAGGATATTTTGAAAGTAAGGGAAGGATGATTGGCTGTTTATTTTTTATATCTAAGATCACCAATTTGTCAGTCAATTTCGAGCTGATTTAGAACATTCTTTTTTTATTCGAATGAGTATACTTCTGGGTGGTTCTGTTGTTACCAAGTTCTTCTGATGATGAGATCCCAAAGAAATAGAGGGCAAATATACTAATGGTCACCACTCTAACTTTGTCCTTAGAAACTGACCACTTATAATTATAAAAAATGCACAAAGCCAAAAATCAACGTCCAAACATTAAAAAGGCAAAAATAATTCAATTGATCAAGTATGTATATAGAAGTTAATTCGAAATTAAGCTCATGATTTTAACCGATTGTCATCAACATTACATTTCTAGAAATTGCTAAATTCAATACAATGAAGGTTTTAAACATATGACTAGCCCAAGAGATCAGTTTTATAACTCTTTAGACTTTTAGTCACGTCCCGACCTATTTCTCGGGTCTAATGCGACCCATAGTCTCCTAATGGCTGCATTTTAGTGTCAGTTACGTGGTGCCTGCACTCAGTTGTCACTTTGAATTCACAGGTTCTTAAAGCTATAATCTTCACTGAGTTCGTTGAACTTCCTTATTTAGGCGATTAAAATGGTAAGAAACACTTGTTAGTTATCCATAGTGGCGTCACATAACAAGTAGCAAAAAGCTGTTTTAGGTAAAATTGTAGTGAATTTGCAAATAATTAACCAAATGCTACTGTTATGTAAGTGAGGAAACCTTTTGGGTTAATGACAGCTAGATCTAATCTCAAACTTCCATATTTCATTGCAATTATGTTGCACAAAATTTATTTTATATTTTTATTTATGAAAATAAGAAAAAGATCACAAAAGGCGTAACTTATTTCTAAAAGATTTTTCTTCCATCTAACCTGGACTAGGATAGGTGCTTGGAGAAAATAGAAGTCACATCGTCACCAGACTAACTGGACAAATTTAAACACTAATACTTTACAAGAGAAAAAACTTTAAATATAATTATAAATTTGATTTTATTTGTCAATAACACCGTTTTCAATGTTACCAATGTGTTTTAAAATTTTGAATTCACACGTACATTTATTCGACTCATTTTCATGAACGAAAAGATTGCGAGGAAACCTGCACACCTGTGAAGAATTTCTAAACTTGTGTGAGAAGACGCCAACTCGCACTTGGCTAACTTCGTTGACTAAGGCCTAATCGCCCTTATTTAGGGTAGGCTTGAGCCCCTCGGTAGAGACGTGTATGTTGATGATAACGCATTCTCTACTAGTCAATGAGAGAGTTATTTTTGTGTAGAGATTTATCTTTCTGCTTACCCTCAGGCTGAATCTGAGCGTTTATAAAAGTTTACCAATAAAATTAATGTCGGTGATTCTCATGCCTGTTGGAAATCTGTACGAGTAACTGCATAAAAATACCAAACAGAATGTGAACAATACGATGAGAATCCTCGCGCCCAATTTAAAGCATTAAACACATTCCATTATAAGCAATTACGAAGGCTGCGTGGTGTCACCACAATCTAAGATCTACAGATATCAAGATAAGGGCCGTGCTCCATGTGGCCACAATTAAAGTGATTTTGTGGAAAAAAAACTTAAATGTATCGATCTTAACGATGACCCTCGTCTCGTTATGCCTCCGTGTGAATTGCTTTGAATTAAGGCAAAGCTTGTTTTAATTAAAATTATATATTTTTTACTGGCAACAATTTTCCATTTCCTCCATGTATTGTTAGATGCATTATTACAAGCTAATAATATTTAATCATCGTTACCTAACTTTAGGATAACTATAGGTTAACCTTAGCTTATTTATAAATAATACTGGAGTTTAAACTATAAAAGTTTCTTTTAAATAGAACAAAAAATAGAATGAAATAACGATTACAATTACACAGTAAGAAAATTGTATTGAAACAATATTGTGTACATTAACATAGGACTATTGTCTAGCGTGTGTATTGTACTAACAAATTTATTATATGAATGTATTGATAATTAAATTTATGTGTACCACTTATTAATTATAAATAAATTATAAATGAAAAGCGAACATGTTACAATGAACTTATATATTTCGCTAATAAAAAACACAATGACGTAAAACGTCAGTACAAAATTAATACAAAAAAAATAAACACTAAAGAGGCCCGTTTTGGACCAAACTCTAAAGAGGCCCGTTTGGGAACACCACTATATATAAATAAATAGTTATAGTTAATTTAAACTTATTGTTTTTTGTGTCTTTTGTAAAATTTCACAAGAGGTTAAATTAATAAAATAAATCACCCTTTTTTGAGTAATATTATGTTTAAATTACTTCAATGATAAAAATACGTATACTTCTGGTCAGAATAAATTGAACTTATTAAAATCATGATATTAATTACATACTAAAACTACTAAATAAGTAATTTATCAAATAATGTCATTATTTAGATAAGTGCTTCCCCTTAACTCCAACTTACACTAATTAACTATGACACGACATTACTTACCATTACATCTCTCCTTTTCACTCCGCAATATAAAAAGGGACAGAAGATGTTTTAGATAAATAGCTTCCTATTTGGAAATGGGGCCTTATTAAGAAACCACTCATTTATGACATTTTTTGTCTTCGATAAGATTTCCTAACTCTGAACTCTATTTGGGTTTAAAATAAAACTGATTTTAAATTGAATCAAACATTTTGAGGTCTACAAAAAATGATTGATGCTTACATATTCTTTGTTGTAGTTTTAACATATGTTAAGAAGTACGCGTATCAAAATACTTAATTGATAATTATCATAATTAATGTTTTATGGTTGGCTGTCAAAATTAAATAATGATCTTACAATTTATCAGATCAGTCAGCTTCAGAAGTAGATCAACACTTAAGTAACATGTCATACTAACATTTAAGTAAACATTATTATTGCAATGGTTGAAAGTTTGTATTTGTTGCAATATATTTGTAACTAAAATTGTTGCAAATATACCGCAACAAAATATTGCGACAAATACACACTGCCAACTGTTGACAGTGAGTATTTGTCTTGATCTTCATTTTAACTGATGGTAACTGAAGATAAGGCCGAAGATGGAAGGGAAGAGAACTATCTTACCTTCAACTGTCGCAAGACAACATTGCTGTTAATGTTATTGTTATGTCGGCAGACTTAGTTAAAATGATGTTAGCTAGCCAGGCGGACTTAGAAAAAGCCCTACCAACAACCAAACCAAGCCGAAAATTTCTGCTCCCACTGGAAATTGATCCTGGACCTCCAAGTTCAAAGTAAGTGGTCTCAGCTACCAGCTGGTCTCTGTAAACTGTTACAGAGAAGGTTTTCTTATAGCATTTATTTGTATTATTTTAAAATTTGATTGCTATAAATAATATATTTGTTGTATTGTATTTGTCTAAATATTAAGTTAAAATAATATATATTCATAAAAACGTAAATGTAAAAAGATATTTCGTGTAAATACTGAAAAGGCTTTTGAACTTTTACGTCGACCTCATAGTTCACTGGTATATTTCACTCGCCAAGTTAACCCTTAAAAGCTGCACCTAAAAATTTTACACACAAACGTTACAGAACAAGAAAAAAAAGCAAGCGAACAGAAAACAACGTGCAGCTGCTAAACTTAACACTGTTTTTCACAACTTGCATGCAGAATTCGCGATATTTATAACACTTAGGTGTTAGGTCAGTACAAAAGAGCTAACTCGTGTACACTATAGTTAACTTTGTAACGAGAAGGCCAATCCAGTAAACCAGTTTGTGTAGAGTTCTTCATATACAATTTTTGAAAGAGCAACATTTAACGTCTCATGGTTTCGGCAAAATGACTCTACCATTTTCTGAAAATAACATGGCTTGGTAACTAGCACCTTTTTAATAGATAATATGAACTATTCAATCAAGGACTTCCTCGAGGATAAAATTTAGTTATAATTTATTTCTTTGTGTTAGTATTCATCAGCTTATATGCGTCCCTATTGGGAGGTTCGAGATTACCCTAGATTTAATTATTAATCTGACATAATTTAATAGTATTTGACTTTTTATTAGACTGAAATATTACTTATTCAAGTAATGGTATTTTTTCTAAAGTTCCTTATAAACAACGTTCATTATAAACAAGTAAAGTTCATTATAAACAAGTTTTTTTTTCTAAAGTTCCTTAATAATTTTCTATAATACAATAAATATAATATTCGAGTCAAAATATGTATTTTTTTGAAATTGTAAAAAAATATTTTCATGTTGTTGTGATTGACAAAATATGCTGGTAACGCTTCGTAGAACATCCTGTGAAACCATATTTTTGCAAATGAAAAAATTATTATTATTATATTATTATCTGTACATAGAATATTAATACAGGCAACATTAAATTTTTATAAGATTATTTCTGGTTGTGAACGAGACCGAAATTATAATTCTCCCTTTTTTGGCTTTTCCCAAAGTAATTGTAGAGATTAAAACTGACTTGGATTTAGAGCTTAAGTAATAAAAGTGACTTGGACATTTTGATTTCATTGCTTTTTATTAAACATCTTTATATTTAGAAAGTAGTATTATTTGATAACAATGTCAAATTTCTTCATACATTTTAAATATCTGCCCAAAGTACAAAATTTTAAAAGCACGTTGAACACTCTATTGGAAGGTAAGGTTTTTTTGATTTTCATATGTTGAAATAATATTTCATTAACAAGCCTATGAAAGCATTTAACAAATCATTTATTAATAAGTTTTAACCGTTCATAAAAATATTAGATAACTTAAGTTTTCACAAAAAATACTGTTTCATATTATATGTTTTTGAGAAAGGCAATAGGCAAGGCAAGGAATAACTCTACATGTGTTTTTTTCCTCATTGTATAATACCGCAATTAATCAGTGTTCGTTTTTTTCAAATGATAAGTTATTCAACATTTTGGCTACTGTCTGGTTAAGAAGTCTACCAAGCTCATCTATACCAGAGGTCCCAGGTTCAAATCTAAGTAACGATAGATATCTGAATAATGAGTAGGTTTGGTCTTTAGAAAAAAAATTACAATTAGCAATTCAAAAGTTATTATCTTATGTATTTATTTATTTCAACAATTTATGAACGCACAAAGATAATTAAAAAGGACACAACAGAATAACAGAAAATTGTACAAAGATATTTCTTGGTAATACTTCTTAAGCAAGTAAAAACTATTTTCAAATTAACTTAACTCCAATTTTCTTTGAAGCAGCTTGAAACAGCAGATATAGTTATATCTAGAATACACCAAAGCAGCTAGATTAGTGAGGAGTTAAACGCTTGGCTCAAAGCACAGTCGCATTGCAGACCAGGTCATTGTTTAAATGAAATAGGTTGTCTAGTATACTGTATCAAATGTTAACTAAACAACGGGATTGAAATAAATGATTAAAACCGCTTTCTGTGTTAGTATTGTTATTGAGTTTACTAACCCCGCTAATAAATTAAAAGTGAAAGATTATCACTGAGAAACTCCAAACAAATAATTATAACATATACACCTATTTTCTAATCCTAAAGAAGAATTACTTGATAATGTTATTATTAATATTGCATTCCATAAAAACTTTATATGAGAGTAATGGAACACGAACGCTGGATATTTTTAAATGTAGATTATAGAACATGCTTTCAAGTAAATATTTAATATTATAACTATTTGACGGTCATCTGATAAAATGGTATTCCTGACTTCTTTGTCAGAGGTCCCGGGTTCAAACCCCGCCAGGAGCAGGTATTGTATGATGAGTATGAATATTTTTTGTTCACAAGTTATGTTTGTATATTTATTTATTATATTCCTGAAATTTCTATATACCTGAGTTATTTAATATCCATTATTAATTCGAAAAATAAAAAATAACTTGGGACTCAAACTTGAGCCCCGGGTTGTCTAATGTGACCACTTGACCACGGTCGAAACAGATATTTAAGTATTGGCTCAATGTGGTCCAAATCACTTAAATATCTGTTTCGTTATAAAACTAAATAAATAATGCAATTTTTTGGTTACCATGAATTCCTACTTTATAATGTCCTTTTTATTTTGAATTTTTACCACAGTTCCTCTAGACCTCCTCTCAGAGCTTACCAAGTTGTAAGCATTGGTAAAATCTGTCAGCAAGTAAAATTAAATAAAATTCGAAGTAACATTAACGAAGTAAGCAAATATAATTCCGAGGATATTTCAAATTCATAGACATATAAAAGTGTAGACAGCCCATAAAATCTTATTTTATAGAGGACAGGTTTTAGTATCTCTTGCTAATTTTGAAATGTGGCGAAATAGGAATCCTCCGCTGTTATAATTTATGGCTCTCGGCTTTCAGCTTACGGTGTAGAGTTATATTGAATTTTGAGTATCTATAACCTGGTCGATAAATAAAATATCTCTGGTGATATCCGCCTGGTAGGTTTGAAGTGATATTAAATTTTTGAGTATAGTAGGTGAAACCACAATCTTATTGATTATGAATGTATAATTTTGAATTATATCGTGATTATTAAGTCTCCTACCTCTGGATTATCGGGAAGAACTCCTCAGGAACATTACTTCTCAAACAGTGAAATGGGATCAACTGTTTCTGTTTTTATAACATTTAAAAAAAAAGCTTTTTAATTTTAAAATATGCAGCACTATTTTAAATGTGTATACAATGCCCAGATTTCGCGTTTTCTTGCTGAAATAGTGCTGTCTCATAAAAGTTTCACAAAAGTTGTTTACAGAAACAATTCTAATTCCAAACATAAATATTGCTTGCGGAAGCTTCTTTCCTTACTTTTTTGTAAATTAGACTTTTTTCAAGTTTTGCGTTAGTAAGGAAGTCTAGTAAACGCCACATGTCATCGTCGAAAAACATTTTTTCTTCACCCGCTTCCTGTCTACGTGTAAACACATCTAAAATATTTCTAATACTGTCAGAATTAATTTCTGTATAACATTCAGCGGCGAAGACTGAGGTGAGCGGTTGACCTGATTTTTAGACAAACATAAATAGTGAAAATTGATATGATTGTAACAGCGGCCACAAAACGAACTATCTTATTGAATTCTATTTTGCAACTGTATACAGTTTCATGAGTACCTATTGTATTTCTAACTGTCTAGATTCTTGTCTGATTTTAGTCATAAGTAATTTGAAAATAGCTTCGTGTCCAATGGAGGTACTGAGGAGTTATGTTGATATAAATCTTATGGATTTTTTTGTAACAAACCCATTGCAAGAGCTAAGTGTAATACACAACTCTTCTCAACAAATTTATCTAATATCAGTTATATTTCCGAATTGTTAATTCTTAAGGTTTGTTTTGGCAAATGTATACCAAAGCTGTAAGATGATAAAGCCAATGCCAAAAACTTATAATAGCTGTTTATAAGTCAAAGTCAAAGTCAAAATATCTTTATTTAAATAGAGTCATTTACTAAGTTCTTTTAAATCGTCATAACAGGGAATATGTATGAGAAAAACAAACAAATATAATTAAAGGCAATAGTGATAACTTTAATTAGGTATCAACCAGGCATTTACAAATTGTCCCAGTTATAGAATTTAAATATGTACTAAATAAATTGTAAACTAAAAGTATGAAGAGCGTGCTGTAGATCGGACAGAAACAGAACTAATGACTTTTATCATGATCCAAGACGTATTATAGCGTCTTTGTATTCGTTTTGTTGTCAAACAATGTTCCTTAAGCAGATTATAGAACAGATGATAAAAATTTCCTAATATAACAGAGCTACACTCCATTTGTCTGTTGCCATTAAATTTTGAAAACATTAGATGTCAATCCTTTTATGGTCTGTAATTTATATGAAACATAACAAACCGCTTCATGACCATGAAGCATTCATTTAGATTTGATTTGATTTGAAGGATTTTCATTTAGTTATCTTTTAGAGATAGCTTTTACCTAACTAATGATGAAGCAGTATCATATGAGACCAGTAATCCGTTAGATGATGTGAACAATATCGTTCATGTTATTACTTCCAATTTATCTAAAAAAAACTCAAAATTTGCTCTCCGACCGTATCAAACGGTAGTCTCGTATTTCGAAAGACACTAATCCAACTCGTTATATCTATCTCAGTTCGCTTAATACAATTTCTGTGCTTCAAATCTTCCGTCCCTATCCTGTCATGTATCGCTTACAGAACGATTCGTGTGGAATCGTAAATAGTGCAACTTGATATCGGACATGTCTTTTTGTCCATTTTTTGTTAAGACATTGATACGTTGACCCACACTTGAGGATTGTTGATTTTATAGATCAAAAATGGTTGAATGACTATGTTTATTGATATTGAATTACACTGTACTACCTTTTACCTGTGCTAATTTTATGTTTTACGCAACAAATGCTCCTGTTTATCATACCTTAGCTTTTACTACGCCAGAATTATTACAATAATTCTCTTCATCATCACACATCCTCAATTTAAAACTGTTCAGTTCAGTGCAAGTATTCGTACGCTTTGAACTGTCTCTTTTCTTCCAAAATTCCAAATTCAGAGGCTTGTTAGTTGTTATTCCAAAATGTGTAAATATTTGCTAAACCCGTTATCTATAATCATTATTTATCTATAACCAAGTTTATTTCAAATATGCGTGAAAAGTTATGTTGCCTATCAAGCGTTTAGTATTTTATCTAGAAACAATTAAATTTATCTCTAAGTCCCCAGGAGTGCATCACAGTTCAATAGATTAAGGCCCGAATAGAACAAAGTTTTCTTGATTTTGTTTTCGTCCAGTAACTAAGGTCCAGAGCTTATCAAGCATTATCTTATCATGAAAACGTAGTTTCGAGAACAGATGGACGACATAACACTTCATAAAGATTGTCATTTATCTGTGTGTTTTCATTTAAATTCAGTCATTTATTGCTTTTAATTAAATCATTAAAAGAATCAAACGTGAATACTTTAACGGTAACGCAATATACACACTCACAGGCAAGTGGAACTGGAATTTAAGTCCCGTTTCTGGCAAATATATTTGAAAAAATTAGGATTAAAATAACCGAAGTAAAAATTTAAAGAAAAATAACTCAAAAAGAAACAACAACCAATCCAGTACAATGTTACATTATAAAATATAATAAAATAAAGTGTAAAAAAATGTATTAATAATATGATCTACATGTTGACAAATTCGTTAAATAAGTGTGTAAATTACTATTTGTGTAATATAGTATAAATTATAGAAATTGAAAGTAATAATCAGAGCTCTTCAAGGCTAGAACGAATAGAAGGTAAGCTTGTAACGCTCGTATCAGGTGAAATTGTGGTCAAGAACTAACCTATATAATCTAAAATAATAATTATAATAATATGGTTCATTGCCCCATTTTATTCATATTATCTTGGCTTTGGGTCGTCTGTAGGATAATTATTAAAGTGTCCCATCATTTCATTAATCCGTTTCCAAACAAAACTCCCAGTTGTCCATCGTTAATTAACAAAATATTTCCGTGATCATTCATTTTAATTACTCCATAAACAAACAAGTTGATTATGCGCTATATTTTTATGGCAACACTAAAAGACAGCATGTGGTCCCGTTAACTCGGAGTGTCGGTCGTAAATCTGTTTCTGTTTAACTTTGTTTAATCCTATGACCTTGGTTAGTGAGTCAGTGTGACTATAGTCCGGGAGCTGGGAATCATTTTAACTGTTATTTTGTATTTCAATGAATCAAGTATTATAATACAGTTTTTTGAATGTAAAAAGTTTTGAACAATTAAATATCTTTGATCTTTGATAATTTCTTCATATCAATGGTAGATGTAGTTTATTTATTACATGAAATGATCACTACCATATCAATTTATCCATTAGCTAAATAAATTTCATCTCAAAACTTTTGGCTTCAATTGTGAAACATGAATAAAACAAGTGTTTAAATTTTTTATGGTTTTAATTTTTATTAAGAAACTCAACATTTTTAACACTGCGTGTGCAAAAATCTCGTGTGAACCTTATTTATTTTATTTATTTATTTAACGCTTAACAAAATTAATATAAAAAAAATTAAAATAAAGTAAATTAATTTTATTTTATTTAACAATTTATTTATTTATTTTTTACCTTTATCGTTTTGTATCGCCAAAATATCAAAAAATTCTCAGTTTAAAACCTTTATATTGAACATATTGTCAAAAATCAATTTTCGCTTTATAAAATGAATGTTAAATATATGACATTTAAATTTTTACTGTTCAATGGTAAGCTAAATTTATACAGTATCTCCTGTACTATTCACAAAACATGTGGGAAGCATCCGCGGCTAAGGTAAACAAAATGTAAACAGAGTGGTAGTTAGCGGTCCCTAAGACCGCGGTTGCGAAAATATTAGTACGGCCTGCTTAGCACCTAAGGGTTAAGCAAATCAAAGACATGATGTCTTTGATTTACTTCACCATCATCATGTTTTTGAATAATTCTTGATAGGCCCTTATTGCTTTCTGAGGAAGCATTTTGTTGGGAGCAGGATTCCTTATCTGACTTGCATGTTTCCTCAATATGCACACAAACCAATGGGATTACCTCTAGGTAGTCCCCATTGATATAAACCTCCAGCGCAAGCCTGAAATGCTTCAGTAAATGCCGGATCATTCTCGCAAAGATCATACCACGTGTCGTTATGATTAGGTTAATACAGGTACCTGGCGAGCCATAATCTGCTTGTTAAAAAAATGGTAACCTTGTCCTAGGACGTAGGACTTCGATATGGGACCAAACCACGGTCGGGCCGCTCCATCGATACTACGGCGAAATGTCTTCGGGCCATCCCGTGTTGTCGATGGAAAGCGGCTAGGTAGATGCGTCGCTAAGGAGTTTAGTGGGTGAGAGCCCCACACACCCCCCTCTTCCTCCTCCTCAGAGGTTAGGGGATCGGCTGGTAGATCTTCTCCTAAGCGTCACAAATCTTATCCGTAAAGCTGTTCGTCGTGTTTCTGTGTGAAGGTAAAGTCCTGTAAAAATACTGTAGAGGAGGCATTAGCACATTCCGACCACAGAATTAAAATGCACCATCATGATATTGCCGATGTCAATAGTGTCTATAGGAGATGATGACGTGAAGATTCTTTGCGTTGTTGTTCGAACGCTAGCTCTGGTTACCATAGCTAAAACAATGCAAGTCTTGCTATGGTTGGTCCCTGTTGGTCAAACCCTCCACCAAATGTCCATCGACCGAAATCCAAGAGAGCGCGAGGGCATTTCTCTCTTTCCTATACGGTGCTGATCTGTGCTCTCTACAAATATATTTATCCGTCCATATATTACCAACTCTCGCCCTATTGCGTGACGACTCAATATGTGACTTGCGTCGGGCTGTTCTGCGTATTTTATCTAATTTCTATTCGTTTAATCGTCTGATGGTGTGTCTAGTGCGAAGAACGAAACAGGACCCTTTGTGGGACAATTAAAATTTGTTATCTCGCGTTTCTTAATACTAAAGTCGTTGGCATCGGTTATTGTAGCAACCACTTTCACCCACTAAACTTTATTGGGTCAGAGTGGTGGTATTATAATCCAAACTCCTCGCGTGTTTCTCAAATGTAGGCAGAGCTGTGCCCAACAGTGGGACGTATATACGCTACTGATAAAATATAAGTATGGGTACGGTAAAATAGATAATTTGATCCTAATATTTAATAAAGTTAAAATAACGCGTTGTCTAAAACAATGTGGGTAAGAACATATTTGGACCGTCATTTAACCAACTGATTTGTGATAGACATCTGTTTTCTGTCACGAGCAGGTCGTAAAAACTTTGGAGGGGTGTCGGAGAATGCCCTCTTTGTTTGAATCTTTTAAAAATAAACTCTCCGATAGACATTTAATGTTGTATTATATTGTAGAAACTTTGGATCAAGACAAAATATACTTTTATATAGTTACCACCACCTCTTTATATATTTTTCTATGACTATTTAATTTTAATAAATATTATATAAAATAATTGAAAGCATAAGTATTTAGATGATTGGAGAAATTAATTCATTTTCTTACACAAATACATATCCAAAATAATAATAGACGATACAGTTATAACATCTTGTTGAGAAATCACAGATTTCAATATATTTATAATATTTATATTTTGTTAATAAAAATATTGTTGTTTTTAAATTTAAATTTAGTCATTTCTTTCTAACTCAGTACTCAAATAAATAATTCGTATCTTCGCTCGCATGCATATGCAGGCACACATTTACAATACGTCTTACTTTAAGCTTACTCTAAGTTATGGATAAATCTTTGTTTGAATTAGGCTCTTTGTTAAAAAAACCTTGCCATAAACACACATTTAGTGATAATATTGTATATATCTATTGCTAAAAGTTACCTAGTCTGTTGCTAAATTTTTTTAAAGTCTTATCTTTATATTTTCATATCCAATTTCCGAAGGATGGTATTTAAGTCTGTAGTCCACACAAATAACTCTTAATGCTTTTTTTAATAGCACCAGGCTGCGAGTTTTCGGCGTTAAAGATTTAATTCAATCTAACTCGTTAGTGTCAAAGCATTATCTGGCACTTAATGTCATGTCGCGTGTTTAGGTCAATATACGAGTAATGTCAGTCCCAAGCATAGGTTAGTAATTAACGCTGCGCCGACGTTAAATATTCCGCCAATAAATATCTCCGCTTGAAGTATCATAAACAAGACCAGATTTAATGTGAGTCATACGGCTGAAGTACAAAGGCTAATTGAACGTCTCGGAGCAATTGTCGAGTAAGTTAAAGTGTTTGTTCGTTTGTCTATGGACACTATCTTTTTTGGCTTCATCAAAGAGTATATTTTAAAAAGTTGCTGTAAGATGAGAAATTTGTCGGATTTCCATTAAATGTGTCATTAATCCAGTTTATGAAGTCTATACCTTGCAAAAGGTTGGGAGGACATTAATTCGAATACTACCCATCTAATCAATGTCCTGGTGAAAGGATATTTAACTTTTGTTTTATTTCATAATTAAATAGTACGATAATAAAAAAGGACAGATCAAACAATTTCTTAGGAATATCTATATGTTTAAGTCACCAAAACCCTTCCATACAAATGATCATTGCTTGGTGCCACTCAAGGAAGTGGCTACCGAAGTGTATGGGCGTGTGGGAAAATTAATGTTATCTTTGTAATATATGCATTTAAATTCATATTTGCCTTAATAAAATGTGTCACGTGTAACGAATAAACAATTTGTTTGTTTATTTAATAATTAAGATATATACATAACTATAATGTATATTTGCAAATTTTTGAAGCTAGTAATTGAGATATACCGCCAATATTTACCGCCTATATGATCGAATGCCTGTGACTACCTACTTCAGTTCTGGAGGTCCAGGTTCCAATTCCACGTGGGAGCAGACAGTGTGGTTGGTGGGAGGGCTCTTTCAAAGTACGCCTGGGTAGCTACCACCTTCTTACATAAGTCTGGCGCTATAACAATAGTCGTTGCATTATTGTTCATAAGTCCCCTGTGGCTGATTAATCTGGATGCAGTTCGTTTCCATCTTTGGTCTTATCTTAACTTGCCATCAGGGGAGATTAAGACTATGACCTTCTCACACAAATGTATAGCCAACCTTTCCCGATAATTGGACTATCAAATGCATAAGAAATTTTTTCAATTCCAACCATTAATTCCAGAGATTATCCCCTACACACTCATAAACCTGTTGTGTAACTAACTGTTCCTAACCTGTAACCTCACTAAGGAACTAAAATTTAAGAATTCTGTTGAATTCAAAATTACAATATTAGTATAGATAATGAAGACTGACCTGTGACAGTTGACCCTAAAGCGTTAACGTGTGTTATAGTGCATTTATTTTTAAAACAAACAAATATGACTAATTAAACATAATCTTATATTTTTGTTAATAAAGATATTTTTATTATACAAATTTAAGTAATAATGATCGACTGAGTAGGTGCGAAACCCTAACCACAAAATTAAATCCATATGTTATTTGAAAGTCACCTGTCAAGTCCAGTTATATTTCATTGAGTTGGTGAAATTTATAATCTACAAACATGATTTTTTTTAAATTCTTAACGGGGTATCTCTTGGCCTTCATAATCAAAATCAAAAATAACTTTATTTAAATAGACTTATTTACTAAGGATCCAGGAAGTTCTCCAATCCTACCCGTACTATAGTTTAGTTAAGATCTACAAAATGTATTATTTTACTGAGTTTTTTAATTATCTTTGACAAATGAGTCTTCTTTATCCTGTAAGGTTAGTGTTAATAAACAGAATAAATTTGCAAGCAAAGCCACGAGCGGAGCTAAAGCTTACAATAAATAATGTTCCCGCCCACACTCTTTCACGTGTGGCCGAACGATGCGGCTTAAATGCGCACGATTTATTGCGCGCGCGATCCCAAGATGGCGAACAAAACCTGCGCGTGCGACAAAAGACTGTCGGCCGGCGCTTGCTCAAGCAATTTATTATTTACGAAGTAGTTAAAGTATTCATAAGTAAATAGCCATTTTGCAAATGAAATTGAAAGTTAAATTTGTTATTAGTATTGATTTATTTATAATACTTTAAAATTAAAAATTATCGGCGAATGTCAAATATGGTGTTCCAAATCATTGCTTAACGCTCAAAAGACCTTTGAGTAATTGGTCAGAACAACTACCTAACGACCAAATCATAAAATAGCAAGTAAAAACACTATCTAAGTTAAACTCTGATAATTACTAAGCATCTATCGCTGCCATAAGAACCCATATTACTATAACAAAAAGTTGAAAGCCTTTCGTAGCGGCCAGGATTCATTCAGAGCAATAAACTGTACTTTGTAGCAGGATCAAGTTACAGCAAAGTTCGGAACTCAAACGCTCGCTGAAATATTTACGGTATCCCAACTATTAGTTGAGCAGAACGCTCGAGATGTTCGACCGCATTATTTTTAGATTCTATCTTCGAAAATATAGGATTGAATACTTTTTGGAATAATATTGTATGCTGGAGTAACTCTTTCCAATAGTCTTTCTCCTAAATTCTTTTAAAATTATACTGGTCACCAATTCCGATTCTGAATTCTTTCTATAATTTTCTCTTTATCAGATGAGCTTGTGGCGATTAATGTGAGTTTTTGCCAACTTTCAGTTATAAACAGTTTACTTTAGTTTAAGAAATTCTAGGAAGCTTATTTCATAATCTTGCATCTATTAAAAAAAATACTTTCGGTATTATGCTGATGCATTCGGATTAGAATATTTTCGAATACAGTAGGGTCTGTCTCTAGAATCTAAACAAACATGTGAGTAAGTTGCACAGTGTAGTATTTTTCCTGCTAGCTTTAGGCGAAATCTTTAATATTCAAAAGATATGATTTCCTGACGCCTGAACAACAGAAACTGACACAAAATCAACTCGAAAACCAACCAATGATGTGCAAATTAGAGAGAGATAATAATATATTATAAAGTGATTTAATACCTTTTTTGGGTTTCGTATCAACTTGCTCTAAAATATATCTTTATTTCTCCTTAACATTTACTTGTGCCAAGCTCACATAAACTATATGTATGTCTTGATAATTTAAAGAAGAAACACAGCAAACGGAACTGTGCACTTGTAACCGGGACACTGCAGCTCTAATCCACGCGGGACAATCGGGTGAAATATGACACTAAATAGGGCATTTCTGTCTGTTATCACGGCAAAGAGTAGGTACAATGTTAGGAAGAAAGATGCGAAACGAAAGGTTTTAACTTTTCACTAGTCGCTCGAGTAATGTTTTGTCTTTATTGAAATGTATATAATTTATTTATAAAATTAAATATTATGTAATGCATATGTTATGTATCAAGAAAAAATAATAATAAAGGAAGATAAAGTTATAATCCATGAAAATATAAGAAATTACGTTTTGACGACAAGTCTTTTCTCTGAGTTAGTTCTTCAATACATATATCGTCGGGGATAATGCAAATCCGTGTAGCTAGCTTTGGATAATTACGCGTATCTGACAAATTTTAGCCAATTGCTTAAATAAGAATAAAACCCTTTAAACTAAGTAACTAATCAAATTATAACCTTCCTTTGTGAGACTAAATTTAGATATTCGGACCTTACCTACAGTAGATAAGCGGATTTGCACTAACCCTGATGATACGGTAAATAACAGGATTTATACCACGTACCTTTTGGTTTCTGAGTGCCGATGTTTCTGCATATCAACTATATTTTCTATATATTAATGACAATGAAAGTGTATAACAATTTATTATTAATTCCGCAATATCCCTGTTAGGTGTAGTAAATTAATTATCAAAACGGAATCTACTTAAATAACGATGGACTCTGGGACAATATAAATTAATGATAACTTGCATTTGAAACTATAACGTAATCGTTTCAATTGTAGTACTTAAACTACTTTGATTCAAATTACAAGGGGATACTTCGGTCAATACAGATAAAATTTATATTTAAAATACTAAATTGATTTTCTAGAGTGTTTTGTCAGATAGTCTCAAACTCAACTCTGAATCGTACGCCCCGTCTGCCATTGCATAGTCTCTCATATAAATGTCCGGACCGCTATATCCCATATATAGAGACGTGTGTTCGCATATGATAAGTGCTTCCAACTTGTGTACTTTAATAAGAAAATGCACGGTTAAATTTCTGTGTTTATTGCTGTATCAACGTGTTTGGACGAATAAAGTATCCAAGTAATAGGAGTGCCTTTAGATTTGGTTTGAGTATAATAGTGAGGGTATTTATAACAACTATTTTGGTATGGGCGTATCAACTTGTTTAGGGAAGGTGTTGGGCTAAGTTAGTTTATTGTATAGGTTGGCATATCTCGCCGATACAGGTATGTAGGTGTATCCCAGGTCTCACTTGGCACAACACTGATGGCACTGAGATAGCACTGATGGGCACAGAAAACGGGACAACGAGGGCAACGTGGCGCAAACCGCGGGTACTTATGTCAGTCAGTCAAGCGTCGGGAAGGAACTGGTAGATTGGTGGGGGTTAACATAATGAAATGAGCGGGTCAGGTAGCTAGGCAGATATAGGTAGGCAAATATCATGCGTCCAACGAGACTTTCCTAAATACAGCTTATAATCGTCCCACAGCTGGGCACAAACCCCTACATAAGGAGTTTGGGAAATAACACCACGCTCACCCAATGCGGCTTCATAGGTGAAGGCAGTTGCCGTTACAACCGGGACCAGTAGCTTGAAGTGCCTTCCAAAGCACGAAGGAGCTTTAACAAATTTGATTGACCCATCCAGGAACCAACCATGGTGAAAGATGCTTTGTTTTCGTTATCGAAACTAGAGCGTGCGAACCACAACGCCAATGTCCACACTATTAATAGTTACTTAAATGGTTCTAGCATTGAATGTACAGACGATCACACTTCAACTGCAACGCGTCATGCGAAAATGGCTTATTTCAAAGCATTTAGTTACCAATGTCAAGGAGATACGTTTTGTATAGTATCGCATCTATCTATAGGCGATGACCACTTATGAATGATGCTAAAAATTATTTTCTATCATATCCATAAAAAAACTAGATAAGGCTTATTTGACTCTGAACTTGGATCCTCTCCTCACTCTGACCTTAACGTACAGGAATTAAAATATGCCTAAACTGTATAAATATTAAGCACTATAATAACAGTCGGATGTCAAAAGATGCACGCACTCAAATCTTTGAAATATAGAAATTTGTACTCTATTGACGTATCGATAAGGTGTTGTATATATATATTTTTGAAGCACTAGTGACTGTACAACCACGTTCGGATACCCATGGAATCCAAACCGACCTTTAAACGTAATGTTGTTAGTAATAATGATTTGCACTTTCTATTATTTTGATGTATATTTGTCGACCGCTTACATTAACTGGGCCAATGGTCCACGGCTAGAGTTGGGGCAGATTATTGTTTGATAACCACTATATATTTGTTCTCGGGTTTTTCATATAATTATGTATGTATATTTTTAGTATGAAAATATTTAAAACATCAAATATCTGTTTGGTTATCTAGTATCCATAAAACAAGCTTTTAGTTACGCTTACTTTGGTTGGGATAATAGGTGTGTGAGAATAGTATTTATTAATTTTATAAACAGCCGTATTTTTAAAACCATATTCAAAGCTACGGCGGCTTCTTCTTACTCATTTGGATCGCATAAATGTAATCATTAAGATACAATGCGAGAAATGGTTGGTAAGTGTTTAATTAAGTATTTAGTCTACATTTTGGCTGTTCCACCTGTTAGTTGTAGTTACAACTTTTAATTAGACAAAGTACGTTCGTACAACACGTTTTCATGAGTCTTGCGAAATGTCAAATTACATTAACTGTAGCACGCTTATTCTAAATTAAACATTGCAATTTAATTTTGTGTATAGCGCTCGCAAGCTGTCTTCCGGGAGAGTCAGGTGACGGAAACCTTTTTAATTTATAACTTTTTTCTACCATCACAAAGGCCCACCCTACTTATTTCACGGTTATTAGTTAAACTTGTTACGAACGCGTGGATCTCTATTAAAATGCAAATGCAACATGGCTGAAAATGTTAGTGTAATATATATTTTTTCGTATACATCTACTTCTGGTTTGTTTATTGTGTGCGAAGTTGGCCAAAATAATTTTCCTTACACTCTGATGATATTAAATGTGTATGTGTCGAAAACTTAATACATATGTAAAATATATTTTGAGTCGTTCAAGTTACAGTATTAAGGTCAAAAAAGTTTGATAGACTAAACACCTGAGCTTCTTTTATTATCACAAAGTCAGTATCTGATGAAGGCGTCGCAGGGAAATCGAATGCAACCCTAAAATTGAATAAAATAACTATAGCATAAACAATATAAATGCATTTAGCCAGCGATCAACAGACAGGTAATTCACAGAACATTCACCAGGGTCACCTATCTCACTTTGACTTAAGAAACTCACCACTCAAAAATGGAAAAAAGTGTAATTTTCGCAAAAAAAATTCAATTACCCTATTTAAAAGTATAATTTTAGAGCTTGGACTAAGTTGTTTTAAGAAATAATAAAATAAGGAACACTGACTTTAAAAAAAATGAATTTGGAGGTACTTAAATTGACTTTTTAATGTATTTAAGTTAGTTTTCAGTCTTATATTACAATTGTATTTTTCTTATTTAAAAATTAATAGTTGCTCACCCCTGCCACACTATTAAGCCAACTCAACCTTGTCAAACACTATTTTCTCTGTCCCCACATTATCCATCCACGTGACAATAAGTGATGATTACTCGCACAGACATGTCTTAGGCCTTTCGAATTGAGTCACTCCTTCCTCCCAGCGGAAGTGTGAAATACTTTGGGCGGAAATGGAAAAGCCTCGCACCGGATGTGACCGGCGCAGGTGTAGATTATTTCTCTCGGAATAAATATGGCTGACGTGTGAGCGAGTATTAAATATGCGGAGGCGGATAGTTAAAATGATTTTGGGTTTTAGAAATCTTTGAAATACGGAACTGTTTTTTATTTAATCATTCTTTTTTGTATACAGTTGAGTACAGAGGCACTACTTATTTCTAACGAAAACTTCTACGTGCTTCGAATGTCTTACGTTAATTAGTTGCTACAGTTGCTAAGGTAATCCCTTCCACGAATCTGCAATGGGCTAGCATGTAGATGTTATAGCCCAAACTCCGCATGTGTTTCTCGCATTATGATAGGTTAGTACCCAGCATTGAGACACTTCTAGCCTGTTTATGAATATACACAATATCCCGCTTGTCTTTTCCAGTCACCACCTGCCACTTTCGTCACGTTATAGAGCCACCTGCATTATCCGCAAGTAATTTAAAAATAAAGATGTATGAGCTTGACCCCTTTGCCTTCCCTTTTTAGTTGAACAGGGCGTACATTGATGTGAAGTCATTACGAATCAACAGATTTATAAAGTCATTTATAAGTGACAATACTCAGTGACGTAATTCTTAACCCGACAATATAGGTATGTTTAAAAACAAAAATAGTCTTTGCCACTAACAATAACGAAATCTTTGTACATTCTGACATTTTATGCTGTTTCCGAGATACTGACCACATATGGTTGGAATTAACCGAGGGTTCAACAATACTGCATTATAAAAGTAACTTAATCTTATCCGACACTGCTTAACAAATTTCGACTTAACCTCTCGAAGCTTAGAAATGCAATTTGTTTGTCAGAACCGGCGCCTACGCAGAAAGATGCGTGTGAGTATTTTTAGCGTCTCTAAATCGGATTATTTTGTTGCTTATTTTTTGTTTCTCTCTTTAAGAGAATGGGCGACTATTCTGTGAGGAATCCAGTTGGCATTAGTAAGGGAGACAGTGGAAAATAAAACATGCCTATTTAGTTGTGTGGGATACTATATCTCAACGCCTACTCGTGTTTATCTCAATTGAGATGTGGAATTTCTTGTCTACTTCAGCTTCCAATAACACTATTTAAATTGAAACTTTATATTGAGTTTAGTTATTCATCATTAATAATCTATATACACTTCACAGCTGGGCAATGGCATTCCAACATCGGAGAAACAAAAGGATTTTGGGCCACACCACCATCACGATGGCCCAATGCTTGGTTACTGATAGTGGTTGCCATAACCATCAGCTGCAACGGCTTAATGTGCCTTCAAAAAGGGACCAATAAAAGCGAAATTGCTTTGTTTCATTATTGAAACCAAAGCGTCCGAACTAGGTTGTAAAGTGGTTGTTAGTAGTTGTTAGCACTATACATCAAATAGGTTATAAACAAATAAATGGACCTGATTACCTACTTAGTTCAGTATAAGTATATTTCACTAGGGTTCTTCTACTATGAATATGACATAAACAGCTTACATAAGGACTGTAAAATTACCTAAATAAAAATAACTTATGATTAGTTCAAGCCCATATCACATCTGTGGACACCAAATTAAATTATGAAGTAATACATATTGTATTGGAGAAAATAAATCATGTGATATTTATTGAAAAATACTAAAATAATTCCAGTAATCTTATTTATTCTATACATATCCTGAGGGCCTAGACAGGATATATTTCGATAATCACAATCGAGTGGCTTAATGAAATATGTATTGGATTTGACAATTACGCTCGATAGCAACGCAACGGTTTTCATCAAATTCCATACATTTTACATTTAGCGATTCCATTTCCTTTAAGTATAACGTAATAACATTCATATTATAATCCAGCGGTGCGAATGTGTCGCCATTACAATGAATTGGATAATCCCGGCAAGTACTTAGACAGTGATATTTTCAATCGTAATCCAAATACCTTTAGTCGTCGCAACCGCAAAGGTTCTTATCAAAATCGGAAATGATATATTTGTGTACTTTTGTATGTGTTATTGTAAGCGAAAAGATATTATATGCTTTTTTTTCTTGTAGAAGAGTATGCTTGATGGTTATAGCTTAGCATACAATAATCCATTAAATACTATTTATTACAAAAAGATTACGTTTTTTTATTTTGCAGATAGCTTCTGCGAAAAAGAGTATGTGTATTAATTTTAAGTCAATTAACCCTGAGCAGAAACGTTTAACAATCAATTATTTTTTTATAAAAAGCTCAGCAAATGACTCGACACCGATGATAAGCAGTAGAGGAGTCCATATGTCAAGATAACTAGTACAGCATGCGACATGCTGCCCTAGCCACCCTCATGCTTGCCGGCTCCATAAAGTGCTTTTTCACGTCTCTTTTAAAGGAACTCATGTTGTATGAAGAACGGAATACGTATGCCGGTAAGAAATTTGACCTGTGAACAGAGAAACGAGTCATGAAATCTCTTTATGCGCAAAGTCGACATGGCGACAGAGAAAGAGTGAACTCGTAGGCCAGCACGCGTACTCCACGTGGAAAGGAGAGAGAAGGATAAGGTTAACGAGCTTTTCAGAGTACGCTCCATGGTACAAACGATAAAAGGCACTAAGCGACGCTGTAGCGACGCAATTGCATAGTGTCTAGGATATTCGTCACCTCCGCATCACCAATAATACGCATAGAGTGACGCTGCAATCTGTCCAGAGCATCGCGTAGGTGCTAAGCGGAACTATCCCAAAGGTGCGTGGTGCAATACCCCAAACAAGATTTTAACCGCCATCTCACCCACTTGAAGGTGGAATTCCGTAATACCCTTCTTTCTTTTCGCGATTCACCAATAACTATTATTCTCAAGATAATGTGAAATAGTTAATTATATAGAACCCTGTATAATAATATCTAATTCGTCCTTGATACTAAATTCTCATAAGATTATTATCTGTTAGCGAATTGTAGTTGACAGTTTAATTATGTAAGAAGACCAAAGTTAAATACATTATAGCGGCAGACAACGCTGGTAAAACTTTACGTAAGGTTTTAAAAATGTCATTAAGCGCCATCTACGGTAACAGTACGCAAACAAAATCACCACACGGTACCAAAAAGTGCGACGACAAAATTTTAAAATGTCGTTCCAAATTCAAATTTCAAAAAGTCCCCTAACAAGGTTACTCGAAGTCCGCCTGAATTACTTTCTAACGCTCGCGCTGATAATCAAATTGCTGCGAGTGGCCGCCGTCACACTAATTGCTCAGTACAGGGTGGGTTGCGGCCTCTGGACTCGATCTCTGCAATTAGTCTAGTTTTGTGTCTTCGATTCGTGGCGATTACGTAAATCGCATTTACTTAACCCAATTATTAGAAGTTGCCGCTTCTATAGCTTATGCATTAGCAGGAGTTAGTCTTCGGAGTTATATTGTCGTTGAATTTCAGCGGGGCAAAATGATTCCACCACGGAAAAAAACATTGTTACTCAGAAGAATTTGATTAATTAGTATGGCATATCTATCTGTATACGTAGACATGGTAAATGTTTATATTAACGAAAAAAAATTATTATGACTTAATAGAAAAAACACAAGATTTTCAGAGCTAGTAAAAAAATTATAATTCACAATAATTTTCTATTCAAGTCAATTTCAAAGCTCGTCAGAATTTACCGATAAATATGTATTATGTTTCATAAACGATTTCAAGGAATACGTATTCATAGAACCTTCCAAAACCAACACGTTACCTTTACATCATGATATAAAAAGGGGAAAAGTCAATAAACGGTCTGATATATAGCTCGTAAATATGAACGCTAATTGGTAGTTACACGTAAGCATAATTTGCTTCTAATAAAACGGAACACGGTACAAAGGGGTAATAATAATCATAAGACTTATTCATCCCTACCTTGACTCTAGGATTAGGAGATCGCAAGTCATCACCGACACAATATCCAGTGAAAATAAGACAGTAGGTATTGGAAATATTCAAAACTAACGAAATAAATAAGTAAATATCATTATACAAGCCTTGTTTAGTTTCTGTGTATTTTCTCTTTTTTTTAACCGACTTCAAAATCGGAGGAAGGACCAATATCTCTGTCTGAAAATGTGCCCCGATTTTGTAAATACTATTTTTCGAAAGAGTATATTCCTGAGTTGGTTCCACTATCACCAAGTTAAGATCTGATGATAGGATCTCAGGTAGATCGAGGGCCTTAATATTTAACAGGTACGTATTAAGTTTTCATAGTTTTTTCAAAAGATATTCTAGTATTTTTAAACAACGACAACAGACTAACTTTACCTTGGAAACTTACCACTCGAACTCGTGAAAAAAGAGATTTGAATTAAAACTAAAAATCAACTTTAAGAACCTATCTTATTTAAAAGTATTTATTGGAGTTGGTGCTGTTACAAGAAACAAGACTGAAAAATTCTTTTAAATTAGTGAAGTTCTTAAATTGAATTGTTTTTTTTCGAATTAAAAATGTCATATAAACGAACGTGACAAAACACTGTGTATACAAGCCTTATAAAATAGTTATAGGAGTTTTTACGTGAGCAAAGTTATTAAGTACTTATTCGAGTTAACAATTTCTATTTTAAGCTCAAGTAGGTTATTGCTTAAAGTAAGAACTGTATTATGTTGGCATTCATTGTAAAATAAAAAATAGATTTTCTCATACACACACTTATTAACCAGCTCAAAGTACGCATAATTAAGAGCTTGTATTATGTATATATAGATAACGGAGAAATATAGATAGTACTATGTATATAAATATCAGAAATATACTAAACAAACCCACAAACATCCATAACTCGTGAGAAAATATTTGTTATTATGTAAACATCTGTTCCTACCGGGGTTCGCTTTTTTTGGACTGACTAATACTGTTGGCGGCGAGAACCTTGGAGAGTCCTCAAGCCTTAAGGGCGATTCACCTCTGGAAGAGTTCTAATCGACAGGCATCACCTCCAGGGGAGGTGTCCCGCTGTCTCTTAGAGTCTCCAGGGCGCTCAAACCATGAGGGAGCGACATACCTGAGGGTGCCTCTAAAGGCTCGGACCTCGGCTCAGGTGAGTCGTGTCGTGGAGGAGAGAAGCGCCCAGGTACGTATCTGTATCTGGTATAGCGCGACGAATGTAGACCGGGTCTTCGCACCCTTGTACGACGGGTGCGGTGAATAGGAAGAGTACCGGGGTTCGCACTGGTGACCTCCAGCGAAGAAGACAGTTGTACTGACCACTCAACCAGACGGTCGTCTCATAGTCAAGTAATAGTCCTTGTAAACCAAGATCAGATGCTGATTCACGTGGAAATATCAATAAAGCTTTTACTTTACTTTCTAAAGCTTTACTTCCGCAGCTTTATGCAAAGATTGCTTTGAATTAAGGTAAAAGTCATATATCTTTAAATCTAAAGAGCCGCGATATACCCCCGGAAGCCTCAAAATATTAAAGCGAAAATACGTATAATACGATCTATCTTCACTAATGGACTCTGCTACTGCTTATCATCAGGTGGTGTCGAGTTATTTGCTGTGCTTTATATAAAAAATAAAAAAGTACTAAGTTTTACGACTTCAGTATATTTATATACACGTACTGAACATATTTTATTATAAGGTTTTGAACAGTTACCTCTAATCCACCAATACTTCATTTGTAAAAAATATTGAATGTAATAATACTTTTAACACTGTCTATTATAAAGGCGTAATTGATTCGTTTTTATCATTACTTTGTTTTTTTATTTAAATTTAAAGGCTGAGTAGTTTCTTACGCTTCTTCGCCGTACCCAAAATTTTTGTGGAAGCAGTGATGGTTAAATTAAGACGATTTAAAAGAAATTGGTAATTAAGGCTATTTGAATAAAATCCTTTTTGCTTTCTGTGTTCGGAAAATATCAACGTTTTCGGCAAGCAAGCTAGATACGGTAACATTAAAAACAAGTATAGTCGTAAACTGACGTAACAATAGTAGGGGTCGTAGCTAAGAGAAAATGCAAGCAATGCTTATTTTACGAACTGAATGGTGCGTGCATTTGGTAGGGTATTCATGAAAACACAGATAAAAACTAACATTAGTTACATCCAATGTGTATATTAACATCTCGGAAATAAATTAGTCTTTTAATAAATGATTAAGGTGTGTTAGAATGAAATCTTGCGTTTTTTTTAAACAAATAAGGTTAGCAATATCATTAAATTTTCATGGTAATTAGAAAAATTGTACAGACATTATTTGCTCTTAATATCCCAAATTATACTATAAGCAAGATTTCTTTCCATTGCCTTAACATTTTTTTAAAAATAATATGAAAGATAATAAATCATTTGAGCAGTAAAAGTAAAAAGCTTACTGCTGAATTCTTAGGGTCATTATCCCTTATCTCTGGTAATAAAAGGCCTGAACTATATTGTCTTACCCACGACTATGCATCACGGGTAAGATGGCATTCAGTATAAATTCACCGGTATCCGCCAATCGGTATATCTGCATGCACGTAAGTCGCAAATATTGCGGTATACCTCCGCCTCATTGACGTGATACAGTCAGCAAAAAAAAGGCATTTTATCTTTTAATTTTTTTCAGTGATTAATTTTATATTAATATGAAGTTAATTTATAAAGTGCTTGTTTCGTTTTCGGAAATGATTACATGTAGCTAGTTAAATAGTAAAGAAATATGACATTTATTTGACCACTTTTGAAAACTTCTAAATCACATTATTAATTATCATACAGACCATAATTTAAAAAAAATCTTTTGTATCAGAATTACAGTTATATTACTAGTATATTTTTAACTAATAATCATTAAGCATGTACTTATTAAAATATTTTCTGCTAATTACTAACATATAATTTTGTGTTTTTTACTTACTTTTTAATTTTCCAACAATCATGGGTTGACTGCAAGAAATCTCATACAGAAATAAGACCCTCTTTAATTGTAACTCAGGTATTCAAAATTTAAACGCATTAAATAATATATAATAACAGATCTAATAAATAAATATCGGCCATTTTCTCAAGATAATCTATTTAAGGCTAAATACTTTGCTGTTGTAAGGAAAACGTCCGTAAAAATATTTATATTAAAATAGTAATTTAAATCTTTTTACGTAAATGTCAAGAAAGGGACTTCTCGGGATTTTTTATTTTGTTGAAGATATTCGGTACTTTAAGCAATGTCTAATTGCTTAAAACATTATCACAATGTAAGTAACTTAAGAAAGCAGACTAAAAGAAGTGATAAATCTAAGTTCTCTCCTATTAATGGTCAGATTCGTCGAAATTCTGTAGTATTTAAAAAATGCCAGAATAAAGCCGTCTAAAAGGTATTAAGACTTATATTTATATATTAAAAAAGCCTTAACATAAATAAGAAATAAAATGAATAGTATAAGATTAATTTATTCTATCTCAGATTAAATTCGAAGGAATTTATTAAGCTAGGCATTTACTGCCTTATTACAAAGAGTGGTTTAAATTTAGTGTTGGTTTGAAACTGAGGCTTGATTTAAATTTAAGGTATATAGAGACAGCATGAGGAGTACACCTGGTTTAACTTAAGATCGCGTTTAGTAATAAGGCAGTTAAGGTCTAAAATCCGGTACCGTAGTTTTGTTACGTTGAAAATGTGGTCCAAGTTTTGTGTGAAATTTGATTTTAATTACTTTTTTGATCATGCAAGTACAACTATTTATTTTATAAGCATTTTGTAATTCACGAGTTGATAAGCATAAAATTTTCTCCTCACCGTACCATATCTGACTACCTGCGTTGTAGTGGCGCAATTCAGGCTGCTTCGATTAAGGTTATCGCTTCTCTGTATGGCCAATGGAATATAGTCGGCACCTTATAGATCCGATCTATAGATCTGCAACTAGATCCCCGGAACGACCGAACAGTGTAACTGACTGTTATTGTGGTATCGATGCTATTGTATATCGCTTTAATGGCTATCTGGAGCTGTCTTGCGACAGATTTTTACGGTTTGTTATTATATTTATTTTGTTCTCAATTTTCTCGATTTTGTCTACGGAGACTATGCAGTCACTCGCATAAATGTATCTCTATGGTACAGTATAGTTGCCAATAATGTTCGATCGAAAAATTTTACAATTTCTAAAAGACAGAAAATTATTCTGGAAGCTATTTAAGCTAAAATATTTTACCATAATTCGGACTAAAATATGTTATTGGCTTCGACTAAAACTGATGGGCTTAACACGGACTTACATGTCTCACTGTGAAAACCCTGGAATTAGATATTTTGCTGGCGGGTTTATAACTTTTAAGACATGACGACGCCTTTGCCTCTTCAAAATATTAATAGGAGACCTACTTCTTTTGCTACCAACGCACTGAGTAACACACACGTAACTCAAAACCTTATTTTCTTCAGTTGCTCGCGTAATGTTCAAATGAGAAATAAAAAAAGTTTAACCCTAATGACGTTCAAATATGGCTACAAGACAATATCTTTTTATACAACCTTATTTGTCCCACCGTATAGCATTAAAACATTTAAATATATATTTAGTTTTTTTATTTGTTAAATTAATTAACAATCTGAACCGAAAATATACAATATCGTAACACTTATGGTTCAAAATTTAAGATTGAAAATTGAATGACTTCGTTAGTTTAATGTTTTGTATTGTCGTTCGTCAGATTAATATTCATACTCATCATACAATGAACTTGGGTAGTCACAGAGATTCAAACTCAAGATCTCTGGGTTATCAGGCATACTAAACACTCGACGTCGAAACATAATACTAACTGATGGTCGTCAAATCTTAATTATATTACCATGTCCATTAATATATTTATTTATTTATTAATTCAATCTGAATACAATCTAAATATAGGTGTTACCCAATATCTAAACAATAAATTTATTGTCGCGACTGTCTCTCCATATTTAACGTTTATTTTAATAGAAATGTTATATCACCATTGCTTGAGGAACTTATCATCTCTAGTATAAGGTCTTAGCTTAAGTCCTCGCTCAATTCTTTTCCAATCTTTTGGACTTTTTAGGAAGCTACTGAGGGAGGACATACAACCGTGGATTTTATTCTTTGTATTATAAACTTACAATTATAATTTTATTAATAGTTATATCTCCTACCTTAGTTTTCAATAAAAGAATTGATTAAGGACTTAATTTAGAACCCTGAAGAACTCTCCAGAGTTTGGTGAAGGCATATTGTGTTGGAACCCGAATAAGCAGATGTCTATAGACATTCTCAGAAACAATCTCCTAACTTTAATCTGATTTTCAGCAAATATTAACGTAGTCCTTATCATTAGTTATCACCAGGTGAAATTACAGTAATAAATTATGTTTGTTCTTGCCAATTAAGTAGAGTGGTAGTTTTGAACATGTGCTGTTTAAAATTTACATGTATGTGTAATACATAATACAATAACATAATACATAATAACATGTACATAATACATGTCGTTATTTATCAGAAAGCAAGTAGATCTATAATAGCTGCAATAATACAATCGTAGGTAGCTACTTTAATATCTTATAATAGTTTGTACATCATTGTCAAGAGAAGAAGCGGAGTCCACTCAGCACTGGTTGCTTAATTTCAAAGAGAGAAATTCCATAACACTGGTTTCCTAGGCAGTATGTTAAGGTGTTAGCGTAAAACTTAGGACGCTTACGCCATTAGTCCTTGCAATACACGGCCAAGCGCTATTCATTATGAGAACAAGAAGATTAGATACAGCAAAATGATTTTGGATTAGTGGAACATGAACCGTATCACACTTCCTAAACAGCATCCAATTTCAAATCATTATTAAATTATCAGTGTGAAAGTATTTGAAATCGGATTAAGTTTTCATAGGTTTCTGTCCACAGCAATATACGGTTTAAAAATAAAGGAATTCTATTTACCATGGAATCTGATAGGTTTATTACGACCGAGGCAGGTGGTCCTAAATACAGTGATGTGTGGTCGGAACAATTGGAATATCAACTGATTCAGTGCTTATTTAAGCCTCAGTACGTGTTTGTGTTGCGTTCGTATCATAACAATATGATGGATTAAAAATAGCAATAACGAGGGTTAAGTGTTTTAAATAAAATGAAATTGTTAGCTTATTCCTAAGATTCGAAGAGTAAGCTTAACTGTTGAATATCACTATCAAGTATTACTAGTATTAAACATATATATTATTATAGAGTCTGAAGTGATATTATGAAGAGGGGACAATAAATATGTTTTAAATGACTTATAAAGTCGGCCCTCTAACCGCCTAACGTGAGTGTCATCATTATTTAAAATCTTGGCTTACAAGAACATGGGTAACTTAGATTGAATAAATAATTTTGCTTTTAGAACATAAGTTACAAGGACAGAAACAAGGACATCGGTTTTTGTGACAACTTTACCATTGTTAGTGAATTTCGTCACTATCAAAACGGGTTTCTTTCTTGTTAAAACATATGTTCACAAACATAAAAAAGTTGTCCAAAAACATAATATGTATCAAAGTAATTTACATCCAAATAGGTCTATCTGATCCATTAGCTCAAGATATTTTACTTAATACAGCCATATCTTGTGTGTATGTTTATATTTATTAATTCTTTATTGGGCGTACGATCCCTGATAACAGCTTTTATGAGCCCAGAAGACTTAGTTCCCCAGCTAACTCCATATCTTGAGCAAGATAAGGAAGTAAAATTACTAAAGTAACTTTAATACGTAGTTAATTATACTTAGCTGTCGATCTTGGAGGCATATTCGAGAAGTCGAATAATAAAGAGGACGTAGGCGTCAAGACTTGGTGTGCGGTCTACACCGGTCTAACGAGCATTCCCCAAGAAATCACCTCAAAAAACGACTATACTACTAAAAAAATAGGGAACGTTTTCATAGAACAATCTGGGATTTATGTAGCTTGTCTTTCTTGCGGTTTGATCTACAATTTCAACTATATCATTGGGAGCTTAGAGTGCAATTCAGTTAGGTGAGTGGAGATTTACACTATTAAAATAATGAGAGTTCCTAAGGGTATCTTCGCAATTTCTCGTGTGTTTGCCACGTTTATTTATTGTGTTGCGAACAAGGCTACTGTTTCTCATTGTTAGATGTTAAGATGATAGTGAAGTTTGTAACTTTTAATAAGATTATTCATATCATACATTAACTAAAGATTTTTCATCCATCCAGATCCGACCATCCATCCTGATTTTTTTTCTATGAGAAGGACCAAAGTTTATTAAACTACAAATTTAAGAAATATGGCTTTAGAGCTCGCCATAGTCTTTTTTTTTTATTAATTCTACTTTCATATTGATATCACATTTAAGTTTAACTATCTCAAAACCCTTTGACCCTAAAAATATATTTTGCTAAGATTCTTCTAACATATTTACTCAAATGTGATGCCTGTTCGTAAAACGAATCGGCTATATCGAATAACATGATGCCTTATATTTGGATGACATTGATTGACCGTTTATTTATATGATTATCAAATGGAATCTATTACACAAACATACATGTATTGAATTACCAATTGCTAATGAACTGGGTCTTAGAGTTATAGTTATGGAGCAAACTTTACAAGTGTTTCACCCATCTCGAGGAAATCCATCAATGTTGAATTATATATGATTAACTAACAACATATGAATTTAGCACATTTTCAATAAAAGAATTGGTTGGTAAAGATACTACCTACTAAAGCAATGATAAAAAAGCAGGTGATATATGTCTTAAGTAGAGTAGTTCAGTAGCCATCAATAATTTGGATGGATTCGTAACTCCAAAAATGATTATAATCGATTCTACATCAAATGCAAATCGAACAAAAGGAGACGTAACCGGTATACGTCACCGAACCGGTTGGTGCCGCTACAACGGAATGACTTGTGCAGCGCGCGTGAATGCTTTCCGTCGAGTCATCGAGATACCTACTAACAGGTGAATCGGCGTATGCCTCGTTTAGTGTGAGTGATTCATTATAAATGGCCCCGTCAAGTAGACTGGAGAGAATAAATATTGACAGCAAGCAATGATTTATCTGTCAGCTTTTAGAGATTACTATTAGTGATAATAATAAGCAAAATCTTTTTTCAAGATTTTAATAGCTGGATGTAGATTTTATTACTATCAACTTAATTTAAACTATGAAACTATGATCGCACTCCACATTTAATGACCAAATAGTAGCAGAAATAAGCAGCATACCTCTCTAATAGAAGAAAAATATAATTCCTGATAGATAGGGGTTTAATTATGTAAATACACACAATGATGAATATAATATTATTTTAGAACCCTTCTACTAAACGGATAGTGGAATTCCTTACAATTAGAGGATAATGGGTGAATAACATATACATATATACAGTATACCTAATTAAATCACTTACACAATCATGCTGGGATGCTTATTTTGATCCGGGAAATTGGTGTGAGTGATAAATCAACCCGATTGATGAAAATAGTCCATATTGTTATGAATTTAAATTTTTGGTGTTTACAACTTTATATGGATCAGTGGTTAAAAGGCATGAGATGAAGTATTAAATTAACTTTGCTTTTTAGGGTTTTGAATTTTTTATGGAAGATTTTTCGTGACTTTAAGTGGTAAATTTCTTAGTTCTAAGTATTGCCAGCTCTGTTAGCGGCTGGTTAAAATTCATAAGTATACATTGTTTTTCAATTTTTTTATAACATTGGAGGGTTGTTCCCTATTCCCTGAGAAGCATCATGAGATACTTGGTGAGACGATTACGGAAACTTATGGAATCCCAAAATAAATATTAAAGCCTACTAAACGCGGCATCAGTAGGGTGCACTACACGATTATTGACAGTCTGTCCCGGCATTGTACGGGCGGTCAGCAAACATGATTTGTAGAAATGACGCCCAGCACGACGCGTTGTCGACTATTCGTAGTGATTGATCGCATTTACCTGATGACTATGTCCGAGTTATTTGTCTCATCAATGTTGCCATTTCGGTAGCGATTGGGGGAAGTTTCGTTTATTCCCTTGTTAAATGAATGAATAAGGTGGATAGGAACTTAAAAAATATATGCTTGGTGTAGTTTGCCCTTAAAGGAATTGAACAGGAATTTAACATGAAATAAGGAATTTAAATTTGAATAAAATGGATACTTAAAATCATACAATGGATAAGCCAAATGTCATAAGAAGATAAGCTACTTCAGAAATTAGAGAAGATTTTAAGAACAACATAATGATTGGTATTATTTAATTGCCGGTTTAACGGTAGTATTTTATTTTATTACGATATTTTTTTTTTTCTTTTTTTTTTAATTTTATGGTTATGGCATAATGAGATTAGGACAGTGTAGCGAAGTTATCGCATTATTCCTTATATGTTGCTCTGATTTATCGACCTAAATTCTGCAGGAATATTCGGAATCGGATTTTTCTTTAAATCCCTGAACATAAAGTAGAAACGAAATATCAAATATTGCGTTTACATTTATTTCTGGTCATTATAACAACGTTAAAGCTACTTAGCTAGAGATGTAGGTTCAAGGTTATTTTGTCATAAGCATTTCAAAGCAAAGGTTACAAGTAAAAGAACGCTTCGTTATCTTTTAGGATTTGAAGTAATCCCTGGTTTCCTTATTTCCTTGCGACTTTAAGGTTCTGAATGATATTTTTTTTACATAACTGCCTAAAAAGGACTGTAATATTTTCTAGGTTGTATGGATTTGTAAAAACAATCAGGATATATGTAATATATTTTTCTTGATATTAATTAACACACTCAAGGCATTATCGTCTAAGCATTTCAGCTATCTGAGCATTTATGGAACCACTCAGTTCTCCTACCTGAGCATATTGGAACCAGCCTGTTCAATATCTCTACTTTTTCAATAGCTAATGAATTTATTTTAATTTATGTCCATTATGTAAAATTACAACTGACTTACCAATACCGTTAGTATCCATTACATAAAAGTGACATTCTAAATGGGGTAGCTTTTGCCTTCATCTGATCTGATAGTAAGTGAAAATTAGGCGAAATCTTTAAAGCGAAATACATTTGAATTCCTCAACCACAGAGGAAATGGATATCTTACCTTCAACTGCCGAAACAGAAGAATACTGTTCCTATTATTGTTTTTGTTTTGACCGCAGACTTAATTAGGATGGATATCCAGGCGGACTTGGAAAAGCCCTACACAACAACAGCACAACTCAAACACAACCTCGCACTACTAGAGCATGGAATTCCTTACCAGCACACGTATTCCCTCCTTCTTATAACATGGGTTCCTTTAGAAGAGGCGTGAAAAAGCACTTTTTGGGCCGGCAAGGTGAGGCTGGCTAGGGCAGTATGTCGAATGCTTCACTAGCTATCTTTACATGTGGACTCCTCTACTGCTTATCATCAGGTGGTGTCGAATCATTTGCTGTGCTTTATATAAAAAAAACCAACCAATCCGAGCAGAACATTTCGGACCCCACTGGCAATTGAACCGCACAGAAGCAGTTAAAAATTTAAGTAAACAAGCATCAAAAATTAATTTTACAATCAAACCATCTTTCTTTTAATGAAATTCATAAACAGTCTACAACATTTATTCGCGTAAAACTTAAATTCATACTTAGGTTTTATCCTATTGTAATAAAGACGTTTTTCGGATGTACATTTCAGAATGAATGACTTAAACAGAATGCAGAAACCAAAATGTTCCCAACAACACAATATATAGTAACATTATCTATGGTACAGATCTATTTGTTAATTTTGTAGCTATAGCACGGGTGAGTCGTGTTTGAAACCACAAATATTCCTTACAAAAGTCCTATCAATTACTTACAGCATTTTGACCTCTATTTAAGGGCAATACGATGATATCTCATAATAATATGTGGAATATATATATTTTTTAAATTAATAACTACAGAATATTCGTATGTTAATTATGTTTTGATTTCGCTCCTACTATTTGCTTTAGTTATTTTAACTTATTAATAATTATAAATAGTACTTCAAAACTTTTTAAATTGCTTTCGCAAAAATTAGTGGTACTAAAAATCTGTATATTATTAATGTATGGAAACTTGATAGTAATACATGTCCACAAACTTGCAATGTTAATAACCCATAATAAATCCAGCAGTGCAGTTACCATGGTGACGGTAGTTGTTGATTTCTAGCTGTCATGCTAAGAGCTAAAAATAGATATATTTTTACAATAAATTGTAAGTAATCACCAAACAGTATGAATACGCTATTCTTATAAAGCCATTCAACAACAATAGCTAAGTACAAGTGCAGCCTCATGAAGAAGTAAGAAATTGTTATTTACTTAATATGTTTTTTTATTTTTATTTTGTTCTATAAGATAAATATAGACTATCATATCAATGAAGTTTCCAAAGACAATTTATCACAATAAAAAAATATTGTTTAAAACAGTTTAGATTCTAGTTAAATTTTAAATAGGCTTATTTATCTAATTGCCATAATAGCAATTATGAAATTATTAAGGTTTCACATTGGTACAGGTAAGTATATATTTTGTTTACATACATTACATTCACAATTATCCTGTGGAATTTAAAATAAGTCACTCGATTCTGTGAAATTCTAAACATATAATTAAAATGATTATTTGCTTGTTATCTTCAGCTGTTGTTATCTGCACAATACTTATATAGAACTTCGCCTTAATACAATTTGGGCGTGTAACATAATCAGCCAGCTTCAGAGCTTGGGATTCTCACGAAATGAAACAAAATTAAATATGATCTCAATGATTGCTTTCTTTAACATAAAGAACAAGACAGATTGAATTCATTGCACTCTTTATTGTATTTTTAGTTATGGACGAATGCACCCGTTGTGTCTGTTTAAATAAATTGTTGTTGCTTGATTTTGAAGGCTTATGAGTAAATGTTAATTTGTTATATAAACCTTTAAACTTAGTAATAAAAATACTGCAGTAGCAACCGTTTAACCCATAAACGTTTTATAGAAATACTCCTTGCATGTGACGTCAAATGCAAGAAGCTATGTATTGGCGCTTGGACAAAATTAATAATTGTAATGTATACGTTGCGCGTTTACATACATTCGTTAGGATAGTGGATCGAACGATGACGGATCACTATTGGGACATATATAGGTTGTTTATGTTGATTATGGTAGCATGTAAATCATAAATTTGTTGCGCTTCATAGGCGTTACATAACAATATTATTACTTTTAAGAATCAATGTATATTATAATATAGTAAATATTAAGTATAATTTATTGAAAAATTTCTACACCACATATTAAAGAAATCATTGTAAAGAAATTTATTTCATTTAGAATATTTGATATTGTTTAAACGAATCCAACAAATTTAAAGTTTAACTTGTCTTCAATATTTCTTTCGTGTTTTTTGTGCGCAATAACTTAGAGATTAACAGAAATAATCTTGAAGAAGTTTTTTAGGATTTTGGAGGAGGAGCTATGTATCTTGAGTATATGACGTATTTAACCAAATTTTTATATTTGTCACTTTCTTACAATACTACTAATGGGTCGCCAAAGAATAACGCTATATCTTTTTTTTATATATATTACATAAGTATTTCAATTAAATGGCACTATAAAAGCAAGCGCGAAATTAACCACCTAAAAACTTCAATAAAAACACAACTTTAAGTGTCTGCAATTAAAGTTTTAAATACATCCTTAATCTGCCTCGTAATCGATGCCCGTAAACCAGTATCGCGAATTATCAAGACATAAAACTGGCGGCATTCGACCATTAAATACAAATGCAATCGTTATTTTGTTCTGGCAATAAAAATATTATTTAGAGCTTTTAAATCTTTAAAATTAAAAAATTTGAGTTGTTTAAAATATTCGGATACGTTTACATCTTTAATTATGATTTACTATCAAAGCAAACAAATTTATAAATGATTGTGAAGCTTTTTATTTGTTTAAAACATAAGTAGATAGGCACAAAGCATTTAGATAGTATTGTAAGTATAATACTGTATATTCAAATTATCGTATAAAATATCTTTATTAATTTATAAAGTTGAAAAATGATTTCAATTATCAAGATGGATACTGAGTACTAATAACCGAGATTTAACTTAAAGCCATACTTGTAACAGATTGATTTTTGCGAACTACTGATCATACAAATATTATATATTGCACACAAATTCTAAAAACACAACACTACGAGAAAACATAAATACAATAGGCGGTGGTAGTTTGGTGGAGATACCTTCAAAAAGCATGGACGGAAAAGGAAAAAGCACGCTCAGGGCCATCCATGCTTTTTGAAAGCTGTGTGTGTACAAATCTCTGATTAGAAACACACGGGATCTATTCAGTTTTTTGTTTTGTTTCTGTAATCACAAAACCGAATGTTAAAAGGCAACGTACGGGGTTTAGTAATAAGGTTTAATTTTAAATTATTTATATAAGTCATGCAAAATTAAAAATACTTTAAACGAACGAATGATTCAAAATTTTAATTAAATTTTTTATTATCTTTTTTAACAACCTTTAAATTGAGTTTAACATGCATTCAACATAAAATGCAATAAAAATCTTTTGGCATCAGCTTCTCTGCACCGTATTTTGGTCGGGGCTCTTTTGTTGTAGACTGTGGGTATGATAAATTGAATGGTACCTCAATATTTGCTATGTCACTAAAAATTCTATGCTTGTTGCTGGCCACTCGGCAATACAGTTATCAAGACTGTTTGGCCGAGTGGTCGGTTCCCGTAACTACATGCTACTCGGCCGTGGTCCCTGATTCAGATAATCATCTTCATCTACAGCCACTGTTGGGCACATGCTTGGAAGAGATCGCTTTTAGCGATAAGGTCGCCCTTTGTACAAAATTAGTTATGGTTTTTTTGAGTGTTTTTCTTTTTGAATTGGCTGATGTACAATAAAGATATATTCTATTCTATTCTATGCTTACAAAGTTTCGGCTTAACTCGAGTATACGTTTAAAGCTCCGAAAATTTGCAAATACACGGTTAATAACCACATAAAGTTATCACTATTACAAGTGCTGTACCTTTAATTACATTTATTTATTTCTCTCATACATATTCTCTGTTATGACGATTTATAGGAACTTAGTATATGCGTTTATTTAAATAAAGATATTTTGACTTTGTCTTTGAAATAGTAACACTAGACCTTATGTTAATTACAATAGAGCTCACTATTAAATATTTTATTTTGCGAATTTCAGTTATTCCGGTTTCCCAGTACCTTTTCTGGCTGTATGTCTTTTGTGATTGTGTTCATTATGTTGATAGCATTTAATTTCTTTTTCTATTAATAGTAATATTGGATTTTGTCTTCTTGCAACATTTTACTTTTTTTTCTTACTCTCTGTGAGATGATGCCACAGGCAGTATGAAATAAAATTTTTGATTTTAAAATAATGTCGATAATTTATTAATCAATCAACGTCATTCTTCGAGCCTAAAAAGACTAAGAAAACTATGTTTCTATCAAACATTTTGTATTACTTTTAGGTTACATTTTAATATATTTGTTATAAATAGGTGTATCTGAGAAAATACTACTTTTATCTTTCAATAGATTTTATTAGTTGAAATTTGTACACGTTCGTACTCGTACAACCTACGTCGTCTCGCACGGATAGCTCCCCTTACGAAGTCTAAATAATGTTCGCTTATTTACATGGAAGTTTTAAGGGATTTCTTTTTGAACCCACTGGGGGGAGAAGTTTTCAATCGCAACAAACACGCACAATTCGAGCGTGAATGTACCTGTTGTGGGGGATTTACCTTTAAAGGTGCAAGCAAATATTTGAAATTTGAATTCAGAACAATTGACAACGAAATATCTTAATATTGGGCATATTCAAATTTGGAATTCGTTTTTAAAGTCAAAGTATACGCTTGCTTTAATCTTCGTCATCGGATTTTAAGTAACATCTTTTGGGTACTGAACTGGTAGCGGCAAGAGAACATCACGTATACGATCAACAACCAGGGCCATCAGGTATCAGTCAGCACAAAGTAGGATGACGTAAACGATGAACAGATGACCTGATCAGATTAGTGGGGAACTTTTACTTTTACAAGCTAGAAAACTGATTCATTTTATGTTCTACCAACAGCCATAGGTATATAAGAGTTCAGTTATCACATTGCTTGTATTATTATATTTATATACATATAATAAAACTGTAGAAACAACATGTCTGTACATTGAATATATTCACCAAATATTGAGTCAGAATAAAAGATCTTTTGTTTCTGTCTGTGCGCGATAATCTCCGAAAGTGCTCGACAAATTTTAATGTAGTTTTGACTGATAGAACCATCTTTGTCCGGAGCAACAATGTATATCGTACAACAACAATCAAACTTCTATGTTAAGATAAAAAAAGATATAACTGTTTATTCCTCAAAATCGTATATTCTTAAAATCAAAATTTGTAGTGTATTTTCGGTAGAGCGAGAACGATGAAATTTGGCAAATAATATCATCTCATACTAAAAGTATAGGACAAAACTGAAAACTATTGTTACGGTAGTTAGCTCGGGGAGCCTGTGGACTGCATTTGGAGAGAAGTGGGAAAACAAGGAAACCACGTCTTTACTCGTCACCGGTATATTGACAACAACATCAAAACATATAAAACAATCTAGTATCAAAATATATTAAAAAAGTAAACTGACATATACAAAACAGGCTTTACACAATGATATGACGAAATAGATTATTCACCAGCAATAACTATACATTTGTAATCAAATCCTAAAAATATAGTCTTTCGGTGGGCGAATCTGATTCGCCCTTGTCCGGTTCATTAGCAAGTGGCTACTATGACACCAATAGATAATGAATTTTTGGGATCATTTCTAAAAATCGTTATTTATTCTTCATTTCACAAAAACACAATTGGCGGTATTAGTGCATGACTATTTAATATTTTATTGTATTTAGTTTTAAAATATTAACTTCTGTTTTTGTCAAATGCTCTATTAAAATTGGAAAGGAACCAATGATATTGCTTCTCCATAGCAGAATTAGATTAAATTTCAAAGAACTCTTTTTTATGACTTTGACTTTGAGATGTTTAATTTGGATTGGATATTAGTGAGTGTAAATTATTGCCTTTAATAAATTATATAGCTATTAGGGTATGAATTTCCAACTTAAGTGGTTATGCTTTTAATTAAAGAAATCCCTAAGCAAATTCCAATTGAGTGAAGTAAGTCTTTTCAATATTTTTGACCCCAAAATTTGCTCAGTGAAATTAATTATGAGCAATCAATTGTATTCCTAACAATAAAAGGTATTGAATTAATCTCCTGATGAAACTGGTGTGCCACCATGAATGAACGCCAGCATTTCTTAATATCTCCTCAAACGTTGAGGGCTCTAAACAAATTCTGCAGAAAGAAATCCCCTCTTCGAATACGTCAATCAACTTTTGTAGGATTGTACTGAAGAGATAAGGGTTGGAAACACACGGGAGTAAATAACAAGCAGGCACGTTCAAATATGTATTGTTGTATAGTAAGTACATCACCTGCGTAGTGTAGTGGTTTAGATCACCTACAGATTTAGAGGTCTTCGGGCAATTCCCAAGTGGGAATTATCTTCTGAATTTGTTATCAGCATGGCTAGCTACCACTGCCATGCATAAGTCTGTAACCATAACAATAACAGCAATCTTACTTTCTAGCAATTGGAGGTAAGACGACCTTTCCTTGGTTATTTACGTGATGAGAAGTGAAAGTAAAGAGAAGTGAAGAGGAATGTAATCTGAGTAACGCGCTTCCATCTTCAGCTCATCATCACTTACGAATAAGTGAATTCATTATAAACAAATACAAGTATACTATCAAGTGTCAATCAAAAATGCAAAGTATTGCATGGCGTTACTTTTTTTTGGACTAATTTGTGTTTTTAGTGTTGAAGCGTTAATGTGTAAATTACGCATTGTATTTATTTTTTAACACTGTATTACATCAAACAAAACTATTATATTCTTTACTGTGTAAAGTTAAATAATTTAAAGAAGAGAAATAAGAATTCTACGATCTACGAGTACATCGATTGACCTAGCTTGCTGGTTTGCAATTTGTTCCCATATCCACTCAAGTGATCTCTAGAAAAAAATATTTTGATCTATTCCGATGGCGCGGGTATGTCGTAAATGCGAATGGGAGGGTTAAATCTCATTACTTTATAGCAGATGTAAAGCGATTTATAGAGGTACGGCCTGAGGTCATATTTTGTTATGTTCAATAATTCGCTGGGCTTAGACACTGCCGACCTTTGAGGTTTACAGGATTGCTGTTTGAGATGAGACTGGACTGAATGGGCTACGTGAAGCTTCCGTATTGGGGGCAGTAATAACGCTGTGTAAGCAGCTCTATCTGTGTTATGGAATGAATGATTTAAACGTCATGTTAACATGTACAACTTGATTTTCAACACTAATTAGATACTGGGTGTGTTTCAGGTGTACATAGGCCAATAAATAATCTTCATTTTATTTCAAGCAAATATATGTATAATATAAGATACTAGTAAATATATGTCAAATTTTTTTTAATAGCGAGCCCCTCCGTTCTTCAGAAGGCTTGTTAAACTTGGTCTCGGTTGTAACGGCAACTGCTTTCGTCCACCAACCTGCATAGGACCAGTGTGGTTTTATGGATAAACTTCGCATCTGTTTCTACCATGAAAGAAACATATGCCCAGCCGTGGGCCGTATCTCTTGATGAAGTTAAATATCCCGTTCTAACTCTTTTACTTTACGATAACAACTACCTAATACGAGTTACACACAAGCGGCGGATTACTCAAGCCTCAAAAACTTTGCATGAACACCGCGCATATGCACAAAATTATTTTTAATTTTAAAATAAATATTATTTTAAAATTAAAACTAACTATTTATTTAGTACATATTTAAATACTACAACTGGGACAATTTGTAAATGCCCGGTTAATACCCACTCAAAGTTATGACTATTGCCTTTAATTACATTTATTTGTTTTTCTCATACATATTCCCTGTTGTGATGATTTAAAAGAACTTAGTAAATGAGTCTATTTAAATAAAGTTCTTTTTGACTTTGACTTTGACTTGAAACAGTCATAGCCGAACTCATATGTGTACAGAGCTCATACACATTAATAAAAGCGCAGGCAGCAGAAGAAATTAAAATAAAAGAACAATAAGTCGAGAGGCGTTATGCGAAATAGCAGGCGGTGCGTGCGAAGTGCATTTGAGGGACGTGTTAGGTAGACGAGCGGTTGGAACGCGGTAGTTTAAAATACTAGTTTTTTTTTTGTTTTCATGCGGTTAGTGGCCTTGCTAATACCTTTACTATGGATACTGGAATAACAGGAAACTATTCATAATATTACGCACTTTCTAGTTATACTTTAAAGTATATACTCAATCTGGTTGTTCTAGTACAGTACACATAATTTACCAGAAGGAACAGATTGAGTATACATTTTTCTATTTAATATAATTAAATTTTTATAGTTTTCTATTTAATCTGTTTCAATAAGATAGGATAATCTAGTTTAGGCACTATTTTTTAATTGTTATTGGTTTATTCTTCTGGAAATAAACTTTTTTTTTAAATTAAACACTTCTTGTTTCACTTACTCTGATTATGAATGCTGTACAATATTATCTGTGGAAAAAAAGAATATAGTATTACGAATTATCGGGTAGCTTTTTAAAGTAGCCATCCAGAGAATCACATTGACAAACCAGATGCTCCATTGGTTCTCATTGGTTGAGAAAAAATTCTCAACGGAGCATCTGGTTTGTCAATGTGATTCTCTGGATGGCTACTATGAAAAGCCACCCGATAATTTCTATATAAATTTCTTCCATGTTGGTATGATAACCATGGTCAAAGCATGGTGTCTATGCATAAATGCTCCGCATCGAAATCGCTCGTCTGCACATTTGCAATCTGTTTACCGTGGAGCATATGGCGCCAAAGTTGTCTTTAATTAAATTTAAAAGTCGCTCGTGATGTCACAACGTGTCACTGCGGGCGCCCATCACCAACTTCGCTTTTACGGGATGCTAGTTCTACAACTTTGCTTTGTTCAGATCAAATTAAAAATTAAAAATTAATAGTTTAGATTTGATTAAGAACTTAAAAGAAGTTAAAAGTTCTTTGAGGAGAAAAGAAATTGAAGTTTTACGTTATAAGTGCGCTAAGCTTACACAATAGATTATTTATTATAACAATATTTAGACACTATCATCTTAACTAAATCAACCATTATTTGTCTTATTCGCGAGTCAAATGATGGGTAAATTGTACTACATGATAAGTCCATCATAGTAAGTCTATCAAACAAAACAGACGGTCAGTTTCTCTCATTTTGAGAGTGAACGTCAGATATGATTAAATATTGGTGTTGGTACGGTTATATATTATATCAGAAGCTGAATAAATTACATTTACAAAAACATTTAATAAGAAAACTATATAATATTTCCTCTAGTTTTCAAGCAATTCATTCAAAATTTTAATTAATTTAAGTAAGTCATTCTTTTCAAATTACTTGCAAAAAATAATATTCCTAAACCGTCATCACATATAAAATGATTGTGATTGTGTGTGTTGTACAAATTAATAACATCCTTCACTGTAAATCTTCTAATTAATTATTACCTTATAAAGTTCCAAAAACCGACAAACTATTTCTGCAAAAATTCCTTCACAAAAAACAAAATTTAATAATATGCTATCCCAAAGATTTTATATAATTTAGTTAGAAAACTGCGGCCAACACGCCGCACGGACGTAAGCTTCAAAAATCTTCGCTAACTTACAACGAAATTAATCTAATTGAAAAACTTTTCTAATTATCGTCTTAACAGATACTTGAGTAAATCGCCTTAAGGGTAAACAACACCTCAAGTATTCGGCCCGGTGCGTTCCCGATAATGCCAGGGCTTGAGTCTTGAGCGGCTAGCGATATTTCGACACGAAAATAAAAACGATATTTCACTCGTTGGTTCGTAAGTTTGGTAAGCTATAGAAACTTATAGTGACCACAATTATTTAAAATGGATTAAGGTTAGGTCTCTAGGTAGATGAATAAAGGAGTTTAGACTAGAGCACCACAACACTACGGTTTAATGTGTGGAAGTGGTAACTGATAACACCAAATATTTGACGTGGAAAGTACAAACAAACTCAAGATTTGAAATTTTTATTGACATTTCATAAACTATATTGTACCTTATAAAATTACAATCTAAACAATAATTATAATTTAAACACAATTGTGTTTAAACATGCATGTGGTGTTTACCTATTATTAATTGTACACATGGCTTTGTACCTAATTTTAAATACTGAATTTATATTGTATCAGTATAAGAATTGTTGGTAAACCATTAAATAAATAAAAAAAAAAACAAATCACGCTAAAAGTTTTATTCCAATATAAAAGTCAGAGCGTTGAAATGACGAAAATTTAGTATAAGATCTGATGATTACATTTAATATTATATATTATCTGCACCTAGTCTTGTCGAAGTTCTGGAAGTTCTGTAACACGGATGCTGTCAACTATTTTAAGTGACCATTTGGTTCCGTTTAACAGTGTAACATTTTCAGAATTTAAATAACGATTCCCGCTTCAGTTTACCTTTTAAACCAATCCGAATCTCGTAAGTCTTCGAATTAGAGCCGGTGCACCTTAAATTTGAATGGAATAAAAATTACGTTACAGCCCCACAGAAACAAAAAAATAATCCGCGGATGCAAACGGTAAAAACCAGGGGAAGACGCAGTTACGCAATACGGAAGCGTAACTGAAATTTGTTTTTGGGGGGAAAATGTAAAGATTACTAAAATCAGACCACAATTTGTACGCTTTAGACAAAGTATTGTTTCCGCAAATATATTATCTGAATATATCTTTGATGTTGTATCTATACTAATATTACGAAGCTGAAGAATTTGATTGTTTGTTCTAATCTCAGTATTCGTATTCAAAAACTCTCTTTTGTATAGGATAGTACATTTATCGAGTACATTACGCCACGATTATTAGAAGCTGAGAATCGATGTTGCAAAACGGCAAATAATTTTTTTTTAAAGAGCTTTCCTTGTGTGCTGTGGTGCGCACACGCAGTTAAAGTTACGGAATTTTTTCCGGATCTCATGAGTTCATGTATGCCGGAATTGTTCTCCTTTAAGAATCTTTTTAAAAACGTGATTTTAATCCTAAAACAAATAAATACTCAACTAAAATTGTGTCACTTACCCTACGTACGACATATCTCGACCGAAGTTGCGGGCACAGCTAGTAATTAATATTATGAAATGGATATGCAATGAACTTTAACTTTCATAATCTATTAAAAGTCTGAATGAGATGACAAGATATTCTAACCAGTAATCATTTGGAAATTTATCTGTTTCGGTTAAGGAACCTGAATCTTTTACAAATATAAATTAAGAACTAGGAATATTAGAAACTTGAAAACATACAAGTATACAATTCCAACAGTAATTATAATGTAAGAAGTCATATCGTTCTAAGCAAGTCAAGGAGTTATAATGAAAACTTAAAAAATAAATTAGGAGCCAAAGTCCTTAAACCAAAGTCACCTTCCAATACTTTACGTCAAGGTGACATCGATTGCTAAAGTAATAAAACTAGAAATTGCTTGATAGCTTATATTAAAACGAAAAACTAACACGAAACTAATTTTTTATGGTTACTTTGAACTTAAAGCAAAGAAACACGTAAATGCCGTATATGTTGTTTACGTAATATGGAAGAAAAACTCCAGACTGATAAAATGTGAAGTTAATTTTTTTATACATATAAAAAATAACCTAACCTAACCTAAACCGGTACCGGTAACCTAACCGTAACTGTTTTTATCGCAATAATATATATTATTGGGACAAAATCGTTGGATAGATTGGGGACGTCACCTGAAATTCAGTATAAAATGAGCTGAGAGACCTCAGGAGCGATTGATCAGTTAGCCGTTGTCGCGTCGGTATCATTTAGCGAAGCATTTTGTGTTAGAACTACCCTCTACTTAAATTTTTATTCTTTATAATTAGACTCGATTTCAAAGTGATTGTTGCTTCAAACTGGTTAATTATCTATAGCCACAATTACAGGAGGTGTTCAGCGTGTCTTTAAGAAAGGAGAAGACGCATAAAGTGTCATGAGTAACGTACAGCGGTGGATTAGCAGTCATCCTTATGTCAATACAGCTAGGCGTTACACTAGCTTTCTTCACCTGACTGGCACATATCATGTTCAAAATAAACTGGCTACCAAGAGTTTTGTTTGCATTCTCTTGTTGGAGTCTACCTTCATCCCATTAATATATTCCTTGTTTTTGCATTAATTTTTTTGTTTTTTTTGTGTATATTGTATATTAATTGTTTTATAATATATGTGTAGATATTATGTCGTTATTAGTATTATTTGAGCACTACCTTTAACTTTTTTGGACTGAACTCTCACGATGACTGGTAGAGAATGCCTAACGGTAGTAAGTTCTGCAATAAAGTATAAATAATATTCGTGTACACTAAATGACTGTGCTCGTTGTTACACTTAAATCAAAATCTGAGCCTGTGAATAATTTAAAGTGCCTTTTCAAAAATAAACTATGTCGTCTATTGTACATCATCAAACGAATTTAGAATTCGGTATTATGATATTTTGGTAATATAATCTGTTTAATATACAGAATACTTTCTTGGTACAGAATATTTATTTTCATACAGAACCGAATGTGGAAGTTTGTTTGTTTAACAGGGACATCTAAAAATGCATGTCATTATATTTTCTGCTGAACAGGCTATTTGTAACTTGTTCACATAAAAGTCATCGCGCTCAATCTAATTTTCCGAGCGATATACTCCCAAACTGCCGAAGAGCAAAAATATTCCTAGCCTCATTCGTTATTCATCGAAAACGCGGCGACGCATTCAAAAAACTCAACTAAGACCATCGTTAACTAAATTAATACGAGTATAAAGCATGATTAAAAAAATTACGTCGACAGCCGCGGAGGGCGCACGAGGGATGCTCCCTTGTACATCAATGGATGTTTCCTTCATCGGAACAACCATCGCGCATATACATCCATCAAAACTCGCTCCAATACAATCTACACTCAAATCCCATCTGATAAGGACTACAGTCCAATGGTGCAGCCAGTAGCGTAACTTTGTAATTGTCTATGCCAAGTTTACCTTCAAGTGCTATAAGTTCTAATGTTCCTCAACGGTTTAATATAAGTTGCCCAGGGGCGAAACAATGAAAATGTTAATGTGGAACGCACACTCCCCGCGATATTTATTTTTAACTTCAACCGTTCTTTGATGGGGTAGTTTTCGTTATACCAACCGTACTGCTTGCTTTCGGTCACTTCGCCACTAATTTATAACTGTTTCCACTTGAGATGCAAGCAGTCAGGACTGTAAAGCGAAAAGGAACTGTCTAGTCTGAAATGTCTTTCTCAATGGCGAGCTTGGTATGTTTGCTTTGTGAATTTTATAACCGTAATGCGTTCTCAAACGGCTTTATTAGGGTGGGTGTGAAATTGCGAAACCGTCCTAAAATATGCGTAAAAATTCCTACGGGCATAAAATTTCAATCAAGTTCTTATACATATGCAAAACGCACGCTCCCTTGAGTGCTATGTTACGGAGAGGAGACGAGTGTATGCCAATCGAATTCTTGAATACTTAAATACGTATACAGTTATCTAAATTCATCTTACAATGTCAACAATATTTACACCCTATTTTATTATTTTTAATAAAATAAATTTGTCTTATTGTAAACATTTAAGACTCAGCCGCAGCTAGTAAGACATATAATATATGTTGCTAGACTGTGAAACCTTCTACCGGTCAGTAGAAGAGATTCTAAAACATCTCTTCTTTAAAATTCCGAGTGAAAGAATGTTGTTACCTTTCCTCTCTTACATAAAATCGTTCATAATTAAAGGAAACTTTAATTCATCTAATTCAGCATAATTAATCATATATGGTATATTTACTGATAATTTAGTATTTTAGTAATGGGTTATTTATATATATACTATAGTATAGTATATATCTATGTATTATGTCGCATGTCTGCTGGTAGAAATTTCACTAGAAATAAGCTTTATCTTTGTATTATGACAGTTTCATTATAACCATTTATGTGAACATAAATAAAAAAATAATTTATATTACTTTTTGATTTTTAACTATGCAAATAAATGTAATTAACATAACTAATATTGAAAAAAAATAGGTTTTTCAATAAATATCGTATTTTTAATAAAATAATCTAGTTAAAAACTGTTTTTAAAGTACGCAAAAATATATAATAAGCAAACTCTTAGAGAATTAATTACGCTGTTTTCGATTCACGGAGTCTTATTAACTCGATTTAGTGCCTCAAAGTCTTCGCTACCGAAATAGGATTACTTACTTTAAGTTTACTGCGAAATATGAAGACGAAAGAGGTCTCAATTACCTAAAACATAAGTGTACAATTTCGTTGTCTTTATTGACGTGTGATATACATTTAATCAACGATATAAGAAATGTCGTCGTGTTGTTATCTGATTAAATTTCTTTCAATTTTTATCTCATCTCGCTACGTTGCTCAGTTATATTTTTGTCAGCATTTACAGTTTATGAGAAAATGTTATCTTTTTTCTAAAGCATGTCTCCTTAAATTATTTTTTACAACATAAATTCATAACAGTAACATAACGTTATATTATTGTTAAACTTTATTTCTGAAGAGATAATTTTATGAAACATAAACGTATTATAAAAACAGGTTTTTAACCCACTTCAAAAAATGAGGAGTTTCACAGAGAACGGTTCTTCTTACTGAACTGATTCGGTTGTATGTTCTTTTAATATAATTTTTTTGTTCTATGTAGACCGATTTCTAAATTCTTTCAGTGTTAGAAAGGACATACCTGCAGTTTAGCTCCTTCTGTTTTCCAGTTTAATACATTTCTAATGATGATAAGCATAAGGTTATCTAGGAAATTCTTTAACGTGTCTATACACATACGTATTGTTAATAATACAAACACTTGTTTTGCACTGACTTATATTTTATATTTTTCTATTTACAATTGTGGTATAACTAAACATAAATACAATATGATATAAATCGTGGTATAAAAGTAGTTGGTCGTGAAAGTAGTTGGTTGAATAAAGATTTTGGTATGTTTGAACAAGAAATTTTTTTATTCGATGTATATCCTGAGGTGGTCCTATTGTCACCAAGTCAGGGTCTTGTAGGATCCCAGAGAAATCGATGGCAATTCAAATTATATAAGCACGTATCAGGTGTTTCATATCTTTCTAAAGCTTTTTGAGTATTTGTAACCAACGAATCAAGACTAGTAAGTCGACAAGTGACGATCAATCATCGAACTTTAACCTTAGAAATTGACCACTCAAAATTGTGAATATAAAGGTTTAAACCAAACTAAAAACCGACTTCAGTACAAAAAAATAATAAATATTACAAATTATCCAATAAAAATATTATTTGGAGTTGGTACTAAGTTGTTTCCATACACAATAGAAAGTGAGGTACCGACTCCAATAAATATTATTTCAAATCAATCAACTTCTCAAATAGAAATATTTTTGCTTTTTTAGTGTTTTCATTCCGGTTTTTAAGTCAACTTATTTCCATGTCAAACAGCGGGCAGCTGCAAAAACTGGCATGAAACTTTGATCCTAAGTGCGGTTGATGCATTACAAATGAACGCAATATGCATCGTGTCTGGAATACTAGGGATAGTATGCCTATTACAATATCGACTGCGTACCATATTATAAATTTCCTTGCGTTTTCATTCAATAACAGAATCGTAGCTTAAATGTATTTAGGTACTGGCTAAAAAACCTTTGTAGAATATAAATGATTCAATTATAAATATAAACATTCAGTATTAACTTTCGATTTTTCACTTCAAAGTGGCATTATTTCATGTAATTTTTAAAACTATTTTGACTTATATTGGCGTCCAATTACTGCGGTTGGAAATACTTAAATCAAATTTTAGTTCCCTGGAGTTCCGATCGCAAATTGTATCACTTTGTCATTAATATTTGATACAAAGTTGATTTTTGAACAGTATTGAGTCTCTAAATGAAATTAACCCCTTCATTTTCCTAAGGTCACTCCATAAAGCCGTGTGATTAAATCCAGGTCAGTAGAACACGAACCTCCCGCTAACCAGCTGCCAGACTCCACGGATTTTTTATTCCAACTTTTTGCCAAAAAAGATAGCGAACTGGAACAGGCTAATGAATGTCCACTGGCTTACCTACGATGCCAACATTTCAAATTTTATGTAGTAACGTGGAATGTATCTGCGTGAGACGATGTATTGCCGCTTTAGCGACTAAGCTGTTTTCCAAACATACTAAGAATAGAATAGAATATAATATATCTTTATTGTACATCAGCCAATTCAAAAAGAAAACATACAACAAAAAAACTAAGCTACAATAAGTTTTATTACTTTTCCATATTCAGCAGATAATGAGCGATAACGAATAACTTAAGCCATCAGTAGTATCAAGGAATTAACTAACAGGGAATCATTTGATACTAATAGAGCATTGAAATTCTGAAGACAGGTGATGTTAATACCTCCCATACCCTAAAATTACACTAGCAACCTTTTCCTTCATACGAAACACAACGAACTGATTCATATTCAAAACAGGGTAAAGTAGATGGTACCTATCAACCCAAAAGACCCTAAAAGCAGATCTTCTGGGTAGGTAATCTCTCCGAAATAATACGCATAAATTTCTGGGAACTTGATAATTAATAATTTATTAAGCTTTTATTGTCTGTTGTAAATAATTATGATACTACCTATTTTATTCAGATATTGGATTCAAAATGTCTTATACGCCTATTTTTTTATCAGGCATTTGCATGGTAACCAACAAGATTGGTAGTAGATCTGTTGACATTATGAGATGGCTTGTTAGACTTATCATTCATGGGAGTGTCCACCTGTTAGAGGATCAAATACCAAGCCAGGGATTAAACTTTAATTATGCACCAGAACGCTTAGAATCTCGATTTAAAACTTTTCCATAAGTAGGATTTGTGGTTTTTGGTGGACATTTTGAATTCCACAGAACAGATTAGAAATTAATGTTTTCAGTGAAGCTAATTACTCCTTTCTATATTTCCAGGTAAGATTATCGGTGAATTCTCTAGGACGTGATAATTTGTGAGTATCAATTAGAACTTTTAGTCTGGGAATTTCATTTTGTAGAATCTCTGTGAATTTTGCTGGTCTTTACAGGACTCAATACTACCCTACTTAATCTTAGCAACTTTAGTATTTCTTTATTAAATCAAGATCATAATAAATTAGAATTGTTTTACATTATGATAATTAAATGAAACTGACTGACATTACGATAATCCTCCCCCTCAATTAAGATGAACGGCTTTCACACGGGTGGCAAGCAACTGGTCAAGGTGCTCTTCCATATCTCACACTGACACAGTGACACTGACTGACATATACGATATAAACATTGAGACTTCATATCTAAGACACTTGATTGAGCATTTTTGTCTTGAAGTTTATCTACACCTAATTTGTAGACAGACCTCAAACAAAAAAATTAACACTTCAAGGTTCTTCTTAGTCCCTTAATTTTGTTTATAGAAATGATTTTGTGGCTTGGATCTTACCGTAACATCCTATCATTATACTAGTACATACAGTTTAGATAATTCTAAAAGAGACCTGTCTTTACTTATTTAGTCTAATCATTCGATATCGTAATCGAATATATGCTATAAATAGGATCACTAGAAGCCAGGCCGTTACCAAGAGTATTCAAATTTAATAAAACATTACTGTATGGAATTGGTTATACCGCATTAAAGTCCATTTGCAAGAAGCATTCAGAACTTCTGTTTCATACTTAATAGTAGGCAATAATCATAGTTTTCAACTTAATTATTGGGGAATACGGGAATCATTAAAATCTTTATATACAAATTAAAACACAACGCTGCTTCTTATTTTGTCACTCATTATATAAAAATATACAGAGTGATTTACGACCTGGCCTCAAAACATATTATCTGTTAGATGTTATCGGTAACACATGTTGATATTAACGCAGCAACTTCATGGGTGGTCCTTGCACATTTATAGTAATTAGCATGTATAAAACAATAATATATAGTATATAGTATTATTACAGGGAATACCTAATGCAGTAATGTAGTCAAAACTTATAAATATACATATAATAAATAATGAGTATGATCATAAGAAAAATTTTGAAATTTTAAAAAGATTCATTAATTACAATAACATAAATAAAGTTATTCAAATTGATTTACAAAAAAAGACAAATAAACAAGTCAATTTCTTAATTAATATCTTACAGGCGTCTTAGAAAATAATATATAAATTTTCGTTGTATATTAATGTTAGCAAACACATTTCAACTTCTTAGCACAACCAGATGAAGATTGACTTAATTGAAAATAAACGTTACAGTTTTTGCTTTTACGGGATTTGATCCCAGTACTTTTACGTTGAAGTCTAACGCGCTTACCTAAACAAGAAGACAGCTGGCGTTAGAAAACCATTTCAAAAAAATTATAACGTTTTGATAATGCAGGTACTAACATTTAATTGACCTATTATCAGCTCTTTCACATTCCAAATTGATCACTTTCCCAATCGATTTAAGAGCTATTTTCAAATAAAATGTTTATAAATGGCTAGCCACAATTGTATTTTTACACAGTGCAGCTGAGGTATTCCGTAGGTTATCCTCATAATTTACATTAAATTTCCAGTATCTAGTATCTATAGAATAATACTTATTTTGTTACCTCTTAATGATACTTATTTTGTTCTAGATAATAGTTTGTTATAGTAAAAAATATTATTATTATTATTTATTTATTAATTTAGAATCAATGTTACAATTTAGTATCACAGAAATATTATATATCTATATGAAGGGTTTTATTAAATGATCTAAATCTCATACTTATCCATACTAATTGATTTCATCTTAACAAAGTTGATGCTGTGAAATGGTTGTTACAATGGTGATAGTTTCAAACAATTAATTAATATATTTGGTATACTCAAACTGCATTTTTTTATATAGGAAGCCATTTCTAAACTTTCTAAGTTAATTTATCCAAACATCCAGGTATACGATTAATCAAAAAGTAAAATTAAAATTAACTATTTAATAAAACGAAGATCAAAATTCAAAATGAATCAGTTGGCCAGAAAGTTTTATAAGCAATAACAATTATCATTATTATGGGAAATTAGTACGAAATTAATAATTTCGTTAGCCTTAAAACGTCAATTAACTGGGTAAAGTCTTTGGAGAATTAGATATACAATTAATTCTTCTTGAAAGTGACAAAATGAGGATTATTGAAGGCTTTTGGAAGCTTTTTAAATTATTTGTCGTCATTTATGGACTATTTTCAGAATCAGGATCAAAAATTATTCAAGCTTTGTGTTACAAATTTATCAGAGAGCCTACTGGTATTCCATACACTACATCCGCTATCTGTTGTGTCCAGTCCATCGAGCCCCTAATTCCCGCCCGGGGCCCTAAAGGTCAACGCACCCGGGAGCCCTTTCCCTCACGCCGCCTCTGATTTCGCGCGTTTTATTTTCCGTTTTAACACCTGATTACGTGAGCTCGGAAAATTATGATTTTAGGGTTAACATTAGGGGTCTGTGTGACCATTGCTAGCCAAGCGGTCGTCACAAATGACATGACTTTTTCGGGAGGGTTAAATTGAATGGTATTTACTGTAACGCTGGTCATATAGGGGCTGGTGTGATGGGTAAGCTTTAAAAGTTAATAGCCCCTTTGTTAATTGGCTCGAATTTATTTTGCGATTATCTCTTAGGACTCTGTAGGTGTTTACGTTTTAATATATAGGTATTTAGTGAAGTATTTACCGTGTACATTTTTAGTTTTGTAGCTGATAAGCCCTATAAAAAAACGTAAATAGTATGGTTCATATATTTAATAGCGCATTTCGTCAAAGAATATCGCAGTTACGCTACAGCATCAAGGGAATTACTTGATTTACGCTACTTAAACTTTTTTGTATACATTAAGACAGTGAAATTTAAAATTGAAAGTGTTCACTTTTGAAGAAGTACAATTTTTAATTTCACTGGGTCTTTACTCACAGAAAATTTTACAAAGCCATATATTATATTATGTTTGAGGCACATTAGTTTGAATAACATAATTACAGTAAATTCTACTATTATAGGCAGAATTACGAGCACAACCGGTCTTCTATTCAAATACTAATAAAAATGTTAACTTGGCAAGTATATAAAAAATTGGGGAGTGCACCATTTTTTCTATTGGTTTCCAAATCCAGATCTGATATGACACGTTACCAGAGCTTATTGTTTTACAAATAACGCCCCGTTCGAGTTGTCCTGATAGAAGATAACAATGTAACAAATTGCTAAACATTGCACCTCTGATATTTTTAATCACTCCTGAAAGTTAACAAATTAAAACCTCTGTGTTAAATGCCGAAACATAATGGCGTGGCATTTAGATGGTTGTTTGTTGAAGGTTATGATGTTATTGTTTTCTTCCCCTGCAGTAAGCGGAGTTGGAATTTAGAACAGTCTGTTGGTGAAAAATGTAAAGGTCTTGTTGTTTAGAGTAGACTTGGGTAAAGAAATAATAATTAATGTTAGTCCAATATTTGGTAAGTTTCAAGCAAAGGCAGGTTAAAGAAAGATGGCTTCCAAAGAAGCCAGAGAATGTGAATCCTTAGTGGCACACATTTTCGCTCTTCATTAATATAGATTCTTTCAAATCGGTGTAAATGGGTTACTAATGCAGGTATATCTTATTCTGGATAAGCTATCTCGTCGAGGCATTGGTTGTGCTTTTTATAATGGAAGCATAAGATTGAACGTAGAACAAGGACTTACATATGTTTGTATGGAATACAAGCCTGCCTCATTGTGCACAGTTGACATAACCTAAAACTTCTTCCAAAGTTCGCTCATACGGTGCTCGGTTATTATATTTATATTATACTCAATACATTTTGTTCAAGTAAACAAGGCAAAAATTGATCAGGCTTGTAAATTGCATGCTTCTTACAACAGTTTCTTTACAAACTTTGGTAACTGTTTTTCTTTATTTTTTTTATAAAAAGCTCAGCAAATTACTCGACACCACCTGATAAGCAGTAGACGAGTCCACATGTGAAGATAGCTAGTGAAGCATGTGATATACTGCCCTAGCCACCATTATTAGTTAAAGGAACCCATGTTATAAGAACCCAAGTTTTAAGATCAAGTGATCTTTATTTAGATCAAATTAATTGCTAAGTTCCTTTAAATCGACATTATTTGAGCAAACACCGCACCAAAAGAGAAAATACTAATATAACTCTCTACCTTTCACAGTATTAACATCAAGTCTCTATAAATTGTTTCTGCGGCGAATGAAATGTCCCGTAGTGTTATCTTAGGAGCAGGATACATTGGCTTCTATAAAACCTAGATCCTTTTGGAGTAACTTACTAATAGGATGGTACAAATACTTTGTATGCTTACTGACCATTGGAGATGTTTTATCGAACTCTTATTTCTTCTGTTTTCTGATCACGACTTGTTTTTTTGCTATTGAACATCATGAACTTAATAACCCTGGCAATAAAGTTCATTATATAGAAACAGGTCCTAAATTAACTAGAAACAAAGGTTTGTAATGCACCACTTGTTATAACAAAGTATATTAAGTACAGACAACATCACAGTCAGTACGACCTTGAAATACAAACTGCAACAAAAACAGCTGCGTTACAAAAATAGCTCCTGTTACAATTTAATAAAGGTCAACTTTTTATAGATAACTTTGTGTGGGACCCAACGGTCGTGTTTTGTATAAACAGCTGTTAGCAGCCATAGTGTCAGTGCCCCTTAAAACAACTTGCTACTACCCTCATCCACAGCATTGAATGGTTTCTTATATAATCAAGAGCTTCTCCAGTTCTCGAGTTTAGGCTTCAATGATGGTAATAAGAAACGCGTGAATATCTCTTCCTTGTAGAACAGATTAAAATAATTGATCGTGTAGAAACTAGTTTTGTCATTTGTGTTTTCGTTAGTTAAATATCCATCGGTTATGAAGTATCTTAATCTTGAGTTACATAATCGTTTTCACACACTGAATATACAATTGTATACTAAAAACTATCAAGGCGATTGTAAGTCAATTTTATAACGCATGTAATCGAACTCAATATTTTTTTTATCTATTTTTAATTAGGAACTTTTATACTGTTGCATCAGAACCTTATCCATATAATTTAACACATATTTATATAGTAAATAATGTTAATCACACAGAGCGGCAGACAATGACGATCTAATTTCTTTATCATTTCGCAAACTTAGAAAGCAGCTTCAGATGTTGGTTCTGTCAAAATTTGCTGAACAACACCAACATCATACTACATCATACTAATATCTACTCATATAATTACTGAGACGTTTTATAAAAAAATATTTGAAAACTATTATCTTTTCCAGTTAGAGATTAACTCGGCCTCATAACACTGTGTGATTATCGTTTTGAAAGTTGCAAACTCTGTAGGAGTTATATGATATATTGGAGTTATATGTGGGTGTAACGGAATGCTAAGGATTTATTTTTTAACGTTCATCTTTGTTCGTTCCATTCTGTTTTCAAAATTGGTCCCATTTAGCATCAATATCACTTATTTTTACTTTTATAGCATCACCGGGGCTTTAAAGATTCGAGATGCTTTAGGAGTGATTAACTTCTAGAGGATTGAAAGGTGTCTCGCTGTCTCTTAATTTCTATGGGACTCACTAGCCATTAGAGTTACCTGTTCTAGATTATGTCCGTAGTTTTTCTTCTACTAATAAATTAAATGTAAATTAAATTATCCGTCGTTTTAATCGCTACTTCTTCATCGATATGCCCTCTCACTCACTTGAGGAGCACAAGTGAAGGTTGTATAAATATTGGCGCCTCGCTTTTGAGGCTAAGTGCCGCCTTTGTCTTGGCAATAAAAGAATAACACTCATTTACGCGAACAATGAAGCCTTGGCCGCGAGTACTCAGCACAAAACTGAACTGGAAACATTCTTTCAAGGCAATGGAAAGACAATAATTTTGTGTGCGTATGTAATAATATTTCTCCGCTTTGATGATCCCGGCTTTGTCTACCATTACAAAAAACGAGGCAGCATCCGCTCGACCAAGAAATCATTGCACTTGTTGACTGCGAAACTGGTGATTGCTATTAGCACTGACTTGTTAGAACTTGAGCGAACCCGCTGAGATTCGTCAAGTCTGCACTTTTGTTATTAATTACTGTTAGATAAAATACGTCTAACTTTACAGTGTTGAAATATCTCTATATTAAAATTTAATAAATTTAAGCTCTCCGCGAGGTGAAAGTTTTTCAGCCATCAAACTAATTAATTTTCTAGTTACGTTTATGTTTTGAGATAGCTACTTGTGTTCGCTAGAGATGAAATTTAAATCTTCATCCCAATACAGAATAAATACTTACACATTTATCATTTCATCTTCTCTAAAATATAGATTACTTACAAACGAAGCCTTTAAAAATATTCATCAGCTAAACATAAGTTGATAATAAAATTCATAGCTACTGCGAAGAACATAAGATCGTTATTTAAAAAATATAACATAGATAACGTAGCCCAAAAACAATTTCGTGTCTCACACCTCAAACGATCACATCTTATAAATACCTCAAACGATAACCTCGCTCAAAAATATTACCATTAACATATTTCTTAATTGACTCATACACTACCTATAACAATCTAGGTAAAAAGTCGATAAGAGCCCGGAATGGGATAGCTTCATAATTTAAGGACTTAACGTCTTTGCCTTGACAACTTTGCGAAGTCGGCGGAGCCGATTTCTTGCATAGAATATGAGGAGCAGAACCGACAATCGATCGATTTACAGCAAATCTCGAACAAAAGAGCAATACTCAATGCAAATTATAATTTGGCAAGATCTGTGCGCTTGATTTCTAGCTCCAATAAAAATAATGACATTTATTGTGCTTACAATAAACAAATGCATTTTGTTACAATGATATTCATAATAGCAGTAAAAGATGTTAAATTGAATGTGATAGCATTACGACTTAAGCTAATCCTTATAAAATTGATAGGGTTATCAGAAACGCCCAAGCAGTGACTAATATTAGGAAGTTTTGCTAAAAATAGGCCCTGACATGTTAATAGTTTATTTTAAGTCAAATCCACATAACATTCCCTAAAATGAAGGCTTTTGTCTAATATCGTTCGTAAAAAAATGCATATTATTGTCAGTCAGAAAAACTGTCTAATTCAGTGATAAATTTCAATTGGTTTGTATAGAAATATGCGATTTTATATTTAATACGTCATGCATAAGAAATATTGCATGATTTCATTGGAGTTTATTCATATTAAGATTTGTTACATATCTCAATATATTGTGGTATTAATTTAAAATGTGACGATTCTTATGAATCGATTAAATCAATCATTGATTATCGATTCAATTTTAAGTTTGCTTTCGCATCCTTATGGACGCGAAAGCAAACTTAAAATTGTTTATATCATGAATGTAAACAAAAGAGTGGGAACATAATATCCATAAAATATTTTTACTCTTTATCGGGATATAAATATCTAGGTCATAACTAGAAAATGACTGAACTCATATAGTCTGTGATGAGAACGTTCCAAGAATATATGACGTAACTTCGTAAAGGAGGTGTGATCAGTTGTGGCTCATATCGTTTTAAGGCATACTTAAAACTAACTGTCGAATAAACTTAATATGTTTATGTGACAGTGCGGTTATAAAAACTCTCAGAGCTGTTTTATTTTGAAGGGAATTCGCCAAAATTAATACTAACACTATTATTAATATGGTTTCCCAGAAAATTATTGTATGTAGTCGATCACATTGTAGTTACATTGCTGTGGGCATAGTCATTCCCTTGTCTGAAACAAATTTTAGTTGATTTGCTTAGTGATTCTGATGCTCTGGTTTCGGTAACGAATACAAAGCAAACTTCACCAAAGTTTCTAGATTCGTCGATACGTAAATATAATAAAATATGTTACCCTCGGAAGGCACATTAAGCTTTTGAACCAGAGTTGTGGTGTTATAACCGAAACACCTCATCTTGTATGTTGATCTATGCCTAGCAGTAAGCCGTATAAAGGCTGTTAATAATGATTATAATGTGAGAAATGTAACTAATTGCGCTATAATTAGATCACGTTTTTCAGCAAACATAAATTTACTAATCGAAAATTACTCTTCCTTAAAAATAGATTTGTTTCTTTTGTTTCCCCTCGTTGCTACTTAACAAACTGCTTCACATAGTAAACAATTTTGACAATCATAACAATATGCTATTATCGTTTCAATTATATCTTTTGTAACATCAATACAATTGAATTCAAAAACAACATTCTACATACTTTATCGTTTTAATTAACACACATAATAGAATCAAAAGATCTTTAAAGTACCTAGAGTTTGTTATTCCAAAAACTAACAACAATAAATTCTAGCCCCTCAACAAAAACAAAACGTTAGAATGCTTGGTTACTTAATACCGCTGAGTTAAAGGGCTATCAGACCTCGAGAGCGGGTACGAATAGAGGGAAATACTAAGGGTAGTTAAAACAAAGAGCCCCCTGTATAAGAATGATTATTGGTTTTTGCAGCTTTTATGAAATATGGGGTTGAACTGTCTTTTGCTGCCCATTTGAGTGAATTTGGCATAATCAAATTATTTGGTGTTTCCTTGAACAAAAACAGGAAAAATGTTTTTTTAAAGTAATTGGAGCGATTGCTGACGGAAGGAATATACTCTACAATGCGTCAATTGTAACAGACGAGATCAAAGTAAACAAATATTTTGACATAGTACGAACACAAACAAATTGTACAATTGCTTACATTTTTTCCTAAAGCTTGGAAAAAATTTTTCCTTAAACTTAGAAGTACAATGAAACTAATGTGTAGAGAATATCCTTTGCCAAAAGCTAATAATGGATGCGTGTTGAAAAATAAAGATCGTTTCAGCAACCACCATGCTGGTTTTACGCTAAATTATGGAATTATCTTCCTTAAGGAATAATTAGTTATTGCAAATCTTATTAGATTGGGTCTTTAGGCTTGCATCAGAATACATTCTGTAATAATAGCTTCTGTAAAATGATGGTATTTTCTGCTCATAGCCTGATTTTTCCAAATACTATAAGAGCCCAAAAACCGAGGGGCGCTGAGACACATTTACAAATTTATGCAAGTTTTTACGGGAGCGATGACATTTTTATAGTAAGCCCAAGACTGCCTGACCTCAAGGATTATTTCTGATAGACTACACCACTATTCTTTATAGTTATTACCACACCTTATTGACAATTTTATCATATATTTTCGTGTTACAGTACGTTAAGTCTAGTTGCTTTTAAAAGACTTCTCTCATGAATCATCGAGATAAAATAACACTATTTACCTCTTATTAATTATACCTAATTCAGCCTCCATCATACAGAAGAATCTAATTTACTTTTTCATCGTATAATAAAATACCTTACTTAATATTCTACGTAGTTATTAATGTATTAAACAACTTGATATCTTAAATTTTTATTTCGCACCTAATTGCATTTGACACATTCATCGATTGTTTTATAAATGCTTTATTGTCTTTAAAGAAATCCAGGCTTACTAAATGCACTCATTATTTTTGATACATACTTGGTTCAGGAAATACAAATTTATAAATTAAATAATTGTATCATTTTATTTTATTTTTTAATTGCACGACTGGTTGTGTGCTGAAGGGTGTAACGGGAGTGCAGGATTATATTTGACAACTCAACGACCCGACGTTCAGTTGCGTAATAGGTACCTATTGTTCTTCGGAATGTTCGAGGACTTTCACGATGCTAACGAGTGGCCACTCAAAAAAAAACAGTTCACACAGCATCGATAAATATTTGCATAACACGAACAGAGCACTGAGGGTTTTGATTTCATCCTTATTTCGGAATTCGACGAACGAAAGCCTGCGATGTCAGTTCAAATACTAACTGTCAGGTGAGCACCGGGGAGCATGTATAGCCAAGTAAAAGGAAGGAGATGAAAGGATTTACCATTCTCACACATATTAATTAAAAACGGTAAAGTACTGTTTTACTACTTCTTAATTGATCTGAATAATAATAAAAAAAATTATCACTAAGTTTACTTTTGTCCCTGTTCGGAGCTAGTTCCACCGGAAGGAGTGATATGTGTAAATATAAATACAATATGATCCTTCTTAAAGAAAATGTCCAACTCTCAATATTACAATCTTCACGCCCCTCCGATAAAATTAATTGGACGATATTACATTTCGACCAATAAAAATGTATTTACAAAACAATCATTTCCAGGGATATTTCAAACTGTCCACCTACGTGTAGATTGTTTTAATAAAGTGAGACAAAAATAATCGCTTATTACAACGTAAACATTGTAATGATTTTATTAATGTGAAATGCGTATTGTATCCTTGTAAGATTTTTATGTAAAGGTACGGCAACAAACTGGAATGGTTATTAATGAAGTGAATGGTTTTGGTTCATCGTCATCAGAAGCATTGCCGACGGATCTTGATTTGACAACAACATATTTGTAGGTTTTCCAATAATCACTTTGTTGCGACGTAGAAGATCTCGTTGCGTAAATACTTAAAACATGTATAAATAAACAACTACAACACCGAAAGTTCAATCAATTCAGAGAATCAGATTCAGACCATCGTTTAGAACGTGAATCGAAAACAATAAAAAGTAAAGTTTCGACTTCAAAATATAATTTTCAATTGGATAACTTTCAAATTACTTTTTTTGCCTTTTTATCATAATTAAAGTAGCTTAATCAAATTTCTCACATATTTAGAAATCGTAACCCAAGTATAATCCTACTATCAATTAATGTTGATCGATGACTATACCCTTCCGATACTCTACGGGCCGAAGCCGAAGAACACAGCAATTACTTATTAATTAACTATATCAGTAACAACCGATGAGCCGTGCGTAATTGAACTATAAATCATAACCTTACGCCCCGGCACTTTGTGCAAGTTTGGTATATTAGAAGCACCTAGATGCTGATTCAGAACTTACTGGCTTTCAACTACGTTTGCAAGTTGACTCATACTATCAAAACGTATTACATCTCATGAGGACTTAATGTAAAAATGATCTGAAACTTCAAGCAGTAAGGCTGAAATTCTCACGGGTCCCTCAAGGATGTGTGCTGGTTCCGCTTCCGTAAATTCTACAGTAACTGAACCATAATCTTAAGATGATTTATGATATGTTGTACTTGTGACGTTTACGAGTTAACAAGCGTACTGGGGAGGCCTTTTAATCAACTATGCTAATGTTAGGTGTTGATCCGTCGGTAGTGGCATCGGGTCTCGCTAAGCCTAATGTCAATATTATGTCCTAATTGAATCTCCAAATGTGAGTAAAGTTTAATTAACGTCCCGTGTCATGTTATATTTTGAAACGTTAATTATTCCGCATGTTTTCAACACGGCATTGTGCTTCATATATTTAATTAAAACAAAAGCGTCTTAATTTTGCTTCGTATTTAATTATTATGGACAACTGGTGAAAATTTCTAAATTGAATGCTCTTATTAAGTGCAATACGCCAAGCATTTTAGTGAATGAATTCTCATCTAGAGACAACAACAAAGAACATAAAAGACAAAAAAAAACAGAAGAGAAAGAAAGAGACAAAATATTTTTTAATCAATCTAACATCAACATCACGGTTTAAAATAATATTATTAAAAGAAGATACGTACTGTTTTTAAATTTATCCATAACTTATATATCGGATTTGAGGCATCTCACGTACAATCTGTATTACCGGTTTCGGGTCTGCAGATCGGACCCTAAATATTATAGGGCGATAAAAACGGGTGCGTTTACTCAATATAAGGGTGTTGCATAAAATCCTTACTTTATAATATTGCTTTAGATTGCGGGACGAAAGAAAATTTTAAAAATTGAAACCACACCCTTTTCCAAGGTATTAAATAAAAGAGAAATTGAAATGATCAAAATTCTCAATAAAGATTGCAATTTATTCTAGTTTTGCAATAAATATCAATAATTGGAATAGCCATCCAAATAGCGGACAGATGGCAAATCCCGTGACTTTGTAAGGGTCAGTAGTCGATGGGGCATACTAATGGGGACTATTAATTGTGTCACGGAAAATTTCAAGGCAAGAAATCCAGGCCATCAAGTCTAATGCAAAATGAAGTGGGTCCAACCTGTAATTTTGGGCACGTGTCACAAGTGACAAGATCGTTAGAAACCCCTTAAATCAATTCGTAGTTTAAATTAGATTTGTTCCTGATTTGAAGAACCTCTGAACTCTATTTATTTTTAGTCTAAAAAGTAGTTAGGAACTACTAGTAGAAATTATGGCTTATACAAAATTTAGATTTTTAATGAAATTTTTAAAATTGTAGCAATAGGTTTTTGTATTGTGTTTAATATCATATTATCATTAATAGTTGTTTAGCTTGACTGACAAATATTATGTATCTAGAGACTTAAATTAATGACTTCGATCCAAAGTCAATTTTATTTTGTTTTCATTTTTATTATATCACTTATTCACTTGAAATTACAATCAAGTTTTTTTTTTAACCAAAGTTAAAAAAATGTAATCTCAAAAGATTACATTTGCTTATAGTCATCGCTCACTTGTCGCAAATATCAATAGTCACACTTCTCTTAATTCAACATGGTCAATGCTCTAAGTCTGCCCGTAGAATGTTCCAGGGATTAATGTTCCAGGTGACCGTTCAAATCTGGGGCGTGCAACATTGTCAAATAATTTCTGATTGGATTAGAATCGGACTGAGTGTATTTAAGTCGACGTTTCTTTGACACGGGGAATTGTAATTGTCAAAATAGTATAACACTGAAGTACAAGGAGAGATTACTTGGATGTCTTTTACATAGCCTAGTTGTAATTGTGAGGCGTAAAATTATGCAAATAATTTTTGATATAATTAATGATAAAATATTTTAATTAAGATATATCGACAGACGTAATAAAATGTTATACACTCGTGACAGTTCTTGATATTAAATCTTGTACTTACGACAACTGTATATAGTTTCATAAAAGGGAAAATAATAACAAAAAATCACAAGTAACGAAGCAATCTTAGAACGTCATAACACAACTCATAAATCAGAAAGAACGAGAATAAACATGGCAATAGTTCGCAAAATCAGATAATATAACAAAACAACTTAATACAATGGACACAAAAGAAAATTGAAACAGGAAAAACTAGAAGAGTAAATAGGTAGAGGACAATCGGTTGACCCACTTGGAGAATTGGACGAAGGAGATTTATCACTGGCCGGCATGTATGAGGCGATATCTACGTGATCCTACAATAGAAGATCCTATTTATTAACATTTTATCTATAATTATTTTTCTAAAAAGCATTTCGTTGTAAATAATATGTGATATAATGCGATATGTGGTTAATTTTAGGGATCTTGAAGTTGTTTGGACAGAAAAATACAAGTCAATTATTAAAAAAAAATACGTTTAAGTAAGATTATCACTAGATGGTTAGCACACCCGTGATTGCAAGTAAATGGTACGGAATATGTTTTTATAGGACTATTTTTTTAAATTGGGGCAGAACGAATAACTGAGTATTAATAGATAAATTATTACTGAACCTACTTTTTTAGTATTTATTAGCCGCATAGAATTATCTACAGTAGCTCTATTCCGAGTGTAATAATCAAAGAATTACTTCATAGTCCCAATGAATTGATGATCATTGAGCATTTCCTCTGGCTCCGAGTGTGGCCTCCGAAGGTCATGCTTATCTTACCATTTAGATAATAAAATTATACAGAAGGCTTTAAAGACAGACATTTTCATGGTTCTATACAATATGTGTGGACAAAAAGATGTGAAGGCTATGAGAAGCGTTCACAAGAAAAACAAATACGTTTGTAATGTGGAAGTACTTATAGAACTAATAAATATATTTATCTATAGATATTTCTTCTATTAAATAATATGAGAAGGTCACAATTAAATAACAAAGACACAAGACTGAGACTTCGAAAACAATAGAAGAGGCCTTTATTTAGAAATGAGCATGGAGGCTCAAAATGAAGAAGGAAGTCGAGATACTTAACCTGTTCTGTGCAATAAAATTCTCAACGAAGTACAAGTACGTAACAAAATTTGCATAACCTATATTCCTAATTCATTCACCTAGTGTTTTACTTGTCTGAAGTCAATACTAATTAAGTAATGTCAGATTTTCTTTTAGAAGTTTTCTAATAAAAATTACTTCCAGCCCTGACGTTGTCAATTGTTGTAGAATGAGATGGCAAACAAAAGAGACTTATTTCTTAATCTTAATATTAAGAAATAAGTATAGTAATCAGGCATATTAATTCTTAAAAGCAGGTACAAGAACTTAAAAAAAGTGCTCAAAAAGCAAAATTTTCTTCAAATCAGTGACAAATTTTGCCAACGCAATAACTCAAGTACTCGAGCTATTCAAAGTGTATCAGAGACCACATTCAGATGTCACGTACAGCACCAGAAGAATCCACTTGTCTCACGACACGGCAACTTGGAGCCATAAATCAGGACTACTTAAAACTCGATCCTGTCTAATAGAAGCCTCTTTACAATTTGCGACTCTAGGAGAATGGAATACGGCAAATTAAAATTTTAAAATAGAAGTTATTATTTGGCAAAGTTATTATCTAGTAGGATAAAAGTTGTAGCAACTAAAATAAGTTGATAACATAAAAAATTTAATTAATAATCTCACATCACTTAATTATTATTAATATAATATTCAAACTTGTCCCCAGATCTACTTATTTAAATGTATTTATTTTTATATTTATTAATAATACTTAATTTCAAAAGAAAATACACGAAGACGCTTTGTGAATATAGTATTGTAAGATAAAATAATTATTGGTCATAAAAACGGTAAGTAAACAAGATTAAGAAATGAGACATTGTAATATATAAACGTTTGAACATAAGCTCGAACTTGAAATAATAGGCACCAACTAAAATTAAATATAATGTCATCTGTCATTTATTATACACCAATAACAAAGAGAGGGACGCAATAAGTTTCATTTGACTTTTCAAAGGCATACAATAAAAATTTAATTTTAGAATTTGTACCATCAGAATTGACAACACTGTCAAAGACAACATACAATTTCTTCCAACAAAAATGAGAAATAATAATAATGTGTAATAATAATGTGTAATGTGTAATATGTGTAATGTGTATGGCAGTTATGTAAAATAAATGAACGCAACATAAAGAATAATGTATTTAAAATGCAAAGAATTTCTCTAAAGTTATAAAGACAAAAAAAGTAGTATCGAAGTCGGGTCGTATACTTTAAAGACTATGGTCTTATCTGCAAACACATGTTTAGAGAAATTATTTGAAAAAATGTGTTGTAAAAAATTACATTTTGTATGCACGTGGGTGGTCTTTATAACATATGCGACTGACTCCGAATTATTGTTATATTTGAGTTTATCAACTTAAATTTTTAAGTTTTGTTAGCCTAAAAAATAGCTGCAACAGCCACCAAAAAGCTTTGTGTTGTTTTGTAACGACTGTATAGATTTATCAATATTAAAATCATTAAGACATAAAGGTTATAAATAACTCCTGATTTCATAAAGGATTTAACTCTTTCTATTGAAAAAATCTCTTCCAAAACCTGGGGTACCTTTTCACTTCTCCCCGTATATTATGCCTTGGGGAACTTAACAGAAATTAATTCAACACTTCTCAAAGATTACGATCAAAACAAACAATTTGCCGACGATTCAGACTACAAAACTTCGGTGCTAAAAATTTAGAGACAGGCAGACGGACCCTCGAAATAGACAGCAGTTTATTGCATTTCAACCCTTTCGGATTAGAAGAGGTCACTTTCCGCCTTTTAATCGTACTAAATTTTCTATAGAGGACACCGAAAAACAACCAGTTTTGAACCTTACTACATTTATAAACAAAGCCCTTGTTGTCTTACGTTAGTTAAATGTTTACATGTGTTCTCAATGCAAATTGTTGCTGTTCTTGTGTTAAAATTTAAATGAATATTTTAAAAGGTCACGTTATTACGTCCCTTTCGTTCTTTGGAAGAAAAAGCTTCTAAATTTACTCTTTTTATAATATTTGACATGTACTCTAGACCTCAAATTGGACTACAGCGAGGCGAAGGGGATTATAATAATTATGACCGCACAGTTAAAACAGTTATATAATTTCATATTCAAAGTGATTCATATTCCTCAGAAGTTTAAATATAGATGTCTCAACATGTATATTTAAACTTTTTATTCTTTTTTTTATATAAAGCTCAGCAAATGACTCGACACCACCTGATGATAAGCAGTAGAGGAGTCCATATGTGAAGATAGCTAGTGAAGCATACGACATACTGCCTTAGCCACCCTCGCTTTGCTGGCCCTAAAAGTGCTTTTTCACGCTTCTTTTAAAAGAACCCATGTTGTAAAAAAGAGGGAATACGGAATAGGGAATACAGAATATAATATAATATATAATTCACAGGTTTTAAAACAAGTAGTTATAAATATTTCTATAGAACCAATCATCGCTTACTTAAACTAAAGTACTATCGATAATAAAATAGTCAGTGGACGTGAACACTTTTCAAAATTTCTTAAAATATCCCAAACTCAAAATGTTGCTTTCACCGAATCCTTGGGCCATAAATTTTCTAATTTCCCCAAGAGAAAGTATCTCTCTCGTAATCCGTTGAGATGATAGTAAGAAACAAATAAGTACAGAAGGAACACTATTCGACGACATTAAAATAAATTATCTTTTGGTATCTTTTCTTGCAATACAGTAGGTTTTCAAAAATAGCATCACTAACTTGTGATAGATTCTTCTTAAGCATTTTAGTTAAACTCTTCATGATGACTATTAAAATCCAAAACATTGCAATATGAGTTTTTAATATGGTCACTTATAATGACTATATAGATGTTACTCAAATATTGATAGTTTATCCCCAATTGATTCTCATTATATGTTTGTGATTTTGTTGCGTGTATCGCAAATACAGTTTATAACAATAATATATTTAATTTTATTTCCTCTTTCGTATACATATTTATAATTGTGAGCTTAATTTCTACGTATTACACCCAATGTGATAAGATGACTTACTGCATTATGAAAGTTTTATTTATTTAATGCGACGCATCGAGTTGTACAAAAGTTTCACCGAACATCTTCCAGATAATGTTTTTTCTTATCTCCAAGGGTAAGAGTTTTTTCCTGTCCATGTTTTGCTTTGGGGATTAGTTTTTGCGCTGTAAACCGAGACAGCCATTTAAAGAGTTTGAAAGAGTGACGGGTGACGGTTTGTTTTAATAAGCTGACTTCTTTTTCATTGGCCCTTTTAAGATGTTTGTTTTTTGTGCCACTGTTGGCAGGGCATCATTATGTGCCTTGACAGGATCAGTATTGTTTAAATAGATTAGATTGACACGGGGTAGTTAGTGATTCAATTAGAAACTTTGAACGGTCTATTTCAAACATGTTATTTAAGGTTATTTTGAGGTTCCGTGTTCTTTTTATTTACTATACTAGATGAATGATACATTTCAAAACCAATAATAGTGCAAAGCTTTACTTAATATTAATATTAGTCAATTTATTAAAACTGCAAAATGAGAAGATGTCTTCTCGTTTTCAATAAAAATTAATTTATCATCAGTTGTTTCGTCTATACCCTTTGTATTATTTCTTCCCTTTCTTATTTCTTTTTACATTATTAAAACTATGAATTCTTCTTACGTGTTTTTTATTTTGAATATATATAACAAAGGGCTGTCTTTTTTGCTCACGTCAGACCCATGAATGGAGTCTTGCACTTATAAAACGCATACTTTTCCAGAATCATCTGGAGGTTTTTAGTTGGATTTAAAACTATAATTTTAAGGGAGCAATTTTCTTTGAGAATATAATATTTATGGTCCGGGCATGATATATTGATGTCATTTTGAGCATGATTTATTATCTGTAAGAAAACTTCAGTATGTAATATTTCATGGATTTTACTGAATCTAGATAAAGTGGTAAAATAATTTAAGGATAAGGAGTTCTGTAAAAGTGATTTGACATTAAATGTTAAAAAAAAAAATGTCAAAATTTTAATATAACTGTAAAAGTTAACAAACTGATATTCGCCTTTGACAAATAGACTCTTAATTCATTCTATAACTAGAACCCAACTAATGAATTCTACATTCAGTTCATGAGCAATGAAACTATTGCCAAAATCCACGAAAGGGTCCAATAATACAATATCAACCATCAAACACTTTAATACATCGTTAGCTGAATCGTTACGGTCACTGACCAATTAATCCTAAGATATTCTACATACAAATTGAACCTTACAATTTGCTAGTTATAAATTCAAAATGCATTCGAGCAGAAAATTGGGAAGGACCCAAGTTTAAACGGGTAGGTGAAGTTGATCGCTCGGTGGATGGCCGTGATAGAGATATGTGTCCTCCTAAATTTGGTAGTTTTGTAACGGCTAAAGTCGGCTTTGTCCGGTCTTGTGGACAGATAGGGTCAGGATTGGGGCTTTCTAATTTTGCGCCCCTGACATTGGGTTGGCCGAGGCTCGTAATGAAACTAATTAAACGCAACTAGTTCCCGTGTTACATGGAATTGAAACAATTACTCTAACATGAATGTTCTTATAACTTCAAGTTAGCGTTACTTTTAATCGTTCTTCGACCACTTTGATCAGTACTTGTACAGTTCTGTCGTGACTTTAAATTACGTTATTAGTAGGAAATAATTTTATTCAATAAAAGGGTACCACACTTAAATGGATATTACTTTCAAGAAATTTTAAAAGGAATTGAATATAAGGGGTCTTTGTAATAAATATTGGTATCTTTCACATATCGTTGTTAGTAATGTCAATTATTTAAAGAAAAAAATAGTTTGATTCAACATTGTGTCAGAGTGCGTGGAAGGTTGAGTCAAGTCAATGAGATGGCGAAGAATAGCGATCAATTTTGAGGCCTACTACGAACCGTGCATTGGTAACTATAACCAGTGTCCCAAGATTGTAATGATTAATGCTGTTCCAAAAACCGATTTACGGATATTTTTCCTTTCGAGACGTTGAATTTTGACATATGTCACATACAAAAATGGCAAAATTCAACACTTTATTAGCGAAACTTACATAGTCAAATTTAATTAATGAAAAATACATCAGAAAAAAACTATAATTATCATTGAAAACTACTACAGTAACAGCTATACAACATGTTGCTTTCACCCAACACAACCGAATACATCAAGTATTTTGGCAACGTTAATCAGAACTATAACTGCCTCATACAGTAATATACCAAAAGTGTAATGTTTAATTAAGTTACCATACAGTGCTTTCATAACCCTACCTTTGATGGTTACGAACGGTCATAAAAACTAAGCGTTACATAGCTACCTACACTTAAATCTGAATTTCTAATAACATCTCTCGAGCAGAACGAACATGCAAATATAGCATACACATTATTTTTTGGAGATATAAAGTAGATTCTAGATATGACGATTGACGTAAAACGTAAATTTGAATTGGTTATGGTTTGACATTTTTGCTAAAAGAGGAATATGTTCCCGCTACTGGCTAAGTTACGGGCGTGTGTGAAGCTCTCTTAGGGCTTCATAGTAGTAGCATTAAAATATCCAGTAAAACTGCCTGATAGCCTCATGACCTTTGCAATGGGAAGACCAGGGTTCTGCCAAGGTAATTCACTAAATCACCCCTATAGGTATGGTTTGTCCTACCCTGAATAACGTAAAAGAATATACAGAACTCTATTTCATTTTAAAAGAATACAAAATTAGCTAATTGTATTCTTCTTCAAATTTCGCACTCGAGAATGAAAGATCTAATTATATTTTCGACTTTTCGTAAAAAATTTACATGGTGTAAGACTAGCAACAAAACGGGGATTCGTTTGACCAGAATAAACCAAAAAAATATAAGTTGGTAATGGATCCCAAACGCTAACGATTTAAGTACACGGCAATCTGGGAACAGATCCGCGACCTATTCCGAAACAATTTTCTATTATCCATATTTTACTGACTTTACAGTAAAATATCTCATTTGTAAATAGTACAAATTCATTCAGCAGCAAAATAGCCTTGATATTGTTAACAAAAACAGTAGAAAACTTAAAAAGTTTAATTGTATAAATATTTCAGGACAATGCCGAACTTACAAACAGTAAATTAACCACAACTTGTAGGTAACCACTTCTAGAACTTAGCCGAAACTGAGCGTACTTGACGCTTATTACCTTTAACGACACATCCAGACAAACTTTATACAACACACACGGGCGTTAAGAACATCGCGCACGTAACCCGTTAGAGTCCCAAAATGTTTAATTTTGTCCCACCCAGGGTTTAGGTACCCAAATAAAGGGGTAGGGGTGCCCCCTTCCCTAGGAGTCATCTACCACTTGCGATGTAACGTATGATGGGTATAGTGCACCTTAATCACTTATTTAATTGCTACATTTATTTTGTTGATTAAAATACTTGTTTAGTGAGTACCGATAGCAGAAAATCTATTAGTTAAGCAATTTAAAAATTTATTTTTTAATAATTTGACTTTTAATTATGCGCTAAAGTGACATGCATGAAAAGACAGTTGATTAAACATACTTTTTTGTTAAATAAAATATTCAAAAAAGTTAATAATTAAGACAAGCACAAAGTTTTTTCTATAATTAGCGTAATTGCAACGTAATAAACACTTAGCTCACAGGTTATGAGCGGTTTTTTCTGACGGTACTAACCATAAGAAGAACGTACGGTTAGCACCGTCGAGTGCCGACAATTTAAATGCTCTCACTCTTCACGAGACGCAAAGTTTATCGTCGCTCGTAACTAGGACCCCGTATATAACACGACCGATGCTAATTGGTCTGCCTATTCCCCTCTCGCTTTGTGTAAATTGGGTGATTTTGGATGAACGCATGGAGGGTTCAGAGGCCAAGGTATATTGGATGTGATCGCTAGGAATTCGAGATATTAAGCGCTTGGGCAACTGTTCGTACGCTCTTGTTAGTAGTTACGGTTAGTCCAAAGAAAATTTTGGGGCTAACTGCTTTTATTATGGAAGTTTATTTTCACTTCAATGGCTTAAGACAGTGTTGCATCCTATCATTGTGTGACCATGCAATAAGTTTATTTGGTTTTTACGGCGTTTTAGACTTACAGCAGAGATGATACCTACAACATTTTTACATTATAGCTGATCCTTCCTTTTGCGCCATGTTCCTTATTGATGTAGGGCATTAGTTACCTTAGTCGTATCAAGTCGATGATGAAGTGGCGCCCTTTCGACCTATCTTAAACTGTAAGCATAGGGTAGAAAGAGTTAATGCCAAAAGTAACGAGGTTCTGATCTGACAAACAATAGATCATCTATAAAATACATTTTTTCTTATACTAAGGTAATTTTAGAGTTTGTCATTATTTCAGTAGTCACATTCTACAGGAAATCTAGATTTAGTACAAATTGCACTTAAATCCAATCTCACTTAGCATTTTGTTATGATTTGAATAATTTTACTCCTACATATGAATAGCGTTATTAAATTGATGAGAACCACAGCTGAGGTCAACAAGGAAAAAATAATATTTATATCATCCACATAAATATAACTTAATGGTCTGAATTTATTATTGAAAGTATTTTTGGTTGTATTATTGTGAGCTGTAACTATCTGGACAGGACATATGTAATCTCTTTTCTTTTACCAATAGTAAATTATTTGGCCTAATGTCAATAGACTAAAATGGTAGGTACCATTATTAATACCATTATATATTTTATCCGTTATGACGGATGAATAATTTTCTTAGAAAATAACTCATTCGTAATAAGCAAAAAAATAACTGTCATTAATAATTTTCTTTCACGTTATACTTTGACGAAACATCACTTTTTATTCTAAAACAAAGAAACCATTTTACTCCGTCATTGAGTTATGTGGTTTTTATTTTATTTCAAATTATAAGGTTTGAGTTCAATAACTCACCATTCAAAGTTACTTTCCATCCATATAATAAAAACCCCAAAATTACCCGACAAACATTAAAACCTGTAACCACGTACCCGAAAATATATACCACCGGTCTAACACAAACAGAACAATATTCCCCGAACAATGGTGAAATTAGAACAAAATCTTCGACTGGCAACCTCAAACTTGGTTGTGTGAGCTCCCCAAAATGAGCCGAAATCAAATATGGACATTCACACGAAACGAATAAGACAAACATGGGCCCACACAATGGGCTCGGCCACTCTTGGGCCCTTTTTACGTAAGAATGGCGAACAATAGCCAGTTGTGGCGATTACATATTCTGATGCAAATATTTCTCGCTCCGCAAGCGAGAATTAATTGAAAAGTTCTCACGTCACTTTGATTTATGGATGCTGCTGACGGAATTCTGAGGCTGACTGTACGAGTATTTGACGAAACGCTACCGGATGAATTTCAGTGTTAAATTGTTGTTTAAAGTAAGTAGCATGTTGGAGAAGTATTTTTTATCATTCACACGAATTGTACTAAATTAGTAAAAATGTATAACGTACTTTCATTCTAATCAGTTATAATAGGCAAACCAAAAAGTACGGACAAAAAAGAACGTTTACAATTTGTCAGTAAATCTCTGTCTGTAAAGTTTGAAACGTTTCCCAAATACTTGTAACTTGAACAGTGTTAAAATCATTTATGTATAGAAATTACTAGAAATTAGGTTCCTAATATTTTAATTTTATGTAACTAGATATTATTGGTCTCGTAAATTGAGGTCAGATATAATGGCAATTTTGCAATATGTGGCTCAGTTATCTTTTAATTTATGAGAACCAGTACGATGTTTAAAAATCAAGATTGATGTTTTACGAATAAATCCAGAACAGCAAGTATCTAATTTATTACATTCCTTTTCATTATTGTACCTAATACGAAATCAGTTATCAGTATGTTAATGAATTCTATTGTTGTAACTTATTAATACGGTTTTCCGGGAATCGAATCATTCGAAGTGCGTATCCCAGTTCTGCGGTTTTAGTTCATCAACTAAATATGAGTACGTGTTGTTGGTCATGTGTTCTGGTATAGTTAACGCCAAAACTATGCTGAAAGTAATGAAATAATTATATTTTGAATTTGAGATGACGCGTTATAACCTATTGCGAGGTTATGCGTCAAAAGCTATTGTCAGTTTAAAATCTGTTTTACAACGATGTTTAAGCTTGATCATTGCTATTACATTAGCAAGGCAAATAGCGTTTACGTTTATAACTTTGAAAATGATTAAGCTCCAGCCATTTCTTGAAGGAACCCAAATTAATAGAGAAAGGTTAAAGTTAATTACTGATTATTTCCAAGTTTTGGATGTACAGACAGCCGCATAACAAGTGTCCATCAAAATGTCAATTAAAATAACTCTTATTACAACATACTTAACGTATATCGAATTTGCAAACTTTTTCTAATACGAAGTGACAAGATGATTTTTTTCGTGATGTTGAATGAAATGATGCAATAGTGCTAAAAAATTAATGTGATATTTCTGATTTTAAAAGGCATATAAAATCAAATAATTTAATAAAAGATTATTCCCGATAATGAAATATAATAGTTTATATTACTTGGGTTAACCTTTATCTGTGGAATAAATCGTTACAACTTGTGTGTACGAGTATACAATAGAATATCTATTACGGAGTTGTTATGTCTCTTGTTCATTGTAATTGAATCGTTGGACGCCATGTCACGAGGGAGTTGAGGACATTTCGAATCACTCTGTACAGATATTATAAAGATGACTATTTATTTATTTTATAAAATTGACTATTTCATTGATTGCCAGTATTATGTGCCCTTGAAAATTCTCGTGATGCAAATTAATTTGAGAAATCGTTCTTAGAACTTTACGACGGTTGATATAGATAAATTTTAAAGACTTTTGTTGCGATAAATATGATGCTTTTGTACACAAATGTGTATATACATATATAGATATATATAGTACGATTATTTGAAATCTAGAAATGATTTTATCCTAATCTATCAGAGAAACATGCCGCAGAAATCAATGTAAAACTCAATAACACTAACTTACCGTTAATACTAATAGCATTTTTTATAGTTCAGAAATTTTAAAATGGACGATCAGGACAATAACACAATGCATCATTATTGTTCTTCGATATTTAAGTGTCGATGTACAGATATACACAGAATACAACTTCAAATATAATACAATAAATTGTACCGATAAACTTATTTGTATCCAAATGGTGAGAGCAAAAACGCGTTTAGTCTATTTTAGTCGGGCAGAAGTTATTTAGTGCATTGAGTCTGAAACTAAATTTGCAATTATCCGAGGTCTATACCAAAATCACGGTCCGCCATTACTGTTGTGTATTTCTCACGGGGAAACTATCTGCTTTGGAGGAGACGAAGATGTTTAAAGGTTGGTGGATGAGGCATAAGTGGAAATAGATCTTGATTGAGCTATGAAGGTCACGTTAGATTTGCGTGATCCTAAATCACAAATCAAAGTTATCGTTACTAACCTAATGTTCTGTTTTAAACGAGAAAATTTTGAGAACCTTATTGTCTCAAAAACTTTGAATTCATATTCAATTGATACGATTTAATTAAGTAACTAATTAAGAATATAATAGAAAAGAAAAGAAATAATTAGTATAAAGTATATTAAAGTTGGTCCAAAATGATTTTGTTTTGATAATGAAATAAAAAATTCAATTTAAAATTACAGGAGTCTTAATCCGATAAAAAAGTTAACAAAAACAGAGTTATCGCATTTCATTGTAAATATTTAACGTAGAAAATATACTAAAATCAACATTTCTAACGATACAGAAATTCAGTGACGTCTTTGTGTGGAACGACATTTAAAAATCTGTTATCAAAAACAGATAACTGAGAATAAAATGGGCCGTTGTATTTCCCATAAATGCCTTCTCCACAACCGACACTATGTCTTTATTACCAAAGCTAGTAAATTCTAGCTTCAGGCCCGTAGAAAAAGTATATTCACCCCAGGAGAGGCGCGTGATCCGACAATTTACCGGGCAACGTCTATTTTATTGCAATTTCACTTGGTATTTTGAACAGTTTATGGCTTTTATTGGCTATTTTTAAAGTCGGGTAAAATTCGAAGGGGATATCGGACTAGAGTACGGATTTAAGTAGTACTATCGTGGTTTTATGATATCATTACTGGGAACAGATATCTTGTGTTGGCCGGTGTATGGTACCGAAATGAATGGATGTGCACGCCTTATAGAAATTAGTTTTATTACATTACCACTAAATTAAAAAATACCTATAATGCTAGACTCGCGAAAACCTCAATAACATTTTGATTCAATTGTGTCAGTATTATACGCCTTGACATGTTAAGAAGGCAAGGCACATGGTTATCATAATTTATATAAATATTCGCAAATAAATTATCTCTAGATAGGTAATGTTGACGATGGCGTAGAATATATCTTCGAGTTTATTTTACAACATCGCTTAATGGAAAGTAGTAGGAGTTCCAATGCCAACTCAGCATGCGACATACTGTCCTAGCCTCCTCCACCTCTCCGACCTGTAAAGTGCTTTTTACGCCTATTTTGAAGGAACCAAAGTTTATAGAATGTGGATTTATTTATCTTACGTTTTCGGTGACGAATAACTTTATCTTTTTTCAGGTCGCGACGAGAACAGTCTCAAATGAAACTAAGACTCAATCAATCAATTATGCTATGTAGTCTAAACCCTTCAATAACGTACGCACGTAACGTAACGTAGTCCAAAGAAAAAACGCTTCACGTATCCTTATTAAAGAGCTTAAAACCCCATGTTTCTCCAATTACTTAAAAATTTAAGTAAATTACTTAACATAACAGTCATAAAATAAAATCAGAGAAAAAAGATTATAATCTTTATGTTACATTGAATCTATCGTTATATACCTAGAAGTGCTTTTTTATTTCCCTTAAAAATATTTCATTTAAATATCTTTAAGGGCAGGATAAATAGTACTTGTTAGTTTTTGTAATTCTCATAGTTTTTTATTAACTAAAGGGACGTGCACTTCATAATGGTTCTATCTATACAGAGTGTATAAATCATTCATGGTTTTAATGATCTTTTGATAAAAAAAAAATTTAATATAAATGACAAAAGTACATAATTTATAATTTAATCTAGATTTACCAAACTTCTTGCTGTAACGATTTCAATAAATTGGTTTTAGACCTTTGTGCATCGAATTATATAAATCACATCAGATTACATTCCATTAAATTATTATAATGAATTTTAGTCTTTACGGCAATTGTAGATGTAATCTGTATTATATGACGTGACCTTATTAACTTATTAGAAGATTATTATTTATTGAAATCGTAATAATTTAGTTATTCATGCAAAATATGACATAACAAGCACTTATCACTGTTTATATAATAAATGAACTTTGCTGCTTCAGACTCTGAAGTGGAAAGATTAAATATTATTTTAGTACTTTACATTTTATTGATATATGCAAGCTAGTGGTATTCATAAAATAATTACTGGCATATTTTCATAATAAGTGAATAATAATCTATCGAAACATCTATTTCATAATAAAATTCTTTTTTTAATATTAAGCTCAGCAAATGACTCGACATCACCTGATGATAAGCAGTAGTGGAGTCCATATATAGCTAGTGAAGCATGCGACATACTGCCCCAGCTACCCTCACCTTGCCAGCCCAAAAAGTGCTTTTTCACGCCTCTTTTAAAGGAACCCATATTGTATGAAGGAGGGAATACGTGTGCTGGTAAGGAATTCCACGCTCTAGCTCTGCGACAGAGAAAGGAACCACAAAATTTCTTAGTGCACATGGCACCATTGAAGGAGTGACTCCGTAGACCAGCACGCGTACTCCTGAGTAGGAAAGGAGAGGGAGGGATAAGGATCATTTTATTTTACTAAGTTATCCACAGATGCAAAGATCTTGAACTGCAGATAGGCATTGTTATTTGTGATTTTAATAACGAGAATGACGAATAAACGAAAGATTTCTTTGGTGGTAGCATACCTGATGAATTACGTATCTTACAGAATAATACAAATAAATATTCTTGCAATGGCTCAAACAACATACACCAACAAAGGTTGTCTATGCTTTTGCTATCCATAGACAACGGTTTGGCATATAACATATAATAGATGCTTAATATTTCAAACTCTAGCTTTGATTCAAATACAAACAGAATATACAGCCCCTAGATGAAGTATTTATATATGCCCATAAGTAAAATTACACAAAATGTTTATAATACCAATGAATGCTTTAAAAATGGGAAAATAGTATGAATTAGTAATGGTTAGATACCAACATAAAAATTGTAATTATATAAATAATATAAATATATTATATTTATTTTATTTCAGTTCCAGATACACAAAACCAATAACATTGTAATTACCCTGTAAACTATTCTAATTTTAATGCCAAAGATAACTAGTGTCTGTGGTAAGTTAACTAAGGAATCTAAATATTCAAAAAAATTGTAGAGCTCATCAGGATACCCAATATATAACAGATAAATCGACAGATAATCATAAATGACTCTATTTTAATAGACCATAAATGAAAGCATTGGTTTCGGGGCGCGATAAATATTATGTTTATCCTCAGAAGGCGACCAGTAATGAGATACGAGGTGTATTATAATAATAGCCCCGTTGATTTGTAAGTACAAGTTCCTCTCCGTTTTAAGCCCAGAAGCGGTTCAGTCTGTTCTGACACACACTGTCGATTAATCTTGAAAACTAATCGAAATTCTTTATGGTTGATAAATAAATAGTTTAATGAATTTGTGGAAATGGACTAAATAGATGATAAAATTAATTTTTGAGAAGAATAAGTACTGGAAAAAAGGTGATAATATTTTAGATTTTAAATTAGACCATTGAATTGAATGAATTTCTCTATAAGACCAACATCACCGAAAAAATCTTATCTAATTTGTATAGATAAGAAAACTCCTAGAATTTTTTTTGAGACCAAGAAATTTGGGTTGAAGAATGAAAGCGGCTTCCGTGACAACCAGAAACAATAACTTACCTTGCTTTCCAAAGCATGAAGAGAACGAGCATGATCACTGAATATTAAGTGACTAACCGTGGCAAAAGTTGCCTTGCTTTCGTTATCAAAACCAGAACCTATTTTAATTTCAATGCTCATTTAATAATCAGATGTTCATATCCCCTCTTTCGTCTTTCTAAAGGCTACTTCTGTCGTAGTTACTGTTCCACCTTAAAAGCTCTATGTCAGCTCCCTAAGCGTATACTTACGAGACCATTCGCTTCGATTATACTCACAATAATTGAGCTCAAATAGGTAAATGTTAATTCAGCAGTGGCTCACTACATAATGCATAGCCGTAGGTTAAGACAACACCCGAGTGATTTTGTTATGAATTTAAATATGGCAACGCGTTCACAGAATATTTGTCGGTTGTAGTGGGTTGGCAACCATCTTTAGAATAAAATTAAGCGTAGATGTCTAGAGCAATTAGTATTTAGTTGTAATTTTACGGGAGCTGATGCGAACCGCAAGAGAACTAACGTTACCGACGGTCCCAAAAAATTAAGAGCCCGAAATGGTAGTGGACAACGCACATTGTCGAGTGGCAGCTGCTTACCAGAAAACACAGCATCAGTAGGCCTCCCACACGGTGGACCAACGATCTGGTTAAGAAAGTCGCTGGATGCGGACAGCGATGGACCGATTGGTTTGGAAATCCTTGAAGAAGGCTTATATCCAGCAGTGAGGTTCAGCTGGTAAGATAATGATAATAATAATACGAACGATGATACGATGATAATGATGATACGGCTGGTGTACAATAAAGATATATTCTATTCTATATGAACTAATGAAATTATGACTTTACCTAAACATAAAAGTAATAGTTTTAGAGTCTAAAGTCGACCAAACGAACTATTGTATTAGTAGCCTACATTAATACGAAACCAACAGTGTTTCTAGTCTAATTTTTTATTAAATGCAAGCGGGAATTATAGTAATAATTCACTAATCTGTCAACATGGACGACGGACCGTCCTCTCCAGTAATTGAAAATAAACAACGCATATTTCACGTGCACAGGGTATTAATAATGCAACCGATGGACGCTAGCTCGTGTTCTGCTTGGAAACTGATCGTTTGCGAACTATAAACATGAGTTTTTGGCTTATGGATTCAAAAGTTAATTGCATGGTGACGGCAGAAGTGAAAAAAATGAGAATTTGGTTAATGTTTTGCGAAAAAAACAACTTTTTATTAACAATTTGTCTATTGTTTATCAACAATATAGTACAAAAGTCTTATCTGCTTAAATTGCACAAAAATAAATTCAACCATAAATAAAGAAAGCCAACGTTCACATCAAAACAGTTTCTGGAACCACTAAGCCGACCTAATTCTTTATTCAAGGAACAGATATTATTAAAAGCTTTGTATTATTCCCAATAAGTCCGATGGCGTACACGTTACGGCCCCAGGGTTCCGTAGAATTGGCGTCATTACACAAGTTTCCAACTGGAACAATTACTGTGTCATTTGTCCGTCTGTAAGTAATTCCAACTTTGCGTAGATAGCTAATTGGCGTGCTAAAAATAGCTGCGACGTGAACTATAGATAAGTATCCAAATGTTAAAATGTTTTGTAGAGCAGTACGTGGGCTCCTGAGTATACTATCTAAGGAGAGAGAGAGAGGAACAAGGACAACGAGCTCTTCAGAGAACTAAGCGCTAAGCAACGGTATGACACCATGCATTGCAATCGGTGACTTGCGTTTTGTAAATCAGGCTTTAGTACAAAATTTAATACCAACTATTATATGTCCTATAAAATCAGAAATTATAATTTAAGTGTAACTAGGAAAACCATAAATTGTAAAAACAAAGCAATATATTTCAAGATAAATAGTAACCTGAAATAGCTACCTTTTTGACATGAAAAAGTTACTATGAGGTATGTTCTGCTTAATTCAAAAACTAATGTGAACAGTGAACACGTGTATAACTCGTAGTGGATACCGAGGTTATGATTCTTGCACGACTCCAACCGAAAGCGTTATATTAGCATAACTATAACGTTCCATTTTCGTCTCTGCTTTCTACAGTGTAAGGATTATAATACTACAATATTTAGCATGATGTAGACTTTCCGATTCAGATATCATGCTCGCGACACTGCGACACATTTTTCTCGTTTCGAATGCATATTTTATGGAGCACGAACGCGTAATGAAAGGAATCTCATACAGGACAAACTAATTACAGTACATGTCACGGTGAAATATTTAGTTACATCGGAAATATGGAGCTTACACCTGATAATGTCAGTTACATCATGATGATTAAAACGACCTCTGAGTAGAATCACGATTGTTTTCCTATATTTGATTTTGTGTCACGTTATAGTTAAGAAAATATAATAATGCGAAACTTTTGTTTCTTTTGTTTTAAAGTAGAATTATTGACGAACGCGATGTTATTTCATTAACTCTCCAGAAGAGAGAGGATATGAATCACAGTAAATTATGGCCAACTGCAGAATATTTTAAGTTCATAATCCTACTACAGAGAATGATCTCCAAAACTTTTAACCAATGAAGTGTCAAGAAGACCTATTAAGCCCTATAACCCACTTCCGAACTTCCACTGTCTGACTTCTGAACTTTGCCTTTGGAAATAATGCGATGATAAATAAACTTTTTTGTGACTTGCTTTCGGTTTGAAAGGGTGAAGCGCATTTTCATATCATTATTCGACATGGTTATAGCTCTAAGGGTTGTCAGCTAGATGTGAATTAACTTTTTATATAAAAAACCCAGCAAATTTGTAACAAACTGATTGTACAGCATTCGACATACTGCCCTAACCACCTCTATTTTATCAAAACAGTTCATTTGAAGGAACCTATGTTATATGAAGGAGTAAATATGTGCTCTAGCTGTGCGTCTGTATACTTTGGGCTCTCAATGCTTCAAGTATTATTATTTTTTATCTGCAATTCTATCTTGTGCATCAATAGAATGAAGTAATTGATAACGACGCATTATTTTAGTCTTTAATAAATGATCTGTATAATCAATTGTTATCTTAAATAATAATTAAGTAATTTATTAAAGTTTCCGTATTAAAACTTTTCATGATTACTAAACATTAAATATTTAGCAAGCTTAATTAACAATCTATAGTGAAAAGGAAATAGAGAGAATTAGTTTCATTTGTTTGAATTTACTTAAATTGATTGTAGTTTAATTTTGGTTATGATTTTGAATTGATTTTAATTTTTATATGAATGTACTGTGACCTTTTTACAATCTGAATAAATAAATAATTAATAATAATAACTATTAAAACAATTTGTTAATCAACTTAAATAATATGTATATACAAATAATTAGAGGAATATATAATTATCTTTTTAAATCGACAATTAGAATGGGGTTACCTGGGGGCAACCCTGAAATTGGTCGTTATAGGAACGTGTACAACAAAACAACGCCTTATGAACCGACATCATGCAATTCAAATTGAATAACAATAATATCGTCATGTGAAGAAAGATGGTCGGATACTGCGTCTCTATTTAAATTTGTGACTATCCATCTGTATACGAATTTGTTTGTTGAACTATTTACTAGCTGATAAAATTTATGTCCAGTGTTTGTTTCGTCAATTTGTCTTCGCGTGTTATAAAATAATTGTAACCGTAGAAAAATTTCTAGACTTAATAAATAAATATTTTGGAAGTATATTTCAAAAATAATAATACTATAATTAATTTATTTAATGCAAATTTTATGTTTTCTTTATTTGAGGTATTTGGGCCAAACCATGTCATGTAGATACTATATATATAACATTTAAAATTTGAACTTATAATATAATATATATTATTATACTTTACTCATCGAAATATTTTATAGAGATATGTTAAAATTATTTTGAATTTTTGATATCATCATAGTTTTTATATGACTATATAAAAGTGCATAAGTCTCGACTTGACAGGGTGCGTATCAAATACTTTGTATAATACAAAGTTCGCTTTCAGCATTATCATGTTATCTATGAATAAGTCATTAAGAGAAGTCTGTCCAAACGTTTATATTACACCGTAACATGTTGCATCAACAGATGTATCTATGTTCTACGAAATCAAACTCAAATGATTGTATTAAAAGAAGCATTTACATATACACGTATTATGGTATAGTCAGACAAAGCCGGGCAACAAGCTAACAGGAGATAGGAAAACAGCATTATACATGCGGACATGTATCGCACGGCGCGTGGGACGACCCACTCCGCTCCGGGCCTTATCTACGGAATAATCACTTTGAACAACCGAGTGGCCCGAGATTAGAATCTTAAATCCCCCGTAAATTTTCTATTCCGAAGGCCCATTATAATAGAATAACCTCAACGGCTGAGGGCAAAAAATATACACGAATAATTTCATCATACCACTCCCCCTGTTGATTGCGAAATTTCAATCAACCTCGTAAATGGTGTACAGTTTCGTATCGACACTCCAAACGAATTTTTTGGGGTTGGAGTACCACTGTATGCAGTATGATGCGACATGTAATATTGAACGTTGTTTATTGGTAAGCTAGAACACAATTTTAAATGTACTCCGATAGTAAAGTAATATACATACATATTTTGGGCGACGAATGCATAGTCTGTGACACGGATTTATTCGTACTATTCAAATGGCAATTGTAGCTGGAGAAGATTTATTTATCACATAGAGTCCGCTGTGCTAATTATGTGGGGATGAAAGGGCTTAAAATGAAGTGAGTAAAGCCATCTGGCCTGTCGCGACTGGAGTTTCGTGATCATCAATGGAAACTTCGTTTGATGTAGGATATTTCGGAACACTACTTAGAGGAGTTTTACGAGTGATGCGATTTGGCGTAGTTTATAGTTTGTTGGAATGAATATCAGCATTTCAAATATTAAGATAGATAGAAGATGCTTTGTAATATATTTAATATTCTATCTATCCACTCTTTCATGTGCTGTTCTAATTTGGAATCTTTACCAAAAAAAAAATTAATATGCACGTACTCAAAAAGCATTTGTCCCCTTCGCATATGGGTACTTCAAAATAATAAAGTAACTTTAATTTGAGTTGAAATAGTGGCACCCCTAGTTTCTTTATTAAAATTATCATCTCACCAAGGGGTCAAAGAACACATTACCAAATTTTAATAGCGAACTTTCGGCACATTACTTTGCTGAACTCCTTTATAGTGATCAAAACTTGAGTCGGGATTGTTAGTGCGATAGTTATTGTTAACGAAATTTGTACCTTTGCTCTTGGTTTTAGCAGTCAAATTAGTAAAATCATTCCCAATAATACCTTCCCTTTAAACGAATATCATCATTTTATTGAAATTTTAACCGTAACTACATGAAAATAAAGTTAAATTTACAACGGTGTAATAGTTACGAGCTAGGTCGTTTTGATCCGAAGACAGTGAAAGCACGCGTAAGCACGTGCCGCCTACTCCCCGCTGCTACGCACTCCTTGTTACAACGAGAACTGTACCTTCCTGTAATTACACACAAATTAGACAAGATTTATTGGGGGGTGGCAACACCTTGGCAACTACAGAAGGTACTAATAACGGTTGGCCAGTGCCGATATTACGATAAATTCACGCACTCACCGATGTTGAGTTACGAAGTATAAACATTGTCGATCGTAAATTCTCTCCCAACATTTAGTAACATGTCAACGGTAAAATATCATGCTTTTAATAATCATAAGGACCGAGGGAACATAAAGCTGGCGAGCCAAACAACGTAATTAGCGTGTCTCACGTTTATAGAAGCAACAACGACATATAAAATCCGTCGATTTTAACAGCCTCGTAAAAGAATTACTGTCGTGATATATAGCTAATTCTTTGACGCGTCACTCGGACTCGAAATATTTGACAGCTTCATTTAACAAAAGGTGGACATTTAGCAAACAATAATGGCATTTTTAGTGCGGCCTTTCATATTTTATGGGGTGTTTATTGGCCATTGTAGGAAGTTTTGCGGTCGGCGCCGGCGTTCCGCGGGACACTAAAAATGATTCATCTCCTCAGGTACGAATTATCTGACGTACTTCACGTCCTTTCGGCTTAATGAGCGAGAAGAATGAACCGTTTATGTTTTCTCGGCGATTTGGACTACGCTCCATGAATTTCTTGATAGTTAGCAAAGTTCAAGAAAATAACATTACTGTTAATAACATTGAAACCTAGATTATGTCTAAGTATTTGTAGGATATTATTGTATTTGGGATAGTGGAGCTACTTATTGTAAATTCAATACCATTCATGCTCAGTGTGACAGATAAAACTTCCTTGAAAATTAAATACATTGCAAAACATGTAGATTCAAGCTTCGAATAATCCGGATATTGCATCAATGAGGTCGAATTTCTTTCAAATTCAATTCCCATTCAGTTCGAGAATGTCGCCTAAACTAATACAGATTACGCCATCCGTTTCGAATGTCTTACCTGCACCCTCCTTTAAGGAAATAAAAACTTATCAACGAACTTTGTTCCCTGTTATCTTCAGGGCAAGCAAACACTTTTTATTTTATGACCACCCGCAGTTTTACAGCCAACTCTGAGCTGTTCTGTTTGTGAAGTACCTAAGGTTGCTAATGTTAAGTATTGTTTTCGATTTTCAGTCCCAAGCTCTTGTTAGCTGGTGCTCAGTGTTTTGATGTCCAATGATTTGTGTAAGTTGTATCAAAATCCTGGCTTGTTTACTTTCAAATACTTAATAAAACCCTTTCACAAGCAACAGTTTCAAAGTTTTCATCTTCTATTTCTAATGAGAGTTTTAATGATCTCGTCAGACAGCGTTCATTATGGAATTAATAATGGTTAAGATGATTCTTAAACACGAATAATGAATTAGTATTATTCAAAGAAAGATCTTGTATAATTTAAACGCCAGTTGTTTTATTACCAATAAAAGGAAACCAATCAAGTGTATCCTCGGTTCGGTTACTACAATTTCACCAATCCAATTACTTAACTAATTCATGGCATGCACTTATTGATTCCAATAGCGTATCGGCCCCATAGCATGATTACCTCACATTTCAAAACTCCCCCTTTGGATACACCACTAAAAAAAGCTTGTTACGCGTCCTATCGTAGCATCATCTTATCATTTTTATATTCCTCAACCCAGATTTTAGAGGTACGATACACGACAAACGCATCGTCCAACCCTCTGCAAAAAATAAATCCTTGGGAGGCTATCAGTTTGTGATAAGACTAGATTTATCACATTATCAAGGTAGGTTTTTATTAGCGGATAGGCTTGAAGGATCCGAAAGGACTCTTTTGCAGGATTGTGGTGAAAACGGCAGCTCGTATGTTGATACAAACTAATGAGGTCTTACACCTTATTTATTATACTTTGAGTAAGTTTCAATATTTGGGTATCGTCTCACTTTATATAGAATATAGTCTGAATAAAAATTAAACAAAGACTTTCAAAGTAATAAAGAAATTATTATTTTTGCAATGTATATCTGTTGAATGTTGTAGATTTATTGACTGGAGTTTTCTTGAATTTGGATAAGATAAAATGTGTCCTTTTTAGGTACCATATTATATATAACACCAAATGTTACATTATTACTTATTGTATATCTTGAGGTTTTAAATGGTTATTAGTTATATGATAAATATTAGACAGTGATTTGAATAGCTTCGATGGTATTGTAACTATTTAAATGGAAATAATATGTTATAATACTGGTCTTGAAATTTTTTTAGAATTTGATAACTGTGTACCGATATATTAAAACACACTTTGCGTCTCTTAATTCAGAACAACAATATCAGTAAGCAAGATGAGTCTGTTACCATTATATTACGAGTTCATGAATTCCTAGTAATTCATTTTTATTACAGCATATCTTTCCTGTAACATAAATACTACTAATGCGTTGATCATCTTGTAAAACTCAAAGAAAAGGTCTCGGTCAACCACGCTGTCCAAGTGCGGGTTGGTCCTAAGAATTTCTTCACATGTGTGTGCATTTTCCTTCATCGTAAGTGTCGAGCAAACATGCATATGAACTCATAATTAAAAAACACATTGGTACGAGGCGGGGTTCGAATCGCTGCCTCCCGTATGGAAGACAATGAACTTACGCAGTATGTCACCGACGCTTCTGATAGAGCTTTTTCAAATTTTAATTTAGACCTTGACCTTGGTGAGTGTCAAGGTCATCGCTTATAATAATTTGAGCTCTATAAAACTTGTTATCTCTTTAAATGTTTCTAAAATATTGACTAACAATGAACAGAGATTAGCTTGTAAGATACCACCGAATTCAGTCCGTAATTCAAGTCGATTTCTATTTAGAGGCGTTAGAGACAATCTGCTTTCTATGTAAATCTTATTAGCAATTGGCGAAACCGAGTGTCGAATCAATTCATTAGCAAACCAGTGTCTTAGCATTCACTATCTGCGAATCGATACTAGGGTAGTTACGTAGGTGTTCATTTAAGTCAAGATTGAACTGGAGATTAAACAGTGGATGGTATGCCCCCTTTTAGATGTTGGCTTAAATAACAAGAAAAGGCGTACAATATTTAATAAGGAATCGAAACTCTTATTCGGTTCTTCGATTGATCTTCAAATAACCTTAAAGAACTCAGCTGTTTGCTCAGATCTATAATCTTGTTAGTGCTGCGGTCATCTATTGAAATGCTACTGTCTTTACATTTCGGCGATGAAGCTGTCTATTTTAGGCATGGGATGTATTGATATCTTTCGCCTCAAATATGTTATAGGTTCCAATTTACGTTCAAGTAGATTGATTGTTTGATTTCTTAAACATAATTAAATATAACATAATTCAAAAGTAATATAAAAAGTTACACTGTTGGGTTTCCTAAGCTTTTTGATTGGTAAATAATAAATGTTACAACCACTAACGTAAATTTCAAAGATATTAATTCGAAATCAGTTCTAGTCAGTTTCCATTCAATTGCGGGTGCGCCACGGAATGAGAATCCTGTAATTAATGGCGAATGTCCACTATCCGCTCTCTTCTATAGTCTGCGTCGATATCGGAGTCGAGGGGCATTACGCGTCCTTATCGGCACTCGTTAGTCGCCCCTAATAAAACCTTTCCCCTCTAATCTCAAGGGTTGTAGCTCTCTTAAATTTAATCAGAACAAATTTAAAAAGAGAAACAATAAGTTCTCTTTGTTTATTCTTGATTTTATCTTTAGTAACTATAATCTTATTTATAAAGTTTTTATTGTAATGAGGGTAGTAACATAGGGGTTGCTTGTTGGATAACGTTTTCTTAAGTATTGTAAATATTAGAAAAATTCCTTATACCAGCTGCATCTAAAAGGGGAAAAATGTTTACAACATATGTCGAAAAAAATTGCGATCTTGATCATTGAGCTTAAATATTTATTATATTATTCATATAACTTCAGATTAGTTCGCCAAATAAGATGTTAAGGGTTTTGTTACCGCCACCTACTGTCATATGAAGACACTGTTGAAAGCTTAGTTCGCCAATTTTACCTCTTACGGCGCCACTATTGCAATTATGATCGTGCAAAAATTACTGCATTGTATTGTCACCTTATACTAGTAAAAAGCTTTAAGTCGTTTACGAGATTTTAATTTAAACGTTACATAAACACAAGCGTAAACAGGTTTTTAATATAAATATACTTCACAACAATAACGAATCATAATAGTTCTTCCATCAAAATGTGAAATAAAGTAGAAGACATTAAAGCGAAACATTCTCTTGAAGTTTTTACGAAACCTCATAAAATTGCTATAAGTTTTAGAGAAGAACTTTTTCCTTTACAAGAGAATACATTCAACAACTTCTGAAGAACTGAAATAGCGTAACAAGAATACATTTGCCATTTCACTGCGCTGCAGGCCATTTAAATGTTAGCAACCTTAAGTCGTTGGAACTAAGTTGAATGTCTTAATGAAAAATCGATAAATTTGTTTTGTGGTATTGATGCAAAACTCCTAGACATTAACAGTTATTTATGCTTACTCAGCAATTGAGATGCTTAAGTTGACAAATATTCTGTTTGATTCCAATTTTATATTTTTCGTAGATTTTAAGAGCATTCAGATCCATTTGGTAACCCCGATGCTGAGTTTGTATGTAAAAGGTCGTTGTAATTTTAAAACAAACTTTTAACTTTAACTGTTTTAACATTGTTCATGTTCATATTGGTACACCAGAATTAAACACAGTCTAATTTATAAATCATGTTTTTAATCTTATCTCGTTCTATATTTTATATGAGGAAACTAGAATTTCATTAAAATAAACATTACTAAGCGAATCCAAAAGCAGTATGTCACATTTCTACCCTTCATCACCATTAGGATAATCCTGTGAATCTAAAATGATAGTTCTCACCCCGTACAGAGATTTTATGAACACGAATTTCTAATTTGAAAGTCATTCGCTATTATCACTACCCTTTGTCGTGGTAATGTAATGTGACTCATTCACTGTGGTAACAATGGTTTCATACTTGATTCCAATATTGTAGATTTTGTGAATGCCGTTGAGTGAGTAGATATGACGACTAATGTGACATAATAAATTATAACTATTGAAAGAGTTGACGATGTTGACGAACAATACGATAATGTCCATCCGCTTACTAATACAGTAGTTAATAAATATTTTGATGGAAATCATTTAAATGCACGACAACTAAAAGAATCATCCTTTAGTACAATCAATATTCTATAAAAAAACGGCAGCTGAACTCAATGACGACATAACATGAGTAATATATGGCAAAACAGCAAATGTACAGATTTTGCGAGTAGATTTGCACGTAATTACAACATTTAAATGGCTTAAACGTTTACGCACCTTAAACGAAGCCAATTTCTTACAACTTTAAATTTTATGGGAGAAATATAAAAAAAACTATTGTATCCAAGACATCAAATGATATGTACTGAACACTTATCTGATGTACATTCATGTTTTAAGCATAAAGACAATAGTGCTCGTGTAGGAAATGGTCTATTGTTCGTTGGTCGTGATTCAATGCTCGAAATAAATGTGGTGCCGCGTTTACACATTCTAATTGTGAAATCATATTTGTAAACTAAAATATACCTCTTATTTTTAGGTTCATAATTCAAAACTGAATAATTACAGAAATAGCCAATAGCGAATTATTGTCATTGTCCAAATTAGGCAACCTCATAAATTAGCTTAACATACATCTATAATCTAGTAACTGCTTCCAACTAACAGTTGTACCATAAATTTCAAATACCTAATATTACTCAAACCATAATTACTCTAGAAATCTAAGATTACCGTGACAAATAATTTATCGCCCCTCTACTCGCGTAACTGTGCTCAACCTTTGATATGGTTTTAGGTAACATGTATTAGGATGACAACGAGAAGCAATATAATAACTTGTGTTTTTTAAAAGAATGCTTTTACATCTAACAGTAACACTGAACAATGAAAGCGAAGACGATCAATAATCGTGAATGTGTAAACGCGATATTACGATCAACGTTCGCTATTATAATGATAACATTTAACCCGGTGATACGAGTATATACAATGAAGTCCTTTAATTGGCTCAATTCTAGGAATGAGTATTGATATATGTACAGTAAACAACTCATCAAGTGTAACACTTTGTTGTTCTTTCTTACATTTTCCAATTTTAGATATGAATGTAAGATAATTAAAATTACATTTATACCAAAATAAGATTATTCTTTACCTCATCTCACCGTATAGTAATCGATTATAAGTCTGAAGATAAAAACAATCTACTCTAGGATTATTGCTAACACTATGAGGCTGAAGAATTTCACTAGTATCTGCCGAAACATAACAATGCTATTAACATTATTTTTTAGCGGCAGATTTAGTTCATCATCAGCTAAGAGACGTTCACTGCTGTACAGCATCTATAGACCTCAAGTATCTCCAAACTTTTCGATTCTGCTTTGTCCGCATCCAGTAGCTTCCCGTGACCTCTACCAGATCGTCGATGAGAGGCCTACCAACGTTACGTCTCACGGTACGCTGCCGCCGCTCGAGGACCGTTCCGCCCCAACAGCCGTAAGTCCTATTTGCAATGTGCCCTGCCCAGCACCACTTCAGACTCGCAATTCTCGATGCTTTGTATGTGGCTCTCGTTCTCTTCATCTTGCAGATCTCACCATTTCTAGTTCGATCACGCAAGGAGACTCTGCGCATAGCCCTCACCATTGCCTTAAAGTGGGTAGGGTAATATTAATATTGTGGTAGCTAGCTAAAAACGCCCTAGTACTTATCAAATCCAAACCCCTAGCTCTGAGTTTGATGAATCCCATCACTAGACCACAAAGCTTTTTAGTCTCTTTTCCTTTTTATCTGTTTTGGTATTTTTGTACCTGACTTTTGAAAGGATGCTCTTTAACATATAAGCCATACAATCCAGACACAATTAAATTTTAACTGTTATAAGGTTATCGGGAGTATGTCGCGGCTCAACAAATTATCGAAGAATGATCGGTTCGTAAAGAACCGGAATCATTACCTTATCCCAGAAAATGTTAATAATGCTTTTGATATGCATTTCTGAACTGCTAATCAAAACGATTGTCCCGTTTAACAAATTTCAAACGTTTTGATTTGACCTCGAAAACTCAATTGACGATGTTAATTAGGTAATCACGAATCACGACCGCTTTTGGACTATTTAATATGTTAATTTTTTAATTGGTTTTTATTAAACATCTGTATTGAAATTTATAATTCCATTGTAATATTTAGGTACCAGATCACGTGACTAGATATTTTAATTCTAAGAAATAGATGAACTCTTAACTTTAAAGGTTCTAATTTCTGATTAGAAAATAGCTCCTTCTGGGATACAAGATGGCCGTCATTTTGAACTTTAAACTGACTTTTCCATACGAAAAGTCACTTTTCGTATTCAATCGTGTCTTTGCGATGCTGTGTATTCAATAAAATAGTTTTAACGCCAACGTTTTAAGGTTATTGTCTCGTTTCATTTCCAATTATATTTTTCTTAATTAATCAGATAAATATTTTTGCTTTAAATCACACCAAAATACGTAACAGAATAAAATTTACACGTATATAGGAGACACCCAACCGACAAGTGCAACAAGCAAGCGTACAAAGTAAATTAAAATTTAATATTACAGGAAACTGTTAGTAGTATGTTCAGTATGTTTATCGACAACCCATGAAAGATTCATATGTGAAGCTTCCATTGGCGTTGTGCCAACGATGCTGTTGCACATATCTCGTGATCTTTCGTACTTTTTCTGTTATGTTCTATTCTCTTCTGTTAACTCCATGATAAGAAGGTAAGCTCTAATTGAAGCAGCTTCATCAGCGGTTGAATAATAACAGAAGCATGTGGCTCTTCTTCTTTGTATCTCAGAGTTCAGTTACATGAAGTCTTACTTCGTTGTTTTAAATCTATGCCAGTCAAAAAGCCATTAGCCCGTCAATATTTTCGCCGTGTTGCCGAGGACCAGATGCCCTCGGGTCAACCGGCGCAACTTTCCCAAGTATTGGGTTTCAAAGGTTACAACTTTTCTGTTTGTCAAACAACAACGTAACTTGTTACCGTATCGAATTAATGCCCTTTAGTTGTACTAGGAATATTTTATATATATAATATATTTTACTTGAGGTTAGCTTAACATGTGGATATTTTTAAATGTTACTGTAAGGGTACGTCAGGTCCAATGGAGAATCTCTTAGAGCTGTAAAAGTAATGACAAAACTTATACCCATATATATATATGTCACACGCATATCTGTTACAACGATATCGTTACTCGTTAGTTTCGTTTCTTCGAACATCACACGGAAACAGTGTGAATGACACTTATGTGCTAAATAATACGTATGTGTGATATTCCTCATGTAAATTGGTGGTAATTTTCTATATAATATCGACTCCTTTCTGCACACTCGTAGCTTTGAACCCGCGTCCATAAAGTTAAGTGTCACTGTCAAATAATAATTTCTCACTACCGTGCATAGGCAGAGGAGACGACAGTATACATCCACATACCCCGTATATCCGTCTAGCAGAGTCGAACGCGTCAAAAATGATACTATTATAAGTTTTGATATCCTAATTAACTGAACGTAATTGTTAGTTACACTTTTCCGTTACATAACGCTGTTAAGGTAATGGAAAAGTAAGCCCGTATGTATTCCATACTAAATTTACAGTACAGAACTATATGTTTATTACATGCATAACAATAGAAGTGGTAGGTTCAAATTACGTAAACAATAAAAAAGTCGAACGAATGGAATAATTAAAACAATTGAAATAATTTTTATGAGAGCGTAAAACAAATTAACTAATCGTCAGCTTAATAGAACATAGTAACTTGTGAATAAAATACAAATAAAATATTACAAATGAATACACGGTAATCATTCGCCAGGACGTTTTGTTCCTGCACGCATCACGAATACAGATTGGTATCGTATTTTCATATACTTCGGTTCGTACTGACAAATGACGAGTAACGAAACGTAACCAAAAGTAACGAATCGTTACTTCCGCATCGTGCTGTGCCCGTTACTTAGTTACTTAGTAACGGTTTATGACAGCTCTTCTCTCAGTTATCAATCGAAATAAAAATATCGATATGTGAAGTACTCAATCAAACAAACTTGTGTGTAACTTAATCTTAATGGTATTATACGTTTATTTATGGTATTGTATCTGAATATATTCATCATAAGCAACAGCCTGTATTAAAAATAGACAAGTTTTGCAAATAATTAAGAAAACTCGCTTGAAATCAAAATATTTTTCAGACAACTAAAATTTTGACTATTCTGACAATACTTATTTAATTTTCATGAAAACCTATCAATACTCCAAGGAGTTTCTAACAGCCTACGTACGTTTCATTGCTGGACATATGTGTTTCTACGTGGGAGATACACACGAGGATCTTGGGTTGTAACACCACCACGCTTGACTGGGATGAAACCGGTTACCATGGCAACCGGAACCAACGACTTTACGAGAGAAGCTCCATACGTACTCATTGCTATAACAATAATAACGTACTCCAATAAGAGATAGCATTATAAAGTGAAATTTTCCTTGACCTATATTTCTTTATGTTACAGGTAAAATCATCTTTCCTGCCTACACAATGTGTATTCTCCTCAGACACAACAATACGTAAGAAAACATTTTTATGGCGCACTGAAAAAGATTATCTGTGTTGATTTTGACGAGAGTAATAACTTTTTGGAATTGAACTTTCTCGTTTATTTGATTGCTGATTTTTTTATAACTTACTATAGTTATAACAGCTTAACTATTAGATGAAAATAAAAATGTTTAAAAAAATTAATAACTGACTTCAAAACTCTAAAAATACACTTTCTAAATCTCAGCTTCACTTTTAACAATTAGCTCCAATTATGTTAAATTGAATTAATTTACGATTTTATTTTTAGCAGTAGCATGTAGGTATATCAAAGTAGGTGAAGAATCAAAATAAAATAATAAATTTGAAGTCCAATACTAAATTATATATATTACTAAATTTATCTAGACTTAGAAAAAAAGTGATGGTACTACAGTTTTTGTGGATTAAAAAATATTTAATCAATCCGATCTTGATACACCCTTTTTGAGACTTGCATGTGGACTTAAACATGCAAGTCTCAAAATAGGAGTTGCAAAACTTTTTTTTTTCAAATAGTTCAGCAAATAACTTGACACCACTTGATGATAAGCAGTAGAGGAGTCCATATGTGAAGATAGCTAGTGAAGTATGTGACATAATGCCCTAACCACCCTCACCTTGCTGGCTCAAAAAGTGCTATTTAACGCCTCATTTAAAGGAACACATGTTGTATTGGGAATGTGCTGGTAAGGAATTCCACGCTCTAGCTGTCCAATAGAGAAAGGGCAGAGAAAGGAATCACGATATGGCTTTGTGCGTAAAGTAGACGTAGCGATAGTGAAAGAGTGACTCCGTAGACCAGCACGCGTATTCCTGAGTAGAAAAGAAGAGGGACGGACAAATAATAAAAGGCACTAAGCGACGCTATGCCGCGACGCAATTGCAGAGGTTCTAAGATGTTCGTTACCTTCGCATCGCCAATAATATGCAAGGCGCGACGCTGCAATCTGTGCAGAGCATCGAGGAGGTACTGAGCGATGATTTAAATCATTTCATTACTACTCAATAACTATTTCGACACTTTAATTTATTAATCGTTCTGTGTACACACGACCGTATTTAAATTAGTTTCGAAGCTTAATATCAAAATTGAATTGAAGATAATGTAAGCTTCCGTGGCTAATTACTTAGCGTAACAGTACACTTAACTACTAGAGCTATACGCAGGTACAGTTGGCAACACATGTGCATTGCAAAACCACTCTTACTGTACGCATATAAAGTTATATTTAAGTTTCTCGCCAAAGATTTATCTCGTACATGAAAGCATAATCTATGAGTGATATTTTAGTAAACTTGCTAAATCTCTATTCTTAACTTGAACACAGACGTCAATTGTCAAAAGTATAAAACCAATTGCAAATAAACTCTTATTTAAACGGATTAAGGTACAGTTACAATATTTTCCTCAATCTTGGTAAAAAATGCTAACCCTTAAAAACAATTGACTTTGTCAAATTTTAAATGGAAGTTTTATTAGGGTTAAAAATTTAAAATTATTCATTCAAATTCAATCTATTTTTTTTTCCTTTATTCAGAAAAAGAAACCGCTTCATATTGTGCATTAAATAGCTAGCTGTTAAATAGTTATCTTAAATGTTAGCTCACTAGGACTGACCACATATTGGTGTATAGAATAGTTAGAAAAATTGTCGAGAGAGGATTTATTTGCAATTCTTAAATTAAGATGTTATATAATGAATAATGTTATATAAAACTTATATTATTCTGCGAATGCCATCATGTATTCAGATCAACAGACGTGCGTTAGTGAAGTTTTCTTAATATTACTAGACAAATGATATCTCTTAAATAAAGCAACAGACAAATTTTGATAGCAAGAAAAGTATTATATTGAATCTTGTCAGGTTCAATAGTAATCTGTAATGCCATTGGATGTCAAGGCCGCCATTTTTATGCGTATTCTCTTCTTTACGCAACATGGGCCTTCAAAAGAGGCGTGAAAAGGAACTTTTTGGGCCATCAAGGTGGAGGGGTTAGGATAATATTTCTGTACTATCTTCGCATAGGGACTTCCCCTACTGGTAACCATCAGGCTTTGCTAATGTCCTGTGCTTTTGATAAAAGAAAGGAAAACAAAAAATCCTGCTGTCCTTTTTCTTTTTCTATGAAAAAAGAAGAGATAGTCTAAATTTATTCAAGTGTTATCCTTATATTAAATACAAGGAAATGGTACATGGTCTTATGTCCAGACCTAAATGGATTTATTTCGGTAGGTTACGTAAATAATACCATTATAATTTACTAAATCGTATCTACATCTAAGCCATTCCAAATTTAAATAGCAACTGAAGTAATAATTACAAAACACACATCCCTAGGCCTATCGATTTCAATCCAGAATAATAAGCTTATCAAACTTTTTGACGTTTGCAACATGTATAAACTTAATCAAACTTCAGGGGGACTTGGAAGGCAAAGTGCTATAAACAGGTGATCCCTTTGATCTGAACAAGTCGATTAATCTGAGTAAGTCAATCTAAGTGCGTATACGCGTATACGCGGGAACACGCGATGAGAAATTACAATAATGTCAAAAGTATTTGCGTTAAAATGCGGATATTAAAAAGTTTGTGAATGATATTACTTTTATTGATTTAATATTTATTTATTTTTTATTGCGCAATATTGAAGAGATAAATTTAAGCGGGTCCCTAGATAATGATTGGTTCAAAAGGAGTGAACCCACTCACGCGCATACTTTATATATATCAAATTTAAGTTATAAGTTCTTTATATATTTCAATAAAATTTGTCTAGAACAAGAAACTATTTATTGGACTGTTTACAATACTGTCTCCTTTTTCATTATCATGATTTTGTGAGAATATTTCGGTTTTATCCTTACTTTCTGAAGCAAGATTCAATGGAATACATTAAGTAAATTACGAAGACCTTTGTTATTATTTTTGCTTAATCTGTTAAATGTTTTAGTACTTACTAGATATTTCTACAAGTAATACTCCAAGAAAGTAATCTTGCTTGGGCATCGAAAGTGCTTTTCCAAATAGGTACTTGAATTTCTAATTAAAAATAACGCTACTAGCTACCGCTCAAATAGACATCTCTCATCTTTATCTTAGTAAGTACAGCACTAAAAATCCAAACACTAAAAACTCCTTAGAAGCTAATCGCCAATCGTAATAACATTTCAATAGGAGTTATGGCGCGTAATGGCGGGGTCGGTTGGGTACTGTATATTTTATTTCATATTGTGTGGTAGTATTGTTTTTGTCATGAAAGTGGTTTAGTTTTATGACAAAAATTATCGTTAAGGAATACATCATTCAGCGTTGATTAGTAACTTACGTGAGATTTTTCAGTGTTTCCTTTCTATTCATTCATTTGTATGTCATTAACAAAATAGCGTGGCCTACCATTAGTCGCCAAAAACTCCATGGGGCAAAGGGTACATTGCACCAGTATCCTGAAGCCATAAATCAAGATAATTACATTAATGAAGATATGGCTTAAAAGTCTTGTTACCAGGCCAAATAATTGGAAAAAAAGCATTTCAATATGGCGGCTTATGTCAGATACCTCTATGACAGCCAACCTTCTTGTACAATTTCTGTACTAATTTAGCATTTTTGATGTACGTCTATACAAAATGCTTATTAAATACTACCAGTATACATAATATGGTATTTCACAGTAAAATATTGGCTTTTTATTCTCTTTATTTAGGCATTGTTATATATATGGACATGATACTCCTATAATTCTTTCAAGAGCTTCTTTATATCATAACTGTTCTATTTAATTTTTAATAACTTGTAAAAAATGTATAATTATTTTTACATTAGAACTTGAATTTGGTTTTAAGTTTAAGATTCGATATCTTATTATTATAGATAACTGAACTATTTTCTTTCATAATCCGACCAGAAAACGACAAATGACGGTTGACATCATTGGGCGATTTGAACACTTGTATATAAGGTATTATATTTTTGTTTTAAAACATATGTTAAAGTATTTTTTTATTATTTACGATGTAGCTTTGTATTTATCTTGGAAAAAAATGCTGGAACATAAAATGCTGTGTTATTATGATAGCAGACTTAAATAATATGGGGAACCTAGCCAGGCGGACTTATATAGAGCCCTATCTCTCACGTAACCGAGCAGAAATTGTTGCCCCTACTTTTTTTTCGGGGAGGGTTCGTCTTACGGTCCTACCCGCCGCTGTCGAAGTGTGTGGGACTCGCCAAGCGTCTGATCATATTGGTACTGGGAATACCCACCAATTCCGTGTTGTGACGGTAAACTTTCTAAGTAACTAAAAAATATGTAGTTTATTTTAAATAATTAAACTAATAAGTAGCACTGTGTATTTATGTACTAACAATTTTGAAGAAAACTATAAATTTTAATTATAAGCATCTATTATTTTAAAACCCATCAAATCATCGAGAGCGCAGTTCTTTTTAATAATAATAAATTGTAATAATTAACCGCCTTAATTAAAGTCGTGTTTTAAAATATTTATCTCTTATTTATAAGCACTAAATTCTGGATGAAGTTCATTAAATAATGCGCTTCGTTATCCTCAATTTAGAAGGTTGCGCTTGCGCCGCCCCCACATAATCTCAGGACAACTAAACTCACAGCCATTAAAATTGTTAATTCGATCATCAATTTCTGTTCGACACTCGATCTGATAGGCTGCAAGTAATGAGAGATGAGGGTTTTTGACGAGTCAACAAAGTTTTAACTTGTACAAGTAAAAAAATTGTTGACTTTCTTTTTGTATGTCCCTTCAAGTACAAACAAAGAAGTACGGCGTTTAATAGTTTTTTTTTAAACCTATAAATGCTTGTCCTACTTTTCTAAAAAATGTCTTAGCTTATTAGGTTTTAAATCTCAGTTTTTATCATTATTTACTCTATTCGTAGTGTCAACTTGCAAGCAGACTTAGACAGATTTAGTTAGCTAAATGATTTTGTTATATGTCAATTTTTCTTTAAAAAAATATTAGAATAGAATAAATGCATTCAATGGCTGATAGAAATAACAACGCCCGATCTTTTTTATTTCAGCGAATATAATGATTTTAAGTAACGTTTTAAAATACCCGAAAGGTTCAACGCTTACAACTTGAACCAAAACGGAAAGAAGACGTTCAGCCTACGTAACAGACGTACGAAAGGACAAACAAAAGGAATGTAAATGTTCCCGACACCGGACACTGATGCCCCACGCGATGTTCGATACAACCGCCACTGGCAGCTTGGAAATTCGGACATTCGGTTTAATTTCTAGTTGCCTCGCTATCATGATTACATCACTGCTTAATTTTGTTTTTCTCCTCTCACTCATATGCTAAAGGAAAAAGACAAACAATTCTTGTTTTGACTAAATTAGTTTTAATAAGCATTTTGTAAGTACGGCCAAAAAGTTGAATTAAAACATAATTTGAAAACAGATTAAACAGACAGAACAGATAACAGATTATAGATTTAACAGATTTAAACTGTTCACAAAGATTATATATATTTATATTCAAATTTTAGATATATATATTCAAATTTTAAAATGCATAACTTAAAAACATATATATTTATGTTATGTTATAATATTATAACATTATTTATGTTTCCCTATGAATTTCGAAACAGCACGTTGCTATCACTCGTAAAGATCTAGTACCTGCTTCGCAGAGGAATAACTTCTTTCTGGAGATAGCTGATTTCTTTAACATTAAGCTTGTAAAGATTTTAAAGTATAAGAATGCAATATTTTCCACTGAAAAAATATGTAGGTAAGTGACAAAATCTTAAAACATAGAAAATGCTCAAAACTCCTGATTTCAATGGCAAACAGCGGCATATAAACAAAAAACTATTATTCCATCGTTGGTGCGTCCCACATAAATGCGTGTTATGCGTTATCTTAATACATTCTGTTACAGATCGCCGGTCGGTAATGTTCTTGTATAGATCTGTTCATTTTTACATCCAAAATGTGTAACAATACACCATTAGTGGCTTTCGTGGGCTGAGTTAAGGTTCAAATTGATTTGATAAAAGTAACTACATACGTACATGTACATACAAACAGTATGGAAACTTTATAAATTATATTTCCAAAACATAGTCCTTAAGAATATATAACAGCTGAAGTATGGTACAGTTCGCTATGGTGTGAAAATGAACGGGTGTTCGTTTTCAAACTCATTTGCAATTCTACGCATTATTATATTGTCTTAATAAGGTTTTGCAAAATAAGTTAAGCAAAAAATTTATGTTACATCGTTCCGGTTAAAGGCTTACATTATCATCACTTCCTAGGTCGAATATCTAAATGGATCTGCTAATATACAAATATCAGCCGATTGATCAGCCTTTATTAAGACAGGCCTTCACAACTGAAAAGAGGGAGAACTTGCCAAAAAAATTTTTAATACCACACACACCAATCATCTAGCCCATAGGTCTCCAAACTTTGAAGCTTTCGGCCCATAATGATTTTTCAGTTTGTTCCAAAAGCCAAACCAGTTTTAATTTTTCTGCCCTTAACTATATTTCTAGACTAGAATAGTCGCAAAGTGCGCGACCTAAGCAATCTTACGCTTTTTTTGCATGTCAATTATTAAAAAACTATATTACAAACTTTGGCCCGCGGGCCGTAGTTTGGAGCTAGCTGACTAGCCAAACTAAGAATTTGCGCTTTTTTGTATTGATTGTAAGTTTGCATTGATCTGATGGAGACAAGAAACATTAATGCCTCCTATGTTCTGTAATGAAACTACCCTTCACGCCGAAACCGGGATATCCCCCAAAATGGTTTGATACCGCCTGATGGTAAGCAGTACGAGGAGTCTACATACGCATGCGACATACTGCCCTAGCCACCTTCACCTTGCTGGCTCAGAAAGTGCCATTTCACGCCCCTTTTGAAGAAACTCAATTTGTGTAAAGGATAGAATAGGTGTAAGGAATTTCATACCCTGACTGTACGACAACGATAGAAGATGTCACCTCATACGAATTCGACATAATTATGTAATAGTGTACCTATTTCTCTTTACATTCCTAAGTTCCAAAAAAGGGATTGCCTTTGTTTAGGGAAGGTGCTGGGCTAAGTTAGTTTGTTTTATAGTTAGGTATGTCTAGGTACGTTACCCTCTCGCCGATACAGGTATGTAGGTGTATTCCGGGTCTCACTTGGTAGGCACAACACTGATGGCACTAGGATAGCACTGATGAGCACAGAAAACGATACAACGAGGGCAACGTGGCGAACACCGCGGAAACTTTTGTCAGTCAGTCAAGAGTCGGGAAGGTACTGGTTGATTGGTGGGGGTTAACGTAATGAAAAGAGCGGGTCAGGTAGCTAGGCAGATATAGGTAGGCAAATATCATGCGTCCGACGAGAGTTTAATAAACAGCCTTGATAGAGTTGACTCATTTTAAACAAAATATCATCAGTACCAAAATAGTACTTCTCAGTTAATATACTGCCTGTATTATACTTTAGTTACATATTACGTTATTGTTTCTAACATTAACGTCATTCGTCATAGTTGACAGCGTGTAATGGATAATGCGATAGCGTGCTTATATCTTAGTTTAGAATGTTCAAACTGTGATGAGAGTGCCCTCATATTAGACAATAATAATGGTGATTCTTCTTTAAGCAGTAAATATCTATGTAATGAAGTGAGATAATACGATAATTGTGTTTTGGAACAGTTCGAATATAGCTTTCGAAGAGAAATGAAAAATATGGAGTTAAAACAAAATTAAAACAAAATTAGTCCGAATATTAAAGGGGAAATGTTATGTTTGCGTCAGAAGCTAACTTACTATATATATGATTACTTATATGTTGATTTTAAACGATACCAAAATACATGAGAAATTCAAATATATTTTACTAGTAATTATAAAAACACAGATTGTATTTTTTCAGCCCGTTGGTTCCTAATCAAATAATGTCATGTATTACTTAGATAAAACTTGATTTCACAAACGAGATACCTATCACAATAAACTGCAAGCCGTGAGTCATATAAAATTTGCATTGAATGAACGATACTCGATTAAATTAAGCACGTATAGTCGTATGAGATCCTTGATACCAACTTGGAATTGATAATTGCGATGTCTGTGTTGTGAAAATCATTCGTCATTTCGTTTTATAAGCTTTTGTATGTCAAAGAATATCATACAAACAGATGGTTCACCTGATGGATCGGATGGATAGAAGAGATCACGGTCGCCCAAATACATTTATATCAAGATATCACTCGATATTGGGGTGCGTCGACATTCCAGAGACGAAATGTTAATTTCAGTCTGAAAATTATATTGATACATTTTGATTCTTCTTTATTTCAAATTCGTCTTTCTTTGAAATTAAGTCTTAATAATGGACAAACAAACCGTGTGTTTATGTATTATATGTATGTCATCGATTTCATAATTTATAATTCAACTTCTCTTCGTCTGTTAAAATATTTGTTTCGATGTTTAGTAATAGTTTTGCATAGATTTTGAAAGTATTTATTTTAGTATCTAAGTTATGTAAATGTAGTATATATTTAGTATGTATTGTATATGTACTTAAATATGTAAAACTATTTTTAAGAAAGGAAGGAATCCGAAAGGAATATATGTCAACAACAAAAGCAAGGGAAACATCGACTAAGAATGACATCTCAACTATTAAAAGTTGACCTACCCTGTCTAAATTGATAAAAATTTAATATTTATTAAGTATTTATTGCAAACAATTGTTCTACACAAAATTTAAACTGCAGTAACTTTCGAAGATGCTCAAACTGTTAAGGATGTACGACCAAAATTTTGGCCATAATATTGAATTTTGAACTCGGGGTAGCTTTCTTAACACACCCCCAAGAAGCCTATATTAATTGGTTCTGATGAAATATTGCAAGGGGGTTGCTGAGTGATAGGAGACAGCGATTTTAAATATAAAATTTAAAAATTCTATACATTTTTGATCTCATATGTTAAAGTTTTTAAAGGTATTTTGTATTTATTCTCTATTTGATAGAATTTTATTTTTATGTTAAGATTATTTTTAATATAAGTTACTTCAATAATTTAAATTAACGAGAAAACTTAACTGTGGTTTCACAGGTGCCATATGTTTGTAAACTTACAGCGTTTGTAAGACTAGCTTACTCCAGCGGCTACGCTCGCGGGAATTTCTGTCGGAAACAAATATTATATAACTTATTACTTTTTCCGATACAAGGGCTATAAAAATAATAATTTGAACCAGTTGTTCCAGAGATTAGAGTGTTTAATCAAACAAACAAACTCTCAGCTTTGCAACAGTATAGATAAGCGTCCAAGTGATCCCTTCACTTGAACTGTATTGACTATTTATTAAGGGTTTATATTGAATGCGCAGAAAGAAACTTTCGTGTTAAGCTTACATTTTTTTTGTTTAAAAAATATTCCAAAATGTCTAAGTTATTCGCTAGTCGTATAATATCTGATAATTGAAAAGTTTGGGAACCAGTAGATAATTAAAAACTTATTATTTGTGTACCTTTTTTTTTTTTTTTTTTTTTTTTTTTTATCGACGGAAAATGCGTTACGCATACCCCGGTACTTATGGGAAGCGCCGGGGTTATGTGGGACTCCTCCCCCAGAGTGGGGGCCCTACCCACTAAAAACCGTCGCTTCTCCAGCAGGCTGCATATGAGGACGGACGCGGGGAGCTCATCGCAGACGTCCGCATCCGCCCCGCAGGACGACCGTTTCCGGCCACCGCCGCTCCCCGGAGGGATGGAGTACTAACCCGCAGGCTTTCCTCCCCACACACGGAGACGTGGAATGCGGCAAGGGTCCCACCCCCTACCGCCGTCCCCCGCGAACCTTGCAGGTCCGCTAGCCACGACCCCCCCGGGAGGAGAGGTCCACTGGTCCTGAGAAGGACCGTTTGGGTGTGGCCGGCAGAGAATTCTCCGCCGCCACGGGCTCAGACGTTGCCGTTGCGGGGACACAGGGGGCTTAAGAGCCCGCCCGGCGCCGACAACACCGTCACCGACGACCAGCCGCCTGAAGCGACCCGCCGGTTTTGCAAACCGGCCATCCACCGACCGCGAAGGGTCCGCTAGCCATGAAGGCTCCCACTAAGCTGCATAAAAGCGGCGCGCAGCCTTGAAGGCCGCCATACCTCGTCCCGCCGGACAACTTCCCGCCACAGTCAAAACGCCGCACACCCGTCTGGGCCGCGCCTTACGGTGACGCCGGAATGAGGTTAGACTTATGGGCTGGAAGTGAATTATTTGTGTACCTACCTTATTACGGATGAATATATTTTTCACTTACTATAAATACAAATTACACCACCTTCACATATTAACATACATAATATTAAAAATCTGCTTTTCTGTGTGCGTACGAATACCGGCATGTGTGTGTGTGTCTGTTTATGTGTAGTTATCCGATTGCCGAAGGTTTCCGACCGAGTGACCGCGCCGATTAAATTCCAAGTTACTTTACAACTATGGCCGGAGTTGCCAGCGAATTGGGTTATAACATCGGTGGTTCATGTAAATTTATATAATTCATAGCTTCTACAATATATTATATACTTACATAGGTTTTATAAGTCAAAGTCAAAGTCAAAAATAACTTTATTTAAATAGACTTATTTACTAAGCTCTTTTAAATCGTCACAACGTATTTATTTGTTTTCTCATACATATTCCCTATATGTATGAGAAAACAAATAAATATAATTATAAAGGCAATAGTCATAATTTAACTGGGTATCAACCGGGCATTTACTAATTGTCCCAGTTATAGTATTTAAATATGTACTAAATAAATTGTACTAAATAATATGTACTAAATAAAATATATTAACAGGTTGAAACTAAATTATTCTATATTGTACACATATAGATTGCTAATTAGCAAAAAAGCTTCCTAATTTAAAAATACGTTTTAATATCATTAATTTGTGTTCAATGAACATTTGCATTGTATAGATTTCCATAAAATCATTCATAATTTCATCATTTTTCCAATATGAAACCTGAATACACAAGGACAAGATATTTTGATTGTATCTTTTATCAAAAATCAAAATATTTCTTGTTCATTTGTATTTGTTGAAAATTAAAATACTTCACCGCATAAAGATGAACTAAATATACCCTAAACTCCATTAATCAGCTTGCCGGTATACGTAGACAATTGATAATAATGTGCCTATGTGAATCTCTCATGTATTGGTATCAGGGGTCAGTCGGATAATATGGTTACTTTCTACGTTAATGTCAATTATTATTTAAATTATTATGTTGCTTTCTGCTTAATTTTTATGTTGTGTAACTTCAAATCTTAATGTGATCATATAATAACCTCTGTACTTATAAAAAATGTACTCTGTATATCAGAATATATTTTTATATGATATACTTTGTAGGAGAAATGTGATAACAATTATTGAGGGAGGGACTTAAAGACATCCCAAACCACAAATGTGACGCACGGCTTATCTTTAAGTGACTCAGTGACCGAAGGAAGACAACCACAATAATTGACAATATCTTATCGTAACTAGCTGCTTAAACAAAGAGGTTTTTCCAAGAAATTGTACAAAAATCAATAATGGTAAATACACATTCTATACTTTCTTACTCATAAATTGTCGAGATTAAGTAGTTGACACTAGAAACGATTGCAATACTAGATTAACAGGCAAACAGTGCAAATTTTGATTTTTTTCATGTGGAAGATTAATATGAATATTTTTAATAAATTTTTCACGAGAAAGAACCTAACAAGCCATGTTAATATAATATTTCTCTTACCAAAGCATTTACAAAGTTCCGATGCACAAAGAAGCACATTTTTAAACGAAACACATTAAATAATTATACAGAACAAATAATTAACAGTACGAGGAGTCCAGCTACGATATACTGACTCAGCAACATTATTAGCCCAAAAAGTTCGTATCTCAGAAAATGTAAAAAAATAAATACCTTTTCTACTTCTCAAAACGGAACATCTATGCTTATCTAACTTGTGAGCAGTGAACGCAGCTTATCGGCTGCTACTGCAGCTAGAAGTACTGCGCGTCAGACGAGGGTAGAAGACAAATATTGATCTTGGTAGACGCATACGTGTCTCATTATTTCTACAAATAATTTTCATTGAAGACTCTTGTGAAGTTTGCTTGCCTAACAAGCTGGTGAAGGTTTGAAGGTGGAAGAAGATCATGTACAGTGGATGCTGTTTCTGCTGGCTATTTCTTCTATTGCTACGTATTTTAATATCGTTTTCACATTTAATCGTAGACTGTTGAAGGCTGCCCCAAAAGTTACATGAAGCTAGCATCCATCAATTGCGTTTGCTAGATAGGGAATACGTGGATGCTATAATTTACATATACAAGACGAAACTTAAAACTCTATTTATAAATTGTTATTCGTTAATTTATGCCTTACGGACTTAATGCGAACAGCGGACATCGGACAGTTCTAATAAAAGAAACTATTCATATCAACAAATATATTAACAAAACTCTTTTTAGAGGGCACATTAAAATTCTTTAACCGTACTCGTAAAAATGCAATATTCGAATTAATATTAACCGCCCGCTGCGACAAAGTTTTCCGATAAATCGATTACTGAGCCGCAAGAACAATGGTCATATTTTCAATCGATTGAATTATCGGTATAATTAATAAAGGGCTTACTTTGACTTGGACTAGAGAATTAGAAATGGATGCGACAAAAATCACAATAAATTTTTAGTTAATCAAAATAAGATTTGTACGATTTCTGTAACATTTAAAGTTAATAATGAGAATGTGCCTTATTCTGAACGGAAATTCTAAATCTGAATTTAAAGTCGGTCCAATTCTCTACTTATTTATAAGAAAAGGATAGTTTGAATTTAGAACTGCCAAGCAATTAAATTTTGTCATCGTTTATTAAACCTGCACTTAGAATGTTCTGGAACGTCGAAAATTTAACCCACTTTCTTTTCTGAATATATTTATTTACAAATTTGTCTGCTCTTAACTTAGAATTTAGCTTGTGTATTTCAAAATCAGAATTAAAAAATCTCTTATCACTTCATCATAAACTGCCTATCAAAATCGGATTGCTGGGACTTCCTTCATGGTAGAAATACTGTCTCTCTCTCTCTCTCTTGTCATTTTTATTGAAAACTCAAAAGAGATTAATGACTTTTAGTACATTTTATAACAAGGGTTACCTTTTATTTCAGAAATGTATATTAAAAGAAACTAATACTCCATAAAAATATATATTTTTTATAAATAAACTTTCCGTTAATAACACTAATAGCATAATTGAATGAGACGTTATAACGAAACAACATTTATTTAGTAAATAAACCAATTTAACTGGTTTATTGAAGAAGTAATTCAATTAAGTCGTAAGTTGTCTCATCCAGTTTTCGTTGAAATCGTCTGACAAGTAAACATTCTTATTAGTATGCGTATCAGGGTCGGTTACGGCGACGCGGACGATACAGGGTGTCACGACAATCTGATATTGAACTTAATTCTCAGTCCTTTTAGATGGAATACTACTGGACTTATAAATAAATAAAAAACCCTTTGAAGGATCCTCAGCATAGCGATTCTAAATTTTGACATGTGGCTTTCGACATGTGTGCGAAAAAGACAACAATACGGAGTAGATATTCCGAGGAATATCGATGATGTTTTGTTTTACCAAGTAGGCTACATTTATTTATTTTTGACGTAAATAGTAACTGCCTGATAAGTATCATTTGATCCCGAAATTTATCGCAAGCGTAAAGCTATGAAGTCGCAATGCAGTATATTAAAAAAATATGTTCTGAAAAGTATTTTCTCCAGATTTATTAATAATATTATAACATTACTTATATTGTAGCCATATTAAATTTAATATTTATGAATTCATTAAAAACTTGGCTGCTGTTTACACGTTACACTGCCAACTATTGAACTCAGTTCCACTATCGTCAGTAATTACTATAAAGAGAGAGGCAGCACTGATGCTTTTTCATAAACTTAGCATTTAAGTTATCTGGCGAGTTGCTTCAGACCCAAATTAGTGAGTTATCAATGAGTTTCTATGGGGATCTGCTTATTCTTTTAATACCTAAACATGGTTTGATTGAGAACAAATTTTATTTTCCTCTCATAACAGATGACAGTAACAGTTAAGAAGCTCAAACAATACACACCAAGTAAGTAACACGTTGAAAATGTAGACCTATTTTTAGGTGTGATCAGCTCCAAGCTTGGGCGTACTTCACAAGACGGGTTGTTCACAATAACCTCTATTTTAGACCAGATTTATTGATATGCGAGCAAGTCTTGTCCTTGCTTCACTCATTTTCCAAAAAGGTCATCAGTCACTAAGACACCAAATGACAGAGTGTCATTAACACTCGAACCCTTGCACTAATCCTGTAGCTTATCTAAAAACAATAAATTTCGCTTACAACTCGAGTCAACCCTCAAACGCCATGCCTATTTCCGCCAGGACACCCCCAGGTCTCGCGGGCCCCACCGCAAGCCGCCGTTAAGATACGAAAACAAAGGCAAACTTTATAGTATGTCATTGTTTTGTATTTTCCTTAATTGTTTTTCCATGTACGCTCGTAATCGGGGTCGGTTTAATCTCCAGTTGGCTTAATCGAATCTTCATAAGGGGTACTCGTGACCGATAACAGAGACAATACTGTTAGATGTCCCGAAAGAGATGTATAGACGTAATTATAGCATTTGCAGCCGCCTCTGTAATTTAATGCTGATTGGATACAATTTAACTCCAGTATAAGGATCTTAAAACCAATTTTCACTGCTCAACAATATCTCTTTGTAATGAATACGAAGACCGTATAATAGACTTGTTAGTAATAAGAAACTAAAATTAGATTGTTGTAAGTCTGCGACAGTCGAGTAAGATAGCGGTTTCCTCAATGTATCAAAACTTTATGTGTTTTGCGAGGGCAACGGACGGCGATTACTCACTCGGCGATAGCCTGTCATTTTTACCACTTGACGGCGAACTTTGTCTGAGCGTATCGCCTGATTTATTTGTGCGCCGGCTCGACTAATGCAATTATTGCAATTTATTATGAAATTAAATAAGGTCGACGCGACACTCCCTCGTCCCTGCGCTCGAAATTTATACCCCTTTGTAGAAAACTATGTTGTCGACGCAGTGCCAGAAAGATCCTACTGCGGTGTGTGAACGGTTGATTTTTGAGTTTGCAGAGAGGCGGGAAGGTTTCTTTCGCTAGCGCGACTCCTTGGAAGACAGTTACGTCTTTTTAAGTGGGTAGTTTGCTTATTTTTCTCGCGGCTTATGTTGTCTGTGGCCGTGGAAGGTAATAAATTATTTGTGCCCCCAACACCTTGTCGGAGGGACGGTCTCTGTGATAGCGTCATTTTTATGAAAGTGTAATGCGGTTTTCTTGTTGTGATTGCGAGCGTCTAGTAGCTCTCGAGTTTGCTGTTTCTTGTGATTTGTTTGTAAAGCTCTATTTGGCTTTTTTGCCGGTATTATATTCTAGTTAGAAAGGCATTACGATGTTGTGTTTTATACGGAATTGAAGATATATTAGCTTAAGCAAAAAACGTCGACATTCTTTTTTTTAATTTTGGACTTAGATGGACGATGGATATCGTGTTCTCTTTGAAATGGTCTTTTGTTCAAACAGTCGTCTTAATTACCAAAAATAAATAATAATAGTTTCTGATGATGTAACCATTTGTTTACTATTTAGTTTATTCTGCCCTCGAGCTCTGGAGACTAACCAAAGTGCTTAAATATGTTCATTATTTGAATAGAAATAAGATACAATCTTTCGCTGTAGCAATAACAAACTGCCAATATCATCTGAAGTTTATGTCGCCTAAACGTAAAAAGAACAATATAATTTTACATGTAACAAAAGGTTCTTAGTTTTCAGACAGTTGTATGGCAAAAATGCAAATACTAAGCTTTTTTAATTGCAATGGACTTAGAATAGAATAGAATAAAATATACCTTTAATTACATAAACCAAAATTCAAAACGGACAGAGTATAGTTTACCAATTTTATACAAAGGGTGACCTTTTTTTTACGAGTAGGAATCCATTTACGGACCTACCCGCCACTGGCTAAGCGACGGGCGTGTGTGGGGCTCACACAGTACCTCAAAAGAGCGGCACTGAGAATACCCACTAAAACTCCCCGGTAACTCCATTGCCCTTCATGGGGTAACCTGGGTTCTGCATGAGCAATTCACCAGGTCAAATATAAAGGGTGACCTTATCGCTAAAAGCGACTATTATATTTATATAAAAATTTAAGTACGAAACCTAAATTTAAATTTGAGTATAGTTTCTACAAATGTCATGGTCTGAGTAAAATTTTTAAATTTGAAAGAAAATAAATGAATCTTTGGCTCTCTTTACAAATGAGCACAGGACAATGACCTGTCACCATGGAGTTACGTCATCCAGCAGCATGTTGACGTCACAGTTATTGGCTATAGATGTAACTACGGCTTCAATTCAGCGAGTAATTAACTCAGTTAAGCCGATAGTGCATCCTACCGCGAACTAATGCTGCGTTAGTTAATATTTACGATCTGCTGTTGTGGTGATATGGTATCATATTAAGAACTAATATTTCCTTGAATAATTACTTTATCTACGCAACAACACAGGCACATGTACGCTTCTCAGAGAAATGAAAATTTAGATTCTTAAATACGCAATTTCCTATACTATATTCAGAATGGCGTGAGACAAAATGTAAATAATGAAACTAGTGGTTGCCAAACTTTTTCTTCGTCGAAGTAAAAGTGCAAGCGCTGCTTAGTCCGGTTGGTCCAAATTCACACAGAAATACGGATAACAGAAACTTAACAAAACCCAAATGTAATAACGTAACTAAATTGAAGAATTTACAACAATTTAAACAAATAATAACAATAATATTTAAAAGAGTCGTGGAGAGAACGCACTCGTGTCAACAAGTTGATAAAGAGTAAATATGGCCGTTATAACCCGGCTAAATAAGAATTTTATAGCATGCTACGTTCAATAAATGTCAGCTGTTCATCTTTGACACTATTGTATAACATATAAACTTTGATTTTCACATTATTTTTAGGTCTTCTTAAGGTGAAGAATTAGTAAATTATTTATAAACTTACGTTAAAAAACAGCTTAAGTTTCAAAAAGCTACCAACGAATATTAAGCTTCACGAGACGTGTAAATTTTTCATGTATGTAATTTGTCTAAATTCATGTTTAAAGTCATGTAAGCAAAAAAATCCGTTGGTAGTTTATTGAAACGCAGCATAAAGTTGCACCTAAATAGGCAAACAGGTAATCGTATCGAAATTTTTCGTGGTTTCTTCTGTGGTTAAAAATATGTTTGTGTGACAAAATTATCTTCATCAGCTGGAGAGGAGAACTAAGAAGAATGCATCTTTGTTTATTGGTGTTTGTCCTTATAGATTTCTTCAGTATCGTGTTCTCTGCTTTCTCAAACTGTGTCATCAATGCACAAAGTGAAGGAAGTGTTGTATAGTGTGTGCAACGTAAGTTTACACTGTTCATACCAAGCATCTGTAGGCTATAATATCTGCTTACCAAACAGATCGTATTCTTCTTTGCAATCTTATCTTCTTATGTAGAGCTGAAAAATGATGTACTTGATAATAATTTAGTACAATTTTCATTAAGAGATGCCATAGACTTAAGAACAAAATTATTAGTGATATTTTTTCTAGGCTACTTCTAATATTTTCCACTATCAAGTTTATGATTAACAGTAAAAATGCTACTTTTTTGAAAAATGGTAAATAAAATATTTGAAAAGTATCACATAAAGGATAAAAGAGTGGGGCAGAGTTTCTCAGCGTGATCAAGAATCAATAATGATGCTATCCGCAATTAGGATCACCGACGTAGCCCAAAGAATTTGCCATATTAAAAAAACTTACACCTAAATATTTTTATATACTTGAAATGTATCCTCAAGTTTTCAAATCGAATTACACTATAACTTGAAATAGTATACTTGATGAGGATAGAAATGAGTTATTGTCAGGTGTCCCATTCATATAGGATAACGAACTTTGCTTATGTATTTTTTAAATTTATGTCGTAATCACGCCGTGTCCAACCATTGCTCATATTGTCAATTCGAAATCATGTTTTGTAGCGCAACAGCTCCCAACGGCCCTTAATTCGGAGAAAATTAAATGATGTTGTGTTTCATGCCGAAATACCGACCGTGGTTTCCTGTAATACGACGGTCCAACTCAAAAGAGACAATATTGGTTTTGGCTACTTATTCGATAAACTGGTTGTTGATAAGGGTTAAATTTTGTGTTTATGCGAATATATAAAATTTCAACGTACCAAAAGTATTCATTTCCTTTGATAGATAGTAAAAACTTACTGTTAGATGATAAGCTGTAACTAGATCTTTAATCAGTAAATTACATATTCCAGTTAATTGAGTTATACCATAAAAATAAAGTTTTAGATTGAAATAGCATTCTTGTTTAGCTAGCACCGGTTCAACGTTAGTATATTTTTAGATTCCAATATTTGGTTGGCTTATGCCACCCACGATTACTGTTAAATTGGTATACTGCGGGCAGACGTTGGCGCAGACGAACTCCTATATGCTTCAGAATATTGACCCTCTGCACCAAATTTTATACAAATCGAATGCAGCGTTATTGCTAATGTATACGAGATACAAGACGAAATTATTTCACAGTTTTTGATTTACAAAAAGACATTGATGAAAACAAAAGCAAAGGCAGATATAAAACTATTATGGTATTTATACACAATTGCGCGATGCATCTCATTAAAGCAATTGCAACACTGCAGTGTAGATATTGAAGCGGCGCTTTAATTCCATTATTGACAGTACAGAGGCAAAGATATAACGACATTAACATTACTCTTATTTCTCAGAAAACTAGGTTCATATTGCAATCCGTTGGAGCTGCTTAAATTAGCACAGTGCTTATTTGGTCCATCTCGAATAACGTTGCATTGACAAGTGCGACCAATTTTAAGCGATTTGGTTGACTCACAAACAGACAGGATTATGTTTGATGATTAGTTTTTGCCCATCAAATCAATGTGATTAATCAAATTAAATAGATGCAGGATTGGTGTATGAACAGATTGATTGGATATTTGGTTAATGAATCGCGATATCTGATAATATTTATTCTCGGCTTCATACTATTTAGTTATAAAATCAGATCCATTCCATTTATTACAAATAAAAATAATATCAAAATATTACATCAAAATATTCATTCAATATTACAAAAAAAAATCTGTAGATATTTGAACTATCGAGATATAAACTCTAACTATAGATGATATAAAGTATTTTAGTTTATGTTTCTAAAACATAAAAAAATAAATGGTACTTAATCGGAAATTTAAGTAAGATGAAATTACAGTAAACAAGAAATAGGATTTATATCAAAACAAATAGATATAAGTACCTAATGAACCAGTAATATTAAATTTTAATAAATTTTTACAATAAAAATCGAAAACATATTGTTATGAAATAAAATAATTTCTAAAAAGAACCAAAACGTATCTCAATGCAAACTTGAAATCTCAACCAAATTAAAAACAACACATGATTGTGTATTTTAAGCCTCACGATTGTATCATCCATTAACGCATAACATTCAAATTAATCGGCGTGTCAAAGATCAGAAATGTTTTTCTAGTTGATTTTTTATTTTATCGTAAACATCTGACGCGATTACAGACGAACTGACACGATAATTACAGGGTTGCGCCTCGCCCGCTATGGACTGTAATGGGCGCAATTACAACACAATATAAACGGCCGTACTCACGGACTGTTTCACCTAATTTGATTTGATTGTCACCCTGCTAACGTTTATTTAAATACAGAATTGGCTTGTTGTCACCCTTTTTTAAAACTATTAGTTTGTAACGTGTTTAAAAATGCTTAAGTCTATGGTAAAGAAATAGGGCTGACAATTTCAATTATAATTTTTTACGATTAATACAATTGGAAGTTAATTTCAGAACTATTAAGAAATACCCTAAATATATAGCTAGTTGACTGTTAAGTTTTTAATAAATTAATATTTGAAGCAATAGATAGTAAATAAGATTAAATAGAATTTTATTCTTTGTAGCTAAGCCTAAGGTATGCAATAAACTTTATATAATATAGTTATTAACAAGAATCACTAATTAGTTCTGATTATTTATAACAACTTATAGAAGGTAAATGAACTGAAATATAAATGAAAATGATCAGATTGGAATAATAATTTATGACCCAATTAATTACATTTTGTTATAGGTACCAGATAATGTTAATTAATTACTATCATTATAAAAAGGGGCATTTTTAGGGATCTTGTCAATATAACTTGTTTTTTTTTAATATAACGCGTAAGTATCATTTGATAGTGACTACACAGATGACTTACAGATTATAATGAGGTTGCGATTACAGATTACCCATGTTATGTCAAATAAAAATTAATGACCATTCTGAGTACCTATTATATATATATCCTTATCTCAATGAAGAGAAATACACAGACCTTTTTTAGCATTAACCTACAAAATAAATTAAAAATTAAAAAGTTAAAAATTTCAAAGTAAATTAATTAGTCTCATAGCTCAATTACGAAAATTATGAGAGCATTTAAATTGTAAAAATTTCTTTTAAAACCCAAATTCAACATAATATAAATAACCAAAAGAGCCGATATTCCAATAATATTTTTGTTTCATTGAGTACCTATTTAAAATACTCATAGAAATAATCGTCCATTTAAAACTTTCTGCACGTTTTCGATTCTGAATTTTGTGACACCGCTATAATGATTGGTTTGCCTTGGCTACCTATTGTCAGGGGATTGTCCAGTGGAAACAAATGGCTGTTTTAAATATTCAAAAATAATTACTAATGTAACGTTATGGATGTTTACATAAGGTAATGTGAAATTTAATGGTTTTATGTCAACATACTAAAAGCTTCCAAATTTTGCGAAATGTAGAACGAATCACAATAAAATTTTATCTTATCTTATCTCATATAAAATACATCGTGTTTTCTGATTGGCAGTGTAGATACAGAAAATTAGATGCACTAATATAACTCTTAATGATTATGTAAAGAGGATCAACTTTAAAAATTGTATTTATGTATACATAAATGGTTATAATGAAACTGTTATAAAACAATTGAGTACAAAGCTACTGCTTATTTCTAAAGAAATTTCTACCAACAGACCTGTGACAGGAATATGTTAATTAAGTAGTGAACGCAGTGTGCATATAACTTACATACATATATACTATATTAAAACATATAAATAAAACAAATACCTATTAACAAAATACTACATATAAAAATTAAAAATATAATGTATACTTATATATAAATAAGACTGAATTAAATGAATTAGAGTTTACTTTGATAATTATCATATTTATGAAAGAGAGGACAGGCTCTTTCACTCGGAAGTTTTGAATTTCTATTTATATACAATTTAGTTATTATTCATCACTATTACTTATTATACATAATTGTTTGTATTTTATATTTATGTGATTGGAAATGTTAAAGCCACAATCTTTTTCATGTTTATACATTCATTTATAGATAGAGTTCTAGTATCGCAGCATGATTCGTGAAGGAATATGAATAAAAATAGATTTAATGATATTTGAATATGATATAATCATATAGCAATCATTTCAGAGTTCAATTTTTTAAGCTTAACCAAAAGCGAAGTAGCCTTTTAAAACATAATTCAGGTTAAGCGCGTTCAATTCATTATAATACGATAAAAAAGTTTTTAAATGGTTTTAGAAATGTTAAGTACGATTAAATATCTGAAAGCCGTAAAAGCTGACGTAGTAAAAATTTTTTAAACTTCAGATGACGCCTGATATCGTCTGTGCTGCTATCTTCTAGAAATACAGTAATACTCAACTTTAATACTGATATTAAATAATAAATCAATTTCAAATGAAGTGATAAAAGTTGTAAGAAACCGTTGTTCATGTTAATTTTAAATTCTCAGAAGATGCAAGAGCATGTTTTCATGGTAAGTCTGATACCTTAGTACTTTAGTTTATGAATATGACAATGGCTATGTACCAAGAAAAAGCAGCATAAGATAGATAGAATATTTTGAATAGGGTACATCAAATATAACAAATATGCGAGGGATGTCTATAGTATTACGATCTTACATAGGTTGTATTAACACTAGATATACCAGCGATTTTAATATATGTCAACAACAAAAATTATATTTGTTACTAATGTATATAAAATAACATTAAGTTTATAAAACGTACTCTCTAATTATAGCTACAAAAGTCATAACATCATTTCTGAAAAAAATAATGTGTAATATAGTAGGAATTTTGAATTGAAATTGCACGACCAGTCTAAATGACTGGTCTGGTAAATCTAGTGTTAACTATTTTCCGTCTTATTAATACTACCTTTACAATTGAAAACCCTATCAAATAAGGAATGAAAAAGAATTTGCACTTCGCGTCTCATCTATAACTTCACTTAAGACAAGTTCGTTCTTAATCATCAATTTTTCTAGAAAATTATTCAATTAGTTGACGAACCGTGACTCTTTAAAAATCGAAAATAACGCATCCATAAAACTAATTTTATTACAAACTTGCAGTCGCAATCAACATAAGTCACGGACCGACACAAAAACAGACGGACGGGGTTTTTGATCGCGTTATATTGACTGGTATTCGCTGGTAATGGAGGGTGGATCATAAAAGTTATATCAGGACAAACTGAAATTGATTTTGGTACGAATCGAATAATAAATTTGGTAGAGCACAGATGGAAAATTTTATTTATTGACTCATTTTTGTTCCGTTACTCAACTTATTAATGAACGTTAACTATTTAACGTTAACGAACTAATTAAGCTTTAGGGACAACAGACAGTATGAAGAATGGCATCTGTCTGCTTTCCATCTGTCAACTTTCCATTTGATGTGGATTTCATGAAGTCCCTAACTATGAAGTCTTTAATTTCTATTGCATCAGAGGGCCGCCGAACTAACGGTTACGGTTCTTGGTTGATCTACCATTTATTAGTACTAAGTTCATCGCTTCATCTATTGTGCCGACGGGTGAAATGCCTAAGTATTCCTTCCTTACCGCTTATATCCTAAGTTCCTTCAAGGTTACATTAGGTAACTCCTGGACAAACTCGACCATAGACTTCTTATCAACAAGAAGGGATTCAAGAGTGAACCCAACTTAATTAATGAAAAATAATATAATATTCGTATTTTATCACTTTTATTTGCATACATCAGAAGATAAACGTAACGACATATATTGCGAATGTCATAGATGGCGGTAATCGTTCATCGGACATTTTTACGTTCCCCAAACTATTTTTTGACACAGTGCATTTCATATTCTTATCGCTCTGAATTAAAGAGCTGTCCAACTTCCGAGATACCGTCGCTAGTGATGGGATGAGTAGGAAATAGATACATTCTGGCTATTTGATGATTGAATGAATCGGATACAAGTGGTTATGTAGTCCAATCGAATTCCAAAATTCAGGTTACGTAATTCCAATTAAATTGTGATTGATAAAATATTATATTTCTACCTGTTAATTCACAATTATTCTGAATAATACGGAGCTGTATATTTTAGAACTTAGATGATTGCAACGGTATGTGCAATTCTAAAAAAAAGTATGGCAAATGAAAATAAACACACCTGTAATATCAAGATAATCTCTTCATATTACTGGTGGATTGATATTCAGGATATAGATGATGTTGATACCCCCATGTCTTGTATTTAAACTGGCTGTTTCATGGTTAAAAACGATAGACCGAATGAAACAGTTCATATTTAGTTTTATTGACTACTAGTTGATCAGATTAATTTTGTATCGTCCAAGCTGCAAGTTACGCCATTTCTTAAAAGTAATCATAAAAGCAATGTAAGTTATAGACAGTTGTGTAATAGCACATCGCTTAAACGATTTTCGAGACTAAATTACAATTATTAATTTTTTTTTTGATTTTTCCACAAAAAAAATGATAATCATCTTGCATGGAAGCAAACCAAACAAAAATATGCCTTTAATGACAGTCAAACCTTTTTTAAGAATTAGCGAGACATTACTCAAATATTTTTGATTTGATATTTAAATAAAGTCCTTACAAAATTTGACAGATATCAATAAGTATCTGTCAAATCGAGTACTGGTCTGTGGACATCACTATACCAGTATCAGGTCTCGTTATAACATCGCTACGGCAAGTACTAAAAATACCAGAATACATCGATACCATCACACGTGAACTGTGTAACCTTTCTCGCTTGTACCGTCTGCATTTACACCTATGTGTATTTCCGATTCATTGTAACTCAAACTTATAAATACAGTTTTCATTCTGTGTCTGTTGGGATAACTTGCTAAGCATTTCATCTAACCGGCTATTTCAAATGTGGTACCTATAGTTTTCTTAAAACTAGTAACGTTGTCTTAGAACAGTTCACCTATTAATATCCTTCTTAACGTTATGACTGCCTTTAGGAAACTATTTACGCTTCCCATCGGCATTAGAATAATTTGGCATAAAATTTCCTTCTATAGACTAGTTTACCCTAATAAATTAAATAGTTAAAAGTGCCTTGCCTTATACATGTAGTAACAATTTCAATAAATCAACAATGCAGCATGTTGTCTGTTCGCTAGAATATTCGGAGTTTTACGAAAATAGTTAAAACAAGTTCAAGTTACTTAAACATGTAAGCGCCGGCCCGAACTAACCAATGAAACGGGACCCAATCGATCCGTCTAATGGCTTCTAATTGTTTAGCTCGTATCGAGCGGAGATCACGGACTCAAGATCCTATCTCTCCAGATAACCTCTCTGACAGCGCTCTGAGATATTTTTTTCTAGAATATACCAACGGTAAAGTTTGAAACATCAGTTGTGGGCGTCGATTATTAATTTGTTATTTAATACGGTTTTACGCTTCTCAAATTATGTCTAGGTTTAATATTTTTAATAGCTACGGTAGAGAGACCGATGGCTGAAGAAATCATTTGCGTCTATCGTGAGTTGAATCTAAACTAGGGCCTAGTACAAGTTTTGTAGGCATAGTCTTTTTTGTGCGAGCGGTTTCCGCAAATCAAAATCATTGTATTACAAGATACTGAATATTCGTGACTCACAGTTTTTTAAATAATACGTAATCTTAATCAGTTCGAGTAAGACTTAACTTTTCATACAGACCAACTTAAAACAATAGAGATGATTCAAAAGAAAAATAATAATATTGTTTCTTAGCGTTCTTTTTGCTTTTAAAAATAATTCATAAGCAAAGATTTCAGCCAGATTTCCCTGTAATCAAAAATAATAATTATCAAGTAAGTACGAAGTGAAAGTTAGAATAAATTTTATAACGATTAAGGTGTTAAATTACACAAGGCAACGTTAAGGAGAAGCATCAAAAGAAAACAATAAAGAAACAAAAAGTTCACAGAATAAAGTTATTGAGACTTCGCGTAATAGAAACGACGCTAAAAATTTTTTTTCCAAATAAATAGGTTATTTCGTTAATGGAAAGTGATATTTAGTCAACGTGTAACAAAAACTAAATTGGTTTAATCTTAGTTGGTTGTTATTTCGGAATTTATTTTTATGTTATTTACTTGAGCTGTTATATCCATTATGAATGAGGTGGTATAATACGAACTCCTAACTCAAATCAATTTAGAGCCTATTGCTCCTTTGGTTAGACAACGAACTTAATTAATTATGTCATAGAGTATGTATAATTAAGATTATATAGTGAAAAATAAGCTGGCATATAAACGTATTGAAATGGAAGTTTTAGTAAATTTATTCTTTTATTTTAAAATTGTTTCTTACTAAGGGACGACGGGAGATTCTATAACAGGAGATTAATTTGAACGGAACAGTTGATTGTAGAGTTTCTGCAATAGAAAAATTAGATATAATTTGGAAAGGTTTTTAGTAAAGTATTTATTAAATATTGTCAATTTAAGATATGAAAAGTAATTGCTGTATATTTAGTAAAGCCATAAAATGCCCATTCATTATATTATATTCTTGATGACCTAAAAAAGTGTCATATATTTCGACTGTTATTTCAAATATAGTATATTATTTTCTTTCTTTTTGAACAACATTGCATTTTCCTGGTATATAGTTAATTCTCCCTAATCGATTTTTTACCCTAGAGATAATCTTGTAAAATTTCTACCAAGTAAAAAACGATTACATGATACGTAAGCACCGATAAGATCGGCTTGTCCTTAAAGCCATTGCATCCACGTAAAGCCGATCGCACGCCCACTCCTCAAAGAACACGGCATCTAATTAACGTATTTCTGAGTTTTACAATAACTTAGACTCTGCCCGGTACTAGAGTATAATTAAACTTACTTTTCTTGATTTTATTGTTACAAAGTTTGTTCGGAGAGACTGTACGAGCGTCTTTTATTGTGACGGTAGCGTGATTGTGTCTTAATGGCTACTTATCATCATTAATTTTAGGATCATTAAGTACTGTTCTCTCATCAATAACATTGAGACGTTACCATAAATTATAGCGTCTTCATCTAATAATCTATGATTTATGACTAAGCACTCAAAATATTTCGATTCCATTTTGCATTATTTCATTTGATTTACATGAATTTTTTTGCCCATTAATCCGTAAATAAACTATTTAGGCTATAATCAAACGCATGTCCGTAACCAAATAATTATACTTCAGTCCAACTTATGGAATTTTTAAATCATTCTCGGAATACGTCACGCACACTTAGTGTATCTGATTTGTAGTTATTGCGCGTGCGACGTCTTGTCAGTCTTTTGTTTAGCCGTTAAAATGACCATTCAATGGTAAATGGCCTGATTCTAGGTCAACTTATATACTATTATTATATGAGTTATTCGACTCATGTTCTTGTATTCTATGTTACTAAAACACGTGTAAGGAGTCAATAGGCTTATTTTTGAAGACACAGTCTTAATATTAATTTAAAATAGACAGTAATTTTCAGAGCAGGAAACTAAATTTTAACATCTCAAGTACACATAGTTTTTAATATCAAATTTTATTAAAGGAATCGTTTTTAATTCATAGCAAAAATAAAAATTTTATAGGTACTACATATAACTATAAATTATTAAATATATCTAAGTTATAAATATTCTAGCAAGTGGAATTTATCACATGAGCGATATGAAAACTTCAAAAGCTAAACTATTTATTTAAGTTCAACTGCAGTCTTTTAGTTTACAGTTACTTTACACTAAGTTGGACTTTGCGACTGAATGCTTTAACAAAAATTTAAAAAAGGATTCATTTCATTAATGAGCGGATCGATTTCTAAATCAAAAGTTTTTAATAAAACAAAAATTTCAACGCACTGAAAGGGCAAAAATAATTTAATTTAGGATGTTATTTAATGTAAAATTAATTTTTGGAATTGGTTGAAGTTATTTCAGAGACAATAGAAAGTAAAGCATCGACTAACATCAGGTGCGATGAAGGTCAACAGTGGCCATTAAAAATAAAAAAAGACTCCATTAAATAACTCTAAGTATTTATATTTATAAGAGTGTATACTTCTTGTATGACATAATGGACTCTTCGGATTTGAAATTGTAAAACACGCGCGCAGGTTTAAATAAAATGATAAAACAATTGATAAAAAAGTTTTAAAATAACAGTTTAATTTAAGCAAAATAAACGTCGAAGTGTTTATAGAAAATGCAACAGGCCGTTAAATTAAAAAAATATATATAAACTTGTAACTAAATAAGTAAACGAAACAAATTGTTTCAAATTTAAATCGTCTTTTTAACAGTTCAAATAATACTGAAACCAATTTAACTCGCTAGCAGACTAAACAGTTTATAATAGTTATTAACTATAGTTGTATTTTAATGGGCTTAAATATTTTAAACAGAATTTTCGTTCTTTGAATGCTTTCACTATCTCTTTACATACTTTCTATTCAACCATTATACGGGTGCGTAAATAGCTTCAAATGTCTTCTCTAAAATTTATCTCATAAATTTACGTCTACAGGAAACTATTTGCTTTTAAAATTATGTATATGAAATTTTAAAATGTCAGATATATTTATAAACGTGTTACGTTGGTCTTGCTTATACTTAAAAACGACTGGATTCATTTAAGTACTTTTTATTTAGTGTTGTTCGCTTCAATACAGGAATGGTAAAAACATCAAATTTAGCAATTAAGTAAGCAAAATCATCTGACTGACGTGCCAAAATGTAGTGCCATCTTTCGCTGAAGAAATTTTTAAGATGAAGTAATATGTTTCAATAGTAATAATTCTTGGTATACCGCCATGTTACGGTTTTAAGCGTAGGCAGGCATCTTGAAGATTTTTGATCATACAAAAACTAGAGATACCGTACTGATGACTACAGTTAAGTCACGCGGTCATCATTTAAAACTGACAGCTGATTGTACCATTATGAATCATATGAGTCTGCATCTAAGATGCTATCTAAGATACTTGAAACACTTAAATAGAAACGGGAATATCGGGCACTCAAAAACAAGAAGGTTCATGGTGTAAATCCTTAATAAACTAACTATATATTAATGACCAGGAAAGTTTAAAGCAATACATAAATAGATTGGGGGCGCATTCACAAGCAAATCTATATTATTTTTATCCTTGATAAAGACAAACTTTAATCTGATAGGGTTTATGTGAGCCCGGACCTGGTGAATTGCACGTGCAGAACCCAGGTTACCCCCGTGAAGGGCAATGGAGTTACCGGGGAGTTTTAGTGGGTATTCTCAGTGCCGCTCTATTGAGGTACTGAGTGAGCCCCACACACGCCCGTCGCTTAGCCAGTGGCGGGTAGGTCCGTAAATGAGTTCCTCCTCGTAAAAAAAGGGTTTTTGTGAGCCCACAAACAAAGTTATAGTGCACCCATAGTAATTATTAGTCCACACTTTGTAGCGACATTACAACTAAATCTTTGTAAGATAAAAAGTAACAATAGTGACGTAGTAACATCAATTAATCAAAATGAAGGATCGACCGGTATAGAAATAGGTGCATTCATTTATTCTGAATCGGAACTCGGACGAGTGGGTTGGTTGCCACGTCTAAACACAAGTAATGGTCCTTAGATTCTTTTCATTATTAATTCTTACAACACTGGTACCTTCAACTTATCTCATTAGTTCAATTAAAGACTCTCCTCCATGGGAATTAGGATACAATTCCATCTTTTCAATATACCAACTGGAATACAATCTTGCTTTTGGTGTGCTACGTAAGTTATTAATAATATTTCTCTTTGTGAGAAACTGTTATCCTGATACATCCTTTGTTCTACAGTGATCGATTTGTTACAGTAATTTCTTATGTTTTTATGTTAAGCTACCTACATCTTTATTACTACTGTCCTTTTTATCTCATTTGATTTGTTTGAGTATATTTCTGGTGGTACCATCAGGCTTGTGATAATATTGTTCAACTTTAAGAAAACCAGTTAGTAAACTTGTTAACTATAATGATGCAATAGAAATTATGATTGAAAATCCAAACTCAACAAAATCCAACACAATCAATTTTGTCCCATGTTATCTAACACTTACGTGTGTTTTTTCAATAAATGCCATGTATTCTCCAAACAGATATCTCAATTGAATGCAACACACAAATTGAAATTCATCAATTATTAATATAATTCATTATCAGATATAACTTAAGTTAAAATAAAGCGTCTAATAACATTTCTAACTCATGACATTAGTTATTTTCGGTTTTCCGTCCTCTAGATGTTCCCATCAAAGATATTATTAGTTGAGACGAACGAGCACGTGATTATTATAATTAATCGCCATCTTCCTATTATCTATTAATAGGCATTAATTATAAAAGAAAAATATAAAGGCCACTAGTGGTTTTCTAAACGATTGGGCGTCACCATACTTGATGGAACGCAACTAGCTATTATGTAAATAACATTATGAAGCGGCACTTGTTGTCGAATTTATTTATTTTTGTTGTCATTAATTTGATCAAAATTGTTATAGAAATACTTTCGGAGTTTCATCAAATTTAATTAGAAAGATTAAAAGAGTAAATTTTTAACGACTAATTCTAAAAATGCAAATCAATGTCGCTATTGGTTTATTATGATAGCATTACATCAAAGTATGTAAAGTATTGAAATTAAGCATAGAGTTTTGTAATATGCAATTGATATTTTTGAAGAATATAAGGAGATTACACAATAAATCTTTTATTTAAAGTGTCTGTCTCAACGGCAGTTTAATAACTGTTCTTGTCTATCTATATTGATTGAAGGGCAATTAAGGATAATTAAGAAATTACACTCAAAGTAGACCTGTCCGCTTCACAACAGCATACTGTTAATATGTTTGTATACTATCAAAAGCTAGCTGAATATATAGACATCCCTCTCGTTGTTGTACATTTGTACAACTGTTTCATTATGTCTAGATAGAGACACAATAAAATAAGAAAATACGATCATAAAAATATCAGCAAAGCTGGTATCCAATGTAAAATTACTCCTATATTAGAGTCTGTACGGTTTAAAAAAGTACGGGATGACAAAACTCTTAATTAAAACATTTAAAGCTTCCTAGATGCAAGTATCTCGACTAATCATGTGATAAATAGAAGTTACAAGGAAAAAATAGGAAATATCATAAATGAATTCGTATTTTCAGTACCAGATATAAGTTATATTTATTACCAATGTAGTCACAAAAAAGTTCTAAGAATAATTGTGATCAAACACTCATGTAGAAATAAGTGTTGATTTGTATATGGAAGTTAGATACGTTATTTTACTGATAAAATTAGTAGTTTCTTTTTTCAAATTAAGAATATACATCTTTGAATTGTCTTACAAGTATTTTGATAATGTAACAAAGTAGGTACTACAAAGTTCAGTTGAGTGTGCGCGTTGCAGCGTTCCGTTAAGTGTCCGGGCGGCAACTTCAAACGATCGGTTCAAGCGGTATTGCCCGCGGTCTTCCGATTACATCGTACGCCAACCTTCTTGTAATATGTGACTGAGGTTAGCTTAGAACAATAGATGAAATGGGACAGACAAACAAACAAGTTTCGGTCGATTAATCCATGGAGTTACTAATCTTATGTTGACACCTGTTGAACATGGATGTTTGGGAACTCACGTCTTTGTCATGTCAAAACTATGGCATTTACAATACGATAGAATACAAATATTCCTAATTGCACACCAACTATGACAATGAAAGAACAGAACAAGGAAAACTTACTCATACAAAAAGCAACCTTATTGCTAATAAGTATACCAAGCTTATGTGTTTCCCACTACACGCAACTTAGATTATTTTAATCCACTTGAGTATATACTATATTTTACAGCTTGGATTCTAGTTTCCCCTTAACACTTAGGGATTTATCAAAATTTTATCGCTGTGAGCGTATACAATTAAATTATATATGGAGTTTTTATTTTTGAGTTACATGTATTTCCAGTTAGTTAAAAATGAGCTATACGTTAGAGGTGTGAGCGTATCCTCGTGTAGCATTCAAAATAAGTTTTTGTTCTCAAGATAACAAAAGAAAAAACGTGGTCAATTTCTTTGACAGATTGTCTGTCTATCTAGTTACAAAGTGTGTGACAAACAACATATTTTAAGCAAGTATCGTACGAGAACTATCCAAATTTTAAGCAAAACACGCCTAGAAACAAAGATTTCGACGAAAACGCTTCCACGGATTCCTCGTGATCTCTTTCATCGCAAAGAATAATATAGTAGCATGAATCTTATTACTTTAAGGTTAAGATATATCAAATTGAATACGTTCACTCCTTCTTATACGTGGAATCCATTAAAACATCTTAAGAAGTTTTACTCGAAGCTAGTTAAGTTAAAATAAGTTAAAAATAAAAGTCAAGGTTAAATTCAAAATATTTTATTCATATTTAGTACATATATATACTCTTATTGAAAATCTAAGCCATCTGTACATAAATCTAGCGGGGTATCTTGTTCTGAGAAGAAAGCTCTGGGCTTAATTCTCGAGTAACTTATTTAGTATATTTCGTAGGAGAAATCTAACTAGCTGATTCAAGCAACTATGCTCATATAAATCAGCAACAATTGCGCTCGTTCCTCACACCAATCGCACATTGCATCGCTAATGCACAGTTAAGAAGTCGTAAAGAAGCTACAAGAGGCCGCAGCTTTTTATAGTCTTACCAGACAGTTAACGTAGTCTTAAGACTTTGAAGATGCTTCGCTGGTATTTAATTGATTATATAAATTTTAAGCGTATACATTATTTATACAGCATAGCTTAAGACGAGAAGGCTCAAAAATGTTATTGACAGTTAACAAAATATATTTTTGAGTGTTTGAATTTTCGTAGAAAGGTGTTGGGAGATTTTAGCGAACCAATAAAATTTAAGTTCTTTTATTTATTAAAAATGGGATATGTGTATCACACCTCATATCTTAGCTAAAAGCATCGTTAGAGCATATAGAGATTAAATACGCGCGTTGAAAATAAAATTTATTATATAACATATTCTCTGGAGCGTTTGTAGTAGACTGCACATAATAAACCGTCCCAAAATATATTTATATCAAAATATATCAAAGACATTAGTCCTAAAACTTCCAGCAGTATAAAGTTCTACATAACGAAGTCAAACTCTCCATCCGAAGACAAAACAGTGGATATCCAGGAATAGGTTAAAAAGTGGAACTTTGTCCATTGTCAGGTGTATCAGTGAGAGGTACTGTCTGTAGACGTACCAAACGCAACACGCTCTAGCTTTGTAAGAATGAGATGTTATGTGAAGGTACGACGAAGTGTAGAAGCGGGCGATGATGACGCGAAAGGATTGTGATTCTAACCAGCTGTTTCGAGAACTTATTAAATACGAATATTTTAATTATATTTATATGTACATATTTATATAAATTTATAGTAATTAATAGATAAATACAAAATATTCTCAACATATAACATCCACGCCAATCTTCTTAGAATTTCTTACCGACAAGATTTATATACCTAAATAAACTGATATGCTAAGATGCAGTCCGTAAGCATCGTAGATATTAGTAACATAAGCCACTTATCGTTAAAAAAAACCAGCGGTTTCGTAGCCTGGTAGGGGCACACACTTGTATTATGATTACGAACTTTGGCTAAAGTCATGGATATTTGTTTTTTAACTAACGGTATTTCTACTTTATCTTGTATAAGAATATCCGACTAGCATCCCATCGATTTCGTATACTCACGCACTCAATCACGTTTATAGCAAAATCTGTGATGTTTTCGTATGTGTATGTAATTATCATGAAATTTATTCTGATTTTATAGCGGATCTAACCCTAATCTATAACTTACCATCGAAAGTTCGATAACTGCATACTAACCATCATGAAGGCCTAATAGATATCATGCTCTTATTGTTAAAGCAAATATACAATTCTATGAATTTATTCCCCGCTATCGCTTTGATTCTCAATTCTGCACCTATTGGATGCTCGCTTGCAATTTAGACAAACTTGCGACGAACAAGAAATACACATTTTCTTACGTCGAACACAACATTGCACAACTTCACCCTGAGTTAAGTCACTCCGGCATATAAATAGGAAACTTTGAAACGTACACATTCAAATTAGTTTTTGGATGCAATTCATTCATTTTGATTGGTATAATAAGCTTTTACCAATAATGAAATTGAGAATGTTGAGAACAATTAATAAAATTGTTAACGAAGTTGCGAAATATACCTTAGCGTTACAATTAGATTTAGTTATTCATATAATTAGATGTTCTATTGCTATCTACCTCAGTGATTTGGTAAAGGACAAAAATTAAACCCTAGAAACGGAAAATTTCAAATCAGATTCTCTCATCAAAGCACGCCCCAAGAAACTATTCCCAGAATTTGATTTCTATGTAATCTCACGAACTTTATTACCAAGTAGACGATTTAAAATTAACTTATCAAAATTTCCTGAAGTGTATTAAAGTATGTATTCATTTACTATCAAGCAACCTGTATTGCTGAATTAATTACAAACATATAACAAAAATAATATATTCCACAGTTGAAATTCAACATTTGTAAAACACTTTCCTAACTTTAAATGTCACCCAGTATTGCTAACAAACTCCTGCTTATCTTCAAAACTATTTGGTTTATCTCCTTCAAAATGTAAAGCAAGCAAGAATATAATTATAACGAGAAGGTACTAAAAGGTATTCACACTTTAAATACCCAAGTGGTCGTTTTGTACTAGTGTTTCGGGTTACTTTAAAGTTGAAGCCATTAAAGTTATCACAAAACTTTTGTCTCTTCCTGTTTCATTTATCTCGAACAAAACAAAGATCATTTTATTTGGAATGATGTTACGTGTACTGTGGCTCTTATACGATTCAATGGAGTACTTCTATTGATTTGACAGTCGAGTGGTCTCGATTTAGTTGAGAATTTTATGCTCTGGCTCTTTGGCATGTGTTTTTTAGAATGATGTAATGTTATGTATATGTTTTGTTTTGTTATGGGACACATGATTTATGTAGATTTCTATGTGTCATTTGGACGACCGATCGAGAAATTAAGTTTAGATTTTCAATGAACCTTAAAATACGTTGATAAATTTTATAAATACATCAAGTACCAATTTAGATAGTAAGTAATTATTATAGTATTTATTGTTCCGTAAAGTTTGACAATAGTATGTTTGTCAGTATGTTATACACATTGTAACTATTTTGTCATTTCAAAACATTTTTTAGTAATAAAAACATACCAGCTTAAAAACGAATTAGCTTTTAAATCTAATTTCTTAAGGCAATTTATTACATACATATTTTATATATACAACCTGCTTGGTTCATTTTATCATGAAGTGATGGAATGTTGAGATCGTTTCAAATACGATCTTATTGATTTACTTTCATAACTAAAATTCTCAAGCAATCTCTGTATAAGTAAGTAAATGTTATCACAACTTCAGCTCAATAAGTCTTTTCAATGTCTGACTTTTAATTTATTTTCTTTACAGGTAATTTTCGTGTTCAAACAGTTATTTGGTGTAAGTAACTACTATTTAGAATAAATTTTTAAGCAGTTTATATTTGAAGAAGGTTTTATTGTTCAAGACTTATAGCTATTATATTATACGACTTAATCATTGAAATGTCGTTTGAATTGTCTGAATGTCATATGAAGATCATATGTTAATATGATCTTTCTACAGATATTCCATGATTTTAAAGAAGACTGAACCATCCTTCCTCAAATAAGAAAGCAGTTAGTTAGAACAGATTACAAGTCATATAAAGCCTATATTTATGTTGACATGTTTTTATCCGTACTTGTAAGTTCTTATTTCAAAAAGTATATTGAAGAAATTTCGTTTTAAAAATATAGAAATCCAATAAGTAAAATACACGACACGTAGCACCGCTGACGCGCGGTATACACGTTAGTGTTGCATTTACACATCTGACTTACTGTAATGCATAATCTTAGTGCGTACCACAGTTACGAGAGCAACAATGATAGCATCGACTTACTAAAGTAGACTTGATCGTCGCCGCTTTTCTTTATGCTTGCGAGAACAGAGTTCATTCTATAATTGATTCTGCACTAGTTACAAGTCGGTACTAATATCCAGATTTCTAGACTTCACAAAAACATAACGTTACGCGAGTTTGTAATCACAGTTAATTTAAAAAGTTAGTATGTTTAGTTAATCCTAATTTTATCTAATGATAATCATTCTTTAATTTAGGATTTTTTAAAGTTATTCAGCCTTTATTTGAAGTATATATAGTAGTTGTAGTAGACAGTAGTAGATTTTTATTAAGAAGTATCAAATTACTATCGTATAGTAAGACTTTCGACTATAGACAGAAGCAATATCAAAAGATTTATTTATTACTTTTTTGTACAAGCACAATTGTTGGATCTAATGGCTAAAGTATATTCTCCCAGTCATCCAGTAGAAATAGTAAAAAACGCATCTATGACAATTAAAGGTAAGGGAAATAAAAATTAATTGATTGATGACAATTCTTATTATATTAACTATCTTTTCACACAGTCCTTTTTACGTTGGGGAAAACGAACCTTAATATCATAGAGCAACTGCCAGGAACTAGCGTGCTCGTTCCTCATTACCACAAGCAACACTGTGTAAACGCGGCAAAGGAGATGTTAGAAAATTTTTGCAATTTTTACGAGCGGCAATACAATCAGTGAAGTGTCAGTCGCACGTCGCGAACGCACAATAAAACCTCCTTAGGAGAATTTTGTTACTTTAGTTAGCTTTTTCCTATAAAGATTGCGTGTGATTTCCAGTGAGAAATTATTTTTCATTTTAATCGTTTTGATTTGAGCAAGGAGTATTGTAACAACATTTACAAAGCTGTATATATTAACCAAAGTACAGCTCAAAAACCGATTACAGTGTCGGGACTTCATTAATTTCTTATTTATTACAAAAACAAATATATTATTAGAATTATCTATGATTATATTAAAAATCTGTGCACTTATTCATTAGCAGTAAAGATCCGAAGGCCTACTCCAAAACACAAAAGTATCGACATTGTCAGTTTCCAACGTTCTAAAAGTAACTTGAAAAATGATAAAATACAATACATCCTAAGCGTGTTTAGATTTTTACAATTGGATATGTGCACCTTTATTATACTGACAAATAACATAATCTCTTTACCTGCAGGGAGCTTCAAAACTAATCTGCAATCTGACAGTTTACATTCAACTTAAAGATTATTTATTATCTTATGTCGCCATAATGTCAAATATTTCTCAATAAAAATGTCGAAGACAGGACATTAACGAGGATTCTGCTGTAATCTTAATGTTTTTCATTCTAATTCAATCAGAAAAGGATATATATCCCTTTTACCGTGGTCAACGTCCTCTCTTTGGCAGTTGTATTATTCGTCTGTCTCATTCTACTCAGATAAAAATGAAAGGGTTGGCCTGAACTATATTTTTGTCCGCGCACAACAGAATTGGGTCAGTTTCTTTTAGTGTTAGAAAGTAGGATCTTCTACCCCTTGCTGATGAGATTTTTTTGCATATAAAACAGAAAAATCTAATTCAGAAAAGATTAGAAATGATCTAAGTCCACCACTGTATTCTTTTCGCCTAATGACTGGAACCAATCTTTGATATCTATTTTGAATACCGTTTCCTATATAACATTATTATGCTTGTGTCTAAGCTATAATTCGATAGTCATCTTCGTATATGAACTCCTCTACTGCTTACTATTTGATGGTGTCTCGACACTACACAGTTCATCCATCATATGACGAGTCATACACCGATATTTTTCCAAATAAAATACATTCAAAATATGTGTATCATATGTTAAATGCAGTCGTTATTGTTCCGTGATTTATCATTTCATATTTTGTGACTCAAATTTCTGGTCGGCTGGTAGGGAATTTCTAATGATAATGAGTCTGCCAATTGTACATTAACATGTGAAATAGAATATTAAACTGGTCAGAACTTATAAATGAGTTGTTCATACTCATTCAAAGTCTAAGCAATAGACGTTTTTTAATTAAAGAATAATATTATTACCACTCCCGTTGGATGAATGCTCTAAACACACCATACTTTACAGATTCATTAATTTTTTACTGGTTTCTGTAGTTAAAAAAAATAACACCCATAGACGTTTAACAGAGCTAAATATTCGGTCTTAAAGCGTTAATATCTCAATTCTCAGATATCAGACACCCTTCCCCGCGATCGATCGTTCTAATTAGATTAAACTGGAACTATTGTCATCCACTGTGGAGACGGGGTCGCAGGAGACCCCCGAATTAAGTTATTGTCAAGTTTACTGCAGTAATGTGTGGGGTTAAGACGGTGCGTACGGTTTAGCGCCATTTGCTTCTCTAATTAACTGGTTCGGAATATGAGCACGTATTTGATGTGCAAATAATATTTTAGTTTTGTTTGGATTATTTACGAAACAAAGTGAGTTTTTATGTAACTGATTTCAACAGTAGAACGTATATATGCTGTTGAAGACAAAATTAATGGTTCTTTAAATCGCAATACTTTTAAGTTATTAAAACCAAGAAAACCTTCCTCAGAGCTTGATCAATGCTCTGTAAGGTAAAATGTACCCTAGTAAGATGCATCAAAGTGATAACACTAACAGTGCTAGCAAGTCCTGGTAGTTTTCATCGACTTCACGTTTCACTTTATTCACCGTTACTATGGAAACGCACGCGTACACCGCGACTACTGTCCAGTCGCATTCGCAATCAATGTCGCCCGTGTCTTATAGAAATATTTTACATATTAATGGAAGCAGATCGCTTGTTTTAAATAGATTTAAGTTATTGAACTACCGTGTGGGACAGCAATGCAAAGCGTTGTCTTGGGATCTTTGAAATTATGAAATTTATCAAATTTTATCATTTGGAGCAAAGAATAATCAACCTAACAATTATCAGCTTAATAACGATTTCAGATGAACCAATTTTTTTAGTGCGTGATATAACGTTTGTATATTGAATACTTACTATAAGATCTTTTGAACTGAATAGAAAATTTGACTTTTAAATAGACTATATTTTATATATATACATATTTAAATAAGAAAATCGTGTTGTAAATCTGTAAGTAACCTAAAATAAGATATACAATAATTAAAAATATAATTAAAACGCCCCTTTTACACTTAATGCGAGTCAATTTTAAACTATTCGTTAATTAATGTACTAGGGTGGATTGCATGATCACTAGTTGGCTAATGGAGATCTCTTTTAAAGATAGGACCAACCTTCAAATATCCTGTAACCTTACTTTTATGTACCTGAGCGCACTAAAGAGCTTGATTAAGCTAGTGTTTGTACTAAAATTAATTTACTTTTGAAGTTTCTACTGAAACAACTGGATTAACGTTTCTTGCGAAGCAAAGCAGGGCTCGAGTATTTTCTTTTACTTTAGTACGAGTACTAACGCAACCTTTACCGACAGCTAACGTGTCTTGCGGAGCAGAGCGAAAGTTTTGCTTGACTAACATCGTTACTTTAGAGTACATTGCGTAATATTTACTATAAAGACGATAAACAAAACAATTCAAAAACGCAACCTACACGACCGAGTGGAGCCCGCTTCGTTCCCATAATTTGTGCCTATCGAACGTGCGCCGTCCCTTTGACATATAGCCGTCGTCACGGTAGATTAAGCTGCAAATTGTGATATACATCTATGCTCTTCTGTGTACAATGAGTCAGGCGTATTGAATTGGAAGCGCAATAGATTTATGTATAGAAAACAAAATCTTAGGGGAAATGGTTCAAAGTGATTGGTTTTTAAAAAAATCTTTGCTAATTGGGTGCATTTTCCAAATATGTGCAGAAGTTGAACTCTTCAAAGAGATCGGTGGCAAAATTAAACACTGGCGTGAACGGAAAGATCCTCGAGTGGCGGTCGTGGTACACGTAGCATTGGTAGGCCTCCAAGGTGGACAAGGTGGACCGACGATCTTGTTAATGTCGTGGAAAGCCGATGGTTGCGGACAGCGTAGTACCGATCGGTTGAGAGTTTCTTTGGGAGTTCTATGTCCAGCATTGTATCCTTTGTATGGTTGATAGAGTACCCTATAGTGGTTTTAATATTCAAATATGAATATATGTTGTAATGTTTTGAAATGTAATGCTTAATTTGGACTGGATTTAATGTTTCTGATGGCATGCCCTTAAACTAAAATTTAGATGTTTGCCTCTCCGTCATAACAATTATAGTAATAAGAACGGGATAGAATGATTTTAGAAACGTCAAGTTAGTGACACTTACACGGTTGATAATTTTTTTTTAATCCTTTTTAAAATAAAACAAATATGCTTAAAAGTCGCTATTTTAGAAACGACAAATGACGTCACTTGAAATCCGATTTTGTCACTCTTTTTTTCTGAGGTTTAGGTTTATAATGAAAGAACAGGAATTAACTTAAATTTAAATCAGTATATCTACATCGGAATCCGGGTCAGTAAGAGTTATAAATTTACCGTGGTCCTTAAATCAAATATCTAAATTTAGATATTGAGAGCCATTTTAGCTTGGACTCTTTTATTTTAGACAACTGTGCATATCTCTAAATTCTTTATACCACTTATATCTACGCGAACTATAACAATATATCTTACAAACCAAATATGTTCTCTGATGGATGCTAATGATTTGAGCACAAATATTTTTGTTAATTCCTAATAGGTAAATATTTTGTTGGTTACACAATATTTTTACCTAAGTAATTAACGCCCGGTTTCTGAGTTAAGATTTGAAGCTAAGTACGACTCAAGCTATACTTTTAGTGTGATTTTGTGTGAAATATATTCATTGAGACATACTTTGCTAATTCTCAATTCAGAGACTTAGTCCGTTTTGACCAGTCTATGTTTAGAGACTGTCTAGATGGTGCTTATTTCTATCATAAAACATTATGAATCTCTTTACAGAAATGTTTAGCTGAAGAGATGTTTAATAACTGTTAATAATTTTTTTTTCTAAATAATTGGCTAAATATTAATTTCTTATATAAGGCCTGCGGCCAACAGTAGGAGGTAGGTAGGCTGCTAATGAAGACAATAATGAATTGACAATGTTATTGTTATTGAATAATTCATTCATAATATAATATAAAAATTGACAATTTAGTTTGTCGGTGACTTCAATATTTACGTGTCATATTCCGACAAAAATGTTGCTGTGAGTAGAAATATTTTGAAAGGCTTTTATTATGTAGATACTCGCTTTTATTATAATAATACCAATTTATTTGCCTTAAAAAATTTAGCAATAAAATATATCAATGAATCCAAAAATAAATAATTTTCTTTTGACTTAAACAAAGAGAGCAGAGCATGTACCTTATCTTAAGTAAATTAAATCATTGAATTCGTATACTATTCTGGAGTATTATTTAATCTCAAAGATTTTATCATAGACTCATGTTTTTTTCCTCATAAATATTTGACGAATTTGTACGAAGATTGGATTTAACAGTTATTGTTAACTTTAAACTTGTTTACGGACGCGGGGAGTAAACCTTTCGACCGGAATCCTAATGGTTGGATAGTGATGCGATCGCTAAGTGGTCTTAATTGAATCAGCTGACGGTAACGGATTGGAATAACAAAATAAAACGGCATAGTTGCGTGATTGATGAGTGAAGCTTTTCAAATGTATCTATCACCACTTTTTAATTAAGCAAGAGCGTGTCGGATCTCTATCGGAGGTTCCGTGCATATTTCTAAAGAACCTTTTAGAATTAGAATTAGTGTTAGAATTTCTACTTCATGTGTCTTTGCATAAAGTAAGCTTATTTAATAATGTGACAAGTAAGTAATAAAACTGTAAGAATATCTTATTTGACAGTCCGTTGAGTACACGGAATTTCGGGTTCAAATATCCCGCAATCGAATACTTCAGATCTGGAATTCCGGGATTCAATTCCCAATTTTTTAGCTTTTTAAGCCTCGATCGCTATCATCACCTTACCTGAGTTGTTCAATATAAAAATAATTATTTTTTATGTCATTTTTATTATTCAACAATAAATCACCAACTCATAGTTGAATGAAGTGCAAATTGTAACCAATAACATAAGATGTCTTGAAATCTTAGGTAATGGAATGAAATACAGTGGGTAGTTTTAAACAAGATATTACTATAAAGTACATTCCTGTGTTTGTATGTGTGCGCATGTACATGTATTGGGGAAAGTATGTGTCGTTGTGCTAAAAACGGTTAGTTGTTAAAAGCATTATTCAGTTTTGGTAGTTTTAGGTCAGATAGCGAGTTCCTTAATGTGAATAGAAAATTTTATATAGTCTATATAAATTCTGCACTAAATAAAATAAAACCAAATGTATGCAAGAGAGGAGTTATCGCAAATAGAGATCACTTCCAGACAACCCGTCATTCGAGTGCATCATCCTATATCCATTAGAAAAGCTCTTAATGATGCTTTATAAGTGCGAGTGTAAGAACGTATAAGAATAAATGAATATTATAATTATGAAACCATGTGATGGCTTCTTAACGCTACATTTTTAATGTCCTTTTCATTAATACGAAAATTCAAACCCATTCGAACAATAAAATCTGACCCATAAATCGTTGTCGTGGGTGTAAAGTTCCTTTAAATAAAAATAACAAAGAACTTTTTATACCGACCTTAATAGACCATAATAGAATAACAATCTGTGTTTCACACTCGCTATTTATTCGTATATTAATAATCGAAACCGTCATTCTATAGTCGTGTTACCTTTTTGTGAAGAATCACAAAAAGGTAACTCGACTGTATCCGGTAAAAAATCACCCTAGTTTTTTAATAAGTAGACTCATTGACTCAAGGAGTCTAAGTTTAGAAGGAAAGTCGACGTACTGTCGAGTGACAAAGAGATAAGAAAGCGACCACCAAAATAGCCTTTTAAGAAATACATTAGCTTTTTTACCCGGGGATGCTTCACTGACTCACCCTTTTGTTTTACATACTTTTATGATGGAAATTATCTGACTTCGATATAAAATAAATGAGTACGTAGAAGCGTCAATGTTGCCTCATTACTAAATTTCTTAGTAACATAGTATAAACTTGAAATTAGTTATTGAGTTAATTTAGAAAAGGTATTCCTTTTTTACTTTGGACATTGCTTTACCTTATATTTGTATGTAATAACTTTTATCATGTATGTATTCGTTATACATTGCCAACTTACCTCAAGTACTTTATCTTGAATCCTGTCTATCCTAAGGTTACCTGGAAGAGGTCGCTTTTAGCGATAAGGTCGCCCTTTGTACAAAATTAGTTAAATTTTTTTTTGAGTATTTCTCTTCTTGAATTGGCTGATGTACAATAAGGATTCTATTCTATTCTATTCTATTCTACCTTTCACAGTAACATAGCTTAAAGTTACCAGCAAGATCTTTAGACTCATCTCATCTACATCTTATATATGACCCACTGTTGGGCATGGGCGTTCATAAATAGGACAGACACATGTAAAGTTTGGGCCGTAACCCCTGCAAGCTGAGCTAATTCGGGTTGAACGGTGAAAGTTACTGAAACAACTCCTTTACGTGCTTAACGTACCTTCCGACGTACGAAAGAGCACCAGATTTAAAAAAAAAATATTGACTCATCCAGGGACCAATCACGTCAAAGTTACGTTAGAGCCACTACGCCAACAAGCCCCTCGATCTTTAGACTATGAGTGCATTACACGAATTACAGGATATTATATATTTTCAATTAGTGGTCAATAAAAATGACTCAGATACATAGCTCAAAGTCTTGGTCCCATACAATTTTTTAAATAATTACTTAAACAATTTTTTAATTATTGACTTTTTGGCCAACAGCTACCAGCGTGTAATTTCGTTCTGACACATAGCGTGTTTTAGAGGAGACAAAGATTTTTCAATCAACATTTCGGTGACTGAATCTTTTCTCCATATTTCAAAACACAACTCGAACACTTAAGTAACCTATTTGTTTATAAGTATCAAACTGATCTGCAGAGCTGAAAGTTTATGCCGCGAACCGGAAAAGCGCACGGAACAAGCATATCGGAAACTGGAAAACAAACATCGAAACTTGACTCGCCACTTAACTCTAACATACAATAAAAACGTAGGAACAACCACTGCGCACTTGAAGTGTTATTCGCGTGTTTATTATTAGCTGCAGTGCATATAAACAAGGTTACAGAGAAACGTCGCCCTCGGCGTATCGATGCGTCGACGGCGAAGCTTTTAAAAAGCTAACCCGTCCTGTAAGAAAGGGACGGGTGGCGAGCACGTGGGAAGTGGATTCCGAACGCACGCACCCCCTCTCTCCCGTGGATCCCCTCCCTCACTCCTTGCGCCGCGCGCACTCCAGTCGCGCGCCGACCGCCGTGCAGGCAACACGCCTAACAGAAGACGCTAATGTACATATAGCACCCGCCCTGACGTTGTGCAGTGACCGAGTGGGAACGACGCTGTGATTTGTTTTGAGTGTGACGTCACTGAGTGCAAGTTGTGAACGTTACATAATTGTGTTGAGTGCACTATGCGGTTGTTAGTAACGTTATGAATGGCCTGGATCGCTGCTTCTTCGATCAACGTAAGTTTGTGTTTTGGCTCTGCGGAAATGGTAAATTCATTCGCAGTGCGGTTAGTGGAGGCTTTATGCGAGTTTAATGTCACACAGATGCGGCATATCAATATTTTCAGTGGTCATGCGGGTAACGTACGTCGCGTTAATTATTTTTGAAATTAATGCATATGCAAAAAGCCCACTCTAAAACGGTTTTGAATGTTTCAAAACATAGTTTTAGTACCTAATAATAATAAAAATGTGATACATAATCAATTATAGGATCTTAACAAATTTACTTTGTGTTCATGTTATCTAACGTCAATGTGAATAATTAACAATTTAAAAATCTTTATTTTACTCAAATATTGTTAGCTAATACTTATAAATAATACAAGGATAATGTCAAAAATAGTGTTTCGATGAAACAGACATCAGTGTGAAACACAATAAAAATGTAAACAATAAAAATAAATCGTCACAAGGAAAAGACAATACGCTGAGCTAGAGAATGGGATCGTTGAAAACACAAACCAATCCGCAATAATAATCCGAGTCACTGAACCTGACACTTTCAGAATCCACATAATGGCCCTTTTCAAGGAGTCGTCTCTATTGAAAATTTGTATGTTACAAATATCGTTGGACGTTTAGATAAGCAAGTGGATGGTTTTAATGGTACAAACGACTTTATTGAAGATAGCTGGGATACGAAAGAGACGGTTCAACAAATTGATGATGATTTGTTCAATTAAGACTGTAAAGGGCCAGTTGTGCCACGATTTGTTGAAGAATCATTGATATTGATTAGGGAATGTGAGTGAGAAGTAGTAAATATTTAGGTTAAAGCTTTTGCTGGGGGAATCACTTTACGACTAATAATATTTTTAATCTTCAAAATAAATTTACCATGACGCTCAATTTCATAAGAAAGCAGAAGGTTTAGTTATGTCTATAACATTTGAAAGCAGATCGAAAACGGAATTTTGATTGAATGTCTATTATTTGCGATGTAAATGTTGATATTGAATTCGGTTCTTCATTTCACAGAATGATTAGTGTAAAATATTGAAACGTTAAAATTTATTGTGCTGTTATTTAGTATTTTTTTAGGTCGGAATTGAGTCCGTAATCTTTATAAAAGAGAACTGTTTGTCATCTAAATTTATTTTTACTTGCTATGATAAAAATTTTAAAACATTAAATTAAATAAATACCTTTCAATAATTATGTTTGTTTTAAACAACTAATCATTACTTTTATGGAGTATTGCAAGTCATTCAAATCGAAATAAAACCACATCAATACTTATGGGAATGTTCTCTATCGATCGTTAACAATTGTTCTGGAGACATATTTACTACCACATAAACCGTGAAAATACCACAAAATAAAACAAAACCATTTACGACAAGAAATTTGAAACCGTAATCGATAGCCAAGGGCTAACAAATCACACCTTGTTGTCCCAACACCTTCGTGTTAAACAAACATAAATCTTCAAATTGTGAGCAAATAATAAAAGTAAAAAAATATTTAAATAGTCCAACCGCATCCGACCACCCGTGCGATCCATCTAACGCCGTATGAAGCACGCACGACCCCATTATACTATGAAAAGGTACTCAGACCCGCCTGGTTTTATTCAGTTTTTACGTAATTTACATTCCTACTGTCCTTCTACTTTTTTAGTCGGGCACTGTTTGAACGGAATCTTGACAACAGAAACTGCTGTGTCATCTGGGCCTTTGTTGTGATGCCTGTTTTTAACACAATTCATCCTTATCGATCGAATTATCCGCTACCGGTTACAAAACACTTTTTTCTCTATTGTGTTTAGGCTTGACATGTTCGACGTTGTCAATCAAAACTGTATCCAATTCTATTGTTTACAATTATAAAATATTCAAAATGGCACTAGCTAAACTTAGTCAAAAAAAATCCATTTGAATTCTCAGTGTTTGGATTCGTGTACTGATACAATTTCGAGCGGCGGGGTGGCCATGTTTAACTTTCTGAGTGACTGCAACAAACCTGCACTGAATCTTAACTATTTCCCCTTAAAGTTTCCGGTTAATTTAACCCGAGGCCGACACATCCAAACAGTACTCTATAGTCAACGGAACTCCCACGTGTGTTAGATAAACAAATCTTCCCAGAAAACAATGTCGTCAGAGACAACTTCAACCTAATTGCTAACGCCATTACAACATGTTCTATTCTTCCCAATAATTATTACCTATCGTATTCTGACATTATGTCCCATGACGTAATGGGAAATATAATTAAAGGTTTGGATGGATTGGCTACGGTTGGCGGGATAGGAAGAACGGTCTCTAACGATTTTACGGCAGCCAATAAAAGTGTTATGGTTAGGTAAACGATGGAACTTAAACGATATAAAACAAAATACTTTCGCTCATTGTTTGATGCGTTAACTGTGCTCGTAAACTGAGGACAAATTGGTTTTAAAGGACCCCCGGCTGGGCTTATGGGTTTTTTCCTATGAAATTTATTGCGATACTCTTACGATGGTTCGAAAACGCCTCAGCGTCAATTTCAAGTTCTCGATTGCATACAGGTTTTTACAATTACAAAGTCGCCGAAAATACGTATTAAGCACTCGATGGTATCAATTTCTTAATAAAGTTCTTGTTAAAAGCATTACATTTTAAATTTCCATGTAAATTACTACTGCTGAGTGGCCTCGCAAGTATTGGCTTTCACTGACAAATAAGGAATAAGGTTTATTTATAACATTCTGTTAACACCAATGAAATTGCCTGTCAATCTAGAATCTTTACATAACAAATCTTTGTATTATTCTATTTGCAGAAGCGTGTATTTTATACATGTTTTATTACGTTGCCATATTTTTAAATAACTTGTTTTATAAACGGAATAATTCAATCTATTGCTTGTAAAAAATTACCGTAAGCATATTATCAAAATACTAAATAATATTCAAGATTTGTTGTCCTTTATGGTTTCCAATAGCAGCAATGGTTGTTAAATTGAAGAAATCTATTATACACCTAGCATCTCTGGAAATAATTTGATATTTACTTGTATTGTATACATATTTTGAAGTTTTCTTAAGTTGAGGTGTGTACATTCTTGTTGGCTAAACCTGTTAACGTACCAGTAAAAAAAACACAATCTGAGTAAGTTCGCATCGTCATCAATTTCATCTTTAAAGCATATTGAGGTTAGCAGCTAACCGAATGGTGTAAAATTATTTTTGGTTTTTGAAGTGAGAGTCCTACCTTGCGATGAGAATTATTCAAGGGCTTTAATGAATCTAGTCATCGTAAATCCCATAGACGGTTGAAGTGTTAACACTAGCATTAACGGGACATTACGAGCCACGGGTCGGATTAAAGCACAGCTTATCAAATACAGTAGATGCGTTGTTAGAAAGCCATCATTGTGTGTAGATAATATAACATCATTATCGGATACAGAAGCTGTGTGGTCGAAATTACAAAGTCTGACATTATCTCTGTCTATAAGAATATTTATTGAGGTTCCCGATAATGATACACTTACCAGAGTTGACGGTTTAATCGCGTTGATATTTATAAATACTGAATTGGGTTTGATGATGATTTATATGATTTACATGGCAAAGAATGTCACCGTAATTAATCGAAGTTTTTTCTTAATTTTATTTAAGTGATTCAGCAAGTAATAGTCTAGTCTACTTAAACGTCGTATCTCATTAAAGCTTATTAAATCTATTTCAGTGAAACCATTGTTAAACTATTGTACCTATCTCATTAAAATGCCAAATTAAAGAAATTAAAATTAAATTGGTAAGTTTAATAAGCGTTTATAATCAAAACGTCTTGCATTTATTTTATAACTCTGATTTAGATCATTTCATCTTCGACCAAACTTATTATACGAAATTCGTATCAAAAGGCCCTCAAGTAAATTATACACGATAGTATTTTTCTTGATATCTACGTCTCCAGCATATGAGTACATACACAATGAATAAAAGAGAAAAAAGTAAGGAATTATATTCAAAATATAAGATTTATGTAATCAATTATTTCCTTATTTGCCAAAATAAATATCAACTTCAAAGTATTCCATCTACAAAAGTTTAATGTCTCTTTTATTTGTCTGTATTTTAATGATACTTTAATAAGTTATTACTCAATGTTTATATTAGGCAAAACATTTTAAACTTTTTTGTTTTAATAGTAAACATCTCAATGGCTTTATCAGGCGATACATGGACTGTGTCGTAATTATGTAAATAGTTTACTATGGTAATGACGCTTATCACGCTAATTACATATGTAAATACTCCTCGATCATTAGCTTAGTATCTAAATAAATAATAACGGCTTTAGAAACGTTAAAGATTTAGACAGAAATGGGATCGATTTGTAGAAATTTTTGGGGTTGATTGTGTTGAAAATGATGATTGTTGTATCAGACAAAGTTAAGAATAAGGACACTATTAGATTTAGGCTCATTTGTAATAATCCTTTATATACATATGATAACTTTTAAACAGGGGAAAGCTTTAAAAAGATGATAAATATTTTATAGAATATTGTTATATCAACCAATTTATTCTTATTTAATTATTACATCTAGATAAATAATATCGACGACCAAAAAGTCAGTATTTCGAGGCTTTGAACTTGCCTAGCACTGAAATAACATCATTGTAGAAGATTACAATGAAATGAAACTTTTATAAGAAACAGTGTTTAAACATACAAAGGGTGAACTTGGGAGTAAAGGTGAATTTACACCAGAAACATTAAAACTAAATAGTATCGTGATCTAATCATAGATATTTTTAGTTATATCGACCCAGTTACATCTTTCTTATAAGTATCAATGAATTGAAAGTAAACCAACCTTTTTACAAATAAATAGTGCGTTTGCGTCGAAGGCCCGTTACGTGTTAACCCTAAAATACCAACGTATCAAATTACGAACCACCATGGAATAAATACATTTACACACTGTATTTTCATCGAAACTACCCGAGTACGTCCCACATTGTTTCCAACATGTGCTCCAATGAATATATGAATAGTATATAATCTTGGTATGTTTCAATTTTCCGGTACAATAGATATGTGAATGGTTAATGCCTATATTATCATAAATATTCTTAACAACTTAAAGGGGTATTGATTGATGAAGCGGCATATTGAAAGCCGATTATGCTAAGTTCTAGAATTTAACAAAATGCTTAGATAACTAGTTTAAGAGTGCAAACATTCTTTCATTTGTTTAGCGTCGAACGAGTATTCTTCAATCTTATTACGAATTACGAAGTTACTAATGGATAAGATGAAAAGATCTTTTTTATACAGAAACAGTTTAAAGATAGTGTTTCATATATTTTCACTTAATTCGAACTTTGTTTACTAGAGTAAATATAAATAGGGTTTTAAATAATTGATAAATTGTAGGTCTAACTTTAACATAGGCTTTGAATAGTAATTGTTGGTAGTGACAAATTAATGCATTTATAAAATTAACTTTAGTTTCATTTTGTATATTTTTAGGGATGCACTAAATTTATTACAGTATCAGCAACTGCAGTTGGTGTTGCAAGTATCAATTAAACTTCATTGGCAAAAATCACCACAGTTAGACAATCTGTTGTCCTTATGTCACACTTTAAAAAACCTATCCATTTTGTTCTAGTCGACTATAATCCACTACTTTAGAATAAGCAGGTAAAAGCTTGTATCTAATCATAATTATATATATATATTAAAAAATAACAAACACCGATCAAAATTGAAAAAAATCAATCAATGTTTGTAATTTGTTTGCAAGATCGTGATAGAGATGTCAAATTAATAAAAAAAACTGAATTGTAATATTTAACGGAACCCAGAGACCTATTTTCACACGTATTTCGTAATTCAATATGAATAAAAAAGGCTATTGTACTGATTCAAAAGCCTATAAAGTAGCCGTAAACGATTTTTTTTAGAATCGAAATAACATCTTCAGTGCGGAGGCAGCCGGGCCCTTTGACGATTATTCTCGGATATAACAACAGAATTGGGTTGGGTGAACAAAAAAAAGAATAAAATGAATGGGTCTCAGATTGGATACGCGTGCGCCGGCGCCGTTCGCTTAGTTAACTCCGCGTTCGTACTAGTAGCGCCATCTCTTGTTGAGTAGCGGAACTTCTCAGATTTTTTAATTTGATTCAAAATAATGTGTGTTATTTATATAGCAAAATTTATCAACTTAAAAAAAACAGGAATGAGTATTAATGATTCGAAGGAAATTTATGTATTCCATGAATGATTTTTGACAAAAATGACAAAGTTTTCTTCTATGGGCGTCCAAAATCTAATTAATAATTGGGTTACCAATCCACCCCTCTGCACAAACACTCATCTCAATAAGTGTAAAGATGCCGGAGAATATAAGCGATAATATCTATACAGACAGATAGGTGGAAACTAACTAACTATGATGGCTAAAGTGATATATGAGTAAGTTAATTAATCAGTTTATATTTAACTAGTTTTAAGATCGAACTTAAATATTGCGAAATCTGTCTCTATGTAACTAAATATTAAATTAACTTTGTTGATTTAAACTCAAACACAGTTTCTGACTAATATAAATATTTCTGTCAGCTTATTGCGAATGTTTCAATAATCTATTTCAATATAAATTGATTCCCCTTAAATTGTTATGAATATGTAGACAATATTGATATTGTAATAAAATGTTCATTACACACCAAACACCTACACTACATTGTAAGAGGTGAAATTGTTTTAGATATCTTTGATGCTACCCATCCAGTTATGAAAATGATTTCACCATTATTAAGAAAACTAGTGATCTAGAAAGTTCTTCTTCGCCCTACGCCATCTATTAATGGAAAGACAAATTAATTCAAAATCTGACAGTTTTGTTGCTTAGAACATCAGTCATACGATTTTTAGGAGTTTTCTAATTATATTTATTTTAAACCAACCTGAATTAAAAGCAATCAAAATAAAATAAAAATTATTAAAATAAACGCAGCCATATTTTTATTTTACGGAGACTAACAAACAGCTATTCATCTTTATGTTTAGGAAGAAGTACGAAGAAGATTAAGAATCAATATTAATGATCGATATTCAGAGTGCACAAAATCTGTTAATTATGATTACAATAATGTAACACAAATGTTGTAACACTGTTTCTGCATTTAAAAAAATCTACAGATGTTCCTGTGAGACTTTCAAACTTTTATTATATCTTTGAATTTTTTTTATTATATTGACTGTATCGTTACTGTACCATTCTGTTGTATTACTGGTATTATGTGCATTATAATTATATTTTTAAATTTTACTGCGCATATTATTGGATAAATTAAGATGTTGATAGAGTTTTGTCTCTACGTTTCTGCTACCATTAAAAACCAGCGCCGTGATATTACATCGTCGCCGCGGCATAGAGTTGAGACCAGTTGGATTCATTGTAAAAGTTTATTTTATGTGTGTTTTAAAAAAATACTGCATAAAAATGTACCAATAAACAGTTTTCTATCTTTGTTTCAAGAAGTGCAAATAATTCATATTTTTGGTATACAGATAAACCCAGCCTCTAATCATTACTGGAAATCTGTTTTAGAATATGGGACACTAAAGTTGGATAAGAGAGACTTAAACGTCGTTTTCTGACACGATACAATATTAATTTATTGATACCAGAACATAACATTAAGATAATTTTAAACTGAACGTAAAGCGTTATTCACGATACCATCGACATCCTGAATAAAAGAAGTATCGACACTCAACTACCACCCTAGGATCGCGGTCCCCGTTTGAGATGCCTGATTGATGTGCCCCTATAAATTTCTCTTGCCTCGTCTTCGATAGATTTAAAATGTCCACAGATAGATCTAACGGCTTATCTCGAGCGATGAAGCTGCTTTGATCGTGTTATTCATTGGGATAGGAACATTTTAATTATCAATTCGACATTTCTTAACAAATATTTTACTTCCATCACATTGCAGTGATGAAGAAACGATAAAGATATTTAAAAATACACTTACAAATTGTTAACTGGATAAAATAGAAAAACTAGACGAAGGAGAAATATCTATTATATAAAGCAACCATATACAAATAGAATTAAGAGCAGTTAACGTAACACACGTAGTTCCACTCAAATATCAATTGATACGACATCTGATTGACATCGTCCAGCCCTCGTAACGGGACGATTTAGCTGTCTGCGAGTCGTATGGTAAATAACTTAGTTTGTATTCGAATAGGCTGCCATTAAAGTGATAAAGCTGACTTGTATCACTAAGTTGGATGCTTACTTAGCTTCCATATTTGATAAGATTTCTTAAAATTTCATTTATCGTTTTAATTGACATTATGACTTTAACATAGTTCTGCTTCTGTCTTTAATTCATTTTTATTAGGTTCAGATATAGATGGTTCACATTAGTGTAACTCATTTTTAAGATTTAAACTTGGAAAATAAATATCAAGGTAAATCAAATACTCATTCAAGTGCAGTAGTATTTTAATCTTAAACATTTGCTAATCACGAGGTCTTGCGTTGTTCGTAAGTCAAACTAATTAATTGTATGATTCCGGTTGTTACAGCTACCGTTTACAACAACAACCATTGCTGGACAAATGTGGTTGTGTACGAGCTCCAAATTGCTTCAAATATGAACTATTATGATTAATAAAAGGTTAATTAGAATGTGTTTCTGAAACTATTTCATCTTTAATCTTATTAGTCAGGTTAAAAACTGAGAAGAAGAGTTATTTAGATGAAGAAATTTTAAAATTGCTCTAGCTATGGACATTTTGTAAGTTCATTTGATTTGGGTTTCATAATCGTTTTCTATAAATCATCAAAGTTATCAATATACTCAGTGTTTTAGGTTTAATTACAAATTACTGTTTGTGATTTGAGGAAAATGAGTAATATATCGGTATTTTGATCATAATAATTACACTTTATGGTTTTCATTGCTGAATATAGACCTTTTCCCTGAATTCACATTCTCTCCTATATTAAAGACCATTCAATTAAAGCAACGATTGATGCCTTTACTATTAGCCAAATATGTAAAAGCATACAGTTTGAATTTTACCCGATCGTATTATTCAGTGACACCAAAGCCACAGCCTACCCAACTGCACCAATATTTTGGCATCTGTTAATTTCCGTTCTCCATTATTCTGGGAATTTATTGGTGCGCAGGAAAATCCGGATATTAGTTGTTAGACCTATAATTTTCGAACTGCAAATTTTCTCTTTGATATTCTTATGCTTTTGACGATTCGCATAAATTGTAATGAAATGTAAAAATAATTGTCGGTTAATAACCTGTTGTTGGGCACTTTAATTATTTTTACATTAAAAAGTTTACAAAATGTAAATAAAATAAAGTAATTTTATTTATCTATCAATAGTTCCGTAGATTCGAATTACGAAACATTGTCAGTAAGAAAAAAGGTTTTAATTTCAAAGTTGATAATATGAGTGCTATGATACTATTCTTGCCTTATTGGATGCTTAACACGGATGTATTAAAAGGACCTTTATAATAAACAGAAACGGACTCAACTTAATACTAAACTTGCGGACATCAGCATAGCTAAATGGCTCATAAGGTATACAAAATGATGACCAACTGACGAAGACCCTCCAATGTTCACACTGTAACTGTTAAGCTAAGTTTTTACCACACTTTAAAGAGGGGGAGGGAGATCTTATTAAGTGGACGCAGGGCTTGTAGGGTAAGCGTGTTCGTAATCTCCACTCTGTGACACTACAGATTAGCCGAGGCTTGCGCTGTCAATCACTGTCGCGTTTACCCTAATGTTAAGATGAGTTCACACAGTACTGTCCGGTGCTATTGGGAATCTGGACAAAATGGCGCCATGACTCTCGTTGCGTGATATCGAGTAAATATTTGATGACCAAAATAGTTTCGGCCCGTTTCAATTTCACCATTTCTTTTTTGCAAATCGAATTTAGTTGCGTTGATATTTCGAGGATTCCACTACAATAATAGATAAAAAGAATTTTAAAATGTTTCCTCGTTTTCAACAGCCTCTTTTATTACAGTTAAGGATTTTATTAAAGTTCTTATTCTCGTTGAATAAACGCAATTAACAAACTAAGTGTAGTAGTAAGCATGTCTATACAATAAATTTTATTTGAGTTTTGCTAATTTAATTATTTTTGTAAAGATAGTGACACCAAATTCGCCCAATATGGATATCAGCATGCAAAGAAAACTGAATCTATAATATTGAAAAGAAGAAAAGTTTGTTAATATATAGAATGTATTTTCAGGGAGAATGTTACTGACTGTAAATGAAAAGGGAGCTGCTAACAGGAAAGACGGGTTTATTGGTAAAAATATGAGTAACAAGCAAAATATAAAACTTAATCACAATCAAAGCAGACAGCTCAACTGTCTATATCGAAATCTATTGTCCTACACACAAAAAAGAAAAAAAAAAGAAAAAAGGCGTATTCAACTCCTATTCAGCCAGTTCGTAACATTAGATGAGATCTATGAGTTTTCAGCGTTACTCTTGGAATCAGTAACATAAATACTGCATTACTTTAAAAATAATTTTATTTATTTTTCTATAAATATCATTGCGGTATCGCTATTTTATCAAACCGTGCAGTCTATTTTAACAACAAAGAGCGGTCTTAAATTTAACGTTTAATAGGAACACCAATCAATTCAGTCGGATAACTTTAAATGTAATATCGAAAAAGCTTCACCCATTTAAGTCGAAGAGAAAATTTGTTGCACAAATTGCTGACCGTCATAAAAATACACGATGTATTTTCGTCTTGTTAATTCGATACTTGCATCACCTTTGAGCAAAGAGAGTTATATAAATGCGTTGTAATCTTTAAAAAGTATGCCTACCAAATCTGGTGACAGTTACAAATGTAAAATATGCCAAGACATTGAGTAACCGACCGTTTTAAATTGTTATTGAATGTCTACAAGTAATACCGGATAAATGGACTACGCATTCCGACAGGCACGGTCTAAATCTGAGCCATTGTCGCCGACGTTGATCAAGACTAATGATCTGACTGCGATGAATAGGTAGTCGTAGTGTGAACTTCCCTTTACAAGGTGAGGCTGAGGGATTATATTAAAATAATTTTGTCGACACTTACAAGTTAACTGAGTTGTTCTTTTTAAGATGGACAACAGTGACAATACAGTCATTTCTTTCGCCATTCTCTAGACTCTATAGTAAAGCTATTTGCCTCTTTCATTACCATACAATATGAAAAGGATAGTAAAAATTTTAGAAATACACAGTTCGTTAACGCTAAGTCTATACCTACATTTGACTTATTACAATCAGAATTTATAAAGTATATTGTAGTCTTAGATAATTAAGTTTGTACTGTTTCGCATAGTTTATATTACTGAACAATTTTTGGTAAGCTAATAAAGTACGTTAATGGGAAAATACAGCTAAAATTCAGTAAATTTACGATTTTAGAATTATCAAATACTCTCTATCCTGTTCTGAGCAGATTGTTATAAAAGAGTTTGATTGAAATTAAACTTAATTAGGCAGTTCACAACGGGACCAGGTTTACTAATATCAACTTAATTTCTTACGGAAAAGGATTGAAATTGAACGGAGTGATCGTAATTGGTAGGTACATTTTTTCGCGAACTTATCAGGCTGTTTAAAGAAATTTGCTTTACAAAACCAGCGGTTGAGGGTTTGAAACCCGATATGTTATAATGTTCTTTGTAGTATTAATATAATGCACTATGAACATTTCTCCATTATTATCCACGGGACAAGCTTTATTCGAGATTAAAAATATCATGAGACAAAATACGCCAGTCATTCCCGAACCAACAAAAATCGAACCGATAAAAAATACCTTTGGGTGGGTGTCACAAAAACCAATGTGTCCAGGTTTTCCAACAAAACTCGCGTTGCCCCGGGCTGTTTATCACGGTTGACGTATCCCCGTGTGTCCATGCACCTAGCCCCAAAAAATTTACCCGGGAAATTTTAGTTCAAACACTGTTCGAGATAACGTCCGGCCGTCCGAATTAAAATTTGCCCCGCGGCGGGCGAACTGAAAAATGTCGTTCTGTGTCCATTGTCATTACGTTCAAGTTTTTGTGATAAGTCCTGGGCGGTCGATAGAGGTATTAAGACCACTACAGGGTGACCTGCCTTTAGTTTTTAAATTTAATTAATTTACCAATGAACTCTTGGATTTATCGTTTTTTTTAATTAACAATGCAAAGCAATTTCGCCCTTGTTAGAGACCAGGTGGTTCCATCATTAATACTGATCTTGATCTTCTTCATGACTTCACCCATTCAACCAGTTTTCTCCCATGGTGCTAGGCCTTATATTCTGTGTTTTAAGTAATTAATTATTTAAGTCTATTTTAATATGATTTTAATTTTATTATATTTCTTGTCCCGACTTTAATGTTTACTTTTTATATTTTGTCCGTTCAATCCTGGCTGCTGGCAGACATTACTAGTTAGAAATAAGACAAGTTATTGTATTTTTTATTATGTTATTTCAAATATGTGTCAAAAATGTATTTGAATTGATTTGAAAGATTGTCTCTAGCAGTGCAACGTATATAGTTGTTGATTACTCTGCCTAATGGTATTCTTTCAAAAAAGAAGTGAAAGAAATCATATCTTGAGGCAGGTATTGAACCTGATCATACCATACGGATGACTCCTGAACACTGAGTGACAGTATCTGGACAATGACTTTCTAGCTTTTCTTAATTTAATAATATTACAACATCCAGTAATAATTATATTACAACATCCAATACATTATTAACGACCCATTATTATTGTATCTTCAAAATATTTAACGTAAATGATCATTTATTTTAGAAAATTCCAATTAGAACGAATTATAGAATTGTCTTTCAGTGAACACAGATTTTATTGAATCAAATCAATTCACTTGTAGTTCAAATCCACTAGATTTGCCTGTTCTAGCTGCTAATTTAGTAATTAATAACTTCTGTTCATATGCAAATCGGACTAAGTAATGCTTGACGTTGTACGCTTGATGTGGTTATATAATTATTTCATACAATATGCATTATAAGATCTTCAAATTAATATAGTTATTGCAACTGAAGTTAGCAAAAATCACATGTTATTTTAAATGTCACCTACTAGAATAACAATTATCAATCTATTTCCAGCACGATACAACAATAGACCCCATTACACTTGGGGCCAAAGAAATTGTTTTCAACAATATCGACAACTTTTATTCCTCACGAAGTTATTTCGATTTCTCCCGATGAGTTATTTACGAGGATCTCTGTTAAACCTGGTTAGGTCCTGACATTATATCAGGCGGGATTAAGTGGTTTTCGGAGCACAAGAGGCGGCTGTCCCCGCTCGTCGAGTATTCGTAAGATTTTACTAGGAATTTCTAATCTGGGAGTCGAGCGATGTTTCTTTACATTGTGTTTATTCGAGACAAACGAATTAACTCAGTGAATACAATTCGATACATTTAAGATATCATTAGTCGTTTCCAGAAATATACTGAATTGTCTTAACTTCAAAAGAAATATGAGCTTTGTCGAGAAATCTTTCGTAAATTCTTTTCTAATAAATAATTACATTTTGTGTTCCGTCAATTATGAGAGTTAACTATGAGTTGTTATTAGAGTTAATTATGAGTGACAACGAAAGGTAGAGGAACGAGTACCAATACTAATATAATTAAACGTAAAATATAATATATATACTATATGTACCTATTTATGTGTTTTATAATATATACATATATACAAATACATACATACGCATATACGCACAATATATTGAGATTCTCTGTAAAGAGAAATAATGTGTTTCAGTCTTAATTACTCAATGAGTACGGTATTGAATCCAAAATCAATGATATTACTATACCCTTTTTATACCTTTTAATCTACTATTTTTTCATAGCATAACGTTAAAAGATATTTTTTAATTATACCTGGAATATGCGGGGGTCAGATACTATCGTGCCCTATATAATTATCGTGCGAGTTTCTACGGTGTACGGTAATTACTTCACGGCATTATTTATTTACTACGTCATCCTATGACATTAAACAACTTACGTTGTGTTCTTCGTAAAGTAAAGTAATAATTAGTGGTGGAAATTCTCATTTTTTAATTAAAAACTGTTTAGTTGATGTACATTTCGCTTGAATTACATTTTAAAATAAATCTTATTGTAAAGAAACGATCTACAAACGATAGAACATCTAACTTGAACTGACAGCCCTCCGTGTAGCAATTTAAAAAACTTTGAATCATTCAAGTTAAAAAGTTTAAAACATTTAAAGATGTAGATGTAAGCTTTTTAAGCAATTTCTTATGGTGATAAAATGTATAATATAAATATCTACGTGTTTTTTATTTATGCATAGCTACGTTAATAGAAACAATGTTGTATTTTAGCAAGTAACTGTACAGCGTGGCGAAAAGAATATACAAATTTGAATACCATTTATGATCGTTACTTAGTGCTTTCTGTTTCTGTTGTTTATATATAGACTAAATTAAGAGATTTCCTCATTGTAATCACTGTACTGCATCGATTGTTATATTAAATATAATAAATACGAAACTTATGGCTAAAGATAAAATTACTTATTTACAGTAGCATTTTTTTGTAAATTTAATTCCCGAAATTCAATGTGTCTTTTTTAAATTATTAAAAAAAAACATATTTGTTAATCCCTATACCACTGCTAAAAGAATATAAAACGTAATCTCCTCGATAAAAGTACACGGATAGTTAAGTTGAACATACAACACGATAACAATAATTGGTTGATATAAACATGCGAACGATTTATTTGTCCTGATGTGTATCGTGAAAATTTGTCTTTAACAAATAATTATTTTAAATACGTGTCGAAAAACGATTGGTAGCACGTCAATTAGTAATAGATGTGCTTTTTTAAATTGTATTTTATGATATATATATTTAATTTCAAATTGATTTAAATGAAGAATAAAAATTATATTGTTGTTTATTTAAATTTAAATTACACTATATACCTATATCAACTACTGATGGCACGGTATGAAATAAAATAAATTTATAAATGCCTGTTACATTGCCCTTCTTTATAGTAATATGTGTGGGTATACAAAAGTATAACATATTTCATCGATACGTAAAGTACATTTTACTGGAAGTTTTCAAATAGTTTAATTTTTAATCAATATCAAGTGTTTAACTGAATACTCTTCATTATTATTGTTCACGCGCAAGCTCGCAAGGAGGCTTCGTAGCGAGAGACATGCCGCCTCCTTGAAGTATGGATGAGCGGCGTGTGACTGTTTTTAGAAGAAAGCCGAGTTCGGCGATTGTCTTTTGTTTCTTTTCTTCTTATTAACTAATATTTTCTTTTATTTGATAGAATAGATTGTAAATTACCTAATTTCAATATTGTACTTTAATCTGTTGTATTATTGTTCGCACGAACAAATTGGCGACCGTGACAGGACACGAACCTACAATATTCGGATAATTATTCTTTATGTTTTTCAATCTCAACGATGTAATGTACCAAGACTGAATATATGTATTTTGATTTGAACTGTCATCCAAAAATCATCATTGAGTGAGAATAATTAAGCTTAAAATCAAATCATTGACGATTATTTGCTTATAGGGTCAAACAAGGGGTTGTAGGGTTTTTGTTTTTTTTTAATTAAAAAAAAAGGGGTTGTAGGGGTTACATTGGTAACATAAGAATCGGTAAAGTCGTAGGAGGTGTTCTATAACAAACACTGCGACATAAGATATTTATCTATCAGCTTTGACTCCTTACAAAGCATGATTAAATATACTGTTGTGGATACAGGTATATTATTATTTTTCCAATATCTAGAATGTTAAACAGAAATAACAGAATGATAAATTATTCTTTATTAAAGCTAGAAAATAAATAGGCGTGAGTAATCTTCTTTAAGTACCTACTTATTCGAAAAATACAATTACATTTTAGATATTATTTACATTGTAAAAATATCTTGTACGAGTTTGAATGTAATTGGCTTTCATTGGAATAAGAAATTTATTGTAACTACACTGTATCATAAGCTGTAGACATTCCAAATACTTAAACAAAAAATTAAATAAAATCACAATGACTGAGATATTTTTTTTGCAAAAAATATCTTAAGTTTATTTCAATAGCTATTATAATTCTTATAAAGTCTTTAAGTTTATTTTTATTGTCAATTTCGGACGAGACGGCTGTATAGTAAAGTGAACAGTACCTCTGCTTATTAAATCAGAAGTCCCAGGTTTTTAATTAAAATTGGAACAGATATCTACAACTACTGGAAGCATTTTCACTAATTATTACTTATTTGATCACGAGTTATGGATATTTGTTATATTTCTTCTTAATGTAGTATCCATAACATAAGCTCTTAAAACTGCTTAATTTGGTCTATATAATAAATATTATAATAATTGACATAAAATATTTATATGGATTTTAGACGCAGATATTTTTATGATGACTACGAATATTTATTCATGTGTAATTGATGTTTGTATATTTATTATGTATAGCTCTGATAATTTTATACAATTATTATATTAATTATTATTTTTTTATTTAATTATATTTTTTTTTTACATTTTTTTTCTCAATATACACTCATTATCTACGGCTACATGATCGATATTTATAAATAAATCCGAAACAAAAGAGTTTGTATATAGTTAAAATTAATTTCGACATAAATTTTCGAATTCTACAAAATTTAAACAATCCATTAAACTGAACTCATAGAATACTGAGCGATAATTAAAACTCTATTTTGAGTTAATTATAATTCTGTATACTTTTAAATTTGTCAATAAAGTCCATATTTATCTAGTATTTTCTACTAAGGATGGAAATGGTTTTTATTTTAAATTAGTATTTAAAATTATGCAAATAGAGCAAGCAAGCGCTCAACAAAACTTTATTTCAGTTAAAACATTGTCGTTTCATGTTATTACAATATGTTGTTTCTTCTAGTTTCTAACAGGATAGGAAGCATTAACTTCAATCTTGTTAAAAACTAGGCGCTTTATCATATCATTTTTATAACCATTATGAGTTGCATCAAAAATGTCGTCTGAAAAATACTAGTCAATGTTATTATAATGTCACATTGACCATAGATATTGCGTGAAATTTATTTGACGCGTAGGCTTTCTAAAATATAGTACAGAGAAATAAGTGAAATCCACGAACTATTTTTGTCAGCTTTTTTATATTTATTTTTTTATTCGTTGTATGAAAAAAAAATCTTACTCGCTTTGCAATACTGCAATTAATCTAAATACTATTTTGAATGGTACAAAAACTTTCACGCCTGCTTAGGAGCCCATGTTATATCATGGGAATACGTGTGTGTACGTGCTGTGGTACCAGGAAACGAGTCTATGCAGCTTGTCGAAAAAAATTATTTTTAAAAAGGTGTATAATCTTGGTCAGTCTTCAAGCGAGGCTGAGGTAGAGGGAGTCGCTTTTGCGAAATTTCTAATCTTCTATCTCCTAGTAACTAGGGCGCTTCGAGCCAAGAGGAAATGAAAATGACGTTGGAGTTTCAGTGAACTAAATTAACTTAAAATGAAAAAAACCTGTTCATAATTAAAATTATTCCTGTTCAAAATTCGAATGACCTGTTTCAGGTGATGTTGAACGGACTCCATTGTGGACTTTATAGTTAATTTTTTATAACATTCAAATCTGAAAAATTTGATAATAATTAAAATATCCCAGCTTCCACTAAAAACTAATTGCGTTGAGTGATTTTTTATTTTAAAAAAAGAATATAGGTCAATCACAAAATAGTATCAGTTTCACGATATAATAAGGCTTGTTTTCCTAAAAGCTTTGATGTGGCGACCTGTGATATAAATAAAATATTCATATTTTTAACGTTTTATAAAATTTTATAGGAACAGTACTTTTAGACATCACATTAATTATTTGAATATCGAAATCAAATTTTACGAATCATATCTATTACTTTTTAGAATCGATATACATAGAATAATAAATTTCTAATAGGAGTTATTATGTAGCAGTAATTAATTTAATTTAACTTGTTTTGTTACAAGATAGAAAAAGATGAAAATCTAAGAATCGATTACATACACGTATATGAGAAGTCTATGTTCAATAATAAATTTTCTTGTAAGTTAACCTGTACCTATGCAATTATCTAGAACTTTCTTATCAGATCCTCGCCAAAGCACTTTGCTTTGGCGAGGATCTGATATTGTCTGTTTAATCTATTGTATTATTGTTCGTGCGAACAATAATACAATAGATTAAAAAGGTATCAAATATAATATTTAAACATGGTATTAACAAACTATTGTAAAATAAAAGAAAGTAGTAGTCAACAAAAAGAAAAGAAACAAAATACGATCACCGAACTCGGCTTTATTCTAAAATGTCACACGCCGCTCTTCAATGCTTCAAGGAGGCGGCATGTCTCCCGCTACGAAGCCTCCTTGCTAATTTTGCGCGTGAACATCAAGTGTTTACATGTAATCTAAATTTTGGCTAAAGTTGTTAGTGAAAACCTAAGATAAGTCAAATCTAGTTTCGTTAGATTGGTTTGGTTAGTGATAGTTTAAGTTTAGTTTAACTAACCATTAGTTTATGAACCCCTGACAAAATAATTCAATTGTATTTTGAAATATTGTTCGAAAACTCCATTCCAAAACCCATTTCAAATTTTAAGTCGTTTGCTATAAACAGTTTCTCTTTACTCGCTATAATAAATATACATTGCGTTTTAAGAAATTGTTTTTAATTGTCTACCAGAAGAAGAGAAACTAATGAAAACAGTACACTCATAAAAGTGAAGCCTCTCTCTGGCAATTTTCAAACAATCGCAGGTGGTTTAATTAGTTACTAATAAGGCTTAACCCACAAATGATGTTGCTCGGTACAATTGACCCATCCGAGTAATTTAAAAATGCACAATCTCATTAAAGGAGAATAAATGTATTTTATTCGACGTTATCAAAAACGGACCCTATTTTAAATAGCCGTATTATAAGGATATCTGATAAGTTTTTTTATTTATTATTAAGATCGGAATATAAATTCAATCCGTGATATCAAAATATTGATTACATATGGTTAAAAGCTCGAACTTTTAACTCTTAACTCTGGCTTCTCCAAATGTAATGTCTATAAATGACTAACATTTAATGTTTTTATTCATTTAATCTGTTTTAGATGTTTAAATTTCAGGCTTTAATCAACTCCCTTTCCTAATGAATACCGAAAAACATATTAAAGCTCCCTTTTGGGAAATGTTTCTGAATTTTTATAATAACTCAGTGAAAAGTTTGATAATTAATAACTGTATGACATTTTCATTGACATAAATTTAGATATTGAAACAGCGTTTGATGTAGACGCCATTAAAATACATGCCATGTATTAATAGAACTTCGAGGACTTCGATTCGGAGTGTTTTTGAACCTTATAACTATATTCTAAAGATGATTTTGTATTTTCGGAATTCATCGGAAATTAAATTTCTAAAAATGAATATAACAGGTAAAATCGCGGTGATTATTTTTAGTTCGGGACCATTCGAAGCCGAGAGTGAATTGTGCTAGTCTGTATTCGATAGAAGGGAGTTTACATTGGCTTCTGTCGCATGTTACAAGCTTTAGCCTGTTTTCCCTGAATATTATTCAAAGCGATGTCCACTCTTGTATTCATACTTTAAAATTAATTTTATTAAAGTAATAAGCTTTTAATATATTGAATCAGATATTATGTAGTTTTGGCTAAATGTGTCATATATGTCTGTCTTCTCTCTTTGTCCAAATATGTTGTTTTGTATTTAATTCGTCGTCTTTTTGGCTACATTTTATATCGGACTGTTTCTACTTCCACCAAAGAAAAAGATATTGTTTCGTACGGTTCCCGCCAATTGAATTCTTTCGGGATATCTTCCGGTACATTGTCATCAAAAACCTTTTGCAGGTTAATTAGAGATACCATATTAGTTTATCGATATGAAGCCACAATTTGCTGTAATTATTAAAAATGAATACAAAAAGTTTTTGTAGCAGCTAATTGTTGCTTGTAACTTGGCCCACAGCTAAACCCACCGCACTACAGTACACAACTTACCCTCCTGTGTGCCGTAAATTTACGATGCACGCGCTACGGGAATTTCGTTACGCCTTCCCAGAGCAGATTTTCAACACTGATTTTTACTGCGGCCTATGTAATGTTGATAACACGCTTCAGTATTTTACCAGTTTTCACACCTTTCGAAGCCTTCTGTAAAAGGTTAACTGAATTTTTCCAAACCTTCTCCCTATAGCTTAAGAGTGGAATGCATAGAGTATCTCAAAATACAGCAAGAACATGAGGAAAGACGCAGTATTGTCTATGTTACACGCTCACGGTCACTGGCTTAATACGAGTTACGTTAGGTAAAAGCTGATTCAGTAGCAAGATAGATCAAACAACTATATTTGGTAATTTAAATGTGAACTATTAAAAATACATCAATCAGATAACTGGATAGCAATTGTCAAAGCCCATCTACTCCAAGGAGGTCTCTATACAATACCATATCACAATTACAATAGTTAAAAGTGTTCGAAGATTCATAAATGGAGGTTTAAGCATTCATTTTACCAACTGAGATGAAGCCTAGCAAACGTTACTTGGCAACTAAATAAGGTTCACCGAAGGTTTGTTTGGTCGGCAACGTGCGAGTGATTTCCCTTACAAGCATCCAAATATCATGATAACTTTTACTTTCTGGACAACTAGCCAATGACCATGATTATATTAAAAAGGACTTGCTTAATAATATTAAATAATGTATTCTCCATTCTATTAAAATGTCAACTTGAAATCATAGTTAATACTGTAAATAAGTTCTTAATTGTTTGCCTCTTCCCCTAATGTGGTTGTTATTATCACAAACCTAAGCTAAAATTAAGTTATTAGGCTGTACCCGAAGTTTTCTTAATGCCAAGTTAATTCTTACTTAATCCCTTGTTATACTTAGAACCCATGCGTTCTCAAAGTTTAACACTATTAAATTTACTGTTCGCAATGAGATATGAAAGCCGAGTAAATTTGTGTAGCACCTATTTCACCGTTATGTATTTGACAGTAATTTATAAGCCTATTAACGAAATAATATATTAAACGCATTGGTTTTTGTTGTGAATAAATTAAATGGTATACCTATTATAAACTATAAAGGAACTTGCTGTAGTAGTGTTGATTATTTCGAATATAAAATAATGTTTGTTCACGGAGGTTAGACAACTCAAACATTTGCCATCTACTACCACGTCTTACACCAAAGTTTCGCCCATTTCATATGCGGGCTTACAATTGTTTCTAAACCATGCAATGAAGACCCTAATTGAGTAGTTATTCAACGATCCACGATTTTACTAAAACTGTCGTCTAATTGGCGATGGTCACAAACGAATCCAAAATGTTTTTATTAAAATGGACGCACTTATGTACTCAGATTTTTAAGGACTTAATCCTACCACTTAGCTATCTTAGATATAGAAAAGAAGCTGTGTAGTAGAACTACTCATTTATTCAGAACGTCACATAACACCTTGACAGATCTATAGACTGTTTCCTTTTAGATTTATTTACCAGCGAAAGAGTATTCAATATTATCTTATACCAACTAATTCAGTTGACCTAGCCCGACAGCTGTATATTTTAAATCAGTGTTAAGTGAAATATTAAATGTCAGTACAAAAATGTGGTCAGACGAAAAATAAATATTTTCTTTTGCCCGCTCCAATCCGCGGATAATAACATCCCTGTCCGTGGACTCTAGTTTTGCTTTGAGAAATATTTTAATTTCGCACTCCGAGAAGGGTGGGTTTATTTTTTGTTCACCTTCATCGGAATGAATGACCGTGACCCAAATTGTATTCTTTCAAAGTTACGCTCGTTTTATAAATGTAATAGCACTCGCAGATTGTTTTTGTTGCGCGACACTTTGGTATTTACAAGAAATAATATACAGTTTAGTGGCTCTAGTAACTGATGAGTCAATATATATTTATAGTAATATAATAAAATTTCTCCATACTTAGAAAGGCTCGTCAAAATATTGGTGCTGGTTGTTATTTCAGCACTTCTCAAAGTGCAAAGTGATGCTAAATGATGATTTATTAAAATAGTAACAATATTGACAAGTAATGGCATAAACATATTGTATATATCATTGAAAACATTTAAAAGCCAAGGAGTTTATAGCGCCGCTTCTCCAAAGCTAAAGTATTCGTCAAAGCGGTGGTAAGGTTAAATTTTGACGATTAAAAGGAACATAGTAATTGATTCCATTTAAATAAAGAGCTTTATGATTTCGATTGTTTCATTTATGTTTTTTTAATTTACGAATTACAAAGGAGTGTCACTTTATGCATGCCTATTTGATTCCTGAATATTTTTAGATTACATCTTTAAGGTTAAGTTCAATAGTAAACATGCACCATCGTAGACCACATTATCACTCAGTATCAGGTTAAGTTGCTGTAAAAAACCTTTTTTGAAACATTTCCTCTTCATCTTCTTGATAAATTTTCCTATTATCTGCTCAGAGCGTTTCACTTCATCTTTTGTAATATGCACAGTCATGGACTGAAATATGCCCACCACATATAAGTCCCTCCATTCGTATCTCTAAAATAAACTGGCTTCATGTAGTACACCCCTTCTTATGACACTATTTTAATTTTCATTCCCGCGTCTAAAGAATTGGTTGAAATATTATACCTTATTGGCAGGTAACGTGGTCGAATCTTGCCTGCGATATCTTCATTTTTAAAATCCGCATGGGCCTTTTATATTCAACTACTACTCACTCAGGCAAATGAGTCACCTTGAACATTCTTTTGCTTGTTTTCGTAATCTATATTTTAAACAAAAAGTAGTAACAATTGCAAAAATAGCTTAAGTTAAGGAAGTACTTTGAAACTTTAATGACAATGTATTAAAGTTGGATATTGCGCATTTGCTTGCGTTCACATGAAAAAAACTTTGTTAAATTATATAAATAGAAAATTAAAAAATAAATTTTAATAGCACACTAATAAACTGATAACTATGTCTTCAAAAATAGACTATTGTTATCTCTTTCACGCTAAAGTTCAAATGATGTTTTATAAATTTATCAATAAGAATTTGTGCAACCATAATTCTGAACTAAAATTAATTAAAATTCAAAATCTTGACAGACTGGTATTAGCCATTTCTGTGAACATGATATCCCGGCTTGGCACATCTCCGCTCGCTTCAATCCTCCTCCGTGACCTATTTATTAAGGACCAACCATTTTATCTCAACATTTCTATGAACATCCTGAGTTCCCGGCCATGTTTACACGCTGTATTGTAAACATATCAGCAGATACTCTGTAAGTTACGTAAATGCAAAAATGTTGTTGATATTCTACTTGATCGATGCTCTAATTACATTAAATTTAGCATAAGATTAACTTACGATTATAAAAAACACTTTTCATTGATTCGATTAATTTTTATTATTGAATATCACATCTTTTAAAAATTAAACAAACTGATACTTTTTAATTTAGGTCGTTCGAAATTTGAAAATCAAATTTCCGTCTGGGATGGTAAAAATCCTCCGGCAGCGAAACGGTTGAGTGTGATTCAAAATTCCGCATTAGTACGGCGAGCTCGTTAACCCGTTCGCAGCGTCGGACGGCCACACGTACTCAATCGCGGCCTGACCGGCCGAAATCGACGGCTATCCCGAAAGCGGGTGACTTTTGCCCCCGGAATTGACGCGCGGCGGGTACCGGGGCGTATTGATCGAGCCGACTTCGTGTGCGCTCGGCACCACTCGGGGGACTTCGGTAAACTTGAGATACGTCGCGCCCGCCGGTCTATTTGGTCAGTTGGCGTGTCAACTTTACTGGAAGGAGTTGATTGGAACTTTAATTGGGGCAAGGTTACCAGGTTCGATTCAGTTTTCAATTAGAACCGCCGCAGAGTCTTATACGCAAGTTGGCTGGCAATGTACACAAGGAGTTTCCTAACCCGAAACTGCACTCACAGATGTTAAAATTGAAGTTATTATTATTTTGAGTTTCCTTGATATTTCGAAACCTTGATTTGGTATTATCAAACCGCTCTGACCATTTGTCTACGATTCTCCAAGGACACGGCCCGAATACAATTTCGGACTGAATGACGGGGAATTGTGCGTTGATAAGCTCAAATATAAGAAGATTGCGATGTCAAGTCATGCAAATATATTTGTATGTATGTTGGGGGAACGGTTTTCAGACAATTCGATCTAAGACGGCTTGGAACCAAATTGACGTTTTGTAGTACCCTTTTTTATTGTCGATGAGGAAATTCGCCATGTCTCCCTTAGACAAGTGTGTTTGTTGACACAATCTCCCTGTACGCTTTATCAACTGACTACTTTGTTCATATTCATATATTTTTCGGCGGAGCTAATAAAAGATTCTTATTGCTGGATGGAACCTTGTTTCTCTGATGAAACGTGCTTACAGCACTTGGCACGACCAGATGTAGGTAATTCACATTTCTAGTCTTCTATATAGTAATTGGGATTTAGTCTTTCTTAGATATGGAAAATGTTTACCAGTAAAAAGTTCTTTAAAAAGAATTTTTATAGTAGTAAGCATATTCATCGGTTTAGTAAGACTTAGATCCCAATTACTTAATACAATATTAATATAAATAAACTATTATGTATTGTTCATTTATTAAGATATTCTGTGTTATAAAGTGATAATACTGGTCTTTGAAACAAGTATGACAAACAATTACAAATTTCCTTTAATCAGAGCCTAGCTTTAAAGAAAGCTTAACGTTATAGAAGATGAAACTGTTATACATGCAAACTGTTAACCTCGAGACAGTCCTTAACTTGATCTCCAGCCGAGTTGCATAAAAAACTAAATAACGTTATTTAAGTAATTACAGTAAATACCGGTGTTTCCTAATTTTGTCTGGAAAAAAACACTTATTGGTGATAAGACCACACTTGTATTTAGAAATAATTTGAGATTACCACCCGAAGTTCTTCTTCTACTACTGGCTACGACTTAAAGTCGTGCGGTGTTCGTTCATTTATTTTTTAACTACGCTTGCGTAGCAACCGTTCGCAAATGGCTATTCATTGTTGCTAAAACGTACCTCACTATGGCAACAGTATTTACTTCACCGCCGATGAATTTCTACAGATCGTCGAAGTATCAATTGCTTTGAAAAGAATAAATAACATTAATGCCGACAGTACCTTGTTTTTATTATTCCACTTGAGTGACGCCACAATATACAATCCAAACGTTTTCATTTCGATATCGCGCCGGTGCGTGTTCCGGCTGAAACCACCCGCGTCCGGCCGTCCGGTACCAAAAACCGGCCGGCCGGTGCTCGCTTAATTGAAAAAGTTTAAATCAACCGTTTTCGCGAAATCGTTTCTTATGACCTAAATTTTGCTAAACGAATGTACATCACATCTCTTTCGCTTAATAGCTGGCAAGGATATTATGTTTTTGTAAATATTAAAGGTGGATTTCTTCCCCAATGTTAAAATTATCATTATTGTTATTGTACTTTTTTAAATTTATTTATAAACATATTACAATCATTTCAAGTTTAAAAATTAAACTTAACTCATTTAGACAAAACAGTAATCCTAAATAAAAGCACATAACGTTAACTACAATGTCGTTATAAGGCAGGCTTCTAAAATAATAACCTTAACTATAAATATAATTAACAAAACAATTAAACAATTATGTATGTCACTTTAAACAGTCATCATTGCACTGAAAGAAAAGCGATGCATTCGTTATTTTAATGAACTAATATTATTTATTATAAGCTTTTTAATTACTCGATGTAACAGCTACATTATAAGCATTTAAGAGGCGAAAATAAATAACATATTATTTTTTGTCTCGACATGAACCTGAACGTTGTAGCTACCAGTAAGCTGATATACATAATTTACTGTTCTTCACTGTACGAATCCACTTCAATATAAAAGCCTGAGCCTACATGCATTATTAAATAAATAACATCTGCTCATATTTCCACTTCGCTAAAAACCCTTTCAATGCAAATTATGGTCTAAAAGACACAACTCGTTTCATTCACTGCTCTCTATCTCCAAAAGTTACGATTATGTTGTTAGTGGAAGCAAGTGTGTCGAACAAACAAGTAATAAATTAAGCTTGTATGGACTCGTATGCGCTGATAGATTGGACGACAAATGTAAACAGGACAACATAAAAGTGTACAAGCATGTTTTGTGGGGAACAGGACTGGATTTATTCGTCTACGCGAGATTAACCTGTTTTTCACAGATTAAGCATTGTTCTATATCGCTTTATGGGGCCTTTTTTACCCGTTTATTATCCTTTCAATTCGAATCTAAATGAAATATATACTGTTAGTAAAAGAAAAGTATCCAATAAATAGTAAATTATGCCAGAAGGTCAATTTGATTCCTATAATAAACAATAAATTCTTTTTTATGAATCAATTGTGTAAAATGGAATAACATATCTGAAATGTGTTCAAATAAATTGGAAATTAAATATACCTTTTATAATAATATATTAAATTCAGATAAAACACAGAACACTCTTTTTTGGTTACTTAATTCTTAACCTGTAAACCAAATAATTGTATGATTAGATAGATTTTATATAATAATTATCATTAGATTTATATTATAAATAGATTACTTAATTCCACACCATTAATTACAAATACAGACCATTTTTCAGATGCTATAATCTATGGGCAGTCTACTCGCTAATTAGCGATCTCTGCCAGACCACCTTAAGATGGACAAGATAGATAAGTTATATATCTCATTTAAAAAGTTGAGAGATTCGCATCAGAAACGTCAAAAGTTTTCTTCTATCTAAAAGCACTATATTAAAATTCATAACAACGTTTTATGATACTTTAAAGATCTCCAAAAAGCCCATTCCAGCTATCAAGTTTTACAATTGCGCATGAGACCCCAAAATTGTAAACCCGCCGACTTTACAACATCGTAAAGCAATCATAGGGTTATAACTCCCTTGTTAATATAATCGCAGTTACGACCATTTCACGTGTCGCTGGTTTATAAAGATAGAATGTTACAGTTATTTTTCTATTACTGTCTTTTTGCATAAGGGTTCATTGGATTCATTTTAGGGACGAATATTTTTGTGTTAGACTTTCTTAGTGGATACTTGAGATTTAAGGACTTCGGCGGAGTAGTAGAAATTGTTCGTGCAACGCACTTAACCTTCACAAAATAAGAGTCAAAGCTTTAAGTAATTATAGCTTCAAAATTTGTTTATGAAAAAATTTGTTCAATGACGCGTTAGGAGTTTTAGGTTATAACACGCCCGATACGTGTTGATGGGTAAAATCACCAATACCAATTAATTTTGATTGAACACCAATGTGATTAATTTTGAAAACTTCTTTTAGCTAGTAGCTTAAAGAAGTTTTTAAAATTTTACTTTCTTATAGTGCTTTGGATGTTAGGAAACACGACATTTTAACATAGTTTGTCTAAAATACTTCTGATTTTAAGTCTATTTTATAACACAAAATGAAGAGTGAACTAATATTAGAACCATCGAGTATTTCAATGTTAAACATTATATTTTCTGTCGAGACACGAAATCCATAAATATTTTGTAGTACACGCGTATCGCCGGCACCGACCCCCATATTTTGACCTGTCAATTGCTGTGCAGGTTTTTTCGGAGTAAAAAACAAAATTTGTGCTTTCGACAAGACCTGTCGTTGAAAGGGATTCATTGCTAGAAATAAACACGAACATTTCGCATTATTCAAATAACGTTTGTTTAGAACGTGTAAGCCTCTCTCTTTCGAGTGATTTTTCACAGACGGGGATGCTCGCTGAACTAATGCTCCAAACTTAGCTTAGCTCTGGTGATTCTTATTAGGATGGTATAAGGTTGATACTTACACGTCCAGATCTTCAGGTGGAATTAGAACAAGAGAAATAATCAAACACTTCATTGAAATTGAATTATATAAATCAAAATTGGTGATAATAATTGAAAAGATATCTAACTTAAAGCAACATAATGAACAAAATCAACTAAGCTTTGTTTTTAAAAAAATAGCTAAGTATATTTAAATTAATGTTATGTAAAATATTAAAAATTACAAGTCTAGGTTTTTGACATTAGACAAGCTTAATAGAGGCCTAAATTTATGACACAAACGTGGAATATTAAGTAGGTCTTATCGTATAATTAAAGCGTAACCATCCGTTTCTCAATTTCTCAAAATTCAGAAAACACCCACCCCAGGAACTTTGGTAATTCTTTTTTATGATCTTTTTATTAGAGTTCGGAAAGCACTTGAATGGGACTCGTTAAAAGTCCTACAGCCTTAAAAGGAGTTCGTGAAAGAAATTCCCGACTGGTTCATTTATTTGTTCCGTTCATTACTTAATATTTAAATTTACTTTTTCATAAACGAGTCGCGGTTGAAAGGCCGCCGGCTCTATCGAAGGAATTTTCCAATAATCGACGTTTTATTGAATAACAACTGGATTTAGGATGGAGGGAATTCGATGATTAAAACTTACTTAAGGCTTTTAATGCAGGTATCGTTATAATACTTTCCCAATCTCCCTGATTCTAACTTTTTATACAATAAATTTTTATTAAAAAATCATAAAAGCCGCTTTAACTGAGTTAATGATCTTGATAATGATTGCCTAAAGCTGCCGCAAAGCAATTGCTCAACGGAAAGACTAGAACCCAAGTCTTTTATCGTGAATTTGTTGCAAAACTTTGACGTGTTTTTCAATCCTCTGTGATTTCAGTAGAGAGCGTTGATTCCAATTTCACTTGATTAAGTAAGAACCTTTTTCGGATAACCTAAAAGTGCGTTCGCAGATTTCGCAATTTCGTATTTTCTCATCAAGCGAATCCTTAATTTCTTAAAAGCCTTTAAGCAGAATCTTTTAGGTATTGTGACCGTAAGATGTTTTATTTAACCCTGTACTTTGAGATAAATGAACTGGTCGGCTGGCCTCGTGAATTGATATTTCAATCCACTCGCTCCGTGGGAATTCATTCGTTCGCTTTTTATCCGATTTCACACTATTTTACATCGCCCATGTATTGAACAGTCGAGCTGGTATACAATACGATATGCTAATAATGTTTATTCGCGCTATCGTTGAGAGTAAATTGAATGTTTGCGTTAACAGTTTTTTTTATAATTTCAATTATTGTGCGACCAAATGAGAGAAAAAAGTTTTAATATGTAGGTTGTAAATAATAAGTTCAAAACCAATGTCATAGATAACATGAGATCAATTGAACATAGTAGTTTTCTGTAATTAAGGTTATAAGTATTAAGAGTACGAATTTAATTGACGTCACAGAGAAACTGTGGTCATCATTCTGTTAAAAATAAGCGTATCTATTTTATTCGTTGAAAACTAAGTCAATGCTTATGTTAAGAACTGGCACTAATTCTACAAAAGAAAGAAACTAGCTATTTTACTTTCGTTAATCTAATGATATTCAACGAAGAAGCTGAATTCAAATAAGATTTTTAATATATTATCAGAGATACCTTATTTCAGTACAGAGCTCTATTATGAGATTTCTATAGACAACCTCCTTTACGTCTTTAAGTAATAAGGATATTTCGTGCAAAAAGTTCGTCTTACTCTGTAAAAGCTACTGTATGTTAACAAAATTTGTTTTCAAATGAGACCCTTTAAATTTTATAGTACAAAGTCAGATTAATATATTGGTGCTACAAGCTTGTAGCTAAATCTTCTTAATTATTATACATATAAATGAATTTTTGTTCGTTAGTCTCGCTAAAACTCAAAAAAAGCTTGACATATTTGAATTATATATTGTTTTATCCAGTTTAATTCAGGTTAGGTTTAGAAATAAAAATAATTAGGAAAATCCTAAAGGAAAGCGTAAAATGTACAACTGAAAATAGGTTATTTAGAATGGTTATCGTCTTACTGACATGCTAAACATTGAAGGTGTGATTTCTTCCATCGCTACTTCGGGTTTCTTTTAATAGATGGCGTTAGTGGTAGTTTCTATGTAAGTTATGTTTATTTAATTAAATTGTTAATTTAGTTATTCACCGGGTCATTCGTTTACTGTAATAAATGAGCAATAATTTGTGTTTAGTTAATTTATTTGTAATTAAAAACCTTTATTTTCAGTGTTAATCATCGTAAGTTAAGCTTGATTATTAATACAACCAATTAGTTTTATAATAATAGAAGCTTATGTTCATATTACAAGTATCGGCTTGTAACTGAGTTAAATCCTACTACTATGAACTATTTCACTAAACTGTGAACATTATTCCCAACTCTAAAAAACTAGGCAGTTTTTTGAAAAATAATTTTCTATTTACTCTGAATAATATATCTCGGTGTCGTACTAATAACTTGTTGTATATAACTAATGTCTAAATAAGCTACCTGCTAATATATTGTACTAAAGGCGAGCGTCACCGCAAATTAGGAAGTACAAGCCGTCACTTGCGGCCGACGGCCACGTTGCTGGTCGCGACACGAACGGATTTACGTTGCCTGGCACTCCAGTACTAACTTAAAACGACTGTCTCTGTCTCATAAATTGCTACAATGGTTTGGTTTTCTTGCTTCTTTTTGATGTATCTTACATATTCTAAAGAAGAAGTTATGTTAATCATGATAATCACTGAGCACTGAAGAATATTACGGTAAAAAATATTATACATTATTTTATAAAATATATGAGAAACTACAACATAATGCTTAGGAGTTATAATAATACCGACAAAAGAACACTATTAAAAACAGATCCTCTCAATCCATAATTGTGAAAGTCGCCATTAACGATACAGAGTCTATATCTATTGCAGCTTTTCTCTAAGAAACTATTTGTTATTAGGAAGTGCCCCTTCCTTCGCTGTGGAGAATTAGTCCCACCCCTACTGTTACTTCGGTCGACGTTTTGTACCTACTAGTAGATTATTGTCTTTTGATTTCTTCCAGTAATTGCTAGTTATGTTGAACAAGACGTAGTAATAACGACAGGTAAGTGGTTAATTGTTCTAGCTAAGCCATTGTTATATTTATGGGTTTTCGCTCGTCTTTAATTTTTGATGTACAGAATTAAATGGTTTACAAATATCGCCAACTGATTAATATCCTCTTAAGACATATCAAATATAAAGATCTCGAAGATCGAGGATTATGGATATCGAAGAGATCTAAACAAGTCAGTACTTGTTAGTAAAATTACAGGTTTTAATTTAAGGTTGCAGTCTATTATTGAGGTTTAATGATAAAACAATGAAAGTACAAGTAATTTTCAATAACATTAAAATTAAACATTATTTCGTCAACGTAAGCTTATGCTGAACGATGATACCTTTCATAAAAGAGAAATAAGATCACAATCTTGCATAAAGATTGTTTATAACACGCGGTGCAAGTTGAGCTTAATAATTTTAGCTTAAAAGCTCGTCTCACTATCGCTTTCATGTGAAAGGCTTAGGAAGTTGGCTTCACTTGGTTTTTAAGCCAATTTTTGTCAAAAACACTAACTAAGCTGCAACGTTCGTTTAAATTTGAACTTTGTTGATATAATTATACACTTTCATGAATCTTAACAATTTGAAAATAAATTAAATGACGTAATCATTATTTTGATATTTTAATACTTTTTTCCTCTCCTTCTATAGATAATATTTTATTTCTAGATAAAGGCTGTCAAGCAACGTTATCTTCTTTTTAAAGTGATTTTTACCTGGCGAAGATAATACTTAAACCAATATTAACTTTAAGCATCCATTGCTGTTAAAGATGATCCTTTTGATAGTATTTACTTTAAGATATAGTTTTAATCATATGTTTACTATTCGGCTCACTGTGCTTCTATATCAATGATAATGTCAACAAACATATCTCTTGGTTAAACATTGAATGAAAGGTAAATACTATAAATCTTGTGTCAAAGGAATAAGAATTGCATTTAGAAAATCGGAATCTCCATTGCTTTTGCCCCTAATGAGTCCGCCGCATTCACAGAAAAAACCTATTTCCAATTCTGATTACTCATCAGAGTGCATTTAGAGTCTTAAATTGTGATTTCCCACAACCTTGCCTAAATGTTTTCCTTTTCATGAATGGGCGACCCCATCGAATTACTACCGAACACTAGCTATTCAAAGCGACTTCTGAGGCCATCCCGAAAGAATCAATAGAAAGTAACAGAAGTTAATTTAGGGGGACTGGGGTGATTTTGTAAGGAGCCGGATGAGAATTGTAACTGCAATATCTAAGGGTGTGCCATGTAGTCAGCGGAAGGAAGACTGCTTTTGTGAGCCTTTATGGTCTGACCAGTGGGTGATTTTGTGTTTAATGTAAAGACATACATTTGTACACAGTGTACTGTCTTGATATATGTAGTCCATTATCTAACCACAGTTCTTATGATCTGTTTAGCTATAACAGTACAATAATATTTAAAAAAATAATAGACGTATCACTGCTGGGAACAGACCTTCCTACAGGGTTTTCCCCCATATAGGATGGCTTGTGGAATTTGGGCCATTACCCCACCACGCTGGTCAAATGCAAGTTGGTGGGTAAAAAAGGTTTCCATAACCACCAGGACTAATAGCTCATGATAATAAATTTATCTGACCTACAGATACAGGGACCTACGATTATTCTTACCAATTTGTGATAAATGATATTAAGTATTAAATTTTAGCTTTAAATTCTTTTCTCTCTAAGTTTCTATAGCTTTGATTAAAAGTACAAAGTAAATTACACAGCATTAAACCTCATAAATAATAGAAAAAGGTCCAGCACCCAAAATCCACTAACATGAGCGAATGTTTACCCACGCCCACTCCATAAACATGTAAACGAAAACGGATATATCGCATAAGCGGCCGACTCCGCGCCGGAACGTCGCACAGTAAATCACAGGTCGCCTCGGCCGATGTATAATTCAGGAGGTCCAAAGCGACACCCAACATATACACATAATTCGGCCAAACACCGAAGAAGATACCGAATTGCCCGCCACTGACCGTGCCGCCCAATTTTACGGTCTGCCGGCACCGACGGCCGATTCAATTTCGCTAAAATTTTATTCGGTCAGATTCGAACGTGCAAGTGAAATTCTATCGACGACCAAATGTGCGATTCGAATGCCTTTTGACTATCGAGAAAATTTGTTAGCAAGACCAGAATGAGCGCAGAGTATCTGAATTTCTTTCTCTATATACAACTGATACAATAACAATAGTTTAATCAAAATCTGTTTACTTAAGTATCAAATCATGTCACAGTAATGGCGAAGTGTCAGTAACAATGACTAGAATATCGCACAGCTTCATTTTAAATTTACCATCAATTTTAATAAAACTGACTCGAAGATTTTCTCATCAGCAAGACCATTTATTTACCATTACAATATCCATGACGCGTCTAAAACACCATTAGATGACAAAAGAAATGCCAGGGGAACTTGAAAAGAGACATCGAGTATCGATGCTCGTTTTAATGAGGAGAAAAGATAGGGGAATCATCGAGATATATGCAATAATTCGATTCCCCATTTCTGTAACATTAATCAAAGTCTACCGCTATAAAGATGGGGTGATGAAAGTTCTACACCGATTGGCGACTGTTCGAACCAAACTATGTGTATTGTGACGACAGGGACAATAAAGGACGACGTTTGTTGGAGGGTTGGAACATGTCAATTCCTGTATCTATTAATTACAAAAATTTATATTAATGGACTTTTTATTACAGATTAATTACATACAATATAATATAAAATGCTTACGTATTGTTGACGAGTTAGAGTTCATTTTAAAATCCAGTTATCGTTTTGATTAAAAGTTGTTTGTGCATTTGTTCGTGATGATAGCTTACATTACATTGTTTCTTTGGTCAAAACACATTACTATAATACGCAAACAATAAATTAGCTATCTTCTATTAATCTTAATGATAGCCCACGCACAATCTGTGCTACTAACTTTAATAGCAATGATGTAATAGCACACTACAAAATGCTTGGCAGTTAAAAGCATCCGTTACTTTAGACATTCAAACCGCACCTATTCCAGTTCAACGGAACCTTAACATTATAGCAATACAGTCTAAAATTACAGTATACAACGTTTCAATCATTAGTTGACAGTCCAATAGGTTTAAACTGCAAAGTAAATGTTCCGTATCTGGCATCGTTCAGTCTATTTTTAGTCTTACGCAAACGTAGTAAATTCGAAATTCCTGTGCAAAGTATAATAGATATTTGATTTTGAATGAAGCTTTGGGCTATATTGGCTTAGGACTCGACTTAAACAGGGTTCAGTATATTCATTATCATAATGTTTTTGTAGGTGAATTGCAATATTTGTAGAGCACGGATATAAAATAATATTCAACGATTTAAGAATGATTCTCATTTTAGTAATTCTTTACAAATGTAAATGATAATGACACAGAAATATTCTTTATTTTGAACGTTTCAATGTATATGGGCTTAATCCTCAGGGGATATTGCTAAGAAATGTTCACCTTCTATTCGTATATCATCCCCCTTTAAATTGCGCGAATAATCCCCTGTTTAAAGAAACTTTTTTTAATATCTTCCCTATCTTTACTTTAGCACGCGTCGAGAAAATGTTTAAATTTTGGCTTGGGAATATTTTTGCTTTTTAATTAATAATGTTGTTTATACTTTCTCATGTTTGAAACCGATATTCAGATTGAATTAAATTTAAAATGGCGAAAACGATTAATTTATGATTTGATGTTTAAATCTAGTTTTTAATTTGCAATGTCTATCTGAATATGAACATCATAAGATTCATTAAGAGAAGTTACAAGTAATTTGAATTATGTTATAATAAATGTAACTAGTAAATAACTTGCGAAGAAAGGTTTCTCTAATATGGCAATTATACGAAAACACAACAAAACTCCGCCCAAAATAACATTCTGTTCTTGCAAAGATATAATTTTTAATTACAGCCAACCACCGTTTTTGGGTACAGTATTGTATTGTTTCCAAGACTTTCTCTATTTAATATACTTCATCGTACATAATCCATAACCACCCTTAGGTCATAATTTCTCGTGAACGGACAAGGGGTTGGGGCCAGTTATTTATAAACCAATTAAAATATCCACTGTTCACTTCAGATAACGCGTCCGGTGATTTCTGAATCCCATCCTTTTGTGCAACTTTCGATTCTGTAAAATTGTTGACGAGGCATTTAAAACTAAATGTTGATTTAAATGAAATACAAGCTAAATAGTCACTTAATTGCCATAAATAATATTTGCATTTTTATCCAATGAAATGAAAATAAGTTAATTGATTCTTATGAAATATATGTAATATTATAATAATTTGAAACATTGTTCCATTTGTTTTTTTTTATAAATAGCTTTCTATTTTTTCGAAATTTAAATGTAACCTTTGATTAATTACCTCCTTGGTTGGCCAAATTTTGGAGGAAAATATGGTTCCATTTTTAAATTACACGGCAGATACATAATGATTCATTTAAACGCTAAAACATGACAGATGTATTTTTATACAACATTGCTGGACACTGCTCGCATGTATTTAGCAATTGCAGCAATTTTAATTTTTCTCGAAGAAGTTTGACAAAATAATGCTCAAATTTCTAAGCAAGTTTGAGAAAAGTTCTTGTTATCTATAAAAAAATATTAAAATGTTCTAAAATACTTGTTTCCTATTTCTGCCGTGTTGTATTTTACGTATTATTTCAGTTGATGTGCTTCTATCTTTCCCGTTTCGTCGTATTCAGACTTACAAGTTACCTGTTTTTCTCATATCTTTGTTATGTTATAAATGTACCACTACTTATAAGTGAAGTCATTTTTGGAACGATTTTGAGAGCCTAGTTTAATGTAACGTACACATTAAACTAAACAAGAATTTTTTTTCTAAATTTAATTGTGTTATAACATAAATATATGAATTAAATATAACTACACGAAACAATTATCAAGTGCATACTAAATGTCGCAATAAGCTTATATAATATGCTAAATGGCGGATAATTATACAAATTATGATTTTAAATATAAATATTAACAAATAAATAGTCATACTATTTAACTTACTTATACTTTTACTTATTTATACTTATTATTAATGCTCATGCTCATGTTTGAGTTGAAACCCCAATTCAGTTTTAAAGTGGCTATGAAAAAGTAATATTATTTCTGAACTCTCATCTTCTAGAATAAAGTAATAAAAATTAGTATTATAAAGTATTATTTATATTTTACAATGTTATATCGGGAGCTATGAAATTGTAAAGTGCCGATTAAGCATCATTATGGGCTTATCTTTATCGATAGAAGACGTAAAAATATTGATATTATACATGTTAAGTGTTTATCGTATAAACATCTACCCTAATCGGGGTTCAAACCCGAAAAGCAACAGTGCTATGCTTGCTGCCTACTTGTCCAGCCACTGCTCAATGCCGCTTGCCTGTAAGAGAAATTTCTACTTTACCAAAGGTCCTGGAGATATATTAAGCTTAATGATCGTAGAAGCAAATAAACTTACTTCAGTTTTAACCCTAAACCGACAAAACAGGTCCGATTAGAGAGGCACGTGACAAAAACACCAGCTCTGACTGATTGCAACCATTGCTCATACGTACCGTGATTAAGTGTATCATTTGTCCTGAATAAGCTATCGGAAGGGTTAAACCTCTGTTAAAACCATGACTCTTGATTTATAAATTCACGTTGGACTAAACCAACCACAATTTGTTACAGAAAAAATTTCGAAGGAATACATCAAAGTGAAATATTGTGGGAACATCTATTCATATGGAATATTTCGTATCAGTTGCGTGTCTATTGTACTTTTTAATTTACGTAACTAATAGAGAGAGCTTCTTTATTATGAGAATAGATACTTATTTAGTTATGAAGTTAATTATCTTGATTATAGTACTAAACACGTCACATTTGTAACTTCACACCATTGCTTCATGAATATTATTTTTATTTAATTCATACCCTTTAAAAACTGTTTAACATAGGCATAGGTGCTTCGACACTCTAACTGACAACTTCAAAGAAGCCCCAATTTCAATTTCAGCTTCAACTAAAGCGGATTTTCGCCATCCAGTGTCCCGGGAGAATCGAAATTTGGATAGAGAGGAAACTTAATACACGAGATCTACAATGGATCTTACAATGTTGGGATAAAGTTCTATTTCCAAAAGCTCTTTCTGACACCTGAACAGAGATTTATTTAGTGATAGTGTAAGGTGTTAATTATTCTGTCAGTTAATATGCCAATTTAATATTAGCAAAATTATTATTTTTGTCAATTATATGATTCAAAATGCTTTTATTACTCTTTCAGAAAATACTTATCAATATTATTATATATTGAAAGCTTATCGGTTGGGTATTATACAAAAAATCATATTTAAATGACATAGATAAAGCTACCTCCGTAGCGATTGCCTACGGCGTAGCGCTGTAGCTCGTAGCGCGTGCTACGATTACTTTCGTTTGCCCCGAAGTTATTAGGCGCTAGGGTTTGACAAGAGGTTTTATAGATAACCCTTTAGCCTCAGGCTTTGACGCATCCGGTTTATCTTTAGACGCTAATGGTGTACCTAATGGTATTTTATTTGAAGTATTTTATAACAGATTTTTATGGGTTTTTAGAATATTAAATTTTATAAGAGAGGAATTTTTACTTTTTATTTACAATGGGGTGGGTAGAATATTAATAAAGATTACTGATTAAGTAGTATTAAGTAAGAAAAGAAGTGCGTATCGAGCTTCTATAAAAATTGGAACGCTTTTATGGCTAGTATTATATTTCTTAGCTTGTTAGTAAAACTTTTTACTAACAAGCTAAGAAATAAAACTAAAACTCATTTGATATTTTAAAACCACTTTACTAATTGTAGAAATGGGTGATTGTTGAATGTCATTGGAGAGCTGGTAAGTATTGAGAGATGGAGACAAAAACTAATTTAAATCCACTTAAATATAGGTTTGGGAATTAAATTACATGGTCACCCATCCTAGATCTACTAGGATGAAGCTTCAGGTCAGCAATCGTCAAATAATTGATTAACAAAGTCGAATCGTCGCTTACTGCTAATGTGTACTGTGTACTCTGTGATTAGTCCGACTATTTGTTTGTGATACGCGCCTTATTTGATCCCGACTTAATGACGACCGAACTGTTTAACAGTAAGCGCTTACTAAGTAGAAATTTACTTTACAAGACTAATTGTAAGCTTCCATTCTTTATACGCGAGGAAACCTTTCAGATTACGTGAATGGAAGTAATGAAATTATTTAAAATATTTCAAAGATTTCAAACCAATGATGAAATTACTTTTGAAATCGTATAATATACAGAAGCTCAACTTTTTAAAAGTGCGGAAAACAAATCTTCACCATTGTACCAATTCACTGTAGTAACCTCAGTTACACTTGATATTTAACCTGATAGAGCCATCCCAGGCATTCGCAGTATACCAGCGTCACGGCAGCCTCTTTCGCGACATCGTACTTTTGTTGCATTTGTTAGTTTTAAGTATGATTTAAATGTAATATATATTTTTTAATGGTTTTTTCTATATTTTCATCATTGAATCTAAAATGACGAAGATAAGCCTTTAAATTTTGTATAATAATACAATTTACCTAATCAAAATTGACATAGTTATCTTTAAGTGTACCTGAAAGGAGCTAACAGTGTACGGTACCTGCCTCTGTTTTATTTACGACCAATAAAAACTTTTATTGCACTAATTTGAAAGAAATAGCGCCGATACAGTCTGCATGAAGCGTTCGCTCTGGCTTTTTCTGGTAGCATCCGGATTTTTCTAGAAATAACTGAGAACTGAGCGAGGATTTATTGTAGTTATAAAAGTTACAGTTGCCGGGTTTTATGTAAGTAATAAGGTGCAGGCTTTCTCGCAGTTTGTCCGCAGTTTTCGAATTTAGATGATGTAGTGTGTGCTGTTACTTTGTTTATAGAAATTATTTTCTTTCTTCTTCTTTCATCGATGTAAAAATTCGTGATATTCATTTAAATGATAATTATAATATTTGTCACACTCACACCTATTATCTAGCCTAAATGAATGATCCTTAAAATATTGTGTTATGGATACTATATAATGGAGAAATATAGATAGTAATATGTATATAATCCATTATTATCCCTTTCGGGATTCAAACCAGGTACCTCGGCCTTAGTAGAACAGTACTATTGTAAAAGCTGTAAAATGTTAATGCATCTCCTTCAGTTTTTATGTTAAAAAGATCGCAAAATTAATGAACTGTAACACGTCCAATGCTCTTACAAGAAATTTTTTTTAGGTATCTTTGTAAAATATGTTTTTTTTCCATTGTGCGTCTTCTGTCATTGATCTGTGTTAACATTAAGTGTTAAATAAATAAATAGTCAATCTGATTATTTATCTTCTTTATACAACATATACAACATATTGATGAATTACTGCTTAACTGTACTTTTGAGAACCTTATTCAATTAGTTAGTAACTAGCCACCTTTCATAATTTACAAACATACGCTACGCCAATTGGTACGTCGACATCCAAAGAGTGCACTGCCAGTTATCAAAGAGAATATCATTCAAAATCCACTCTAACACCTCGAAATAAAATTCAGAATCCCTCGAAGCGTAGTCTGAGTGCGTGTAGATTTCATGCCATAGTTTTTCTGCTGGCTAACGGGTGCGTCAACTTAGGTTTGTATTACAGGGGATCAAGGGTGTTATTCGCTTGTATAACAAACGAGTTAAGTTGGACCAAAATGTAACTTACGTACGGTTGCCTTCACAAAAATAACGAACCGACCCGTCGAGACTGCTATAGTAATCACGCCATGAATGGGCGCCTAGACTATATTATGTAAGAGATCTTTTCAGCCCCTCAAAGGAAACCAGAAGCGTTTCTAGCCGGTTAATTATTCGACGAAGTGTCAGTTTTGTCCTCACGAACGAGTTTGAGGTTTTACTCCGTCTTAGAAACTGGTATTGCCATTAATCTGAATTCGGAGAGAAGTAAATATTAGAGTTTGAAACTTTTGGAATAGTTTAACTTATTTCGGAATCGAATAATTTTATGTGGGTAAACTGAGGCTTTTGGAGCGGAATGATTATAATCTCTGTAGATTAAATATTAATTTATTACACTAGAGTATAAAAGACTACTAGATTATGTAGGTTATATTCATCAACCGTCAACTAAATAATTTATTCATTTAAATTAAAATTCTAATATATTTAACCGACGTTGTGTGGATATAATAAGATATACATTGTCAACATTACTGATATAACTAACGAAATTAAGAATCATGTAACATTTTTTTTAATTGACTATATTCTAGCTTATCTATAACTCTTTTCACATTTAGTACTATGGCATTTTACTGATTTTTCTGATCATTGTACAGATATTTAACTGATATTTACATGATCGGAGATTGTGCGTGACGTATGCTAATTTTCTGCTCCCACTACGATCCCAGCGAAGACCTCTATGTTAACTATTAATAAGCAGCCATTTATCTTACAAAATTTCCGCATCGCAGGCTCCACATTAAGACTGAACCGTATTTATCTTCTTACTGTTTCAAAAGAATCTCAAAGTTTAGAAGTACCAAAGCACCGGTCAAAGAACACCTGCTGGTTGGTACTGCACCGTTTCCAGCTAAATAAATAGCACCAGCTATGGCTGCATTGCAATGGCTACAAAGATCCGTGGATACATTAGGACAACATGGCGCTTGGCGTGCTACTGATAATGGTGGCCACTAAACACGCTGTGATGAAATTAACATTATGACACGAAGTCTAAAGAGTTTAAAGGGAATCATTTTTAGCCATTTTACGTCCGTTTGTCGGTCCTCTGCACTGTATTTTCATTTTTAATTTATACTTTTACGTACAGAAACATCACATGAGATCTAATAAAAGCTAATATACATTAAGAAAAGAAGAACTATTTCAAATTAACGACTATTTACTCATACATAAAGTTTATAATTAAAGGTCTATTTAAACGTGATATTATATCACAAAATTGCTTTATTTAAATAGCTTTGTGAACAAAGTTGTGTAATTAAGTAATAATCATTACACGTTTTATGACAAAGTTTTATAAATGAAATTTGAAATACCTCACGTGAGGCTTATACTTATGTGACACTTATACTTTTACAAGACAATAAGAATTGTTCAATAAAGTATTTTAAATAAATGTAATGAAAATAAATTAATTTTTGAGCTACCGTAGAGATACAATTGATTTGTTGCTAGACAATGTAGTTAACGGGGGATACCCTTCTTATTACTTTGTGTAAGAAATTTAATTTTAAGGAATGAAATTTGTCAAGTGAAGGGACTAAATTATATATAATTGATTTTTAGTTTTTATTAGTTACTATATTACCACAGACTTTATAAACCCATTCCTAGATATATGTTAATAGTAATTATGTTGTTTTAATTATCTAATATTTTAATCCTGTTTGAAACTCCTTCGAGCACAGTCAGCAATTGCAGCTTTAGGCGCTTTTTAAATATATTATGCAATACATTTCCTGTTTTATTATTCATTAACCAACCAGAAAACCGGTCCATATTTTTCTGACGCTATCTTTTCACCGCTGCTTTCATGGCCCCATTTATTGGTTGAATACGCATAAAGGAGCGGACTGGTGACCGTTCGATTTATGCGCTCCGATCCAAGCACCTAGTGACCGGCTTGATGGACGCTATCTATTGTGTTTATTGGACAACAAAATTAACGTTCGTACACACAGCCTGATCTGTTGTGTACCAACTAAATTATTCTGTAGTCATGCTAAAGAGGCTTTACTCTGACGATTTGTAACACAATATATTTTGGCTACATTATCCATCATTTCATCTTTTCCTGTTATCACAGGTGCCTGACCTAGCTTTTATAATATATATAACCGATACAATGGATAATCTTGGGCATAATAGTCAAAAATAGAAAAAAAAATATTTCCTGTGGTTTTTTACATAAATTCCCACATATTGGTATGGGACAAGCAAAATGTAATTTACAGACTATTCCAGTACTAGTCTGGAAATAGAGAGATTTGTTATTAAACAAAAAAATAAAATATTGGTGGCTGTATATATCCAGCAGTATTTACTCACAAAATGCTTTAAAAATTATTTCTTCTCCTTGCATTGAAGATTTTCGATAGGCTACCTCTCCGAACTGTTATTTTGAAATAGCTACACTACATTTTAACTAAGGCAATCATTATCTTTGCACTATCACAGTATTTGTATTATGTATTTAATTAATTTTGAAATCCCATATTCAAAATTAATACATCTTATATACACTATCGTTCTTTTATATACATCTATGATACTGGTATAATTTTTTGCTAATATTTTTTGTAACACAGTACGACAAAACGTAAAATCGTATTTCAATTAAATAAGGTCCGTCTAAAATATAATAGTCATGTATACTCCAGACAATAGTCAGGTTGTTACAGTTCACAATAAATTATTAATTTCGCTTCACAATGTGAGACGGTAACAAGCCAAATAATAAATTAATCTAAGCGAATGGTTAATTCAGTGGAGGGTGAAATTTACATTTTGCGTCGTTGATTCCATAAGGGCTAGTTGAACTATAAGTAGGTACTCAAGATATTTGTTAAGAAAGACTGAGAGAGTCTGGAAGTATAAAAAACCATAATATCACAAGAAATACATTTATTAATTAAATACATCTTTATCAAAACAGTTGAAATAGTTCATAGACAATTTTCAAAGTGCACGATTATTACAATTTATAGTCGAAATAATTAGGCGTAGTATCCAAACAATTTATAAAAGATGTAATGTTTTACTCGCTCATGGTTCCGTGGAGTGGGTTCTGGTAATCTTATACGGCGTTGCCCATCATTGATATCAGTTCCTCGTAATGAAAGCCCAGAGACGTCCGTTGTTGGACATATGCTTCCCCCATAACTGATCGGTCGTCATCCAACGGCTACTTTGCCGTTTATAGGCTTAATGAAATTCGGCGATTGCAATTCGACGCATATTTATATTTTTAAGCTTTTCTAGATTATATTCACCATCATGATTGCATCATCGAAACCATTTTTAATTTTTAAAAATTGAATTGGTATGAAACAGATTATTAGTGAACAAATGGAACTGATGACGAAATACGGTTTAAAAGAGTTGAAGTTGTTAAACAGTAAAACATACCTTTCAAAGTTTGTTTTTTATAACTGTTCATACTGTTGTCATCATAGCTGTGAGGAGAAAGCATTGTATACACAGCGGGGAAGTTGTCCTTTATGTTGGCAACACAGTGTGCTCTATTTCTAATAGGGTCAGCAAGACCCCTGCTGAAGCTACAAGCTTCTATGAGCAAGATTTTACAACATAACAGGGCATTTGTGGTTATATATACATCATAAGTTTGTAAGCAAATTAGATCTGTTTATTAAGAAACTCGAACGGCTCGTTAGTTACAAAAACTTTCGAAACGTGTGGTATCTGTATGGGTAAATCAAAATTTGTTATTTCGATCTTCTCCATGCTTCGGAAGGCATGTAAAGCCGTTAATCCATTTTGCTACGGTACCCTGTGTGGTTGATGAACAAAGTTATTAGTAAGAAATGCAATTAAAAAAAATAATTTTAATAATAGTTTAGAACGCTACGTTGAAGACATATTGATTTTTCCTGATTCCTTTTAAACTAAATTAATCATAACATATATCATTAAAGCAATTAACTTCACGTTTTCGATTTTCGTCCATTTGTTCGTAAACCATAATGGCGGTCGAAACAGCTGACTCTACAGATACATAATTTCGATTTGCATGCAAACGAAGCGAAGGGTAGTTTTTATAAAATGGGTGTTGGATAATGAGAGTGCACGTGCAATGCATGCTTATTTGAATTTATTTTTTAGGTAATGATCTTAATTAAATAGTCAATTAACACGAAGGACTTGTAAGATAATTTATTTTATTGAATCGTCGTAATTCATGTTAAAACTAAGAATGATATAGTGAATTGAAATGAGATAAAATTTTGATATTAGTAAAAATTTAGATAGCAGCAAAGCTCTCAAAATACTTAACATATAGCTGATTTCTTAAATACAACTTTGACTAATCCAATAAGTTTGAAATACAGAATAGTTTCCTAGTTTACTGACAAACAACCAAAGACAGTCCACACAAAGTCGATAAAGCTAGCTGCGGTTGCATTCGGTGATGCGTGCAGACCCGCCGTGCGTGGTAATTGAAGAAAATACTACCATTTTGGTGGCCACCCGTGTGAACCGTGTAGTTAGACATTGAAGTTTAGAACTAGTAGAATGAAAAAGGAATGCAGTTGAAGATAATCAACAATTACATATTTCTCAACTTTTAGAAACGTTTATCGAAGATTACCTTTTGTGTATTGTATAAATATGTCAAACTCTAAATTATTTTTTCTTGGTACATTTCCTGTGCTTATGAAAGCCAAGATTGAAGAATATTCAAATGATACGTCCAAAATTTCCTGTAAATTGTACTTTAATGAGCAGTAAAATAAGAATTGTTTTAATTTTTATATTCAATTATTATAAAGAGGTCCATTTCAGGTAATTATTAAATTCATTTTCTTTAATTCTGTGCTATACATCAAATTATTACTAGCGTGGCATACCTATATCGACTTATAGGTATACAGTGAAAGTAACAATCTGATCAAGAGGAACACATGAGTGGCCGAAACGCGGCCCTTTTTTACGAAATATTATGTTGTATCGTCATTAGTAAGCATTTTTCAATATTAACTCAAATTTTTCTTCAATGAAATGTTAAATCAAAATAGTGTGTGTATTAATTAATTCTTCAATAAATAGTTGGACTTCAGCATCATCTTTAACAACCTGAGTGCTTTAGCTTCTGGTGCAAAAGAGCTTTTGAAATTTATTGAATCCACTGTCATGTAATTTCATAAGCAAATTTAAATCATCAGTCTTAATTCGTCGCCTGCCCTGATCTGTATCTGCCAGAAACTCCTAGCAGAATAATGGATAAAGATAGTACTTAAGTGATATTCTAACGGTAACTAATGTCGCTTTATGTGCTTGAAAAAGCTCAGTTTACAAAGCAATCATTATTCATTGTCTTTTCTATTACATCACCAAAATTTGGTTCTCAATGATATCTCCTTAAAGTTTACGTGCTGTGAAAAATTCCCAAATTGAAATACGGTTTCATAAACAATGAAAGCGTATTTCAATTTGGGAAAACTAATATCCAGTTAATGTACGCTTTTCTAATACAAACACCTCCGTCGATCAACATAGGTACTAGGTCTTGGGTAAGATTTTGTGGCACGCGACCTCCTTCCGATTGGCAGCAACGCATTAGAGGAGGCTTTTCAACACCCTCCCCACCACCCCCTTTTTGATAGTTAATTAAACGTCAGGCTGGAAATATTCGCGTCATTAGGAAAACTCGAGACGGCTGCAGTCGCGGCCGGAAGTACCGTCGCCACCCCCTCTTTCACCCCTTGGCTACTAGTGGTTCTCGAGGATTTGAAGTTTAATGAAAAGATATAAAGAGTCTATATTAAAACATAAAGACGTTGTTTTTGGCAACCGTCCCTTACAGTCGGCAGGAGTGTTATGAAAATCTTTGGCATTGCATGTAGGATTACAGTTTTCTACTATAAAATAAATTTTAAAATTTTCGATATTTAATACGCTATTGATTTCAAACAAGATATTGTTGATCGATTTACCTATTGTAACAATAATAATGGCGAAAAAAAAAATTGAACTCTGCATGATTCTTAATTCTTAAAGATAATTACGGCAAATTGATGTAATAAATGGAAGGGGCATTATGGCTAAATAAAGATAGTACTATTCTTAACGGAGTACTTTTTGGTCATCATCTCACCTAATGGTCAGTGAAGATGGAAGCAAGCTACATCCAGATTCCTTAACCACACAAGAACTGGATATCTTACCTGCCATTGTCGAAAAACAACAGTGCTGTTAACGTTATTTTATGGTGACAGACTAAGGTGAGATATGGTAGCTACCCAGATATTTTCCTTTTTACTTTGAATAAATGTTTAAATATTAATTTGAATTTAGAACGCGCATGACGTATGACGCTTTCACACATTACACGACTGACCGCGGAACTTGAAACAGGTTAGCTTACAAAATAAAAAAAAATATCAAAAGTAAAAAAGTTTTCTTAAATTTAATTACACAATTGGAGTCTATGTTCCTCACTATCCTGGAGGTCGTAACAGGACTTAGAACTGCGCCCACTGTGAATAGATCCCCGGATCTCCAGATCTGCAAATCTGCTGATCTGAAAGAACAATGAAGCTTATAAAACGTTTAACCGAAAACTAAAACAAAATTTAATCATTATTATTATAAGTTAATAGAGATTATTTTGTTGTGTAGCCCTTATTACTCTGTATTATCGTAATGATTATCTTTATTATCTTATTTGTCCGCCCCCTCTATTCGTCTTTTGAAAGGATATCCCATTTTACCAACACTGCTTAGCTTCTAGTATCTTCTGCATTCTTCATTAAATTGATTTCCTTGCGTTATGTTTGCACTAAATATATTTTCTCATGATCAAAAATTCATTTTCGCAAACCTCTGAATCGAGTTATCATAGTAATAAACAAGAATAGCGTGCGAAATAATATTTCACTCGAATGCAAAGCTTTCACCGAGGCGATATCTCGACTGGTGTTTGAATGCCAATGTACCGTCACTATTTAATGCATTTAATATGAATATTTCACTTCCAGTGATATTATCTTCCGGAATTTTATATTAGGAAATGTAATTTAGTAATAAAATTCGACGAAGACAAGGTACACTATGTTAAACCATTTAACATAGTTGTTACATAATTAGCAGACCTATTTCACTACTTATGCATGTAGTTAGACAATTAACATCAAAAACGCCAGTAACACGTCAAAATGATAAAGATTCTTTCCACAACCGAACAAACAACATACGAATGAATTCAATAAGCGTAGCCTTACTACAGTTTAAACATGCCAAAGAAATGATGCATTTTGTCTATGATTTGAGTTAGATCAGAGGTGGAGGAAGCAAATTGTGAAAAGGGCATTTTTAATTTACATTTTAAATTCGTTCTTAAAATTAGCTCCAGACACAACCTTATTAGTATTAACGATGCGTTAGTGTGGACTCAATTATACGTATTATTCTTATCCGTTGCATCAATATGCCCGCATGCGTGTGCGCATCCGTTCACCTTATGGTTAGGGATCTACGTCATACTTCAATACCTCATACTTATTGATAAGAGGGTATTATGTTCTCTTTTTGGCAACTTCTGGAAGAGTTAATATAGATGTAAAAAAAATATTGATTACTGAGATTTATCGCCTTTTTAACTTTGCTAAGATATTAAAACATTTTCTGCTTTTTTAAAATATTTAAAATCACAATGAAAATATTTTATCATTGACGATTTTATAATATTGGAAAAAAGATAATAATGAATACATCATTCTCAAATATCATTCAGTCAAAATTTTAATAGGAGGTTCAAATCTTTCTGTTTCTAATAGATGACTTAAATAGACTTTCAATAAGTGTACCAGAGTTCAGAGCTTATATATGTACCAGTGTTGAATACAATATTAGCTTGGTCTTTGTAAATACCGTTCAGGTCCCATCTGGACCTGAAGTAAAAAGATCTTTTTCATTGTATTTAAGCTATAAAATCATTTTTTTGTTCCTTTATAAGTAATATTTATCATCAGAACTCACCTCACGTTTGGCCCCATAAAATACCTCTACAATCTGACTTAAAGTAATCTTTTATTCACCCAGCGCCATCCTAAGATGTCCAATAAGATAAAACTGCCGGTACGATGGAAAAATTCAAAAAGTCACATCATACACTATATGCGTGACCTTTTTACGACATATTAGATGGACCTTTCGTCTAATATGCGTACGTGCTAACACCCACAATGCCCATGATAAAGACACACCCCTCCCCCTTTGTGGGTCTCCGTGGTCAAAAATATAAAGGGGCAAAATTAAATTCCTCTCGGTCCATAAAGTATAGAATTACGTCATTACACAGAAATTACGCCAGTTTTGACTTTAACGTTAGGTACGGGTGTTTGAAAAACTCTTTGTTAGGTGATATCGCTTTTTTATAATTGGTCGCGTTACAGATTTAAATATAAATACATTTTTGACGTTCAATATCTATTTCAAAAGTTTTGCCTTATTTATATTTTTACCCTTTCTAATTATATCATGCTTTATATGTCGTTTTAATAATCATTATTTATTTTATCAAAAATGAATTTGCCATACGCTTTGTAACATTACGTTGTTATTAGTTGCATATTTTAAACAACAAACCTAGACCACTTATATCAAGTACAGCAACGTTAACATCAAATTACAAAGTCCGTGATCCATTCGCCAAAATTGAAAAAATATATATTTTTTCAATCATTGTTTCGTGTTCTTTGTTCGAACCATTGATAACATCACGGGTGACGCAATTACCGCAATTTGAGGAGTTCCAGATTCAAATCAAATGCCGCGTGACGATGGCGCGCGATGCTCCGTGACGGGTGCGCGGGAATTTTGACGTACCCGTCCGTTACAGAATCAACACAATTTAATATGCCATACCTAGATAGCATTAGAGTTCACATTCGCTCAGTTACAGCAGACACGTGTTCTCACGGTGAATTCGTGAGACTTTAATAGGACAATTTAAACTTCTATTCAACTAGGTAACATGTTTACAAGCAAATGAAAACCTTATTTAAAGCGAATAGAATGCTTTGTCCAAATAAATGAGCGCATCGTTATGTTTGACGAGGTGAAGTGAACTGTCACATATGTTGTATACGTTTGTATGTGAAGATTTAAACACAGTCTAAAGATATCCTTTTCTTGGGGTGGTGATCACGACTTTGAGAATGAACACTTTAGAGAGTCATTGTTGTGGAAGCGGTGATTGTATCTAGAATGAGTGTGGATCCAAACAAGGATTCGATAAATCATTCTTTACACGGCATAAGATATTAATCTGAGATTTCTTTTTTTACAGGTGAGTCGCAACAAAATGGGGATGACTGCAGCTATAGTTATATAAGTAAGTAAAACAAAATAATACAATACAATAGAATACAGTACAGTGAATATTATTTAGTGCACATTAAAGTCAAAGTCAAAACAACTTTATTTACTAAGTTCTTTTAAATCGTCATAACAGGGAATATGTATGAGAAAAAAAACTAAATGTAATTAAAGGTAATAACTTTAAGTGGGTATTAACCGGGTATTTACAAATTGTCCCAGATATTGAATTTAAAGATGTATTAAATAAATTGTTAGTTTTAATTTTAAAATATAAATACAACACTACGAGAATAAATACACAAACATATATACGTGTAAGTAGAGGCGAAGTAATAAGTCACTGATTGTCACAAAAAATGCCTTTAATACTACAGAAATTGTAAATAGATTGAGGTAAGCACTTTTATATAAATATATCAGGTGTCGTGTAACTGATAATTACATAAAAACTAGTACACCACTTTCATAACTGACTGTATATCAATTTATTATGAGTAATATAAAATTTATGTTAACACCAATATTTGGTTAATCAATACATGATCAGGTACCGTATCTATCGGTACACTAAAGAAAAGGCGATCTAGAACCAGTAAAAAAATATTAATAAGCAATACAATTTGTAAAATCTCTCAGGACAACTCTCGAACCGAGGTTCACAGCACTAATAAGATTGTGAGACCAAGTCCTCGACCTTTGGAACTATTCTGTTAAAAGCGGGGATTCTTTAGTTTGATTATGGTCCAGTGTAAAAACAATCTCGTTTGAATCGAGTTGGTCGGACACTCGGCAACTCAATTAATGAAGTTTATTATGCAAGTGTACGTCGGACCTAAGCTGTAGTTATCGACAGTTGGTTGGGACTTCTTTGCTTACAGATGTTTTGATAAATACAACTGCTTTATTAAATAAACGTGGCAAAGGGTATCATTTATAACATATATTTGCATTCAGATTTAGGCACAGAGTAAAGTAGATTTAGATTCATTTTTAAACAGATCCGACCAGTTTCTGCCTGCTTCTTAAATACACATTTCTATAATGACTATGAAAACTATATTTTAACGTAAATTAAAGAACATTATTAACCCTAATTAGTTATCAGGTATCATTGACATGTTTTCTTCTGTTAATAAAAAAGGTAATAAAAAAGTATTTTAAATCAACAAAATCTACAACTACCTCCGGAAAGAGATTAATACAATCGAGACAGTTCAAGTCGACTTGAACTGTCTCGATAGTGTTAATCGCTATCTGTCAAACCTTATGAAAACATTACCAGCATCTCTGCTGTAAAGTATTCAAAACCTCTTTTTTCAATTGTTTGGCCTGGTTACTAAGACCTTTAAGCCATATTCGAAACCTCTTTTTTTAAATATATTTGTCAGTTGAACACAACTACGATCGAATTGTTTCTATACGATTTAATGTTACAAATGGGTACTGTGCTTCGTGTACGAGTGCTATTTCACTAACGTAACTACCGCTTTTAACGTAAGGCCTCTATATAATATTTTGTTTCATATAATTTACGAAGCGGTTCTAAAGATTTGACAATTCAACAATAAAGTTTTGAGCAGATCAAAATTCGAATTTCTTTTGATTTTCAGTAAATTGGAATTTCAAAACAATCATTTGAAAAATCATCATTGGAATTTTTTCGATTGATTTTTTTAAAATTTTGATATGAGTTTTATTTTGTATTACATAGTTCCACTGAAGTTTCAATATACAGTAGTAAAATCACTTGCAAAATAGTTAAACATACGATACAAGACAAGCCAGTCCTTACTCAAACTTGGTCCTTCGAATTTGCAATTCCGCACGCGTCACAACTGTCCGCATTGAATGCATCTCGGTCACACCTCCGCTGTAATATACATGCGTCTCTCTCACCGCATTCGATTGCAGAGCCGATTTCGAAGAAAGCATTTGTTTTGTTTTGTTCAGAATGTGCCTGATTTTGTATTCGGTACGACTCAATTTCGGTATTGTTCCCGATGTTAGCGTGATTTGCTTGTGATTTAGTTTTAAAGTTGAAAATAATGACAACAGACTATTGTCTGTGAGCTAAGAGATAAACTAAAAGCCAACTCATAACAAAAAACTGATCGTAATTGAAAAATAATTATATTTCTTGTTTCTTAATCATTATTGTAGCAAAGTAGTTTTTAAAAGAACAGTAAGTCATTTTCTAACTATGATTAAACCATTTCAGAATAATTTAACTGTGACTATATCGATGTCATCAGTGAAGACCCTTATAGCCAGAGAGATATTGTTCATGCGCTAACTTGCAAGGAGGCTTCGTAGCGAGAGACATGCCGCCTCCTTGAAGTATGGATGAGCGGCGTGTGACTTTTTAGAAAAAAAGCCGAGATCGGCGATCGCTTTTTGTTTTGCTTTCTTCTTGACTACTACTATTTTCTTTTATTTTACAATAGATTGTAAATACCATATTTAAATATTGTATTTGATATCTTTTTAATCTATTGTATTATTGTTCGCACGAATACATACACCATAATTTTCTTATTGAGTGGTCGACGATACTACACGATACACAACACGTCGATAATATACTACGTCCGGACAAACTGTTGTGATGAATTTCAAATTAGTTCAAAGCTGTTTAGAAACTCAAGCAAGTCTTCAATTATAATGACAATAATTATCAGTTTTACATGACAAAACGTGTAATCTGCAAATAACCACTAACTTAATGGAAATATATCGTAATTCTGTTTGTAAAAGTGATGATTATATCAAAAATGGTACGTAGATAAATACTCCGCTAGTCTGTAGACCATTGGATAACAACCCTATGTACTTACGTGTTACAACCATATTAATAACAGCAAAGACATTTTGAGATTGTGAATAGAAATTAATAACTGATTTCTAACAAGAGAAATTTACAATGATAAATATCAGAAATGCTGTCGAATTCAAACTGTACTTGCGAAATAACTCTTATTTATAGCGCAATAAGCGTTGCTAAGCAGTTGTTTTAATATTATGATGGCAATCATAGTAAACAAACATTGATATACACATTGACTTATAAAATAATTTCTTAAAGCCGATAAATTGGTAAAGTTGTTTTAATTAATATGGTTCCGTAGTAGAGTCTATCTTATTGTTTTGACTGAATTTCACTGACGTTTTTCGCAGTGACTTCTTTACAGATTTAGGAAATGCTAAAAAAATTTGTGAATATAACTCAAATCGGTCTTAATAAATAATTGCATTCTGTAATTCATGTTGGAGTTAACTCCGTCGACATTTTCAGGGGACTAGAACTTTATTATTAAGGCAATAATATCGAAAATTAAATAAAAGCAATGAAGCAGTAGTGTATATTAAATTTTAAATAACAGAAGAATAAAAAAGTTCTTTGATAATGCTCGGAATAGCTTTTCTATATATATTTAACTTATACCAATAGACTTTTGTCATAAGGACGTTTGAATAACGTAACACGGAATAATATTCCAGGGTGATCTTTACATATTTTTACTTTATAATGTTAAAATTCAATTTTTTATTTCAGTTGTGACGTCATCGGAAATGATCTGACTGTGAAGGTATAACAATATTGACATTAACCCACAAATTCACGGCTTCTCGCTTTTACACCAATCACGGTCAACCTTAATAAGGCAATGTCCACTTTAGCATATCCTGTATTAGGTTGTTCATTAGGAACGATTTGTAGACAGAAATAAAGAATATATAAATATTTGTAATAGCGCTTTTTTCGAGGAAAAATCCACTCAAGGTTCTACCCACCACTGGCTTAGCGGTTGCAGGGCGTGCCCAGCCCCTAATTATAATGACATAGGGAATACCCACTAAAAATCCCCAGTAGCTCCGCTTCCCTCATAGGGTGAGGGTGATCTTGGTTCCGCCAAAGCAATTTGCCAAACCATCCCCAAGACTAGAACATTTCAAATGTATCTTAACGGTATCGTTAACGTATAAAGCAGAAAAAAACACTGACATGAGAAACCACCATCACTTCCTCACGTTGGGCGTCCATCACCGTATGCTAGACTAGGGTTGAGTTGTGGTTAGATGTAGTGACAGTAAAAAAAAGAATTTAGCGTTTTATTTTATAAACGTGAAGTAGTATGAAGTAGAAGGAAATAAGAAATAAGTAGAAATTAGTTACTAACTAGAACAAAGAGAACTTATCTTTTGCACAAATATAAGTATAAATAATGATCACTGTTAATGATAGCGGTCATTATATTTTGATTGCAACTTACCCCGAATTATGGGTTCTTTTATTAAACTGTATTAATATATTTTAGTTGAAGTAGTCTTCACTTATAGTTTGTTTGAAAAGGAGTAGCTAAAGGTTTAAAATGAAAGATAAAATTTAATGAAGCCACGCAGACTATCGAAAGAAAAATCAAAATGTAAGTGAAAACTTGACAAGCGCTTTTTCCACGTCAAAAGCTATACGGTTGCCTTAGAAATGATCCGTGAATATCTTAAATAAAGATTCGATATCTACGTTTAAATTTCCGTTTCGTTTAATATGTTCCTACATCAAAAAGAAGTTTTTAGCTTTTTTAATTACTTCACCTAGTTCTATTTATTTTAATAAATTTCCTAATGTACAAATCTTCAAGAAAACTATAATGTTAGGAAATAAAAATTCGGGTTCCACACTTTACTTACGTCTCGCCTAAAATGTTCAAGAGAAAATTCTCCCAATAAAACCTTGGGAAAGGCGGCGGTAATACGTACCCATAATAATTATTCATTTCTTTCGGCTCTCGAAGGCAAGAATCGCTTTCATAGCGCACCTCCGCAAAATATGGTCTTTCATAACTCGGGCAAAAAATCCCACGTAATTTAATGCTGGTCCCGAAAATAATATGTAAAAATACGCGTCGCTACTGCCTCTCAGGGCTGCTATTCGGCGTAGGCCATTCCGGTCCATTCGGGCTATTACGGACCATCTCCAAGCCGTTATCTGGACTGCTCGAATAAATCACGATATTATTTTTGCCCTTACCGAGTATTATTTTCCATATCTAATCAGTGATCCGAGAAATATGCCTTTTGGCCGATTCGTATTCGTGCGTGCTAACCAACGGCATGAAAATGACGTAATTGTTTCGCAAATCTATTTTTAGACCAACAATGTTATATTATGATAAATTTAAGTGAGCCACAAGTTTTTGTTCGAACTAAATACAATGTCTTCATATAATTTAATTGGTATATATATAAATTAGCAACGGTTTTAAATTATTTTATCAATTAATTAACCATAAGGCCAATTAACATATAAATAACCGTCCTTAGACAAAAATTTAAAATTCCTTTTTTCTAGATTATTTTTAGTTATAATCAAATACGGCGATCGTTTGGCTGAGTGTTCAATATCTATAGATACGTGCACCTTGGCCGGGGATTACGGGTTTGGGTCACAGCCGTGGCAGATATACGTTTTATAGATTATATTAGATATACAATTTTGTTCTAGGATCTTGGTTGTTTAAAAATGTATAAAAGTGATACTAGAGAAAGTAGATGTATAGTTAGTAAAATGTATATAAATATCAAAAATATACTGAATAAACATACTAACATCTAAGACTCGTTAACCAATATTCGTACTCATCATTCAAAAATCTGCCTCCACCGGGATTTGAGCCTAGAATCTCTTTTATAAAACAGGGATACTAACCAATCGACCGGATGGCCATCATATTAATGAATATTTCCAATTATCTAAGGTAAATTGTACAATAATATGAAATTGTATTTGTGTTTAGAAATATCTGTAACACAAGCTATTAATGTTGCGTACATTCGGCTAGATGATGTGAGTGTGAGTGTGAGAATATTAAAAAAAGAACATTCAAAATGTAAAACAGTGGATAAAAAATGAAATATCACACGACACTTCGCCCCATTTCACTTCCACACCAAACGTAAATAAATTAATAAACGAATACCGCGAAAATCTTGTTATTTATGTAGCAAAAGCGACCACATAGCTTTCAAATTTCAAAGAGGCCAATGAAACTGGAAACAGGCATTCGGCGCTTTCTGAATGAGGTTGATAAAATGTAAAATTTACCAGAATAAAGTAAAATAGCTGAATTACAGCCAGTAGTGGCTTCTTGTGGCCTGGACTTAATACATCATTAACCCTCAATGTAATAAGAAACATTTGCTTCTCAAGAGGTCTGACTAAACAGTATAAATATGGTACCTATGCATTTTGAAACATAAACATAGTAACGAAGAGTGGCTCCAACGCTCTGTTTGACATTAAATAAACAAAGCAACTTTCGGCATGGTTGTTCCCTGGATGGGTTAATCCAATTTGGTATATCGAGCTCTTTCAGAAGGCACACTAAGCCGTTAGTCCTGGTTGTTATGGCAACAGCTTTCAACTCGCATTGGGTCAGCGTGGTGGTATTATGGCCAGAACTCCTCATGTGACATATACAGGCTGTGGATGATGATGTCGATAGAGTAAAAGCTAAAAACCATCTGAAACCACTTTTTGTAGGCATACAGATCGGAAACGTAGCACATCACGCACACATGGATAAAATAAATAATATTATTTGAATGCCAGAATATAATGAAACTATCGTAGCTACTTAGATACAGTTATCATTCAATTTTGTGTGTGGGGAAAACGGAAAACAGAATCTAAAACGCCTGGTTTTAATCGACATCAAAAAGGAAGTGATTCCATGTTTAACTGTAGGTTTTTATAGTATATATATTCACCGAGTTCTCTGTAAATTGTGAATCGTTTTCAAAATAATTTAGCACACATTGTGCTTTTGGCTTTTGTGCTTTTTAATAATATTGTATTGTGAGCCACCTATCATATACGTTTCTATTAGTTGTTCTATATATCGTCTCCAATGACGATTAGCCTAAGGTTCAGCAAAATCTGTTATGATTGAGCAATTCTCTTTGTTAGTTTTTATAAGATATCTATTTAATAAAACCTTGCCGCTATAATTAATAGATTTATATGAACACAAAAGAAATATATGTCAGACACTACTTTTTAAATTTGTGTGGTATGAACTTTGGAGGTCTGTTATCTGCTACTCTATTGATGGTGCGTTAATAAATAAATAAAATCCAGTGTCCAAAAAAGTTACGTTCAAACTCTTTGAATGCAAGGTGCATTGAATAAACTATAATGCCAGTCATATCGATTTAAGATCAAATGTACGTGGCATCGATTCGAGCGAGTTCCGTTTGTGGTTTGTGCGGTAAGGAGTGTGGGTAATACTTAGCCGGTGGATTGTAGACAGTATTACTTGTACCTTTCAAAATTGCACAGACGTATAAAATAAAAGGCAAAATGGTACAATCAAACCAAAAGGAAATAGAAAATAGCATGCAGCTTGATGTCACCTTCTCATTTCAGTTAAATATTTCGGTTGGAAGTAAGTATATTCCTTCTAACTATGAGTACGTTGGTAATTCAACGAGTGGATGATCTGTTTATAAAGAACTTGATATAGAAACAGACCAGTGTGTTACTGAAATCTCCGTAGCTGTGTATGTACAATCAAATAAAATGTATACTCAGTGACATACGTATCTCACGACTTGAGTCCCGAATTTTACAACACTAAAATGGTCATAAAACGAAATCGCCGCTGATGGCAAAATCAATAGGACACCCGTCCCCGAAATGTCAACACAGCACAAAGTTACTCCATTCGGTATGTAATTTACTCAGTCGTAATGCAAATCTCCCATAAATTGTCAATTGAGGACGCTTCGGTAGTTTGCGATAGTTCCTTCGTTGGGCCGTGACGATTTATAGTAGAAGTTTTAGATGGAAAAAGTTGGTAATCCTGTCTTTCTGCGCGTCCCACGGGTTTTTCCTTAGGTGCTCCCGGTCAATTGGGTTAATGCTAATGTTACACTTATTACTGGCATTGTTCTATCTTTTTTTCTTTCTACTAGTTTTTAAAACAAAAAATCAGAAACAAGAAAATCTTGAGTATTAAGCTTTAGAAAAGACTTCGTAATTGAGACCGAATATGTAATTTGTTGAACTTCATTTTTGTTACTTTTATATTTCACAATTGATAATTATATTATTGGAGCTTGTAGGCTCGTAGAAAAATGAAATAACTATGGCTATGATTGGTCCATGATTGGGACTCTCTGCCGTATGTACATTGTAGAGGATTATGACGAAATTATATTTTGAAATCATAGAAACATAATGTTTAATATGACAGAAATCAGACAGAAAAAGATAAAGGTTTGTTGTTGTTGTTCTGTATTATTATAAGTCGTAGTGGCTCGATATAATGATAATTTATGCGAGGCCGTATGTCAATATTATGGCCATATACGATTCGAGGAAAGTAAATTCAACCCTTCATAAGAGGATTCCGTTAAGATCTTATTTTGCCTGAAAAGGGATACTTCAGCGTTTTTAGATCAAGACCGTTCTGATCACTAAGAGCATCTAGGTTATTTATCTTCTTCCTAAACTTTATTTACATAAATGTTGAAGTAATTTCGATAGATTTAACAAAATTTAAAGGTTCCTGTTTGTTATAGATAACAAGTTAGCTAAACGATTTTAATTATAAGAAAGATAGTTGGTGGTGTCAATTAGACCAATTATGGCTTCATTAGTAAATATTAAAATTTAATAATAATGATATTTTGAATTATAAATAACACACGCGTGTTATATTAATAAGGCCTTTAATAAGACATAACCACTGTCCCAATTCTCATACAGCACATAAATTGTTTCACAAATTATTGAAATTATTAAGATCAATAATGAAATTGAAATACCATGTGTCTTTGGAGCTCTTTTGTATAAACGTTCGGGTTAATCACAATTCTGTTTGGTTACAAATCAATTTCGCACAAACCATACCAAATATTCGTCATAAAATTCTTTATAAGCCTCAATTTTTCTGTTCTTAAATATTTCCACAACGCAAATTGGGTTCTTTAAGTAAAGTTCTGTTGATTTCAAAGGGTATTGCTTAAACTTACAAAAATTGAAATATCTTAAGCAATTTCTCTATAAAAAGAAACAATTGAATGTGGTTTATTTCCTTCGCTTATTTCATGATAACACATTGCGTTATTGTTGTTGTATCAAGTTTATAACATTTCTTATAGCGCGCTTACTTTTACTACTTTATGTTTAACACAGAGTATTATTATGTTTTTTTATAATCTGCATAAGCTAGGATCAATTAAAAACATCACAGTGATAAAATAGGAGATAAGTCTGTGCGCTATCAACGCAGTACTTCATCTAGAAGTTCTAGTAACCGCACTTACTACCGGAAAAAGAAACGTCTTCTTTATCAGCAATTTCCTGTAAGGACTTCGCAGTTAAAAACTCTAGATTCTTGATAAAATATTTTTAAGTCAAACTATTTTTCAATATCTGCGACGGAGAAAAATGTAACAACGACAAATAGAAATAGGCGTCAAATTCCAAAAAAATACTTTCATTGTTCAGGTCACTTAATAATTCTGTCTATGATAAAGAAGAACCGAAAGGCTAAATATAAAATTTACCAATTTACGTCTTCGTAAATCCCCAGAGAAAATTCTATATTATAAGAACAGTGAGCGGGCCTTTGAAAAAGCGTTCCACCCTTAAAACAAACGAAAAAGAACTGTAAGACAATATAACTAAGTTTTAAGTGGCGTGTGCTGTCAGCGTATCCGAGATAATCTTGTTGAGAAGTCATTTTTGACCAATTTCGCTCGGTATTGAAAATATTTTACAGAAACAGGCGATACAAAGTCGCATAGGCTTTGTGAAGAGTCTGTTTTTCGTTTTGTGACTATTTCCTATTTTAACGTTGAGAGCTTCACAGAAAGCCTGTTACAGAGGCTACTTTGCATATGGAATTCTATTTGACCTCCCCACAAAGTAACCTCGTCACTGCTGCTCTGAAAAATGCGAAATCATTTGAAGTAAATTGGATTGAGTCATGAAATGCACGTCAAAAGTAATTTTACGTTGAATCACGGTACCAACTCGGTACGTTATATAATACATTAAACAAGATATTGCTAAAATTCAATATAAAAGATAAAGAAATGAGTTAAATTTTATTATAAAATGGAACACAAGCCTCGAAAATAACTGTGACGTTTATGGACCTACTGCAGTGTCAGTAAGATTGCACAAAGTTGGTTCAAGCGTTTTCAATCTGAGAATTTTGATGTCAAAGATGCACATCGCACTGGTCGCCGTGTTACGGATAGAATGGACGCTATTTGTGAAAAAGTGAAGCAAGATCGGCATATCAGCAGTTACGACATAGCTAAAGAACCGGGAATTGACCACAAATCAGTTTTGACCCATTTGAAAAAAGCTGTGTACACAAAAAAGCTCGATATTTGGGTGCCAGGCAACCTCACTAAAAGAACCTAATGAACCGTGTACTCATTTGCGATTCTTTATTGAGACGTAAAGATACCGAAAATGCGAAGAAACTTTTTCCCCAACCTATTACATAAATATTTTTATTTCAACATTCATAAATACAAAAGTATTTGATCAGGTAGTTCTCCTCTGTTCTTTTGTTTAATTTAATGGCTACGCTAAAATGCCTAAAGCTTATTTCGTAATGAATAAATGTTGAAAAAGAAATACTAGCGACAGCAATCAAACAATATTCCGACAATAATTATTAACAAAATTGCTCGAACATTCAGTTCTGGCGCGCTCCTGACCATATTTTGCTGAACATTCGACGCTTTTGTCAGTACCAGTAAGGTGATTATATAATTTGCTTTTGCGTTATTTCGATTCCGTTTCATAACAATGATTTCACAATTAAGAACATAAGTTACTTTAGCTATCAATTATGACCTTAAAATGTACCACAAACATTTGCCGTTGTCTTTTTTAATTAAACCAGAAATATTTAGACACGAATAATTACTAACATAAAGTGGTAAAACTGTTTGCTAACTACACAAGCCTTCAAGAAATTAATTTTTTATAGAATTCCAAATGTCACGTTATTTCTCATTCTAACTCGTTCATAGTAAATACAAAACTCAACTGCAATCGTATTATCTCACCCGATCATCGTTGTCCAAACTTTATAAAATCCATAAATCAATTCTCGCTTAGTTTGCTGTCACACTCAAAAAAAGTATAAGCATAGACAACGATCGCACTTCATCAAACGCCTAATCTAAATCCGTCATCGAGGCAATAAAAACGGTGGTAATTTTGAATTTCGAACGTGTAGAAATAAGGCGGGGAAAATTGAGGTGGGTAATATAGACGGAATAGGTCCCCAGTTGGTTGTAGCGAGTTACGTCGGAGCTAGCAGGGAAGAGTGTCACATTTTCTCTGACATTTTGATAAGAACCCGGCTGCTTTGTGTGCGATGCACTAGGAAACGGCGTCGTGTTATTACGTGGGAACGGGTGCAGTATTAGATTGGGACCTCTTATAAACTATATTTACCGATCTGATATGACATCATTACGCATGGCAACTTCGAAATACTCGACTGAAAATCTTAAACTTTTATTTTCTCAAAGGAAACTTTTATATACTTAAACGTAAGTTATGATTCATAAGGGGCGGTGAACTTTTCTATGTTATATTGCGTTCCTTTTCATGCAAATGAAACTAAATTAAATGGTGTTCAGATGTAGACGTTTCAAAAATATTCTTTTTTATTAAAAAAGATTTCTTTACTGTTGATAACAATGAAATCATCTGTTAGCTGCTATTATTGAAATGTTTAAGTATAATTGCAAAGTATAATTCAATGTAAAACTAAATTCTGTGCATAGTCTTAAGCATATTGAACTCTACAAAAACAAAAAAAATGTATTTGTATCAAAATATTCTGAATGTATACAGATAATATGGGTTATTGACCCAGTGTGTGATCCGATAGACAAAAATAATAATATTGTTAATGTTGATGTAGGATAAACGATAGTCATATAAAAATTAAATAACCTTTCTTAATATTTGAAATACAACGCAAGGAATTCTACTCAAAATCGCTTCGGCGAAGATTAGGTTATATCTGAACTAAAATACTTGCAATTGGAATACATTATTACAAAAATAAATTTCATGGCGTGATAATCAACTTTACTGCAATGTCGATTTGCACTTTAAATTCAAATATATTGTAGATTATCATAGAGAATAAAATTAAATGTATTATAAAAGTTAAAAAGCTATTTTGTTTATTATTTCTCCATATATTATTGAAAACAATTTGTCAAAGCAATGACAAAAGTTAATTACCGTTACTGTGTTAGGAATGGAATAATTTATAGCTAAGAAGTTGGTCCGTACAGATGTTCATAATGCTTCTACTAAGGGCGTACTTAAAAGACATGGAGACGTCTCTTCTGGTCGACCATATGGACGTTCTATTTTAGACGAAATGAAGACATAAAGATATCTTTACAACATCCAAACACTTTCGAGTTGGTTGATACTGGGTATCTTTATGTTGAAGCTAGGATCACGAACGCTCACGTGAACGCTCTGGACTGTGCAGTGACAAAACAGCTAAAATGAGACGTATGTCGTTGACAAAAGGTTGATGTAGTATCATGTTGTATATCCTGACTGCTTACTTTATTAGTTAGCTACTATTGGGAACATTCGAGAACCGTTCAGTGACACCCTGTTTAATGCGTCTAGCCGCATTCAGAAATTAAGTATGAAGTACCCACATTTTATTCTGCGTTTCAAGTATTTACTGCTAAAGCAACGAGACAAAAGTTTTTTAGTGCGCTTTTAGTTGACTGTCGTACTCTGGCTAGATTTAATATTTATGAAATTTTTCTGTGTATGTAAGTTTAGAACGAAACATTATTTTTTTAGTTTCATTTTTATTACTGGTCTATGTTTTTCATCCGGTTTGATAACACTTATTCGTGGACGGGTTGTTGAACTCATTCGGTTAACTAAAGAGACTGAATTTTTATTGTTATTGTTGTAGTCGTTTTTATTGTATTATTTAGTAGTTAGTGACTGTTTTGATGTGGTTGTTTAAGAACGTTGATGTTTTGTATATAAAGGGCATAAGTACCAAACCTTGACGGATTTAGGCTCACTGCTATTTCCATAAAACACTTCAAAGTCTAAAGTTGAAGTGATTTTACTTTTTAATGTCAAATCTCCAGTCATCTTCTATTAATATTTATCCAAAAATAACCACTCTCCCATATTTGATTTCACACTAGAACTGTGTCAATACAAACCTAAAATAAATGTCGATGTTAAAATAAAGTGGATTGCTAAATGTGCTTCTTTCGTCGCTAACATTCATTTCGACACGATCCCTGTGGTGACACAAGATTATATTCTAATTCACATACTCAATGGGGTCAAGTTAAATTGGTCTGTATAATTTTATTTTATTTATAATACCGCAGAAGACCTCATACTCTTGGAAACATAACAAATTAAAAAATACTTTTTAGAATCTGAATATTTAAAAAAAAAAACAAGTTCATATTAAAAAACTACTGGTTAGTTATGTACAAAAAAATTAATAGGCGGTAGAAATACCTAAAAAATAGTAAACAGTAAAACATAACTAGCTAATAAGCCTATGAAATAAGAAATGCTATGTTCCTGCGCTCTGTTGAATTGTGCAACGCGTTTTTTGATAAAATAATTGAAATGCAAACGCTCCAAGAATTACCACCATGCCTGATAAGACAATGCCCTGAAGAAATGGCAGCTCGGTTACAATTCCTCATTAACCAATTTTTACATGTGGAGTCTTTTCGGATGTGTTAAGTATATCTATAGTTAAACCAATTTTCAAAAAGGAGATAAGAAAAATATGTCTAATAATCGCCCAATTTCGCTGCTTCTAACGTTAGCATTTTAAAAAAGTATTTGAAAAAGCAATGAGTTTCCTGTTACATTCTTTCTTTGAAAAATATCTTGGATATAACAAAGGCAATACAATGAAGTGTAATTTGAAATTCTATTAAAAAAGCTTTATGATATTGGTATACGAGTACACATACAGTATATATAGTTATATATAGTTCATTAGTATATATAGTTCACGTCGTATTTAGAGAATAAGGAATAGTATATTTAAAAAAGTTTTCGACAAAATTTCAAATTATTAATTTTTTATTGAATTAAATTTAATTTAATGAAGTCATATCAAATAAGTATCTTAGAATAGATTAGCACCATATAAATTTAAAAGTAACCGGGACATATCTTGAATGCTATGCTGAGCTCAACAGAGTCCATCATGATAAATTCTTTAACCTAAAGACGTATATGCAATAAAGAATTTGAATTTGCCTAATTAGGTCAAAATGGGCGTCAATCAAAAAGCAAACTTATATCTCTGTAGATAATGTTCAAAAAATTGTCCAAAAGGCTGAAACAATTTAATTCCGCTGATCGATCAGGCATGCGAGTCAATAAATTAAAACACTTCCCAGCCATAAATTTGGATAGGCCATCCACGGTTTATATGTAATCAAGATTTGTGATCGTTTATAAATCAAATTTAATTGTCAAACAAAGCAAACCTAGTAGGACCTGTTTCGTAGTTCTGGTCGTATAAATTGATTCTCCTTCTAGCATCTGACAATTAATTGACCTCATCTGACCCGGTTGGACCCAATAATTACGTCAATTATTTACCTCCGGTTCGACTGTGCAATTCGATAGGTTCCCAATTTAAATCATGTTACTTGCTTTTATTCGTATTAACTGCATCAAGGGTTATTAATACTAATTATTCCATAATTAGTAATGAGGTATGGATCTCATTGGACTTCATTTATTCTAGTTTAAAAGTCTTGAAAGTAGTTTGGAAGTAACTTCCTGATTCTAAATACCTATTGCATGTAGTAGAGCAGTGACAACTATACAATTAATACTTGGCAAGCAATCTTCATGTTCAATTCGCCAATAAATGCTACAACAATAAGGTATTATTCCATCTTTGAATTTTAGACAAATAAATATAATATTGATTTGATAATTACTATCCATGTGAATAATGTAACTATTTAAATCAAACATTTTAAAGAATTCCCTCGATGCTACAAAAGTCTTACTGCTTTTAACGGACTAGGAAACAGATTTAAAATTCAAACACATTTAGTGGTTTGAATGCTAATTAACAAACTTGGCTGATAAGATAGTAAGAAGAATCACTTTAATCATGTGATATATAAAATTTCATATTACTTATCATACATACACATTTTTACATTTCTCTTCTATGCTCTCCAAAGTTTAGAATATTGTATTAAACACAAAGATATTAATCTAAAAGCTTTTTTCAGAAATATTAAAATGAAAACCTTTTTGCAAAAGAAACATAATACTTAACATTAATTTTTAAAATTTCTCTATAAGCCTGAGCTTATATTTAGTTCTGATTTATTTTTCAACTACTACCCAAATCTTTTATATTCACGACAAAGAAGACACCATTTTGAATATTACATTCTGTTTGTGCTTAAAATATCTCTATTAATACTTAACTTGTTTTATATATACAGAAGAATGGCTTGGAAATATTTTACTTTATTCTTTTAATGACAGTTTAAATTTAGCGATATCCAGTAGCTGTTATATAAAATATTTACGATGTGCAGTAAATAAGAGAACCTTTCAACTTATATAATAAGCACCATCTAGCAGAACTTACTGCTCGACCCTACCCCTTAAATGGCCCTGACGATATTTCGGACCGTAATAGTTTTCGCTTTATAGCTTCTTGAGAATTAAAATCATTTTGCAGTGTGGTCACGACACTAACATATGGATAATGGAGAAAATAGAGATTGTTAATTTACAACGAACGTAAATAAAGTGTTAACGTAGATGTTTTTTGCGTCTACTTTAGTTATCGTTTTGTATAATAGAAAATGGCAGAGTAATAAATAAATGTTGTTGTCATATGCTAAAACTGTACGACACGCACGCGTCACTTCCGAATCATACCTTGCTAACTAATAATATTACATGCGCGAAAATCAGGATAGGAGAGTCAGAGAAGATTCATTAGAATCAACGTATTCAATAACAAGATTATTTACACAAACAAACGATATGAGAGTTCCATCCACTTGACCTGAATTCGTAGCGAATTCTCCCCGAACGGTGCCAGTTTCATACAACGTCGATCAATACCCGACAACGTAAATAAATCACTAAGTTGGAGCTCAGAATCTACCACAGCACTTTGGAACTCACTGTGAGCTACACCCAGATCTCACTTTGATGTTGGATCATTACAAAGGTAAACAAGAGGCGTCTAATTAGCGGCATATAAGCGGATCGAACCGGTTTTCGGTTAGATCTCGATAATCTACTAATGTAGTGAAGGATGCTCTATTAATTTTCTAGTTCATTAATACTGATTTGTGGGTAAGTACTTTGATGATGATGTAGCAATCGATACTCAAGTAACAAATCGACTTACAGACCTGATTAATCTTTCAATGGTAGTGACTGAACACTTACTGAAATCTGTACGTCTGCTTATATTAATTTCAGTTCGATACAACTAGAAGCATCTAAAAACATGCACGAGTTTCATTCATTCTTAAAAGGCCGAGCTCGGAATGACGTAGTGGATGTCCTGTGGAGTACTGAGGCCAATCCGAGTCCCTCGAGTGGCATGCCGTCACTCGCCGTAGCCCGTTTGACGCCATATGTGAATGAACTAACTATAAAACATCCTTATTACGAGAAAATTGTAAGTGAATACGAATTTTATCGGCTAGAGAACAATGTGTACATTCGTTTGAACGTCAATACGAGGGGTAGTAGTGACAGTATGGGGTGAAATCCCAAAGGCGACGCACGGCATAGTCCTCATCATTTCCCCATTGTCTCGTTAGACAAAAATCAAAAACAAACACTCACAGTCCGGATTTTTGGATCTAGTTCAGATGATTCGCAATCATTGGGTTGATTGTTGTGTGTGTATTTGGCCTGTAGTCGATTGTTCCTTAGGGATATCAAGTATATCAGCTGTCGTCAGATGATATTGCTTTGTCATATAAGTAAATGGTGGCTTCCATAAGATAAAATTAAAAAATAAATTATGTTATAACTCTTAGCCTAGCTACATAAAAATAATTTTGTAACTGATTAAAATAATTGAAATAAAATAGATATACAATGTGGCTTGTTATGTAAATGAGCTTATTATAAAGAAAAAATTAACATTATCTTTTTTTATATTAATCGATTTCATTAAATCTAATGTTAACCCATAATTTATTTTGTTTATAGCGGTTTAACAAAAATATAGTTTGAAGATGTCTCTTACTATTACATGCAAAGGTATATATTTTCGATTTATATTTTAGCTTTTCTACTAAATTTATTAGAAATCTACTCACTACTCTACAAAAATAAGATTACAATGGTTATTCCGAAATGTTACCACAAAACTTGTCAACTATAATGTACTCGCCTTGATCAGCATGCGTTTCGCCTTCTCTATGCATTGAATTACTTGATATTTCCCCATCTTTTATATAAATGTAATTCTTTCCTCGAAGATTGCGCCTCTGTCGAGTCTCGCGTGTTACGTGACCACAATACTCAAGCTGGCTGTCTTCAGCTTCTCTTTTGTCTATCATTTATTCTTTAGATTTGCAAATGTCAGCGTTTGACAACTACAGTTCATGGAATAAAGTGTCGATAAAATCACACGACTAAGATGTGAGATACGTCTAGACGGGCCCTTCAACTCCAATATTTGACAGATTTATTGCACGTTATAGTTCTGTATGTCTGTCATATTTAATTTTTAAATCAATGATAAATTATGTATACATTTATTAGTTGTCAAACCAACCTACCTACCTAGAAGCTCAAATTTTTACGAGACCCAAATTTCACAACTTCCAATGCCGTTTTGTCTTAATGGTGAGCCAAGTAAAGAATTAAGATTATTTAGGTTGGTTAGGTTTTCTTTTAAGAAGTCTACGCTTAGACTTTCAAAAAACTCACCTTACAGGGAAGATTATATAATGCTTGAGCTCGTAACGCAATATACTAGTGCGAGGATAATAAAAATGTTCAGCTTATCCCCGTGTCCCCCGCTGTAAATTCAAACGCGGAATCCTAGCAATTTTCGACCTTACCACCTTTTATTAATGTCACGATAGAACATTTTAATTTTAATAAAACTGAACATCGGCACGCCCGACCTATTTGTCAACCTTCTTTACTTTTGCTGGCATAAAATCATACAGTCGCACTCTGCGTAACTACAACTCTATCCGGAGACTGAAAACTCAAACAATCAAAAAAGATCTCTTCGATTAAAGTGTTAAGATATAAATTCGCGCGATAATCCCAGTTTATGCACGTATGAAATATGAAATTCTCGAATGAGGCCTCGCTGGATTTAAGCTTTTCTCTTTAAAGTAATAAAGGTGCGTTTTATTTGCGCCAAGAAAGATTATATTTGGGATTTGGACGGCGAAACACGTAGGTGAACCATCGCTCATGTGACAAATTTCTACGTTTGCCTTAACGTTGGGTACCGTGTTTAGAATATTATATTTTATGAAGCGGAGACTAGGAAGTACATTGATTTACATACAGAAAGAAAAAGCTGTTTGTATTCGTGGGTGATCAAATGACCAAGTCATGATTGTAAAGAATCCACTGGAAAGATACTAATTGTTTGGAATTCGCCAAACCCTTGAATATGAGTCCATATCAAAATGTATAAGCAATTTAAAGCCAGCAAATTGTTTTCATGAAAGTTATATATTTGCTTGTAAGATATGAGGTATTTTGACATTTGCTCCCCTTGGGGTACCAGGTTTGCCGGTTCGTTTATGCGACATTTCGGATTCAAATTGTAGTTTCTTTTTAGAGTAACGAAAAGCCAACAATACGTGCAGAAGGATCCCGCGTTTATTTACCGAATGTTTTCACTAGATTCTTTTAGGGGTTATTCCTTACTCAACTAGACGTGATTCTGCAATGTAAGCAACATGCCAATTGTATATTTATGAGTTCACTATTTTTGGGGATTCGGTTTGTTGTCATATGACTTAGTTGTGAAAACTTCTTAAAAGGATTGATATTAGGTCTATTGTTATGACAAATACATTCCCCTTTGATTTTCTTTCTAAAAATGTATCTCTATACATAGAAGTAAACACAATATTGTGTGTATCTTGTTCAGTTTCTAATTAATAAGCGTCAGTTCAGTGATAATAAGAGTCATGAGAAATGTGAAATATTTATTCAAGAATATCCTCATATACATTGAGACATACAAAATGAAAGCAGAATTTTCTAATATAAAGCCTGACAAGAGTCGTATAACGTATGGAATGCTCTTTTAGATATTGAAGATAAAAAATTGTGGACGAAACTGACATCATACCGCTCGTAGAAGAAAATAGAAAATGTATGTCATAAAAATAGGCGAAAATGGAATTAGGAATAAGATTGTGATGTATCAATTTCCATCACAACTTTACTAATGTTTAACATGCTCAATATTTTTGTAAAATGAGTGGCATTTTATCAGTCAATATTTATGTCATGAAATCAGTGAATTGTAGATATCCTTAAATGTAATAATCAAAAGCGGTAAATCTATAAATTGAATTTTAGTCCAATTAAGTGGTTATTCTTGGCGTTTGTTTTAAAAGCTAAAAACAATGATGTGTGTTCATTAAAATTGACCGGTCACCATTATCATCGCGGACGTCCTGTGTACTCAGATATCTGGTACATTATCAGCGGGAGAGGAAACAGGCCAATATTTGTATTTATGTTTGCCCCCAGCGCCCACGCAACATTAATTCTAGATCGTCTAGAGTTTTGCGAATTAGTTTTATGAGAACATATATTTGTACGAACGTGATAAGTGTTGCTATTTTTAAAGTTGTTGGTGATTTACGTAATTAAATATATGTAACCTACGTCATACATGTGGCGTGTATAAAATATTATTTCAAAAGTGTGTCAATTGTGGTACTAAACTTGGCTTATTTACTGTCGAGAATTAGGTGAGTTTATTTCTTTATTTATATCTGTTCGACTACATTCATAACTACGTTACAACTTCGTGTACAATGAATTAATAATAATCGAAGCGTAATTTGAACCTACTGTTAGATTTTGTAAACTTGTCTATTTTTTGTTTTTAAAATGTTTAATCAATTACACATGTAAAGTTGTATTATCATTCCTGATGAAAGGTGGTGGTGTTATCAACCCGCAATGGAGAATTGGCAATGATACACCGTTTCACAATATGTAATATAAATTACCCAATCACTTCATTAGAACTCACTTAACGTTATCGCCCCTCAAACTTCTATCAAAGTAGTAACGTAACATTTACAAACAATATTTACATTATTTTATTTTAATTATTAACACTACAAAAGCATGCAGCTCGTAACTCAGCATTATGCAATCCACTTACAATTAGCATTCCTTACCCAGTAGTCTCTACAACTCCATCGTGAAGTGGGGAGAGGGGGGGGGGTGCTGGCAAAAATTCTGCTCTAACGAGCTCATTGTTCTTTTTGTTTGGACCTCCTTTGTGAAGGGTTCCGTCCGTAGCGTCCTTAATTATCGCATTGAACAAGTTTCGTGGCCGTTCGATTAGATGTTGCTAGCTGGTCCGTTAAGACTTAAGAAAAAGGCTTGTCAATAATTATTTCCAAAATATCTCTTGAATACTTCAATAAATATAATAATGCTTTTAGAACTAATAAATAAAATGGGGACAGTTAAATTCCATTTAATTTAAGCTGTATCACCAAACTACAATTCAAACGCATTACAGACGCTAGTTTTATCTTGAATTCCGTACTTTTTGACTAGTTTATTTACATTTTCCTGCTTAAAAGGTTTATATTTTAAATATCCTCTTTGATCGGGACTGAAGCCGTGCAGTACTAAACGGCCCAGTTGACGTGGTCCCTCAAAAACTTTTCACATGCAATCTGCATACTCAATTATGAAGTCTAGTAATGAGGTACATTCGAAACTAATTTTATTTTCTTCGAGTCCTTTGAGTTGGGCCTCTCAAGATGTTTGCCTTAAATTAAAAACTTTTCGCTCCAAGCCCCAAGAGCACTTCACTGCGACTGGTTTACTTCTTTTTGATACTTTTCCTTAATGATCTCATACGACTATTAGACTGAAGTTAGCAGATTAAAAGAATTTCTTTCATCGGCCGGCTTTAGCGTAAGCTTTTTATAGAAGTTGTTACGAGTATCATTTCCAGATAAATGATTATCCGATATATGATGAAAGTAAATTCGAAATATTTCGTCTCAGATGAAGCTTGTTAGTGTACTTATTCGACAGCCCTATTGTCGTCCACTAGTTGGATGAAACAAAATTTATTATCTTAAGCACCTTCCATAGGAAGGTGGTGCCGTGTCACACGCGGTTATCACATGTAGGAAGACCTGATTCGCATCAATGAGATAATCAAAGTATGAAACATAATATTCGAAATTTAAAAAAAAACCTCAAACTGAACAAAAAAATATTTAAAATATTAATTTCCCTCAAATGTATTAAAAAAAGCTTTTCTTTATGATTAAATTGTTTATTGTAGCTTTAACAGTAAAAAGGTTATTTTTCAGCACGCTATCGTCTCCCCAACATAGAGTATGGTTTCTTGTTCATGGTTAAAAAGGTCTTTATTATAGATAGATCCATTTGCGATAGGGACACGAAAGCCTTGATATCTTTTATATACGTGTAAAACGGTAAAATTTATGAAAGTTGTTTTCCTTTTATTAAAAAGTGTAATCAGAGTGAACCTGTAATTAAAACATATAAATAGAAGGTAAATACAAAAAAATATATGGTTAATTATCGAAGATCGTTTAAGACTAAGTGTTATGTATTCCAAAGGCTTTGTTTTGCATTTTTTAGTCTGTCTTATAAGTTTTTTTCTTTTAAATAATATTTAACACAACTTATGTTCACTTTTCAAACTTTGGTTATTTATGGATTGAAATTAAAATTCAGACCATCGAAAGCTTAATAATACCATGAATTTTGAGTCTACCTGGCTAACTACTACCAACTCAACATAGTGTACCGCCATGATATTAATGATAACAGCATTGTCGTGTTCCAGCAGTTCCAGGTTAGATAACCAGTTCTTCTGTGGTTGAGCAATCCATATGAAGCTCGTTTCCATTTTAGACCTTATCAAAACTTATAATCACTGTATATAGTATTATAATCATTGTATATGTAGGGCATTTTGCTAATTTACATTAAGTCAATATTTGGTCTCTTTAAAACGAGATGGTAAGAGCCTGGTAATTTATTCACTGCTGTTAGTTTTCTCTACAATATCTGGGCATATCCCGCTTCAGCGCTCAGAGCTAGTTTCTTTGTAATCCTGGACCAGACGCTAAATATATAATAACCTCCTGACTCGAGCTTTACTGAATGAGCGGACCGGAAACGTAGATATAATGCTTTCTCTCACAAATCGCAAAGTCAAAGGAGTTTCATCGAGCACGGTTTCTTAAGTCTCCCGAACATTTTTCCTTGTAGAACCACAGCATTACTTAATAAAGACTCCTCGACATCAAAGACTCGAGCCCTGATTACAGGTGAGCCAACGTGTTGAAAATATTCACTCACATTTCCGTCTGTTTTTCCTTATTGCTTTATTTTTAGGCAAAAGTAGCAAGTGGTTAATGCTCAGTGCGTTACTTTGTCTCAATGAGAATTTATTCTTGGTACCCTTGCGAATTTCCCATAAATTCAGACGGAACATAAAGTGTCCTAATTAAAAGAAGATTGTATTGCCATTCACCAAATTATACAAACTGACTGAAATCTTCTGAATTTAAATTCTGAATTCACATGGTATTGCCTCCTCTCCACAATCGATCAATAAACAGATTACTCTTTAATAAATTTATATTGTAATATTGAAGTACTATAAACTTGTATAAATAGTGCTATAAATAATGTTGTTGTTAACAAACTATCGAATACATGATGTGATGATGCATCAAGTATTAGTTTGATTTCGCTCTGTATATCTTATGAACTAGAAAAGATCTCAAAGGTAGTTAAGTCTTATTAGTAGGTATTACATTCTTCTTAACAAAACTTTTTATTTTGAAAACATTTAGTGCGATGGCATCATAGTATAGGGTCACAGGTATCAATTCTTTGAATCATAACAAGTACCTCCATTTATACAAATTCCATAAAAATTTCAGTTATGAATAAAGAGCAAACTGTATATTGACAACCTTTATAAAACAAGTAAATGAATGAAAGTTTATTTGGTACAAACACACAAGAAATCACAGATTGCTTCGACGCTGGTATTCTGCGGATACCAAGAACCAAGTGCTTCTGTTCCCAACACAATTTTTTTTTGATTGTATTTAGCGACCTTGCTCAACGCAGTATACCAAAGTAATGTCACTCACATTTGACTCCCTTAAATAAAATTATTAATAATATGTTTTCCCATTTTTATAGAAATGTCAAAGAAAATTTTACCAGAAGACTTTTGCTGGTTTTTTAAAAATAGGTAATATAAATAAATCGTGAATAACATTCCACTGTATGGATTTGAAACAAAAATTCTTGTACGGTATCCGCAATATTTTCTAGTTAATTTATTTTCGTTGAGACATAAATAAATATTTTCAATTGACTTTATCTGAACCGCGGCCCGCCTAGTTTCTTCCCCATTTACATTAAAATTTAGACGAGGAGTATTCTTATTATACTCTTTGTCATGTTCCGAAGCCTTATTATTTCTAATTACGGTTGCTCTTCCCATGTTTATTTGTTTGTGTGGCTTCTTTTCTTTTGTTATTTTATTTAGATCAAGTCTTGTTTCGATATCTGTGTTGTAAAGTTCTATGCCTATATGAAAGACAATATTACGTTTAAAATATTTAACGTGGTCTGTTTTTTTGTTTTGTCAGAAATTAATCCTTTTTGTTTATGACTCTTCTATATGAATATGATATGAATTGTTCTTTCCATTCCATATTAAAATTTATTAAATATATAAAATATTCGAAATTCTTCGTAAATTATAAATCTTTTCGACATAAAAATACAACTACAATTTATGAAACAAAAATAACAGTTAAAATGAATGTCCTATGATAGGATACGAACTCACGATATATTTTTTCTTTTCATCCGACTGCTTTAGTTGGTGGCAATAATTATTTGGTAAGCCCTCAATCTACACACATACGTCGACTCCCTATTTACAATATTACCTAAGATATTCGGCTCTTTATATATTCTACATTTCACTATTATTTTCATCCAACTACTCTATTCGATAAAAATATTTATCAAGGAAGCTCATACAAACATTGACTCCCTATTTCACAACATGTCCGATTATTTGTACCATCTATATATGGTACCTGTCCTCTCTACAGGCCTGGGCCGGCTACACCCGTACGGCTCGGGCAGCGGCAGCGGCTCGAGCACCGGCAGCGGGCGGCGGCGCACGCGCAGCCGGGGCCTGTCGGACTCGCCCACCGCGCCCACTACTCCTACCTCTGCGTCGGATAACGCATCTGACGCTACCCTTACAGACTCCGAGCTACCGCTTGCGAGGGACTCGACACTGCTCGTGCAAAACGGTAAGAATGTTCTTGAAAATATAAAAGATTAAACTGTTACCTCCTATATCAATATGAACTTCCTTCAAGACTTGTGAAACATATACCACATTATGGTTCACTTATTTATAAAGCTTTCAACATAGGTCCACAGATTTTCAGACATGAGTATAATATATTTGTACTGTCAAGCTGTCTTTATATAAAGACTTCTCACAACAGGATCATTGATGTCATTTACCTTGCTTTTCTTTTGGGCAGCTAAAATTTCTTTATGTTTCATTTTGTACAATTTTTTATTATTAATTGTTGCCCTGATGTAATATAAATGTTTATTATTAATTTTTTACCAAAAAAGGAGGTTACATGGATCTAACAAAGCAGTTTGAATAATCTGAAATTCCCTACATTAATAAAACTTACCCTTCGAATTGAATGGGACCATAGTATCTTCACTTATGGGAGAATAACCTCCGATAACCACAGACCAAACATTGTTTGCATAAACAATACTACTTAAACGGTTTACTGCTTCGGGCGCATCCTATAAATGGTTTCCAGCTCAAATGGTCTCGTAATCCTGACTGTAAAGCGAAACTGTAGCCTCTACGTAAATGACACTAGATGCTACGAACCTCTTCGTGTGTCAAACGATATTTGCGTTGTTCCGACCAAATTGTTCTTTATTTTATTTCCATAATTTTCCACCGATGTTTCCCCTTTGTTGTTTAAATTTTCCCCTTTTCCGTTACGCCTATAATTTTCACTCGCCGCCATTTTTTACTTTCCCAACAGCGCGTACGAGTTCTTTTGGAATTTTCGGTGGTATTGTTCAATATTATGCTTTCATTGAGAAAATATACGAGTGCGTGAGGAGAAAAAAAACAGCTCATTTACTGTATTTAATTGAAAAAGCGTTTTAAAATAAACTGTGAACTTTATTACTTTACGGTAATATCTGATCAAGCATTTTATTATTTCTGAAAAAACTGCAGAATTGAATCTAGAGAAACTGAATCAAATATTTTTTGTTACAAATTTAATATAGGTAGATAGTTATGATTATTGAGAATCGTTAAAAATTACCTGAACACTGAATTTTAAAATCTTGACAAAATTGCCAATAACTTTGTTCTTATATTAATATCAATAAAGTGTTCAATTGATTTAGATGAACAGAAATAATACAGTTAAATTTAAATGTTGAAATTATCAATGGGACCTTACCTAAGATCACTATGTTAATTTCTCATCATTAAACAGACTTCGTTCATTACTAGTACCCTAATTAGGTCACGAATGTAAAACGCTCAAAGATATCGACATTTCAGTCGCTTTGCGTATTAAGGACGTCGGGATGTACGTTAAAAGTGTTTGCGGGAATACAAAATGAAGCATGTGATTGCTAGGGAATCGCATTAAGGCAGAGTCCTGGCACGCTTCGATATGTTTCACTGGATATGTTACTTAATATGACATAAAGTAAAGCTGATAATTCCGTTTTAAGTCCTATGGATAACTGTTAAGAAGCAAAATATTTTATTCATAAGAAACGCCGTGAGTAAACTATTCCACAGTCCAATGAAGTTGTAAAGTGAAACGAGACAGTATAGATTGTGCCTGTGATACCTTTATTGAGTAATCGCTCAGCCTTGTATTATGTCTGCTCAATTATTAAATTTCAATATGCGCTTTCCGATCGTAGCATGATATGTTTAAATTTACCAAATTAAGCACCCGTGAACAAAAGTGATGTAACTAAGCTCCGGGAAAAAATATTTCAAAGCCTGCAACATTTTGGGCAGTGCATAGCTTTACAACAGTCAACGCGATCCGCTGCCAAAAGCGAGCAAAGGGTCATTTGTCAACTACCGTACATTTTTCTATGTCGCTTCCAGTTGTAGCAAAATCTTTTAGGAAACCACGGTCACACGGAGGCCTCTCGCGGCGATATCGTAATGGATTTTTATCGCTTAGTACTCCATGAAAATTGAACGGGAAATCCTAGGGTATACCGCTTTTAATTTGCCTACCCATCGGATTCTATAATCGTTCTAGATTTCATTGAATGCAATTTAATTGGACTTCTCTCGTGGTGCCTCGATTGAAATCGATACCGTTTGTGGGTCATTGCGATTTCGAATTTTGTTCAGCTCCTACTACTGGTTAATCCTCTTATATTTATTGCATGTTTATGACCGACACGATTAAGTCACTGTTAACCTAAAAAATATCTTGGCTTTTAAGATTATTTAAATTTGTGTTCATCGGTAAGACATTTAATTAGTTGCTTTGACTTTAAACCAAAGATGAAGAGTAAAGTTTCTTTCTACGGCTCAACAAGAACCTAGGCAACTCAGAAGTGATCAATCTAGAGTTATAAGTAATCCATTGTTAGTAAAAAGCTCTTTATATCAAAGATTATTCACAAATCCTTGCTTGCTTGCTGATAGCCATCGGTTTATACGACCGAGTAATTTGGATGTGTGAAAAAGGAATTTAAAAAGCCCACCTGCTAGCGAACTCCAACGTACAAATTACAAAGTGCTCCCCAAGGTGCCATATTTTTATTTGCTGGCAATGTTACGATTGTTATAACGTAGCAACAGCGCAGTTCAAACTTTTTGAAGTCTTTTGTATAATTACGAAAGCAAATATTTTAAACTATCATTCAGAAATTTGACAAATGCCTATTGAATTGAACATACTGCTATCGGGGTAAGATGCTATTCTAAACTAGAGCTATTTTAACAAATCAGAAGTAGACAGTTCTTTAAACTGATGGCTGTGCTCTTATTTGAAAATAGACATTGATACGATTTAATTTTGAATAACAATGTTTTTGTATCTACATTTAAAATTTTTGAAATCGTTATTTTTTAATATTTTCCTCTCTTTTGAATGTCGAATCTTTGTTTCGAATTTTTATCTTATTAAATTGTAGATTTGCTGACAACTGTGGAAGCAGAAGTTGGTGGACCGCTAGTTATATTTACAATTGACGCTCCACCGAACATCACTAATAGTTGAAACTTCATCCACAAATTATAAACGAACATTCCGATCTCGCCGCGTGTTTTCAATGTTTTCCTCGACCCCAAAACTTTCCACACCAAAATTTGGGTTCTGTGTTTGTTTACACTCAGTTTTTGGGATCCCAATTTAAACTATCGCAGCTTTTATTTGTCGTTTAGTACGACATTTGTCGTTTCGCGGCATGTTCCGACCAACCCTTTGTTTGCTGTTCCTAATTTATGCGCGCTGTGTTTTGATTCAGCTGAATGTTGGGATAATTTGCGAGTGAGCGAATAATGAAGTTACAGGTAAATTTTTAATAAGGGTCGCCATTGCTAGTGCAATTACATCATTAAGTCACGTTACATCATTTATGTCAGAAAATTTGTAAATGTCCTTAATATTCTATGACAGTAGACAGAAAGGCCTAATGATATAATAGAAAGTAACATATAGTCTCATTGCCAGCTATCCTTGTAATTTTTAACCCATTTATTTAAAGCTAGGATTTAAAGCTTTGTAAGTATAGACAGTCGTCTCATTTTACCTTTCAAGTCACATTACATTATTAATCTACTGTGGATTCATCAGTTGGAACATTATTGTTTTGAAATTTTTCGCTCTTACTATGATTTCAATAAGAAGAGGCTTCCAAGAATTTAATTACCTCCAATGACACATCAACTTTGTTTAAAAGTTGAAGCACATCTCACAAATCTTTTGTACAACTATCATAAAATAGCAACTGGCCATAAAGCAGAGTCAAACGTGTTAAACAATTTGATATGAGGTAACAGTGACATTTTTATGTGACGATATTTTGGTAGCAACCTCGTCTCTTTAATTGCCGCTATTAAATGCATGCTTGCGACAGATCGTCGACCGATAGATGGCTTTGTCGTTTTTCCTCCAATGCTACTCTTGTCTCTGTCGCGTGCTCAGATTAAATGCACGATAAAAAGGGACAGCTGCGATTGTACTGTTCCAGTAGCGTGGGATAACCATAATGAAAGCCGGAAATTCGTTAACGAATATGGCAGCGCTTCGTTAAATTTAATGTGTGTTTGTTTAATAAATGAACGCCTTTTTAAATTTCCACATGTTGTCGTATCGTGCTGCTTCAATCCTAGCCTCTGTATCTATCCTTCTCTTGTACACTTTGGTCTCTATTTTACTGATGATGTCATAAGAATTGGATTTAACGCCACGGGTGGCATCATTAGTCGCGTTCCAGAGTTCTTCCATCTCTTTCACTATTTTACACCCCGAAATTGTGGAATTAAGGCTTCCGTATTCATCCATCAAGGGAATACCGTGAAATTTCGTTCTCGTAAAGTACCCCTTAATCCTTAAGACGAATATCTCAAACTTACGAACGGGGCGTATAATCGCAAGGTTGTGACAAGAGAAAAAAATGTATAATTCGTCACTTAATCCAGCCATCTAGGGGATCTCATCTTACAAATATCTAGCATTAGAAATGACAGAAGTACGCTTTTTATCTTACGTATGAAGTAGGCACAAGCCGGTTGCATTATAAATTGTTCGGTTGTCAAAGAAATTCCAGCGAAGAAAAGAATGTCGCAGAAAATAAAGGACGATTTTCGAAAAATAAAATCCTCGACATTCTTAATGAAACGAAGATTTTAACAGTCCATTTAACATATAATTTCAATTGAATCGTGATTTCAGTTCTATTGACAAACACGAAATAAACTCTCGATAAATAAACATTTCTCAAGAAAGCAGTCTTTCGTTCCTAAGAAATCAGGAAAATTGTTAGAACGTGTACTGTAGGACCAAAATTTGTTTAAACATACTATTATTACTTGATACTATTTTTTTCTACCTATTTTTAAGTAGGAACTTTTATCTTAAAGATATGTCAGTTCTATCATAACCTAATCCTTATAACTTAACACATATTTATATAGGAAGACCTGTAAATAATGTTAAGCACACAGAGCAGCAGTTTAACAAACTACCTTCCCGCCCGCGGCTTCGCCCGCGTGGTTTTCACGATTTGTTTTTGAACATTGTTAATATTCCAAACATTTACCTTTTATATTGTACATGATAGCTGTTATCGTTATTGTTTCGTCCTTCTTAAGGTTGAATTTTCAAAAATTCTTTTTGAGTAAATATAAGTAATATAAGTTGTAACTATTAATATCATTTATGATTATATCATCAATAATGACAAATTGTAAGTAATATTCAAACCTCTATTCACCCCATTATTAGATGAATTTACAAAAGATCATCCTAATACCATAGTATGCTAATTTCATCTGGAGTTGTGCGTCAATGATAACATCAAAAATAACATATTTTTAAATTGGCCCCTCATTAGAGGCTAAATTTTACTAAAATAGAAAAAGTCTAGCGGGTGTCTACGTTAAAATAATTCTTAGTGTGATACATTTCAGCTCGATCCTTTCAGTAGCTTTAGTTTTGCGCTTACAGATCAGTCAGTCACAGATCATCAGTTGCCATTTTATATATTTAGATAACTTGATAATCATAGAACCGCAAAAGCAATTTATGATAAGAAATAAATAAAGCCATGGTCAAAGTATACAGGATACCGAAGAAGAAATAGATAATAATATCAATTTAGTACTACATGCTATGGATATGAATTGATTTCAATAAATCGGCAATTTCTCGGAAAAACTGGCAAATCTTGAACCCTTATATCTTACTAGCATTCGATAAACGTCGCCTTTTAAGCATAATGGTTCGTACAGCGATACCTTTACGCGACAAACGAGTACAAAGCCGGCTCCTTGTCTGCTTCACAACACAAAGGACTGTCAGCTCTGAGGACCAATCCCCAAACTTTTTGAGGGACCAATCCTTTAATACTAATTGAATCATAATTTATAAGATGGAAAGTTTCTTTTTATGTAAATCGTTTGCTTCAAAGGCCTGAGAAATAGAAGTAATAGTATCAAGTTATTCGTCCGTAGAGGTCGGATTTGAATTTTATTTTGATTGAGTTAGAGTGAAAAGATTTTGTGGGGACTATGAATTTTTGGCAACATTGCTTTATATTTAAAAATGTGCTGGCTAGCGGTATATTGATATTTTTTATCTTGCTGAGATCCTATTCAATATAAACATGCTGATGTTGAAGAAAAAAATATATTACATTGGAATAACACATAACAAATTTCAAATTTACTTTCCAATTCAATTAACACTATATTCATTAAGAGTAAACATTAAATAGCGATAAGAATAATACCAAAGAGGTACCGGTTGACTTAAAAACACTATAAAAGCAAAAACAATTCAATTTAAGAACTCATTTGAAATTATTTTTTGGATCGGAACTTCACTTTCTGTTGTTTCCGGAAACAACTGAGCATCAACACCAAAAAATAAATTTGAACACGGTTTTTTAGTTTTGCTTAAAACCTTTTTTCACAATTTCCAGTTGTAAGTTTCTATGGTCAAAGATAAGATATATAATATATAAAATAATATGGTCAACAAAGACGGGTGATCTTCAGTATTAACAACTCGAATAGCTTAAGAAATATATGGAACACGTAATATGTGCCATTAAAATTTGAGTGTTTTCCTTGGGATCCCATCATCAGATCCGGACTTAGTGACAATGAAACCACATCAGGAGCATAATCTGTTGAAAAAAAAGGATTTTGAATATCGTTTCACATTCGGCATAGAATTCGATGAGCATGCATACATAAAAATATATATATAGTAGGACAAAGAAACTCATCCATTTGTGAAGTCATGAACATTCAATATGTATACAATAAGAAAACAATCAAGGTCGATCTATGAAGACCTTAACCCTGCGCTGGCAAAATCAAAAAACAATTTACGATCGCACGCGTCCCGGCGATAAATCTCGATCGCAATTTCCGAAATTTTTCTATCTCGAAATTTACACGGCGTTCATCTTGAAACAGGATCTCACCTCCCGTGCCATTATCAACCCGAGTTTCAGTACAATTTGAGCGGTGCAAGAAATTTTCGAAGTTAAATGAAAATATCGGAGACAAGGTCTTGGAGAATGGATGTGAAACGGTGAAACTTTATGCGGTTTGAGTAGTTGGTAATGTTGACTAACGTCTTCGTTGCGGTATACTTCTATATTTATTTTGTACTCTATTTAAATTTCTACAGCCACGAACTATAACTTGGAAACCATGTTTTAAATGAAATGAAAAATTTATATTCGAACAGCAAAGAAAAGTCGATGAAGCATTAAGAAAACAACTAAAACACAAAAAAATACGACCTATGCAAAATGCTCTAAGCACCCTAAATACTTTTTTTTAATGATAAGTGGCTTTTGTTATTAATATCTACGATGCTAACGAACTGCATCTTAACATATCAGTTTATTTAGGTGTATAAATCTTGCCGGTAAGAAATTTTAAGAAGATTGACGTGGATGTTATATATTGAGTATAATATTTTGTATTTATCCATTAATTACTACCCTAAATACTAGAACACTCGAAATACTGTTTTGTTGTCGTTTTCACTAGTGATATGGCTATTCCCTTTAAATTTAGTTCTTATTGTATAGTATAAGTTTGCGATATACAATATTTTCTTTCTTTTTTACCATTTTGTCAAAACAAATGCATTTTTTACTAATATTTTTGCCTTTACGAAAACCAATAATTACTTTCCAAAAAAGGAAGCTAATAAGAACGTAACTCTCATATTGGCCACTGCTGGGTGTCCCTGTATTAGTATTATCGGCTTACCAATTGCAGCCACCTTTAGATAGATATTCATGCAATACCTTTTTATTTATTTAGTTAATTATCGAAATTTCTAATCAATTAAAAATCAATCAAGTAAACATAACAAAATTTCAAAACAAGATATCTTTTTTTTAAATGGAACTTTAAATTTATATGATTATCAGGTAGAACAGCTACAAATATAAAAATTCTATTCAAATCTAACTTAAGACGTTACTGTAAATTTTAGGCGTCGCATTGTGAACAACAAATTTATTTACCAAAGTATCCTATTTTAAATTGGATCTCGAAGAACATATCACGATATACCAATATGAGATGACAAGAGTAAATTTTGAAGTTTTTGAATAGACGCAACAAAATTGACAATTGATAAGTATAGACATGTCACACCATAAACATTGAGTGAAATTTTGCCGAAACACGGGGTTATAACAAAAGGCAGTTGGAGACACATCACATCGTCTGACAAAATTAAATCAAGAAGCCCTTTATTTTATGGAATCATTTACTAACTTTCTTTAAATGATAAATTTGTTTACTTTAGCTTCGGACAAAAACTGGCGCAAGGAACTTCTCACCTTTGAATGTATTATTTAATTTATATTATTTATTTATTTTTATTTTCACGTACCAACATTGGCATTTATAATATTATTAGTTTAGAGGTGAATTTATTGTCTTCTAGTTAACCCGATAAACTTCGTATCACCAACAAACTACCACAAATGCCATCTATGAGAAGAATCATAAAGTAGGAATGGAAGAAATGACAGTTTGAATTATATTTCGGATTTTTCTAGATTTGTGTATTTATACCGAATAAAAAACAATAAAAATTACTCAAATACGTCAACATCAGTTCACGAACATCAATTCATAGTTTAAGTACTAAAGAGGGAATGCTCCTTATTCTATATATATATTATAAGGAGAAGAAATTGTGTAATTAGGCACTTTATAACTCAAACTGCTACATCCATATCAGTTCCCAACTCAGATATAGAACCACTTAAATTCGCCGCACTAAACAGATGTCGTGTTAAGAAATTTAATTCATGCATGAAAAAACATTTTTACGTGAGAATTAGAAATTAATTCCTTGTCAAAATTAGGCTACGTCACTCATTAGCACTTAAACTATTTGCATATAAAATGAAACCAGTTCATCGCCCCTGGATAATAAAGACATCAAAACAAACACACTTATGATAATAATATGGATAACTGAATTTTCAAGATCATACAATGTAAATGATATGATGCTACGAGCGGTTTTTCAAAAAGCAACCTTATCAGAATTACTTAACCTCCAAAATTTATTAAATTTCAAATTTCAACTATGCGTTCGATATCCCAACCATTATCTTCGCTATTATAGGACCCTTGACGATCCCCATCGATATAATAAATAATAGTTTCAGAATAAAATACAGCTTTAAGATACGAGGCTGCAACAAAGGAAAATGAGATATAAGGAAAAGTGGCAATTTCTTTGCCCTATGCGAAATTTTCCCGATGTCAATGCTGAATTGTTTCTATGGACTTTGTGCTGGATAAATAAAAGCCATTTTTGCTTAACACAAAAACAAGTGGCTGATGTCATGTTCGAGTATACTGAAGTGAAGATTCTACGCGTTTGTGACATTAAATTGGTAAATAACGCGAAGTGATATTAAATTTCGGAAGGTACCTATAATATAAGCATTATATACAAATATTCATTTAAACATCCAGATTTTGTTTATGTGGTGCCAAATGTGATGAATTCACTTTAATTGGATGTTTTTTCTTTTTTATTATTATCTTAAAACTATTATCATTATCTCTAAATGTATTGTCGTCGAAAGAGATCTTACTTGACGAGACTGCGGTGGATTAGAAAATGCTTCTAAATCTTCGCATTATTAAAATTAAATATAAATTCAAATTCAAAAGTACGTAGAACATTCTTATATTATAACAATTTGTAATTTCCACTAGTATAAATTTCTACGAATAGAACCTTATTGGATTTTGTTGCAACGTAAGTAGATTTCACCGAGTGTGAATCAAAAAAATTCGGCTTGAACCACGATAAACTTTGAATCGAAAATCTAGCATCTCGCAACTGCTCGCAAATGGCTATTCAGCCATTGTGAACTTCCAAATTACATCGGCAGCTTTTAACTTGGATGCATACAAAGAGTTTCTTAAGCTGATAGCAACAAAATCGAATTTCTTTCACACAACAATGTGTGCCTCTAGTGAAAATTCGTGAAGAAGTTGTTAACAAAAATACGCCAGGCTCCGCACTGCCTGCGGGCCCCTGATAAGGCTAAGGGATCCGTAGTAAACACCCACCGAGGGAACCGCTCGGATTGAGCTTGCTACAAGTCATAGAATTTAGCGGGTATACATGCATTAAAATTGTATAATTATAATAAGATTTAACTTAATGTTGCTTAAGATTGAAGTTTGCTTGAGCTTCCTCTGAGGTTCTCGTATTTTTTTTTATTTAGTATATTATCGACCAGATAAACAATGCACACAACTATTATTGCTTAAGTGAATTTTAAAATCAATAAAGAACAGAAAGAGATATTAATGATTTATATATAATTACTATAAAATTTACTGAGATACTAAATAGACACTGTTTATACAATATGAGGTAAGGGTGGCTAGGGCAGTGTGTCGCATGCTTCACTTGCTATCTTCACATATGAACTCCTTTACTGCTTATCATCAGGGGGTGTCGAGTCATTTGTTGAGCTTAATAAAAATAGAAATCATATAAAGATATCATATTTAAACCATTAATTCAGTTTAAAATTGACTATCTAGTATGTTTATAAAAAAAAGATAGCTCGCTATTTGAGTACTTTCCTCATATGTTGTTGTCTCTCATAACTTGTACCATACATCGGTAGGTATTTACAAACTGTTAGCAGTACCTACACCTAAAGATTGGAAACTCTGATGATGGCATATTCAGAGAGAAAGTGTATTGATGAGTTAATTAAACCACATTTTAAGTAATACCAAAGCCTGAATTTGTTCGAAAACCTTTTAATGTTATTTATGTTAAAATCTATTTTAACAATTTCAAGATCAATTAAAATTAATTACGTACCTCTTAAGCCTTTTGTGTAAGTTTGAATAATGTTTGGAATTTCTTACGAGAAACGAATTGTAAATTTTAAATAAAAGTAAGGTTTTTGATGGAGATCGTTGACGATTAATTAATTGTATATTCAATCTATCCACAGACTGATTATTGTTTTAAAGAGAGCAGAGCAAACTCCCAGCATTGAAAGATCTGGTACTCTACATTTCATGATTAATCCAAATATGATTTATCACAGTAGTCCTTACATACATCAAAATAAAGTCGATTTTTCAAAGACCTAGAGCGATGTATAAATTTAATATATTTTTTCTTAGCCATTGTCGAGGTCATATAAGGCATTTATATCGTATCTCTCAGATGTGATGGCATCTATATCTATCAAGCGATTTTCGTTTTCGTTACAATTACCATCAGAATTTTAAAAATCCTTTATTTTTATGCCATGCAACCAAGGCGCGGAAAATCCAACAAAAAAACATCTAATCACTATAGACCTGCCACAGTTTAGTTGCTAAGCAACCTCTGTTATTTTAGTAAAATTTTGAAAACATCAGTAATTCTAGACTTAAGTATTGGAATCTGCTGTTGATAACAACAATCTGAGCAGTATTAGATAATTATAAATCCTGTCTGGTTAGCAAACAAAATAAATAACGGTTATCGTTAGTCACAAGTCTCAATATACATTCACTCGTTAATATTTCTGCTAGTTGACCCCGCTAATTGCGCACCGCCTTACAAATTATTATATATAAGCTTTAAGTGTGTGTGACAAGAGCTGTCAATTGAGGAAGAAGACAGAGTCCCAAAACTGATTTATTAAAAAAAAAAGAAATATATCTCTATTTTTTTTATTGTAATAGTTACTGTACGACTCGGATCAGAGACAAATCCAACAAATAAGAAATTATTAACATCGGTCCACCCGTTCTTCGGTTACAGAAAGTATAATCAACCCTTCTTCATATATATTTAAAAAAATGTTTAACTTTCACATAATTATAATGTTAATAGTGTTATAAAGCACGCATTGTTAGAAATCAAGTAATTTATAAATGTTATAAATAACTGTAACTAAATCCATATTTTTGTACAGTAAAGAGAGAAAAGTCTTTTCTAATATAGGTATTATACTTCTACATGTAGTAAATAAGGTTATTTTGATTTTGACTTTTTGGAGAGTTTTATATTTTTTTTATTGAATACTTTTCGTTACAACCTATGTTACTAACTTTTGCATCACATCAAGACTTATAAAAATCATGTACTTTTAATTTTGCGTCTACAACCTGCAGACGAATGAGATACAATACTAAGCGATGGTGTTATTTTTCCTAAGGGGTGCGTCAGCCGCACTCGCCACGAGCTCACTGCACTTGACACCTCTGCTCATTTATACATTTCGACATAGCGGAAGCAAGGGGCATGTTTTTAATTATACAATTTTGCATTTGATAAGTAACACATTACTTTGCAATTGAGATAGTTGAACTGGTCCATATGTAATTTCAAGGATCGAGAATTTTAACTTGATCAAAGCATAGCATAGTATATCCTTATTAAGACAGGTTTCTCCCGAATCCTTGATTCCCGATTCTAACTCTCCCAAAGCATCTTCTCAAGAGAATGTTGGTAATGTATATAGAATTAAAATAATTACAAAATTTAATAAATAAAATGTAATCGTTTTCCCGGAATAAACAATTCTTTCATAAGCGTAATTGCTGTATATGTTTTGAATAAACTTCCAATCGATAAAGAAAAAACTACTTAGAAAATAAAATAAAAACGAGTATTTCTAACAAAGTTTACCATTAATGATACTAGTTCATCCCATTGAGCAATACATCAGAAGTTAAATGTAATTGTTGTACATATATGGCGGGTTGTTATAAAAAGCGAAGTAATTTCAACCATTGAAAATCTAATTGGGTCTTCTTTGGGTTGAACTCTTTAGATAACCTTTACAAGAGCATGTTCTGAGACTGAATAAATGAATGAGGAAACAAATTTTGACCTGAGCTTCTGATGTCGATACAATGTTTCTTTAATGTATTCTGAGTTACAAGCAGTACAGAATGAATTAATGACGTAGTGATCACATGTAAATAAACTGAAGGTAATTTATCTTAAGTGGCCTCTGATTAAACTTACTTTAAATATATTTGGAAAAACGTGGGTCCTGATAATTGGTAAAATCGCAAATCAATGAAAATTCTGGGGTATATTTTAACAACAATAAAATGATTGGAATATTTAGCAAGCCACTTTAAAATACTTGTAGTTAGTTAAAAGCTCTTGTCAAAATAATAACTTTCAAAATTTTCCGAACCCTTATCTTTTACTAAAAATTTATTACTTATAATAGATTTCGTATGAACAGTAGTAATAAATAGTTTATAAATCAATTTTGTTGTTTTGTCTTCTTGCGTTTTTACTAGCGAAGTTCTGAAATTAAGTTAATTTTAGACGCTCCGAGCATTATTTGTTACGTAATTAAAAAGTAGAAAAATTTTATGACACTTTTAATGGTGTTCGCGAGAAGGAACTGTAAACTGGAGCATTATTATTGTTGTAAAAATTATGTATGTGGATATTAAACATTTAGGAAGGAAGCAACGAATTTCTCAGGTCAAAAATTCATTGGTGCACAGGCGATGCGGTGTTCTTTTGAGTTTACCATTGTTTCTCTTTTATTTAACGATTAATTTGACAAGATGTCTGTTAGTTCAATTTTAATTGCAAAAGTTTTGTGTTCTTCGTTTGTGCTGTTGATATATCACAGACATTGCCTAACATTTGATTACTCAGAATTTGTGAGTAACTTACTTCATTATCTTTGTGTTACTACTAAGACAGGGGTTTTCCACGAAGAATTGATTGATTCAGCCTACATTCAAAACTTTTCTTTGACTTCTATTATAACTTATGTGAAGGTGTTAAATTCTGTGTGGTCTCAACTCGAAAGCCTTTTTGTTTCAACGGTAATCAGTACCACAAGGTTTATAACCCACCCACTGATTATTCGACATGCTTATTAGAATATGGCTTAATGATCGTTTCGTTTTGAGTGGATCTCATAGAAAAACTCCTTCCAGATTCCTTGGTCACCGTTGAACTTTTTTGTCAGAACTTACAAAGAAAGAATCACGTTCTTCTGTTAGATGTTACTTCCGATAACAAAGTGGAAGTCGTATAAAAAAGTAAATTATGATTAGTTCAGAATTTCCCAGCAAAACCTTAAGGTTTCCGAGAAGCCCAAGTTAGAACAGGAATGAAATTACACAACTCCATATCGGAAACAAAAAAGGCACACGTGAACGAAGCATCCCCTCAAATAGATTTGACAAGTCTCCTTTGATTAATTTCATTATTTTCATCATATTTTTTATCTAAAACTTCCAAACGTTTTGAGTGACAGTTACAACATGAGACGTACAAGTTCTTTAACGGCGACCACGTGATCTTTATTGTGACATATGTCTGTTATAATTAAACTATTGTTTTTATAGAATTGCTCGATATTATTTCAAGATCTAAATTCAAGTTTAATAAGTATCAGAGTTCATATTAGCCTGACATGACCAGACCAATCGAAGGTGGCCCCGTTCTTCCAAATCCCTGTTAAGTTGTCGATCTCACACCTCGGGCGAGGAACGTACAGTCTGGATCATCCTAAATTAGATATTCGGTAACGAGCGAGCTTCCTTCGGCGTAATGTGTTTTCTTTGCTAAGGGAAAAACCAATTTTCTTTCGTAAAACATCAAAATATCTAAGTCAAGTTGGGGATAATCTTTTGAGACGGCGGTAAGTATCTTACGTCGTAATATTACTTTATTTGTGTTACCGAGACGCTCGCCTCTATGTGAAAGTATAAAAAAGCCATTTCTGTGAGTTTTCTTTATTATAATTTCGTTATTTTTTCAATAATTCCGACAAAAATATTTTAAAAAATCCAAACTCCATTTTTCGTTTTATAATTATAAAAATTTCGGAGGTCCAGTCTTTTATGTCTGAGTTGTTATGGTTGATTAAGATCGCTGTCCCTATTATGATACATCAGGGGTTTATTTATGAAAAAACTTTACCTTGGTAGAAATAATAAACATTAGATCTAATATCCATGCCCGTATTAAGATACTCAAACAGTTTACGGCACAAGAGTTGATGGTGAATCTTTTAGTGTAATGACAGTATCCTTGGTGGTAAGGGTTATGTCCCCATGCCCAAAAACATTGCTTGCTCAACTAACTCTGTTGTCAAATTGAATTCAGGTTTTCTTTATCAATATTTGTTAACCTTAGCTCTACTTTGCATCGTTAAGCCATTAGTACAGGTCATTCCGGCAGATTTCACCCACCAAGGCATATTGGGGTAGCGTTGTAGTGTCATAGCTTTAACTACTCACGTGGTTCTTCCGTCTTCGAAAGTCTTTGTCCAACAGTTGGACGTATATAGGCTGATGATGATGAATCACATAAAAGCGATCTAGCCTTATGAACTTTGTATTCATTTTCTGCTAACGGAATATTATATTTACACCTCAACTATTTATCCCCGAACAGAATCTCGCTGGAATCCCGTCAATACGGTCGTATTTACCTGAAATCGATATTAGATCCAGTTCTATCGGCATTCTTCTGCAGAGTCACTGAAGAGATAAATCTTGTTCTTTACGATCCCCCACAAAAAGCATTCAATTTATTTACCGATTTTGCCGAGACATTGTCTGCCTTGGTTATAGTCTACGTGATAGAATTTGCATTCAGTGTTAAACGTACGGCAGTTGTTATAATGTGCGATTCAAAAAGATGCATGTTGCGTTAAATTTTTGGCGGGAACATATCAAACGTCTTTTAGCATAAGTTTTCGTTAGGGTTCATTTTTTTGGGTCACAATATTAAAGTTGTTAATATTATCCTTAACCTGCAGCCATTCTTTAAATTCACTATAAAAGGTTCTGAAATAGCTTATTGCCAAAATTTAAATCCTTTATCCTTGTTACCGTAAAATCATCCAAACGGAAGATATAATGTTTTACAAAATTTCATAATATCGCTCCTTCGCTTTTTCGATCAATTCCCCGTAAAGTGTTTACTCATCAGGCAGTTACATTCTTAGGGCACGAAGCGTGCTATATGTATGAATTTCAAATAAAGAACATTGTCTTAATAAAATTACCGCCATTTTTCTTCGATATTAGTTTTACAAAAATTTGTTATAGTTTATTTGTATATGCTCAGTAATTAACCTATACATGTATTTAAAGTTCTTAGGACCTCCGTGGTTTCAGACCTTTTTATAGAGTCGTACTCATAATACAAATATCTGACCCTACCTAAACCTGTCACCCTAGGCTAAGTAGATAAGAGTATCGATCACTTGACTTGATGGTCATCTGTTAATGATGTTGAAAACATCTTCAAAGATGTTATCCTTCGTTTTAATTAACGATTATAAATTAGTTAATAGCTTAGTTTAGTTAGGTTTTGTTAAATTAGTCTTATCTGTAACAAAATATTAGTTTCCATTCACTCTCTACCCAAATTGTGCGAACATTACCGAATTAGTTTTACAGAAGTGTTAATCCGTGAACGAAAACATAGGTCCAGTTTAGTATTACCATATTTCCCCGCAGGCATTGCATTATTTATTGGGAAAAAGTTTATATTTTCAAACATAACCACAAACTCACAGATGCTTCGTTCACCTGTGCCTCCATTACCCAATTTTGATAAGTGAAAATCGACTCTAAACTTAAGTTATAAGGCTTATTTCAATCTGTTTTTACCAAGTCATGCTTTTGTTTTATAGTTGTTTGTACAACTAGGGCCTGCAATATTTGCGATTAAATAGGACTGTCCTATTTAAAGAGCCCATTCAAATGTTTTGTTTGTTGATGACCCGTTGTAAAAGCATAAGTTCAGATTTCGTTTCATTATTGTATTAATTTTGAAGATTAGTTTTACGAAACAATAATACAAATATATATTTTATATCAAACCTTGAACGTATTGAATTACTTCAATTATTGCAAAAGAATAACTAACACAATGATAATAATCATTCATTCGTTTTGCTTGATCGCTGCATGATCTGCCTAGTCGTTATCTAAGTAATTATTTCTGAAATACTCGAGGTTTGATTTTAAAATTTCATATTTATTAAGTTAAGCCTTAGTCATCAATAGTATATACGCGTCCTACTGCTGGGCATAGATCACTTACTGAAAGCATCACTAAAAGATTGTGGCCTTAACACTGGCGTAATGCAGTTTGCTGAGTAAAAGCTTGATGATAAATTTTCGTTGATCCTTCCCGAGACAAACTACGGCGAAAGTTGTTCTGTAATAATAATAACCAGTGATCCACTACGTCGACAAGTGTGTCTGTCTGTCCCTAAGCGTGATATCCTAATAAAAAATTATGCATTTTGGCTACAGTAAAATCGTCAGTAATTTTCGTAGCAAATTGTGTAAAGTAAAATTTTTTGTTCAAAGGTTTAGAATTATCCAGGGTATATTTTAAACAGCTCGGTTTGTTTATGGATGCTAATGAGACGATAGTGCATCACGTGTACAGTTTTTTTCTCATTTTCTTGCGGGTATTTGGAGAAGTTATGAAGAACTCTTTAAGTTGAGAAGCGGTGGCGTGAGTTTCGAGCCTCCAAATTCGAAAATTGTTAAAGTTCGATTAGCTGTTTATGGAACAATGCGGGGCTTCTTTCTGTTGTTATGGCACTACCGTATATTGGTTTAGTTTACCGTGGAATGATATGCTATTTGAGTAGATAAGCGGTGTTTATGTCAGGTAAATGTGAATCGTTATTGATTTTTTACGTTCTCTTGATACCTTTTTTCGTTTGCCTGATTCTGTTTCTGAAATGTTTAATAATTCTAATATATTAATGTGGCCTAAATCAAGAAGTAAATCATTTATAACTTCATGGTGCCTATGAAAGCTATGATCTTTACCTTAGTGACAGAATGACGCACCGACTCGGTGTTTCGCCGCAAATATTATCCATGTGATGTTTCTTTAATATCAAACTATTGTTATTGGAAATAGAACCGGATATTATTTAGTAATAAATAACTTTTGATATTTACAAATTGTCTTTATATGAATTGACCCAGTCACATTTACTAACGCAAAAGTAGACGACACTCTGACCGAATATTTTTTCATAGACATTAACAAATTATGATATCAATTAATTTGAACTGTTAATAAATCTCCATGCTGACACATGGTTTTAATAACTCAAGGGAATTTATGTCAACTGGTATTACAATGACCATTAGTTAATTGCGTTGATAACAAACGGAGTAACATAACTATTGGAGTTAAGTCCACAGGGGCAGGACGTCAGTCATTTACCGGCCGTATCGCTTAATGATTAATATGGCGGCCATTATCTGTGAATCGCGATGTGTTATAGCGCTTTCGCTAATCTGGTTAACGCTACGCGATTTAACGTTAACGCCGTGATGTTTAATTGGCCAAAATGTACAGTGTAATATGTCTGCTGGGACGTAACGGGTTGGGTTGATTTACTCAGTTTTCAAATAGTTTGGTACCTCACTACTAATTTAATAAAAAATATGTACCAATGAAAACGTATTTATTATACAGTAAAGTAAAATATTCAACAGTAGGTTACTTTCTTAAACGTGGGTACTTAACAGATTTTTTGAAGTGAAGACTTTAAAAGAAGCGTTGAATAAGACTTGGTAATAATATATCAACTTCAACAATAAAAGAACAAGTATATGTTATAATTGTTATATGTTATAAATTTGCAACATTTGAAAAATAAAAAATCGTATATAATATAATAAATTATGTTTATGTTTCAGACAAAATTTAGTTCAAATATGAAAAGAACCGTATATTTACATATCGATTCTATAGGGTCTGTGTGGGCTTAAGTACACTTCTTTTGAACCAACTCGTATTTAAGAAGCCGCCTCTTAAGTTATTTACTATAATCAGAATAGTTAAAAACTTTAATAGAAGCGCGTATTTCTTACATCCAATACCACAGCTCGTATTGGACATTAATTAATTGTCCCAAAGCCGAGTCCGAGAACAAGTTTAATAAGGACAAAAATATCGTGACGTGTTTATTTTCAAAGTTGGACAGCTAATGTAACTAGGGCAGGTCCGTGTGAATAAATGAGGAGACTGCAGCAATCCTGTTAGCTACGGCAAACACGTGCGGGATAAACAACGCGCGACGTGACGTGACTGGTCGGCCAGCGCGGCACTACTGTATTTGATTGATGCCGGACTGTATGGATACATTAATTAAGTAGACGCCTTGATACCTGTCCCGAAGTATGGGTCTAAAGGTGTTAGTTACTAGATTTTAATACATAAATGAGACGTATATCTGCTCATAGTTTAGAATACTGATGACGGTAGACGCGGTACGCGCGCTGTACCGATCTGGTAAGGCGGCGAGCAGGCCATGGCCGATCCTTTTGTTATTTGGAGGAACCCTGTGCCTAATAGTGGATACCTCTCAGCTGCAATAATGAACATGAGCTAAGAGGACTAGTCCTCTGATGTTTTAAGTAAATGATTAACGTAAGACAGTCCTTGTAGTGTCTTTATGAACCACAAACAAAAGTAACGACTCAAAAATGAAAAACTTATATTAAGCAGATATAATTTAAACTGATTTATTATAACAGATCGTATTAAAGTAATTAATTAACAACAAATTACATTAAATATATTTCAATCCAGTCATACTCGACAACAGATGGGGACAGTCCTATATTCAGCAGTGGGCGTCTCTCGATTGATATGATGACATTATAAATCTGGAACAAGACAGTAAAAGCTTTGCGAAAATACGTGACTTCAAAAAAATTATTGATGGTCATTCTAATCGAAAATTAACGTAATATCTTTAACTTCTACGGACTTCCGTTGAACAGAAATCTCAAATTAAAAGCGTATTACAGCATTTTAAAATAAAAAATGAAGAAGTAACTTTTTAACAAGCTCTTGTGTTTAATTGGAGTGAGCACGATTTATTGAAAATTCATTGTCAGCTTTTTACAAATATTTTTTTTTCGCCGATTCTCATTTCGTGTTGTTTTTTATTCGAGCTAATTAATTTTCCTTTTTATCGTTTTATGTTTATGTTTCATTTATATTATAATTATCTATACTAACAACATTTCACTTTGTTCCAGGTATGTCTTTAATTATCGTCGTTAGCAAGTTCCCAAGGTAAAACAGAGCAATTAACGTAATTCGTCATTCGACATAATTAACACAGCTCCCCTAGATAGACATAATTTGCACTGTGCGTTTTCTTTTTGTATGGAGAAAAAAAATCTAATTAAAGGGCTAATCCACAGTCAGGACTGTTTTCTGCGAAATCCCCGGATTCTAGACTTTGTGCTTGATGTGCTCTTTCAAAAATCCTGCTCCCACAGGCACAGAGTAAATATAATCTTGAATATTCCGTTCAATGACCACTTCGTTGACATATTCCGTTGAAAACGTAAACGCGCTGAGCAAAACGCTGAAGGACTCGCTCGCTGATTAAAATTCGAATTTCGATCTCTTAAATGAAAATTCTTGGAATGCGGCTCGGGCGGGGATAGATCCGATGTCACCACATACCTACATTCGTTCGTGCCCAAATGAATCCTTTGTGATTCTATCGTTCATTCACTCGTTCGTTGGTTGCATGTGACGCGGCCGCTGTCAATTGTTAATTTGATAACTGGCATTGTGTGGAAAATGAGATAATTCGAGCTTACCCGTTTTGCCGTATGTTTGCATTGTTGGATATTTGATTGTCCCAAGCAATCGAATTTGTGAGGTTAAATTTCATTTTCGGTTCAGTTGAGTTATCTGCAGTCATATTATATTTGAAAAAATCTCAAATATATACCAATTACGTGAAGTGTGGCTTAGTGGTAAATTAAAAATGAATATATATAATAATTATGTGCCCGAATGGGAATGCTCCTCAGACCACCTTACAAAAGCACTGCCAAATAAAATGTATTGCTGTAATTCTTCGGTAAGTAATTTCACCAGGATTACATTTCGGGTTGCCAATATTTCATCGACAAAATATCGGCTCTAAATATAATTAAATAATATATATTATAGTACAGTTGGCAACCCTGATTACAACAAAACAAAACAAGTGCGCTCACACTCCGCCAACAAAATCTTTAAAATTATATATATTAGCCTCTAACTTTCAATCCTTACTAGGCTGAAGGCGTCTCTTCAACAATCGAACTGTAGTGTGATCCACTACAAATTAAGTAGATACTAAATGAGACTGCAACTACAAATACGGGATCTTTTGATAGAACATATTAATTAGGAATATTCTCAGTTAAAATTTCAAATCTGAATGTAAAATTAAAATTATTTTCCCAAGAAATAACGTATAACTAGTGAGCGACCAAAGAGTTTTTTATAGACCAGTGAACACATAAAAAACGAAAAACTCAACTCAATTTTTATAGTTTTATTTCTACTAGTTTTTTACTAGGCATTACGAATATCGATATATCGACAACGATTTTATTGACATTATTTCTTTACCTACGAGGAAAAATGTTTCGACAAAATGTCAAAAGGATAAAAACGGGTAGTTATCTAATTATTAACACTGTTATATATTATATATTTTGAAAATACGTTTATAAGTGTCTATAACTAAGCTCTTAAAGATTCTTATATCGGTGTAATTTGATAGAACTAATTTTGATTTTAAGTAAACACTTTGTTGGGGTTGTAAGATCGCAACGAATATTTTCTACAAGTTTCGCACTACTAAATATTTTTTTATTGTACAGCTCTGTCACATAAAACCGGTCTCCCAAAACTCAAACCTAGGCCGTAACAAAGACTTGAGAGGTTTAATTGCGACGTTGTCGAACGAACGCAACCGCTGATCGTACTTTTTAATTTTAGCCCTAATTAGATTTTTCTAGGATAACCATTTAAAGATTTTGCAGTTAGTCTTGGGCCCTCGCATACGGAACGTTAATACTCTCAGCAATAACCAAGCAGTCCTTTGACCACGAGAAAAGAACTTTGTCAAATTTCTTTAGATCTTTTGTATTCTGGTCGTTCAAAAAAGTTTTTAATTACTTATATTTCACTGGGCAGCAAAAATATAAACTTAGTAAGTAATAGAGGAAAAAAAACAAGTAATTATTTTGTTGACGCAAATATTATTCTTCTAAAATTAATTCCTGTTTCGAGTCGGTCATTTTAGCCTTTCTGTCTCTTTTAAATATTACTTGTCGCATAAGCTGCTTTAGTAGAATACAGGAATCCTAACCTGTAGTTTATCTAGCTACAGGCTAGGATTCCTGTGTTCAATTCCCGGCTTGGCAGATTTTTGTCTGCTAAGCAAAAAGCTTCATAGGTTTGTTTACCCATATATGTACATCCATGATATCCCAAAGCAATCATCGGTAAGAGCTTTTTAACGACACTTATAATGTGCTTGATAATATTATATGTTAGAATGTAGGTTAAACATATGTACTTTACAGAATTTTACCAATAATTGAAATCTAAATAATCCAATACTATATAAACTTAATACACTAAAATCATTATATAAATATAAGTCTGCGCTTATTATATCTCGGGCACCACTTAATCGCGAGTACCAGGCTATCATAGTCTCGTGAGGGTATTTACATTTTCAATTGCAGACGCTATTGATTGACTGGCTTGCAGGAAGGTGCTCTACTCTGGCTACCTGGACAGGGTGCAGTGGAGTTTTAAAAACTAAACAGTTTGTAAAAAATATGATAAAGCTTCAAAGGAAAGTTTGTGAAAATCTTATTAATATAACAGAGAAAGCAAAAAATATGTATGTAACAATGAAAATGATAGCTGTGTGACATTGCATGCCCTCTTCATGATTCTTGACTATTATGGAATAAGATTAAACAAAACACACGGATACATACTGCTGTAGTATATCGTCTATCTATCTTCGTAGTAGTAGATATATATCTTCTTAGTAGTAGATATATCTTCTTATTATTATTTTATTTTATTTATATAATTTATTTTCATTATCATATAGTATATATACATACACATTTATAAAACTTAAAAATCATTCTCACATGTTGTGTAACAACAATGTGAAAAGGATAAAGTTCAGTGATATATTTGCCTAAATAAAGCAGAACGCTAATTTTCAGATTCTGTCCAGGTCACAGGTGCAAGAACATGAAAACAAATGCAGACTACTGACTAATACTTACATATGGTTTAGATTATTTAGACGAATTGGCTTGTATAAAAAAGAAGGCGTATAATTTTTGTAGACAAAAGCTACTCCACTGCACCCTGATTCCTGTGTATCAGAAGGCGTCCTACCAGTAGCCCACGGTGGCTCGTGATACGATCACGACCAGCGGCCGACTGCTCCCATAAAAGCTCCGCTCTTTCCATCCAAATTGAAATATTAAACCCTGTTATCATAGCATTTGAATATTGGTTGCTCATTGAGCAGTATTATTACAGTCGATAAATTCAACGGAATTTTGTTATTCCAATCAGAAATATGAACTTCGAACTCCCGAACAAAGTTCTATTATAACAAGTTTATCACATTAAAATTAATGATCGTAAATGTTCTTTGAGTAAGTAAAACCTATTTATAAAATCGAAGATTCAATGTCAGACAAATAACACAATACTCGCAAAGAGTATAGAATTGAAATTTCCGTGTTATTTTTATTGATTAAAAGCCTGCAATTAAGATTATAATGAAAACAAAAACGAAGTTTCTGATATAAAAATAAGAACAAATGAAATAAGATTTTCTGTGCCCAACTGTCTGGCTCTAATAGGGGAAGGTCGAAGAACGAGACTAAAGTTTTCGAAAGCTCATAAAAGCGAAGTCCTTTTTTACATCAGGTAATGTTGAATCAGCGCGATTGGACTTCAAGAGACGCTTACAGTTAGCTGATACATATCTAGACAAAGACATGGATACGGAACTGTCGGAACTGTCGGAACTGTCGACTTGCCGAGATAAACGTCTGGTTTAAAATCTTTAAAGTTCAAACTATATGAAATTTGTCTCGCGCAGAAGATAGATAAATAAACGGGGAATTCGATAAAAATACCTTCACTCACACACGACGAACTGTATCTTCGGGTGAACTCTCAAAATATTGTGTATTTAATAAATCTTGCAGATGGGTGCAGAAAGCCACGATTGACCTTTGTTGAATAAAGTTTGAATTGTCGTAGAAGATTTGAAGCGGGCCATTGGAGTTACTACAAAGAGTTCAACTGCTTCATCTTATCTGAGATTACGCCATGAACAACAAATAAAACTTTATTTCCGTCTTTTGCTACCCACTCCTTCAGCAGGGGCAAATAAAACGGAGAGCAATAAAACATGGTAACGTATTTGTCATTCAAAATCGCGATCCCCGTAAACGATCCAAGATCTTGGTTCGTACGCGTTTTGCATTTGCAATTTTATTTGATTTTCGATTTTAAATTTTATCACGCCAGTCCCTTATTCAGCACAGACGATAATCAATGGTGCACATGACAATTTTCCTAGCAGTGACCACGCTGTAAAATGGCATTTCAGAACAGAAATCTTTGTAAGCTTTTCGTAGTCAGCTTCTTGAATTGACCATCATAAACGTAAAGACCAAATTTTATGTCACAGTTTATTAGAAGATTGAATTACAAGGATATGTTTGTTAGATGCTTTAATTATGTATACTTGATTAAATTAATGATAGATTGGAGCCTGTAGACAGTATAATCTGAATGATGAAGATGGAACTAGTGACGACTCCTAAAGATGTAGAAAAACATTCATAGTGATATTAACAGAATAAGAAGATGCACTTTAAAAAGAAACTAAAAAGAACAGCACATACACTTATCATGAAGTACTAGACATGTACTATACAAAAATTATTTTAACTAGTACTTAATAATCTGACAGATCTTACATCAGTCACCGGTAGTTACCAGCTACATTTTGAAGCTTACACAATTTATTAGAGCTTCTTGTCTCCTCCATCCCTATTTTGAAATAAAAATTCATCACTTTCTCCTCTAAAAAGATCGCCATTTTATATGGTATGTAATTTAAAAAATATAAATAGGTTATTACTTGAGGAAACCCGCATACCGTTCCACAAGGTGTAGTTAAAACGTCGCCTAAGATGGATCGGAACATCAGAAAGGGAAAAATTAAGGTTTCACGGCAATATTTTAAATTTATTTGCGTCTGCGATGCAAATTATGAAATAGAGATGGGGGACTTTTATTTCCTTCCCTTTAATCGAATAGGGGAGCATTGTTAATGCCACGAGAGGGCCCGAACTGTTTGCTTTGCATTCCCGTTTGATGGAATCTAAATTATTATGCTATTTATTGGTAGTGGAAGTTGTAAATCCTTTGAAATTTCTATGGTCCCATGCACAAAGATCTTGCGGGAATCATGTTTATTTTTCTTCAGCTTACAACAGAGTTTTATTGTTCAGAGTATAGGTTTGTTTTTCTACTCAATCTCTATTGTTATCTTTCGTGTAGTATTATTTTAATTAATTAATGTTATTTTTCATGTGTATTAATAATGTATTCCCTAAACAATATTCCCTAATTAATGAACAATTGATTGAGTATAATCTACAAAGGATTCTATAAACGAAACAATAGGAAATCCGGGCGTTAAGTAAACAAGCTGGTATATCGCTGCCATATAACTGTATCTTGGGTACAATATCTCTTAACAAGCTCCATATTTCCAATAATAAGCAAGAGGAACAAAAACTAATCTAACTCGAACACTCGTAAAGATAATATAGGTCGATCCCATGGGTCCTTCCACTATTTAACTGCTTTTGCAACTCTATCGAAGTAAGCCCGTCTGGTAATTTAGTGACGGCGCATTCGAACCGGCGATCGCAGTTAATGTGACAGAGTCCTAATCAGAAATGAAACCCGACCTACGGCCAGTGCCCTTGGCAATCAAAAGAAGGATTCCTGTTATTGTCGGTTTTAACGGTCAGGACACCGATAATGCTTTTTATAGCTTTGGTGATGGAAAATAAAGCATAATGTATATAGTAAATAGTGATAAAATGTACACAAAAGTTTATCGTAATAAACTATTTTTATAGTTATATTAGTACGCATATAAATTATTGAGATTTTATATAAATAAAGATAAATAAGTAGGGTACAAGCTCAATAAAACTTGAAATAGTTTACAGTACGTCTATAAAAAATGTAAATAATGAATATTGTAGGGATTTGATCGATTCCCCGAGTGCAATGTGTTGAGGTAGGTCAAGGTAACACAATGTTAATTACACTGAATTAGATCAGCCATTGCCGTGCATTCTATATGTAAGCATAGATCCACTTAAAATTAATTTTAGAAGTTAACTAGATTTTCGCCGTAGTTATAAATAAGTCGTAATTATAAATATTATTCATGATGACAACATCAAAACAAACAGTTTTTTATATAAATTACATACAAACCTCTTTTTCACTTCTTTAAGAGTTGACTTTACAAACATCCCTTTTTAGCGGGTGTCTACGTTATAATAACAAAATTAAGCTACGTACGTAAGCACTAACTACAAACAGGATACGGAAAACGAATATTCAGAGAATTTATAATTTGAAATTTGATTTGAGAAAGATAGAACAAAGTGATATTTTAGACATCCACTGTATTGTAGATAACTTACTAATTTTTTACATTTCTGAGGTTATAATGTTGCTAATGCTAATTAACAAGGTGTTGTACTTGAAGTTACAGAACTAATTACTGTTAACTTAAAGTTTTCTCTTGATTTTTTTAGGAAAGGTTACATGATTATAGTGTGTTTATCCTAAACATAACAAAGTATATAGAAAATTTATTAACGTTACAACTAAAAACCTCAAACATGATGAGATTACCTTACAAAATTAACATTAAATAAATGCTGCTAGTCAAAATGAAGACAATAACAGTACTGCAGCATCTTAGACAATGAAGGGGTGAACTTGTATCCCAGTTATCTAAGCAGCGATCTGTAACCTCCAGCCTCGTTCGACGGCGACCTCGACTTGGTACAGTACAGACTTGGGTATGATTGGTAATTTTTTTTAAATAAAAAGCCAAGGAGTCCATATAACAATAGTAACTTAAGACAATAAACTACGTGTAATGTGAGTTGTAGCTAAAACTTGACGTTTGGCATATTGAATGAAATTTACGACTAGTAACGATTGTTTAAATTTGACTTGTATTTCAATAGGCTTTATAGAAACTGTCTATTATCCTTATAACTGAAATTGAAGATGAAACTGTAACAAGAACAGGTTATTTGAATTGTTTAGATGAATTTGCTATTGGTAAATTTTGTAGATATTTTGATTATCAATAAATTGATTTACATTTTACTAGAAATACCAAAATTAAACGTTGAAGAATAAAAAAGATACTAATTTTATTAAAAACGTTACGTGATGTTAATGCTTTAAATAAATATTTACAAAGTTACACAAAAAGAATACTCTAGAACTTCTTCATTTATATATGGTATGTTATTTACAGTAGCTCTTTGTTTAAACGATATAAAGACGACTGCTCATAGCGTTGTATGTAAGCGACAAACTTTCTTGGAACTGTGAAAAAATTCACTGATCTTTTTTCATATAAAAAGTCTACGAGTAAATTCCTTGGAAATCAGAAAGAAACAAACACGCCATTTCGGAACATCTGTTTTAATTCAATCGCGCTTAGTTTGATTTTGCAATGTTCAGATTTAGTTTCTGATCAGTGTGATACAGTGGATACCAACGATATACACGTGTCTTCTTTATATTTAGATTTATTTTATATCATCATAATTATTATACATATATAATGTAATAAATATTATACTTTATTTATTCCTCATACTAGTGAGACGAGTTTTCAAATTCAAAATTATTATACTTATTTCAAAGAACTTATTTCCAACAATATGAGTCATTTACATAAATATTGATTTGTAACTAGTAATTCTGCTCAAGTTATTGGTTTTCGTAGTTTCGTTTCAACTCAAGATATTGCCAGCGCTCGTGACGAGCCGTCGTGAGGTCCACAATCTATGCCGCTTCGCTGTCAGCGAGCTAAACGCTGGGTGTAATGTTAGTGTAATTGCTGAGTACGATCGCCAAGACAGATAGTGTGTGAAAGCGTCTTCATGAGTAAGCAGTGTAAAGTGTGCTACTGATATTTGTGAACTTTTTTTAATCAGGCAATGTTTAACCTGTGAAGGTTTAAACCCAGACACAAATAATGTTTAATCTGGAGTTCAAGAGTTCAGAAATGAAACTCGTTAAGACCTTTTTAGATGACTGGACTAGACTTTGACGGTGACAGGTTTTTAAACAGTGGTTATTGAATGATTGGACTACTGAACCAAAAATATCTCGACCAACACAATGTCTGGTGTTTTAAGTGACTTTTTTGTGACTGTTGAGTTTTTAAGACTGTTAAATAGTTACACAGGTTATTTATAAACATTGAACGATCTTTTAAATAAAATTAAACCCTATAGTGTGGACTTAAGTGTTTATTTAAAATTACAGCTGTGATACATAAATTATCATGGTTTATTTTCCCGCAACGACTCGTTCATGAATTATAAAAAAAAATCATTTCAATGTCCGTCTTCATTTAATTTTAAAAAGCCACAGACAGTTTTTTAATCTAGCAATGATATGTTTAAAAATAACAAAGAGCTTTCAAGAAACAAAACTTAGAGTAACAGTTTAAATCTGTCATCTATAACAAAGTATCTAGTCATGTCATTAAAAATTATTCATATATTCACTAAATATCTCATTTTTACGGGAGTAATTAAAATTTTGTACGGCGTAATAAATAAACAATAACATTTTTAAATGTAATTAATAAAATCTGTTATGAAGAAAGAAATAATAATGTGAGTTGTAAACGGAAAATTTTATATTTCAATATTAATAAGGAGTAATTACTCTAATGAAATTCAGTCTTATATAAATTTATCTCTTAGATAATTTTCATTTACTTACGGGTATATAAATAGATTAATATTTAGAAGAATAAACCTATTAATTCAGTCGGACAGATTAAACTTTATTAGCTACATCTATTATATGTTCTAATATACTTAAATTTAAATTAACAGATACATTTTAGTTAAAACTAATAGAGTGAAATACAAATGTTTCATTTCATTATGAATGTGTAAATTATTGCAAAAGAAATTTTATTAATCTATGTTCAACGCCACTGAATTGATAAAAAAATACCGTCTGTAATTCTTATCATATTTTAAGGTCTATAATTACTTTGTATTATTATTTAGTTGTAGTTGTATACAATTGTTATAAGTTCATCTTTTTTGTTTTAGTACATTAGCTAAAACAACGTTAAATAAGTCAGACAGAGGACAAGAAAACGTTGACCATATGTGAGGACCTAATTTTGTTGATAGCTATAATGCCTACTGTTGACGCCTTGCATCTGTGCGAGTCACCACACCCACACATGCAACAACGGCTGATCAAGTTTATCTGTGCCACACAGCAAGAACGACCGACAACGAACATTCATTCCTTAGCTTTGTAAAAACGCGTCACCAGTAATGTGTCATTAGCATAAATTTGTTAATATTTAATTAAAGTAATTGTGCATCTCATCAAACCTATTTTTTAAAAGCAACCATGCATCAGTACCAGTTGGCCCGGACACGTACCTTTTACAAATTAAGTGTTGGATCTGCAGACGTACTGATCGGAATACAGTTCACTCCTATCTAGTTATATAAATAGTTGTTAATTTTGTTTAAATATACCTAAAAACCAGCTTCTAAACACTGAGACGCAATATTAAGTCGATGATCCACATTCTATTCTATCTTGAAACTTAATACCATCAAAAAAACTTTTCAATTAAATAAATACAAAAATTTCATTATCTTTGCAATTTTAGTATTTTGACAACTGCAAAACTCAATTTTAAGGTTTGTATTTTTAGTATTGATTTCAACTTTCTGTATATAATTTTGAGTATTAAGTTTCCAAGGTGAAAGTAGGTTGGGTGACACTATTGTAGACTTGCCTGTCTGTTGTCTGTATGTTGCTGGTTGAATTACGTTTTTTTTACTTGAAGTTGTTTTAATCATTCGGCTCATAGATGTAAATAATTCAAAAATAGAACATGACATATCGATTCAATATGACCCACAGATAGTTCGAGCAACTAATGCCCAAAGCACCGAGTCGATTGCTATTAGTCGATGATCGAATTATTGTAATCTCCAGGCGTTTTGCTCCACTTGTCGCATCACACCCTATCACCCTACCAATAGCGTGTGACCCTTTATCAAGGGTGATACGTTCATTACAGTGATTAACTGACTGTCAAATATGTACATCTGGCTTTTGGTATGGAAGTAATTTTAATTGACGCACTAGATAATAAATATTTATAATATTCGTGCTATGTTCCTTGTTCTTGTTTTTGTATTATACTAGTCATATTAACTGTTGACAATTTACTTAACTTATCATATTTTCATTTAAAAAATCTTCGATTTTGAACTGAAAAATTTCCTTCTTCAAACTCATGATGGAAATAAACGTATTAATGTTAGCAAATTAATACCTACCTTTTTTATAGAAAGTTCTTGCAAACGACTCGATTCGACCTGATAGTAAGCACAAGTAAAGTCCAAATAAATACGTGGCGTGAGTTAAAATATGCCTCGATCTTACTATCCTACAAGATGCTGTTATACGTCTGTTTTGACCCAGGATTATAAGATAAAGGGAAAGCGTGTGCTAGCAAAGAATTCCACTTATTGCTTGAGTGACATAGAAATGTGCTAACAAATTTCTTTGTACACATATGAACATTGGTGACACCGTAGGCCATATAAATTTTATAAAGCAAAAATTTTTATTCACCAAAACTACGTTAGCTGATAATCAATTTAGCATGGTATTAGATTATATATAATAGAATATAGTATTAAAGTCAATTCTAGTTAATAAAACTGATATGATAATATTTCTAAGATTAAAACGCTTGAAGATATAAACGAATCGGTTGATTTAACCTCTACATCATGGAACTAAGGTTGCTTATATTATACAGAGCATAATAGAGAGTAGTGGTGGGCAAGTTATGATGATTCATTGAACTAATCGCACCCCTTGGGCAAATATCCAGATGTACCTAAATCATTTCATGTTTAGTACATCATCAACTGTATGAATACATTACTCCAAGCTATACAGGATATATGAGCTCTATTTAAATCGATATTTCTTGGTTAAAACTTTGACTTATAAATGTATTTAGCGTGCGGACCGTTATTTTTTTCCACATTTTTGATTTTTTTCTGCTGCATGTAACATTCAAATGGATGCAGGAGGTTTTTAATCAAAAAGTTTCTATACAAAATTTTTGTGTTTATGACTATTTTACAGCATAAATACTATTGCAACATGAATTTAATTTAAAATTGTCTAAATCAAAGCTTAATATGTCCCTAAAAGACAATTAAATTAATTCTCAAAATATTTCAATATTATTAGTCCAATGATTAAACTGTTTTTCATTGATTTCCTTTCTTTGTTTTATTTTGTCGCAAATTTATTAAAAAACATTGTTTGATGCAAGTTCGGAATTGTTATTTGCACTCGTCTCTATGGTTCGACTTGAGTCAACAAACTAGGATTCGTGAACAAATGACATACTTTCCGCGCTTGTATCGAAATGTTATATAGTTAATAAACTGTCGCCTTTCTGTTATTTAATATTTTCAGCCATTTCGATTTTTGTAATTATTATATGATATACAAAACTAAGCTTTTTAAGGATAATATCTGCTTAAGAATTAAGTAATTTAGACGGTTCTGAGTGACATAGCCTCCAAATAGAATTCTAGTCCATTGCGTATTCATATATATATATATATATATTTGTTATAAACTTCTACAGACTCGAAGACATTGATCTCATATAAATTACAACATCAACCATTTAAGCAGAACAGAACATTGTTCCGAATTCACTAACTACCGACACACCCTATGAATATAAAGCGAACATGATCAACATATATACGAGTATACCCTTCATATATTCTTTAAATGGTAATATTATACAATTAGCTCATCCCTCGCGGAGGCTATACTACAGCCCCTTTTCGCTTGTATTGTATAACTAATGGTTTTGCACAACCCACCTGTGTCGGTTCGACGATTGTAACATACAGAATAAGGCACTTTGAAACTTCACACTCTATCATATTTAATCGCGTCTGTTTACGAAGACGCGAATGCGAAATGGAGGGGAAGCAAGCGTGTTTTATGGCATAATACGGGCTACACCTTTGCTTACTGTACACAGAACCGATGCAACACAAAAATCGCTTTTAATAAGTCTAAATAAAGTCGATCCAAAGTCATAATTGATATGCTTAATATGCTGTCGAATGTAGAAGATTTTATAAGAAATCTTTTAGAATGAACCCTATAAAATTTTATAAGTGTGATTTGTGGTGATAAGTGTGTTATAAATGTTATACTCGTTGCCTTTCGAGCAAAGCAGAGGATTAATTTAATATTAAGAAATCTCTCTTTCTTAAAAAACTGTAGACTATACTACAAAGCGATATGCAATTGTAACTAAAATCTCTACAATCGCTAAGCTTTATAATTTTTAATAAAATATCATTTAATTCCATATACGTTGGTCTAGCACTCGATTTATCCAGTTTAAGTTATACCGTGTCATGGCATGTCAACGACTCACTCCGTAGTAAAGTGCATGGTTTACACTCCAATGTTGGTGACCAACACTGCCTGGATTATCCTGGTAATGTGAGGTACTTTGCCTAGAGTCACTAAATTTATTTGACAGAAATTTGAAGCCATCGATATGATAACTAGAGTTTCTAAAAGTAAACTGTATGATAAATTCTCATAACTTAACCAAAGCAATACAGTATTTTGGGACAACGCTACATATTTAAATCATATTCTTCCGCAGATTTCTTATTTCGTTTAAAGTTTGTGGGTCATCAATTGTTTCAGTTATTACTCTGTCTGTAGCTCAGATGTTCAGAGATGTATGATGACAGATTGTTGAAGGAAAGAAATAATTAATTTGGCTGAGCGAAACAATTCTTACCTCAAAATATTTACTGAGCAAAATGATCTCTTTATTAGTATCCCTTATAGTATTGTTTATTATTTATTTAGCTGGTTAATACTGGGTTGTATTGTATAAAAGGCTAGTTCAAGCTTACTTGGGAATACTCAAGATTGAATTAAACAAAATTCATTCTCATTACAATATGCTTTCAGAGTGTGTGTCTTTTAAAAATGGTATGGATTCAATCCTTTGAGAAAGTCGATGTATTATAACGTCTTATTTTCTAAGTATTTTATCATACTGGTCTCCAAGAGAATACTTTTACTGTCAGTATTTTTATCTTAAGTTAAGTTGTGTTTGAAATTTACTACTAACTACGATTTATTTGACATCTATATTTGAATCTTCTAGACACGAACAACTCCTAGCCAACGTTTGCCTTAACCCAAAACTTAATTACCATCTCGCGTCACACGTCGAAATTCATAACAGGGGCGAAATTTGCATTATAATTCCGTTGTTCACACCGTACAAGACAGAATCTTAGTTGAACTTCAACAAATTACACAAACATCGTAATCCGTGACGAGCGCCGGCGCCATGTTTGTCCACCATGTTTGGAGTGCTGTAATTAGATAATTGTATAAAACGGCGTGCGCATCGGCTCTGCCCGAATGTTGACACGACTGGATCTGGATGGACTGGTTCTGGTTGATTGCGAGATGGACGCTTTTGAGTATTACTTCGATTAGACGCTCATTTAAAATGTTTTCCACTGATTTGTAAGGCAAAAATAATTCATACATAGTGCTGCAAGTTCCTTGAAAGCCTACCAGGATAGAAAACTTTATAGAAATAATACATTTTATCAGTTCTGGTTTCTTCTCTATATCTAAATAAGTAACATATCTTAGGGTTTGATTCTATTTCACTAAAAAGAACGTATTTTTATTAACCACTTAAATAATAGCAAAATATGTCAATTTTCATTTCAAACCTATGGGTTAAATTTCAACATTCGCGTCGACAATAAAGGTTTGTTCTATTTCTATAAGATATAAGTTTAGTAGAAAATCAAAGACTTGTGCCTATGCGTGACCACGACAATATGCTGGGGGTCTGTTTATATTTTGTACCTAATTTATTATCTAAAAATATGAGAAAATAAACAAACGTATTATAAGAGTATTCTATATATAGTAAATAGATAGAATACTCTTAGTAATTCTGAAATACTCTTAAATTAGGGAGAGATTTATTGGTATCAATAATATTTGCCATCATGGTGGCAATAAATCTTTCAAGAGTTGTTTTTAATACAAAGGTCAAGCAAGTGTCTCCATTCCACTTGATGGTAAGCAGAAGTGGAGTCCAAATAAAAAGGTGGCTACTGCAAGTAAAACATTTGTTTTATTTAATTTATCTAAATCTATTCTATACTCAAAAAAACCGCCCCCATTTGTTTTGGTGAATTATTGTATTTAGACCCTTCAAATCTTTTTTTTAATTGTATCCATACCCCAAAATCAGGGTGTACAAATTTCGTCAATTAAGAAGCACATTGATTTTTCTAATTAAACTGATCATTAATCAATTGTGGAGGGAGTGAGTTAGGGTGCAGTGCTTTTAAAATAAATAGTGTATACAAATTAATTGTTTTTACGTGTTTTGTTACAGGTAAGCGAAAGTGGTCCTTTTTGCTGGATACAAGTGAGTTCATAATATGGAAAGCAATCTTTTACAAATCATCTTTAACGATTTATCTCGATCTATCTTAACTTGTAAATAACACACAGGGCTTACTTCTAAATATTTTTCAAACGTTTTTCAGTCAAAACACTGCTAATCTAATGAACTAGGTTTTGTTTCTCTCACTCAAATCAAAAACTGATCAAATGATAACGACTATAAATATTTTAAAATTTCATCTAAAATAAGGTTGGCGAGAGTTAATAGGTAAGACACTCAAACTCTGATTTCCAAAATATTTTAAACGCATCATATTTCAAGCTAAATTATTTTATAAGGAGAGGTTCTACGATTAAGATATTCCCTACTGCCATAAAATATTCATGAAAGAAATCACAAGCAGACTTTTAAATTAAATGATTCTCCTACACCTCCTATTTATCCCTTCCCTTCTGCAATTTATAGTTGAGATGAAACAAACTACACAATAACGCATTATTAGCACAAAACAAATAAAAATCTAAAGTTAAATATTGACGTATGCTTTAATGAACAACTTCGTGTAAATTATATTGCTTAGAATCACGTACATGGACGTTATTTACTGTGTGGCTCAAGTTGGAAGCGCTAGCGGTGGTTAGGGCACGCTTCGACGAGGTTATATCGTACGTACAGGAGGTATTACTTTAAGACGTATTCTAAAATAGTCTTATTTGATTTTGTTAATTGGTCTTACATATCCATAGCCCACTAAAATTTAAAGTTGTAATCTTTATAAGTTAGACTTTACCATCTCATCTTCTGCACTTGGCTCCTCATCTATAATGATGAATAATTCAATGATTACATCCCATTATTTAATATTTAATTGTCTACATTAATCGGCAATAATAAAACCAAAAAGTCTTATAATAGTAAAAATATTTAAAAATCTTTTGAACATTTGATGACGAGGTTTGGCAAAGCGTTAGCAGCGCCCAAAGTAGAAAAAGAATCTGTAGGTTACGATAATAATACAACTTACAATAATACAAAAATTATATGATAAAGCAGTTATAACTTCAGGTCCAATCCACTATTTATTGTATTTAAAACCGTTCGCTTTCTCTTATAGCTTAAAAAAGTTTCCAGTGTAAATATTAGCACTCGTTATACGGCGCACATATTTAATACAATAAACCGAATTACCTTTTAAAAGTAATATAGCTTCTCTAAAATTGTGTGTATTTGTAATTTATGGTACATAATAGAATATTCAATCCATCTACCTTCATTATTCAACGCATTTATCTCTTTAAATGACTAATTATATCTAAGAAAAACTAAAAATATTAATTCAGGCGTGTTATTCAATTTAATTAATTTTAGGTGTTCCATTTCATCGTGTTACTTACATGGCTTATATAATTATCTTGTATTTGAAATTGAATAAGGATCTCATTAAAATAAGGTGCTTTACAAACGTAATTTATCCATGTTTTTATCTTTATTTTGTTTCTGAATTGGATGATGATGGATACATATCGACATATTTGTATTGTTGCATTTCCAAATACAAACACAGGTTTCGAAGGTAGATACGAAAGTGAAAAAAGTATAATTAAAAACCTTATTACGTAGTATTTAGTTAAAATAGAGAATGAATCACTGCTCTGCCATTCTTAAGAGTGTATATTATTTTAGTTGCTTCAGATTCAATTTCAAAATGAAAAGGCTCTTTATTTAAACGTATTCAATTACCAGGTTTCTTTCAATAGTCCAAATTTAACTGTACTGCTACTATGACGAATACTTTTGCTTTGGAAAACATCTCTCAACTCTTTAGCTTTCAAATGTCTGTTACGCCGCTACGTGTCAATTCTTATGATTAATACAAATAATATTTTGATATTTCGTCATTGAGCAATTTACTAACACGCTTTAGTGTCAGTAAGATAATCATTTATTTTATAATAAGATTTCTGTTAGTTTCGCTTTTATTATTGTTTAAATTAGTTTATTCGTAACTCTCTAATATCGATCGGAAGTTTGTTGTAAAAAGGTATCTATTGTCCCATTAAAGAATTGCTTATTCTGTGGAGAAGAGTAGTGTGTCCTACAACATTATGCTAATTCCTTGTTTTCAAATAAGGAATTGTGACGTAATGATTTCTACTAAACCGAATTACTGAACTTCCTAATAGCAGCAGGTAGAGTCCATGTGACATAATAGCTAGTGTAGCTATTATGTCATTTTATTTCAACTGTAACCACACCACAAGTCATAAACCTGTACGCATCGGGAGAGGAGAGTACTGGTGCACTGAAATACAGGCAAACTACTTGCCTAGTTCAGACTCCAGTCTCCCACTATCTTATACACCTGTGTCACAAGCATCTGATGTCAATGTAATTGTTAGGCTTAAGTTATATATATATGTGTGTGTGTATTTACCCACATCCACTTTGTAATTAATAATACTTGTTTCATTAATAACATATTAAATAAATGCTTGGCGACTTGCTTGCAATTTTTACGCTAACTACAGCTACAATATAGTCAAAGTAGAGCACTTACTGTCACTTACCTTCCATTTTACAACCCACTAGATTTATAGACGTTATAAAGTATCCTTGTTACCATATTGGTTGGTAAAATCATTAATTCAACACCACCTCCAACCTACTTTCGTTATCACCACTGCATCAAGAAAGTTGCCCCTTACCATCTTACAGCACCAATTATGATGTGGCCATATTACCAGGCGTCACGGTCTAAAATAGCAAAGTTTTTAAAATCAGGTACAGAACGGAAGTAGATCGTCGGGCCGGCGAAATTTATGACCCCCCACTGGTTTAAATCGGGGGTGTAAATTGGTTAATGTAAGGGGTCGAGGATACCCCGTAGCCGGGATTCTACTGGCCTCCCATGTCTCATTAATGATTGAGGATAATCTGAATATTAATGTGTATCTTTTTTTGGTCATGCAGAACGCATCGCGGTGGTGAATCGTGAGCGATAATTGAATGTAAAGGACCTTAATGGATTTGAAGTTACGAAACAAATCAAGAAGTATTTTATTATATTTTTTATAAACTATATATATATATAGTGTTTCTATATTAACTTTAAAAAAACATATATAAACCTAACATATTATAACTATAACTGTTAGTCCACATTGCATGTCGTGGCTGTCTGTAATTAAAAACTATACTTAATTTAATGTCTACGCTACAGTTCAATATTTTTTGTTAGTATGTGTTTTTGTTGACTGCCCTTAAAATAAATAAATAAATACATAAAACGTTGCTGTGACCTAGCGGCTACATCTACGTCAAATCTGGATGATTAGGATTCAATTGCTAGAGGGGAATTTTTATTCGGTTTGATGGTCAGGCTTTTTCTAAGTTCGCCTGGCTAGCTCCAGCATCTTACCTATATCTACCATCATAAAAATAAGCATTATTGTGTTCCGGCAGTTGCTGTGGTTGAGGAATCTAGGGGTAGCTCGCTTCTATCTTATTATAATCTATCTTATAAGGCACTTTTTATCTATTATAAAAAAAATCATAATAATAAATATTAATTAGAATTAGTATGAATTATTGACATAATGTAACAATCGTGACAGTCTATAAGATTTGATTTTAAAAATGGAGGTTATAATATATTCCGTTTTCACGTTCGAACTATCCAGATAGTTTTTTTTAATTTTTTTGTAAAAATAGAAACTTTTGAAAGTGAAAATAGAACATAGATTCTTTTAAATATGAATTTAAATTACATTGACGATATAGTACATTAATCATAGAATCAGAGTTCAGTATTTCAATTATATCTATTTTTAAACGGTCCATACATTTTACTAACCACCTATCCAAACCTTGAATATTAGAAGCGAAACATTTTCAGAAATTAATTAAAACCACATTACTTAATCACTGTTCAACGTTCACAAGGCTGAGATTCAAAGGTCGATCTCGTCGGACATGTGAGCAAACTAAAACACACCCCGGAGGCTATACGTAACAACTCCCTAACTAATAAGATATACGCTCATCATTAAAGTGGCCTCCCATAGGTGTTGTTTGTAACTGGCAACTCGTAAATTGCACATGGTACAATATTGTAATTGTGTATCATATGTGTGAGTGCATCAATTTAAATAGAATCGGAACTTTTATCGTCAACATTATATGGGTAAACTGAGGGTGTTCTGTTAGTTTTGACGCTCGTAAAACTTAACGATAGTGTTTGAATTCAGTTATCGAATCGTATGGACACTATGACAGTTCTATTGTGAAGTATCTGTGACTATATTTCCAAGAAACTCACACAAACTCACTGGAGCGAACTCTCTGGTGATGTGTGCAGCAGTTACGGAGACGTAAAACTCACATAAAGAGCACTTTGTTATATTGAGCAATAATAGTACTGTTTAGTTCATTTTCTATAAAAAAATAATGCAAAAAGTTTGTATTTAAATATAGTTCTAAAAGTAATTACTAGATGGCGCTACACGTTGCGGTGATTTTATGTCGTGGCCATCTAGATTTCTATTTAATGTGAAAAAACAAGAGACGGTGTGTTTTGGTTGCTGATTAGTAAAATCCCCATGTGTTTCTGCCATGCATGAAAGCACAGGCTTTCCTGCACACACGCACACACACACACAGGCACAGGCCCAGCAATGGGACGTATATGTAGATGATGACTCCATCTCCCTTTGTAATGTAAATAATCTAAGTATTAACATGGTTCACAAAGAAAATAGTTACAATCTATTAATAACTTTCATCATATCAAAGTTACTATTGCATAGTAACGAAATCTAGCCTTTATCTAAAACTATAAACTGAACCAGTTTTACTGTAGCCATTTGGTTTATCGTTAAGGTTCGTATAACTACTGGTTCCAATTATAAATCCACAAAAACATAAATTTAAATTTTTAAATACACATTCCCCACGACTAACCGTTGCTTGACCATGGAGGGTGTTTCACGCCATAATATACTTAAATGTTACCAAGTAACAATGGCAATAATAAGCAAAATTGCTGTATTAGATCGTCACGAACTTAATAAGAATAGTTGTAAAAAACATTTTGTTGTATTTAAAGATAATTTGTATTCACTCAATGTAGTTCAAGTTGGGCTTTAATTGACTCCTGATTTTTACAAAGAACTGATTGGACTTTTTAAGTAACGGGGTCTGGTCACGCAATATACTTTGTATAAAATAAAGTAAATTTATAAAGACAATAGTTCTGTAAATTTTGTAACTTTTCCTAATGATAACGTAACTTTGAATTATAATCTTATTTATATTTTTATTTCGTAAAAGAAAGAAACTTTAAGAGCTATCAATTCATCAATTTTGTTAAAGAACATGGATTGGAAGGAAAAATGTTTCTATACTAGCACTTCTTACCGTGTAAACAGTAAGCACTCTGCTTGGCGAAAACAACTGTTGTAAAGTGGAGTTGCTTTTGTAAGCAACTCTGCCTAAAAACAACAGAAGATTTCAAGAAAACAAAACACTAAAAAAATACAAATGTAATCCAAAAACAAAGATTATAATCGGTGACCCTACAAGCATTGTGGTGACCCTTTAAACCCTATTTCTACAAACATTTCTAGGTTTTCATGCATGAAATATTTTTACATTAAATCAGATCTTAGTTCAGTTATAATATTGTCGTTATAATCTCCACAAATTGTGGTACTCATGCCCTAAAATTTACCGCTGCAATACTTTCGACGGAAAGTTTTTCTGCGAGAAATTGAGATTAACTTTTCCCATGAGTATAAAGTAGTAAACTTTCAAATAAGTTAAATTGTTATAAGAAACGTTCTTATGCTGCTGGGAAAGAGAAATCTTTTTCTTAGCATTATGGACTCAATGAATAGTTTTGATACGGTGTTCATCATTCATCTCATCTTATTAAAATAGATTTTAATTCAAATTTAGTTCCAAACTGGTAAGTCTTTACTGTACTATTTATTACTGTACTATTTATACGGATTTAACGTGTAAGATTACGTGTTCTTTTTTCACATGAAATGTAAGTCTTTGTACGCCTTTGTTGGCTTAAAAGGAACTTTCATTCGCAGATCACAGATCTAACACTAACTTTTTTTGGTATCTAAGTTGAGGGTTACGTTAATATATGCGTCGTGATTTTATGACAATATCGTTACTAGTGTACTAAATATCTCAACATTGTAATATTTTATTATTTATATCTGGCTCTGAATAATCTACCTATCTATCTATCTATGTTAATCTTGAACCTTTCAAGATTAACTGTAGAATCTAGAAGAAAAAACAAGAAGCAAATAACAAAGATGTATAAAAATATATATGTGTAACAGTAATTTATCTGGCAGTCCAAAATATTCAGTTTTCAATCACACATAATATAGTACACGTTGTTTAAAACATGGCTCCCGAACAATTCCTATATAGCAAGATGCCGAGTTCCCGATAAGCCCGAGCCGATAGCCCGATAGTGTCGACTTCCTCGACGGACCGGATACTCTTTGTCCCTATATTCCAGACTATACTGAATTTGGGATGGCATTCAATAGGAATTTGAACCTTATTGCCTGCTTTTAATTGCGGGATAGCAATTTAGAAATGACCATGTGATGATTTGGATGTTTTAGAATGGACCTTCTATAAATAAATCTTCAGATTTTCTTATAGAGGACTTAATAAGATTAATGTGGAAAATGTTACGACGTAAGTAAAATATATTTAGCAAGGATATCTAAAATCTGAGCTATATACCGAATACTCGAGGAAATCTTATCAAACATTTATTAATAACATACCTAATTAAGAATTAACTAAATTCATTTGATAATAAAAACGATCAGATGGTAAAAGCACAAACAACATTTTTTTCAAACAAACATCTTAAGTAAACAATATTGAAATACAGCGCATCATCGCCTTGAATCAAAGAAATTAATAAGCATTCATTTTATAGATTATCTTCTTCCACAATATCGAGCACGGAATACCTCCAAAACAAACTGGTCGACAAATTAAAAACTCAAACATTCCCTGAAACACTTTTTAATTCCGATACCAAAAACAAAGGCGGCACGAAAATTAGTAATTAAAACTCTCGCGCATTCTTAATTAATCATTAACTGGTCGTAACGCGGCCAACAACTTCTCAAAACCCGGAGCGGGTTCGATTCCCGAGTCTGGATGAATTGTCTTTCGAATTTATATGTAAATTCCTTCCGCTCCGGGTAAAGAAACTGTTTATTATTTCTGTCTCGGATTGTTGTTCGGCTTTCATAGGAATTTTGCGTCCCATTTGGGATTCAATCGTTTCTTTCTGTTGTGCGAAGTCTGTAGATATAACTTGATTTGTTATATTGTTTTGTGAAAGGAAAGGGAATGAAATATTAAGCAAGTACTCACTGTCTGTTTTTACTAGTTTCTATTAAACGACTTTTATAGCGTCTTCATAATTTCCATCTTCAAGACAGTCAGTGGTGATCTATCTACATGGACCTTAAATACGGCTGGACAGAGGTCACATCTTGTATTGCTGGCATATGTTTTTGCCAAGATGTCATCATCTTTCCAGCATTTTATTCTATCATGTTACAAATCTACATTCATAACTCGTCTAAGTTACATCACCTGATTGTGTTTTTACTTAAATATTTTATGCAATATCCTGTTTCTCTGTGTTATGTATATAATTCAAACTCAATTCAATTAAGTTTAGGGATACTCGAAAAAATACTGCTGTGCTCCTTACTCTGATGAAATGAAGATATCAGACCGTAACTTCCTCCCTCTAACTTAATAACGTCTGTTCGAGCATACTCAAATGTCTTTCCAAAAATTAAACAAGAATCAAAAAACAAACGACTGCCTTAGTGCCGATCTTTGACATATCGTGTTTGCCCAACCTGTCTTCTCCTGTTTACTTGGAGACTCCCCCCCCCCTCGGCCCCTCCCAGCCAATTGAATACGAAATCCAATTTCTTTTAGGTTACAAGTTTCTTCGTTTTGTTTCATAGTGCCAGGGAAGTTTGAAAGAAAAGAAGACAGAGGTGTATAATTACTTTTCTTTTCTTATATTTTATGAAGGTTTAATTTTGTGAAGGTATTGCCATGAACCTTTTACCGGTTATTCTAAATTACTTTTAGATAGAGGTAAAGTTTGTTTATATGTAGAAAAAAAATCCAAAGCTGGTTAATAAATCAGATTTTAAAACTTCTTCAACCAAAATATTGTCAATATAGACAAATTAAAAATAATCCAACTAAGACATTAAATAATTTGAAATTACTTTAACAGATTTCAATAGTAACTATAGACAAGTTTCTTTTATAAGCCGAAGAAATAAAAACTCTTTTCGTTAATTTTTACTGCGAAATTGCTCGTCTCATTTTAGCTAGGTCTTACTCCGTTAGCAATCTTTTGCACGACTCGAAGTGGGTCACGACTAAGTCGTAATTCAAAATGGGAAATCACCATTTTCAAAGTAAAATAAAGCTTACGAGGACTTGAACTACGAACTAATATAAATATTTTTATTGTTCCTCAGCGTCAGAGAAGTTTTTACGCCGTTCTAAGAGACAGACGTTCGGTGTAACTTCCGTATTATGATGTAACATTGTACGATAGATTCTTATAGTTTTGAGTTGGAACAGCGTTTTTTTTTAACTTACAATTATTCAAAACTATTGATTTCATCTATAATGTGAGATTTTAAAGAAATTTCTCGCTAAGTAATTTTTATAATATGAGAATCTCTTTGTGTAGTTTTATCGAATTCCTATTAATAAATATAGAACAAGGCTAATAAAGATTATTTTGTATTAAAGGTTAGCCATCAAACCGAGGAAAGTAAAATTCTTTTTCATTAAATATAGTATCGAGTAGTAAGTAATCGATTGTTCAGTTACAAGTTCTTAGTGAATTTCTCCTGAGACTACCGCCCTGTGTAATTCAAGTTAGCCTGCGATCACGTGTACACTGAAGGTCACTTGACTTGACTTAACTCGAAGACGGTAAATGTTCGAGGTTACTTCGGTATATGAAGTTGAATATCATATCGCACCAAGATATTATCCATTTAAATATAACGAGTTTTTACAATATTAATATAATTGACTAACAAAAAAAATTGATTACACAAAAATACCAAAGAAAGTTAAGTTATTTAAAGTTCATCTAAGTATCTAGACATATACTAAATTCTGAACAATGTTTACTCACATACGTCCTCAGAACTACATATGTGTATATACAACATACAACAGAACAAACACAATAACAAAGATAAGGTGAATGGTCTGACTTGTCGAAGCAAACATCTTGTTTGTTAAATAGACTTGGATTGATTTTATGGATACAAGACAAATGTTGATAAAGTGCTTTATTGCTGCAAAATTTACCCAACAAATTTTTAGGTAAGGGTAAATCTAAGTATTAACAAAAAAAATTGTTACTGTACGCTCGGCACTGGCATTATTGAATTACTTACGAACAATAACTACATTTTACCTTAAATTACCACTCCGATTTATCTTTTTAAAATCTGTGTACCTTAAAAAGATTGTGTGTATTGAAAATATTTACTTTTACTCGAATTCAAAGAAACACGAGATACAATGAAAATATTTCGTTTCAATTATAGCAACAAATGGCTACTTCTAGCTGTTACTAAAAGGGTAAATGCAAATTTTACTTTGAAATATATTTGACCCGAGCCTTTAACGTCTATGGCATAAATTACTTACAAAGACATCGCATAACTCTAGTACCTGTTGGCTCTCAAAATGTCCACAATCGAAATTATACAGCTCTCCAAAGCACTAAGGAGCATCGTAAAGATCACAAGCCTAAAAAGTAAAATATTTGGGAATAGAGGTTACTTTACAATCTTGTATCTCAACTCCTTATCGAGATTTTAACGAAGGCGCCGGGTGTGTTCGACAGGCTTGAGAGGGGTCAATGGGGGAAGATCCCTCGAGAGAGGGTGGTGACATCCTGCGTCCAACACATGGCCTCGCTCATACGTCTAACGACCATCACTCTAGATAGTTAAGGTTTAAATTGTTTTATTGCTATTATTTAAATAAAACTTATGATATTTGATTTATGTTTTCCATAAAAAAAATCATAATTCTTTAAATTATAATAAAAATAACCAACCAACCAGTTCTCTATTTAAAAGTCAACAAAAGGCTTACAGATTTATTGGACAAGTAAAAAAAGAACCATTATTTTGTTGATAAGAAGTAAATCCCCGAAAAAGTATTCAAATGAAACAGACAGATCGAAATCTCTAAAAAGGTACATCATCCAACGTTATCTTCGCTAAAACTTTGAATGCACAAAAGGCTATAAAGTTAGGCGCAAAACAAAAGCAATACAAACTTTGCCACTGAATAAAAATAACGAAATCATCAAACCTAATTCATTTTCGAAAGTGAACAGCCCGTGTATTTTCGTTGATAGCGAACGATCCGACTACTTTCCGACCGACAGTTATTTTAACTAAAATATTATTCGAACATGACCATCGTCGTTACATTAGATTATATCAGTTTTTAATCGTCCATTTAATGTGCGTTCAACTTTAAACGGTGAAGTTTCCACATTTCGAACCTTTTTCATCCTTTAACTTTAATGAAACCTCTAAGATTAAAACAGTTCAACTTTTTCACGAGCCTTCTTAGCATATAAACGAATCCGACGTGACAACGGCACCGGCAGTCGTCTCTTGTAAACTGCTCAGAGATAATAATACAGCGGCCGAAATAAAATTTAAGGAAAAAGTATGGAAAGTAAAAAAAGTCTTGCGAACAACAATGGGCGTTCTCCGCGACAAAACACATTGCCAGGATTAAAGGAGTTGAGGAAGTTTCCTTGTTCGCTCCAAAAGGGAGAGATGAGACGACGATATAGACAAGAAAAATCTCTTAAAACGCTCCAAGTTATACGTAGATCCATCTGGCGTGTGTGAAACGTTTAGTTCACTATATTTTGTTGTATTGGTACGAGATCTTCCTTCGCTTTTAAATACTCTTACATGAGTTACTATTGCTTTTGTATTTCAATTCACTATATTTCTTTTACATTTAATAAAACTGTACAAATAGCGTGTAGCAAATATTGAGTAATGGTGATAAAAGACGGGTAGAAGAACACAAAATTCTGACTTAAAATTCTTTTCTGTCTATCTGTAGGCGATAATCTCCGAAACTACTAGATAAATTTGGGTACAGCTTTGCCCGGAATAAAATCTGGGGTTTGTTTCATCAAAATCGGATGACGGGATAAAAATTATCGTCATTTAAAATATTTGTCTGCAAAAAGTTTAGTAAACACTTTATCCAAATTACTATTATTAGTTAAAACTTCCACTACTCCGTATCTGTTTCTCCTCGTAAAAAGTATGAACATAACCAGGGCCGTGAAAATGCTGAAAATGACCCTTACTAATGTTTCATCGAATAAACCGCTAGGTGGGCTGAAGGCAAGGCTTTAGCGAGAAACTTTATTTAACTTTATCATGAATTCTAAATCTCAACATCTATACGTGCTTAGATTGGTTCGCCTTCTTTCGTCTCTCTTTATAATAACATTGCGCTGGAAACTTTTATTAGTAGACAAACCACTTTGTGAGTTTAAGCTACGCACCAATTTATTGAATTCTCTACGATAGCCGAAACCGTTTATAAAGAGAACAAAGGTCAGTCCAACATAGATGATAACATTAAGGTCAGTGCACAAGAGCCCGACGCGCCCGAGCTATGCGCAGTCCGCCCGTGAAAAGAATCTCTTTGTGTTGTTGCCATTCTATTAGTTTTTCCAATTCCAATTTCAACTTCTGCACTTTTTTCACACAAATGGAATTCGGGAATCGTAGGTGAGGATTTTTTTAGAAAAAAGATTGCGTCTTCAACATTGCAAGACTATACTGACGTTACATTCCTTGGGACGCGCGCTTTTCATTTGTCTTATTTCTTTTGAAGTTTCGTGATTCCACGGTTGTTTGCCGCCAAAGTTTCCTGATATCATGGCTAAGGTAAAAGAATTCTCCATTAAAAGGACAACGGTTCAAATTATTATCAGTAAACATTTCTTCGGCTTAGTTCCTTATTAGTTTCATTCGATACGTGTGCCAAATATTTTCTTATTTTTCCATTTAAGTCTTAGAGGTTTGTAACGTTTGTAACGGTTTGGTTTGTTTGTAATGAGTACGTGATACTTCAGTATCTTTCTTGACTTAAAAGTTAATGCGTTTCTTCAAAATTACATTATTTTTTCCTCTTCACAGCGAAGTTTTAAAAATCGCTATTCAAACTTTACGTACTTAGCTCGGCAAAAACACCATTAATGCTGAGTTTAAACATCTGAAACTCGATCTCTGATCTTAATAAATAACTGTACTAAGAGCATTACTTCATTTGTAACGCGTAAACAGAAAGTGGTCCAACATCGCTCCTTGCGACACCCCATTAGGAGTTTTACTTGTTTCAGCTTTATGCCAAAGTTATAAAATGGATTTTCATTCAAAAGTTAACTAAGCACAGAATGATCATGAAACTAAATTATTGATAATTGGACAAAGCCTGCTTTAAACATGTTAGACCAATAAAGTTGAGAAAATGTGAGTTCAGTATAAAATTTAACACAAAAGATAGACTTTGCCAAAGTCTACTAGGATATATTGCCACCACCCACCACTCGCCTTAGACCAACGTGGTGGTGCTGTCCCAAACTTGTCATGCGTAACCCCCATAGGAAGGCCTGTCCCTAGCAGTGGACGTATATAACCTGTTCATTAAGATGAAAATCATATGCCTATCAAAATCGCGGTCTGTGATATCGAGATAAATTTAATCATGTACTGACACCACAAATCAAACGAAGCAAAACTTATTTGTCATGTTTAGAATTCAAAAGTTACACGAGAGAACGTGAAATGTTTAACAGTGAATGGAATGAAACGAATGGGTACTTAACAGTTCTTTTCGTTGGAATCTTTTCAATCGAGATTGATGTTGTCGATACGTTGTATCCTGGTGATTTGTTGCTTTTGTACTGAATTGTGCATTTTGAGTGCGGGCCATCATTTGTCAGCTGTGAATACGTTCAACGAAAGCTAATTTAACCGTGTTCCTTTATTACAACTCTCGAGTATTTTACAAGTAATATTGTCGGGTCCCTTTTTATTTTATTTAATCACTTGTATCATCGCTTTTAATTCATCAGCTTATTATATAACATGTTAAAATGATAAATAATAATTTTCACTTTGTATCTTTTACATAACATTAAAGAAATTACGTTTCGAATCCAATCCAAGGGGTAAAATGCTTCGTAGACAAAGGAAACCATATAGGAACGTCATGACGCTGTAATTACAATAGAACTGTCTAATTTCGAATACTTTTAATTGAAGTGCACAGTTTACTGGACACATCAGCAAGAAAGTTATAATTAAGGGGTGTCCGGTTTGCCCCGAGATAATTTAGGGTTTGACAGCGTTCAGAAAAGCTACCAGGCAAAAAAGGCCGCTTTCATGTGTCGAAGAAATTAATTTCAGCATTACAGGGTTAAAGAGATAATTAAAGGATGTTGTAGACTAATTTATCATGAAAATTAAAACACTGGAGGAGGCAAGCAATTTCATATAATTTACAGGGAAGTGAGTAATTTTAATAAAATAGCCCAGCGATATAAACTGTAAACACCTTTATATTTATGTAATTTATATTTACAAAACTACGTTGCCGAATACTGGAAGTTATTACTCATTGGAAATTTATATTAATTGTTTGGGAGCTCATGGTTTATTTAGAAACACTTTCTTCAGCATCGTGAACAATAACTTCAACTTTACTGAACTTAACATTGATTAAATATTCTATCATTTCAGTTAAATATACAAACAAAACTATAGTGAATCATGATTAATTCAAAGCCTAAACTTAATATAAACACGTCGCACTGAAATTTATCGCTGGTCAGTCACAAATGTGTGCCACCGAAATAATTCCACGTCCGCACTTTAAAGCGATACAGCGTATTTAATTAAGTTTTAACTCGGTTAACTTCCGTCCTTCATTACATTTTCATGGTTGCGTTTACTCTCAAATCAATTATAGTTATAAGTTATCCAATATTTTTAAATTGGAATAGTGGATTTTGTCCATTAAAGTAATCCTTTTAACCGAAACTTTTCAAGTTTTAGATTGTGAAGAATTCAAACAAACATGATAGTTCAAGAATCCCGAGATCAACAATAATTCGTCTCAATCATTAATATAATCGGTGTAAAAACAGAAGCTCTTTAAAAGCCCTATCAAGCCCAAGGGACGCATCGTAACTTATAAAGGTTGAAACCCTAATGCATCCAAATACGGAGTTTAAAACCACCACATTTGTCAATGCCAAACCTCTGACTGAAGAACCGAGCCCCCAAAGGCCACTTACATACAAGACATGAAAATCACGATAAAACAATTCTTTTGGGCCGAGGGCTCATGACGTCGTGTGTGTAACATAAATTAACGGACTATAAATTAGTCTGTGTAACCCTCGGGGAAGTACAGGTGCTTGGACCCTCGCATAAATTCCATTCTCCGTTTCAAATGGTGATCTGTATAAGAAACCGTTATTTCTTGATGATGTTTGGATCTTAGCAGTTTTTGAATAATGATAACATTGTAGAAGAACTTCGAAGGCATGTGACAATTTCATTTAAAACGTTTTCTTAGTTGTTTAATTTAATATAGACATATGGACTCCTCTACTGCTTATCATCAGGTTGTGTCGAATCATCTGCTGAGCTTTATATAAAAAAAATATTTACTAGCATCTGAATTGTACAATTTGATCTTAATCTGGTTTAACTTTTACTTGAGATAATTATTTTAGGAAATAGTGTTTGCCTAAATATTATTACTTTTCTCAACTAAAACTAAGTTAATATTGAAAGCTCGGTAAGTTTCAAAGGTGTAAAATTTTTCTTTATCCAGCTTAGTTACTGTTGTAACTCGTAGAACTATTGTTTTGCTACTTTAGTTAATTGAAGTACCAATGAAAGGACCGTCAAGTTTCAAAGAATTTCTAATGACGCGGTCAAGCCTAAAAGCGGTTCCGTAGTTACTGAGAAGGTCCGTAATACATCAAATCCATTCACGTACCCTATCTCCGGTCATGCATAACCAATTAAGTAAACGCCACCGTCCATTAAACTTGCACCTATCGCACATATCAAAGTGCAGGGTAGTATGTGGGTGCACACTCAAGGGAAAATAACTTGCCCAATTTATATCGTAGAACGCCCCTTTGTGGCCAGTCTTGGAGTTGGGACTGTTTCACCTCTGGTTAGCCTAGGCGATGGGGCAAGCGATATAGTTGCAGTGATTTACGGAGTTAATACATTGATAGGACGATAAATACATAGGGTAGCCTTTTTGGGTAATACGTTTTTCTTACGTTTTTATTTTCATAGTGTTAGTTAAGTTATGCAGGCAGCAGTGCAGCGGGAAGTATTATTTGTGTAATAGGTCTGCACAAAATATCGTTTAGGATCATGTTAGACTTATTTTGCTTCGGGTTTCTTTAGCAATTGCCAGTTTCTCTCAAAGGATCTCATATCAAAGTCATTAGTGCATAATATTTTCGCTACCTCTATTGCTTTGTGCCATGTTTCTGGGGAGACAGGAGGGTGTTGCAGTACGGGACATCTTGCGGGGCGCCTGCTTGATTTATCTGACCGCGGCAGCCGCAAACTAGGCGCCTCGTATTTATTGCCGCAATAACCCTATTAATTCTCTCGCTGGCCGACTTTGAACTTGGCCATCCCTAACGTCCTCCAAAATTATTTCACTGTTGAGGACCACGCGTAAGTGTCGTTAGGGGCGGTTATATAGCCTGGTTAAGGGTGACCAAATACACCCCAAGCAATTGGCCCTTACTGGAGACATTTATGGTATTTATGAGACAAGTCTGACAGCTCATTGTAATTGTCTTTGCAAATGAAGAGAAAAATATTTGTCTCGTAGCTCCACTTCCTTTATCTTTAGTGTCCTTGTTATTTCAGTGTGGTTTGTTTCGTTTTTTCTCACTAAAGCTGTTTTCTATTTATCAAAGACTTAGTATATACAAACGTTCCCAAGAAATATTAAACACCATTACTCTATTAATTCAGTAACTAAAATTGGGACAAGGAAGGAAAATGGTTTGGGGATGCGATTACCTCGAAAATGGGTATTTCACCTGAACTTTAGATACTCAACACAAAATAGAGCGTTGTTTCTGACCGCGGAGAGAGTATTCCGCTCAATTATCTGTGTCCGACACTCGATCTGCTGTTTAAATGTATCATTTGATTCTGGTTAATGTGATGTGGACTCTATTGTTGTCAAAATAAACATCTTATCTTAAACGTTAATGAATTATAAGAGTATAATTTTATTGTAAAATTACTTCTATTAAAGTATGTGTCCTGAAATGTAAAGTTTAAAAGTTGTTATATTACATAACAAATTTAAACTCTCGCTATACACACTCACAATAACGTCTTGTAACGTTAGCATCTCCATTAGCAAGACAATTTATTTCACTAACATTACCGCATACACCTTTGATACCTTAAGAGGGTCAATCCGAAATCGATTCGGAATCTAAACAAAGCGGCACACCTCGGCCATTAGTCGTCATTCAGACTATTTCAGCTGTCGGAGTAGTTAGTGCGATTATTTATTAGTCGGCCGTTACCTCCACCGCGGATGTGGCCGACGAATTGAATTTGATTCATGGCACTAATGCGGTGTGGTCACGCGAATGAACGACCGAAAAAACTAGCGAAGGATGAGGCTTGCCAGACGAGCCACCGTTTAGAACAATTTGTCTTCGTTTGCGAATAAACTATAACAGTAAAGGTGACTACTTTGATAACTGGTAATTCAATTGAGATGACGCTTCTCACAATCGCCGGTTATGTTTTCAATAATCCTACCAATTTTTTATGAAGCCACTAGTATTTCCTCAATCAAGAAGTATTATTTGACATCAAAATAGAAGGTGACTTTATGCAAAAAGGATTGAGAGGGTTAAAATAACGGAAATCAATAGTTATATCTACATTTATGAGTGAATGTTTTAAGATACACATCTGCACATTGCGGCTACAATCTGCCGATCTGAAAAGGCATTGAAAAACGTTTTCCTGAGGGCGCCACCAATCGGATCCGATTCCACGCTGGCCACTCGTGACCTCACTTATTTTATGGACTGTGGGTCCGAATTTTCTTAATGCTTTTTATTGACTTTTTACGCTTCTAGGGAGGCGGTTGTAGAATTCTTTACGATTTAATTATACTTGCTTTTGACCTATATTCGTTTTGAAATCATAAGGAAATAAATGCTTACTAGAATATCATAAAAAGGTCTAATAACCGTTATCGAAGGAAAATGAATTATTAACTTTTGATTGAATTAGCAATAAAAACAAATTGTTTGAAGTTCTAATTGGCGGTAAGATAACATTTTTAATTTAATATTTATTTAATTTTAAAAATGTTATGAAGGTATATTATGAATAGTAACTTAAAAAAGATTCTAAAATTGCTTACTATTTCAATTAAAACATTTTGCTATTTTGAGCAAGAAATCATAGCTATCAACTGTGATTGAATTCCAATGCTGTATAGCTTCGTACAATGAAAATAATTTGCAGAATTGTGCTTCCAATGAAAAATGGAATGCCACTAAATCTCTTTCGTCCTTTTTCAACGCTCGCCGTTTCACGATCACGTCTCACGATCGGACGTTCGTTAGGAGTCTTATTTACGTCGGGAACATGATCCAGGTCAAAAGCTCGCTCGATAGACCTGATGAATGTGCGTTCTTAAGAAACTGTCAACTCGGTCACGATGTAAGTAGTCCATTCTGATATTACTAATTTGAAAGTCGATCCTTTATCATCTAACTTCGAAACTACTGCCAGTTGTGCATTTTCAGCAAAATCAGTGATATCTTTTTCTAAAGCACAGTTAAGGTAAGTATAGAATCTTCAAATTTTTCAGAATTCTTAACTCTGGATAAAATAATTATAAACCTGATAAAAATCTTAAAGTTACTAACTATCAAAGGTAATGTAACTATTGACATTACATATCAAGAAATGTTACTGAAAAAACAAAGCAGAAGTTAAATCAAAGATTGAATCATTCCCCAACTTGTCAAAATAAACCTTTTCAAATGTAAACACGAAAAACTGGAAACGCTAGTAAAATTAACTGCCACTAAGTAAATGGAGTCCCGTTCGTGCTTCCCTGCCCTTTTTTGGGTTAATACACCCCTATTGGGGTCAGCTTGATAAGAATATTTGTTTTATGTGCGTCCACGTACTGTGTCTATGGCTACATTCCAATTATTTACTTATCTTTTAAGGAAACCTTCGGGAAAAATAGATGTAATCTGGTCTCTATGTCTGTAACTAAAGGAAGGATTCTTTCTACTTTATTTAACATAGGTAGAGTTCAGTTCTCGTTTATCTTCTAAATCCTTATTTGTATCATAACTGGAAGAAAAACATAGTGAAACAAATTTAAAATTTTCGAACATAACATAACATATATTCTTTTTTCAAGTTGTACATATACTAAAAGTTGTCATGAACAAGACACCAAGTCTACCCAAAAAAGACGTAGCCGCGTTTCATTTCAACAGTTTAATTCTTTTTCCCTTTGACAGACTTAAATATGGTCTTTATTGCTTTCGTAATAAAGACCTTAGTGTCATTACACTAGAAGTTTTCCAACTAGCGCGCCGTGTTTCTCAGTGTCGTTGAGTGTTATGACAATTTTGTTGGTGCTTCTTCCATTGAGGCACAGTGTCGCCTGTGGCTCTAGTTAGAAATAGGTCAGTATAGTGGCAGGATATTGCGAAGCCGCAACGTCAGACGCATCCGTGTTTATTCGGCGGCTAAAATGAGAAATTGTAGAATAACTGTTCGTCTCTTTGCTTTTAAATTCTGAATTCGGCGTTTGCTGCTGTTGAAGTTTAGTCTGCTATCTTGCTGTGTAACTATTAAAAGCGGAAGCCTTTTAGTCTAGTCACGCTGCGCGTTCTAAGTTCTAAAACAGATGCAACGCTGGGATAGTTTCCATTGATTTTCAGTATATTACTTATTGCTCAAATTGTGTTGACATTTTGAAAAGAGTTAACGCAAAACAGGCGGAATAGACGTAGATTTGCGTATACCGCCCGTACGAAAGAAAAGTTCCTCACTTGTTACTATAGGGAAATAGATCTATTTGTACTAGTTAAAGGCTAACTAGGCTATAGAGAAATCCCAATTCGAACTTAGGTTAGTTATTTAAAATATTACAAGTAATATAGAAGAATGATGATTCTCGATATAATGAATTAACTTTGATATTCGAAGGAATCTTTTATATCATAATTTTAAATAATGTATGCTTTAATCTATGTTTACAGGGTTCCGTGATTATATCGCTAAATTAATGTTACCATCGCCAAAACACTTCCCGCTGGAAATCTTTAGCAACATAAAATTGACCACGAAATTCCCTCGGAAGGTTGATACAACATTCTCTTGTTCAGCCATGAATGGCCCATTAAAGACAATTTATATACAGATGTTGTTCAGAATTTATTCTAATGTGGATCCCCGCACTGTGATTAATCTCTTGCGTCGGTCTGCCTCTTAAGTTAAGCTAAACCAGCTGAGAGGCTGTCCTTGGTTAATTGTATTTTCTTTTGTATATAAGGTATATAAGGTGGATGATATTGTGTTATATATTTCTGTAAAAAAAAATTAATTGATATTTACAGTATAAGTATAATCTTTTATAATATAGGCTTTTGATGATGACGATGATGATTTTGTATTACATCATAATTTTGTTGATAAGTTGTAACAAGTAATAAGATGTGATAAGATGTAACAAGCCTTTGCAATTCGTCCTTGAATTTATTCCGCTTATTTATAACAGTACAGTATAATATTTGTATACAAAAAAGGTCGATAAACTATTATCAAAACAACTACAACACATCAAAACATACAACCTATGTAATCGACATTATTCAGTATTTGTTATTGTTTTCAATTAATATATGGGAGCATCAACAAAATGACATCCAAACATTGTTTAGCCCCCACTAAATCAAGCCCCTACGCTATTTGCCCACCGATCCCCGATTAGCAAGCGGCTCCGGGGCAAACATCTTAGGCTCCTGTAATCTATACAATACTTTCCTTGTGTTCAAAAGATTAATGTCTCACCATTTTGCCCCACTTTACTGTAACATGGAACAAGTGAAGGAGTGAGCGATAATAACAGTGAATTTGTTGGATTGTGTAAAACGTCAGAGTTATCTATATGTTTTTTTTGATAGAGTTTTAACATTCTTATGTGAAAGAATGCTAACAAAGGTGGATTAGTGTTAAAATTACGAGGATACGTTAAAAATACTTTGTGTACCATGAAAATAGTTTGTTACAAAATCTACGTCAAACGCTTATAATATATTACGTCCAAAGTATACATTAGGTCTTAATTTTTTTTTATAGATAGGTAAAGGAAATAACTCCATTCCACCTGATGGTAAGCAGAAGTATGCACTGTACTAGCTATCTTGATCTTGCTGTCCAACAAGACCTGGTTTTTAAAGAAAAGTAACTACAGTATATGAAAGTTGTTGAACGACGGTAGCATTATTATATTGTAATTATTTCTACAAGCAAACGAGGTCATTAACCTCATTTCTATGTCACTCTGCCCATGGTCTATACTGTCGTCTAAATTTTAAGTCACTTTTATCAAGTTATTCATTGAACCAGATGAATATTGAATATAAATTACAGATGAAACATTTATGAAACACGTTTCAAGTTCATGACTTAAGGCACGACGCACACGCGCGAAGACGTCCGCCAAATTAATTGTTGCGATCACGTCGGCAGCACACCCCCGATTTGTTTTTGAAAAATCATCCCTCATTGTATACCCGAGATTTATGGCTTCCACACGAAAACGGATTAAAACTACACATGTTACGTCATTTGCAATAGTCAATCGAGTTTCAAAACGCAAGGATGAATATAACGCTTTTATAATATATATAAATAGGATTGAATCTGAAATGCCCACTTAACCTAAATTTTGGTTTAGTCCATTTAATTCTCTGAAAACAAATACAAAAAGACAAGGAAAGATGAGCAAAAATCGTAAGATTTAATATTAACATGTTGGTTTGAGGAAGCTTCTTCCTACTTGTGATCTAAATATGTCTGTGGTTCCTTTATAGCTGATTTGTAGATTCTTTGTAGTCCCAAATATTGCTATCCTTTTCGTTTCATTATCATTACAGATTATATACGCCCCACTGGTGAGCACTGTCTGAGCTAGAGCAAATTTTCTTTGACCAACCATGTCCTGAACTTATTCAAATATAAATGATTGTGTCTTCAGAATACAGCTCGTAGATAAGTTCATAAGTTTTTCTGATATGAACACTTTATTAAGTAAAAAATCCACAAGTAATGTCAGAATAATTTCCATTATGGAAACAGTGATAGAATTGGTTATTAATAATATACTTCTAATTATCACAAAACAATAAGATATACAGAAAAGCTATAAAACGCGTACGTGTAATATAGTGATATAAACGCCGAACAAGACGTTACTCTACTCAAGTAAGGTTAGCAATAAAGGAGATTAAAACTACATAGGGGAGGCTGAATTTGGAAGCACAGTATATCAGAGCAATTACCCTGCCTTCGCCACACATGACCTGAAAGTTCAGCAGTTCATTACCAACACAACCCGGTTTAGGGTAGTCTCATAATTTTTGCCTCGAATCGACTTCAAACTCCATTGTGGAACCTTTCGAATCTGGATTTATTTAAATAGCTGACTGTTTGATTGCCTCTGGCAATTTTACGGTTAGCCCCATCAAAGGCTTTGCTGTGACAACGTTAGGGTTGAATATCCCGTACTCAGTAGCTTTTGTGGTTTTGTTGTTAACCCTTCCCTCTAATAAGTGGATGAAAGAGTTTGAATGATTGTTGTTTTTTCTTTCGCGGCATGCCTCTGATGCTGTTTGATATGATAATTTTCTAATAGGATGAGAGGCGGTTCCAACATTAGGTCGTGTTTGTGCATTTCTGAACATAATTTCAGATTTTATATCCATGAACTTATAATCAGTATGCCATGCAGTAATCAGTGTATTCAATAAAGGATGTATTCAACATTATAAAGTAGGAAATATTTGTCAAACATAATCAAGCTTGGTATAATAATGCTTTAATCTCACTTTATAGCCTAAATAAATCTCCAAGTAACGAAAACTAGAAATAACCAAGAAATTGTGCAGTTGAAAATATTTTCCAAACTGTAGAAGCGGCTACAGGCTAACATAAAGTTGTCAAACATGAACAATCAACACTGATAACGTTAGTCTGTTTCTTTAATGTTCTAACGTCTCACTTTCTATCATTAATAAACTTACAATCGAATCTATTCATTCAATTTAACTTACGGAACATTCACCAACTAAACTCCGAACATTAACACGGACAAAGCATGGCCGCTCTGTCCGGAGACCGACACTAGCCACAACGCAAACCTAAAACAACTAACAAGAAAAAGCAACAAGCTACCATCACACCCGAAGAAGCCAGAAAATAAACAGGGCTTGATTGTAAATCGAATTAAATCGGAACACAATTGAGTTAGGAAACGCGTAGGAAACGTAAGGACGTATAAGAGAACCGTGCGAAAATGTGTAATAAAACTATTCTATAATAAAAGTCAATAAACTACGCAAAATCCAAAAATAAAACAGTAAAATTCATTTAATCTATATAAAGTTGATTTTTAATTTAATGGTCATGGATTGAATCTTTATCTTTTTACTACGTTACAATTGACTTCGAATTAAATTTTTCTTGAACAAATGAAATTTAATAAGACTAGTTTATTATTTGTAGAAAAATTAAGGTTTGTATGTTTAGGGTATCAATTATATATAATATAAGCAAATATTAGCAAGAAACGCAAAATTTCGTAAATCAGCAACTCCAAGAATCCTATATAAATATTTTCTAACGGTTTCCACATACACCTTCTGTTTTTAACCGATATAAAAAAATGGACTTTCTATGTTTTTACTATTTGTTTTTTTTGTGTGTGTTCATCGATTTACCTGTCGATTGAGAACCGATTTTCCAAATATTTTTTTTATTCGATAAAATTATTTAAAAATCGAATATGGACAGAAAATACTCCCGAGGTAGTCATAATGATTCCAAGGAAATTGAAGCTAACCTCAAAATTTTAGAGGCACGAACGTATTGTTTATATTTTATTCGAAAAACAATTTATCATTCTAAAATTGAATTTTTTGTATCCTTTCGGGGTTAAAGTCAGTTTTTAGTTTTATTTTGCTAATGATGAATGGAATTCAAAAATCAGGACTTGTGATATATTTATCATTGTGATAATATTGAAAAATTCGTAATTGTTCTTCACAGTGGCAGAGACAACTATTTAAGAATCGTAAAATACTTGCGGCATTAGAGATTTTGTAATAATGAAATCTAATATATTTATTTTAAGAATGTTTGTTGTTTGAAATTGAATGTCTATATATTTACACTTCTTAGACCGTAATCTTATCTTGATATTCTTCTTTCCCGATTTAGAATACGCTCATGAAAACTTTAATCAAGTGCTGGAGCAGAACCGTTCGAGAACCGCCGATATCACACGTAATTGCTTCTTAAAGAGGGCACTATATTAAAATCATCCGACGAAATGGAAGAAATTCACCGTGTCTTAATAAGCACGCCGAATATTCTGAATATATACGTATCAGCACTGTTCGAATCGCCAGACTTCTTAATGAAATTTTCAGATTACGACTCACCTTTCGACCTTCTCTTTCTAACCTAAAAGTTTTACATAAGCCTGTCTCTTTTTCCATGTAAAAGTGCAGTTCGTTTTATGCGAAATTTATTCATAACTCCGTAATTTATCCGTGCAAAGTGAAACGCCCCGTAATGGGAACAGGGGATATAATGTTTTCTTCTATTATTACTCGCGAGTTCAGCTTTAATCATGGTATTCCCGTAAGTTATCATTTTCTGTAAATAAGAGGGAATTTAATATTCGTCCGGGAAGTATTACAGTGGTTTATGTTCCAGAAATAATGATCTTGTCGTTAATGAACGCTTTGCGATTAAACAATGTTTTGCGCCTTTTGAATTTTAATTGCTACCCGTCAGGAACATGCAGTTCAGAAGTTGGATGGGCCATCGTCAGTATTGTCGATTGCCTGTCTGTTTGTCTTTTGCGAAATACCCTCGAATAGCTTTGAATACAAATATGAAACACGTTCCTATAGAATTTGAAGGTTGTCGTCGATATCCCTGAGTTAATAGTTGATGATATGTTCAAATACCCTCTTTATCATTTGTGGTATCTGCAACTTTAATCTGACCCACATTCTATGGATCTTGGCAACTCTTTCTCAACATTTCATTCTGTGCACCTCCCAAAGAGCATCTGGTATTATATACTATGAGTTCCCAAATTTTTACTTGTTTCCAATTATCATCATCTTTTTAATGAAAACAATACTTAATAAGTGATGTTATTCCATTTTACATTGATTTTAGAAGTTTCTATTTGTCATTATAACAGTGGTTACTAAAAGGTTAAACTAATATTGTAACAATTTATTATTAAATAGTGATTATAAGGTAAGGTAAGATTATAATCGATAGTTAATCGATGTTTTAAAGATTATAAGATACGCGTCTGTAGGCAAGTATTATAATGTCAATAGCAGAGTTAGTTAGGGCAGTTGCGGTCGGACTGCCGTCTTTGTTGGTGGTGCTCGTCCAAATAGTAATGTAAGTAACATACCTATTGTTGTTATGATTATACTGTGATGTTATTGGAAATATATGGATTGCTATTATTCTTAATGTTTGATTTCCCCTTTTCAATTTTGAGCCTTATTACAATATGTTAATGTTCGCATCTCATTGTTAGTTGTATCATTCTGCATTCAGTATTCTACCTTTAAAACGTTACTTCTTAGGCCAGTTCGTAACTGGGTTACTCGTATGTTTACCTTTATCGCTTGAATGTTTAGTTGTAAGACAATTTTCATCGTTCAAGTAGTTCACCTGGAAAGCGTAAGTTGCCTACAGTTTGCATAATGACTATATTATTTAGCATATAGAATAGCTTTCTTTTGAAAAACTCGTGAAGTGTTTCTGTGGATAATGCAGTTAAACATAATATCATGTTGACGGTTTAAACGTTTAATGTCATTTTATTTACACAGCTAGAACACAAACATGGAACTTTATTAGTAAAAGCTCTTCTACTGACTAAAAGAGTTTACAATGTTTCATTATCAACATCTTCTCAAAAGATAATCTTAACTTAAACCGCTTTATATAAACATCGGAGATATAATAAACTGTCACAAAAATCTAGAGCTAAAAGGTAAAGTGTAAAACTAGTGAGTTCGTCAGCAAAGAGTTTTTAAAGACGTTCCAAGCACAAAGATAAGAAAATCGTCTATTAGAAGAATCGCAAAACTCGCGGCTACCCAAATAAAAGTTTGCATAATGTTGAAGCTAAACTTTCTTTAGTTTGAATTTAAAGTTACTTTTAAAGTATTCGAATCCTCGAGGGTGATAGCACGACTTCTAAACGATTTACAAAGCCGCCCATTATATTATCACGCTGCGGTAAGCCGGAGTGCGAAGTCTTTGAGAATTAGACGTCTGCGCAGAAGGAATCTTTCATAACAACTCGACTATGAACGTATAATGATGCTGCATACCTTTACAGTCATGTTTTGTTAGCGTACCTTTTGTTTAAATATTTTTAGTCGCTGTCAATTATTCTTAAAGAAGAATTAATTTTATTCTCTCAAGACAGTCTCTGTGCTGGTATATTATATATATGGAATATTTAATTTTATAAGCAATACTTTTATTAAACGCATTACCGATTCACATAAAAAAGGCTCAATCGCAGAATGTTTACTAAAGACTGGTCAAAGATATCTATCATCGCAGTTTCTATTTTCATCTTGAAATATAATAATTGTATGTATACATTTAAATATGTATTATTGTATGCCTAATCATTACGTTTGTGTATTAGTATTTTTTTAGTACTTTGTGATGGGACATCTTGTATGACAAGCACTATTATATAACTTATTTAATTGTTTACATACCCTCTTCGGGTTTTGGGCTTTTGCAACTGTTCCGCTCATGTAAAATCAGTGTATTGACAAAAATCATTACAATCTTTTTACATTGCCACAACACAATAAATTCTATTTTTTTTGTAACTTTGGGCCTTCATCTCACCTGATGGTACGCAAAGATATGACCGAAGATAGAAGCGAGCTCACTGGATAACCGGATTCCTCAACCACAAGCTCATCTAACCTACAACGGCCAGATCTCTATTGATATTATTGTTATGGCTTAAAAATGCCAAATTTGCGGTTTTTGCATATTTTTTTAGTATAGTTTTTAAGAGTTTGTTGTTCTTCACAAAACTCAATTTAAAAGATATTTTAATAATTTTAAACTTGTAACTCTATTAAAATAATCGTGAATCTAAAATCACTTACTACTCGTTTGATATAAAGCCGTATATCAAATTAGGAGGTAGTTATAACTTTATATTTCGCCCATAAACTTCTAGGGGCATTATAATTATAAAGTTGCCGTGACTTGACTCGATGTGATAAAACTAATCTGTGATGAAAATTTCTTTGGTCTATTGAGATACGACAATGTAACGCTAAAATAACGTTGTTATGTGAATTTCTTTAATATCTTCTAAACTTTTTAATTTTTGGGATTATTGAACATAAGATATTTTCGATGACGCCTAAAATTTTATTAATATTGATATTAAGGTATTTTGTTATAGGACTGTAGTCGTTATGTTAATCTTTCTGTAAATAATTTTCTCCTACCGCTTTTTGTGAATAGATGCTAATTGAAAAAGTTTTGGCAGAGGCTTTCTTGAAGTTGCCATATGAAATAAAACAATTAATATTTCCTCATCAAGATACTTAAGCTAAATATTAATTAATGTCACTTTAATATCAAAATTAGCTATCTACTGCTAAAGGTCAAGAGCTAATACGTTAAGAATTTTTATAAATCTGCTTGTATGTCATTTAGTGTTACAACTTTACTGCTACACGCTGAGCCAATATGGGTTTTGGGTAAAATATTCACAATAACATCTGACCAACCACTTCACCAAGCAGGAGTTGCAATTATCAATTTATATCACGTTTGTTTATGAATGACGTAGAAAAATAATTTAAGTCTTTCCAAGTTTCAAAAAAATTCACACGTTCAACTTGTATGAATTTTTATCAAAATTTTAATCTGAAAAGCAAAGTGGTATTGCAATAATTTTGCTGTCGAAATATTAATTTCTCAAAACGTCATAAATCAAGCACTTAATTATTATAAAAAGATCGCGTGACTTGATCGTATTTCATATCTAAGGCTCAAGCGATAGCGTTTTAAGAATGACGCACAAAAAAAATTCGACATTAATTTCTTTATTGTTAAATTTGTCATTTTCACTTCCGGATTCCCGTGATCAAGTGATGCGCCAACAAGACAAGGGAAATAACTTTACTGAACAAGTCGAATCGTACAATCCAGACGATAACACGGTTTGACAAGTTCAAAAAAATAATTATTTTATTTCATTTTACTTACTGTTTCAAATTTAAATTTCAAATATAAGTAAATTCAAATCTTCAATTTCAAATAAATAGCTTTCCAATTGGAATGAGTAGTATACACGCGTAAGACACAGAGGGAGCAAAAGGCTAACACATCACTTCCCTTGGATTTACAAACATCCAGGTTGAAATAAAATAATTTCTACCGATAAGTGTTTGGAAACTTTTCCGAATCTAATAAGTTTAGCGCGTTGTTGGCCATATTATTGCTAGTTGTAATTATTAACAAGGAAAAACACCCGTATCTTCGTGCCTATAATCTGGTTAATCCGCGGTCGCCGCCGGCATGGGACGTGCAGCGGTAAAAGTTGGGAGCTGACTGAAAGCGAATACGTATGGTACAAAAAAAATGGGTTTACTAAATAAATCGAATAATAGAAGCTGTTTTAAATTGTATTTCGTTTTCATTCATTTGACAACCGAGTAACAGAAACAAAACATATTTGGGCAGTATTTCAACTTTAATCAGTTGTAATTTAAAACGTAAATTAAAAAATGGTCTCCAGGGTTTGCTGATAGAAAATACCTTTGTGTGTGTTTTAATTAAACTTTAACGCTATATATATTAAAGAGATTTTGCAATTACGAACTTTAAAGATTTGACCGACAAAGCCTTTTAAATAATGATATTAATATATTTTATATAATTCATACAATATCATAAATAACATTAGGGTTAATGTTAAGGTCGCCGACGTGTCCCAAAGAGTCGCGAGCCTGAAGCGGCAGCATTGGTAGGCCTCACATATTAAGAAGACTGACAATTTGGTTTACCAGTGGATGGCGCAGGACTTAGTTAAATGGTTGTTTCTTGAAAGCTTCCCGCTCGACTTATAAACCCGCTAGCAGTGGGCCACAAGGGCCACCCCAGCCACGTACGAGGCATGTATTCGACGCGCGTGGTGCACTAACAAGCACAGAATTCTATTACGAAATTAGAAGATGTCTTCGCCCTGCTAGATGTTAAATATTTTCGCGTTTCCAGTGCAAGTTATCACTCGCCATGTAAAAAAAAATTCAGTTAATTCTGGTATAATTGGAATATTTCAATGTAGACACTGATAGTTTTGTAAATTTCGAAACAAATATAACTTGAATGTAGGCCAAACACTGCGTTCTATTTCTCAAGGCACAATTTTGTTTAGAAGCTGCATAAATAAGTAGTAATAAAACTGTACAGATATTAAGTAATCGTTTATATTTCAAATTAAAATATTGAGTTTGGCGGATAAGGAGGTAATATAGTTAAGTCTCGCTTTGAGGACCAAAATTGTCCAACTTATTATTGCGAAGTAATGAAGGGAAACATTCTTCAACTTGTTAGCAAAATTTTTCGATTGACTCCTTGTCTCGAGCTCAGGCCTACCCGCACAATCATAAGTGTTTTCTTTGTGGATAGCGAACAGTCAACAGCACCCTTTAACGTGTTTATCCTTTTCACCCTGATCTCCCCTCGCCTCGATATATTTCGTGGATACAGCCGCCATTTTTATTTTACGAGTACTTCCAGACTGTTAATGTAAGTGCAAATTTTGTTTTTCCTATGTGCACGAGTGCTTTTTTTTCTCGTTTTTATTACATATGGTTGCTAGTATTTTTGTTGCTTTATGGGGCGTCCGGAGTGCCTTAAGTTGAAGTCTGTTCAACTTGCGCGGAGTGAGAATATATGGATGCGGTAACAACGCAGCCCGGAGTCTTTACTATTAAAAGTAATGGACTTCATAAATGCATTTTTATTTTTCTTCCAGAGAATTTAAAAAACTGCCGAATTATATCAACCAATATATAAGAATTAACATCAAATAATTAAGTTAGTATCCATAGAATTATATCTTTATCGAATACAAACTAGTTTATTTATTTTAATATTTTACAGACTTGCTTTGAAACAATTACTACTATAAATTCTTGCACGATGCATCCACAAAGTCGTTTATTATTTATTCTTTATTGCTCAAAAGCACAATTGGCTGTCTTAATGTCTAAAGCATTCTCTACCAGTCAACAACTAGTGGAAATGTTACAAACATTAATGTATGTATGTATGCATGTATGTTGTATTATGTTAATACACGACTGTTCCGCTGCACACCGATACTTAATTTGAATATATTGTAATAATTATCCCTCGGCTAAGTCGCGACGCACACTGCGCCAATCGGCGAGGCGGCTTAATCTCGTGAATTTATAACAAGAATACAACAATTAACCAAATTAACGACCACTAGAAAGCCATTTACGACGGAACGGCTCGTTGAACCGGCGAAACATCGCCCCATCCCAGTTTTTAATAATGAATATTTAATAAATTTATTTATGCTTTAATTATAACTTAATTAGTTTCGTGTGCATGTTCCGGGGTATCTCATGATCGGTAGCGGTTGATTCAATTGACAAAGTTTGAATTGTTTGTTGGGAATAGTTTCGGGTGTGCTCGGCGGAGTTGAGATTAAAATGTGAAACCGCGAACTGAATCAACTATGCGAGGCTAAATTCAATTTTAAGCTAAGCACCATTGAGTCTTGTTTTAACTGTTTACAAAACGGTGGTCTTTAATTATGACTTAATAGTTAACAAAAATTATGATACGTAGAACTCTTACAACTTTATCTGTATAAATAAAAATACATACATTACAACGAAAACTATGTATGACTTAAAAATGCACGAAATTTATGTATGCGCATGACTGCACCTAATTGGACATTTTTTGTTGTGTTCGTTATAATCAGAACATGCTTTATATGGTGGGCTGTGGTGGCTCGTCTTCCTTTGCACTAGGGCCGGCCGCGTGTGTGAGTAACACCCATGCACGCGTAGCACCGCCGCTATGTCTGAGATTACCCGAATAACTCAGGCTACTTTCAGAGTTGCTTTCAGTGGTCTATTGAATTGCTTTGGCAGAACCCAGGTCTTCGCGGATGGCAGCGGAGTTACCGGGGAGTTTTAGTTGGTATTCCCATGGCGTTATAATAAGGCGCCGCTTAACCAGATATTCTTGGATTGTTCAAACATTACTTTACATATTTTACTTTCTTAACATACTAAAATCAAAGCTCTGATATTTTATTAAAATAAAAAATAAACGTCATTTTTTAGAAAAATATTTAGTGATAGTGCAAAGATAAAATTTATTCGTTACCCTTGTCTGCAAATTCTAAAGAAATATAAATTGTAATAATATGACTCCACTTTTGGCCTTGAAGACATTTCTGCACCAGCAAGCACGAGGGAAATAAATTAACAAACAACTTTGAAATACAAATATGTTCTAAAGATACAAAATCAACTGCTACAAAGATATAGAATAAATATTTTATAAAAACACGTGAACTAATGCACGAACCATCTAAAGTTTTACCTGCCCTTGCGGCTGATCGAAAGTAAACACGCCCAGTGTGCGATGCTCCTTACAATAACAGCTTGTGTGCCTTTCGGAGACTATACACCAATATACCATAGTTTGGACGTGTTAAAATGACTCTGAGCCATTATTATTTTATGGTTACGACATGTGATTTTGACAAATCTTTCCTAAATTACTCGGTATTCCTTCAAAAGTATAAATACGTGTAGTTTTAGTAAGATAAAAGACTTAAATAGTATGTATTACATTGACCAAATATCTAATTATAATCATTAGTTGTATAAGCTTGTATAATACTAGATAATTGATAAATATTCAGATATAATAATATACAATCGTGAATATTAATATTATAATGAATTTAAGGACAACACAAAAACTACCGGCCTTACCAAGATTCTATTGTCATCATCATCTACATCCTCTATACGCCCCACCGCTGGGCACAGACCTCCCTGCATGGGTAACCCATTTCTAAACCAGACTCCTCATTTGTTTCTGCATTTGAAGAATTTAGATCATAACACCATCACGTTGCCCTAATGCGCAATGGAGGGTGATATAATTTGTTAAACAGCCTGGACTAACGGCTCAACGTGCCTTACACGATAAAGCTTAAGATTACAATTATTGACTGAATCACCCAGGGAACAGCCATGAAGAAAGTTACTTGGTTTCCGTTATCGAAACCAGAGCGTTCAAAACTCTACGTCAGCGAACTCCTCAAAATCAATGCCCAGAGAGAATCAAAAAGAATCTCTTTAAAAGAGTTTCAAGACGCCAGAAGACTATCGTTATACAATCAGATATAATCTATGGATGGGTTTGCGTACAACACGTAGAATTATGACTAAAGATACATACGCGAATATGTCAAATTATTAATATATAAAATAGTCGTACCGAAGAAGACTGATTAAAACTAAGAAATGAATTCTAATTTCCAGGTAATAAGACTGCAACTAAATTAGTCTATTTAATTCTGAGGGGCTCTTAGTCAGCTGACGTAAAATTTACGAAGCATATTAGACATTATGTGAACTGTTTTACGGTCTAATTTTAATGGTACTTAATGCTGTGTGCAACTTCAATACATTGTAGAAACGTTTATGAGGTCTGTCGTCTGATTAGAAACTAAAATGGTGTCGTGTCGACACTAAAAGGTTAGAACTTAATAAGCTATAATTTTGACAAAAATAGTATATTTAACTATTTATATATAAACAGACAAAAGGGAAAATAAAAAGATTCCTTGTTTCTAGTACAAGCCTTATGTAAAAGAAAATTAAATATAAAAGAAAATTAATTGAATGGAAGAGGAATAAGTACCAATGTATATAAAATTAATACAATTTTTTAATGATTATTTTATTTGAATTTTTTATTATTACATTATATTTTACAAATAATTCATATGTATAAATTTTATGTATGACAACAGATACCATATTGGTCAAAATTGTGAAATGTGAATGTTGCTCAAAATTCTACTTATGAACCGAGTCAAACTATGCATTCTTTGTTATTTGATAGTTGTATCTCCTCTTAAAAGCAACGGACAATTTTCACACATTTAATTGTGAATTTTTTGTTCAATTATTCTCGAAAAAAGTTAGGAAAAAGGTTTTAAACGAAACTAAAAACCGAATCCAAAAGACCAATCATTTTTTTTAAGTTGATGTGAAGTTGTTTCCAGATACAATAGAAAGTGGGGATCCAATACATTGACTAAAATTTTTTTCCTATTTAGCATTTTAAGTCACTTTTAAATTTAAAAAAAAAAAAAAAATTAAATGCAACAGTATTAAGGACTGAATTAACCACTTTTTTTTTGTTTCAGGTAAATAACGTCAGTTCCACTGGCAGTTCCTAATAACGTCTGATGGTAACGTTATTAAATTTGAGTACTAGCGCAACTGGCATAATAGCGTTAACACGTGTAACTATAACGTCGTTTATTTTAAGGGTATAGAAACTGTTTTTTTCTTATTAACATTTGAGATAAGCTAGTAATAATGAACACCAATAAATGGGTACTTACCCTTGAAAAAGCATCGGCTAGTAACATTAGCTTAACCAATTTTCAAATTCTATATTGTAATTTTGATAGATTTTTAGTTTCTTTTTCTAGAATTATAGCATAAATTAATGTCAAAAACTATACTTGTATATGATCTTTATTTAAGTAAAGTATTTTTGACAAATGAATTGATTAATTAAAAAAAGATTCGCAAAATTCAAGAAAGGCTGAACCGATTCGGCAATTTTTTTTCATATATTCCTTAAGGCATAAGGTAGATTTTTATAGAGGGAAAACACATAAAAATTGCGTGGATCGTTATAAAAATAACATAAAAACGAGCTGTCAAACACTTGCGGTAAACCGTCGCCCATTCTAAACAAAACAAAGGCGCAAACAAAAAAATAATTTTTATGATTCAATTCTAAGAATCAAGTTGTTCAAGCTGTATGAATATAGATAACGTGACCACTTAGATATAGGTTTTATTTAAATAACTTTTTTTCTATCAACTTTTGACATAGCGAAGTCTGTCTGGAAAGCCAGTAATAAATATTTGTAATACCCCCTCATTTATTTTTGGAATAACATAATGACAATATAATAATATTCTTGGAAAACTCAATTACATCATAATGTTTTGAGTACTTTTGAGTTCTCACAGCATGTTTCTCATTTATAATCTATGGTCCTCAGTAAGTAGGTCGTTCCGTCTTGTCACCAAATGAACTCTTAAGCCGGAGGTAATTATAAACTTGGAACTCAATCGAGTCGTAACACCGAACAAAAAGGAAGTAATCTCGATAAACGCTTCTGAGTAGTTTTCTTTTGAAGTCTACAGAAATCTCTCTCCTTCCCTCTTTGTTGCTTAAAAGTGAACTCTAGCTATCAATAAAATTTCTTATTTAAACTTAATAATAGCAGTTTATTTTTTTAATAGTAATCGTTATGTTGACGCGCGCCCGATCAAAACTTTATTATAAAACACGTACATAGTGATATGACATGTAAAATTATGGCATTCGGATAGGACATAACTGGATTTTTATTCCAAAAGTTCAGATCATTATGTCTATGATCTATTATATCTATAAAATGCATTTATATTTCAGTTTTAAGTGTTAGTCTTTATAATGAATTGTATCCACAAAAATTTACTTTTTTATTCGTGATAGTCTGATGGCCTCTCCTGTAATATTAATGCTTTAAGCTTGAATCAGTGGTAGAGCACTTCTCTACAATCTAAAAACTTAATTTAAAAGTAATAAATAACTACAAATCGTTTGAATGCATCCGGTATGCACCATTGATAATTCATTATATTATAGTAACTAAGTGCAAAGGGCAACTGATAGATCAGCTCGTCGACTTCCTAGACACGATCATCACAATGGACAACTGTACGGAACATTTCTATTTAACTGACAAACTGTTTAGAATTATTTCGTAGTAGTATATTATTAATATTAAGTAACTCCTGTTAGTAATTTTATAATTTAAATCATTTTATTTTTAACTAAACTTTTGTGATATATTGATAGAGGAAAAAATATATTTATTTCAAGTGAAAAAGCATGAGCTTAGCCTACTTATGGTGAAAATAAGAGTCACGTGATAGATCCTACCTATTCGGATATAACACAAGTAAAATTAATTGACAAAATCAAACGAACCAATTGACTGTAAACAAAAAGTTTCTTTGAAACAAAAAAATATGATGACACCTCACTTTTCAATAATGTTTAAGAAGATGGTAAAGCTAAAGGAGGTCACAATAGAATAATAATATAAGCTCTTACAGAATCATAAATAATAAAAAAATACGTTAAAACATTACCCTCCTTATTTTTTTATACAAACAACCTCTTTAGGATTTTTTAGACAATTTTACCAAAATAATATAATATAATAATATTGATTATCAAAACTCACTTTTTGATAATCTTCAATTTAAAAAGTATTTCAACAACCCGTGACTTTCAAAAACGCCGCCAACTTTTCAATTACAGAACGTCGATTAACGTTATTTTGAACAGTTAATAACGTTAACGTTGAACGTTATAAATAACAAAGTCGCCCAGCTCTATGAATTCCTCAACCGTAACTTCTCACAAAAACGTTCGTTGTAAGTGCTTATAGCAAGTTGTTATCCTTTCACGGCCGGCTTGATACTTTAGAAATAACGCTAATGCTAACTCGTGAATTTATAATAACGTTACGAATTTCCGCTCGGCTCATTTGCTTTTGTGCTTTTTGGTATTTTCGCACGGTACTTTCTGACATTCTAACTCAATTACTTTGTACGCTTGTTTTTGTTAAGTATTAACATGGGTTCGCATAATTTTTTGAAAATTTCAGACAGAGATAATTAGAAAAATCCATTTGAATAAGCTTTATGCTCTTTCAACAGAACACACTAAAGAAGCAATAAGTGCGTGTCTTTTAATTTATTAAATGCTGCATGTTTTCTGACAAGCAAATAAACAAATTCAAGTTATTAATGTTACGTCAATAAAACACGGGAGCTAGCAACTGACTGACTTAATGTAATCCACCACCTGTCACAAAATATAATAAAAGTACCCGCTACAATATTGTTCCAACTTAAATGCTACAATTGAGTATTTTTACTATAGTACCTACATGAATACTAAAGAAATAATTATCATATATAAATCATTACTTAATAAATATAAACAAAATGTTATACCTATAAATAGTTGAGTATCAAGTATTCTTCAGTATCTTTTTAGGGTCAGTGATATCTTAATCAAGCCAGCTATCACTTGACGGCTGAAATTCCTCTCCTAGTTCCTTAGAGAAGTCAACGGAAATCCTCGTATGCCACTATTGAAAGTCATGTCTATTCGTGAAGGCGCTACGAATTTCTCACCCAACGCCAAGTGACTTCATATGGGCTCATTTGCTAAAACATCCCCAAGAACGCGGCGCATAGACTATTGAAGGGTTAGATTCGGCAGAAATGACAGGACAACGTGGATGTGACAATAGCATCTCTATCTTTTAACATCAGAAAAGGATTTGATATAACAAAGAAAGAAAGTATGAGATCTTGCTTTTTCATTAATAATATTTATAAACATAGTATTGTTTTCATCAGGTTTTCTTGTTTGGTTTGTTCGCCACCCATAATAGTGTTACATGAACAACTAATATGTGGAATAAAAATAAACACACAAAGTTTTATAAGACCTTTTGCAAAGTTTTTCATATCTAATATTAATGTTCTTTGAAACACCAAATTTTTGATTAATATTAATCTTTTATATAATATTTTATAGGTTTTCTATGTTGTTCTGTTTTCTTGGTTTTCTATTTATCAAATTATTTGGTCAATTGCAATAGATTCTTCTTTCTATGCATTAGCTGAGTGATGGATGCGTCAAGTTTGTCCCTGTCTAGCTGTCGAAAAATCGCTTCGGTTCTTTTGCTGGGATAAGCAACCCTACGCTGATTGGCATCCGGAGTTTACTTCCAAGGAAAGAAGTTTCCAACAAAAATGTCTTACTTTATTAATTAAAATTTATTAGTTAATTAGTTTTAGTGATTGACTAGAATTTTAAAAGTATTAGAATAATATTAGTTTACTAAATATTTTTTTATGTTCATCCACTTTAGTATTACTTTTATTTATTTTAATGAATCTCATTGAGAATTTGTTTTTAATGCTATACGAGAGTGACTCGAATAAAAATCTGATGTCACAAGCATACGAGCTACTATAAAAGCTTTCCATTGAAAAAGTACCGTGCGTATTGCACACCTTTATAGAATTAACTAGCATGATAAAATTTGATTGCTATTAATTTTAAGCTAAAATAAACAGCGCATACAAAGTAATTGTTATTTTTTCAATGTGATACTAGGGACATAAATAATTTACGAGGATACAATAAAAGAAGCACCAATTGATGGATGTCACGAGAAACTTACAAGTTTATTCTCGTCTTGAGATCGTTATGGGGCCTTAAAGGCGAGTGACAATTGAGTGTCGCATAAAGCCGTTCGGTAGGCTTAAAGCAATTCCAGCATTTACGATTGCCGGGTGTATGTATTTACAGCTCTATGGAGCAATAAAGCTCACGTGATATCGGTAAATGTTTGACTCGCGATTAGGTCACTGTAAAATTTTTTATTGCTATGAAACAATCGAATGGCGAAGTACCATTTAAATTACTTGTGTTTAGCGTGATTTGAACTTTAACACAATAATATTATTACCTACTTTTATTTTACTGAACAATTTCAAAAATAGCATCGTCATACTAGTCTCTCGCTGGTTATTGGAGGCATATATAGGGTACTAATTTTCTTAATTAGGTTCTGAGTCCACCCAGCCAGCTATTAAAGAGCTTTTTGATTTTGACGTATGTTTCAATATTATAATTATCCGCGCTAGATTTCCATTGTGAAGTTTCCCCGCATACTGATTGAGTTACTATATACTCCCAAGTTCCCTCGTAACAATGCCAGCTAAAATACATGTCGGTCCATGTTTACTCTGCATTATTTTAGCATAAAATCCGAAACAAAACGCACGAAACGGGAGCAAACACAAATTCCTTTATTATTTAAACACGTTGTGAGCGTTCGGACTAACGACATAACTCGATTACGTCAAAAGCACAAAGAACACACAGAAACTGTCTTTTATGAATTTTTCTGAACAGATCTCCGACCAGAGTTGCAGATACGTCCGCCTTTTCTCAACATCTGAATTGCAAATAGCGATGTGATGACGGCGTTATACAAAACTAAAAGTGTCAGACAAACTTTGGTTTAAACTTTACCGGCAGGTACAGAAACAAAAACCTCACTTACAATTATGATAATTCGCTCGCATCTCCGGATTGAATTTGCATGGACTCTATGTCAACTGCGCTACCTTACCGATGAATTATGCAGACACGCCGCGCCACTTACCTCGGGATTAACATATTTATTAATAAAATAAATAGCAGACGTCCACGCGGCTCGGTGTCTACAGCCCGAATGAGATGTATATCGCCGGTCTCCATACTAACTTCACAATTTCTCTCGTAGCGAATCGGAGAAGATAATATATGGCATTTGTAATATAAATTAGGTTAGTCACCATGTTCATTTCGTTAATACGGCCAGAATTAAACGCAAATACTTGTGAAGGCGCCTGACAAATTGACATGTGTTTGTTTTGATACCGCGCTGTTTGAACTCGCGCCTATTGCAATTAAGAAGACGAGCGTACTTAGTACGTCTTGTTGTTGTTGATGCAATAATAAATACGTGTATTTTTAACTGAAATTGAATTTTAAAAGAAGAAGCTCCAACGGTGAACCCGTTTGCCGAACTTGAAGCTGACTAATAATAATTTTAGAACTTTGTAAGATTATGCGATGAATAGAGAAACTAAATGCCCTAATCTTTGATGGTTGATGAATTTTTTTATTTTCTCTGTACCCATCGAGGACTCCAAAGCTTGATCGTCAGTGTTTTTGCATAAAAAAAAAGATAGGAATAACAAAACAATTTTACAAAACCTAACTAAAAAGCCCAAATTTATTCGCATAGCTAAATAACTTCCGCGAATAAACCTGTAGCTGTGCAGAAATAGAGCGTAATTTTGTTGGTACTTCTAAAAAAATCTGTTTAAAAGGAAAGCAGCATTCGTATTATTTTTTTGAGAAAAACATTATCGTATATTCTCGGCCCATCTCATAAATATATCTTCGCAATCATCAACTGATTTCCCTGGACAGTAATCCCCCAAAAAGACTGCATCCTCACAAAACTGAATTAAATACGTGTATTGCAGTCGAAAGTAAAATAAAAAGTACGTAAGAGCGCTCAGGTGACCTTAATTTATAGCGCCCCGGGGGGTCGCGGCCGGGGTTCGACAAATATCTGAATGTTGGACACAGTTGATTTATTTCTTTCATTGTTTCTTTTGTGTATTTATACTAAGTTTCAGGAATATTATTAGGTGGCCACTTTCCGGGGCTTAGTTAGACTTGATGGTAAGCAGTATATGTGAAGTTAGCTGGTGCAGCATGCGACGTACTGCACTAGCCACCGCCACCTGCATAGAATGTGCCTTTTCACATCTCCTTTGAAGGAACTCTTGTTGTATTAAGAACGGAATAAGTGTTTCGTTTACATTTACTCTATCAAATTTATTAACGACAAATTGTACTTGTGCTAATAGTTCTATTTCTGACATATAAACTTAAATTTAGACATTTATTCATAGTTTTATTGTTGTAAAGGTTGTCGTGTAAAGGGACAAATCTTGCTCAATTTCTTGCCTGTTTTTCACAAGACAAGACGTGTGTCCCCCCCCCCCCCCCCCGGTAGATTTACGTGTATAGATAAGTGTATATTTCTGTTCCAAATTTGAATAAAATATTTTGACTTTTACTTTAAACACACACAGACTTATAAATCAATACGTTTACATAACAATTAATTTTTAAAATGAATTTAATAGTATATATACAATAGAATGTTTTTATTTTCATATTTTAATTTGGACATAATATAAAAACACTTTATGATATAAACTTGAACCTAGCCAGTAGTTAGATTTTCACCTTTTTTACCTCATTATCTTAAAATTTGTTGGGCCCGACAGGGTCTATAGTATCAGTAATATTTTTAAGATCTACATATTTTGTATGGAACATAAAATGAAGAATTTATATATCGTACTAAACTTTTTGGGTTATATTCTTGTCTCTACCTATTTCTTGGAAGCAGATCCAATAATTAATAATTTTCGAAGAGATTTTCTAAAATATGTCTTTTACATATTTTTTAAAAATATTGCAATTTATTTTACTCGGTTCTCTTACTGCAAAATAATTACACTATTCCGTACTTAGAACTGTAGCTATTACTTAACATCGTACTAAGCAAAATCAATACGGCTACATGCAACTTAAAACCGCTAACGAAAAGTAAAGTTTTAAATTGGTTGTGTTTATGGGGTTTTTATTCCGATGGATTAAGACTTATTTTTGTGTGCTACCATTTCACGTGGTATAGCGAGTAATGATACTATTAAATTATTCTTAAACCTATATTTGTAGTCAATTATAGAATTAGAAATATGTAACGTAACGTAAACGTAATTACATATTAGTAATTTATGAGCCCTTGTATCTGTGTAATATTCATTTAGTTTTTACTAAAATACAGAATAAACGTTTAATTTTGTGCTACTATTATTCTTTAGGTTATAAATTCAGTGAGCAATTGGCAAAAAATTGTGAAGAGAAGTTTAATCAAATGTCCAAACTGGATAAAACTCATGGCCCTAGGCGGAAATCACACTCGCGTCTAAAAGAAATAAAAAGATTGTTTTTATTTTCTTTTTCATAATGTATTATGAGCCTTTCATGTATATATAAGGTATTGAATTGATTTTGTAATACATAAATTACAATTTAATTGTTTTATAATATTTGTAATTGCAAGTTTTATTTTCTGCGCTAATTTTGACGCAGCGCAGAGGCTACGACGCTCACGGTGGGCAGCCCGCCGCATTCTAGAGATGGGCAAGATGTATTCGATATAGTTCTTAATATCAGAATAGTTAAGCATTACAGCATTTTAATTAAAATTTTGAAGAATAAGATATTTGACGCTGGTTCTTGGTCACTCATGTTTTCTTTATTTCCAAAATTAATGTAGATTGATATACAGACTTTTCTGGAAGGTTATTATTATTATTGTTTGACTTAAATTATTATTATCTATTGTATTCCCTATATTCTACAATCTTGATATTTGCAGGAGTATGTGGTAAACCTTGCACGAATAAACACATTTTGACTTTGACTTTGCCTTTAAGCGTTCGGCAAAAAATCTGATAGATTCCGGAGGTTAAATATTAATTTGTCGCTTCTATTCCTAATGATGGTAGGACTACATACAGATGGTCTGCATCTACGCGATAAAGGTTTAACTATCGATAGATTGTCGCTCATCGATGTATCGAGCATCACTAGTCCATTATGCGCCACGGAACACGACGCGGCAAGTTTCGTGCGACTAAATTATGCATGCGTTCCCCGCACATTAAACCGATACGACCGCCGCTCCAGATTAAATATGGACAAACTGTTTAGTCATTCACTCGTACTAACTACGAGGTGAGAATGTACGGGGCTCCTGTATTTCAAAAGACTTTATTAGCGTAATCGTTATGAGAACATGACGCTTTAATAGTGAAGATAACACGGATTTCATTGCGAAAATCCATCCAAAAGTGCTTTATCTGTTACGCGTAAATTTAATTCGTAATTGATAATAAGTCAATTCACATTACCACCGAAAACGCAGCTCTAAAAACCTAATTAAGTTACTTAACGCTTATAGTTAAGAAATAAACAAATTTATATAAATGCACAAAAAAAAAGAAAAATAATTTTATATACTCGTATATGTATAGATGCATTTCACACAGTCTACAGCATATCAGGCGTAACAGTTATAAAGAGATAATAGACAGCTTTCGTAAGGTATTTCTTCATAATAATAATATTCCGCACACCTACATCTAGTGGACAATAATACTGACCACTCGACCGGAGGCCGTCATTTATGTGAATATATCTGTGTATATTAGTTTGACATAGGTTTTTATTTTCGCAGTGTAGTACAAACACTGACCGAAGTATGACCATGAAAGACAATATATAGTCTCGAGTCCGAACTACCCGGCACTTGTATCTGCGCTGTGTAGAAGTCTTATAGATATATACTGTTTTGTTAAGAACAGAATTAGTGTTTCCTATACATTTACTCTATCGTATTTATTAACGACAAATTGTACTTGTGCTAATAGTTCTGTTTCTGACATATAAACTTAAATTTAGACATTTATTCATAGTTTTATTGTTGTAAAGGTTGTCGTGTAAAGGGACTGTTTTATTTGTAATAAATAATACTCTCCTCAGTATTGTGTGTCACAACGTTTTTATGTATTTCTCTCACAAAAATGCATGACCAAATAATATCACCTACATAATTTTTGCCACTCACATGACTCTCAGCAGCAATAAGAACTGTATGCTGTCAATCCACTGTCGACAATCCCAACAGATAGGATTGAAAAAAAGATGTATCATCTCGCTCTACAATTCCTTGCTTTAACATTTCCTAACGACAGTTTGCCAATCACATTAATCAAGATAAACAAATCACTTTGATTTAAATAATTAAAGAATCATTACACTAATTTATACTTCGTTTCATTTAGTTTGATATTTTAATTAAATTATCTATCAGTAGGCTTTAGTTAACTAATTGCTTTAGGATATAAACATCTAGAAACTGAGACTAGGCGTACCCAAATTGTAAAACCCGTGAAAAATTAAGGTAATATATTTTATCGAAAAATTAATACTTAGATAATGAACGTTTATATCTAATACATTATTTTCTTATACAAGCTGTAATCAAAGCTTAGCTTACAGGCTCTTCAAGACATTATTAATTATTAATTAATTAAAAATATATATTAGTGGACTTGAATTTTATGTACATTACAAGACATGAAAAATTCAATATATTCATTTATTTATTTTTATTCAAAAATATATCAACAGCTTGTAGTCAATAATTATTATTGAATACGTAATAAGATTATTAATTCAAATTCCGCAATTAAATAAATGTATACAAATTTGTGTAAAATATATAATATAGTTATCTATTGTTCGATTTAACTTATAAAACTGTAAGAAACAATGAAGTTTTTTGCACACACACCAAAAGTGTGTCTCCAAAGAAATGCTTTCCTTTGTTAAGGCCAGGATTCACTCCGGGAGCACCACGACTCGATGGATTTTTTTGTGCTTCCCTTATTGTAATGTCTGCTGTCCTGGAATCCTTCCAAGATGTACCTAATGAATACTCTTAATGGCCCAGACCAAAGAGACCCATTATTTTTCAAGAGAATCACAGTTAGACAGGATGTCTTCCATTTGTTTGTAGTCTATGGAATAAAATTGATCAATTGAAAATACATGAAACGTGCTAATAAAATATAAAAAGAAACACAAAGTAAAAATACTTGCAGTTTTTCTATAACTACCGACGAAGCAAGACGCTTAGATTGAGTTTTATTTTCCCATTTCCAACGCGACGAGCGAGTTTGTAGACCGACGAATTCGTTGAATTCGCTGGTAATTTTGAAACAATACGGAATTGTCAGTTGCAACGCCGCGTAGAAAATTCTAAAGCGCACATCTGGGCGGAAAGGATGAAGGACGGTACAGTCGCGCGTTAAATCACAAAGAGGCTAAACAGTCGTCGGCGTAATTGCGACGCGCACACTGGCCCGCACCAAAGGCTGGGATGCATTTGTGAAAATCTGACGCGACTGATACGAACGTATTACATAGGACTTAAATACAAATAGTTGAGTAAACTGCGACATAGAATTACTAGTAATACCGAAAGTTAGCTGCTCGAAATAGAACCTTAGAGCCTTGTATAAGAGGCAAGAATTAAAAATGAGATGGCATTGTCAATGAGATTATCAAACATAAATTGCACTCAACCGCCTATGTGGTCTAGTTACTGACACCACCTACTTCAGATCTGGAGGTACGGTTCAATTCCAAGTGGGGGCAAAAAAATTCTCCTTGGTTAGGTGGTAGACCTTATCTAAGTCCGTCTGGCTAGTGCACTATATAACCTTAGTCTGTCGCTATAACAATAAAGTTAACCGCATTGTTGGGTTCCAGCAGTTGGAGGTAAGATCCATCTTCGGCGTCATCTTCACGAACATCAGGTGAGATGAAAGCTAAGAACTAGCCCGTTAAGCTGATAATAAAGCAAGGCCCTTCTTCCGTATTATATATGGAAGTCAACCTCAAAAGAATAACGTAAATCACTTTATCTCGAAGTAGTTGCGTAAAATTAAATAATAATTTATTAGTTTCATTTATAAATAACACATTTCATCATAATTCTCTCTGTATTCCGAGACTGCGACACACTGTTACTAAAAAGTTATTTATTTACTAACTTTTGGTGAAACTTTTTTCTCTTCGTAGTCTTCCATTACTATATTACTAAGTTTGCACATTTGCGGAAAAAACATAACTGGGTTCTATAAGAAACGAAATATAATCAAAAGAAGGGTACTCTAAAAAGGTATACAGTTATTGGTATGGAAGGAATTAATATAATTGTAGACAAAAATATTGCCTCTAAATCTAGCTATTAAGCTTCAGACAGCTCAGATAAAAGCTCGGGATTAATTTAACAAAAATAGAACAGAATTAATTTAGATTTAGACGGTGGTCTAGGGATCAAGAGAATAATTTACAGTACTTAATCAAGTTTAGTGTCATTTAAATAAGAATCAATTTCGAATAACATTCACATTTATTTACATTATACCCTTGTATTAATGCACTGAAGCGAGTTAATATTTTAAAATGAAAACTTATTGATATATAAGATACCGAATAAGTGTTGACTAGCAACAAGCATGTCAAAATAATAAAAAAAAATTCAAATCAAAATAATAAAAAAAAGAATCTATGGGTCTCTTTTAAGTTTAAAATACCTGTATTATAAAAAAAACTATGTATGTAAGTGTATGTTTGTATGACTTACCCCTTGGTTCATCTAATAATATTTTCATCTGTCATTTCAATAATTAGTACAATTTTCCCTGTCACGCCACTGTAAAACGGTTGAGTTAGGTCTAATAAATAAAAAATAAGTCGTCTCTATATCCGTCATAATTATTTGTAAATTAAAAATGTCAAAATGTAATTATGTCATACGTCAAAATGGTACGTATTTCGTACACGGCTGTATATCTGGATAGCAGCAACCTTGCACCTTATTTTTATAGAATGCAGGTCTAATTTAGATTGAAATTTTTGCAACAGGCAAGGTCGGTGGTTATTCGTTAATTGTGCGCTAGGTTAGTGCGGGTAGACCCAAAAAAAACGTTGGTTGCTCTCTGTTCTTGTTATTTAGCATGTCAACATTTAGCAAAATGGTTTTAGCTGTTATTTCTGTCCCACTTTTTTCAGTTGGTTTGCTTTTTTTAATTACAATGGATTACCTCTCTGTTGTTGTTCCCGAGGCCCGAGATTCCATTCGTGGCTTCTCAACCCAGTAATCTAGTATTTTAATATCATTTTAGGAGTTCTTTTCCTTCGTATCGAATAAAGCGATTCCTCGACGAGTACAGCTTACACTCGGGTTTTGTATTACTATAAGTAGTGTTTCTTAACAACAATCTTAATAAAACTCAAAGACATTTTTTATCGATCCAGAAAAAGGCATCCCGTACTTTACTATAAGTAAGTAAAAATTGCACTGTCTTTCGAAATCACATAATAATACCACATTGAATTTAATAAAATGGCTATTACTAGTTCATTTTACAAAAATCAAATAAATCCTATTCTTTTTATGATTCATTTTTCAAGTTCGTTAATTTTCTATAAGTGCCACTTTCAACCTCATGAGAAGCTATGTGGTGAAACCTACGTATAAATTTTATAATAAAACTACGGAACCTTGTACAGTAAAATACTCCATTCATTATGTTTCATACAATAAGTTTCACTCCATTATTCAGAAATGTAATAACTGTCTCCTACTTCGCCTCTCGTAAGATAGTGATTACTTATTCGCCTATTCTATTTATAGGCCTAATATAAAAACACTAACATCTATACTAAAACATTTTGACGTATTATATAGATACTTTCTGATTGAATTTGCATTTTAAGTTAACCAGGATTAATCCGGTTTTGCACCACTAGTTTCAAACACATTCAATCGTTTCAACATGATTGTCTCTGTAGTAAAGTATGAGACACTATAAACACTTCTAAACCAGTGTAAACTTTCGATACGCTTATCAATAGCATATATACATCCTACTGGGCATAGGCCTTGCTATATGGGGAAACACATGACAAATTTGGGCCATAACTGTATAAATATACTTATACTAGCTAACCCGGCAAACGCTTTTTCTGTCATTTAAGTTATTTCTAAAAAATCCGAAAAACCTTTAGTCAGTTATTCAATTAGAAGTATAAAAAACCTACGATCTACTCTAAAAACAAAATATTACATATATATATCCGTCAAGCCGTTTCGGAGGAGTCCGTCAGCAAAAACTGTGACACGAGATTTTTTATATTAAAAACTGCAAAAGACTTATTACTACGCAAAACAGACAATGTTAACAAAGAACCGTTAAGACACACACATATATTCAAAACTAATATAGTATTCATTATGAAGACCTTGTAGCTGTGTCAGGATAGGTTCCACTACCTTACCTACTTGCCATGACTGTTTCATGTCCTTCACTGTGTTTCGGTGTGAAGGCAAAAGTAGTCAGTGTAATCCAAGGTCTCAGGCGTGCAACAAGTTACTGATATCTCTGGTGTTGCAAAGCAATTGTTACTGCTTACCATCAGCTTGTTTGATATTCCTTTACTGCAAAAAATGAAGTCTCTTAGAAATGGGATAGTGGATGAAAACATAGACTTCTATTTACAATTACATATTTACAGCAGAAGGAAAATTTACAATATTAATATTAAAAATAAGACAAAAATTATAATGAAGAAACGAAGGCAAAAATTCAGAGATGAGTGACAGACAGTTAACAGATGACAAGAAAAGCTATGAAAAATAAACTTAATAAAACGTGGTACAATGTGACGACCAGATAGAGTCGCCACATCACTTTAATTAATTAATTATAATTAAAAATTCTGTTTCTTATAATTTAAAAGCTGAATTTTTTTACTATTTGTGAAAGTCATCTATTCTTCTTACGATTTCGTCTGCTCTGAGGTTCTGTATCTAGTTCATTGGCCATTTTTTCCATACACCGGCTACACGGGTTCCATATAAGTTGAGGCCAGGCTAATATTTGTCGCCTTTCGATACTTACTAACAGCCACATTGTGTGTAGTACTGGGCACATTTCGACAACCATATCAGTATTAAATGAGGTATTAAATGAGGTAATTACTGCTTTAGGTCATTAGGCTTAGATTGTACTTTATTGTAAAATATTTTTTGTAATTAATAATACTACTGGATTATGTAAGTGAATTGCTTCGCTAGAACCCAGGTAATCCCTGCGAGAGGCAATGCAATTGTATCAGACACTGAGCTAGTACCACACACACTCACCACTTAGCCAGCGGTGAGTAGTTCCGTAAAAATATATCTACTTGAGATAAGTGTCCCACTAGTGTGTCGGGCATTATAGTACCAGCTTTGGAGGTCATCTATTATCATCATACTCCCACTGTTTAACAGTTCCAGAACATTATTCTATCGTATGACATTAAAAGTTGACAAAACTCATCGACATTATCGACATTATCGCTTGACAGAATGGTTTTGTCGAGCTTAATTATTAAACTTAGCTTTTCGAGAGTTCCGCGCTCGCAAGACAACACCTCTTAACAAAATACTTCCTTACTTGTAAAGCTTCGAAATGATCGAATTAAAAAGAACTATATTGCTACTGTTTTAAGAAATATATTGCTTAAACACATACCAGATTGTGCGTATACAAAAGATAGTAAACGCCAACACGAACTATTTATTTCACAGAAGTCAATGCATTCTCAACTCTATAGTAACTACATAATTGCCACCATTTTCAATAACACGCTCCTTATGATATTTCAGTGATGTATTTTTACTCCCATTGTCCACTCTTGTTCGGAGTCTACATTATCCAGATTGACAAACATCAGTATTGAGAGGATCCACTGAATTATTTTATTTCCCTCGTTCCAAATCCACAATGAAATGTAAATACAATTGTGCGAATAAATCCGCAAATGTTAATACAATCTGGAAACATTATTCTGGGGAACGTCCCGACGATTTTTCAGAGTTTTCTTATTAATCAGTGTATTGACGCCGTAGTGTACAATTCTACAAATTCGAAAAAGCGATTCTCATTGAAGTTAAAAGTTCTTAACTAATTCTACTGTACCTAATATGAAAACTTAAGAGTAATTAAAAGTATTTTCTACTAGACGGTATTTATTACAGTAACTGAATGTTATTTATACCTATTATTCATAATAATATTGAATTACATGAAATTAAGGAACAGGTCATGAATATTATATTCAATTATTTAATTCATTCATTAGCTTCATTTGAAGCTCTATGTAATTATACAAAGATTATGATTCCTCTAATCACTGATACTACACTCTGTACTGATGAGGGAATAGTGTAAAAATTTACTTTTTGAAAACATTTATTTTGTGAAAATTTTCCACTCTCACTTTGTTCTATAGTTGCTGTGGTTTGACCTCTTATTACTAATATTGTGAAGATTAATAGTCGGACCATAAAAAGAGACATTTCCTTCGATCGAGTAACCGTAGTAAGGTTACCCGGAGTATTTCGCGGCTAGATAAATTTAATTAACAGTGTCTTTAACACAGAATTTTATGTCTGGTACTACTAAAGGGGCACATTATCAATGAGTAGTTCTTATTCCAAACAGCAAACAACAAAGTAATGTTAGCTGAGAAAATACTCAGGTATAAGGCAAATAATTTAGGTAAGCTTCCACTTTTATAGTATTTTTTTAATAGATTAAACTACCGTCACTTATTCTACGATTAAATCAACTTTAACACCAGCAGTGGCTACAAAAAAATCGATGATAATTTCACAATTCATAAGTTAGCGAATAACGATCGCCCGCCCTGAAATGTCACTCGGGCAGAGGCATTATGGATTCCATAAACAATGTCCGCGGTCAGAAATAGCCCAACTCCTAGTAAATAGAAGGAGTTGTATGCCGCGTACCGTAACTATCAACTCCAATTCCCATCTGCTTAATAATGCATCGCGAATCGATATGCCGCGGTACAACACTATTAGGTATTGTTTTCCTTTTTCTACCAAGAAGTTTCGCTTAGATTTTTGGTGGTATTGGCTGTATTCGAAGCAATTTTCAATTACTACACCAAAATCTTAAACCTACTTTACGTAATGTCAAACAAATTAGAAAATTTCATTGAAATTGTCCAACTTTCTACGCATGAAGACTTCTTTTAAACCAATTTTTGGGTAAAGCTATTTTATTTATTGATTAAGAAATCCAACAGCGTTACATTACGTACTTAATGATTGTTCATTATTGTAATAACGCGAATTACAGGTTTCCCTTAATATAGCATCGATATACACAGATCACTACTAAAACATTAATTTAAATTTGCTTTATTTAATATTATGTACACTATAGTCAATTATCTAACTAACGTTTATGAATGATATAATATAATAAAGTATAATATTATATTATATATATATATTATAATATAATATATATATATATATATATATAATATTATATCATTCAAGAATATTATATTATATATTTCTTTAAAATAAAATATAATATGTAAACATAGTTAAAACATAACATTATGAAATAATTTTAAAAAAATCTCGCTGCTTTTCAACATATCTTCTGAAGCATGGATTAGCACACGATACCGGTAATAAAACATTTTACTTAAACGCCATTATTAATGTTATTATTTAAATAATATGTTTTATAAGCTCTATCGAATACACCACTGATATAAATTAATTAAATTATATATCCCATATTATAAAGCAAGACTGATCTTCAAGTAATCTTTGCTATTGCTAGCTTCATCGGCAAACGCTGTTTTAATACTATTACCGCATCAAAATATTTTAACACGACCTAGCAATTACACGATACGCGAACGCAAAACCAATACATAATTAGATGTGGCCGGTAAAGCGATCCTCCAAACCAATTAGTGGCCGGTGCATTGTTCAATTTGACTTATTAGTACTGCCTCCGATGCATCCGTAATTGGAATTATTGCCTACAGGCCGAGACTGTCACTGCCGACAATGGCGGTCTTGCAATCGTCCTGTTCTAATCTTAATCTAGCGGAGCTACCAGGTTTGTTAACATGGTGGCATTTTGTTTTCAATAAATAAAATTTAATTCACAAGATTTTTACTTATACTTAACTAAGTAATATTTTATAAAAGAATTTCTGTTTGTCATAGTAATAACGAACTTCATTTGTAAGTAATCCAATTTAGATTAAAAGGTATTTGAAATTAGAAATTATTGAAAATTTAGTTTTTTATCAACTAACATTTGTTTTGATATTTTAGGCAAACCTACATCCATTAATTCCTTAGCAAAGTGCGTAGGCGAACAAGATGTTTGATTACTGAGTAAAATGTCATAGTGAGCTTGAAATAAAATTGAAAATGCTTTGCCACATTCAATATCGAACAATGTTATCCTTAAGAATTCCTTATGTAATTTTCCAGTCAAAACTCGGTTTGTGGTAAACGCTCATTCTTGCATTGAAAGCGAACTTAAGCTATCGTACATTGTACATTTTCTGCGAAATAGTTGAATCGACGTTCAATCTAAAATGCTTACATATTTGCCCGTTAAGGATATTACCGAAGAATTGAAATGCAGTAAGCATTAGAAAGTGGGTCGCCATTTGCGTTGACTTCTGAATATATTCCAAGTTTTAAAACACCGCGATGCGATATTGCTTGTTTCATTTTCTCGGGAGTTGCACATTTATTTAGCACGCTGTATTTATAAGGTAGGACAAGTTTATTCTGTTTCGGTTGTTTTTGAATTATTACTGAGAATATATTATAATTTCTTTATCACATTTCTAATTCTCACAATTGTGTCTAACTAATCTCAATTATATTGTTAATAGCAATCAACGTATTGTAGCGTGTATGGTATCTTCGCCTCAGGGTAACCAATTAACGTGTATAGTGTTCATTAAATTTGTATCAGTAGCACAGTTCTGTTTTAAAGAGTTCTAGAACTACAACCTAATACACTAAAGACTCATTTTACCTCGAAAGTGTGCAATAGTAAACTGTAACTTCAAACAAAACTCCATTAAACGTTTTCGCTGTCAATGTAAAAATATCAGATGAACTGCGTCGATGGTTAGTGCTGTTAAGCTCTCCTGGTCTCACATCAGTACTCGTCAGAATATCTACGGTAATCGACACAGCTGTTCTGAACTAAGCAGAGAATATTGAAATATATGCTCTTGAAACTACCTTTACTCAAAACATCATCAATATTACAAAAGAAAACTTGCTTTGAGTATAAAACAATACAACACGTGCCAGGTGTCACACGCTAGAACCATTTTATTAATGTGACGTAAAGTGGCTCAGGTAACAGATCATTAAATAAAATAACACCAAGCGTCATCAAGACTACAAACTTTGTAAATGCATTAGTATATTCAAAATGAATATCTCGATTGTAGTTATTTGACATGTAAGTGAAGCAGAACTATATCGCCCTTAATGTTAATATCAACTAAACGCAGTGTTATAGTTTCCAACAGTTATTTCCAATGACCTTTGCATTTGTATCTTATTGGAGAATAAATAATTGAATTTTTCTTTTAACGTTTAAAATTAACCCGATAAATTATCACGAGTTGCTACCTTTAAGTGAATATTAGCTTAACATTTTACAATTATGTAATGTATCAAACATAGGTAGACTAATAATTAATAACATGTCATTGTCGATGAATGTTATCAATACCACTTTATCGTCGGAACACGAAAGTTCACCTTTTTTCATTAAAAAGTAAATGCTGAATCCCAGCTGCGCTCATATCAGAATACGCCTACTCGCCTATTAGAAAGACTTCGAAGAGGGTGGCGAGGGTGTGCTACCACGTGCCAGGCACGGAAAAACGCCAGTAATAACCTTTTGTTGTTTAAAACGAGGAATTAAGAGCTGTACCTGCGGCGGGATTTCATTTAAGCTGGTTGGCTGATAATTGGCATATTACTCTACATGGTAGCGTAGGCTGATTCTGTTTGATTTAAAAAGTTTAAGATGATATTTGTTACAGTGTATGCGAGACGCCTTGTACTCGGAACCGAGCTGTAACTTTCACTTCGTCAACCCGGGCATAAGCATTTGTGACATGATGTTCGACATGGCTCTTTTCGACAACAATTGTGCTTTGAGCCTACGAAATCTTAACATAACTAGACTCATACGTAAAAACTTTAGCTAATACATCATCAGACTTGTATCTACTAAACCAATAAACATAATATTTACCTAGGTAAGTATTAATCAAGGTTTTGTAGTATTTTAGTTAATACCAACAACGTAGTCGTCGTAGCCAATAGCTTAAAACATTTTATAAGTTTTTAAATAAATTGAATTCAATGTTAGAAGAGTGAATCAGCAAAATCCGATGTTGGCAACACGCAACGCTTCTAAACCATTAATGAAAGAGAGATATTGACAGCGTTTTTTCCATTTATCTTTTAGCGCCCTTAATTTAACTTCGCCTTACAAAAATGTGCAAGTCAGAAGCAGATACACATCTTATATTGACAAGTTAATACGTAAACAATCTAGAGGCGTAGATTCGTACGGATTGAGGGATCTCCGCGCGGAGCTCACACGTTCGCTCGGTGCGGGCCTCGAAAATTGAATGTGCATATCAATGCGATAAGATGTGTGAGTGGAAGGGGTAACAGTTGATAACTACACAACAGGCTAACTTTGTGATGTTTGATAGTGATATTGCAATAATTATTTGAGCTTATTAATATTCGAGCATCATTTACAGTCTTCAAATCAGGGGTCTCATAATCTACAAATGTTAATGTAATGTCTATTAATTCAAGGAAAGGTTCAAAATGGGCTGTTTAATTTCGATAGTCAATTTCACATCCAACATCGTTACAATGAGGAACACTTTTACACACATTAGATTTTATTTAAAATATACGACCACGTTACCGTATCTATTTAGACCAGACATGATTATATACACTATACATATTAATATAACTCTAGTCCACATATTTTGGACTACGATCAACATTTGAAGGTTAGCATTGTGATTAGAATAAGGTTTGATATTAAGTCCAGTTCTCGTACTACTCCACGTGCCTCAACTATGCCATTATAGAGGCTGGCGTTTGAATAAATTCCACGGCAAATCGCAACGAGTAGGCCGGCACATTTCCATGTCAAACGCCGGGTTCCGTACGCGGGGTGCATCTGAATTTTTAACACTATATAGTTGTGCGGTGGAACTATAGGGCGCTCTGTGTTTACTCACCAACTTGGTCTCGGCAATCCCAGAGCTATTTCTGATTAGTTGTCAATAAATATAAATAATACATAGCTGTTATTAGGTAAATTCATTTGTCTACATGAATAATTTACTTTTAAATTTGGTATGACATTAACTTGATCTTTACACACAATTGTGTTAAATCAATACCTTACATTGCTCAAATAATTTGAAATCCTTGATATTTTATACACATCAATACAATTAAACCGCCGACCCGTGAAAAATAGACGATCAAATATACATTGTAATATTTAAAAGCGTTAAGGAATTTCAGCTTAACATAATTATTTTAAAATGATAACGTTCCAAAGAATAATTTGAGCATTGTCTTCAAAATGATCTTTGATCGCTCGTTCATTCGCCCTGTATTTTAATCTCCTCTTTAAGAGCTCGCCTTTTTATTACGCAAAATAGGTGCCGATAATGAATAAGGATCCCTAATTTTTATGCGAATCGCAAAAAAGCGAACTCCGCTTATCTCAGTATTAATTCCGCTAAAATTCCACAATAATTACGTCTTCAAAGGTAAATCCAAAGACTCTACCGAAGTAGACGAACTCAGAAAATTTAGGGATCTGAATCTTTGGACTTGTTTTTTAGGTGAAGTGTGCTTCATTTTACTTAAATTTAAGGTGGAGATTCGAACGGGCGGTGGCTACGCTGAGTCGAGGCTTAGAGAGGATAAGCCGATTTCAAAAGGAACACGTGATCAGATGCTGATTGCTTCTGCGACCCCCTCCGCCGCGCAATCATATTTTAATATTGTGAATGAGGGTATTTCGCTAGATTAAATTTAAATTGTATCCATCCTTTTGGTCTTTCCAGATGATAATCTTATGAGGTGAAACGCGAATCTAATGAAATGTATTGGGCGGTGTCGACGAAATTATAAGTTCGAATTAGCATTTGGAATTATTAGAAAGTTCTTAATGAGAAACTGTTTTTTGTTACACAGCACTTCTGAACACATCATAAAGTGGTTTGGAAAATACATTTCAATACGTAAATTTATCTTTTAACATAATTTGTGGTTCTAAGTATTTCAGATAATCATATTTAGTTTGATTAATCGGAATGACAATAATCATTATTGTCAACTACTTTTTAAGGTGGTTCTTAATTAACAAAGACAGGCAGTTTTCTAAATTAATCTGTTAAAAAAATTATATCTGTAACATTTTGACATGACGTAGTTTTTTTACAAAAAATCTTTGTGTCGAAAACATTATGAATAACTCTACCTATATAAACATGCATTAAGTCCGGCCATTTTGCTTTAATTTAATATCTATTAGAAAACGCAATAAAATTATACTCAGCAAGTTTTGGTCTAGACACTCATCGACAAGAGTTACTCATTAACCCAGTAAATATCTAATTTTACCTCCACTCGGCAGGTACACAATATCTAAGAAAAACTCTTAACGATAAAACGGTGCAAATTGAAAGAAGTAGCGGCGTCGACCGATTAATTAACTTCTGATTGCTAAAAACAAAAATTTCAAACCATTCTAAGGTCTAAAACTAACAGAAAAAGGGAAATAATTCATTTATATTAAAACGTCCCTTAGATTTTAAACCGTTTCAAGTACAAACTGATATTTATTATAAATTAATAATTAATAAATTTCTTGTTCTATCAACTTTAGTCTGCTTGTGGTCATGGCTGTTATAATATAGCCAAAACATAATAGAGCCAAAACATCTATTAAGTACCTATGTACTACATAATAAAAATAGCGTGTTTGATTTCCGTTGATCTGATATTAAATTAATGAAAGTCAGAACAATAAATACTAATGAGGTTATATATAATTGTATTTATTGAATTGTAATATTACCCAAGATAGTCGAATCAAATGAATTATTACTATTAATAATAAATATTTTAAGTATTACAATAGTTAAAACTTTGAATGGACAAATGTTAAATTGAAACAAAACCATAAGAGATAATTTTTAAAAGTTATCGAAGCTCTACCTCGTAGTTTACCTTTAGGTACTTTCTTATTTCTGTATGTTGCTACCATTATGACACTACTTAGCTCCGCCGCCACCGCTTTCGCTTACTACTTAGAACACAGCCCAAGCGCCCCGATTAGGGCAGCGAAGCCTCTTCTACCCATATTCGAGGGCCTTAAGATTTGTTAATTACTGGAAACATTAAATTTAACTACCTTCTCCGCCATAATAAAAATCCTTAAACGGAAATTCTCCCTAAAATGTTATTGTTGGTAAAAATATGAATTCCAATCCACCCGGTTCGTAGATTGTTGCCTCACAGAATTGATGGCTATTAGAGAAATTTGCCGTCATTATTAATGTAATTGCTCAGCTAGATTGCTTCGAGCTTAGTAAATATATATTCTAAGAAGTTACAATGCCTATACAAATTGTGAACGTTCGAATGTTTTGATTTCGGAAATTGGACTGCAGAGTTGAATTCTCCCGAGGTCGCCAGACAATTAAGTGATTGTAGAAACTTTATGACACAGAAGTCACAGACATCGTAGCTTCATTGTGGTGAAACGTGTATTGTGTTTAATACTGTTACTAATCACCAACTCAACTTAAAGTTCGTATTCAAAATCTAGCACACATATGCATACAAAATACACACAGATACCAGACCTGATAACTTCACTCTGTTATCTATGTATTGTCTAACAGTTTGTAGTACATAAAATATCACATAAGCTATTATATATTCTTACGGTAGAGTTTTTGATCGCCAGTATATTATGTAAGGGTGGGGTCTGGTGATTTGTGGCACAGATTTCTTCCCGAAATCTATTTCAGGCATCAGTCCTTCACTATTTTAGATTTCAACTAATGTCAACTAGATTTCTAATACCTTTAAGTATCAAAAGTTGTGAAGGAAAATACTTTTGAATTTGACTTTGAAAGTTAAGACATTATATCTAGTCTTAAGATGAATGCGAAACACAGTTGGAATCATTCTGTATGTTTTAAAATTGTCTTTTGGTATTTGTAAAAATGAAATTTGATAATTCTTACAATTGATTCACATTTTTCTTTATCATATTCAGAAAAGAATATAGTATTGTTTTGTCATTTGAATGTATGAGTGATACATACACTATGTAGGTATAAATAGAAATATATTAAAATAGATAAAGAAATTTTTGTAATATGTGTATAAGTTGTAGACCATTTTATAATGGAAGTTCGATCGTTCTATAAGCAATTAGGGAAGGCTTGTGAACTCTACAACCAGCACTAAAATATTTATTCATAACCTATCGATACAGCGCATATAAACACGTCTCGCGAAATCCCCTACCCACCCCAGCTGAGGTGCGACTCCATCAATCTCTGTCGCCCGAGCCACGGCTTTACCCAAGCTTGTTGATAGTGCCCGCAAAGTGAAACGTCTAAGAAATTCACATGAAAACATGTGTTTGGTCCTACGCGGGTTAAGATTGTAAATCAACGTGGGATCCAGCAGAATGGCGGCTTTGCCTCAGCTACAACAAAAAAAATGAATGTTCTGAAACTTGTAAAGAAAATTTGAGAAACAGATATAACGCTGTACTTTTGGTGTTGCAGTTTTTGAGTAGAGAAATAGCGTAGTCGTTTAATTTTGACTTACAATTCGTAAACAATACTCTTAAAATGATTGACCCAGCGTCAGCCAATATTGTTGGAACTTTGCCCTTTGTCTCAAAATAATAGCACTGAAACTACCAACCGCTTTATTGCTGGAAACTAAATACAATTACCTATAAAAAATACTCAATGCTCCGTAACCTAGTTCTCCCGTTCTTGTCGATGTCAGTGACTGTATCAGTCTGAGAATCAACAACTTTTTCTTATTACAAACAATTATTCAATGTATTTTTAAATTTCCAACTAACTTCAAATAGGACTATAATATGATAAAATGAATCAATATGACCTTGAACACCTCCTGAATCGGAACTACATAGATTGATGGGTAATACTTTAATTGACATTTCTTCATTAAACACAAAAATAGATCAAATTTCAAATATTTAAAAATACACAATATTTAACTACAATTGTAGAAGTGCAAAAGGGACGCAACTATTGTTGTTCGCGTTGAAATGTACAATATAAACTTTATGTTACTAAAAATCAATACAAGGTATCTTTCTCCAAATAAGAGATGTAATAGGCCTTACATTTCTTTCATTTCGAAATTGTCATTAATTTTAATTATCGTGGTTTTTATCTCCATGTTCTTTCACAGTATTAAAAAAGTGTCTTATTCAAGTGGTTGGTAAGTATGCAAGAAATTTGCAGAAAAAAGTAATTTTAATATTGTAATTAATATGTTAATACAGGCTAGCTACTGGTGTTCCGTAAATCTTAAAGTTATGAATTTTTCCAATTTAAGTCTTCCGGCGCCCGCCGCTTGCTACGTCAACTTATACAGGGTGTTACATTGTAGCATAAAATGCTCTAAAACTGCAGGAGATGAAGAAACCATAATATGATATAAAGAACCGTGTTAGCAATTTACAAGATGATAAAAGCCTGAAAAATATTCATATTTACATAACAAATACTCGAGCTGGTTGGTGCCAAGTGGTTTCAGCACTCTAGTTTCGATTATGAAAATAACAAATTTCGCGTTTGTTCATCCCGGATGGGACAATGTCTGTTATGAGTTAATGTATGCCCCTCAGTGATAATGACACGTTAAGCAACATAAGCCCACATTGGGGATGGCGGTGTTTGCTTCAACTTTATTGAATTATAAAACAGAAGAACATCTTCTCTTTGTTTCTCTCCCGCATTATATGGCGATTATGATAGAATCAAAGTGCTACTGCGCTGTATAACAAAAAATACGGACGGATAATGTATGGACCCCCATACATTGTACGGTACGGCGAACTAGACTAAACTAACTGCATTTATTTGTTAGTCAATTTACAATATTTAGGTTACAACAATAACTTAAAACCCAATAGCATAAAAGTCTGCTTATAATAATAATATAGAAATACACCTTATACCATATGCAGAAGACACCTTTCACAATATAAATTCGGTAAATTTTTGTTACAATGCTTTTATCGAAACAACTGAGCGTTTGCTTTTCATATACAAAGTGATATTAAAAGACAAACGTTAAATACACAAACAATATTACCACACTTTCCAATTCAAATTTCGAAACGGCATGTCGTGTGTCAGCTAACCCGTTTGCCGCTGGCTGTCCTGCGACAACCTATTTGGTAACGATGGCCATATATAGCCCGCCTGGTAAGGAAGCCGGCCCGCCATCTACGGCGATCGCATTCTGCAGTATAGCGCAATTCATTTGTAGGGGATCTTGTAGAGAGTATGTTACAATGTCAGGATTAACAGCGCGTCGAGGACTAAAGAGTTCTTAGGTAATTCATAATGCCACATAGTTGGACGTTTACAACGAATGGTAACTACCAATCCTTTTAAGTCGAGGCTTAAGGTTTTCTTTTTATGTGATTATACTTTGTTATTTGTTAAAATAAATAAGAAATAGCTTCGCTTAATATAACAGTCATATAGGACTATAAGAACCGTTTTCGCCTAATGAGGACTGACAGTAAATAAAGTATTTCAAGATCAAACGCGAACAATGAATCACCGGAAAGGCTTTTGCTATCGTAACTAAGCCTACAAAAGTTCTGAACTAATAGCAAGGGTCCAGTAAGATTGCTATCTACGAAAGCAATATCCTTTTGGTAGCTAAAACTAAAAGTATTATTTTCACAAGAGAAAACTTCATAGTCATAAGAAAAAATCGATGTGATCTTGTCAGATAGTCCGCAGCTCTCATAAATCATGGAACGAGTGACGCCGACTGAGACAGCTATCTACTTGTTGATCTGTCTACGACTTTAATCGCGTTAGGAAAATATGTAATGCGGGTCGCAGTTAGGCTGACTGAAGATAGAATGTCAGACGCGAAAACGTTTTACGGAAGATACTGCGCTTTATATAGCAAACCTCGTCTGTAGAGATTGAAATTGGAACAAAATTATCCTTGCGCTTCTTACGGCTTTAGATACCAAAGAAGTAAAGAAAATATTTGTTTTATAATAAAATAAACTGCTTCCACTTATATCTACCTTTTAAACCATTTTATTACATCGTGCATTCTCTTATTGGTTGATATTTTAAAGTGCCTGCAGCATCACCATTTTGAGGAACGTTTTGTGTAACTTTTGTACCGTGTTGCACAGAAAGTAGTTGGGTGGGGCCGCGTGGCTGCAGCGATCGGGCGCCTTCGCGGCGAAGACGGGTTACCGATAACTCCGTATACGGAAACACGGTAATTGAGATGCGAATACGAAACATTGCAATACTCATTGTTGATTGCGCAGTTTCAATTTTAGCTGTCTGGTTACTTCGTTTTTGGGAACGCAGTGTAATATTGCTGTTCTCATATAAATTTAATCGGTGTGCTAATTAATTTGATTATGAATTTCGTGCGAGTTGCTTAACGAACAAATTGAAAATTAATTACGCAGGTGTTTTTTTTATCTTATCTTCTTTAGTTCATCATTAAGTCATGTTGCAGTATGTAATCTTAACATAATAAAAATATAAAAATTCCATTATTACAAGGACATAAAACTCTAATTTGTCTATAAATTCACAGAACATTAACTGAGAATATTCTTCATATTCGCACTGAAAGTCGATTCCGTTACTGACAGATATTACTTTATATTACGTTGTAATTGTCATAATTTTCAAGTGATCAAAGACCTGTATCTGCCGAGTAATAACGGCCTCGTTCAAACGCGACAAAGGGTAACGATTTCCTGGATTCAGAAATAGTTATTGAAGTTATAAGTTGGAACTTTTGACGAAATAGAACTTTCTATATTTATGCAATTGAACGCCAATGTCACGTTTAATATAACGGTTTTTAGGTAAAGAAAAATGATACCAAGGCTATATTTATAAATGCAGGAAATCAAATAGCCATAATGCCCTGACATTACCTCTAGGAAATATGGAGTGGCGTTGATGGGAGAGTGGGAGGCGAACAAGTAAAGGCTGCGTGGGCGCACTTGCATACGTTGGCCAATCAGTATCTAACTGATTTTATTGACGAAAAATAAAAATTACAGGTTGCGTTATTGTAACATATGTGTTCTAGGACGTATGCGTCCTAGAAGAATCTGACACCACAGAATCGGTGATAAAATCGATTAAAATGGTACTTATTCGTTGTAATTTTATTGACGCGAATTTACAGACTCCAATAAGCAATTTTATAGAAAGTCGTAGCCAAATGAAACTACAATGTGTTTAGATTTTTGTGTAAAATATTCTGTCATGTCGTAGAGGTAAATTTATAAAGACTGAGACTACTTATTTAAAAAAGCAATTAGTATGACAGTTATAACCAGTTTTGATTGTGGCCTACAGATATTCGGGTTGAAAGCTTTAAGGCTTATTCAAAATTATAAATATTCACAAACCAGCTTCATCATAACTTTAATTGGAATAAGGGAATTATATTCCTGTTATTAATAGTGGACAAAACTATACCTGTCTTTGTCATTGTTATATTTCGTCATATTTTGTCATTGATTGTCATATTTCGATCTCAACTTTTCCGTGCATCCCGTAGTTAGATGTACATTACATATTCGATAATTTACATTTCCTAACTAGCTTAGGCTCTGAAATCTCTTAATACCAAAGGGATCTATCTCACGTGAAACGAGCAGCCCAAAACATAAACGAGAATATAACTTACAGGAGCACAAAGTCAATTTAAACTTTTTAATTATATTTACATACATTATATCGCAAATAACATAGAAAATTCCCTTACAAAATACCTACATTGAAATAAATTACAAAAGTTTTGAACGTTTACATGACATCTTCGGAATGATTCCGCGAATGACTAATAAGTTATGCGGGAAATTCAAAGATATTACCAAAACACTAAATGCTTACCAAAATAATTTAAGACGAAACATGAGGGTAGTTTTTCACAGAATTTTTTACCAAAAAAATGGCTACATTTTCTTTTGTTTTTGATAAAATTTCTAGAAGCAAAACATAGGAGCACAGTCGAAGCTTTTTTTCAAATTGAAATGGAAAAATATCCTCAAGCTTTAAAAAAAAAAGATGAGACACTTATGTGCCATTAAAATTTGAAGGTTCCACTGAATTACCCTGGGATGCCTTTATCAGAACCTGACTTGGTCACAGTGGGACCATACAAGGAGTATACTGCGTCAAATAAAAAAGGATTTTAAAAATCGGTGAATATACACACCAATAAATAATACAGTGGAAAATGGAACCTTCTCATTTGAAGTCGGTTCACTACGAAACGTTTTGTTTATGAGAAATAAAGTTGTTTAATTTCAAACGTAAAAATGGTATAGATAGTTTATTTAATGAAAGAAAAGATAACATATGTCACACAATTAATATGAATGACACTATTAAGATCACATGAGGTGGCTAGTAACTTCAAATTTCTATAAATAATGTTATATAACATTATTTGTGAAAATCAAGAGTGATCATAAGTAATTGCGCCAACCGTTAGCCAGATATACCAGGAGGCTATAAGCACACTAAAAACCCAAAGTCATTGTTCAAAACACAAACATGTGAACTCATTTTTTTAAAGTTTAACTTTCTTTATACTTTATTTTAATAATATCTTAAGACATGGCTAAACAGGATTTAGTACTTTAGAATATCATTAATAGTTAATCAATATTTATGGTGGTTTACAAAATTATGATAATACAGTGTCAAAAACCAACAAAGGGTCGGGCATCGTGACGTCACGCGGCTTCCGAACCGCCACGTGCGACAGTTCACGACGCGTGCGGCGGTCACGGCGGATCACGAAGAGCGCTCACGACTTCCGTTAAGATAAGCCATTTTGGCTTTTATCTCTAGGTTAATAGTACAGGAGATACTTTATTTTTTTATTAAATTATACCTGTAGGTAAGGCAAGTGAGGGAACTGAGCCTATACAGCCAAGTCTTTAGACGTTATTTAATTAATGGCTTAAGCGAAAATAATATTAAAATGTAATGTAGTATGAATGGTTACTTTGAAATGCGACAAAAATGATACGGTAATGTTAATAAATAAACTTAATCTACAAAAAAATAAATGAAAGTCAAACACTGAACAATCTTACGAAAATCTCTTATTGATGCTTAATTATGTATTCCATATATTGCACAATATAATAATCCTTTTTAAATTGAAACTATACATAAAAATACACTACAACACAATATATGAAAATACGGGCCAAAAACTCCACAGTAGAAAGTCTGTAATGAATGTTGCCACATTTTTATTATCCTACTAAATCAATTTTTTTTTACCTTGGAGTAATTCTATATCAGTAGAGCTCACAAACATATTTGCAATATGCATATTAAACTTTAATAATTTTTTGTATTGGTTTTTTTTATATTTGTATTTTGTGTGTATGTGTGTAACTATATAGCAACTAAATAAAGTACAATTTAATCATATTATTGTTTACTCTATACTGGTACCTCTATAGCGGTGCACAAGGGAAATAAATGTTGTTATTTAAATGACATTTTGAAGAATTTATTCACACTCGATCTAATAATGTATGAATTTTGAAAATCGGTTCACAATCGTCAGAGAAACGGGTTATGTACAAAATAAAATACATACTATCACATAAAACTTTTTGTATGTCGGTTAAAAAGTATAATAATATTCTGTGTTTCGAGTCCACCTCAGCCCCAAGTCTACGTTTGTCTGATGTCGCCGCAAGTCACGAGCGTCCGAACGCTGGAATTGTCTTTGCCTTGATAGACGATAGCCGAATGATTTGTACTGACGCCGATCACATTCTAAATACATCGCCACTTAGAAATTAAATGGGAAAACTAATTCGAGTTGATGAAAGGAATTTGAGGCACGCGAAACTTGTCCATGAATAGAGTCGGTTGGATAGCGTCTTGGAATGTTGGAATGTGAATATGATATGATATGGTTTTCTATGACCGTGGATGAACAGACACGGTATGAAAGGTTTGGCGGCTAAGATCTATTTTGTTTGCCCTTAATACCTTTATCCAATATAGACGTAACTTTATTTGCTACCTCAGCACACAAATAATGACGGCGAACAGCAGACAAACTTCAAAGTAATTTGGTTGAACGGTTTTTTCTTTGCCATTTTAATTCTTTACGTCAACTAATTACGCTAAATTGTAAAGAAAGCTCACAGTAATCACTTTGACAGAAACTAAAGAATACGACAATCGATTTAAACATTATTAAAGTGATTATAATCATTGAAACAAGTTATGTTACGTAATATAATTATATCAATTGATGATCAAAACAATTTATAATTTCCTGTCTTCTAAACTTTAAATCAAAAGTTTGTATGAACCACTTTTCTTACATAATAATTTTCAACTCTTTAAGTCCTTTTCGTATTCTCATAGAATAGGATTTATAAAATATCTCAAAAATTATATATTTTATTAAAAGAAGCTAGCTTTGGAAACTTGTATCTGAATACAATAAACCTTATTTCTGTTGATTTAATGATTGTTAAAAAAAATTGAACATCTCCTGTAATTTTTCCAGCAATATATTACATAATAAAAATTATAATTATTAAATAATACTTACCAAGCGTTGCACTTTGACGCTTTATAGGTATTTGTGAAATATATCAAAGTTCTACGTTTCGTAAGCAAAACCGTAGTTAGATTATTAAAACCCAGCATTATTTAGAAGTCATATACGGACGGGCTTCCTACGAGTAACATTATATTACGTCCATTTCTGTCAAATAATTTGACAGCACGATTCTTTTGACAGATATTGAGAGAACGCTTTTAGTCTGCATTATACGCACTGATGCACACTTTTGTAGTACATTTCGATACAAATGAGGGAAATATGTCATTTCTTCCTGAATGCCGGTTAGGGACTGGATAGGAAAGAATAGAAATGAGGATTTCGCACTTGCATCGAACCTTTTTAAAATTTATACGAAAAAAATAAAACAACGAAATGAAAACATTGAAATACAGTTTAATCCTTGAACAAGTAATAATTGATATAACAGTTCCAACTAGGGCCAACTCAAGGCTTGATTCAGAGTGTTTTAAATTTAGTTCATGTAATAATATTATTTAATAAACGCTGTAAAATAGTGATTATATACAAACAAGGAGGTTTTAAAACAAAAAAACTTTTATTTTATACCTCCTTCATGTATTTGGATGTTATATGTAGCAGGAAAACCAAAAGCACTAATCAAATCAAGATATGGGTTCAAGAAAGAGCGCACTTATATAATAAACACTCGTCTCCATATGCGCCAATGAAATGGAATATTTTTTCCGTTATTATTTGCAAAGCAAATTTTCCTGATCGGAACACTTATTTTCTTGTTGTTAATGCAAGGGACAAGTATCGTATATATTTTTAATAAAAATGCAAAATATGACATATTCCTGTTTAATTTACTGGGAAAAGAGATCTAGTGACCCAAACGATAGCGTCTAATATGTAGTGTAGCATAATTGGCATACTTTACAACAACTTTGTTAGCGACTGGCTGACATACATAAACATTTTTTATACATTTTGTGTTTTAATTATTTATGTTTTGACGTTGTCTCAGTAGATTTAGATGATGGTGTCAACAATGTGTTGATCTGTTTAATTTATTCTGTTTTAATTTAATTATACTTGGTATTACCGTTTGCCTCGTGTTTCCTTACTCACACATTACAGTCCACAAAACGATAGAACAATAACGTAGGTTTAGGCGTTTTTTGTGTATCATTGCATCGTATCATTAACAGCCTAAATACGGGGTACTAGTGGGTAAAGGCCCTTCTAGACGAAAAAAGCACATTAGGAATTTGAGCCTTAACAACATTATGCTGGCCCAATGCTGGTAAGTGGGTGAAATTGTCATGCCAGTGTCACGGGTAAGGTTTCGCATTGTCCCACAACCCTTAGATATAGGAAATTAAATGAGACGTCAGTTCGGTGCCAAAGTTATATTTATAATAAAAAATTAAGTAGTGGGTACGGACGGTTATATTCTCTCAGTGGCGCATACCCACCTGCGGTAGTGAGACCGGTGGTGCTCGCGGTGAGGGTCGCTCGGTGGATCGAAGCGGGGTGGTTTGAACTACTCAATGTAGGTGAGTATGGCATTGAAGAAGTATGTGGAAAGGAAGTAATCAGAAGAATCCATTTGGAATTCTAAGAAGGCGATTTGAATCTTGCAACGTAACAGGCTACGTGGGTTAAGTGGCGCTTTTACTAGCCACTATAGCATGAATAGCATGCTATTTATAATGAAGTTGGTTAAATCGCCTCTGTGTATGGCCTGTGGGGAGCACACTAAACAAATGGAATACATCCTGTTTAACTGTGATGCTCTTCTAGGAAAAAAAAGGAAACAATTTGGAATGGGCTACCCCAGTCCTAAGAAACAAGGCTGCTGACTCCAAGCGTACTTAGTAAGTACATCTTGGAGGTATTCCTGGACTAGGATAAGGGAAACACAAGAGATCCCATTGAGTCTAAGTGCTCCGGAGAACTCCTGGCCCTGTCTTAAGATTAGATTAGATTAGACTAAGCTTCGGACCCCAATTAAGGGTTAAATAATTTAATTACATAAATTTCAATCACAAGAAATTATTAATATAAATCGATTCGACCAATCGCAAGAATTGCGTCGAATGCGAAAACAAATGACTTTCTATTCTGTTCCGTTCTTCTCGAATCTAGGTTCCCGGTAGATTTACGAACCGGATGACTAAAAATTTATGTTGTATAAGTGTACCAATGATATATATTTTCCACGCATTCACCGTTTACTTTTTTTTTGTTAATGCGCGGCTTTATGGGCCATCCAATTAAAATACAATAATAAAGCAAATCATCTTGAACTTTTTACAGGATTTTGATTCTTATTACAATCATTAAAGATTTAAATCTTTGTTTATCACAATTTTCTCGCTGACGTCACGTACTACGCGATTAAATAGTTTGATATTAAAAATAAAAACGTCGAACTCCTTTGAAAAGCAAAAACAAGATACTGAAAGCCTAAAGTTTGATTGAATTATTTAAATGATACGACTCTTGGAGAATAAAAAACAAATTGGTAAGTACGTTGGTTGTATAACAAATTTTCTAAGATGTGATTCTATTCGAGTTAGAAACTTTGTGACTTGCCAATAAATAAAACATGTACCTCTATTTTTCAGAGATAATATAATATGCACACAAACTTCCGTAGCCTATAATAATGTAAAATACGACGTAGGGGTGGGAAGGTAGAGTTCACGATTCCTAGAGCGTTATTCACGGTTGTTTGAGAAAGAACTTATGTTTTTAAGCACAACAAATGACACCGCAGCAGTGAGCGTAGGAGTCACTCAGTGAGTCACTGAGGTGAGTGAGACAGTAGGAGTCCATATACTAGCGCAGCACATGACAAATTCCCTAGTCAACACCACCGTGCCAGTCTAAAAAGCTGTCTCCATCTGGCAATGTTACTGCAATCACTCTGGTACAACGAGGGCTTCATGTGCTGGATGCAGACCTTTTTTGATGTCGTTTTTTATGATTTTTTTTAATTTAAAATAAAAAATAAAGTTTGTTTTTCTCCTTGACTATCACCAACAATAATTAGTTTTATTCCAATTTATATTTGAATCTAATTCTTCTATATATAGTCCATATTCCAAATTGGAAGGAGATAGCTATTCAAGAGCTAGGTTATGTCTAGATTATTTAGCTTAAATATGCTTAAGTACATAGATTTACCAAAAGGTTTATCTGCTTAAAAAGCTATAGAATTAACTAATTTAATTTATAAATTTTGTATTTTCATATTTATATTCATAAATATTGAAAAGAAAACTTTTTTACTTGGTTTCCAGAGTTTTTTCAGACTTATTAAATATTTTTAGTTTAGTTATTTTTCAAAACTAGTCCAATTTTAACTGCAAAACCTAAAAGTAATACTTTTACTCTATATAATTATATATAAGTACATAGATTGAATCAATTCAGCAATAAGACGGATTACATCAGAGATGAATAATTTTAATGGTACCTCATAGATAAAACGATGTAATCTATTAAGGGAATTATAAAATAAAAATATCTTTATGTTATTTTGATTATGTTGACGCAGTTTCGATGAAACTCTTTGAATAATTAAATGTTGAAGAGCCAGCATATCTTGGAAGCCGATGTCAAAGAAATATTTGGAATAGATCCTGTTCTATTGATATAATAAAGTAAAAAATCCAAAAGCCATCTTTGTAAGTTTACAGCTTTCTTTATCTCAACTCATATCTAAACAGTAGTATTTCTATTGAGCAATAACCTTACAAAACGTTGTAAATTATTGGATATACGATGCCCGTGGAATGGTACTGTCGCGTACAAAATTCTACAAATAATACTTTGATTTTTCATTTTAATACTTTACTTCACTTCATTTCATTTCACTTTTGCAAACAAAAACCATTTCTGTTATTAAATATAATTTGATTAGTTAAATCTTATTGGTCTATAGGATGTTCTTGTATGTTCTTAATTAGGCCACTAATTATCACAAAATATTTATTTTATTAAAGAAGTTACAATATGTCTACCATTCGGAAAATCAAAACTCAAATAGCTCCCATAATTGATTTAATGAGTACATTCTAATCGTAGTTGTTGTAAGAAAAGGATGGAATATAAATTGAGGCTTCAATTACCTGAGCATTGGGTAATATACTCGAAAAGTTATCCATATTTTTTATTTCGACAACTTATCAAATTTAAGGAAATATTCTCTTTCAATCAAACTTTTCGCACCAAACAAACTAGTGAAAATTAAATGTAGTATCCGGGCGGCAGTACGTGTGCTCTGAGGTGCTAAATGGTACAAAATACCGGGCCCACAGACAGGGGCAGGCAATTAACACGTGTCCATTGCACCGTTGCCATGACAACGCCGCGCTTTCGGAACACCACGTTAAACAAACTAATTGGCAGTCGCTTTTATCACTGATTGTACTATTTTATGAATGTGCATTAATAAATGGTCTGTGTGACGTAATTAATGAATGAAAATTTAATTTAAATTGTGCACCTATCAATTTAAATTCGTTTGTCCAATTAAGTCCCTGATGAGGTTTATGATTTTTTTACGTTATTGTTATCATAATTCATTAATTAGGTCGTAATATTTTAATTTTTGGTCGGCGCACGAATTTTTTACAATAGTAACTATTTTTTTACAAGAGTTATTTCTTATCACAATACTCTTAAAAAATTGAATCTTACCCTCTAAATGTATCAGCTAAATTCAAAAGCTAAATATTTCCTTTCTTTGTCCACAGGCATGCTGAGATCTACATACGACCGACCAGATCACGAGCGTGAGTAATATTTTTTTTTAATAAATCTTTAAAATGACTTTAAGATGCCCTACTGTATCCACGTATCCAAAATATCACGAGATAAATAAAAAAACTTTTCCAAAAAAACTCTGAATTCGCATAGAAAAGCGCGCTCAGGCATAATAGCCATCAATTTTTTCCATTTGGCGGACACGATATTGAGTAAATCCATCACTGTTTCACCGGAACGCACCTATTACCTCTACCATGGGTTCTTGTTCAGCTATTTCCTTAAAATCTTGTTTGTATATAGGTACCACAACATTTTTATATGAAAAAAAGTTACACAAAAAATTGATTTCATGTGAAGTTATTTTGTATTGATATATTTTGAGATTAAATCTTTTTGGTTACTAAATAGTAATGTAAATTTATTGGTATGGTTGCGAATAGATAGGTATATGGTTTAATATATAAAACTAACTGATACGGCAGTTTGTTTTTCCAAATCCATTATTAAAAATATTAAAAAAGTTTTGAATGTTACTTGATATAAAACATGATATTCGATATTAAATATGCAATTGAATAATTTAATATAACAAACTGCATTCAAAGCAATCAAGTGATTTACCATCATACGAAATTGCTACAAAACTGTCATTGCTGATAATGTCTAGTCGGATATGAATCTGTAATAAGATAAAGCAACAATAGTAGGGGTTATCGTTCGTAAATAATTCCAGTTTCCCCTCCGCGGGCCGGTACTCGTCAAATAAATCAAGGGAATCTACATTTACCGGGTTTTTTTAAATTGGCGAAAAACTTTATACAGGCTGTGGCGACTTTTATTACTTTGTGTGTATGTTTTGCACTTATAAATCATAGTCAAAGCAATTACAAACTGTTCACACACACAATATATTATATAAACTTTGTAAATAAAATTCACAATAAGTAGGGTAAGTAAGATATTAAATTTAAATACCTTACTTAGTTTATAAAGTAACACAAGTAGTAATGTTACTAAGTAATAATTCCAAGTACTAATTATTGTGTGTGTATTGATTAAAATTCAGTATTAAAATAATTTATTCTTCTTTAGTACATATATACAAACTTTCTGAACGTCAATCTTTGAACATGAAAATACTCTATAATGTTTAAATGTAATGGAATTAAAAACACATGTTAACTCGTGGATTCCTGATGGTATTTGGAATTGTCCGCAAATGTTCGTTTGTGGAATTCGTATGTGGGATTGACACAAATATATGATACCTAATTACATTTAATTTTATTAATTTATTTTAAAAGCCTCTGAAACTCTCCATGAAGTTCATAAACAAAAATATATTTTTTTAAATGCTTACCTTATTACAACACTAGTCTAGACTCAGGATCGGGAATATGTTCTCGGGATATATATTTGTTTTCGTAAGGGTTTTTTGTCGTAATAATATCATTCCGATGTAGTCAAAACCTTTTTAATTAATCATATTTGCAATTAATCACGCTGCTGCGTATGCTACGCCTACTAATCTGAAATAGGTAGTTCTCGTCCGCCATTTATTGGAGGCACATAAGATTTTAATGTTTTAGAAAATTATATCAGAGTAGTGATTATATTGTATGAAGGATGGTATGGAGAACGCAGTGAACATGAAGAATTTTCTGTAGTTCACTTTATAGAAGGTACCATCATTATGTCTCTAGTATAATATTTGCTTGAAAACTTACACACGTGTTACACCTGTATTTTATAAGTACTAGAAATTAAATATCACATGGCTATATGGGCTAGATCTCTATGCCTTCCTTTTTATACGGAGAAATTTACAAAAAAAGAATAATAAAATATATCACCTCTTCTTCCCCTAAATCTCTCTTTGCCTCTTCTTATTTACGTCATAAATTTCGCAATAATAATAACACCACAATTTCCCACACACATTTTTTTAATTTCAAATACATTTGCTACTTCGGCATATCCCTAGCTTAAACTTGCACCATTCAGCAACGAACAGCTACCGAACAATTCATTACTTCATAATCGGCAAATTACGTTAGAACCGATTTGTTACCATCTGATAGCTAGTCGGTGATTCCCCGAGCAAGTTCCGTGTTTGAGCGTCGACAACTTGCACTTAGAGTTGATATCAAATTAGTCGCAAACTAGCGCAAAAACCATACCCAGATAGAACCAGTCACTAAATTTTAAAAAGTGAGCTAAGACTGACCAAAGAAGTAGACACGTAAAATGTCGAAGACATAATCTGGATCTTTTCTACGTTACTATTTTAACGCTGTTTTCTGTCAAAAAGGATTACTAAGTTGTTTTATGTACCTACTTAAGACGAAACAAGTGCTTATTTCAGAATAAGTTTATTTTATAATTAATTTTCTGTAGGCTCAAAATTGTGCCTGATGATATATATTCTAATTTTGAATCTTATATAAGCAAAAAGGATACATTAAATTCTCTAGTTTAAATAAAAAGGTATACACGAGACCTTAACAACTTTTCCTGAAGAATCCTACTTGTTATCTCAAATGGTTTTTGACATTTTTTGTATTTATTAGCGTTGATTACCAATTACGCTATACTTGGATAGCTTACATACTTTTGCCTTCCCTTTTATAGAAAAATTCAACAAAAAGTGGAGCTTTTGGCGGTTTTTAGCGGCTGTCTGTTGTATGTCGTGACTAAGAATATTTTTTGATGTGAAAAAGGTGTAATTTAATATTAACAAGGAGTGCTGCATCGTGCAATATATGGTCAATATAATCTAGCTTTGTTTTAACTCCTTCCGTTAATTATCAACAAACTAGCGCCTACCATTTGTCGGCAATAATTTCATGAGGCATTATGATACGTTACACCGGTATCCCAAAACTATATATAGAGAAAAACCACTTAAGACATGGCTGTCTATGTTAAGATCCCTTTTCCTTTTCGTAAAATGGGAGAAAAACCAATCCAATAAAAAAATTAAAATTTCGCTATGTACCCAATGTCAGATATCTATTATTAAATTATTCATTCTTATTACAAGGACACTATCAATGTATTTCTTCTATTTAAATAGTTTTTCCTTTATATTAAGATGTAAGATAGAAGAACTGTATTTAAACAACAATTTATATAAAGTCTGAAGCACAAGGATCTGGGTCATCATCATTTCTTTGAATTGAAGAATTTGCAATTTCCTCTAACTTTGCAAAAAAAAACATCATTTCCCGGCGACCACGACCGCTTGCGGCGGGATCTTTCGTCAGTTTTGTGTGATGCCAACATTTTGTTATACCGTTATACCGCGTTTCTATTATAAAACTAATAGGTGAATATCATCAAGATATCATAGAAACAACGTATATTATATTTTATGAAAAATATTAATAAAAGATTCTGCCAAAATCTAAGTGATAATAAAAAACGAGGCTAATTACAAATTTAGAACAGTACCAAAGGACACATTTCTGTTAGGATTTTCATTAAACAAAATTAAGCCGTATGTTTAAGTATCAACTAAGTTGAAGTTTATAAAAATCATTATATATATTTACCTTTCTTATTGAATAAGAATGCTCCCTTTCATAAAAGAATAAAAATCTTTGGAAATGTATACAAGGACTTAAAAACGTAGACACAGTTAAAACCGGTAAGTATAAAACCAAATATTAGAAAAATTATATTTATTTTATTAAGCTTATTTAAATTTTATGTAAAACTCCCATTTAGACATTTAAAGTGTTAAAACCGCCCGTTCTTTCCTAGTTTGATGAAATAGTTCACCAGTTCATTAGGGCCTATATTCAAAACACAATAATTAAATAACTAGTCCTAATATTCTATGGGACCTATCAGTATATTGCTTGAATTCGGTTCGTGCTTTAAATATTTAAGTAAAGCAAATATAGTAATTTATTTAATATTCAAACATTTGCGTGCTTCATTTTGATAATAAGTCTCACGAAAAATGTACCTTATATTAATTCAATTAATGTTTTTATTAAGCTTAGCTATCGCTTAGTTTCGTGTTTAAAATAAAAACATTGACGTCAGCAAATTTATCAAACTATTTTGACCTCTATAAATAATTTAATTACATTTTGATGTGGTTTATTTTAAATTGTTTACAGCCAAAATTAGAACGGTACACACATATCTTGACACGACTTCGACATTTTCAGTTTTATTGCTTTTTAACTGATAAGAAAAACTGAATGTCTAGGTTCTGTTTTTAAATCGTGTAAATTAATTATTAATTATAATATTCATTATTTTTAATCGTGAAAACCTATATATGATGAAACCTATATATATACTTTAATAAATATTTAACATGTAACCGAACCAGCCGTTAACTTAAAACATTACTTTGTACAGCACCCCTTTTATGACGATAGAACACCTGTGGCACTGACATACAATTATGACAGGAGCCAGCTTTAGGGATTTTAAAAAAGTACAACCGTTAAGTTATAAAGATCAACTCACGAGTATTGAGGCATAAAACAATAACAGTACCAAAACTCGTTTAAACTGGAACGTTTGTAAGAAATTGAAAAAAAAACTCTACCCGAATCACATTTCAGTTTAACGAAGTACAATGTCGTTAAGAGGGCCGATTTAACGGAAAAACTCCGTTATCTATGTAACGATCGGACATTATTTCAAGGGATGGAGCTCGAAGTGAATTTGCATTATTTTTTACGATAAAACTGTGTATACATCGATGAATGTTTAATTTGTTTGGTGAGTGAATTTTTTTAATACAACTGATATTTAAGTACCTAGTTACAAGCCAACTAAAATTTAAGTAACTTGATTAGCTACTTGATTAACTATAATGCGCCGTTAAGAACTTTTTTATCGACACTGAAGTGTTGTGATAACCTCATCACTCCTCATTTTATAGGAACACACAGAGCTTGTCTTTGGAGTCACATTTATGAAAAAGATTGAAAGTTTATCTTCGGATTTTATTTTTGCACCCACGCCCTAGTTAAAGGCACTAAAATAACTTCAAGTTAGCTTAATATTTAGAATAGTGGGACTTGATTCCTACGTTATTCTTAATGTTACGGATCATCATCATACTAACCGAGAGCCGCCCACTGCTGGATATAAGCCTCCTCCAAGAATCTCCAAACCAATTGGTGCTGTGTTTTTCGCATCCAGCAGCTTCTCGCGTTATTTAACAGATCCTCGGTCTACCAAGTAGGAAGTATACCAGCGCTGCTCCTCTCGGTACGAGACTGCCACTCAAGGACCGCCCCAACAGCCGTCAATCCTCCTTGCCATATGCTCTGTCCACTACCACTTCAGATACGTTGGCGCCTCTAGATCTTACGCTTTTTTATATAATATTTGCCTACCAAAAACTGTTTTAGATCCATTCCTATTCTCCATTTGTCTGACTACAGTATGCCCTTGCAATGGTGCAAACTCCACAGATATGCACGCGGCTTAACACGCCACTCGGCTCTCATTGTCAGACGAACAATGTTCTCTGAATATTCGTTTTCCACTAAAGCGCTGTAAACGATGTTTTTCTTGAGCGAACGGTGCGAATGAAAAATTACTCTGTTATTGTCGCCGTAATATCGATACTCTTTTTATTATTAAAAATTCAGCCGCGTCACGCCGCCCGTAGTCTACTTACCTTGCCGTGGATACAATAACCCGGTTCTATAGTGAAGGTGCCATGTTACTTTGAAAGGAAAAATTGTAACAATTTACACTAAGCTTTATTTGAATTTTGGTTGGAGATAGGGTTGGCAGGACTTTCGTTAAATAGAATTATTTATATTTTTAAGTGTTTAGCGCTTAACTTATTTAAGCTTACTAAACCAATTTTTATACACAAGTGTTAGAGTTGCCGTAAGAAAAGACTGATCGCATTCAAAGATGTTTTAACATAGATTCATTGAGTAAACGACAAACTCAAAGTGAAGGCGTTAAAGCCTAAAATCTTTTGAAAGTATTTTCGAAGTTATATTAAAATCTGTTTCACTGAAAATATTTCGTTTGAGAAATTATGACGAGATTCATTCTTTTGATCATAATTATAATTATAATTAGATATATTTATACAGGACATGCTGGGTATGACTATTACAGAAAAGAAAACCAAAGAAAGAAAGCTTTTGGTTTTTTACAAACAGCAATCTTAGTCCATTATATTTATTTTTTCACTTTCCTATTAACTTTAGGATAACTTTCTACTGGTTTAAAGTTGATAACTAATGTAACTATTAGAAAAATAAACAGATGCCCCAAGATGTACAATCGGCACAAGTTTCAAAAATACTATACAGTTTAATTCTGAAAAATTGTGTGTAACTTTTTAAATGGTTTTGAAACGTAACTGAAAGTGAGACTTCACATTTAAAAGCGCTTATCTCTTTAAAATGTGTAAATTTGTGAAAACCTTGACTGGAGAATAAGACAAAAATAGATTTCATTTAATAAAATAACAACTACCATTACTTTGCTGTAGTTTGTCCAAATAAAAAATACTCGGATGTTCCGGAGATTAGAAATGAATTCTGACTCTCAGAAGTGGCAGCATATTAGATCGACACTGTGTTGAATTCTCTATGAGGTTTTGCTCAAATATTAATAAAATTTTTGCAAAATTATCTGCGCATTACAATTCATTAAGAACCACGTTAAAGTAAATTTATTTCCAGACAAAACTCCTTATCCACCTTCCATAATATTGGGCTCGGATTACCTATTGCACGATTCGTATGCTAATTTTAATCGGTTCCCGTTCGTCTTGTGGCGTTTCAAAAGAAATCTCCGGCTCAGCGCTGTTTGAATTGGACTGCGTTATCTTTACACTGAGTTACGTTTTAGGAGACTGAGGAGTATTTCTTGTATAGGTATTTGAAATTCTTCTGCGTTTTTACTCTAGGAAGGGATCTTTTTACCTCTCAAATTTTATAGATTAGAACTAACACCATTATAGTTATAGCTTGAGGAATTCAAAGGCTATATCTACTGCTAACGGGCAGACACTGCTTCACAGATCAACAATCATTTCCCATACGTTTTTTTATACTGACCGAAAAAATTTGTATGGAGACATTTGTATATAATGTTACAATTTTGAATTTTTTGATATCACCATAGTAAATATGACTATGTTAAAACATGTGTAGATTTCAGCTTGGTAGGGGATACATCCCCTTGTATAGTGGTAATCACCACCCGTCACAATAAAAGGTGTATTTCTATCAAAATGAGTAGTTATAGTGCAACAAATAAATATTGATCCTAATATAACGTAATATATATTTTTTAATCATTCTTTTAAAAGTCAATAAAAACTGCTACAGTTTAATTAGGCGCACTGCATTATTCACGTGCAATCAGTGGTCTCCAGTCGGGTTTAAAGCGGAACTCATGTGGTAACGTAATGTACGTAAAAATGTATATAACTGGCTTCGAGTCCGCCTCCAGTCAATTTAGATCCACAGATATTCTTCCCCATTAAATACAAGCGACCGCGGTACAATTTAAAAGCGAATGACACTTATGTTTAATATAATTATTTATTATAAGCAGTTCATGTTGTTTTATTATTATTGTTGAGTTCTATATTGCATAAAATACAAAATAAATGTATAAAATCGTACGCAGAGAAGAACAGGCCTCTACTAGAGGTCTCTTCCAGTCAACCAATTGTTGATGATCTTTTGAATGGACATTAAAACTCACACCGAGTTTTGATGTCCTTTCAGAAGTGATACTCACCAATCAACACTGCAATTATTTTAACATTTTTAACAAGAAAATGATTTAACTGCTAGTCCACATAATAGAATAGAATAGAATATATCTTTATTGTACATCAGCCAATTCAAAAAGAGAAACACACAAAAAAAAACTTAACTAATTTTGTACAAAGGCTTAATATGTAAAATAACTTTAACGCTCTTAATACTTTTATTTTCATTTTAACTAGATTGCTTACATCCGTAATAATCAAAAAACTCTAACAGTTTTTACTATATGCCATTATATCTATCACAATGAACCATACTTAAATCATTTATGTATATAAAGAACACTAATATAAGAACTTAAACACTAATTAAGTTTCATAAGAAACTGATTATGTCTACTGGCAACTGACATGTTTAAAAAATGTAGTAAAAGATATAAGTGTAATTTATTAACTAAGACTAGAAAGAATCAAAAACGTATATCAAATAATATTATATTTTTACGTCAATATTAATAGAAGTTTACCAACAAAGAGTCAGAAATATAAAGTTTGTAATCTTTTCTATGTGTGAAGATATTTAAATTCGATAAATCAATACACAAAAAATATAAAAGCATAATTTTAGTCATACCGCTACCAGCTGTCCCTTGCGCCAAGATCGCCACTGCGGCGCGTTGCTGCCCAACTCCCCGCGCATTCGCGCCATTTTTCGCTCCAAGATATTATTATGGCCGCCCAAGGAGTCGTTTCTACTACGCCCGCTTATAATTTGCGGCGTTTGGTATCCGCTATCCTCTGCGGGACGGCACATCATTGGCCAACACCGTCCAAATCGTATATTGACTATTTGGCCATCATTCGTTATAGATTATATTTTTGTATAAAAAAAATTGTTTTCACTTCGTTTTGGCAATGCAAGCAAAATATTTGTGGAGACTATTTATCAAAAAATTAGATTCCCAAATACATATGAGGTAGTATTCAGTATATTATAGTTCCTAATAGTAAGTATACTCTATGGTATGCAAAAAAAAACTCTTTAAAATAACAGGATACCATTATTTATGCAGCTGTACTTTAAACCAACACATCCTAACGAAACCAAAAACTTTTTTAAATCAATAGATTCTATAAGCCAGAAAAGCTCCGATACCAATCAACCAATGTTTTCAAACGAAACGAAACTTTTTCCTTTACATTCAAAAAGTTCCCCATCCGCAAACTCATTGAAATCGTACCCGTCTGATCAATCTAGTAATTTAGAAATGGCTGCCGGGGTCCGGTCACATCGAAACAATTTGACCGGCCAAATCCGAAATGCAAAAATATACTTCAGAGTATTTCTAAGAAAAAGTTGAGAACTCTCTTTGTATTGGGTTGGTTTATCTTGTTCGAGCGAGCAACTTGGACGAAGTTTGATGAAACAATATTATCATTGGGATGTTCAGCCGATAGGTATGAATTTACAACGGCAGATTGTTTTCGTTCAAGATTATTATCTTCTTTAGCAGACTTTGCACGTACTAGACTAACAATGGTCGTGTATACGTAAGGTGTGTCGCCACTTTCCGAAATCATTTCGGTGATATTATATTGTAAATTGTTTTGAAAACTAATGCTATGTTTTACATTAATTTAATATCATAATATTTATTCTGAGTATTTAGACGAACTACAGTTTGTATTATATTTTTAGCACCAAAAATATAAAAGAAACCGTCGAGTTAATGTCCCGAAATTAGCAAGACAAAAACGTTAATGAAAATTAAACAATACACGAAATACGTACTTAGTAACAAACTGCGACATTGTGTTACTGCAGAACAAAATTACTGTCCATTTTATTACAATTAGACATCCCACTCTATCTTTATATTAATTTCTCCCCGTCTCTGTCTTCCCAAATAGGTCTTAAACTGACTACATAAAGTTTTTATGGCATTTGAAAAAGGGGGTTCGGCGACGGTTTTTTAGCCGAACCCGGAAGGTTTTTATTTTCTTTATTACGTGCTCTCCGGTTAATTGTTTCAATTAACTAAGTAAGATAGTAAAACTTTCGTATCGTGTGCAACATTTTTCACTGCACAAAAATTTTTCTTTTAGCTGTGCAACTGTGTAAAGACTATTTAAAGCTCAGGAAATTTAATGGATCGAAGTATAATATTTTTTATATTGTTATCTGACCACATGTGTTTCATATTTTGTTGCAAAACACAGTCCTGTAGAAGATATGTTTAGTTTTTAAAATCAAAGCTTATCGCTCGTATATCACTCTAGTCCGTGGTCCTGGGTTTGAATACCGGTAGTAGCAGATATTTTTAAATGTTTACGAATGTTTGTTCACTAGTCAGGGATATTTGTATTACTCCATCCATAACACAAGCTCTTAATGATGCTTAATTGGGGCTAAATATTATTGTTATTATTTTTACATATATATAAAGGTATTATTGTTACTAATGCTTTTCGATAGGAGAGGCTTGACCCCAATGTTTCTATAACAACGAATCGTCCTAATCTTCCACTTATGCATTGACGAAATATTATTGTATGATCCTTACAGACTAGATAACTTTTGATTTAGCCGTGTGCTTGTTTATTAGAAAATATAGTGTAAAATTCAAAGTGTCACTTAACTCGGACCTCGTTGCCACCGCTCCAAGTGAATTACTTCGAAACATTTGTTTTAGTGAACGCAGTAATGAAGATACATTTAAATGCCAGACGTTTGTTACATTAAAGTTAATCTGTTAAAGTTTATTCTCGTAATAAATTTTCCACTAAATAATAGAACACAAATTGTAAATGATAACTTTAAGCGGATCTATTTAATTCAATAAGCTTGTTATTCTTACAAATTATTGTTTTTTGCTAAATTTTTAGTAAGTTTCAAACCTACTTATTGACTGCTACAATAAATTGAATAGGCAAAAGATTAACAAGTATCAAGAACATCTAATTCAGCTATACTGGTATAGTACTGAGAACGTTTTCTTTTGGTCCAATCGCAGTTGCAACGACTCTGGCGCGGTAACACGGGTAACGTTACTTAGTTAGCTCGGGATCGGACTGCCGAGCCAAACACTAACAAGACATTTCGCTAACTTAGTAATTGAACGACAAACGTTCTGCCAAGACTGATAGAGTGATAGAAACTAGGGAATAAAAGGAAAGATAAATAGGAAATTATAAAACTTTTAATACTTATAGATCCATACTTTTCTCCGCTTAGATTTACGACCTAGGAAATATTTTTATTACAGTAGCTCTCAGAAATCTCTATTAGAAATCATAAAAGGATCGATCTTCACAATGCGACTGCTGACACTTTACGTGCTATCTTCTGTACTATCTATTACCAAATCCAATTGTTCCTTTTATCTAAAAGTTCCTATTTACATTTCGATCGATTCTTGCAAGCAACTCAAGAATCTTACCAACAGGGTTGTCAACGACGTAGAATTTTATTTTTTATTACTAAATATAAAACCACCGTTCTCAAGTCATTATAACCTCAAACTCATTGCGGCAAATTAAGCTGTTCGTCTTGGTTGCTACTGTAACCATTTTCCTCAATGAATCTGCATTGCTACATCTTTTTGTGTTATCTCCTCGTATGTTACGCCCATGTAGAGAAACCGGGGCTCAGCAGTTGGACGTTGTTGACTTTTAAGAAAGACACAAAATGCATAAAAAAAAGGAAAAAAAAGCATACGGAAAGTGAGTGATCCTCATAATCTACATTCGACTGCAATACCTTCGATTCATTGTGAACATATGAAGAATACGCCAGATGAAAAAAATACCTACACTGCAAATACATAGTTGCCTCAAGGATGTCTGGAAACTTTAGTGAACACAGAAAAACAAAGCTATAAAAATAAGTTGGCCACGTGACCATAAGGTAATAAAAGAATCAAAGGGGTGCGTTTGTGAGTTTGTGAATGTCTCTTTGTGATTTTATGTTATCCTATCTTATCTTGATGTAGGGCCAGGACTATTCCCAGAGCACGTCGACCCAAAGGGATCTTTTGTGATTCCCTAATCCTAATGTCTGCTATTCTAGAATACTTACTAAGTACACCCGGAGTCAGCAGCCTTATATCTTCAGGACTGGGATAGCCCAGTCCAAAGAGTCCCATTCTTTTACTGGCAATAGCATCACAGTTACATAGGATGTGTTCCATTTGTTCAGTGTCCTCCCCACGGGCACAGAGGCGATTCAACCAGTTTCATTTAAAATAGCATTTTTGTGACACCATTCAATTGTTAATATTAAATTCAGTATTTAACTCACATAGCCATTTTGCTGCAAAAGTCTTTAGGATAATCTCAGAGCTATTATCTCTAATGTTCAAACTAATATCGCAGCTAAACAATATTTATGCTTGCAGAACCTGAAGAATGTCTTATTTTATCAGAAAAATAAGAAAGATATTTTTCAGATTTGTTGAAAGTCTCTGAAACATAAATGCCTTATTTTCCGGCTACCCTTTGAAAGCATTCAGGTAGTTGCATGATGATTATCTTCTGTCAAAGCTAATAATTCATATACTGGGGAGAGTGGTTGCTGGTGCTATTGGCGGGGTAATAAATGTTATATCCTCTCGTTATTATTCTCTTCTGTTCGGTTTGACATTTTTCTTCTAATTATAGATTGCCTATTCACGTTTCTCCAGTAGCCCATAGCGTTGCCACTCATTTTGTCTTTAATTTAAAGTCAAAGTCAAAATACATTAATTCAGTCTAGTTACATTACAAACTCTTATGAAAGGCAAGAGTGAAGAATATAATTATAATGCGGAAAAGTATTCAGTTAAAACTATACAGATATACAACCTCCACCAAATTAGCGGACCATTAAATTCTGATTTTATATATCTATACTCAAATTATTATAAGGAAGGACAATATTACAGCCACATTTAGTAGATTTATTTTATTTGATATGGTGCAATAGACCAGTCGATCTAGTTACAAAGTGATGTTAAAAAATTATATAAAAAAGCAAGGGTATGATTAATATTATCCAATCTGGCAACCCTGCACCTCGGCAAATCCCCCTCTTCCCATTTCTGAAGCCTCTCGAGTCGATGACTACAAAGTTTTCTTCTAATTAAGTGCCGTTTGGACCGATCTTCTCTCGGAATGTTTCAGTACCTATTATTCTTATTTGAACCTAATAATCTGCCGATTTTCAAAAGGACAGGGATTTATCTCCCGATTTTGTTTTATTACATCGAGTACAGAGTACAGATACTTGAATTAGTAGTATTTTTATTTCTCGTACAATCTTAATCAAGAGCTCTTGACTATAGTTGGAAAATACCTTTTATTACGACATAATAAAGCTATATACTGATAATCCTGTTCCTTTTTTAATTTAAATAACTAACTTAAAAAAAATATTCTTTTTTAGTATGCAGATTTCTAAAATCCTTTCGGTTTTTGAAAGGACCAGTTTTGTTCCATTATTAATTCCGGTTTACAAATTTGATAGGTAGGCATACAGCGATTTCGGTATTTTATATTTGTATATTTACTAAAATAGTTAAGGTTTTTAGTTAACCTAAAATAAAACAAAACTCAAAAATATCACAAAAATGATTGCTAAAAAGGCATGGACGTTTCACCGAGCGTTGCGGTACAAAGGCGCGATTAAAAAAAAATGTGACAAAACCAACGTTCTAATCAAAGCGCCGAAACGCGAGCGCGCCTGATCAAATGTTGTCGTGAAATGAATTCGCTATTTAAGCACCAATTAAAGGCGTTAGCTTGTGGAGCGTCAGATAGCGAAATTCGCAACTCAATCGCAATTATTTTCCTCTCGCAAGAAAACTTGGCGAACGTTAATTGTGGCCTAGGAAGCGCGGTTTACACCGAGCGTGACAGGCGTGTGATGCGTCGGAGCAATTACGAATATATTAAAACGCGTTTGGGGCGTCAAATGAAAATTAATCACGTGACACGTTGGATTTATCGTTTATTAATGACACTAAATCTAAATGTTAGTGTGATAGATAGGAGATTTAATTGTTTAATCATTGAATTTATTACTATTTAAGAAAATTTCACTAACCGGTACATTCTAATGTTAATAGGGTTTTTAAAAATGTAAAAACTATTGTACATTTCACATTTTTGTACAAAAATATAGCGTTTCTCTGTATTTTCACCGCTGACTTCACCAAAGTTTAACCATGGCGTTGAAATAAAAATTTCAAATTTTATTGCAATATGATCAAAAGGTTTGCTTGGTATGATGTAAAAATAACCTCTATATTTTAAGTGACGCTGCAATAAAATATACCAACGCAGTAAAAATATTCGTAGAAACTTTTAGCCAGTAGGAATACTTATATTCAGGTAACATACATTTAATTTCACTATCTACGATGCTCACCGCTTTCGAGAATTTTTCGCGCGCTATATTATATGTCTAAATACTCCTTATCATAAGTCGTTTATCATCGTTAAGTGTAAAAACGTCCTGGACAGGAGGTGTGACGTCATTAGCCAGCAATATGGCGACCGTGCGCCCGCCAAATTGGAGCAATTATGCAGTTGTTTTGTATTGCCATCGCCTCTTTACAGTAACACTCATTTTCGATTGTCAGTTTATTAAAAAGGGTGCGTATTGACGCCCTATCTCGTATTGTTTGAAGGCAAATAATTATTCTCCAGTCTCCCTAGGCTACTTGGAATTAATTTTGTATCTAAAAGAGGGTTGATGCCGCTTTAATTCTGTCTATCTTAGTTGAGTGTTGTTTTATTGGAGTTTCTCTTTTTCGTAAGTCGCAATTGCTATTCGCTACTTATTGTCAGCGTTCTGTTGAAACTTCAATGACAATCTCATTGTTGAATACAATTCGGCATCCTTAGAGAAAACAATTTAAATGTACAAATAGAAGAACGCACAAGGCAAGGGTCTTCATAATAATTCCAATACAATTAGGCGACGTTAGAATAGGAATATTAAAGAAATAAATTAAGCTCAAACGATAAATTAGAATGGTAAACATAGATAAGAATTCTTATTTCTTTTATCATTTTTATTGACTGACAACGACAATCTATTAACTTGTCGTTTACAAATAATTTCAGTGCAAAAATATTCTTAACAACCTTCGACAAAGGAGGTAGTTAATGTTTAATTTATTTTATTCATGGTTAAATAAAGTTGCCATGTCCTTAGGCTTTTGAAAGAAGTTCAATACGTGTGTTATGCAATAATTTTAATTTGATTCATTTCATTTAAAACAGTATCAAACTATTCCGTCGCGCTGAACCGTATGATACACGAACACCTTTACAACAGTTTCAATAATAGTTCCAAAATATTTTGCGTCACTGCGACCGATATAGCGAGGCAAAGGTGCTACCGTTCCCGCTGCCACCAAGACCCAATACTAAATTTCCCACGCGCCATTACACTGCGAATGTTCGAAAGCGTTCTCTTTTTTAAATTTAGTTAATATATCAAGTGGCGCCATCTGCGAGCAGTTTCTTTCTATTCTACATTTTTATGTCTCCTCGCGTGGTATAAATCCCGGCGATTGTCGCTTTTGGCGCGAAAACGTTGTTTTTATTATCTGTTGTTACGTGACAATTGTTTTGATTTCGTATTTATGTATTATATTTGCGGCTCGGCTTGAGTTTGGTCCCTGGAGTGCTGTAGTTTATAATAGTTCAGTTTTGTTAAGTCTGAAAGCCAAATTCAGATTCATAATAATGAGAACGTTGCAAAATTATTACGTAGGTATTTTATTTGTCCGTTCAATGGTTGATCATAAATAAAAAGCTTTTGAATCTCTTCTCAAAACGGTCAATAATTATGGCGACACGTTCTGTCTTTTGTAACTGCGATGCTCTTGCTATGAAAAGAAAGGGTCTCTTTGGTCTGGGCTACCCCACTCCTGAAGACATAAGGCTGCTGACTCCGTGCGTTCTTAGTAAATACTACTTGGAAGTATTCCAGGAAAGTATTCACTAGAATAAGGGAATCACAAAAGATCCCAATGGATCGAAGTGCTCCGGGAGTGAATCCTTCCCTCACTAAAATGAGATAAGATGGCATCACAGCAAAGATTTTTATGACTTTAATCAGCTTAACATATCTAAGTGAGATATGTTATGTTTATCACATAAGCACTTTAAATATAAATTAAATCTTTTAGCACCCATTATATACTTCAAAAACCTCCGAACAATTACCTTGCCAGAGTAATTAATAAAATTTCCCTTGTAAGATCATAGGTTCTTTTTAACTTCTCCAAGGAGAGTCATAATCATGTATAATGAATTATACATTGATGGAGAGAGAAGTATTAGTATTAGTAAGAGAAGTATAGAGAGAGGAGTATTTGTGGACAGCGAAAAAATGTTTGCCATTTTTTTATAAATGTTCATTAGATAATCCACTGATATCATATGTTTGCTATTTTATTTGGGATTATTTTTCTTTTTCGTAACTGTAGCTAATTGTTTTAAATAATTTATTTAACGAATATAAAGTAGCCAGTTTAACAAGTGAGCAACTAAGGCAGAGAACTCATTAAAGTGACGGGCGTAAACAATTTCCATTACGCTGCCGCTGCGGCGATCAACTTTTACTCTTAGACTGCAGTAAGGAAGCTGCCTTAGTGGTACAAACATAATTTTTAACAATGGTATAGTTGAGAAAAAAAATTAACTCTCTGTCACTTTACTTTTCAATTATTTATTTTATAATTCATTTCATGATTTTCAATTGATTATAAATTTTTACAAGTTATGTTAATTTATAAGTAAGTATAAGTCCAAACAAAAAGGGAAAAGGAATATTTTACAGTACTCATTATAAAATATCACAGAATAATATATTTAATATAAAAGTAATATAAGTAAGTAGTTTTCGGTTATCTAGTAATTATACAAAGTTTTAATTATGCCTGTTTTGTTAAAAGCAACAGGTGTATGTAAGTAACAGGTAATGAGTGTACGATATTTTTATTAAATCTAATAATCGCCACCGGCACCGCTCTCGCTCCCGCGACTCGTATGTTTATATCCCCGGCTTCTTCACTAACGAGCTCCTTAGAGATCTGCGGCCGCACTGCACCATAGATTGGGCTCGCTTTACTCCTTTAGCACAGCAGTAAAAGGACACTAACAGAAATTTTACACAGTCTTTATGATCTTATTTGCTAAATCTCTGTTAAAAACTGTTCTAATTAAATTTTTCTCTCTGTCGGCCATTCCCGTACAGCTGCGAGGAACATATACTGGAATCATTTTCAATCCTTTGACATGGGTACTTTAGTCTGAAATAAGAGCTATTTTCGTTGGATGAGCATTGCCTTTTTTAATTTAGAAGTGTAGGCATAGCCAGGCTTCTGTGCGTCTAATAGTTACCTTAGTCTATAGACAACCAGCCAAGAGATTGATAATTATTTCTGTCAATTCTGTAGGCGTTCATATCAAAATTAAAGTTACTTGTTTCTCTCTCAATATATAATAGTTCAATGAGATATTTCTCATGACAACTGACAACAACTGTCAATTTGAGAAATGAGTTTTTTTGTAATTAGCTAAGTTTTGAATAATGTTGTTTAACGTGCTTCAAATTGACTTGAAATGTTTTAGATAATAAATAAAATATCAATTGTATAAAAAATAAGTTTTAATATTATTAATAATTTTATTATTTTTCTTCGTAATTCGACTATTGAATTCACAAAGGTCAGTGACCTAGAACAGGCGGAGCTTTGCGGTAAGCGGTGCAATTAGGCAATTAATTGTTGCCTTCCTTTGATTAGCGGCTAACATTACAAATCACCCTTTCGGACTGGGATGGGATGCTTAAAACATTATATACACGCCCTTATTATTTTACAGACACCTAATTTGCTTACTTGCAAAATTATAAAGCGTCATTCACACAACCCTTATCTAAATCTTTCTGTAATTAAAACCGGTTAACCGGTTAATAAAGGTTCGGTATATAGATATTAGATTCTACCACAAGATTAATTGGGATGCAGAAACAACCTGTTTTTCGTTTTAATGCGTATTTTTAAGAATTGAAAACAAGGAATGGTGGCCAAGAGAAGCGTCTAGACCAATGGTCTGACAAACCACCGGCCCGATGGCCTAATGACATTGTACTGTTAACGAGATCCCACTGGACGTGATTGGCATAATGATGACGATTATAATGACTCTCAATAACGTATTATTTCATTAAATGTAATTGATAAAGTTTCCATTTCCATAGAAATCTTCGAAGCTACCGAAGCAACAGTACAACCTACGATTGAGATTTGTTGTTTCATTGCGATTACCGTTTATTAAACTGACGATAAAATTAAATTTAAATATCAATGCAATCAAGTGACACTTTTCTGTTTTATAAAGATATTTTATTACTTTGAATGCAAATATCATTTATTTCTGTATATTGTCTGACACGTATGTTTCAATCAATATAAACAACTATTCTGATTCAGATCTGGCAAGAACATGATCGTATTGTTTCCAAGAAAAATAATGTCAATTTGTAGTTATAAAGATTAAACAATAGTCCAACTTGATCTTAGTCAAAAACCTAGAATTCTGGTTGAAAACGATAATAACGATTTAAATGACGCAAATAAATATATGTAGACCAGTTGGAAGGCTCGAGGCAATGACAGTTACGTTATAACGATCCTGATTCGGCTGGATGTCGTCTTAATAATTGTGCTTGACGTACTCGAGATGTCTTCTAGATACTAGGGTAAATCATGCGCTATTTCAGTAATATCTTAGTGTCAAGTGCCAAAAGTAACAAGTATTTAAATGCAAACTCATTTTCAAATAAACGAGGCTTAAATATAATGAAGGTCTACTTGGAATAAATCTTTATTTACAATATAAGCTTAAGTATATCAAGATCTCATATTGGTTTTTTTACTAAAGTCAAAAAAGATTTTTACTTTTTACACGCTTAAACAAAGCTGTATTTCTACAAACTCGGCACGGTTCACGTCAAAATTTCTTGGAAGGGTTACTAAAAATAGTATAATCAATAACTCTAGATCGATTCTTAACCAAAAAAAACAGTTTTCGTAGAAAAAAATATTGCTGTCATTTTCCTTGAAGCTACAGTTATCAAAATAAACACGTATCACTTAACAATTATTACATTTAGGATGCGTGGCCCAGTTTTAAGAATCGATACTATTGCCTTTGTAACAGGCGTGCTCAAGGCCCCCTTAATAGCCTCTACATCAAAATGGTCACAGTAATCTAACGTGGTAACGCGACAATCAAAAAATAATTTACAAAAGCAATTTATTCAATAACTAGCCTTAATTGAATTACAATTAATGTTATTTTAAGGTTTCACTACGTTTTAGTTTCAATGGTATTTAAAATAACGTACGTAAGGTAAGTAAGTACTTATTAAGGTTAGTGTTACTAGACGAAAAAATGTGTAAATGGATTGAGGTTAGCGATAGAAAATTTGGCCCGTTTGATTGGTTTTATTTGGTTTATTAATAAGTTTTTTTTTAATAGACACCAAGAGAACTGTGGTGTATTACCACCCTAAAGAATAACACAGCCAAATAACTTCGTTACAGCTAAAATGATTTCAAAAGCGGTTATATTGGGAGCAAGGAATCTTTCATCTTTGCCTCTCAGCCAACACTTCTGTATATAGGTTGACAATTTATTATCTTAAAAAACACTTTCTAAATAAAAACATCATAAACTTTTCAACGCAATAACATTTATTAATTTACTACTTTGTTTTTTTATTTATTTTAAGGGCAGTCAACAAAAACATGTACCAACAAAAATATTTAACTATAGCATAGACATTAAATTAAGTACAGTTTTTAATTAAAGACAGCTACGTCGTGCGATGTGGACTAACAGTTATAATTATAATATCTACTTTTAATACAATGTTTATTTATATATTTAACTGTGCAACGCACGATGTGCGAAAGCTGTCGAGTGAGACGTCCGGTAGGATCGCACTCGGTCAGACCGATTATTAATTATCTTCATTCTTTTTAATTTTTCATAACATTTGTGCCATGATCTAGGTGCTGAAAGTAATTGCTTACCATCAGGCAGTCTGTATGCTTCTTTGATAAAAATTATTGTGTAAAATTTAATTCTTTCTCATTGCTAAGTTTTTCCATAAACTGAATTTAAGAGACAAGAAAGGACACTTTATACTTAATATATACTTCTCTTATACGTGCAGATAGTATCATCAATGCTTTAGTTAGTAGCTCACGTCCCGATTCTAATTAACCTCTCAAACACGAGTCTCCCTACGCCTAATTAAATGTCAACAAAAATAACAGTCAGAGGTGCCAAACATTGAATTAGAATTGGAATCACTTTATTCAAGCACAGAGGTCCTATTGCGTATTTGGAATATCATAATACATTACTTCGGCCACAACTTGCGCCTTAGTTATGAACGAAACAAGTACTATATGTAGTCCATACTGTAAAAACAGGCACGATGAAGTTATAACAACTAAAAATATAGTAGAAAATCGAAAATGAAAAGCAATAGTACCACGGCAAAATTTAAAAATATGTGTACCGTACATTACCTTTTCAGAGCATACAGAAATAATACACATCCCATGTTCCTGAGGTAATGCATTTACATAAATGTTTGTTTGCTTAAGCTCTTGGTAAACATATCGTAGTAAACATATCGTAGCGGAAGTAGGGGTTTCAATAGTATAGTTTTTAATTATTGATAATTTAAGTTTAACCAATTTATTAGTTTTGTGCAGTGAGAAAGAGTCTTTATCTTAGAGATGTTGCCATTTAGTGCAACCAAAATAGTCAACCCTGCATATATTATATTCCAGTACACTTGTGAACAAAATAACCTAAATTAAAAGCATTTAATGCTGCAATGAAATGAGTTTCTTATCTATTACTTAATTAAATATCAAGTTAAACTATAACCTCAAGAATATGCTGTGTAACCAACCAATTAATATTAAATAATAATAATGACAAATAGTAAAGAAAAGTATTTTTTAAATCTTTTGATTAGCAACAGATTGAAAGATAAGGTTTTAAATAGGAATACAAATAATACAAAGAATTTGTCAGAATCTGACATCATACGGACCTTATATCTATTAATAAATTCTTGTTAAATTTCTACATGAATTTTAGACTTTGGACAACAAAAGCTGAACCTCGGCGTCGGCTTCGGCTTCAGCCCGCGTTCTGTCAGCCACTAGTGTTGGCACATAAATTATTCCTAAATTGAATTTTCTGGTCTCCGTCGGCGGGATCCAAAGTGCTACACAAATAGTTGAGACTTAATTCCCGCGCTAAAGATAAAACAATAATACGAATGTGAGGTTAATATCGCGGCTGTTTCTATTCCAGCGTTGGTATTAAGTTGTTTACGTCATAACCTAAAACTTTGTATTTAAATGTGACATTTCATTTTCAATATTTAGTAAAGTTTGGTGTGGTATGTCTTATGACATATTTCCTATATAAATAGATACTTGTGCTGTTAAATTTGATATCCACCTTGAAGGTAGTATTTAATCACTTAAATATTCGAGCTTATTTCAGTGAAATAGTTCCATTTACTATCTCAAAGTAATCCGCTTTCGTTTTAATGTAGGACACCCACGAAAACTGTATTGCAAATGGCTGGACGAGGTTGCGTATAATGTGCACCTACCATTTTATGTTGGTGATTGTAATAAATAGCCACAGTAACTTATAAGTCTTTTAGTGTTCAATTGTTCTTCTACCATGTTTAGAAGTTCACCTTCATCATTTATCATGCCCAGTACTGAACAAGGCTGATTTTATACAGTAAGTAATCCTTTGTTACTGATATCTAGAACTTATGTTCGTCCCAAGCCATCACAAATTACATAATCAAAAACTAATCACACAGTGCTCCTGCGCAGTATTTATCCAGCCAAATACTTAAACGTTCAATTACAATAGAATTTCGAATAAAAGTATCTATTTAAATCAAACAACATCTTACTCGGTTCAAATCTATGTTATTAAAATTCATCCGTCCCGTATTTTCAAATATTTCATACCATTCAACACTAAGGAAATATTTTAACAGAGATATTCCTAAAATTCATGTCTAAGAATATTTAAATGAAAATTATTATTTTCATGAATAACTCACTGTTCTACTTAAATAAACGCAGACTAAAACCATTCTTGATATTAGTAGGTAACCAACGTAAGGACATTAATTATTTAAATCCAATATGGCGCTTACACTGATGACATTTGTCTGTTCAATTTTAAATATTTAAGAAAGACCTATCCATTGATATTGATGCCCATATTAAAAGTATATTTACAACCTCGGCTCAGGGTACAATATACTTTTAATAACAGAAACACGGCAGGATTCGTAATAAATATTATGCGACAGTGTTGTAATGAATTTGGACTATATAATACTAAAATCGAAAACTTTTACAAAATAAAATGATTTGCTGTGAATTCAATTCATTTTATATTATAGTTGCGTTTGAATTTTTTTAACATAGAATATTTAAAAAATTCTTGATGTAAATGCCTTTTTTATGTTACTCGTCGAGCTATACAATCCAAACACGATTGTTTTTCAATTGTCTCCAGGCATTCGGGTGTTTGTTGCCACTCAATGAATATGTTGCTTATATACAGAAACGTAATATAATATTGAAATAATGAACAAATCGTAACCAATCTGGTAGCGTAATATTAGATTAAAAACGATTATAAAAACTTGTTTCAAAATTAAAGAAGATAATATGTAACTTAACAGTCTCCGTTGTGTTATAACCGCTGTTGTAGATGGCTTAAGGCGGCGGTTATAACCTTATCAATGTTATCAGTAACGTTCTTAGAAAAAATTAGAATGCTGCTTAACTGAAGACGATGGCGTGTCTCTTGTATTTTCATTCTCCTGTTCTAAATTTGAACTAAGAACCAATAAAAAACGTTGGCTACTTACACGTCTAAGCCCCCAGCAACTGAACAACGCGAAACTAATTTTAAACGGCGCTCTTAGTTTTCAAGTAGGAATTTAGAACCGATAAATGGAAATTAAACCACTTGAGATTCCCGCCAAATGGGAGGCATTCACTAGGAGCGTGGGCGTTAATAAAAACGAAAAACCAGCCAAGTGCGAGCCGCCTTAATTTCGGCAGGAAGTGAATTATACCACTCTCCAAAATTTTTGAAACTAACGTGAGATCTAAATCCGTCTCAATCAACCAGTTCCAGTCTTTCAAACTTAAATTTTATTATTACATTATATTCGCATCAAAATTTACTTACTAATAAATGAATTGTGTGATCCGTTGTAAAATAAGTAACATTCACAATTTGTACTTAAGTAGTGGTTAGTTAGTTAGTTATACGAGTGATTTTCTGATAATGTACAAAATAAAAAACTATTCGGTTCATCCGCAGGGCTCTGCAGACGCTACTCGGTACTCGCGCCACGTGCGGGCTTGTGCCGCTGTGGAAATTATTTCAGCTGTCTGTTCGCTCCGATTCGCTTTTGGCATGCGGTCTTAGGTTTGCACAGTGGCTTTTATTATAGCACTTAAAGCTTTGGTCTTTCAGTTCAATTTAAATGGATCAGCAATGTAATTTCGTTTATGTGAACAAATTTGTTGGGAAAATAATATATGGTGTAATCAAAGCTGGGGTATGCAATGAAGCTTATTTTAACGTTTAAGATAACGTAAAATAAGTTAACTGCTTACCACAATCTGATGAGACGGTGGAACCTATCAATTTTAAGCCTTGAAAGTTCCATGTTATAACATTGATAGCGTTCCTTACTTCATGATTATTTTATCATTGTTAAGTTCTATAAATTTGAAGATCATCCATTTTCTATTGATTGCATAGAACCACTTGAGAAGTACTAACTGCTGGACCCTGGTTGGTGCGTGAAAGCGGTTGCCGGCTAAGCACAACAGATCTCCAGATTACTAATTTCGATTGACCCATCCCAGATCAACGGTGACGAAATTTGCTTTGTTTTCATAATCGAAACTAGAGCGTTAAAGCAGCTACTATTTAGTATTTTCATTGTACTGATTAATCTCATGTATTTTCCCATGAATGTCATTTTTATTAAGAAAGTATTTTTGCCTGTGTGGTGGTGGAGTGTGGATAGACCATTGGTGATGTTTATAAGCAAATGGCTAGTTTCTGATTATTGTACATTACATCATATTCAAAATACTCCCTAAATAACTTTATGTTACTAAATGTAACATTCTTGATATTTGTACTTTCAAAATGAACATACTTTTTCTAACTTCAACGATCTTGTACATAAATACCTCTTGTAAAATTATGGCTAATGAAATCTAAATAATTCGTGATTGTGATTCCATTTATTTCTTACCAATAAGTTATTTCAACGGATAAGCGAACCGGAATGGTATTTCTGGCAATTTATCCAGATATAAAGACAATGGGAATACAATCTGTATATAACGAGCAAGTAGAATTGTAATAGAATCATTATTTTTATTTTAGTGCCCATTGTACCGAACGTTAGCATAAAGTGAAAGATTAGTTACGTATTCTCTTTCACTTCATATGTATTTGCGGCTGAACTTCTATCTATCTATACATAATTAAACAAACGTAAAACGCAAAAAATAAACGAAATCTTCCATTTACGATCAATCCTGACCACTCCAATAAAAATATATAGATATTTTCGTGTCAATCTACATCTTTACCCGTCGGCTGCTTGCCAAAACGCGCGCTGGTCACGTGCGCCCCCATAACCCTCCAGTGGTCCTGTAATTTTAAGAAGTATATTGGTTTAGTTTTTAACACTGCGCCCCTGCCAACCCGCTTCTAAGTTAACTCTGTCTGTATTACCAGCCGTGCTGTCTGTAGTATCTTTTATATTAATAATGAAGCTAAAATGTTCTGCATAGAACGAAACGGATTACGATTTTTTATTATGATCTCCATTCACTACATTCAATTGAAAGTAAGTATAATCGATTTTTCTATTAATTACAGAAGAACAATTCGCACCGAATCACTTTTAATCGTCACAAATTGAATTTCAGTGTAATCCAGTTCATAAAAATACTTCCAATAATTAAATACGATCCGATTATTAAAAGCCTCTAAAATAACCAATCAAGCGTCTCCGGAACTCAGTTGTGATCTTTCAAATTAAACTTGCGAAAAATACCGTCGTAACTGTACTTGAGACATTCTTCCGATAATTATTTCGGAACGTTGAAATTAAGACGTCCGGTGTGACAGTTTCACTTGAATACGGACCAAAGTTGTCTTTTAGAAATTTACCTACTGTAGACTGGAAACAAAGCAGTGCTGATTCGATTTAGCAACGAACGAACGGGATCTTCTTTGATGTGACGAATCAAAGGCAGCGATCCGACTGTAATACACTTAGCCGGCCCATTTCAGCCTCTCCCCTTCCCCTGCCTCCTATGTCAGGGAAAGGGGCGCTGCACCACGGCCTGGGTTCAATAAGATTTTCATTAACCGTTGAAAAGTTTGTAATGAGGATTTACTACTACTTTAGCTATTTCGGATGCGACTCTCTCGTATTTTAGCTTAGAAATTGGTGCGGTAGGAAATTTACATTATATTACCTCTCAATAGCTTTCAAATTCGTCGGAATACACTGCATGAAAGGCGTTGGCTCATGGTATGAGCTTCGATACACTGTTACTTTATCCCATATTTGTATTATTATTTTTAAGAAACAATTACCGTCTACTATTTATGCGGTTCCTCTGTTCCATTTACATGACATATTACAACTTACTCAAAAAATCCTTTTAGAATCTGATTAAGAATATTCTTTAAATATATATGCATGTCTGTAAAACTTTAAGTGAGATACACATATATTGTATAAGTCGACTTATGTACGATTTGAATACAAATTAATATTATTGTTATCATTATTATTTAATATTTCTCACAATTATTCTCCAGAAGCTATTTATCAACTATATGAGAAGCTAAAGAAAATAGAGGGAAAAGTATATATACGATGCAACGCATGTGCGCCTCCAGACTATTTTTTTTTGTAGTTTATCGCAACTCTTGAAAATAGTTATTGTATTGATAGAGGTAATAAATAAATAACTTATCAACTTAATGGAAAACAGCAGAATTGTTACGTTTTTAAATAGTTTTTATAAGACTTAGCTGTCGTGTAGAGCGAACAAAACGAATAGGCGTACGGAAATTACTTATAAGTAGGCGAGCAAATAGGGGCACATCTGATAAGTGCTGGCTTTCCGCGCCCACGCCACTTGATTGATGCCTTCATTGTGGCCGCGATTACGGCCTGAACCGAACACTAACGTAACTGACACTTATGACGTTTATAAATCGCATTCTTAATAAACAAACTCCGCTATTGGTTGCAGAAAAATGAGACAAACGATGTGTATTATTAGAGCAAGCTAGCGAACAACCTTGTGATATCTTCGTCAGTATTATTTAGTCTGATATTTATTATTGACGGCAACTTCTACTAAATTAGAGGTCCTGGGTTCAAAACTCGGTAAATATGTGGGTTATGTCAACAGCACATTTTTTATAGCTTATAGAATATTTGGAAGTATATTTTTTTTTTTACTCGTAAAAGTGTTTAGATTTTGATTATCTAGAATCCAAAGCACAAGCTATCAATTATATTTCAATTGGATTGGAACAATTATAATGGTGTGTATATTACAATTATTTACTTTTAAAATATGTCAATTTTTCTATGAAAACTATCGTCGAGAATAATTAATATAAGATCGGACGCGTGCTTGTACTGCTAAATAAATATTATAAATATGCTTGTAACTAATATAACCTGAAATTCTATCGCCGTGCTTGTATTTAAAACCAGATGACCCGGTAAATTTTATTTCACCGACAAACTATCAATAATACCATCTATTATAAAAAAAACCCGAGGTAGCGATTGACGAAATGTCAATTTTAATGACAGACGATTTTCCATATTAAAAAACTAATTTTCAATTGCATATAAGCTTTTCTTAAGGATTTCCCCAGTTATTTTTAAACCAAACCCGAAGGTCAAGCCGTTTTTGAGTTTTAGCGAACATCAATTCATTTTTGTATATAAGAAGAAGATATCGTAACAAAACCCACTGATCCGCAGACGTCTAAAAGCGGCTACAAACCTTCTGCGTTTCTGCAAATTTAAAATTGCGAATTGACTGCTGCATAAAACAGGTCCATGCTAAATTTCTAATGATCTACCGGTTTGTTTTATTTTTAATTTTTAAAGTTTATTCCTCGGAGAAAAACCGTAGTTTACCTTGGACTCAAGTAATCAGATACCGCGTTTTGCTCGGCGCGGGTGTGGTGTGCTGTGGGGTAGCTTCCCCCTGTAGGTTGGCTATTTCCTTCGCGGATATCAGACGTGCAACGGTTAATGCACTGGGCTACCTATTTTAAACATTTTCACCGTCAAAGTAATTTATGTACCGCGCTCTATAACGATTGGCCGCTTAAATTGATACTGTTCAATCGATAAACGAATATTGCGATTTTTCATTTGATTTTTAACTATATTTGATAGTCTAATACGAATACTAGCAATTAATCTAAATATTTTTAAAAAAATTAGAAAAACATGTCTGTGACAATTATTTTAGTACTATTTGAGCTGTTTAAGTATGAACATAAAAGAATAAACTTTTATTGACATTATGAATAAAAAAATGACAAACTAGATAACGATAAGTGCGAAATAAATTATTTGATAATAAATGAATATATAATAATAATAAATGAAATAAATGAAGAGGATACTATTGTAATAGTTATTATTAACCAAATTAGGGTTACTTTAATGGTTTAATAAGGTTAAATAAATAAATCTCTATTAATGTTATATCTTAATTTGCTCAACAAACTTAAAAAGAAAAGATAATTTTCCATTGTGACTTAATATGAAAACCATTCAATCAATTGATCCCATCGCTACGTGCGCTACGGAGCTACGCTCCATGCTACGACGGCTACGAGCTACACAACTTCGTAACGTTCAAATATTTGCGCAAATGTTTGCTGTTTCGAGATGAGAATTACATAGAATAACAAACATGGGCCTTAGACAGCCTCTAAAATTGTAAACAGAAGTTTTTCTTTAGAACTCATGATAGCTTTCAGTAAATATAACTTTTTTGTTATTTTAACGACGAATTTTAAAAACTACTTTTGACGAGGAATGTCTGTGGAAGATGTTTGATGACGATGATTAATATTTATATTTGACCACGGGTCACTTTTGTTTACATATGTAAATTTATAATTTTTTATATAAGGAAACATAATATAATTATTATCTAGTTTAAGCCTCGATTGTCCATGCGTCCATATGCCAGTGGGCTGTATTTTATGAATTGCTATTACCAAAATAATAATTAAGTAAAAAAATTAAATAATAAAACATTTCACATTTCATCAGCCGGTTATTAAATAGTGAATCTAATATAAACTTTTTCTAAAACGAATGAGTATATGGAAGCGTCCGTTATCATTGACCGCATCGGTACTTAACAACAGATTATGATACTTAAGGATTGTGGTCAAATGCTTAGGTAACACTGTGGATTATCGCCCGAAGCAGCTGAAAGACTCTTAAGTCAAATTATATTATATTATTAATTTAACCGGCAAATTTTGCTAATAATTATATTTCTTTGAAAAATTCTGAAGAAGCGTACCCTTATTACCTGTAATACAAAAAATAGCCTACGATTTATTTTCAGACCCAACGAATATACACAAAAAAATCCTAAAAATTGGTCAAGCCCTTTCCCAGCAGTTCGATCACAAAATTGTGACACGTGATTTAGAGATGATTTGATTTTGATTTAGAGTAATATATTGATTACAAAGCGAATATTAAAACAAAAAATACTTTTGCTTTTTAATTAATAATTGGTAATAAATTTGATTCTCCATTGAAAATGTGCGAATTTATTAATTAAAGAAAATTGAAAAGCTTAGTAGGTCCTACACAATAATGGTGGCCAAATAAATCACTGAAAATTTCCGAAGAACAATGAGATAATATTAACCCTTTAAAAGCTGCATCGCAATCATCGAAGGCGGGTCTTTCAAGTCGGGAATAGAGACCCAACATTTAATTGCAGCGGGACTTTGAGCGCTGTTCCATTGCCTATCGTGATTAAATTAAATTTGAGCATCGTCTGCGGTAGTGCAAGTGCTTGGAGATGCGGGAAATTTGCTCGTCAAACAAATGTCTCCGCTTTAACGTGTTTGGGTGTCATAGTCGTCATTTAATAGAAGTTGTCTCTTCGTAATCGATAAGTTAATCAATATTTATTTCATTTTGAACTTGTTTGGAGTTAAGAACCTTTTTTTCTACAAAAAAACTCGGATAAAAGATATAGTGCAAATCCGCGAATCTACTATGTACAAATATAGTCTCACAGGGGAAAGTTAAAATTTGATAAGTTTCTTTGTTACTGACTGTAAATAATAAGGGAGCTGGTAACAGGGAAGTAGGGTTTAGTTTGTAAATAATAAATAACAAGAACTTAGAGCATATATAACACTTAAAATCACCAATGTAGGCTGACAGCCTGGCTGTCCATAATCAAAAACTATACACATAAACAAAAGGAAAGTAAAAAGGCGTATTTAGCTCATATTCAGCGAGTTCGTTACATTCTTAATATTAAGGCTATTATGCTAATTTAATCTTAAATTAATATTTTAAATCTGTTAGTACACTAATAGATATATTACACGTAATTATACAATTAAGGTTTAGTATTATTTATTGGATTCTAATAAATTAGAAGCGTTATTTAAACTCTTAAACCTAAAAATTCAACCGTAATAAAATATTACCATTCAAATACGCCATACCAATCCCCCTAAACAACGATACCTTTTCACAACAAACATATTTCAATAATGACAAACATCATAATATTGTCACAAAAAGAATCGTCTTTTCTTTGTGAACGTCTTCAGAGTGGAATCAGAACGTGTTATCACATATAAACGTTACTTTATACACCATAGTGACATATTAATTTCAGGACACACAAAGTACTGACAAACCGACAATTTCACGGAACACTGGTTCTTAATATCTGACAATACAAAAAAGGTTCACCACTTCTGTCGTGGGAATTCATATTTTCTTATAACAGAATATCTTTACATAACCAGTCAATGGAATCAAATAAATGATTTTATTTCAATGAAAAGGTTTTATTTAAAAATACTTTCATAATAATTTATACTTAAGAATTATAAATTACTATAATATTATTTATTTAATTTTATTAAACTATTTTCTAACATATCACGTACAGCCTGCTTTAAGAGTAGATTTGTTCCATTTCACACCAAATTTAGACTATCTTTGGATGTCACACAAACTATTAATTATATAGCAACCATACTATAATCAATGTGACATTGTACTTTACCATACCTATCTCCAAAGTAACTAAGACTTAATGAGACTTTTTAATATTGTGGTTTACTCGTGACGCAACAGGATGCAATTATTGCGATCTTTATTTTATTTTTTTATGAAAAGATCAGCAAATGACTCGACACCACCTGATGATAAGCAGTAGACGAGTCCACATGTGAAGATAGCTAGTGAAGCATGTGATATACTGCCCTAGCCACCCTCACCTTGCTCTATTACTCATCAATTTAATGCCTATTATAAAATAAAAAAATAATAAAAATAAAAATTACGTAATAAGACTCAACTGAGAGCCTAGACAAGATGCATTACATAACCTGTGTTCTGTTCTTTCATAATAACCTAAATATCATTTAAAAAATATAACCTGATATTCGAAGGAATTTCGCAGCTTCAGTGTTAAAATGGGTCGTTTTAAGCGGACCATAAAACCCATGGTTAGCAACATTATATAAAAGAGAGAGAACGGAACAGAACACTGTTTTATTTGGAGTTACTTTTTTTATTTGGTAACCAACTTAACAGTTGACAGACTAACATAACACTAATGTTTTACACTTCAAAATGTATTACAGTGAATATTTTGAAACATTTCTAGGCTTTCGGGAAAATTTCTCCCGCACCTAGTTACGGACAGAGTCATATTAACTAGACTTGAATATTTTTATTCGCTTTAGCGCTGAATTACTCATGAACAGCTTTTTGTAAATATTTCGACAGCCTTTGTAGATGTTTGCAAGAGCGATAATAGCGCTTTTTAAAACTTAGTTTATAACTAGCATAAATTTTGTGATCGTTTGCTTCAAATTCATTACTTTATAAAGTCTATTTATTCAAGAATTTTCTAAAATTCGTTAGTTTGAGTAAACTTTTTAATTTCTGTTCTAGGTGATTATTGTATTAAGTGGTACCTACTAATCGTTGAAAAGTCTTAGAATGTTTTTTTTATTACTTATACCTTACATAAATTATTTGATTGTTTCAACGTGCGCTTCGTAGCAATTTTATTAATTATAAAAGAAGCTATTTTTCATTACTATTGTAAATCTAGTCTACCTTTCAAAAGTAGAAGCCAGTATTAGAAAAATACGTAGTGTATTATAACAAACAGATGTAGCAGAGACAAGTTTCGTTGTTTGTAACGAGCAGCGACAACGGCCCTGTCTGTGAGCGCGCGCTTGTATCGTTACAGCGGTTCAATATATAAAGTACGACGAACAAAACAGGCGGTTAGGGCGCATGCACACTTAGATTATCCAATCTGGGAAACGCCGCCTATGGGTCAGGGATGATAAAGGAATTGGACTGAAAAGAGTGATTAATTAATTTCAATATTAATTACCAAAAATTGTCTCTCTGTTACAGATAAAGTATACTTTGGTTTATAAATAAAAGATAATTAAGAACGGTACATAGAATATTAGACTTTATTTCAATATATTAAGTTTTCCTACCAAATAAATAAATAAATTATGTTAATTTTATCAAAGAGTAGTTTATTATATTTTCTAAATAGTTGTCAATTTTTGTTTTGTTTTCATCACTATATCGGGGTCATAATTTCGTCATGTAGACACAGTCTGTCAGACTCCTAAGGTAGAAGCATTCGCCTTGGCAGCAAAATTAGCAAAGTTCAAGACCTTCCTTCAAGTTCAAGAAGATCATTACCGGCATCGGATGACTCCCCGCGCTCCTCGCGAGACTATCACCCACACTGCCTAAATTAAGTAATGACTTCAAGGGAGATAGCACACCTGATGGTTTTATATTATATTTCAATTATAACAGGACAGTAAATCAAAACAAATATATTTATTTTGTGAATATAGGTACATACAAGATGGTGTTAACATATGCATCTAAATATTTAACTCTTTTTCTTAAACGCTTGCAATAGATAATTCAATTAATTTTGCTGACCGACAAACTGTGTTTTGTCTTATGAATAATATTGAAAAAAATTTGGTGGGCCCCCACCAATTTTTTTTTGTCACATACTCCTAGGTGGTAAAAAAAAACTATAAAAATAGCGTAGAACCTATTCTCAGAGCAACCAAATATAGACCAAAAATTTCACAAAAATCTGTCAAGCCGTTTCGGAGGAGTTCAAAAACAAACGCTAACACTATTTTTTTACATATAGATTATAATAATGTAAATTAGTTCATTGATATAAATGTATATATTTATATAAATAGTTTCAAAATTCAGAATTCGTCCCCTAACATCGTGATAAGGAAAATTACAAAGAATATTCTGTGACTGTCACAGTAAGATGATTTGACGCGATATTTCTTTTTCTTTTACGGCAAGAAAGTAATTAATATGACTCTCGTGTACCTGATTATGCTACCTCAATGAAGCCAGCTGTGTTGTCCTTGGTCTAATTGATTATAAAATGACAGTTCTATACACGCATGACATTGTTAAGTTGTGATATGTTTCACGTCGTTTGCTTCGTGAAATTTGTTGACTTCTACCAAGCTGATAGTCGTCAAGAACCCAGATCAAAATTACCCCTCCGGGAAGTTTGCCTACCCGAAGGTCGACTTTCAAACGATTGCACTTCTCAACTCGCCCCGCAGTACTGTCAAAATAAATCTAATCGTTACAATTTACTGACCGCAAATTACACGTCTTTGAAGCGGCCGAAGAGCGACGGAAATAGCCAAAGTCACTTCGTTAGAGGTCGGATTGAGGCCATTGTAGTTGAACGTAATCGCCGCCGGACAATGGCCGGTGACGCGGCGTAATTGTCGCTAAATAGTCGGTGTTAAATCGCACGCGCTGAAATCGCTCGATTTTAATTGCGTCACCCCTAGCTCGGAGGACTTTTTAAAGTGTCCGCATTAAAACACTTTACGCGTTGATTATTGTCGTTCAAATGAGGCGTCGCTCTGCGAATGTCGAATTAAATTCCGCCGACGATCGCCTTTTATGCTGTCGTAATTTTCGCGCGATGAATTTTATACGTGCATTAATTTATCGCTGGATTTGTCCCGTCTCCGCGCCGCTCGCGAGTTCGAGAATTTTCCCGATAAACATTTTTTCCGCACAAGCAAACGAGTGGCGCATGCGGAACCCGCTAATTGAAACTATAAATATAAAGGCAGACATTTTTCTTCGCCTCTATTTTCATTTCAATGTTCTTGCTCAGATTACTTGCCCAATGCACGGCACTTTAAAACTTACCTAAGCATATCTCCGCGTCGTCGCTTATTATTATTTCGTTCCTCAGCTCGCTTTAGGCTATCGCGTTAGTATTAACACATGAAGAACATTTGGGACAACATTTTACTCGGGTACACGGAACGAGCATTCCAATCCTCGATGCAAATACGGCACTGCTCACATTTACACAAAGACACGGTAATGTACTCAAAACAACGTAAAAAGTTGCCAAGGAAAGTTAGTGTGGAGTGCTAGTGTCACTGTATCTACCGCTCCCCTGCCCGCAGTGAGCCCCCGCGTAGGGTGGGTTCGCGATAACCGCTTTTTATACGCATAATGCTTGGGATCTCGTGCTAAGCTGATAGAATTGTGGTGGAATCAGCAGCCCTTTTGAAGTTCTATTAAATTGTAACACTCGCGAGTTCGCGCCAACGCGCCTGTGAAATTGTAGCTTTATTGAAATTGTTGGGAATAATCTTCTTTTTGCAGATTTTTCCGAATTTGAATTACGCGAGTTGATTATTTTGAAAGGATTTTAATACTTTATATAGACGAAGTTCCATTGCAAAGGGTCTTATCTTGGTAAAGCCTGTGGATTATTTTCTCTTATTTCACGCTGACTGAACGTAAAAGTACAAAATTAAGTACTGAAAGTTAATAATCGAAACCTACGAATATGGTTTTAGCCGATTGACGCATAAAATAACGTTACTATATACGTCTCACAACACAGGCCTTCTTACATGAGACAAACAAATGACGAGCTTGGGCAATAAAACCACCACGCTGGTGGTGGGTCTGCGGGTTGGTGGGTGAAAGTGACCAGTAAGACTGTCACGGTTGTAACGGCAACCACGACACGTGCCTTCCGAAGCTCGAAATAACAAATTTGATTGACCCATCCATCGGGCAACCATAGCAAAAGTTGCTTTGTTATCGTTAGCGATGCCAGAGCGTTCGAACCACTACGCCAACGACCTCCTCACTTATTAATATTACAGAAAATAAGAAAAAACATAAAGGCATCACCGTATTTTTGTGCTTGTCAACAATTTCGTTGGGCAGACTAACGCTGGCTCGTGTATTTATAGACCTTTATCATCCGCTCGACGACTAATAAAAACAAACAGAGACACATCAGCTGTCGGCGCAGTTGATCGATCGAGATATAAACGTTGGTAACACAATATTATCTCTACTCGTACGTTCATCTCTAGCAACGTTATAAAGGGATAGGCGTGCGAGTTATCTCGGAGCTGAATCTACGGCTTGTGAATTGTTTATCAGTTGTTTTTCGGTAATATTTTCGTTAATTTCTACTAAACAATAAATTTATTACCCCTCTGAGCTAAGTCAGAGACTTGAAAGGTTTGTAAACTATATTACGTCCACTGTAATATAACTAAATAATATAAATATATAGGTATTAATAGAATTATCGACACCATAAGCGAAGTCCCACAAACCACGCACAAATAAATTGTAACCGAGCACACGTGTTACAAGGAAACGGAATAAAAATTTACGATCGGTAGTACGAATCGCAGCAAGTGACAAATGGCGCTATATCGTATCCGTAACACTCGGACTAGTTAGCGGCACAGTGGGCAACGTCCGCCTGTATTAGTGGCCATTCGCAATAATTTATTTTCCAGGGCAAATAGGATTAGCAGCGGGAGTTGCACAGTGGGTCATTTTTTGTTGAGCGAACAAAGCGAAGTCGACGGGGGACCCGCCCGCATAACGCACACGAGCCGCCCGGTAGCTCGTGCCCGGCGCACTTTAATATTGTGGACACAGCAAAAATATTCGTACAGCGTCTAGTAATAATCAGTACACACCTTGACAAATCACGGACCGTATTCTCTTTGAAATAAAGGCCAAAATGCTTTTCATACTTGACTATATATATACACGTGGTTGTTATTCGGAATTGGACTTAGAGACATGTTTCAATGACCTTTTTAATGAAATTGTGTGAGTTTTATACTTTCATATTTGAAGCAACAAAAACTATCGATGTACGACGTAAAAACTAAGTTCTTTTATTTATCCTTCGCTCTTCTACGATACAAATATAGCATATGTGACGTTATCTATTTGAATTTTAAAGCGTGTCGCGTTCTAGGTTGTTATAGAATCGTCATTTATTATTAAAGAATAGTTAGAGGCTGGATTTGATTTGATTTGGACAAGTAATAAAAATGTAACATTCGAAATCAATCCTGTCAAGTTCTCACTTACATTTTGTTTTGTTCCTTGGAAATAATTTACTTCTGTTTATCATATACCTTTACCTACTCATACTTAAACAAATTTTAAGTGAATCCTACTAGGGGTCTGAGGCTGGTCGTACTACGAAATTTCATTTATTACCTTCGTAAAGGTATATGATACCTAAACAAATTTTAAGTTAAGCTCTCTGCAATCTTTGTCTCGTGTCCGAACGAGTTGAATAAGTAAACATATAGGTAATAAACACACATCATACCCACTTAAATTACCTCCAGATGTGTAAACATTTATTAAGACAATTGTATATTATATGTACTTCCCAACATATATGTCTTATTAAGAATTGAGATTATGTGGCAATTAAAGTTTTTTTTATCTGATACCACTAGTTTGATAGTTCACAATCTGGTGATTCATGTGCTTATCTGCCACTGTTATCAGATACATCAAAAAGGGATTCATTCTCGTAATTCAGAGGTTCCTAGTTAAGTACGTCATAAATTTAGTTTAAGTAACGTTTGTCTTATAAATTAATTACATGATGCACTAGAAAGCCATACCATCCACTTTGTTGAATGGCATTCAGTATTTATCCGTAATCCCGAGAGAAATCCGTGACGCCGCAGTTGATGGTGCTGCTCTCTATTTATTTAAACAGCTCTGATTGCTTGGGGAATGTTTGTTTACTAAGCGATTTCATTAGTCTTTTTTTAATCAGTTTATGATACACCCCTTTGCTTGATATCATTGTAATGCAAAGCAATTGTTGCAGTAGCAAGTTTGTGACAAATGTACTAATTCTACGTGCTTTCTTCGAATACGCTTGTCGGATCGTGTGAATGGTAACAATGCATTTTCTAATTTTGTCATGAAACAGCTATGTTTTAGGCTGAGGAACATAGAGGCAGCGTGAAAACAGGACATAAGTGGCATTAACACCTGTCTCCAGAATGCCACAGCACATGATATAAATGATTGCTTCGCTTGATTTGATTCAAACGATTCCACAATGATCGATAGTGTCGCAAGGTGGTTAACTTTGTCTTTATTGTTTTAAATTAAAAAATGCAACTTTATGTAAACTTAATTAAAAGCAATAGGAATTGATTTTGAAGTGCTACAGTTTCATGTAAATTTTTTTGGAACTAAATGGAAAGACAAAGGATGCTTTGTTCGTACAGCCACAGTCAAATGTGTCAAAATAATAGACAATAAAATGTAATAATTATGATAACTAATGTGAAATCATAACAAACCATGGTCGAAGATTCCCTTTCAGCACGGGAAATGCTTGGGAGTTCCTTTTTATTATTGTACGTAAGTTCTGTACCCAAAAAACTTGGTAAACTCAGGGTAATCTTTAATATTAACTACTATGTACAAACTAAAATCACATTGAATGTAGAGATCAAAAGTAAAAATAATTATGGTTTCAACCGCGTTGAAAGCTACATCGAAACATGCTTTGAAAGTAATCTTTTACGAATTAAACCTATATAATTATCCATTTACAATGTTCGATAGTAATCAGAATCTCATATTAAACTAAAATTTTAGAGATTAAAACTCAGAAAATATCCAAACGCAGACCGCGTCGTACACGGATATTCCATCAGGTTACATAGTATTATCTGTGTCATAGTCAGTATACTGTGATTTGGGTTACACCATTCCCGTCTAACTTAGCGTAAGTTCAGTCTTCAAGCAGTATATGTGAAAATACTATAGCATAAACATTTTTTACTCATTTATAATAATAAAGAATAATTGATACAAAATTGTTATATTGAGCTTATAAACGGCGTAAATATGTTTTGAGTTATTTATAGGTTAGAAGAAAGTAAATTGCGGAATGATTCTGTCAATATTTTAGACTTTCTCTTCATGTGTCAAACACGTCTATACATATTACAAAGGTCATGCTTATTTACCCGTTTATGAGATATATATTTTTACTTTTATAAATAATTCTCCAGTTCGTATTCCGTGTGTCTATGTACTGTAAGGCGGATACTTTCGCACCTCCACGTTTATATGTTTTCATAAATTCCTGTTGAGATCAATATTTTATATTCGCAAGGCGAATGAACGGGGATTTTTTGCAAGTTCGCGGCGCGCCCCCTTTATTTATTCCGCTGTGGCCCTTGAGATTCGCCACTTGTAGGTACAGTTCGATACATTTTCCTGTGGAATAATGTTATCACGTTCCTTGCTTTGCACCTCGTGTGTAAACGGGTATTCCTTCCGCGATATAACGACATTATTATGTATATTTTTAAGTTACCGTTGGGAGAAATAAATGAAGCGAGTGTTAAGTAGGCATTTGATGGTTTTCATAAAAAAATCTTGCACAAAACATTTTTAAGGCAAACATAGCAGTGTTTTAACTTACAGGGCATTGCAAATTAAACACTTTACAAATGAGTATGAAGCGGTATGTGAGTTCTGTCTCCTGCTCCTGCGGACCTTTGATGTATAAACGAATCATTTACCTAAGGAAGCACATAGGGCACCCTGAGTAGGACAACATATCACTGCCCAAAGAACCTGGAAATTTCTTGAACCAGCGGGGCTAGGCAGTGAAATCGTAAGAGCTGCCACATAGGATCAACACTGGTACAAGTGGCTGATGGGGCCCAAAAGAAACTGAATAATAATAATAATAGTCCAACTTCGTCGTCCCAACTTCTCTTCGCGACCATCTGAAGAGATTGGGACTGGGTGATGGACCAATAATTGCGAGGCTCCAACGGGTAGTCTTGCTCGATAACGCCAGAATTGTCCGCCGATTCCTCTCTCTGTCGTCCTAAAACTCGGCCGTCTGGCCTCCTCTGTCGAGGGGTATTCTCCCATCCCTCGAGCCATCGAGGGATTGGGAAGAGTTAAAATTGATTTCAAAATAATAATAATAATAGTAGTGTTTTTACTCATTTATTTAAGCATACGTGAAAAATTAAACATACGATTAATGTAATGGAAACCAAGCATATCAGGTCTGTTCAAAAGATTTCTCATTCTTCCAGCTTACAGCAATAGGAAATAAACTGAGAAACGCAGATGGTGTTTGCACATGTCACAGAATAGACGCGATATGCAACTGTCAGATACCTTGCCTAAATAAAGGATTAAGACCACTATCACTCGTTATCTTAAACATTGTCTATTCTATTCTATCAAGTTTAAGCGCTTCTGTGATCTAATATCTGAACTACCTACTCCACATCTGGAGGTCGGGGATTCAATTCCCAGTGGGGTCAGAAATTTTCTGCTCGGCTTAGTTGTTTGTAGAGCTTTTTTTCTATCACCATTTTATCTAAGTGTGCCGCAATAACAATAATGTTTACAGCATTCTTGTCTTCCCGTAGTTGTAGGTAAGATAGCCAGCTCCTCTGTGGTTGAGGAATCTGGGTGTAGTTTGCATTCATTTCACCTGATGGTCTTACCATCAGGTGAAATGAATGCCATGAGCTACCCCGTGATGAATAAAAAAAATATCCATTTTTTTAATTATCTTGTTCTGTAAGCTTAGCTTTTACGTATATGTTATTATTGTATTATTATATTTTTATATTTTATTATAAATTTATATTTATATTAAGTAGTTTACCTTGTGAAGTACTAGTATTTCAAAATTAGAATTTTGTATTTAAGTATAAATAATCTGCTACGGATAGTTAACGTTCCTAGCAACCAAGGCCTTCGAAAAAACCTGTCCGCCCTTCATCATCGGAACCAACACGCAATATCGGATCTCCATCAACAAAGCGGTCACGTAAAAAACGCGAGAAGAGCACAATGTACTCAAAGTTTGTCGTTACAAATCCTCCGGCGGCCTGATTGGTCGAGACGGTTACTTTACGAGGAATACGTGATAAGTGTTTATATTTGTTCCCGAGGATTACCTTCAGACACAATCCTCGCACTTGGAGACCTAGATTAAGGTAACAAGGCTTAGTTAGTTTGGATCGATAAACCTGAAACTGAATAAAGGCTGATTTTAATGATAATTTATGCGACAATAGGTATATGGCCTGCAAAGCAAGGTTATTACAGCCTATAGATAAGCGAAACACCTTTGGAACTTATGATTTTGACACATTTACACTTGACCAAAGGTAAAAATCCCAATTATTTTATTGTTGGATTAATTTATATAGGTCTGCAGTAAAAATGTTTTGGTCTAATTTGTCTATTGAATTAGTGTTTAAGATAATCTTGAAATAAATAATGACAAACCAAAATGCCGAAAACTCTAAACAACTTCATTATGTAATAAGAAATTAAAGATGCTTATTAATACAGACTTGTAATACTACTGGAAAATAATGTGAATCCAAAACAGTGATGGTGATAATTGGTGACGCTCAAAACGTCTATCAATAGTTTGCTCGCCATTATTATCTTTAGTTTTATCTGAAATGTACGAAATTTTACTTTAAGGACGAATATAAATTTATACTTTAACGCACTTCCAATCTGGGACATCTTTTTTAGTAAACAGGCTTATTGACCACTCCATCAGGATGTTCCTGGCTACATCTGTTGTATAAAAAACTAAATTATATATAAATTACTACATTTCATTATGATACTTAGTCATTTAAACAAATATTTTCCCCTATTTTGTCATATGATTACATGAAAACATATAAAATTATGATAGTTACTTATATTAACTTTATTTCACCTTTTTAATGGCTTTGAAAAATGTTGAAACTTATAATAACTTACTTTCTTAACTAACTTACTTTACTTATACTTATAATAATTTTCAAGAATTTCATACTCCCACAAATTGAATAATACTAAAAAAGATTCCACTTCATATACGTCGAGGAACATTTGATATCAAATATAGCATATTTGCTAAAGAATAAAATACAAATATTACCGGTTCTCGCCAACCGTATGACGTATGGTAAGCAGTTGTTCCCGAATAGAAAACGTATGGTCGCCATTTATGCGAAGTGGAGTGTAATGTGGAGGCGACCTCAAATGGACCGCATTTGTATCGCAGCTGTATTCGTCTGGCGCGTATTGACCGACTAATGGGCTTAGAAGTACTGGATAAGTAAATACACGTGCTGCACGCCGTAAGTTCTATACAACATGTAAGAGAAACGTTAATCGAGTGCATTTGTTAAACAAATTCGATAATTCTTAGTTTTTATGCGGTTTTGAGAAGCTCTTTTTAAACGAGCTTTGGATTATGAAAACAAAGCTACTTTCGCCACGATAATTTTCGTGATAGCTCAAAGTTCCTCCGTACTTCAAAAGACATGTCAAGCCAATGGTCGTGGTTGCTGCAGCAACCACTTTTGCCTACCAACCCACATTGAACCAGCAGCGTGCGGTGAAATATATATATTGACTCAAACTTTTTCTTTTTGTAAAACCTTATCTGTGTTAAGTAATATTGTAAAGATTATATTTTATTCCTAATGTCAGTAAGTTGTTGTTGACAAGGAAATAATATGTCAACGAGATCATGTAACAATAAAGTCTCGGAGGAAGACAATTTAAATTATTGTTTGTAACAAAATATGCTTACTTCCCTTAAAAGTGATCAAATCATATTTATTTGAGGAGTAATTTCCCTGGAGATGGAGAATTGGACCGTCAAATATTAAGCTCCGATGGCAAACAGACGCAAATCGCATCCTGTCTTAACAACTCCTAAGCATATTGACCCTCGAAGAAATTCAATTTCATTCACTTATTTATAATGCGTCATCGCAGTTTATTTCGGTCAGGGTGGATTTTTGCAAATTAAATTCCTGAACCAAGGGTCTCGCCACCGACTGAACCGTGTATTCTTATACTTATACACGAGCGCAGAAGGCTTGCTGTGCGCTTTCTCGAACTGGCTAGTCAAAAGAAACTTAACAAAAATTGAACACCCTTACACAGAACTGTACTAACAGGTGAAGTTATTATTTTAAAGTCAATAAAGAATCATTTCAGTTTCAAAAAGTATTTTTGGTGAATTACTGATCAAATGTACTTACAACCAAAGAGAACAAAGCTGTGTGTAAAACAAATATTGTTTTATTTATGTCGGAACTACGTCAGTAAGTACACACATCCCTTGGTCAGTCTTCAGTGACATCAACTAGATCGTGATGCAAAATTCTTTTGAAAATTCTTTTACCTTACACTAAATATTTTCTTCAATTAAAACAATAAGTAACTTACTACGAATGTTCAACAACCTCCGTGACGTAAGTTTTGTAGGTAAATAGAAATAAAAGTCGTTCACACACAAACGAACCTCCTGTTCTTCCCATCCCATGGCACCGAAGAGTCTAAAGTTGGTTATTACCCATTTTATGTATAAAAAAGTCCCGTATAATCTCCGCGGTGAACGTTACTCAAGCTTTTATTTACTCACTAGATTTATATCTAACAGGCGGCGTATTTTCGCCTTTCTTCCATTCTAAACCGGGCTACTGCATAATTGAAAAATTTAAGACTATTATAAGCCTTTCAAAGTCCCAGGATTTTAAATCGTGCCTATTCACCGGCTGTTTACGGTTTATTTATGGGTATTTTTTATGTAAGCAACACAGATAAAATATCATTTTTTGAAACAATCGCAAAAGATGTTTTGTTTTTAGACGTATAAACACCTTTAATTATTTTAATAGATTCACTATCAGTATGTTATGCTTACATAAAGATAAGTAATACCACCTCATTTTTTAATGAAAAGAAAAATTATAATATTATCAAACCTAGTATTCACTCCTTCATACAACATGGGTTCCTTTAAAAGTGGCGTGAAAAAGCACTTTTTGGACCGGCAAGGTGAGGGTGCTAGGGCAATATGACACGTGCTGTACTAGCTATCTATATGGACTCCTCTGCATTTTATTTAAAAAAAAAAAGAAAATAAATGTTTTTCGAGTACCAAGAAAAAAATTAAAAATACAATAATAGTAACATAGGAATAATAAGAAGCAGTTTTCAAATTTATAATTAATGTTGCTTTCTCATGAAGCCTTGGTGATTACTGTAGCCATTTGACGCGTATCCTGTAAATCTCCAATACCCTAACAAAATTATTCTGTGTTATACGACTCCACAAATCAGCTGCAGCGTTATTGAATAAGGTTTGAAAGCAAACCTTCTCATCGCAGAAACTTGTCTCAGAAGACTAATAGAGTTGAGAAACGAGATTGAGTACGTCTCTATTTATATTTAATATCCTTTTGTCTCTCCGTTCAACGCCTGCAATAACAATTCGGTTTTTATGTAGAATACAGTGTAAGGTTAGCTACCGACTTCATATATTACACACTTCACACACATCTTGTTGATTGCTAATCTGTATTAGCTTATAACTCGTTGCTAGACTAAATTTGATGTTAAATCGATAAGCGTAGATGCCTCTTACGTAACGGAGAACTTCGTGGGCATATAAATTATGAGCCTACCGCTAATGAGTTCCACAACAACAAATTTATAGTTCCAACTTAGATCGAATTTATGTTCAAACGGGCCTATAAAAGTCAAATAACTTTGTGATAGTGTATCAGATTTCAAACGGTATCCAGTGTCGTTTAATTCTATGAATATGTTAAGTACCTACCTACAGATAATTTCAATCACCCTAACACCCAAAACCTAAAATCTTACACGGCCATAAATCTTTATCAATTACCTAAAATAAATGACTGGTGACCAAGTTATCTTCGCTGTGTAATCTGAAACACGATTTTGCATGTAAATATTCAGTTGTGATATATCATACGCCATGGGACGTGTCAGTCTCGGTACACTAAATAATATATGATCAGCGTTACGTAAAATTCCGCCTTTTCATAGCGGCTGCTGAGCCGGTGCAACTGCGCTCGCCTGTCCACTTGCCTTGATGGATGACGTCATCAATTCCCCCACGTGCCTCAACCAAAATTCTCTCGTGGAACATTCGCCGTCTGTAAACAAATAAAACTCGCCATCAGCTCACTAATAATATTACTCATTAATAGTTGTCATCGAACGTCTTAAACGTTTCCTCTGTCCCTATAATAAATGGATTGTCGAGTCAGTCCCAAAAAATAGAACAAGCATCATCAATCCTTTACGCGTTTGCATCAAATATGTACTCATAAGCACACATCGGCACCGCGAAACGAATCGTAACATGACACATACTCGATATAACCCTCATAAAAAAGCTGGAGGTCCGATAAAATATGGAGAGGAACGGATAGTGGGGTAAAAAAAACTATTACTCGGGTCTTAGAAGGAATGGATTCGGGGTCATCGCATTGTGTCATCTCGCATATCGAAGGGCCATCGTTCGTCACTGTACCGGCCGCAAGATGGATGGCCGCCCGCGTGTTTGAGTAGCGCGCGCTCCGTTTACATTTGTAAATGGGTTTCAAACTGGAGTGCTCGTTGACCGTGTTGCGACCGGTCCGTCTTTTTTGCTCTCTTTTTGGATCGATGTGTCAACCTTTTGCACTCAGGCTTACGTATTCTTTTTGTGCATACCCGACCAATGCGTGCTGTGTTAATATAACGGGCGGAGCCACTACATCGGATGCTAATTAGGCGAGCAAGTGTTTGCGAACTTTCCAAATATTTTTTAATATTGTTTGCCTGAGAAGTTGAATGTTGTATATAATGTAACCGGCGGGACGGCCCTCCGAATGTAATCTCACAAATGAGCGCGCTCCCGGGCGTGTGATGTGTAATAATTGCACGTATAAATCAAAATGACATGCGTTTAATCGCGGATCCCCGCGAACCCTGCCGGAAGCCGCGGACGAGGGGCCCGTCTTCGGGAAAAAACTCGGAGAAAAGCGAGCCCCGCTAATGCACACAACGCTATACCTATTTGGATACAAAAGGGACGGAGTGTGCTTGACCTATGGATGTATTTCCAGGACCGGTATGTTTGCGAGGAAAAACTCAACCGAATCTTTGGAGTAGCGGCGATGGGAAATTGAATTACTTTCATACATTCGTGAGGTCCTCACAATCCTCAGACGGTATGTGCCTGGGTGTGAGCTTAGTCGATTAATGGTTGTTACAAAAATTTCCATAATAACTTTATCTATAATGTTATGAGTCGCCAAATTGAAATACATAACATTGTTCTTGTTTTTTATAGTTAACACGTGACTAGGACGAATGTTGAAACGATTATTGGCTACGGCAACCGCTTACCATCAGGCAGGGTTCTTATAAATAAACTTATCTTATCTCACAACGAAAAACGAAACCGCAAGCACAACAAAGCAATTAACAACAAAAAATGCAATTTGACAGCGGGCGCACCTGTCAACGTCACGTCAACTCCCAGAGCGCAGCCATTTTATTACGGAATGCAAATAACCGTTAAAATGGAGGGTGTAACCGGAGCCGACCTAGAGCGATGCAGATTTATTTCATTGGCGATATGATTTTACCGCAATTGAGACAGTGCGTAACCCTCGCGATGCCGCGGAGATACCGCGCCGTATCGCGTGACGCTGGCCCCGGTGTAGTATCAAATGATTGATCCATCCCTGTTGATATTAAAATATTTTTTCACTTGACATTTTTATAGAATCTTATCTTATCTTAGTAAAAGGCCAGGAGTTACTCTGGGAGCACTTCAAACCAATTACGACCTTTTTAATAGATTTAGTAACGTCCTTCGTATCGTGGAAGGCAGTACACTCCTTATATTTGTGAATATTCTTAAACTTTCCAATTACATTTTGATTTAAGCGTCGTCGATAATTATAAATAAAGGCGAATGTAATAATAGCTTTTAAAAAACCTAAACCAGGTTTCATACAATCGCCAAGGAAATTATTCAATTAGTTGTTATAAATAAATATCCACACCGATGCCACTTTCAGTTCACATATTGATAGTATTTTATTTTGTAATTATTTTATGTTTTTAATAATTATTAACATTAATTGTCGAATTATTTAAATCGATATTAATTTAATTTCGACTAGTTATTGTTTTATTTAAGCACTAATACAGAATAGAAAACAGACAGTAAGTGGTTAGAACAACGGGTTTATGTTCTTAAAATGCAATCATTTATTTTGAGTTATTGCTATCAGATTTAAAAAAATATATATTTGAAAATTATTTTTATTATCTTTGAGGCCATCTCTTGTGTCAAAAGTCTTTATGAAGCAAGTTTAGTTGAGGTTTAAAAGATATCTTAGTAAAGAAAACCTCCAATACATCTTCTAATTGCCATTTTACAGCTCTAATATCACTTTTAAAGCACTGAGCATGATCAAAGGTTAGCTTCGACTGTAACAATGTCATTAATAAATTAAGTAGGTCCTTACACATTTTTGCTGATGGAACGAAACGTGCAGTCGTAGTTAACCGCAGCCGAACCAAGTGCATTTATCAGTTCCCGCCGATCGCTCATGCAGCTGTTCCATCAAGGGCCCAGGTTCGCGGCCAATTAGGTAAGGAAAATGTATACTTTACTCGCACATGCCTGCGGCTCGGAGGCGTCAATGACGCACTCAGCCGCCGTCGATAGCTCTCGACGCGGCGCGCATCCGCGACAAATGCACAACGACACTTGCGTAATTCTCTATAGTTTGTATGACGACGCCATCGCGACACTCTTCATTATACAGACACATATTAAAGCAACATTTAGTTAGAAACTATCTTTTTAATCTAATGAATTTAAATTAAGCGTCCCTGTTAGATATCTTGCCCATAGTGTAACACCCTTCAGTGCTGCATTACGAAGAATTGTTACCGGTGCTAATTCACCCGTCACAAGACTCTAAATTAACAAATACTAACTTATTGATATTCACTGCGATTCACACCTAGACTACTTCAATAGAAACTCCATTTTTAATCTGAATTACTAATTAAACATTAGTAAAGCGCCGAATTTAAAAAAATATATTTTTTATATGTTTGACCAATGAAATATTTTGCTAAATAATTAATTATAAGTAGCCAACCCAGAATTTAGTGTTACTATAGACTATTAATAGTCTCAAACGAAACAGCAACAAAGAATTTAGTTTATTTTTATTTGATGGCTTTTACTAAGAACTTAAGTGATACATTTAGCTTTGTTACTAAAGATACGATGACGATAACTAACGTTATTATTAATGTCATAAAATGACATTAATAGTAACCTTAATATGAAACTGGACTAAAAAACCAACTTAATTAAGTGATAACATTAGTGACAAGTCATAATTAATTTATCACTACCCATAACTTAATTAGTAGTTCTATTTACTCATCGTTAATGAAGTGAGAATTAGATAATGGTGACAACTGTAGTACATTCCGCTCTCTCTTTCCAATTCTATTAGAACAAGAGTGACTTAAAAATTCATGTTCTATGACAAGTAGGCAGTTTCGATTGAATGAATTTCGACATTTTGATACATCATAATTTAAAGCATTTAATTTAAAGCATAATTAGAAGTAAATTAAGACTAAAGTCCTTTGAATATTCGAATTTCGTTACGTCGAAGATGTATGAATTATTAATGAACAAAAAATATTTTTCTTCGAATTATTTTCTTTTCATTCTTAAATTGTCTTGATTTATTATTATTTTTTTAAATAAATACAATAATTAAAAATCTTATACTTCCAATCGGAATGTTTATATAATAACCAAGTTATAAAGTGAAAAATAACAAAATTAGAGAAACAATAATCAAATATATTTTTTCAGTGTGCAAATTTTTCTATGACTAAATAATAAGTGTTCAAGTTTTTCAATTACTTTAAGTAACGTCTTTAATTATTATTTGTAATTGAAATAGAAGAAGAGGATATAATCAACTTCATGAAGAAAAAGATTTGCAAAAACTATTTACTAGTTAAGAAAAAACGACGGACAGAACATTAAGTTCCCCTTGTGTCAATTTTTGAAACCACTCACATCTATCGTGATTATTTTCACCCCATAAACACAGTTAATCTGATATTTTTAGTTTATTACAACGGAAATCCGTTACGCAATACTGACAAGCTTAAATGAAAACTGTTCGCGTATTTATCAGTGTGTTACTACGACGGTCGATACCAACACAATGGAGTCCCGATAAAACTGTAGTCCTGTCACAATTTACCATAATTTAAAAAATGCATTGTGCGCATTACCCACGTCGCCTGCGAGCCTTAAATTATTGGAACAGATGCGCATGAAAGTAGTAAAGCCTAGCAAAAATTTACCACGCAACGAAAGTCTAACAAGAATTTCATTGCGAGACTTCAGTCTGAATATTGCAATAGCCATCACACGTTACATGATATTTATTGTCGTGTTTCGCATTTTTATTTCAAACAAATCAAGTGATATAACTAATTACAGAGCGCAGAACGTTATTCCTACTATTATAGACCCATTTAAATAATTACCATTAATTATGTATACACTAGTAAATGGAAAACGATTTAAATTTAAACATGTTTTGTTTATCTCACTCTTATAACCAATGTAAAGGTTTAACCTTGTGTAAAAGATTATTAACTTTAATAGATTCAATAAGCTTATATGAGTGAGATAGTAACTTTAACTTTATAACTTAAATATATGTTAATTTAAAGTTTATGAATATAATGTTTTTTATGAATATTATTTAACTATTTTCATGAAATAAACAAAACTAATAAATTGAAGAACTATTTATTAATTTAGATTTATTTTTATTTTATATGTTAAAGCGTTATTAGAATATATATATCTGAACTTTTCTCGCTCTTCCTAGGTCAATATATATATATGTTTCATTTGGTACGGGTTTTCTTTAAATAAACTTGTGGATAATACCACCGCGAACATCACAGCAAAATCCATCGAGTTGTCTTTACCTTAATAAGTTTTCGTCAAATTAACCCAAGCAAAGGAACACAGAGATTATTACAGGCTAGTAACCCGTAAGAAACGTCCATCAGCGCGTAATTTGGATATATGCGAGTGCCTCCCCTCGGCTCGCTGCCCGGTCATCAATCTCCATCACTAGGAACCCCACTGAAAAAAGCTTCGGTAATGTAACCGCAGGGCAAAGTTTTGACATCCGTAGTGACATGTGATAACATGCGCAAGATGGTAATGGTGGCGATTTTTCATAGGCAAAAAATATAATATACATTTTAAAAAGAAAACAAATAGAATCGAGTCTGAAAGTTCACTCAGACTGTGGAATACTCTCCGGTCATTATATTAAAAGATGGCGAACATTTCAACGTTAATATAAGTATAATTTAGACATCTTTATACATTAACTAGTCGACCCGGTGAACTGTGTATCACCTACAAATTACCAAGAAAAGAATCCGAAAGAAGCGACAGAAGAAATGACAGTTTTAATGTTTAGCATGTCAGATAAATATACTGATTTTCGGTACTAAATGAATTTTTTTAGTTTAATATTTTTAAACTGTTCTTTGGGATTTTCCCAGTTAAAACTGAAAACTCTAACTGAAACTTTTAACTGAATAAAATAAAATTTATTTCTAAACCACCCCTGAACAAAACTGTAAAAATTATTTAAATTGGTCGAACCATTCTTAGTTTTAGCGAGAATCGTTATTCTCTCTAAAACTTATGTTCGTTAACATCAATTCATTTTTATATATATAAGAAAAGAAGATGTAAATAAAATAAAATAAAAAAAGTAAAAGAAATGTCAACAATAAAAATGAAATGAATGAATGTCATCTTAATGTTGACATTTTTAAAAACAAACTTATAGATGCACGCTTCTTATCACAACTGTATTAAAAAAAAATTTAAGCAATGTGTTTTTATAAGGAAAGATGAGTACTGAAGTAAAAAAGTCAATACAAGATTTACATTGACTCTCAATACAAATATACTTTCTGTAATGAAATCCTAAAGTTAACAAGACAAGAGGACTCATCTTTTTGTATTTAAAATATTTAATGATTTATCTTAATATGTTTACTTACCTTACATACATATTTATTTAAAAGAAAATAAATAATGGTAGCTAATAATGCTTTTTGATAATTTGAAAGAGTTCTTTACTGTGACTCATGGTAAATTTTACCATATCTTTAATGTAAAATGTTGTACGCCCGTACATGGCAATCTATTCACACTAATTATTACTTTGTTACATCTATCGTACACAAAAGTCGTGGATACCTACCGAGACGCGATGCGTTAAATGCCATTAAAAAAGTAATTTGGATCAAAACCTAAAACATTATTAAGACTTAACACATTTCTCCACTTAAATAATCGAACATCCTTTAAAAATTCAATAATATTAATACGTTTATTCAAATAAAAACAGTTCCGTTAGTGAAAGAGTGAATCAAAAACTCATGTATATTCCCGCGATTTTATATAAAAATTTATGTATCTTGTCGTGTACAATTTATTAATAAATTTCTCAATGTTTCTCTGCATTAAAAGTTAACACGGAGATTTAATTTCTTCCACATACTGTTTTGGTACCGTCCAATTTAGTTACACGAATTCAAATCTATTATAGTATAATATTACAAAGTGTTTGACAGAGCGCGCATCCGCGGCGGCGCCGATACTCCGCGCGCCTTTGATCGTACCGCCAAATTACACTGTTGTCGGCCCAATTACACAAAACATTAATTTACGACTCCAATCTCGTTTGTGAATCGTTCATTAGTGAAGGGGAGCCGATACGAAAGGAAACTTTTGACAAAAGTTAAGACGTAAACGCCAAATGAATCTGCATTATTATGCCACCCGGTACCCGCTCAGATAAGACAATTAAATAACTATCTCAACCCATTTATCTGTGAAGTTTGTTTTGTTTGTTTCTATTAAGCGTAATTAATGCCCGCGCGGACGGGTAAAGGTTAATGAAGTCGGCTATCGCGCATCTGACGGGCTCAACTCGAATCAAGCGAAGTCGTCGTCCACGAACAAAAAACTACAATTCTCGCGCTTCTCGCTTGAGCATGTCTCGCCTCGACTCTTCACACCTCGCCTAATATCGGGTGGAATTTCCCAATTAGGCGCCCTTATCACCGGACCCGATGACACCTATGAATCTTCGCGGCGCTCCGTGAACGGTTCCCCTTGATATCCATCGGTGCGAATCAGTCACCGGCGTAACTGCATTCTTCGGCAGACAGCTAATTTGGCCCCCCATTTACGTGTAAGTCGAGCATCTATCACGGCGGCGGTCTCGGCGTTTCTTCCAATTTACCAAGTACTACTCCTCTATCGGAAGATTCAATGAATGATAACGAGCCTAATAAATACGGAGTCGGCTCCCCGAATAGCCGTAATTAATTTAATGGATTTAGACAAAGAAATATGTTCAATGAGATAGTGAGATTAATGGTGAAACTCAACATTGTTTCGACCATTAGCAGGCATAACGGTGAGTGTAGCCAGCGGAAGGCATGAAGTGACGAGTTAGCGGCGTGCAACCCATGGCTCGCGGCCTAAGCTATTTTTCCTTACCCGTAAACTCTAATGAAGGCCTTACTCCGCCGTCCTAACGAGCTGTAACGCTGCACTTCCTGTTTATTATCAAGCTTGTAATCTAACATCCTTAACTGCACCCTCCGGCCGTAGTGGACGGTCCCATTTAAGCGACTTGAGCCAGATTTCAGTCGGTGGTTAACTAACAAAAGCTTCCCAAAATATTTCCTAAATAAACCGTACTTTGCAGTCGGCTATTTTAATATCTGTGTTGCAAATGCAAAGTAAATACGTAAGTAGCCCGCTTCTTACGTGGTATGCAGATCAGTTGTATCTTTATTTAGATTTATAAGGAGGTTTTAGTCCACCATCAACATATCGGTGGTAAAAAGGGCTCCTCGGCTCGACCGCTTCACTTTAAGGGAGGGTAGCGTCTACTAGCCTTCTATCTGAAATCAGCGCAACATAAATTACCGGACAGGTCGCGTGACGGGCTGACTTAGAAACATCGTCTCCTTATCGTATTCCGGAAAACGCTCAGCTAACCGCTCCATATATATCCACGGCCGCAAAATACAAGACTCTAAGCCCCATCGCGAAAAGGCCACATTCCCTCAAAGCGATGTATTGAAACGTCACCATCGAAACCAAATTTCGACCCTTTTGATAAGAACAGACGGTTTAAAATCCTTGTTTGACAATAGTAATCGCGAGCTACAAATAACATTGCCAGTATGTCAACATAAATAAAGCTGAGTGTCCTTTAACGAAGCAGACGTTGACGTCGGGACACTAATAATGACCGTGCAGTACAATGTGGACTTTAGAGCTTGAGACTTAAAATTGAAATTGGAATTACGTACGCTAAGGGTAGTAAATGAAGGCTGGCGTTTAGCGGTCGTGGTGGTAGTGATATGGGTGGACTTCCTTTGTCTGGTAATCTTATCAGTGTGGCAGGCGGCCCCGGCTTGACATGATACATCGCTCATGCCATACATTTAGATTCTACATCAGAATACTGTTAAACGACTACTTGGATTATATTTCATTACACTTGAATACAAACTGTAGCCAGATCTAAGACAAATAATTTGACTTAAAGCCGAAATCGAATTGAGGAAGATAATCAATTACAAAGTTTGGAATACCTTTCTATGTTCGATTTAAATTTGGAGTTAAGTACTCTGAAACATGGCCGGGAACCAGCCAACCATGAGCCATCGATTAAAACGTAAGCGTAATTATATTACAGGATGCCAGTAACTACTTTTAACGAATTTTGTTAACCGATATACCGTATAGCAACAAAACTGAAAATTGAAATATTTATATGATTATTTAATTCGATTCGCGCAACTAATAGTAGATAAGATAAAGTATTGAGAAATGTCATTCTATAAAATCCGCTCCATAACGTCAAAATCGCCATAGCACTTCGATCTATCCCTTTGCAATCGAAAACTTTGAATACACCTCTTTGGACTATCGAAAAGTTCCCGATAATGGATTTGTTCGAGGACTCGATTGTTCCCCAATGAATGGGTACTAATTAAAACGAAGTCACGACGGCGTCGGACCAAGTTCCCGATTGTTCTCAACTATAAATCGCGGCGCTGCTCCTTCATATAAATATTGCACCAGCTTGGCAAAACTTCGGTGCTAAATTTAAAATCGAAATTGGGGAAACGGTTCGGGACGGCAGTGCACGACTTAAGTGTTTTGCTAGCAAACTAGCCGCAGTTCAAATGTGCCCGCGACCGATATGAATCTGCATAAATAAGGATTTCTGTTGTTCGAATCCATAGTTCGAATCAAGATTAAAGGGTAAATTCTAAATTGCTTCGGGAATGTTTCGGGTAACGAGTTTAAGATTGTAAGCACGTGTTGCCGGCGTCTCATGCTATGTGAAATTGCTTAAATGTGTCTTGCTTCTGTCAGTGAACCACACTTGCACGAGCTCGAATCTCCCATACATCAACGTCTCGAGTTATGAAACTACCTGTATGAAATATACGCTTGACAGTCTGACTCGGCATATACAGTAAGAATATTTCTTTCCTCGTATTATGCCACGCGTTATACTTTGACATTTATGAAATGTACATTAGCTACTAATAGTGTCATTTCCTGTATTTTTAAAAGCACAAAAGAGAAAAACGATACAATTAACCTTTTTTTGTAACATACGTTCCGGAAAACCGCAGTTGCTCTATTACAAACACCGTCTGGCTATTTGCCGATCCCAATAAGAAATCACGTTTGATCGCGTCGAGCTCAACCGCAAATGAGCCGAAACACACCCCCTTTATCTTCCAATAAGTAAGGCAGCTTTGGTTTTCTATGAGAGAGAATATGGATTCTAAACGGGAAGCAGGAAAGCGAATGCCAGATGGCTCGAAAAATATAAAAATAAATGAACCGGAATATGGATAGTGAAGTGTAGTGATGTGTAGTGGTCTATCTGATCATCGTTCCGCTTTATGCATAGGTAGTGAAATCTGCAAATATTATTGATATAAAAATTGTGGGATCCACCGTAAAACGGAGCACTTGCTGTTACATAAACAAAAATCTAAAAAGAGATCGACCACGCCTACCCGCGAAAGGCAATTTTGGAAAAGTAAAACAGAAAAAGTTCGTTTCGTAACGCGGCGACAAATCCCAGGGCGGCATTCAAAATCGCGTTCCCTTTTTAAAGTTGAGACGATTCGCGTAACGAGTGTCGAATTCTCGGGCCCTGGGGCCCCCTCCAGGAGACGAAGTGTCCCCCGGAGGTGCCTCAGTAATTACCCACCATTACAGACAAAAGACACGATCCGTCCGATTACCATAATTCCCAAGCTCCGAGACGGGATATAAATGGGCCACATTTTGTAGTAGCACGACGGCTGACGTGTGTATTAATGACTATACTTGTCCTCTTAAATTAGGTGAGGGATCTGGTGATTTAGTTTTTCATTGGCGCTACGACGAAGCCGGATGGATGCCTACCTCCATGTACATGCATTTATCCCAACCATCGAGGGTTACTAGACATATTGACCCGTTTTGTTCCTACATAAATACTTCTTAAATGCCAATCACTCATGCACCAGTCTCCGGTTACTCAAACATTATACCTATAGATTTTTGTGAAAATAGTTATGAAAAAACAATACAGTGGAAAGTTGAAATACCTTCATTTGTTTCTAATTACTACCAAAAGAATCGTTTCAAAAGGCGCTCCTCACAAAGACCGCAGACAATATTATCGGGAACTTCGCCATTTTCTTTTATACAGTGAAACTGGGGGCGATCGTGAAAAAACAACACAAAAACCCTTTTAAAATTAATTGAGTTTTCTTGCGGCTACATCGGCCGCTACAATAAATTAATTAACGCTCGAAGGAATCCTTAAAATTTGTCGAGGATCAAAAGTTGGGTGCCGCGGCCGCCGCGAAGCACAGATAATACTTCGATTTTCCATTAGGTTATATTAGCGATGGGAGAGGCCTCCAGCGGCGCACCCCGCGGTTTAAGCAATGGCTCCCGATCTAATATATTTCCTTTATAACTAACTAGCGGAACACGCGATCTTTGATCCATTTGCATGGGCCGATTCACGCTCCTATTTGTTTACGAGCAATTACGGTGAGCAATATTTGCCCCTTAATTGAATTTCGACTTGTGAATTTTCGTGGATAGAATTAATTAAATTTTTCCTGCTACTAATGCTCGACTCCAACCGCGCGAGAGCTGATTAATTTCGTTAAAGCTTTTAGCGCTTAAAATGAGGTTACCTTTGATAATAAAAACAGTTTATAAGTGAATTTACAATCACCTTTAGTCTTAAAACTGGCTAATATTGTTTGTCTTTAAACTTAAAATTATTTCCCATAAAAATTTTTGAAACACGTTTCTTGTTCTTCGTTTTCATTACTTTAAAATTTATTCAATATAGCTCATTATAAACCCAGAGAATTTACCATTTCTTGCTATTTGTCCACAGGTTGCCTCCTAGAAGGATCCCGTTTGCCACCTGATGTGCCACCGCGCAACCCTACAATGTCGCGGCTGAACGGCCGAATCACCGGTAACCCGGCGGACCTCGCCGACTTCGAGCCTTCGTGCCTCGTGCGCACGCCCTCCGGCAATTTCTACGTGCCTTCTGGTAACACATATTCTTCATTGTCAAGTCATTTTACAACTGATTAACTCATTATTATTATCAGCTTTTGATCATCCCACTAGTAGTGGGAAGATTTCACACACAGGTTTCCTTCACACTCCTTATGTATTTATCCCAACATGGGATAAATACATAAGGAATATTCGGCCATTATATCACCATGTGAGTCAACATGAAGTACCATTTACCAGTTGCAGTAACGACTATTTAAAATTCACCTCTGTTGATTCTCGGTGCCTTAACTAGATACTAAAGTCCAGCATGTCGTGCTAAGCACAGAATCAACACGAAGTGACACACAGTACGAACTTTTCGTTGTCACGACCGGCATTCAGCAATGATGAAACTGTTTTAAATATAATGTCCGGAACAATATCTGACATACCGCCTTACCCGAAACATATATTAAAATATCATTGCCCTAAAATTGTTAGCTGATAACGTGACGATAGCGCTGTAGTAACTATAAAATTTAACGGAAAAATTCCTTAAGTATATTAACTTCATATTCTGTACCCTTCTAAAAAAAGAAATTACATTTAGAAAAGGGTTACCAAGAAACTTTATTTTTTATCTGGCTACACCATTTGTAAACTAACAAAAAACTTGACTATAGATGAATTTTATGACTGCTAAATATAAATAAATTAATAATAGAGAATTCTATTATTTTCAGGGGATATACAAAAGAATCCGTCTATGGACTACAAGTCGAATTCCTCGTGCAGTAGTCCGGGAAAACAAGATAAGAGCACCCTAGAAAGAATGGACCGGAGTGACCGGTCGCACCCGGCGTTCGGCGCGCCGGTGCCCGTCCTACCCGTGCGCAATAACTTGCGTGCCTCACACTTTCCTCCCGCTGCTTCCCGATTTCATTTCAGAAAAGGCCTCTCTTCTAGGTGTTCCTGGAAGTGTACCGCCATAGTGTTTATAATTCTCTTTGTTCTTCTATTAGCCATTGCATCTTATATGTCAGGTAATTTTTAGTCTAAATTTTATATTAATAATATATTGAGTAAAAGTCAATGTTTGTATTAATTGTAAATCTCTTTACAGCCTCATACTTCGTGAACTGGTCATATCAAACATCAAAAGCGTGTACAGTACTAGTCGGAGAATCGACAGAAATGTTTTCGGCGTCGAAAGCGACGACGATTGAATCAAGTAACAAATCATTAACAAGACCGCACCAGACGTCGTCTTCCTCCGGTTCAGGTAAAGGAGAAAAGCTCTCACGCCCACGTAGGAGTGTAGACGGGCATGCTTCTTCTGTTTCTTCCATGGATTCTTCCACTACTGTAGTTGTGCATGAACTAATCACTATGCCTCCTGTAAGCACTATTAGTTTAGCGCATGGTGTGATGTCAGCCTCTACTCGTGCGGCTGGTGTAAGTGAATCAACAGAAGATAATGGGGATGGTACTAGCAGTGCTTTTCTGTCTAGCATTGCAATTAAAAGTGGTGAGCTAATAGTAAATAACACTGAGCTTAAATCTTCGTCGCTTAAAAATGCTAAACTACTGACGCAAACAACTACTACTCAGGTCAGTTCAACCATGGGTAATCTTGCAAAAATATATAACATCACTAATAAAATTGAAAAAGACATCAATACTTATACTAAAACGGAACCACCGAAAATTGCACCAGTTAGAAATACAAGAGAATCTAAAAAAGAAAGAGAAATAGCTTACGATTCTAAATTGATGCAAAGTGATGCACTAATACCTTCGCTTTATTCATATGGTATACATAAACTCCAATATCTAAAATTACTTGCTAGACTAAATGAAGTTAACGGTGACTTACACATCTCTTTAAACGATTCAACGGACATGAATAATGATCTCAGTAGGCTGCATTATGATAGTGACAATGATTCAGCTAGAACTCCAGAAAAAATAACACCAACTCAATTAGTAACAGATATTCCTATAACAACCACAGTATCACCAATAACAAGTGCAAAACCAACAATAGAAGAAACGACTACTTCTCCCACTATAAATATAATGACAACACATGGCCAGCATGTCGTGCCAAGCATAGAACCAATACCAAGTATCAATAATCCTAATCTTTTGTTGTATAACACAACAACAAATATGACGACTGAACCGGCTATCAACAATGAAGATGCAACTGTAAATATAGCTTCCGAAACAAAATCTGACGGTTCACCTAACCCAAAACATGTATTGATTAACCTAACAATATCAGCTGATGGTGCGGATAGTGCATCATATAAACCGTTATATTCCTTAACTGTAACAGTTCCAACAGTGGGTGACAATAGAGAAATCCCTTCAGTCAAAATTACTCCATTTGACGTAGAACCTACTGCACCAACAAATTTCAATATTCCTGTAACATTAGAAGGCACAACAGTTTCAAAACCGAACAAAAATGAAGTCGATTCTAAAACCACAGATGAAGAAATTGACTGGGGAGGAAGTTGCGAATGTTCATGTCCAATTTGTGAAAGCGATGACAATGCTGTCGATGACTTCTACAGCGATTACTCTGATAAAACTTCTACTGAGAATACGGAAATAAATTTGACAACTGATAAAGAAGATGTATCGTTTACAACAGAATATACAAGTTCTGTTAACCCTGTTACTGAATTCGCTGAAAACACAATAGATAATACAACTGATGCAAATACTACAACAACAGAAATAATAGACTCTACCATAGACTACCATACTACAGAGTCTGATTCCCAACCATCTTCAACAACAGCTCCCGAATTCATATGCCCAAAGGTTAAGCCTCCACCCATACTTATACTAGAAGGTGAGGTTGTTGAAACTGAATACATTCAACAATAACACATACTAACGATCACCGGTGTCCATTGGTTTAGGGGTCCACAGTCTTTAATACTGTCTGTGTCTAATAATACTAATTTTCATACATTTTATAATGGAGATCTTATTATTACGGATGCTTTATAATCACATGCATGAGCTTTAAAAAACTATTTCTGTGGGAATATTGGAATTGGCTGCTTATTTATTTCTTGTAGTTAATGCACGTAATAGTTGTTATAGATAGATAAAACTTATTCACCACATCGTCGCATGATTAATATGTGATATCAGTGTCATGGATACACGAGCTTTAACCAACTGAAACTTTATATTTTTTTAGGTGCGCGAACATTTCCCGCGCAAACGTTCCCACCGGATGGGACAACATTTATACAAATTAATTTAGGTGAAAAATTATCTAAAGAAATCCCTCCATATAGTTACTGGAATATGCAGTTCTACCAATCAGAGGCTTCGTATGTAAAATTTGATTATATGATCCCTAGAGGAGCGTCAATAGGTATATACGCGAGGAGAAACGCATTACCAACGCACACGCAATATCACTTTTTGGAAGTACTTAGTGGATTCAAAGCGAGAACTACGAGAGCTTCACATGTAAGTGGATTCACCATGTATTGTCTTCACAGCTAATATTTTGAGTATAATTATAGCACAAACATATTTTACAGCCATCAGTAAAGAAAGAAATGACTCACTACATGGAACAAGGTCACTGGTTCCTCTCTCTGTATAATGATGACGGCGATCCTCAAGAGATTTCTTTCATAGCAACTACAGCTGAAGATATGACACATAATTGCCCTAATGGCTGCTCAGGAAAAGGCGAATGTCTCATGGGTCATTGCCAATGTCAGCCAGGTTTTGGTGGTGATGACTGCAGTGAAAGTAAGTTTATAAGAAAAATCATTTTTTCAAATATTCACTCCACTTATCGATCAATAATAAATTTAATATAAGGTGAGATATAGATTATTATTAAAACTAAATGTGTTCGATTTCATTGTAGGTGTCTGCCCAGTACTCTGTAGTCAACGTGGCGAATACATCAACGGTGAATGCCAATGCAACCCTGGATGGAAAGGGAAAGAATGTTCCTTACGACATGATGAATGCGAGGTCCCTGACTGCAACGGGCATGGTCACTGTGTCAACGGAAAGTGCTCCTGCGTCCGCGGTTATAAAGGCAAATTCTGTGCAGAGACCGACTGCATCCATCCTACATGCTCAGGGCACGGTTTTTGTATCGAAGGCGCTTGTGTCTGTAAGAAAGGCTGGAAAGGGTTGGACTGTGCTACTATGGATAAAGACGCACTTCAATGTCTACCAGATTGTTCTGGCCACGGTACTTTTGATGTGGATACACAAACCTGCACTTGCCACGCTCGATGGTCTGGCGAAGATTGCTCAAAAGGTAAATACCAAATAAACACTTAATGTACAAATATATAATTAATTATAAATTGAAATTACTGAACTTTGTATTTATTTTTATTTGCAGAGGTGTGCGATTTAGATTGTGGACCACATGGTAGATGTGTAGGAGAATCTTGCGTGTGTGATCCTGGTTGGTCTGGTGAATTCTGTACGTCAAAACTTTGTGACGCACGTTGCAGCGACCATGGTCAATGTAAGAATGGCACGTGTCTCTGTGTATCCGGCTGGAACGGGCGACATTGTACACTGGAGGGGTGTCCTAGGGGGTGTGCTGGACACGGACAATGCAGGGTGGCTAACGATGGACACTGGGAGTGCAAGTGTTTCGACGGTTGGGATGGACCTGATTGTACAACACTCAAGGAACAAATCTGTGACGATTCAAAAGATAATGACAAAGGTAAACTACGAATGGGTTCAAGTGTAGAAAAAAAATCTCACCTCAATATCAAATTAATATTCTACTAAAATTATCATCCAATTATTTGTTTAGATGGCCTAGTGGATTGCGAAGACCCAGAGTGCTGCCAAAGCAGCGCATGTAAGGGAAGCCAGCTGTGCGTCTCCTCACCAAAACCAACTGATATCCTTCTCAGGAAGCAGCCTCCAGCAATCACCGCTTCATTTTTCGAAAGAATGAAATTCCTCATCGATGAAGGTAGCCTCCAGAACTACGCTAAACAAGAGACATTTAATGAAAGGTGAGATTTCGATGTTTGGTGTTTCTCGTTAGATTTAATAGCTAATATGTGCAAGAGTTTGCTGACAGAGCCTGACATGTCAGCTGATTCTTTTCATACTAACTTATTTACAAATACTAAACTAATTGAATATCTGTTATTATAAGATACGCAATGTTGTGCCCCAGTCAATCCTAATGTTTTATTTACATTATAAGAGTGTTACACGTCGCTTTCTTTCTTTTTCTTACACATCTATGCGTCAATATTTATGTTAAACATACCAAATTCTAATCAAAAAACCAAACAATCGGCACTTGCATGGTATTTTATTTATATACAAACTAATACACTTTTATGACATTTTCTGGTGATATATAACAAAAATTGAATTCTCTTAGGCTAACAATGATATTGTCAATGTTACTTACTTATTCTTTGTCATTTCTCTCGCCTCTCTAACGCTGCGCAGTATGTTTTGGAATCACTTCAACACGAGGTAAGATCTGTGATAAAAGACTTGTGTGTTACACTTAGTACAGAAAACTCATATTTTATCATATTGTATATAGAATATTGTGTACCTAATTGGCAATATAATATGTATTGGTATATCAACGTTTGCATGTTTTATTGTAACCTTTTGTTGTGTCCTGTGAATTTGTGTTACGCTTTTTATTTAATATTTTTACATATATTTTAGTGAACAAATATATTTGTAGGCCGCATCAAGATCATTATCATAAATATCATAATATATTGGTGATTGGTTATAGTAGTATGAAATGTAGAAAACTTCTAGAAAATAGATAAGCCGTTTGAAGTAGTTCCTAATTACAATCAGTAAAAATTTTTTTAAAAAAATTATGATTGAAACAATTTAAAAATTCTTAGCGTAAATTGGAGCCAAATCCTGTTGGAAGTTGTTCAAGCAACAAATTTAAAGTCTACTTGTTAACCTCTTAGAGTAACTTTATTTCTCGCACTTTTAATGGCACCCAATAAAGTTTTTTAATGATTTTTACAAAGTCGATTAGCGTATTTTCCATTATAAAATTCCAATTTAATGTCGGTGTCTTCAGCCGTTCTGCGGTGATTCGGGGTCGCGTGGTGACGTCACTTGGCTCGGGGTTGGTCGGGGTGAGGGTATCCACGTCCACGCCGCTCGAAGGGTTCACGCTGACGAGGGAGGATGGCTGGTTCGACCTCCTCGTGAACGGTGGCGGAGCAGTCACTTTACACTTTGGTCGGGCACCGTTTAAACGGTCTTCGCAAGTTGTGTTCGTGCCTTGGAATGAGGTATGTTGGCTGTGTCATCATCCATTATCAAATACACAACGCGTCAATATCAGCTTCTAAGATGACCTAAGTGTTAAGTGATGATCATAGGGCAACATTATAGTACGACCATTACACCTTTAAGTGAACTCAAATGACAGTAAATTAACTCGGGCTGAATTTGTAAAGAACCTTATTCTATTGCTTAAGTACAAAATATTTATCGACTTATTTTATAAACTAGTTTAGAAATAACTGGAACACTTGATATTAGGCTCCCGACGCACTTGATTCAGTCGTTAATATTCTAAACGACTCGAACCAAACTCCGTGTGGATTGTGGAGCTATTAATTTTTTGCTACCGGGAAACATGCGAACTGGCCATTAAAGCAGCATTATAAAATTTTGAAGTCTTTTTCTAAGTCAAAAATTTTAAAATTGTTTTTAGCAGTTGCTAAAAGACGAACGTCTTTGGAAATTCAGAAGTATGCTTTTATTTTTAACGTTAAGGACGTGATTATCAAAACTTTACCCATAATTACTTATAGAAAAACTTGGTTTTTACTAAAAATTATATTTTGATAAGTTCGCATATTTTGTAAGATTGATATATAGGCAAGCAATAACAAACAATTTTACTTACTCGTATGTCATGTTATCATACTACTAAACTAGAGAAGTTTTAAGTTCTATATCTTAGATTCAACGAAATGCAGTACCTATACATACTTACCTTAATTGATTTTATCTTAAATGCTTATAGATTTTTAAAATTTACAGGTTGTAATAATTGATGAAGTGATAATGACTACATCAGACGAAAAAGGTGGCATGGGTCCCCCGCAGGCATGCCTAGCGCACGACTACGATGCAATGAAACCGGTGGTGCTGGCCACATGGAAGCACGGCTTCCAGGGAGCGTGTCCCGATAAGAGTGCTATCTTGGCAGAATCTCAGGTGTGTACAATTTAACTTGATTATCAGTTACACTTCCCAGTGTTCAATATAGATCTCCTTACATTATTGTAACAATGAGGTGTTTTGACCCGTAACACAACCCCGCCGACCTAATTAGGTAATTTTAACGCCGATCTAACGCGGATTGGTGGGTAGAAGCTAACAAGATACTGCGGTCTGTCCATGTTGCTCTAAGTCATAAGCAGTAGAAACCAAACTTTAAACGCAATAGTTGGAGTGACTACGTAAGATACTGGGGACTACGGCTTATTGTAGTTTTCTGCAGTTTCGGACCAAATTTAAGCTGGTTTTGAGGCATAGTGACTTTACTAGGAAACCCTATTCTTTCGCTCATCTCACGTTTTCTGTTAGTCCAAATAAAAAGTTCAACTTTGCAACGAGCCTCATGATGTTTTCGAGTTTAGTTTTTCACTACTTCACAGACTCCAAAGTATTGGATAGTCAGGATTTCCATGGCAGCTCCGGATAGTTGTCGCCGGGTAGATCAATCAAAATGTTGTACGTACTCAAATTAGTTTATTGCCCCAGCGAGCTCTTCGGTGTGTGCTTACAATTTCGGAGTCAATTATTAAAAGAAGATATCTTTTTCTCAGCAGGTTTTGTCAAATTCTTCGTGCAAAATATAATAACCAATAGGATAGCTAATCTGTAAATATTTGGAGTTGAATACAATATTAATTATGTTCTTTAGATAGTTTCGTAATGAAATAATATAGCGCAGAAACTCTTTAGCCTAAGTTTGTAGACGAAATTAGAAATAACATTGTCTGAGTACTTGAAGATTTTTAATTCTAAAGACTCCAGACACAATTAGATAAATATGACTAAGTTTACTAAACTAGTCATCTAAATTTCTTAACTCATCAGTTAACTTTACTAAATTTAATTACAGAATAAATCGTGTCCTCAGTCTAGACACTGGTAATGTATTTAAACCTGATAAATCCCTTACAGGTTGTTCAAGAAAGTCTTCAGATCCCTGGAACTGGATTGAACCTGGTATACCATAGTTCAAGAGCAGCTGGTTACTTATCAACCATTCAACTGCAGCTAACTCCCGAGAAAGTGCCCCCGACTCTCGCCTTGATTCACTTAAGAATAACCATTGAGGGAATACTATTCGAAAAGACCTTTGAAGCAGACCCTGTTATCAAATTCACCTATCCATGGAACAGGCTAAACGTATACAGGCAGAGAGTGTACGGAGTGACCACGGCTCTGGTTAAAGTGGGCTACCAATACACGGATTGTAAAGACATCATTTGGAACGTACAGACCACCAAACTCAGCGGTCACGATATGAGCATTTCTGATGTTGGCGGATGGAACTTGGACATACATCATAGATATAATTTCCATGAAGGTAAATATATTAATATTATTCTATTTTCGAACGGTTGAGTGATCTTTTATAATGCAAGGATTTTTTATAGACCGCTAAAAGTGCTTTTAAAGTTTTGTTTTAAGACATAACTGTATTTTAGTAACTGATCAATCGTTTAAATAACTTACATAAGGTCACAGCAAAAAACCCAATCTAAATAGTCGAATGTCTTTAGAGCTTGTGCGATTAGTTCAAATAACAATAAAGTCACTAATGGGACTGTCGTGATACTTTAGCAGGGATGTTCCCAGTAGACAATTCTTCTAACGCTTTTACACTCTCCTTTTTAACAAGAAACTACCATTTTTCACATAAAGAAATATACCTTAACACGATACATGACATAAAATATACAGCACACAACTGCCATTCACAAAATTCCGTCAAAATTCTTAAATTTCTATTACTTGTTATTTTCTTAAGGCGTATTATTCGTGTAACGTATCGCTTTGCCTCGAGGTAATTTTAACGACCAATGGGCGCCATTTTGTTGTTAACTTACTTGAAAAATTAAATTAAAATGCAATTATATGTTAATTATAATGATTAATGATAACGAAGTGAAACGTAATTATAAAAATGGACATATCCTAAAAATGAATGTTTCCGCAGGTATCCTCCAAAAAGGCGACGGCACGAACACGTACCTGAAACACAAGCCGCGACTAATCATCACGACGCTGGGCGATGGGCGACAACGTGCACTGGAGTGTGGCGGCGACTGCTCCGGACCCGCAGCCCGACAGCGCCTGTTGGCGCCCGTCGCTCTGGCCGCCGCACCCGACGGCGCCGTCTATGTCGGGGACTTTAACCTCGTGCGGAAGATCACCACCGATGGAACTGTGCGAACCGTTGTCAAGCTCAAGTAAGTATACCTTACATTTTTTCGGGGAGGTACCTACTTACGGACCTACCCTCCTCTGGTTCAGCTTCGGGCACGTTGCACACGTCAGCAGCTTGCATGATCATAACTGCACTGGGAATTACCAAGGTTCTGCAGAGGAAATTCACCAAACCACCTTGTAATAAGTACCACGAAAAATTGGAATTTGATTTTTAAATTGTAGTAATGCCACTAATAGCATACACTTAGTAGCTTTTTTATTACAAACTTCTATTGTAAACTTCGGTTACCAAGCCTTTTGGTATTATTTTGTTTTGTTACCTTTGTTACCTCTTATGTTAACTATAATGATATCAACTACTGTTAATTCTCTGATGAGCTGAATTGAATAAATCACTACTTAACAAATCTAGTGTGTCTGGTAAAACAGGCACAATTAATGTCTTATCAGAGCATAACTCTATTGTTACCATTTTTTACTGTTTCAGTGCCACTCGGGTATCATACCGATACCATATGGCGCTATCACCTCTGGATGGCACCCTATACATCTCCGACCCCGAGTCACATCAAATCATCAAAGTCCGCAACACCGACGACTACAGCGATCCCGAGCGGAATTGGGAGACAGTAGTTGGTTCAGGGGAGAGGTGCTTGCCTGGTGACGAAGCACACTGCGGTGATGGAGCCCTCGCCAGAGACGCTAAACTTGCTTACCCAAAAGGAGTCGCTGTTTCCATTGACAACGTACTCTACTTTGCTGACGGCACTAACATCAGGATGGTAGACCGAGATGGCATCATCACAACCGTCATAGGGAACCACATGCACAGAGCACACTGGAAACCTATCCCTTGCGAAGGCACATTGAGTGTAGAAGAAGTACATCTAAGATGGCCCACAGAACTCGCTATCAATCCATTAGATAATAGTCTGCATATTATCGACGATCACATGATATTGCAAATGGCTCCAGATGGAAGAGTGAAAGTTATTGCTGGCAGACCACTACACTGCCCGTCACCGTTGACAGGTTATGACATAGAACTAGCCACTTATGCAACATTAGTAATGCCACAAAGTATTGCATTTGGAGCTGCGGGAGATCTGTACGTTGCGGAGAGTGACTCTCAGAGAATCAACCGTGTCAGACTCATCACAACTGATGGGAAGATTTCACTATATGCAGGCGCTGAGTCTAAGTGTAACTGCTTAGAAAGAGGTTGTGACTGCTTTGAAGCTGATCATTTCTTAGCTTCTAATTCCAAATTTAATACCATTTCAGCTGTAATCGTGAGTCCAGATGGCATAGTTCACATTGCAGACCAGGCAAACTACAGGATTCGATCAGTAATGGCGAGCATTCCGGATGCCAGTGGTGCAAGAGAATATGAAATATATTCTCCTGATACACAAGAAATTTATATCTTTAATAGATTCGGACAACACGTTATGACAAAGAATATTCTTACTGGAGAAAACAACTATGTATTTACGTACACCGTCAACACAAGTAACGGAAAACTCAGCACAGTAACCGATGCAGCGGGTAACAAAGTGTTTCTATTACGTGATTACTCTAGTCTTGTAAACTCAATAGAAAACACCAAAGGTCAGAAGTGTAGACTAAGAATGTCTAGAATGAAGATGCTTCAGGAACTTAGAACACCTGACAATTTTAACGTAACTTTCGATTATCATGGTACTACTGGTTTGTTAAAAGCGAAGTATGACAGTACAGGTAGAAGCTACATCTATAAGTATGACGAATTCGGAAGATTAACCTCGGCTGTAACACCAACTGGCCGAATAATCAATCTTACATTTGATCTCAGTCTTAAAGGTGCTACTGTTCTCGTTAGTGAAAATAACAGAAAACCTGTTTCTATACTCATCAAAGGATCATCAGTTCGAACGAAAGTGGGCGAAGCTGAGAAGAAAACTATTATATCTACTGATGGCAGTATATCATCAAGCATGCCTTGGGGTCATATCATCTCCACTGACACAGTTCCTTACACTATCCTGTCCGAAATTGACCCAATATTGGGAGAAAGTTATCCGGTACCAGCTAAGCAAAGGACTGAAGTTGGTGGAGATCTCGCTAACCGCTTCGAGTGGCGGTACTTCTTACGACGACTACTTTCTAATAAAGGAAAAAGTAGCAAAGCTGTTGCCCAAATCGGCCGCAAACTAAGAGTGAATGGTGAAAATCTTTTAACTTTGGAATATGACAGAGATACATCAACTGTAGCTGTATTCATGGATGACAAGGTAGAACTTCTGAATGTAACTTACGATAGGACAGCGAGACCAGTTAAATGGGGTCCCAGAAGTGGAATTTTTGCTGAAGTGGAGCTAGAGTATGACAGGTTTAACAGGCTCACGAGATGGAGCTGGGGAGATCTGAATGAAACTTATGTTTTCGATAGGGCAGGAAGATTGCACGAGATACGTTATGGAGATGGTTCTTCTTTGGCGTATTCCTTCCGAGATATGTTCACAAGTTTGCCATTGAAAGTAACTACTCCAAGAGGTAGTGATTATCTTCTTGATTATGATGACTCCGGTGCCCTCCAAAATTTGACAACCCCACGAGGGCATATACACACTTTCGCACTTATGACATCGCTAGGTTACTTCAAATATCAATACTTTTCGCCAATGAACAGACATCCATACGAAATTCTATATAACGATGACGGCCATATCCTAGCAAAAATATTCCCTCACCAATCTGGAAAAATATTATACGTCTATGACAGTACTGGCAAACTAGAAACTATATTAGCTGGAGCATCTGCTATTAGGTACGTCTATCACGAAAACACTCATCTTGTTAAGAATGTGGAAATCACAGATCCTGATTATGAGTTAAAACAGGACTACAAATATCACGCTGGTATATTGAAGGACGAAAAGATGAAGTATAATTCCAAGAGCGGTCTTAACAACGCACATTTCAAGTACCAATATGACGGAAATGCTCGACTCTCTACCATTGACGTCAACATTAATAGCAAGGAAATGCCTCAGTTAAGATTAAAATACAACCAGAACCTTGGCATTCTTGAGGGTGTCAGCGACTTGAGAATATACAGAAATACTTTCAATCGCTCTGTCATGCAAGACACTAGTAAACAATACTTTACAATTACAGACTATGACGATCACGGTAGAATAAAATCTATACTAATGAACATCAAATCTTTTGACGTATTCCGTCTGGAATTGGAATACGATGTAAGGAACCGAATCAAAACGAAAAAGATGATGGTGGGAGATACGACTTCGAACGAAAGAATTAGCTACAACTACGACGGTCATCTCATGGAGGTAGTGGGTTCTGAGGATGACTGGAAATACGTGTACGATGAAAATGGAAATGTAATTGGTGTTATAGAACATGGTGAGAAGCGCTACTTGGGTTACGATATCGGCGACAGAGTTGTCCAATACGGCGACATAGAGTTCAGCAGTTATGATGGAAGAGGATTTGTGATCAGACGCGGCGAACAGAAATACAGATACAATTCACGTGGACAATTCGTCCATGCCTTCGAGAGAGATAAGTTCCAGACATGGTATTATTACGACAATAGAAACAGACTAGTTGCATGGAAGGATGATAAGAATAACGTTACCCAGTTCTTCTACACTAATCCTCAAACACCTAATCTCATCACACACATGCATTATCCAAAAGCTGAGAAAACTGTCCGATTCCTTTACGATCAAAGAGATTTCCTCACTTGTATCGAAACAGAAGACCAACGATTTTACGTGGCTACAGATCATAATGGTTCTCCTCTTGCTGTGTTCGATGTGAACGGAGAAATAATAAAGGAACTCAAACGAAGTCCCTTCGGAAAAATCATCAAAGATACAAATCCTGGATTCTACGTTCCTGTAGATTTCCATGGAGGTATATTCGATCATAACACCAATTTGATTTATTTAGACAATAGATTGTTCGATCCCGTGGTGGGCCAGTGGATGACACCTAGCTGGGAACACTTAGCGACAAAATTAAGTCTTCCGACTGACATATTCATCTATAGATTCAAGAACAATGATCCAATAAATAGGAATCAGAATGTCCCCTACATGACTAACTTGGGTAGTTGGCTGCAACTGTATGGTTATGATTTAGAAAAGATGATGGGCTCCAAGTATATTACGAACATGATCTTCCAGCCGATGACATCGGTAACGGCTCCTCAGCTTGCGCCAGATTTTGGAGTGATGTCTGGATTGCAGTGCATTATTGAAAAGGTAAAATTTCTTATAAATTTACAAGGTTTTTCAATTTTAAGATGAGATTGCCACCTGAGATTTTAATACAATTTAACACCTATTTTTTCAGGTAAATGACAAGTTATCCGACATAGACTTCGTACCTACCCCATTACTGAAGATGGAACCGATCACGAGAAATTTACTACCACGAGTGTCGTACAAGCGTGGTGTATTTGGTGAAGGAGTTCTGATATCTAGAGTAGACGGCAAAGCCTTCATTAGCGTTGCGGATGGAGCGAACAGCGTCGTTGAAGACGTGATAACAACAGTGTTTAACAACTCTTACTTCCTCGACGTTCACTTCAGCATCCACGACCAAGACGTGTTCTACTTCGTGAAGGACAATTCACTGAAGATAAGAGACGACATGGAAGAGCTGAGGAGATTGTCAGGGAAGTTTAATGTATCTCAAGATGAAACCAACGATCAAGGATTAGAGGTAATTAATACTTTAATTCCTATGTATTGTATCGAGTTGTTGGCAATTTAAGCTCAAAGATAAATAATGGCTCAATGATAAATGATGACTGAAGCCTTCGTTGGGCCAAAGGTTTTTACTTCTTTATAAGGAAAAATAGTGGTTTTAACTTTTACAAAACTATGCGTGTTATTTCAGGTCCGAGTTCACGCAGTTGGCAAGGGCTCCGCGCAGGCGGTGATAGTGCTGCGTTACGGAGTGGACCCTGCACAAGAGCGTGTCAAGCTTCTCAAACACGCGCATAAACGAGCAGCGGCGCGCGCCTGGGAGCGGGAGAAGGCGCTGGTCGCTGCCGGCTGGGAGACGCGCGGCGCGTGGACCGAGGAAGAGAAGGAAGAGCTCATCTCGCACGGGATAGTGGACGGCTGGGCCGCGCGCGACGTGCACTCGGTGTCGCGCTACCCGCAGCTGGCCGACGACCCCGCCAACATCGTGTTCGTGCGCGACGCCAGGCGGAAGCGACGCCGCAGTGGCCGCGCGCGACACCGCTCGTGACTCACACGTGCCATAACGCTATGTTCACTTCCGGGCACGACCTCCGCCGAACACTGACGTATTTAACAATGCGACGCTCTTGTTTTGTACTCTAGTATGCGAGTAGAAAATTAAATGTCATTAATTAGGCACAGATCTTTATCAGTACAAAATATGAAACAAATTAAGACTTTTTAAGATTTTTAAAGAACTCTTTAATTATATAATTATTTTAAAGTTAACTACGTCTGCAGTAAATTGATTAATTCTTAAGGAAAACAGATGTGCCCTAACAGTTCTATCTGCTTCTGTCGACTTATAAGCAATGTTAAAGCGACATACTCGGATATTAAAGTATTGTAAAATTCAAAGAGACAAAAGCGCCGCAGATTTTATAATAACTCAAAGATGTCGGCGGACGTCGCGCGCAGAATACAGTAGCGTTTTAGTTCTAACTATTTTTATAGGACTGAATTTTCAATCAGTTAAGGCTCGCGGTAGGACGAGCCGCTCTTGTGATCGGCGTAGTTTTGGCTGTAGTGAAGTAAGGATCGGAACTGAATGAATGGAAAGGTGTACCTTTCGGATAAACGATGTTTCTCTGTAGGCCATAGGAACGGTTGCTCGCAATTCTTTGCTTCTCTTACTTAGGCCTATTATTAAACCCTGTATCGTAAGTTTTCTTTGATAATTTAACCTTTATACGTCGGACTGAATTGAATCTCTTGTAACAACTCACAACAGGGTACAGTCGTAAATAAAAAATCCAATTAAATATAAAAAATAATACGGAGCATAATAATGGAACAAAAATACTCAAATGATATCATAATTTATTTTACCTTTTTTATATTTTTTACACGAATATTTTTACTATTTTTAACCTTACTAATACGCATATACCTTCACAACTTAAGATATATAATTTCACAAAACAATGTACTCCTAATTCCTATCACATTTAGCCAAATATTTTGTTCTACCCGTAAGTTTAGGCATTTGTAAATAATAGTATTTTATTCTTGTAGTTATTCCTTTTTAATGTTAGACCTAAGGTCTTTTTTACTTCGCAATACTATTACTATTTAAGCAATAATTTTATATTTTTTTATATTCACCAATAAGCGTCTGGCTCTTTAAATTAATGAACCCATTGTTAATTTGCTTGCAAACACTGCAGGAACCTTGTCGCATTGAATTTGTAATTGGAAGTGTAACAGCGTATGTTTCCTCTAGCGATATTAGTTCAGTGACAAAGTTCAATGTAGCAATACATTTATCCCGTAACAGTAGAACGGCCTCGTAAAGAAAAATAGACAAATATTATTAACAAATACGTTAACTACAAAATACTTAATACGTACATTCTGCATGTGTTGTGCAATAATCGAACAGTAGGAATACCATAACCGTCTAGGGTCACCCGTCCTGCTGACTCACTGCTACCATACATCACATTTTCTCTGAGACTGATTCAATTTCTGTTATCCTTCACCGACTACGTAAAATGTCGCAAGTTGATTTCGACGTTTCACGCAGTTAGCCCTCTCACGAGTGGTAAGTCAGCGGGAAGGTATAATAAATTGTAATTTAAAATGTAGTTTGTAATAGTATATGTCCATATGTGTCTCATTTAAATTGTGGTGTCTATTCTGTGTTAGAGGTACTAATTTAATGCTAGTTGACTGAGTGGCCGGTGATATGCGGATGATATTTTTTACAAAAGTATATGGATAAATGAAGCAAGTTCCCGGGTCCGCGGCCGACGACCCACGCGAAGGTGATATTTTTGCAAAATGTGACTAAACAAAGCAATACATTGTAATGTAATACGTCTTAATTCTTTATTTAGTAATAATAAGGTGTAATTTTATTTGAATAATATATATATATATCTATTGTGAATGTAGTTATTGATTTTGCGGTGATATAAACTAGAGCAGTATAGTTATCTTTTTTATAATGTATAAAGAATTCTAATTTGTAAATAGGTACTTAATGAGGATGTAATCTGTAAAAATATTGTACATATCTTTACGCTTCGATTATTTATAACGTAAACCGTTAAGATTTTTAGGAATATGAAGAAAATGTGTAATATATCAGACAGTTATGGACGATACTTGTGTAGAGTTTAATAACCCCTTGTTGAAAACGTACTGTCCATTGATCGGTTATGTGAACCTCTGTGGGAGGCTTTCCTAATCTATTGTTTCTGATTGGCCTCGTGACGCAGTACCATAGTCGTACGTACGACATACCATAGACTAAACAACTTCTAGATTATTAGAGCTTAATGACGCTGACATGACGAACAAAACTGCATTTACATGTAGAAACGAATTCCTCGTGCTGCATTTAATTTGTACTAATGTAGATACTAGGTTTACTGCAATGCTCGATCCAATATTATACAATTTATATTAATTTATTTGTACATTTAATAAGTTTTTAATTGTATTGGATATATCTATGTTCATTAAAAATTATTTAAATATTAAAAGGAAATCCATAACGTCATAAATGCCATTTACGTCGACACAAATAAAAAATACCTTGTGGAAATAATTTTGTGTATTCCCAACAAAACCCATTATTGAAACTCCCGAATTAAAATATTTTAAAAGACTACATTATGCCGTTGCCACAAGGTATATTTTCATTTGGGTAAACATGATGATATTGCACCGAGCATTACAGTGACACCTGGATGAATAGTTACTGCCATACTCAGGTAGACGGGGCGCGTGCGTGCTGTGAGAGATGACGTAAGCATGTACAATAATAAATATAGAAAGTATTCTAATGGAATATGTAATAAAATATTGAAATCAAAATATATTGTTTCCTTTCACTAATCCTTCAAGACAGACCCGTGACTTTGTTTATACGAATTTCACAAATTGATTATCCATATAATAACATCAAATAAAAGTCCGTTTCATCTATAAAAATATTTTAATTCTCATTACTCTACAGCAATATAACAAGGATGAATTAGCTAACCTCATAATTAGACATCATTCGTATTCAAACATATATATATATATGTCAGAGAATAGAAAACAACTTAAGTTACTTAAATGAAATGATAATGAAATACGATACATAATAGATATTATATAAATTATACAAAATTATAAATTTAAAATGTCTATTAAGTTAATACTAAGCCCGCGACCTTCTTCAAGTCGACCTTGAGGCGACCGGGTAAGACCAAACTTAGGTTTTATTTAGGTTTTATGTTTATAAAGCTGTTTCTATAGTTATAACATGGAAATATTTTAACATTGAGTTTACTAAATATGCCAATAAATATGATCAGTTGACTTATGGTAGTACCACTCTCTGGCATATACATATTCAACAAACTATTGCAAAGAAATACATAGTAAATGCGTTTGTAATGAGTTATTTTGAAAGTAAAGTTCAAGAATTTATTTTGTTGACTAGATTAGACTACATACGTCAAAAGTTATTATTTACCGAATTTCTTTACTTGATTTTCGATTAATTAGACAGATTTTAGAATATATTAACTGTCAACTTGTCATAGGTAATCACGATATAAATTACGCGAAAATTAAATAATCGGCTTTTAAAGTTTATAATATAAAGAAATTAATAACGAAGCGAACACATGAAGTTGACACAAGTTCTCTCTTAAGTTGGTTTTCACGAAAACGTAAAACAAGCGATAAAAGTTAACTAAAGGTTTAATAATACAAGCCTTAACAGTATTTCTATAAAGGCAAACAATACTAACGACTCCTGCGCGTTTGTAAGTGATATAACCGATATCATTAATACTAAACCCCAAGTAAAAACCTTGAATAACCCCACAACAACAAAAGCCCCGCCTCAGTAATTCGTATTAAATTAAAGTTTAAACAATATAAATTGTGAAATTGCTGCAACATAATTTTTGCTACAAAGTGCGCAGATACAACTAGTGATATGTTTTACAAAGATATAAAATTACTTACTTGAAAGAAACAGTATATATAATCTAATATACAAACTAACACGTAAACTAATATAATAATATTATTTAATATTTACTCTATGTAAATACAAAAATAGACTATATGGAAACATCTTAGTCGCTTCGAAACACAATTAACGTATTTTTTTATTAATAAATAAATCTCACATAAAGAGTTTTGCTTAGTTTTTTACCAGCATAAATAAATTTACAAAAATACAGTAATATAGCTTTATGAAAACGAAATATTTAATTTGTAGAATGTAGTCTAAAATATAGAATATGATTGTACATAATGTACCAGTAGTGCGAATAGAGTTGTCTGGTTTTAGTATATAACGTAAACGTTGTCATTTAACTGTAAGATCTTCAAGGACTTTATTATAAAAATTGTATATAACTAGTATAGTTACAAAGTATTTAGTCTCTTTTTTTCGAATTAATATATCATTCGTATGAACGTGACAAAACACAGTATAAATGTACAAGCCGCATTCAAAATTTATTGGAAAGGCCCTAAATATGTAAATCCAGCCCCACTTATACACGCTCATTAAATTTATTAATTATTTTTTTTCAGAAAACGCTTCGACTGTTAATTATGGTATGCAGTAAGAAAAGTCCATATGCCCACCAAGAGCAGCGCGATCAACAGCGACGATTAAATTGTATCGTATGTAAACTACGTAAGGCTCTTACTAGCTCGGTACCCGTACGACTTCCATTTCTTATGTAGTCTATTTATTATGTAATTTTAGAACAATTTTAAAGCAAAGGTAACTCGAAAAACATCGGAATTAAAATAAATAACAATTAAGTAAACCTTATATTTTAAATTTGCGAAGTAACACTGTACAAGATGTAATAATGACCGTCGCCGAAAGTAGAAGTGGTAGGATGTGTATAAAATATATTAATATATCGTTTAGTATATCTTCTTTATGTATAAGCTTTATATTTAATAATAATATAAGTACGCAATAAAGTTGCTTTTTAAACAGTTTTGCTTAACAATAATAAAAAAACTGCCCGATTTGTATATCTTGAAAAATTTATTGCGGACTGGCTAGTATTTTTATAATTCTATATTTGTGTTTTTATAATTTTTCTTAACCACATATAGGTTTACAAGTTGGATTGTATCATATTGCATAATGCTTATTGAATGAAATACTTTTCAAATTCAAATGAATTTCAATCGCTTTCAACAAAATATAGAGAAAAACTAACTAATGCTTAAAATTTCCAAGATATCCAAATTCAAGATTTTCCTAAATTAAAATTAGTAAGTCACAAAAATGCGAGGTTTAAATTTTTATTTTATTTTAGGCCCTAATTTGATCGTTTTTAAATATCAAATAATATTTAGTATCTCAACTAGAAATTAAACAGAAACCTGTCAAAGACAAACTTTTCAAAACATTAACTGTAATATAACACGTTTTAGTAGTGCACTATGACGTTCACTTTTTTTATAATTCAAAATAAAATGGTTTGTTTCCTGACTGTACGGTCGGCCTCAGAAAACCAAATAAACAAGAAATGTGTTTATTCTAGGCTGGCGACTATTACTGGTGCTATTAGTGAGAGCTTATTACTAATAGTTGATATGACTTGGTACTAAAGTGTTAAACTACTTACATAACATTATATAACGTTATAAATATAGCTTGTTTTACGGATCCTGATATAAAGATAAAATAGATATCCCTTTTTATTAATACTATACCTAATACGATCATCATATATTGACATCAACCAGTCAAAAGCTCATAATACTATACTAACAACTCACATAATTCAATATATCACAACTGTAAGCATTCATAACTCTTTTTTAAAAGCGAATTTGTTATATAACATGTTGTTATTTAAATGTTAGCAACTTACAATTGTAACATGTACAAGCTAATTGCGTTCAACATTTATAAATTTAATTTATACTATGCAATTAAATAACTCGACCTCTAAATGATTTTAACTGACAATTTTATTTCATATGCCTTTTTCAAAAATATATCTTAATAATCTTATCGTATAATATTGACAACTCGTGATTTGACTAGGCTTCACCATCGATGAATATAATTAAATGTCAATCCCCATGTCATTTTAAATATCAAGAAATGTGCTAATTAATGAAAAATACTTACGTAATGTTATTAACACTTTATTTGATGTTGCTTTATATAACATCAAAAATCACGAACTGCCACGAATATATTTTTTACTATAATTAAATATATTATTTGGTGAGAGAAAGAAATCTTGCTGTTTCCTATCTCATTCTTCACAAGCCTCGTTCAAATATTGCAGTTAATTGCGCCGATTCTGTTGTTCATAAGCTTAAATTAATTTAAGGTCATTACTACTTTGTCATTTCAATCTGAATAGAAATGCACTAAGGCCAAGTGTCAACAATGTTGACGTTTCTATGAGAATTCCCTCCCTATTATATTGAATTGGAATGAAAGAGAGACCTGTAACTTAATTTTATGAAATTGCCAGCAGAATCAACTTCATCGACCAAACCCGTTATTGATTACACAAAAATATAAAAAGTGAGTTATGTGAATATTATATGCTCATTTCAAAAGACTTACATATCATCATTTGTATCGGTCAGAGTAACGCAGAGGACATTTTGCCCTAGGGCATTCTAAAACCAGCTACATACCAAATAGTATTGGACATCGGCTATCGCTTGCTTCCTTTGTTACACCCTAACCTTCGAATTACGACACCCGGATACTCCTCATTTTTGTAAAACGGATCAAAAACATAGCTAGTGTCAATAGTATCAGTAGTCGTCGACGGGGCCGGTGACCTTGGTCCGCATGGTGTCCCACTTGGCCAGCATGTCGTAGTCTAGCTGGTCCACGTCCCACTGCTGGGTGTCGCTGGTGTCGTCGCAGCGAGCGATGTACACTGACTGGGACGGTCTGTCCCACTCCACGCAGTTATCGTTGCCGCCATGTTTGATTTGTTTTGTAGTCTGAGGTGCGAATTAGATTAACAATGGATTATAGATTAATTGATTAGATTCATTTTACATTAAATAATTGGACATTTTGAAACAGTTGTACATTTTGAGATTCCGTTAATCTGATCGTCACATTTTTCTTACCAGTCAGAATACATGACCAATATCACCGAAAATATAGAATATCAATACTTTTTTATTCAATATTTAAAATTCAAGATGTAAGTTATTTTAAGGAAATATTACTTTTACATCGAATTTATTTCAATATATTAAGAAAACAATTATTTAGACTAAAGTCTAACTTGCTACTTGGGAATTTGATCTTATCCTATAGAAAATCTATTGAGCAATTAATTTAATGATTTTTTAAATACTTATCTTCAATATGAACATTATCTAAAATAATAAATAAAAGTATTGTTTGAAGATAAACAATCTCACCAGTTCATATTTCCACAGCTGATTGCCGCCTCCAAGATGGCAGGAGTATAGCAATATCTTGCTCTTTGGCCTCGCGTCCGGCAAATCCCAGCACATATTTCTTTGCTTAGATCTGTTGTATTATAAAACAAATATTAGAAAGTCAAACTATTTTCATTTATCTTTTAACTAACACAAAGTTAGCATCATTAGTTATCGAGTGCTTTTATTATGGATACATAACGGAGAATTATAGATAGAAAAATGTATATTAATATAAGGAATATTCTTAACAAACCTACAAACATCTATAACTCGTGAACATTCGCACTCATCATATAAATATCTGACCCTACCGGGATTCGAACCGGAACCTCTGGCTAACGTGACAGGGATACTGAACCCTCGACCAGACGGCAGTCATTTTATTACTAGCAGTCTCTCATTAAAACATATTCTAAAAAATAAAATTGTCCCTTCCCAGTAAATAGTATAAAGCTAAGGCCGCACTAAAAATAATACCGCGGGATTGTTATCTCCTAGTTTATATTCGTGCATAAGAAAGATTTTTGTTTGTTTCAACCCAGTTCTAGTGGATAATCACTGCTGATTCAATTCGTGATAATTTGAATCGCACTGCATCAGGGTGGGCAAAATACATATGTGATTGCGGAATTATTTTCGCGGGGATTATTTGGCATATAGCGCAGCTTCATACATGTCGTGAAATTCTACGGCAATTGGCCTTAAATAATTTCATACTTGATATCCCTGTGCCATGAGAATATGAACTCTTGTTCCCCAGAAGTCTTGGAGCACTTGTTCAACTGCAGTTTGTCCATTTGAGCGCCGTGGTGAGCATCTATGCATAGCTCGTGGTTTACTGTCGGCTTTATCTGTCAACAAAACAATTCATTACTTTCTTATATAATCATATAACGTTAACCCTTTGGGCTCCTATGTCCACACGTTATGGCCCATACTTAATTTCCCACCAACTCCTATGTGTGGCCATTTTTTTCTCGAGCAGTTTTGATGAACTTCAAATAGAAATAATTATATTATCATACATTAGTTGATTACAAAAAATAATTACTGTAATTAAATGCCTAACATACCAAATAAACAACTTAAATAAGAAAAATATTTTTTATTTTATTTAAACCTCATATTTCAATTTTATTAAATATTTCTTGGAAAATACATCGAAAAATAGCTTGGATTGGTGGAAACTTTTATGAAAAAAGTTTGGAGCTCAAAGAGTTAATCTTAACTCTGTGGTCTAGTGGCTTTGACCACTTACTTCAATACAGGAGGTCTGGGATTCAAATCCCAGTGGGAGCAGAAATTTTCCACTTGGTGTGATTTTTCACGTCATCACCTAGCCACCACCACCATCTTACCTAACTCTGCCGCCATAACAATAATGTTAACAGCATTGTTGAGTTCCGGCAACTGGAGCTAAGATAGCCAGTTTATCGGCCTTCACTTAAACTTAGCCATTAGGTAAGATTAAGGCCAAGAGCTACCCCCCATTAAGAATTTAAAAATAAAATCAAATATTTATAGAATAAAGAATTCAAGAATGTGATTAAGACTCCGGTATAAATATATGATGAAAAAAAAATCAATAACTTAAGTTTTGCTAATACCCTACTTTTATCACGACTATTACAAAAGTAAAATAGAAATACTTACCCGTCCTTGCGCAAAGGGATTCGGTTCAATCGGAGGATATTTGAATGTTAGATCAAATGCTACCTGAAAGAAAACAAAATATTATCTATACTTATATCATATTGAAAAGTTTGTGAGGTTGAGAGGTTAATCTCTGGATCTACTAGTTGGAATTGAAAAAATCTTTTTGCTTTGGTTAGTCCATTTATCGAGGAAGGTCATCATATGCTATGTAACATTTGTAAATATGTATTATTATAAATATAAATATATTATAATATGTATAATTTGTATATGTATATATATATATGATTTAATTGTACAATAAACAGTTAATGGTTAACAAATTGTATAAAATCTAATAAAATTAAACTTAGTTTTTGTTTTCAATTATATTTATTTAATATAAAAACTCGAAAAGCAAATTTAAAAAAACTCATTTTTCTTAACTCTTGTTAAAATCCAATCTTTTGAGATTCGATTATTGTGAATTGAGTTATTAGATTGAGATTTGAATCGATTCAAAAATGGATATTGTTCGGAAAATCGCCAACGCTGTTCTAATTGTGTCTACTAACCTGAGTGATGAACCACCTGAAGGACTTGCACTTGAGCCGCTGCCTCAAGGCCTTCTGCTGGGAGATGTCACCGGTGTCTATGGTCAGGTACTGCGGCCGCCGCGCGTACAAGTACTGCGCGTACTCGTCCATCCATACTTCGGCCACGCGCCGGTAATTCTACGATAAAGTATACCATAGAAACTTTGCCTGAACTGTGTAGGATGAGACCAAATATGTATTTGATAAATTATTACTTCTACCACGAATCAAAATCATCTGTTTTTATATATGTTCCTTGAAGTCTTACAAGAATTGTTATTATTTATCGTGGGGCCAATAACAATTGTCTACTTATTTTTTGCTATTTCGAGTTATTTCTGTAATTCATGTAATTTATATTATTATTATTTATTTTATAGTGAGGAGAGAGTAGAGAAGCTACTGCTTTTTAAACAGTTTTATATCTATATATCACGATTACATCATATTTTGAAAAGGCTCTTGGTTACATGAGTGTATACGTCAGCGCAGTCCAAGTGTTAGCGAAGAGGCTTTTATATGCTAAGTCATAATAGCCTTAGGCTATTTAGCATAAGGCTATCCAGCCTTCCTTAATACCTCCGAACTACGCCATGAAACAGTTTCGAGACGTTATATTTGTTTTCTCTACAATGAGGACCGCTTTTGTAAAACGAATATAGTTAATTTTACATTGGTTTTGGTAAAAAGGAATTCGGTAAAAGTGGATAAATATTTATTAATATCTATGTATTTAAGGCTAAATAATATCTTATTAACATATGTTTTCCTTGAATTAATCTTTGACAGAACAACGAAGAGACTTCTTTCTTAAATTGTTTTCATGACGAGGAATATCTACCTATAGTACGAAACAAGCACTCACACGACCAACGAAGTCCCCATGTCCAGGATTAGGGAATGGTGCGAACTTGCGGTAGATGTGTCCCACTCGGGAACACGGAGCGTCCAGCATGCGCCCACCGCACTGCCAGATCTGACCACGATTGGAACAGTTGAAATAGGAATCTAAGTCAAGTGGACCCTGAGCTTAAGTTGTAAGATATTTTTCTTACAAAATATTTTTCTTAAGGTCAATCATCATCATCAAAGCCTATATACGTCCCACTGTTAGGCACACGCCTTGCTAGATTGGAGAAACGTGAAGTGCTTGAGCAGTAACATCACCACGCCGACTCAATGCGGGTTAGTGGGTGAAAGCAGTAAAAAGAACGAAGCACAGAGCTTGAGATAACATTTACCTATCCAAGCAAAACCATGGCGATAGTCGCTCTGTTGTGTTTTAATTGTACCTTGATTCTTTCTAGTTAAAACATTTTCAATGTTATTGTATTAAAAATATCTTTTATACTCCAATCATCATCAACCGACAATAAGTTCACTATATCTAAATAATGTAAATATAAATTTAGTATATAAATGTCTAAAAAGGACAATTCATACGTATATGTCAAGATGTCAAATACAACAGTGCTGTGAAGAACCCACCTTGAAGCTGAGCTCGTACTGCTCCCCGCCCCAAATGTCCAGCCCCGGGTCATAGCCGCCCAACTCCCAGAAGAACTCTCGGGAAATTGCAAACAAACCACCCGCCATTACTGGGCTCCTATCAAAGGGGATGTATTATAATAATAAATAACAAAATCACAGCAGTCGCAGAAATTCTAATAAGAAACGGTTTAAGATAATTCTAATTTTTCCCAAAGTATAATGAAAGAATTATAAAACGACATCTTTCGTTGTGAAATCGGATTTCACAATGGGATCTCAATTTTACCACGTAAAAATTGTCGTTGGAGACGAAATTGCATTCAAAAATCTCAGTTCTTATTAAAATAGAGAATCTTTACGCTTGTTGAACAAACTTACTCAAAAGGCTCCGGCATGTTGGCATCATCCTTGGGCAACACGGGCAGCCGCTTATAGAACAACTCCCAGTCGAAGGCCCCGCGGGCTCCTTCGTCCTGGGCGCGGTACTCGAAAGTATCGTACGCGATCACGTCGATGTAAGGACACATCACAGTACGATAATTCAACGCAATCGGCTCTGCAATACGAAGCACATAAAATAACTTATAATTTTGTCCGGGAGAGTAACGACGAACCAATAACATTAAGTTGTAATGTCGTGTTAAAGCCTCATAAGCTTATGGTAACCTGGTACTATAAGCGTGTGGTACCTTTACTTGCTGTATTAGAAAAAATAGACCAGTTTAGACTTATCATGTTTTGTGGTTTACTAGTAATGTAGAGAATACGTAAATACGCTCTAGCGAGTAACTTACAATGGACCTAGTTATGATGTACATAGATTAAAATTAAAATTAAAGTTCATGCGACTATTTCTTCACCAACCTATCAGGATCAACCGGAGACATCATTTCGTGTCTAAAATGGCGGCTTTAAAGTACATTAAAGTATTTCAGTTTAAGTGGATGCCAGCAGAATCGATTCTGCTTTTGGAGCTCATAACCATTTTGATATAAATGAATTTTGTATAATTTCTGTGTAATTAGTGTTATTTCTGTGTATTAGTCTCTGCTTCAAACACCCTTGAATAAAGATTCTGATAATAAATGGTAAGTGTGACCTAAAAAATACATACACCGACCTAGCAGGGGGGGCAGCCAGTTGACGTTGGCCTCCGTGTGCGAGTCCAGGAACACGAGTACGTCGGCCGTGGCCAGTCGGGCGCCCGCCAGCCGCGCCGTGATCAGCCCGCTGCGGGCGCCCAGCCGGATCACTTTCACTTTAGGCATGTGCTTGGCCAGGTACTCCACTAGCTCTTCCTTGAGAAATTCTAGAACAATCTTCTGGTTTAAAATAAAGTAAGTGCAAGTTGGAATCACGAAAGCGGCAAGTAAACAATTTCAAAAGGAGATGAAGACGAAAGATAACAGTTTGTGTAAATTATGATAAGACTAATGAAAGTAGAAAGTAATTTGAAATAATATATTTTATATACACACTCATTTTTATACACTTATCCTCTAACCCAAATTAAGCATTATTAAGTGCTTGTGTTACGGATACTAGATAACTAAGTAAATATTTAAATGCTGATTTCGAGGTATTTTCTTAAGAAATCAAATCAGAAATCAGAACATACGTAGGACAAATAAAATCCCTGCTCATATTAGATTTTCTTATATTTCCAATCTTAAGCGGTTCGCCTACAAAACAAGTTCTCTATAAGGTGAAAAATAAATTGAGCACCATTAGATTTCCACTATTTAAAACATTGCCAAGCCTACGTCTCGATGCTATCATCAGTCAGGTCAATGTTCTATTTACCCAGTTTCTTATCAAGCGTGCATGGCGCAGAGAATTACCGCGCCTATTGCATGGCTGGATCTAAACCGCTCATGTAGATATTTTGCAGGCACTTATTGCATCATAAACAATATAGTGACAAACATAAGTAATCTAAATTGCTAATAACATCTCTGCCTAGTTGTTATATGTTTATTTATATACCTGAATGAAAGGCGGCTCCAAAAATAAAGAGCACACTGTGTTCATATTGGTTATGTCATTTTAATTAAAAAATCGATACCATAATAAAACGGTGGTTGAAATAAATAAGTATTTTGAAAAATTTTTGAATAATAATCGTTCCGGGAAGATCTAAGATTCCCCGGAAAAATATTAGGGTTTCGCAAAAACTGTGTATTAAAAAAGCCTATATTAGTATGAAGTGAAATGGTGCAAGTATATAGTGTCCCTAATATGAATTAAACACTAGAAAATAATTCCAAACGGCAAATTAAAATTGCCGGTTGTTTATTTAAGCATGCTTATTTTAAAAAATCAACACAACCAATACACGTAGCATATATTGAGTTTTTTTTTATTTATAGTTTCTATTCACTCTTACGCATTGGAAGTAGGGTTGAGTGAACAAAACGCGCATTTGCTCCTACATTTGTACACAAGCAAGACGGGTTGGAATTTGATCAAAAGGGTTAGCTGAGATACAGCACCCGCAGCTGCCACTAATTTATATGCGACTTCAAACGGTTCAATACATATAGGCATAACCATAAGGACATATTTAAATTAAGAAGTAGCTTAAATAAATATTTTGAATTAAACATTAAATTAATTAATTAAACATTAGAGATAACAAATAAAACTTCTTACCTTTGGTACTAGCATCGTCCACTAGAAAAATCTCCTTAATTAAATGTTCTGGCGATCTGTAGAGTACGCTAAAAGCAGTCCTCAGTAACGTACTCCAATGTTCATTATGGAATGGCACGACCACGCTGACTGTTGGCAGCGATTCTATATACACTTTCTTCTTGCAACCTGGATGTCTAATATCTGGTAATGATCTGTTTAGAGGGATCTTGTCACTTAGGGCTCCATTGAACCCGTTAACAGAATACAACTGCTCTTCTAATGCGCCGTCTGTTTTTGGTAAGGTAGCCGGTCTTCCTTGTTCACCAATGCCTGAAAATTGTAGTTTAAATATACATACAATCATTTATCATATATTTCTTCAATATATCATGTAGTTCCTTTTGTAAGATTACTTGATTGCTAAATTTCGAAGGAATGGAAAGGTGGTCAGTTGTCTAATTATCAACTACACCAATTAGACATGGGAATTGAATTAATAAATATTCCAAAAAATATATATATATTTTTATATAAAGCACAGCAAATGACTCGACACCACCTGATGATAAGCAGTAGAAGAGTCCATATGTGAAGATATTTTTGACATAATACAGTAGATGTTTTTGGAGATTTATATGACACAAAACATTGCGTCTGTAACTACTCAATAAGCTTTAAAGTAACATGATTTAAAACTATTTTAGGGTCTCATAGTTAGATTATTCGATATTATATTTTAAAAGCTAGTGAAATGCTTCCATTCCAAATACGTATAGACAACGCAATGTCTACCACGCAATCATCATATTGTTTGGTATTCTTTGACAATAAAAAAAAAAGAAATAGCGTCCCCGTTTTAATACAATATTCTTATCTCCCATCTTAAATGCGCGCGGTGTAGCCATCGTAAAACAATACATTAGTATAACACTTACCTACTCGTTTCCGTTCCAACTCAATTTGTGTGTAGTTATGCCAGTCTTTCTTCTGTAATCAAATAATCACTTACTGGTTGATGAAATGATCAACAGCAATTGAAAATGATTCTGAAAATATTACTTAAAACTACTAGATGTAAAAATATTTTCAATTTTGAACTTTTTTATTATAACATTTTTTTCACGATAAGAAAATGATACTATTGTGGTTATTGCAACTAGATAATTATATTTCGCGCAACTGCGACACAGTCATTAACTAATATGTTTATTAGCATTAATATAAAGGTGTTAATCCCAACATTTCGCCTCATTTTACATTTGGTTACATTTTGTTAGATACTCAGAATTATTCTATGATCGTTTTGGAGATAGGCACCATCCCGGATGTTATCAGACTGATATATTACATTATCACTTACTCTCTCGATTTAATTTAAATGTTTAGCGATTATTTTATTGAATCCTTCATTATAATAAAACTAAAGTAACTAAGGTAATAAACTAAACTAACTTTACTAAATTAATTAATAAATCACTTTAGTTTTAAATTCAATATTATTTCCAATAATTCGGGGATTAAATGTATATACTGAAATATTTAAATTTAATTGCATTTTAAATTCTCTCAACATAATTGCAAAGTAGACACTTGTCATATGACCTTAAACACAGAAAGGTGTATTCAATTTTCGACCTTAATGAATATAAAAAGTGAAGATTTTAGCAAGCACCTTTTTTCATGCTTCCTAAACATCACTAATTTCTCAACACCACATAAAAGCTAATACTACTATTTTTAGTGTCGTTAAAGTTTTATCCTAAAAATCAAAAGTTAGTCCTTTTATTATTAACTCTATCAATTTATCTATCCCATTATAAAATCAATACTTTCCTCATAAAAATATTCAATTCCATACATAAATTACTGAAACTACATAAGTCTAATAAGTAGGCACCATGAAAGTACTATTCCTATTACACAATATTGAGACAATACTGTTTGTGCAACTGTGACAATATTTGGCAACATTGCTTGGTGACAAAAGACAAGATTGTATACTCAGTGGTTGGTGAGGTAATTAAAGGAAGGTATATCATAACTTTTTATGGAGCTATTATCACAAATAACTATTTTGTAATTCTTTGCTTAGTAGAGTAACAGCTTTAAGCACTTTATTAGCAGTACCTTAAATACCATTATGTTATTACAAATTAGTTTTAAAATTATTTTTAAATTAATAAAATATTGAACTACCAACTTCCTCTAATTGCAAGATTAAAATGGTTATGAGAATGGGATTTCTCTTAAAGGTTATTAGGTTTAAGAGAGAAGTGATGATGAGAAAATTAACTAAAAAGAAAAAAATACTACCCATCTGCAAGAAAATAAGTACAAAAATATACTGGCTTGCTTATAGTGTAGTTTTTTTGTAGAATTATTGTGGGATTTGGAGAGTTCCCTCACATCATTTAGAATTGTCCATCCAAGCCCTGACATCATGGTTGAAACTATGTTATGTCATTTTTTAAAGTGCTGTGATCATCTTATTTTTATGGTTCACAAGTCAAACTTCTATTTGTATTGTATGTACTGTTAGTTATATAATGTTTCATACATAACAGACATCATTTAAAAAAGATATTTTGATAAGCCTTTAACTACAGTAATAAAAAAAATGCACTAAAAAGGAGAAAGTAAATTTCAATCCATTTAAATGATTAATACTAACTTTTGTTGAAAATTTTCAGAATCATCAGAAGTTTTCAGTGACCATTATTTGTTACTTTAGTGTTTGGAAACATACAACAGTACAATATGAAATTAAATTGTGTTATTATAGAGTATGAATAGAAGTGTGAAGCCCTCCAAAGCTATATATTTCAGAATAAGTGTTTATTTTAATTTTATAACTGTAATATTTTTGGACTCTGATAGCCGATCAAAGCCCTTAGTTGTTTGAAACAGATCTTAGTCGGTTCATTTCTGCTAACACTTCGTTGTTGCCATGCTTCTTACCAGTTAATTTTCAAATTTTTCATGTTAATAGAAAATGAAAAATTTTTTTGTTAAGTTGAAACTTCTTGAAAGAAATACTGAACATTGACATTGGATTAACGTTCAATATAAATTTTTTTTTTTCAATTTTAATAAAATTAAACGTTATTAAGTATAATGAACATTAAAATATTGTATTGTCTCCTGGACAAAACTTGGATGCATAATGGGTTTAATGAAAGTACCTTAAAAATCCTTTACAAAATCTGGCGTAATATAAGCATATTAAAATAAAGATTACCTGTACAGATTTAGGTACGAAATATCCAACTTTTTTTTCATAATCTGGCATTTTTATTTGTGCGTCTTGAATGGGAATTTCTTGAGCTTCCAAAACTTCTTCTTTAGAAATAGTCTTGATGATGTACAATAATATTACTAACACTGTTAACATCAACAGGGTCCGTAACTTCAGCAAGCGTACAATAAATCGCCTCATCATTATCATTTCCTAAAAAATATAAATTATTTTACTTAAATTAATCATATTACTAGGAGAAACACTTTTTATAGCATAATTTTACAAATTAAATATAATTAATCTCTGTTACCTAGCTGCTCTCAGTGTTGTGTATATCTCACTGTGTTTGTGTTTATTTGGTATAAAAATATAATATACAATAATATATTTTTTATAAGGTAATATCAATCACAGCTAAGCATGCAACTAAAGGTAAGAATTTAAAAAGAATACAATAACATTTTAAGGCTATAAAACTATGCACAGTGCCCTACACTTCACTGTGCCATGAACCACTTATAATTAGAAGCAGACTTGGGTCACTTTGTTAAGTCAGTTTGTTTAAATTGAACATAGGCTGGCAGTATAGTGTATAGCGATCTAATATGTAGCTTTAGAAATAAAATAAGACATGATAAACTAAATAATGGTTATAATGACATGAACAGCCTTATACATCAAAAGCATTTCTTTTTATTGGAACATATTAGGAAGTTCTTTAAAATATTTTCATAGTTTAACCCTATTAACATGTTAATTGTATACAGGGCAACTAAATCTCTTATCCTCCAGATAGTCATGATTAAAATTAGCAGTGAGTAGGTAATTATCTTTTAATATATAAAACACAGGTGATAAATACAATACACATTTTAAAAGATAATTATATAAGATATATTGAACTCCTTCAAAACAGCTTAACTGATTTTTACGACAATTTCTGTATATATTTGATAGGTGTGAAAACAGATACTAAGTTTTTTACCCCCCAGTGATAAGGGTGACCTTATCTAGAAATTTATTTTTAGAAATAATTTTCGTAGCAAAACAATGTAAACCGGGTTAGCTAGTAATAACATAAACATATGAAATCTTCTCTACAAAAGTTAAGGTATGGAATATAGGAGATGTTACCAAGTCATTGTGATCAAACATAACTAGAGGGCATTATTGTATATAAATGTTATTAATATAATATCTTTCATATTCAATAACATTACCTAATCAAACCATTTTTAAATAAACTTTGTAATGGAATGAAAAACTATCAAGACTTGGTGCACTTACCGCTTTTTACAATTTTTACTACAAAAAATACAACATTAAAACCAGCTTACACGTTGGTAGAGGTATAAAGTAAAATTAAGCATTTAATTATATAGTTAACCTTTATATCAGGCCGTAATTAAAAGAAAACTTATACACGCAATACATAAACACAGCGAACAAGGAGACGACACTAAATTAAAAAATATTATGAAAGAAAATTAAAACGAACTCAGATATATAAAGTTATACACAACAGGAACGAAAGATATATACATTATTACTTATATGAGAAAGGGAGATCCTATGATAACATCTGTAACACCGCTGTCAAAAAGGTATATTAAATTTTTCTGGGTTATCCTCGAACTTCGAAGCTCGAGGGATCGGCACCGGCGACAAAATTGTCAGAAATGTCAAAACACCGTCCCTGGCTTGGGCTTCTTGTATATTTAGTATAAAAAGTGAATGGACAAGTTTTATAGTTTTAAAGTAAGCGATATTTTTCTTGTAATTAGTTTTAAATAATTAAATATCGTTTTTAGTTTATGGGACCACGATATACTCCTGAGAATCTAAACACAATGGGGTTAGCAACTGGCAATTGCGTTTACGGAAATGCATATTATGTGAGCCCCCGGGGGGCCTAGACAAGATGCATTTCCATAATTGTAATCGAATCACTAAATGAATAATATTTTACAATCACATTCGATTGCTAATCGAGAGCTGATGTCCAATCCCTTACATTTTTAGAATATTCGAATGTGATTGTTGAAATCTTGACTTTTCGTCATATCGATTAAATTATTCTTGTAAGTCATCCGCGAAGTTGAAATTCAATGTTAATCATAATGATGAATTGATACTAAACCATACACCAGTAATAAGAAAACTTTTCATATAATTGCATGAAGGAATATGAAATATTGAAAATTTTCATGGAAATCACCAAAATAATGCTGAATTATAAATTCCATATATTGTATGATTTATATATATTATTAAAACGTGAACGAATGATACACCACAAAAAATGAAGTAAATTGAACGCTTCCGAAAATTCTCGATCACTTCCTTGACAACTGTTTGTTTTTGATTGGCTGAAAAATTTTTCAGTGGAAAACGAAAATCATTGAGAGAGATTTATACCTAATCGTTACGCTGGGTTAATTCTTTCAAAATCTTTGATTATATGTTAAATATACAGTATTAGAAGTATTGTTCAAGGAGCATAGTAAGTTGTATGTAATTCCTAGGGCAGGGCCGGCGGCGGCCCTTTATTGAGGATATCCGATTTCCGGTAACCGTATTGGTTGTGGCTCGTTTTTTAAAACGAAGAACTTTCAGAATTTTTTAATTTAATTATCACAGTCTCAAACAAAAGCCACGTAATGTTTCTAACAAGTGTCTCCTTAGATTTATCAATTTCAGTTTTGTTGTAATTCTCACCCTGTTTTGGTCAAATTAATTTTGGGAATTATTTTGCAGATGGCTCGAAGTATTAAATTATTTGTATTGAGTGCTACTTTGGTTTTACTGGGCACAGCAGACGTTATTACAGCCGACAGTGAAGATGCCCAAGATGGAATCTCTGTAGAGGTTAGTTTACTTACACCATTTCATGACCTACTTAATGTAACCCATCAGATAGGTATCATTTTTCCCCTCATATATATAATCTCAATATTTTTTATGTATCACATAACTGATTTAAGGTTTTGGATGAATAAAAAGAAGATGCTTTTAACAGAACATCTATGTAATTAGGTTTTTGGTAAAAACATGTTCTAAAACCACCCTGGTGGTTATAGAACATGTTATAATGATTTGAGAAAATGAAGTTATATAAAGTATTTCACATTGAATATTATTTTAATAGACTGAAGAGGATAACCAGTACCAAAGTCCACAAGTGATTGCAAGCCAAGTGTACCTTGCAGAACATTTTGATGATGAGGATGCTTTCAAGAAGAAATGGGTCAAGTCTGAGGCCAAGAAACAAGGTGTGGATGAAAATATTGCCAAGTATGATGGCAAATGGGAGGCAAGTTTATTTTATTTATTTATTAAGTCTTTATTTTGATTAATTAATTTTTTGATCTTGTCTGTTGCAACATTTGCTTTAAATTATGTATATAGATAATATTAAAATGCCAAAATCGAATGAAATAATCTTTTTTTTTTGAAAAATTGACTTTAATAGAAAGCTTTATTATGGATGAAATAACAACCCAGATATAAAACAAGCAATATATAAGGTGGTATTGTTGCTAGCAGCTAATTTACCAGACAACAATAGAGTATATTATATTGTGCCTCTTTACTTGTATAAATATATTATTTTCTTGTAATTAAAATATGTTTTTATTTTGTTCTAGATTCAAGCACCAGTGAAGAAAATATTGAAAGATGATCTGGGGCTGGTGCTCACTACTGAAGCGAAACATGCAGCCATCTCCACACTACTGAACAGGCCCTTTGAATTTAAAGATAAACCTCTCATAGTTCAGTATGAAGTCACTATGCAGGTAAATGAAATGAAAGTTTTGATATTCAATAATTTTATGTATATCTCAGTCGCATATTTTATCCATGTTTATTATAAAATAAGTATCTCAAAAAAAAAAAATTATTATGACTTTTTATTTTTTGTTACTCTTTTATATATCTGCAAAATCATTATGAAGTTAGATTTTTATAATTTTCCTCACAATACACAAAGTAAATACCAAAACTTGTATAATAACAAATGGGTATTTCTAAGCTGATTAATAAAACTGTATTGGATACTGTGGTATATTGAATATGACTTAATTGGTTTACTGTGTCAGTTACCATGAACCCTGTTTGAAGTAAGTTGTTTGTGCTATTGCATCATATAGGATTCTTATTAGACACTTAATAAGATTACTTTCATGTGAGTGGTGAGTGTATGAACACTTACACAGATACTCCCTAAATATCTATAATTTTATACAATTTTATTATTACTTATAAGATAACTTTTATTGAAATTGTGATAACTTGTTATACCAATAATATGGTGACTGATCAAGCATCAGTAATGGTTACCATATTAAAGATTTGCAACAACAGGGGTATTGAGGCAGATCCTGATTTCAGAAAATTGCCCTGTCATTCCATGTGGTTGAGATGATGGGTCATCATACCTAATATTCCTCAATACACATTCTGCTAAACTTATCATGAATCAAGCAACCTTGATTTACACTTCTGTTGAAATGGTTATTTTGTTTGCTATAATTATAATGTAGGGTTTTTAATAATTCAATAAAACAAATATGTTAACTAATCTCTAAAATAACACAAAGAAATCAACAAGTAGTAAAATTTTTATTTGGCATTAGTCCAGAGTTTGATTTAGAAGTACAACTTCCAGCTTCTTTAATAAAAATAGAAAACAGTGTTTTTTTATGTCAATGAACTTTTAAAACATATGGCTACTTTAGTGAGAGTTACCCTGCCTACAATGAAAGTAGGATTTGGCTTATAACCAAGTGTGATGTATGCTTGTTCTTGCTTTCTAACAAATAAATTTACCTATACCTTCCTCCCTTCATTTTTATTTGTCCAAGATTGTGATGATTAAGTAGCCATACCACTAAAGGTTTAAGGTTTGTTAGAAGAAATGTACAGCTATGCTGATTTACAAATCTGACATACAGTTTCTAACCTAACATAAGATAAATGCCACAGAATTTTTGAACACTTCCAGTTGGCCTCGGCTTTCTAATAGACATTTACAATGTACAATATGTCCTTTATAATTATATATGGGCTATAATTAAAAATAATTTATTTTTCATATGCTTACATCTGTTATCTAGTCCAAATTAAGTATGATTTAAGAGTCCTTGAATTTTGACATATTTCAATAATATAATATATTAAAATTTATCATCTCATAAGCAGTAAATTGAAATTCTGCGTATATTAAGATACAAACACAATCCATGACTCATAAACTAATGTTCAATTTATACTGACCCTTAGGTTCCATAATGCTAGAATAGAATAGAATATATCTTTATTGTACATCAGCCAATTCAAAAAGAGAAACACACAAAAAAAACCTTAACTAATTTTGTAGAAAGGGCGACCTTATCGCTAAAAGCGATCTCTTCCAGGTAACCTTAGGATGGACAGGATTCAAGATAAAGTACTAGCAACCAGATGTTGATGAATTTTCAATTTTGTATACAGGAGGGACAGAACTGCGGCGGCGCATACATCAAGCTGCTGTCCCGTGGCACCAACACAAAGGCGGACTTACGAAAATTCTACGACCAGACTCCATACACCATCATGTTTGGTCCAGACAAGTGCGGCAACGACAACAAGCTGCACTTCATCTTCAGGCACAAGAACCCAAAGAATGGTACTATTGAGGAAAAGCATAGCAAGAAGCCAAGGTAAATATGAAATTTATGTCTGTTTTGTGATTGTGTGTCACATAACTACCGCGATAGTGTAATATAAATACCAATCTGCATTAAATTATACACCCTGTTTAATGATTGGATCACCTCAACAGCCAAAGTCTCAGAACAAATTAAATAATTTAGTATTCTGTGAAAAAATGCCCACATAAGCATCATCAACCCCTACTGCTGGCTACTGGTCTTTCCACATGAGTTAGTAACTCATTCTGTTCCAATATAGCATGAAAATGGAAACAAAACTGCGAGTGGTGCAAAACAAAACAGTTTGCTGTTTTATCCATTATTCTCATTTCAACTAGTATGTATAGTATTCAATACTTTTATGTTCCTTTTCAGCAAACGCTTGGAAGACATATACAAAGACAAGGAGCCTCATTTGTACACCCTAATAGTCCGTCCGGATAACTCATTCAGCATTCTGATTGACCACGAGGAAGTAAACACTGGCTCACTCTTGGAGGATTTTACACCTGCTGTCAATCCGCCAGAAGAGATTGATGATCCTAATGACACCAAACCTGAAGACTGGGATGAGAGGGAGAAGGTAAACTTTGTATTCTCTGACATTCTTGTTTATGGGTTTTCTTTATAGATTTCTGTCAAACTAGACAAAACCATTTAGTCTATACAGCTATTGTTGTTGTATTTTGTTGTATGGTATGTATTTATTTAATGTATTATGGATGACCGTAGTCATGATCCAACTGAGATTATGTGGATTATGATGATAAATTATAAACTAACCTTTTTGTTATCCTACTGATAGAATTAGATGCAATACACTTAAGTTTTAGAGTGTGTACTTACAGATCAAGGCCCATTTATAAACCACAAATTTTACTCAGATATTATATAAAAATATCTACTGAGATAACTTTATCATTATATTCAAAGTAAATACTGAGAAGTAGGTCATCTTCAAATTTGCTGTCAGGTGTACAGCAAATTTGTAAAGAAAATTATAGTCGTTATTCCCAATTTTTATGTTATGTCTCTGCAGTTATTAAGGTTTTATGCTTAATAAAGTGATAATGATGTGTAATAATTTATACACATATTAAAAGACGATATATTTTAAATTAATTAGGCCAAAAGAATATGTATTTTAATAATTCTTTATCATAGCAAAGTAATGTCAATTCTCAATCTGGTTAAGTCTGCTGGACGATAATGAAAATAAGATTTAGACCTGTTGGATATTATCTAATCATTGGAGTGAAAATTTTGTGATCTGTTTCCTTTTATACTTAATGAACGAGTGGGATATCATCAGAATCATTTATTTGCAATACAATAGGGTACACTGGAGATACAATTGTAGTAATAACCAGGACCAACGTCTTAACGTGCCTTCCGACTTTACGAGCTCGAGAAAACAGAGTTTAACAGACGCCATTCAAGGAACAATTATGGCGAGAGTTATTTAATGTTCTTATATGAAACCAGTCTACCTTTATATAAATGAGTTTCTCTGTTAAAGACCTTTTTTATTTTGGAAGATTGTAGACCCGACAGCCAGTAAGCCTGAGGACTGGGACGAGGAGGCGCCTGCGCAGATCGTTGACCCCAACGCTGTGAAGCCAGACGGCTGGTTGGATGACGAACCAGACATGATCCCTGGTCAGTTATTACATTGTAATATTAGCTATCATTGCATCATTTTAAAAACGATTTTAATTTAAAGTTAAAGATCTTCCATACTTGAATGCTTTAGGGGTGAACATTACAAGGTTGTTATTATTTCCCAGAATTTGATACCTTCATGAATCAGATGGCTCATATCCATTATAACTAAAAAATTAAAATTTTGAGTATTTTATATTATTTCCTACAGTTTTTCTATGTATGTCCATCCTGAAATTCATATGTCCTTCATATTTTTCTTATATATAAAAAACTCAGAAGTAGTTTGACTAATTTGATTATTTTTTTGTTGCAAGGGTGGTTTAAAAATAAAAATAACTAGGGAAATCCTACAGATGAGCGTAAAATATATAATTGTAAATTGATTATTCAGTATGGAAAATAGTCTGATTAACATGAAGGTGTGCTATACAAAATCTTTTTCATAAATGGCGTTTTTGGTAGGTATATTTCTACACAGAATTTGCTTATTATTGATAGCAATACTGAAAGTCAAAATGTTTAAAAAAATATTTTGTAAAAATTTATACCATTAAAAATCATGATAATAACCTTTCCGAATCGTGGTGCTTGCTCTAAAAATAAAACTTTTTTGCAATTTATACAAGAAAATTATAATTTATTATTCATATAATATTTGTTTAAAATAAATCTAATAATGATAAGTTAACTTTAACTACATTATATTTTGTTGAGCTATTAATATTTACTTTTACTAATTGAATAAAAAATATGTTGCATAACAATTACCTGCAAAACTTTAAAAAACGTTCTTTTACAACTGCTGCAAGGTTGGTTTTGCTTAAAATGCCAATCGTTTAGATGTGTTAGCTGACCAGACGGTATGTTTGCTGCTTAGACCCAGATGCGAAGAAGCCAGAAGACTGGGACGAGGATATGGACGGAGAATGGGAGCCGCCGCTCGTGGACAACCCGGTCTGTGCGGCCGCCGCCGGCTGCGGGCCCTGGCGCCCGCCCACTATACCCAACCCTGCCTACAAGGTACTCGCACTTGCAGTACTTGGATTTTTATTTATTATTGTTTTTGATCGAGATACACTTGGCGGGATGTCAATAATCGTAATTTCGAGATATTATACATGGAGGGTTAAAGTGAAGGTCTCTTAGCCCATGAAGCCCGATGTATTTTTGAATCTTAATGAAACTGATTTTGGGAACACAAAATTTAAGTACAGTACGTTTTTTTTTTAAATTAAGTTTTTTTTTAATTTTTATATTTTAATAGGAAACCATTCAAAAGCAATCATTTCATCATTCATCATTTTTTTACCGAAAAAATGATCAAAGGAATTGAAATTTAGCCTTTTTTTATGTATACGCCACAATTAAGAGATTTATGAAAAGAAATATACCTATCACCACTTCTTAACCACATAATTACGAGACCTTTGAAAAAAATTTATCTTTTTAAATTAAATTCTCATTTTTTTTAAACACTACAAATTTTATATGACAGCATCGTTCTTAATTATTCACGTTACGTTACAATGATCTAATAAGGTTGGGTAATGGTTTAACAGTTTAATTCGTGAATGATAAACCTTAGGGCATCTGGCGAGCGCCGCTGATCCCCAACCCTAACTACAAGGGCAAGTGGTCGCCCCGCCGCATCCCCAACCCGCATTACTTCAAGGACGACCAGCCCTTCCGCATGACTCCTATCGTAAGTGCACTTGGCTTTTTTATTATTCCAATAATTTTAATATTAACCATTCGATTAATTTAATCGTAACATTTGTTTTTAATGTAGCACGCAGTGGGCTTCGAGCTGTGGTCAATGTCTCCGTTACTTCTGTTCGACAACCTGGTGGTGACAGACGATGAGACAGTAGCGCGCTACTGGGCGCAACAGACCTTTGCCCTCAAGCGAGCTAAACTCGTCAGGGACTCCGTAAGTCATACACCTGTAAAAGTTTTCAATAATATTATAAACTGATAAGTGATTTAAATATGAAGAATTATATTTTGGGAATTCCGTTTCAAATTCTATTTATATTCTCTGGTACTATCAAATGCAACGAATGACTAGGACATTATTTCTTTCAAATTAAACCTGTACACTGATTCACAGTTTGTTACCTAATAGAATAAGTTTTTGTAACGCTGTACCTAGTTTAAAGAAGGATGTGGTAATTGTTTGTTTCCAAAGAACTTAAGGTTTTTCATGCTTTTCTGTTTAATTTAGTTGTGTTATTAAAATACATCCTCTTAGGCCTTCCTATAAAGTTATACAACCTTATAATTGATTTATCAACGTAGTGGTCTTAATTTGTAAGTTGACATCTATTGTACACTGACAAATTTAACATATAATTTTTATTTAAAATTCATTGCTGGGTTTGTTATGAACGTTGCTATAGTGCTAATATTAGTAGCAACAATGAATGTCAAATTATAAGTGAATACTATCATAGAGCTGGTGGGTGACACATGACATAAATGAACAATGTCTAGTGAAGTTTCCCTCGGTTATACGTAGCAATCCTTGTGGGGTCGTTGGTTGCGCGCGACCAACTACAAGCCCGGCTGGTGGGCCGCGTACGCCGCGTACTGCGCCGTGCCCATCGCCGTGTACGTCGCGTACCTCGTGCGCAGAGCCAGAGAGGTCGAACATGGCATAAGCTAGCATATCTTCATTAGAATTTGTACGCTAGGAACACAATTTACCTGGTTTTTACGTCTTATAAAGTCACTCATAACAGTTAGCTAGTGCATTATGGGACATACTATGCCAAGCCATATCTTCCTCACCGGCCCTGTTATTATTAATAACCTGTATCTTAGAACGAGCTCTTGTAGTTTTTAATGAAACTTATTCTGAAATTTATGTATTTATTTATTTACACCAACAAGATAAACACTGACATAAGCACATAAAATAAATTGAGAAGTACTACCTTTATTAAAGGTGTATATATTGAAATCATTAATGTAATTGCTAACATTTACGGTTTTCCAATAAACCTTTCAAACTTTATATGAGAAGCAATGGAATGAGCACTATTTGATTTTAAAATTTATTTGTTATATCTTTTTAAATAAATTTAGTTTGCGTAAATTATTCCCTCATGTTAAATTGTATTGGGTCAGCGGGCTGTGTGAACCTCGTTCGTTCTTCTATTATTGATAACAGAAGTCATACATTACAGATGCAGACAGTATTCATCTGTAAGTGATTGTGGCAACATTTAACATGTTTTTGACATAAGAATCATTATACACAATCATCATATTCGTCTTCTATATTTCTTTCCTTAGTTAAGTATATTACATTTATCTATCTACGTTTATACTATGACGTTTAATGTATTTTACTTTAATAAGCCCGGCAAAAGGTCAGATTCCCCCGTATGATAGTGTGTGTGTGTGTGTGTGTGGTAGAAGCTAGCAGTAGTCGCTATTTCAGGACACGGTGGTGGACCGCGCGCTGAAGTACGCGAGCGACAACCCGTGGGTGTACGCCGTGCTCATCCTGGGCAGCTTCCTGCTGGTCGGCCTGCTCGCCTACCTCTGCTGCGGGTCCAAATCGGTCAGTTGGTACAGCACGCTTAGGTATTGAATCATCTACAGACTTTATGCGTCCCACTGTCACTGCACTGGTGACCACTGACCTTCATACCGATGTATATCACTTTGATGAAATGATTATCAATTTATTAGTATTTAAATTTTTATACGCGGTTTCTTTATACAGTCCTCTTGTAACCTGATTCTAAGACAAAGAATATTCTTGAAAGTCTCGACGCTCATATAAAGCGTTAACATATTTTGTCCCCTTCCGACACTGGTTCAGACAAAATGCTTTCAAATATCTAATTCAATATATTTAGTTCTAATGAAGAAGAAATTGTGTAGAAGGAATTGTAATAAGAGTTATAAAATTCATTTCTGTACGAACAATTTATAAAAAAAATTGTATTTTAAATGACTTTTTAAATTGAAAATTTTTATTTTTGCAAAATCGTATTTACTGTCGAATTTAATAGAATAATTTGTATAGGACCCCGAAGGAGATATGAAGAAGACTGACGCTGTGATGGAAGATGATCCACATTCTGAAGGCGAAGCGGAGGGGGAGGCGGAGGCGGAGGCAGAAGGCGAGGACGAGCCGGCGCCGGCGTCCAAGGCTCATCTCGAGGACTCCCCGCCTGACTCCACCGAGGCTGAAGTGGTGAGGAACAGAGACTCATCTTACTGGTGATCTCGTTTTGTGTATAAGTATAATGTAATATATTCTATCTTTCACTATTTTACTCTATGGTAAGACTGGTGGAAGAGATTTCATTTAGAAATAAACAATACCTTTGTATAATTTTCCCTCAAATGCCTATTTTCCTAAAGGTTTAATTATTACATAAATAAACATGTAATAAATTGAGTGATCTAAGTTTTGCTGTCCTATTCCTACACGTAGTGAAAGAATTAGCTGTACTTGTAGCTTGCATTCTGATAATCTGTACTTTATAAAGTGTGATATAGTGTTGACTTTATCTAATTTAATATACAAATATACTACATAATATTAAATAAGATGTTGTATTCGTGTCTTCACAATAAGAGCCAGTCATTGTATTATTTGACATAGGTTACATTCAATTCTGTAACAATATTCTCAATTTCTCTAACAATAACATTATCAGTCATCAATCAAAGACTGATTACAGAAATTTGCCTTTAATCAAAATGATTCTTTCTATAAATCAAACAACAAACCTATAAACGTCCCAAGCGACAGACTTTGAATGTAATCCAGTCTGGGAAATGATTTTTATTATAATGGGAGTCGACCTCACTCTCTTAGTGAGATAGACGGATACGATCTCGCAGTTTAACTAATCCGATGACTTCATGCAATGTTTTACTCATCATTAGAGACCATTAAATAAACATTACTATACCAATAATATTGTTTCAGGCGACGCCTCTAGTAGATACTGAAGGCGCTGGCGACGGCCAAAGGAAACGGAAGCCTCGTAAAGAGTAAGAGAGAAGCAGCAATACGTTTGAGCGGGACGGATGCATTTCAGTTGCTGTGTGGACCGCTGGTAGGTTTAGCAGCGATTTCATTTTGGACTGTTAGTTTGTATATCATCATGGGAAAATGTGAAACACATCGTAAGATGTTTTATAGTGAATTTATACAAGATACAACATTTTTTCATACTGTAAAAATTTCATTAATATATATTATTATTTTTCCATCTGGTAATATTATAATAATAGCAATCTTATCAATCTATGAAAAATAGTAACAAAAACAGGCTTGAATAGCTTATTGAAAATAGCTTTCTGCTTCCCTGCAATCTTTTTCCTTTAGGGTCGATTTATTTTACGAAAACAGCACTGGCACTTAACTACCCACGTTTATTTCTAATTTATTATAAATAATTCTTTCCTACTATTATGACGAAATGTTGTTGTCTATTGCCTCCTGCTGGGTGTATTATTGAGTATACTCAAGTTTTATGTAATCTTATTCGTATCTCACCTTATCTCACGTCGTTCACCACATGGTAGCAATTTCCTGTACCTAAATTCAAATTTCAAAGTATTAACATCACACGTAGGTAACGTGCCTTTTAAAGTGTAATAGAAAGTAAATTTCAAACTTATTTTCTTACACTTAGAATACATTTCTAGATAAAGCTTTGATATCTGAACATTCTGATAATCTGTACTTTATAAGTGTGATATAGTGTTGACTTTATCTAATTTAATATACAAATATAATACATAATATTAAATAAGATTTGCTTAAGTCTGATTGGCGTTCGCTTATAGTCAAATTCTTTATTAGCAGCTCAATAGTATTTTCTTTTGTTAGTCCTCGTACAGAACAACAAAATTTAATATAAAATAATTGAATATTGGGTGACTTTTAGAAGTTAAATTTCCAATTATTTTAAATATATTTTGCTGTCGTAAGTTCACTGATATCTACCAAAGAGCTCCATGTTCAACCACGCAAATGACCAAAATTGAGCTGTGTAGTTGTTTTTATTATATTTGTAAGCTGTGGTTGCTGCTGGTTGTAAGTTAATCGTAAATTTAAGCGATCTTGACGGATATGTATGGAATGTGATGCGTTGGACGCGGTATCTCAATTGTAGCATCGAATACACTTATGGTTTATGAACTGGACTTTATTGACGTTTATTAATACACATTTATTTATTAACATTCCCAATGGAATTTGATATTTATTACAATACATTGAACGTTTATATTATAATGTATTTTGTAAACAACTCGAATTCAGTAGCGGTGGCCATGTGAAGTGAATAATAATGTTTTTATTTATGCAGTAAAGTTTACAATTGATATATCCACGTCTGAATAATACATGTATTGAATATACTATGATATTTATTGTTGTATAAAATATAATAAATTTAATGCGTACGCTCATAATACCAGGGCTAAGAGTCATGCTCCAGCTGTAGGTACAATTTGTTACTTCATTAGCTAAATTATTGCTGTCATTAATTATGATTTTTGTTTGGATGTGGCTGTATAGCCTCATCGTTCAATGTCGCGTCCGACTGTATAATGTCGGACTTTGTATACTGTGACTTACAAACTTTGTCAAGCGTTATTCAGGCTTCGTATTACGTACTCTGACATTTCAATGCAGTTTCCTGGCTCAGTGTTTGCATTTAGTACTTTTCGCTGATCAACCATTTCTCGGTTCCTCGATATCAATTTAGTAACAATTTTGTATGTTTGCATTGCAATAATTAGTATTATTTATTTATAATATAAATATATGAATACTATTCCCTATGTATTTCTTTTTGAATTGGTTGATGTACAATAAAGATATATTCTATTCTATACTTATGTGTAATGTATAATTATATATCTATATTTAAGTACAAATTTGAAATTATGTAGAGCATGACTCAAAAAACTGCTTCGAGCATAATCTAAGCTGGCGTATATACAAACAAAACTGTGTTTACAAATTTGAACTTTACCCCATTGTAATTGGCTACATTTTGACAAATCCACCCGAGGTTGTTGTATAATACTTATTGCAACCAGATTTAGCTCGAAACAGTAGTAGTTTGTACTATTACCATATATGAAAGTCCTGGTAGATTTATTGTTTTGTCTCGAAGCATTTCTTTTCGTCCATAAGCGTTGTGTGTGATAGGTACAAGTAAATGGACTGTAATTTACATGATTCATAAATAAACTGAATGGTTTCTACTTCCTGTTTTATTTGTTGGCTTGTACAACTTACAACACCCAATATCAAGTATATACTAAATACTAGTATAGTTTTAGGGCCTAATTTAGTTCGGAGTATCCCAACAAAGCACAAACTCCAATATGATTCCCAAACTATCAAGTTACTTAAAAAGGACTGACACACTCATAGATTTATTTCAGAGATATAGTACCACCTTGCTTGTAACATTCTATACCAATAATCCAAGGTTACATAAAAATATAATTATCAATAAAAACAATCTTTTTAAAAAGCAATACATTATTAATTATGTTATTAAATTTTGTTCGAAAAAAATCGAAAGTTCTGAATTACTTAACATTGGTGAAAGGTTTTCCAAATATTTGATGACCATAGTCTGATCTAAACAAATTTAGAGAACATGTCAAACTAGTTTTGTGTCAACTAAAACAGTGTCGTAACATTAACCGTAGGTATTTAGTACACGTGGTTCACTACCCTAAATGACATACTATATTTATGATTGGTTTAATTATAACTAAAAAAAGAATAAATTTGAGATTTCAAAAGACAGTTGTCTTATATTAAATAAATAAGTTAAAACACGCGCCATTACATTAAAATTGTGTATCTAAACCAAGGAGACGATATTAAATTTAACATTTGGGAAACCTAACGCGTTTACGTCGCTTGCTGTATAATTAATGATTGGGAATTTTTGTTTCCAATGGGATTAGTGCACTGACACTAAACAGTAATAATAATGCGTTACTCAATGTGTCCGTTATCAGTACCAGCTAGGGACAACATTGGAATACTCATAGGATAAAAAGCCTATTCAAAGGAAAAAGATAATGTCATTGATAGGAAGATATAAGCTAAATTCTTACATAAACTCATTTAACTGCTCAACAAATTAATTTAAATGCTTACCAAATGTCAGTGAAACATTGAATTAGTGAGCTATTTGGTGTTATGATATTAAAATCAAAATTTTAATGTGTGATGTGAATAGTCGCGCTCAAAATAGTGGCCCAAAAAAAATCCGAACAGGACAAAAATTTTGGTCTGGAAAACAAGAAAATGCATGTTTTTATAATTTTGTTTTATATCGGTAATTGTTGTAAAATAATCCTAACAAGGTGCTAATTTATGGAGCTTGTAAGAGTAACAGGGATGGGATATTTAGAATATAAGTTTACACTTTCTTAGTTGATAAGTAAAAAAGATATAAGTCCCTCGAGCTTCCTTATAATCCGACAAGTGCTGTTTTATGGCGACATTGTAAAGTATTCTTATTGCATACCCGGTTGTATTGGTGCTAAAATCGTAAGACGCGTAACATCAACTCATTATGGTCCCGTTCTTCCGACTGCGATAACCCCAGTCCCGTAACGTTAAGTAATAGCTCCGTAGAGATGATAGGGCGTGGAGTCACTATGTCGCACGACGCGGCGCCAGCAGTATGTGGCTCGGTGTAGTGTTATGTGCGGTATGTGCGGTATGCGCGGTATGCGCGGTATGCGCCGGCGCCGCTCCCAGCCCGCCCAATATTGTACTCATCATCGCCGATGACTTGGTTAGTGAAACTTACTGCAATGTGGACTCTACAATCGAGATATGTGGAACTATTACCAATGTTAATGTTTTCAATAATCGTTTTAAAGTGTGTTTTTATCTTAATTTTTATTTCTATTGATATAGGGATAGAACCTAATTCGTAATGGAAATGGAATTATATGTCTTTATTTTGTAAACTGTGGCAATTATAGTAAACAGTCGTGCTGGTATTTGAGGAATAATACTAGTTAGGGCCTGTGTCGTCTAAAATGCTAATTGAAATCAATTAAATCGTAATCTTACAATTAAACAAAATACCTCACGTATGTCATTTTTAATGTGCTAGGAAATTTTTGAACTAAAAACAACACAGAAATAATTATCTGCCTGAACTAAAGACAAAAAATATAAAAAATCCATTAACCGAATTCAAATTTTGTCTTCTTTAAAACAGTAAAATTTATTATAGTTCACTCAAAACTTTTGCATTGCTCATGAAACCTTATTTATTAAGAATTAAATAAGGTAAGTATGTAATTATTTATAAATCTTGTTAATCCTTTGTAAAATTGATAGTGGACTTATGTATTTAATTAATTAATGACTTTTGTTATTTGTAATATAGTTGATTTTCACTTTGCACATAAAGGGTTGGGACGACGTGGGCTTCCACGGGTCCAACGAAGTCCTGACGCCCAACATAGACTCGCTGGCGTACGCGGGGCTGCCGCTGCAACACCACTACGTCACCCCCATCTGCACACCCTCGCGCGCCGCGCTTATGACGGGGAAATACCCCATACACACTGGTAACTGACGTCTCATTCATACGTAATAATCAAAGGAACTGTCCTTTTTTGGGTGTAAATGTTTTATCATCAGCAACCTTTGCACCCCACTGCTGGGCATAGGCCTTCCTTCAGAGAAAAACATGAGTAGTTTTGCCCAATGCGGGTTAGTGAGTTAAAGCAGCTGTCGTAACAGCCAACCAATTAGTGTCTTCCGAAGCACGGAGAAGTTTGCGATAGCAAATTTTGATTGGCTCATCCAGGAACAATGGCTTAAATTGATGTGTATTCGTAATTGTGACCATAGCGCTCGAACCACTACGCCAGCCAATTTCACCTACTGTTATTTTATGCCAAGCATGAATTAACTTAGTTTAAAAATGACTTTTATTGCAAGGTATTAAAGTACCCACAAGTTCTATGAAATGAACTATGCCCTACATTACGTTTTGAGTCTCACACCTGTATTCTGTAAAGGAAGACGTTATCGCCACATAATGACTACGCTATCCCTGTACATCTTTCGAAAAATATCGAAAGAATTAGGTAGCCGGGGCAAAAGTTAAACATTTGGATTTTAGAAAAAAAGTAAATGTGAACGAAATAAATCTAAAAGTTTGAAAACTTATTATTTGATCCATGTTTATTTATGTAATTATTAACTGTATGAGACCTTGTACAGTAAGTTGTTATATATTTGTAATCGTAAATACCTACATCCTCAATGATGGATTTTTTTGTTATTTTCGCTCACAACTGAATTCCAAACTCATTAGTATTCTGAACGAAGTGTAGTGTCGTAAAAACAGTTAAAATCCATACTAGAGACTTTGCAAATACAATAGGTTTTCATTACTCATATTTTCCTCATCAATCCTGGCTTTGTGATGAGAAAGCCAGCGCCGCCAAATCCTCAACCACAGAGGAAATAGCTATTTTATTTAACTGCCGGAAGACAATAATACTGTAACTATTAAAGTTATGGCGGCAGACTTAAATAAGATTGTGGTACCAAGCCAGGCACTCTTGAAAAAGCCCTACTACCAACCAAACCAAGCATAAAACTGTCTCCTCTAGGTGGTAACCAACTCTATACCAAACTACTACAAACGGTAAAAACCTCTGTTGAACGTTGTATGATTGACAACATACTGACGGCTGTTTTAAATATTCTATGTAAGGTAGCGATAGCCCGGCCACAATTTATATAGTTACTAAGCAACCTTCTTTATTTTAAGTAAGGTAAATTCATCTTTAGATAGAATATTGAAACTGTCCGACCTTAGCAAGGATAAAAAGTAACTCCAGGCGGAAGGTGGGTACGGTACACAAGTACCTAATGATATAATTGGCGGCTTGCTGTTTGTCGGCAGGACGTGGCTGTTATATCATAGATAGAAATAAACAAATAAATGATAACAACATACAGTTATGAAAAAATAAATATCTATCCAGTCCATTACATAATCTGAATATTTATAAGTTATGTTTTACTTCAACTGTCAGACACAATTGGTTTGAAATTGAGTTTGCGGGCTGGGGTCTCTCGACAATATGAAATCATAATACAAGCACAAGGCTTTAGTTTGTGCGTTACCTACTGTCTCTGTTTTTTTGTCGGTGAGGTCGAATGCTTTTACGCATCATCCCTATAGTAGCAACTATAGGGGTATGTGGGACGTGGAGTAGAAACTTCCCTCCAGGCTGTTCGCCATAGCGTATGTCGGCGATGACTCGGGCTCTCCTGAAAACATTTCACCGGGTCGCTGCCTGCGCCTGCCCTTGCGGGCTCTACCGTGCACCGTTTAAGATCTGTCCGTCATCGGAATCGACAACGGACCGCCGGTCTTGGAGACCGCCACCACTGACCGCCATGCTCCACTGGCCCTGAAAAGGGCCTTTCCACTCAGGCCGTCCCGGGTAATGTCAGGAGCGGTTTGGATGGAACTCTGCGCAAAAATTGAGCCCTCGTGACTACGCTTTGCTACTGACGTTACTCCTTTGTAGGTTTAATTTTTTCATTTAAAATCGTGTTATCTCTTGATTATGTGCATAGAATATTAAAATTCATTCAGCTGTGATAAAAATCCGGAAACATCGAGACAGTTTAAATTTAATAATGTCTGGAATGTGTTAATCTTTTTCGAACTCATCAGATAAGTACTCAAAAATAATAAGTTACATGGTATAAATCCCGTTAATAACTGTATATATACAAGTTAATAATAATGATAACAAGTTTCTAAAATGAATATTTTAAAGTTTCTTAGCCTTATTTTAGCACAAATGTAAAAGTTTACGTTGCGTTTATCGCAAATGTTAGTCTACATAGTACAATTTAATTAAAACACGCAAATTGTCGTTTCTAAAAATGTATATCTTTTTTATTGAAATATAATTGAAAGGAAGGGAGCTTTATAATATATTTATTATAGTTATATTTAATGACAACAGGATTTGAATAAAATGGTCTTAACCACCAGAGGGTTCGAATCCCAGCAGTATCACGAGTACCAATAATTTTTCAAGAATGTTTATTTTTTATATTTCTGATATTATATTTCTCTCCGATATCTAGTATCCATAGCACAAGCTCTTGAATGATTCTTTAGGCTACAAAATATGATGTGAGCATTAGATATATCAATAGTATAGATAAATAACAAAAAATATTATGGTATCGTCTCTCGCACTCGTATGTTGACGTAGAATGTCTTACTCTTGACGTATCTAGGTATGCAACATGGAGTTATATATGGATCTGAACCTCGAGGGCTGCCGTTGACAGAGAAGATACTGCCGCAGTATCTGAAGGAGCTTGGCTACAAGACGCACCTGGTCGGTAAATGGCACCTTGGTAGCTACAAAAGGGCTTATTTACCCAAACAACGTGGGTAAGATTTCGCTTTGATCCGTTTTCTTAGGCCAGAGGAAAAGTTAATATTTTAATGGTATGGTATTCTGTATGCCACAGATCAATATGCTATAAAAAATCATTTATCTTTTTGTCGCTAAATTGTAATATAACAGAGGCACTGAAATGCGTTTTTTGATAATGTACAGTCAGTAACGAAAGTCGTTACATCCATTTTACAAAATATTATGGATCTATTATAGTGCATATTTCTAAAATTAAATAATTGATTAACTAAAGAAGAAATAAACAATTAAAATAGAAATTATAAAACTGGTCACCTTTCTCTGCTAATAAATTTTACATAAGATTTATTTGTAAATAAAATTATGTGTCTATGGATATTGTATTCAGATTTGACACTCACACCGGCTTCATTACTGGGAAGATAGATATGTACGACCACACAAACGTGGAAAGAGGCTCTTGGGGCTTCGACTTCAGACGAGGTGAGGAAAAGTGTTCTTAATAGTATGTGCATGTAATACTATTAAATAAATAATTATCCCAAAGCACACAAAAAATAACGTTTTTTATTTCAGATTCAGAACTAGTAGCTCATGATTTGTTTGGGAAGTATGCGACTGACGTCTACACAGAAGAAGCAGTCAGGGTACGTTGTTTCATAAAAAACACCAAATATTTACAAAAACAATTAATTATCACTCGGTAACGTTTTATGATGGTTTGCGGTTTCCGTGCCCAATATGCGCTAATATATAGATAATTTTGTATAATGAAACCTCGTTTAATGTGTTTGTAACAAAAACAACTATGCTCACTTGTTGATCAAATAATTATGTTCTCATATTTCAGTTAATAAGAAATCATAATAAAACATCACCATTATTCCTGATGGTGGCGCACTCGGCCGTGCACAGCGGGAACCCTTACGAGCCCATCCGAGCGCCAGAAGACGTGATCGCTAAATTTTCTCACATTAAAGACAAACAGAGACAAAAATTTGCAGGTATTACCTACATTGTGTCTGATTATGTATTAAAGTTCAAACATCTGTTTCTAACAAAATTAATACAAAAAGTATAATAAGTATAATAAGAAATAATTATTAATATAAAATTTACGTCTGGGCATCTTGGCAAACTTAGCATTCTTAAAACATACTTTTTGGAATAGTTTAGTTCTATTTTAAGCACATGACATGTTTTGAAAAATTCAAGACACTTGTCTCAAAAGACTGTTCATATTGACTTTATCAAGAAAGAAGTTCACGAACTTAGCTGACAGATTTATTGACAAGGTGTTTATTAATAAAAACATGTTATTTTTAAATAAACTACCATTAATAATTAACAATAAACACGCAAAGAAAAACGTTGATTTCGAGATCTCCGGCGTAAAGGCTCTTGTTTGTTCAATTCTCAACCTTATAGCGTTAGCCATAGCAGCTTCGACCCCGACAGCGCCTGTGTGCGAAACTTATAAAGCACCTCTTTTTTCATCGTCGAATTTTTTTTTAAATGTTGTCATTTAAAATCATAAAACGCACACATGATGCATCATAAAACTTAACTAATACTCGAAACGTAAACATTAGTCGATTCAGGTAAAGTAATATTAAACCATAGACTTGACTATTGTCTTGGTACACTTGTAATAAGGAATACTAATGTTGTTGTCTAACAAAAATACTTATAATATTTGGCATTTCATCCGGCGCCCCCTTTTGCCTTGTCGCCTGTGTGCGCCACACCCTGTGGTCACAGGAGCGGCGCGGCTCTGGCGTTAGCCCATTCTTCCGATGTTAGAAAAGCCAAAATAATAATGGTGGTGATGTCTTCCCCGACGACTTTATTTTTAATTAAATTTGATTTTGTTGTAACGTTTTTACCAACCATACGCTAAAGCTGGCTTTCAATAACAGATGATATTTTTCACGAAGCGTTGAATTTTGACAGTATGTCGAAATTCAATGTGAAAATAAGTCGATGACGTTAGTTCCATATCTATGACGTCATGATTGGACAAGTCCATATTATTATTTTCATAATTCGTATAGCATAAGTATTTTTTCTGTCCCAGCTGTATTGTGGAAGCTGGACGAGTCTGTGGGCAAGGTCGTGGAGTCGTTACAGACGAACGGAATGCTGGACAACTCTATAGTGTTGTTCACCACAGACAACGGAGGGGCGGCCGACGGATTTAACAGCAACGCCGCTTCCAACTACCCTTTAAGAGGAGTGAGACTTAATCATACGAGCCATTAGTTAAGATACTTCACAAAGAAAATTGTTTAATTTGAACACTTGATTCTTGTATACGTGACGGGGTCTGCTAATTTAACAAGGGTTCTAACAATCTTAAATTATTTATTAATTTCAAATTGATAATGAAATAGATATTTTTATTAATTACTAGATTGTATTAAAAGGGCAGAGTTTGTTCTTTAACCAATTTCAATCGTGGTTAATTTGTATAATAGTAATAAATTGATTTTTGCAAAAACTTTGTCGATTATAAAGTAAAATATTTATAATCTTATAAGAATATGTTTATAATAAGTTAAGTCGTTTAATCATGTTCGAATTAATTACCTTTTTATCTACCCTCAGTTAAACATATTGAAAAGCTTGCTTTTTATTAGAAATATGTATACTAAATAAACATAAGATATACAAACAGGATCATACAAATATCTGTCTAAATCAGGTAAAGAATACGCTGTGGGAGGGCGGCGTCCGCGGTGCGTCTTTGTTGTTCAGCCCGCTGGTGGGCCGGCGCGCGCGGACCGCCTCGCAGCGAGCGCATCTAGTCGACTGGCTGCCCACGCTGTACCGCGCGGCGGGGGGGGACCCCGGGTGGGTTACACACTCCACATATATATACACAAGCGAAGGGTTGCTGCAAAGTGCAGGAGTGTGGTCACAATACCGATTTGCCTCGTACGGTAAAGTTCGCTCGCGTACGCACTCGATGAAGCCGCATTACCATACAGTCAGCAAGCACGAGAAGCGAAGACGCAGAGAGAACTCATGAACTCCAACGCGAAGGTTTTAGAGCCCGAAATGACCATAACAGTTTTTAATGGCTTTCTATCGCATTAATGAATCGCCCCGTTATGCTATGCAGTGATATCTGCATAATGTGCTTGGCAAAACTATAGTTATCGTCCTCTTGCAGTCCTAACTACTGCATACTGATAGCTTTACTGCAATAGAAGCTCGTTGCAACTTTCAGTTAGTAAACAATGGTTAGAAATACATGTTGACTGCAAGCGAACTGCGAAGTTAGTTTGCAGTTTAAATACGCTAACCGAATTAAAATACAAATTGTAATTTAGTAGCTAGATTGAGTGCCTTCACAAGAATCTGGTTTAATATGTTGTTACATATTTTAGAACGGTATATTTATATTGAAACTGAACTTAATCGAGCCCATCTTTTTTCATGCAAAACATTTCTCAATGCTTGATATATACAAAACTTTCATTAATTTCAGCAATCTAAGAAACATTGATGGCATTGATTTATGGGAAGCATTATCGAAAAACACAGCATCTGGAAGAACGTCCATCGTGCATAACATAGACGATATATGGGGTAGTGCTGCCATCACCATCGACCAATGGAAGTTAGTTAAAGGTAAAACGATTTTTTTAGTAATGATATTTTTAGATTTTTTTTATGTTAAGTAATAAGTATGTTTTATTTTAATAAAAAGCTCATCAAATGACTCGACAATGAATCGAGTGTGATTAAATTGATGAGCAGCTGATGATGAGTAGTAGAGGTTCCATATGTGAAGATAGTTAGTATAGCATGCGACATACTGCCTTAGCCACCCTCACCTTGCCGCCCTAAAGTGCTTTTTCACGCCTCTTAAAGGAACCCATGCTGTAAGAAGACCGGAATACGTGTGCCGGTGTGTGTTAATAACAAAAATCTTATTTTTTACACAGGAACTAACTATAACGGCGTTTGGGACGGATGGTATAGTGCCAGTAAACGTGAAGGGGAATACCAAGTGGATATGGTACTGCACTCCTACGCCGGGAGGTCTATCGCCAAACTAGGGCTAATGCCGGACAAAAATAAAATTTTTGAAATTAGGTAAGTTTATTTAATACTCTGGTAAATCTGATCGTCCTGATGCATAAAAATAAAATAATTTGGAAAAGTCCTACAGTATAGTTTATTTAAATAATGAAATCTTTATATATTATTTTAAAGATTTTCCCAATTTCAGAGATGCAGCAACATTGAATTGCAGCACGGGTGGAACTCCAATACATTGCAAACCACTTATAGCGCCATGTTTGTTTAACATCGAAGAGGATCCATGTGAAATAATTAATGTCGCTGAAAAGTAAGTACTAATTGATTCTGTTTCTAGCTGAAATAATGTTTTAACTGTACTAAGACAGGATTATTCATTTTAGGGAGCCTGAAATATTGCAGCGTATGCTCCATCAGCTAGAAGAAGTAAATAGAACAGCTATTCCTCCGAATAATAAAGAAGATGATCCTAGAGGTGACCCCAAACACTGGGGTCGAGTGTACTTCAATTTTGGAGACTTTGAACTGAACAATCCTAGTGATATTAATTTGTGAGATAGAAAGTGATTTACTTTGTTAAACTTTTATTAAATATGAGAAATAAAGCAGAAAACAAGCACTTAAGTTTTATATGAATGAGTTTTAAGTTTCGTAACTATTAAAATTTTTATTATTTCAGAAATAAGTCATCGTAACTTCATCGATGTACATAAATCTAATGAAATACAATTTGTTTTAACTAAATTATCTTTAAATTGTATTTATGAATGACGAAGTCGCAGACCTATTGGTTTCAATTAACTGATTATTCCTTCGTTTTAGCTTTCTTATTTCTAATTCCAGTTCTCAGCCTCGGCTTGTCTTCGTTTTCGTCCATTTTCCTTTTAATAGTTCGCTTTTTCCCCAAATTTTCTATATCTTTAATGGGATCATGCGATCCACTGAGCGGCAAATCTTCCTCCGCTTGAAAAGTAGATAATAATGCTTCTTTATATTGCTTCAATGTCGAATCTTCAACGTTAAGTTGACATCCATCGGCAGGGTTCTCTATAACCCGACCAAGGCTAGAAGCATTTTGTAATGATACTTTTTCTAATGGTCCAAGAACATCTCCAACGGGATCAGGTTTATTTTCTTGTGAAGCTAATGTTTCAGCTACGAGACGATCCACAATGTTTTCTTCTGCAGATTCTTGGAAATACTGGCTCATAATAGATTTCAAACGCTCCGGTATAATAGAACATGGCGTATTTAGGCTGAAAATAAGATAATTTAAATCAAGTCTAATGTTGCTATTTGAAAATACTTGCAATTTCAAATAGCAACATTTCAAATTTCAAGTATTTTCAAAACCTGTAGTGTAGTATTTTATCAAATTATTTTTTTCAAATGGATATACATATATGAAGTTTAATGTTTGCTTAAAGCCTGGATTACATCTGTTTATTTTTTATTTTTAGCTTGTTATACGCAAGCTCACAATTAGCAAAAATGGCTGTCTCATGCCATTATCAACCCGAATAAAGAAATTATTTGAACTATAGTTTTGGTAAGTCGCATTAGATCTTTCTGGTCGCATTTATAAATGAGTCTAAAACAAAACTAATTAGCTCTAAGCAAATAATAATATTAATAATGGTATTGTAGCAATTGTAAACCAGGCTAAAAGGCTGAAGCACTCCAAATCCAGTTGCAGTGTGTAACTAATTGAATTTGCACTTCAGTTTGTGAGGATTGATAATTTATGAAACTGAACAAAAGACGCCACTCCTTGTGCAGTGTAGCGCAGTATTTCCATAAGAACTGAACCTTATTCAAATCATTAGTGAGACCTAAATATCTCTTTCTCTGTACTACTGCACAAGTACTTTAATTGGCATATTCTAATTTCTCCACTCCATATTCATAATTTTGATCCTAGGAGTGATAACAAGTTTCGTTTTGATAATTTCTAATGCCTAGGTCATTTTGACATTCCGAATTAGACAAAAGCTTATTAAGTTCTACTAGCGCTGATCAGACTTAATCTTTTAAGGTTTTATCATATTGGACATAATTAATTTTAATTGGGTATTTGACAGTTGTAACAATAAATAAGAAATATGGAAATATTATTTTTCTGTAAAATAACCATTTTTTTGGAACGCGGGAGGGCTTTAAAAGAGCACCATGCTTCGTTTGCTTATAGCTACGTGACGTCACCGCCCAAAAGGTTTTCTCGCTATATTACAACTTTATTTATTACACTTTTTTATAGAAAGAGATTATTGTGCGAGGTATTTGAATAACTTTTTGATATGTGAATAGTTTCATGAGTACTGTCAAATAGCCAATGGTGTAGGTCGTAATGTAATTGCACGTGGACTTAGGGTGACTGACTCTGAGTGCGGCGCCTGGGCGATGACCCCGTGGTCCCGCAGCAGCCTGAGCAGCTTGACGGCGCTGGCGGCGCTGAGCCCCACGGCCGCCGCCAGCGAGGCCGCGCTCACGGAGCCCGAGCCTGCGCCCTCATCAGCCCCTGCCCCCACACCCGCGCAGTACCACAGCGTACGTCGGAACACGCACAGGCACTGACGGTACAAACATACGTTTTTTTATAACTAAAGAACATGTTTTTGTATTATGAGCATCTTCCTGTGGCAGGCTGCGGTGCTAAAGGTTACCTCTCTCTTCCTGTGGCTGGCTGCGGTGCTAAAGGTTACCTCTCTCTTCCTGTGGCTGGCGGTGGTGCTAAAGGTTACCTCTCTCTTCCTGTGGCTGGCTGCGGTGCTAAAGGTTACCTCTCTCTTCCTGTGGCTGGCTGCGGTGCTAAAGGTTACCTCTCTCTTCCTGTGGCTGGCTGCGGTGCTAAAGGTTACCTCTCTCTTCCTGTGGCAGGCTGCGGTGCTAAAGGTTACCTCTCTCTTCCTGTGGCTGGCTGCGGTGCTAAAGGTTACCTCTCTCTTCCTGTGGCAGGCTGCGGTGCTAAAGGTTACCTCTCTCTTCCTGTGGCAGGCTGCGGTGCTAAAGGTTACCTCTCTCTTCCTGTGGCTGGCTGCGGTGCTAAAGGTTACCTCTCTCTTCCTGTGGCTGGCGGTGGTGCTAAAGGTTACCTCTCTCTTCCTGTGGCTGGCTGCGGTGCTAAAGGTTACCTCTCTCTTCCTGTGGCTGGCTGCGGTGCTAAAGGTTACCTCTCTCTTCCTGTGGCTGGCTGCGGTGCTAAAGGTTACCTCTCTCTTCCTGTGGCTGGCGGTGGTGCTAAAGGTTACCTCTCTCTTCCTGTGGCTGGCGGTGGTGCTAAAGGTTACCTCTCTCTTCCTGTGGCTGGCTGCGGTGCTAAAGGTTACCTCTCTCTTCCTGTGGCTGGCTGCGGTGCTAAAGGTTACCTTTCTCTTCCTGTGGCTGGCTGCGGTGCTAAAGGTTACCTCTCTCTTCCTGTGGCTGGCTGCGGTGCTAAAGGTTACCTCTCTCTTCCTGTGGCTGGCGGTGGTGCTAAAGGTTACCTCTCTCTTCCTGTGGCTGGCTGCGGTGCTAAAGGTTACCTCTCTCTTCCTGTGGCTGGCTGCGGTGCTAAAGGTTACCTCTCTCTTCCTGTGGCTGGCTGCGGTGCTAAAGGTTACCTCTCTCTTCCTGTGGCTGGCTGCGGTGCTAAAGGTTACCTCTCTCTTCCTGTGGCTGGCTGCGGTGCTAAAGGTTACCTCTCTCTTCCTGTGGCTGGCTGCGGTGCTAAAGGTTACCTCTCTCTTCCTGTGGCTGGCGGTGGTGAGGCGCGCGTCCGTGGGCGTGCGGCCGGCGCGCTGGGCGGCGCAGCGCGCGCAGCAGTGCCGCCCGCTCAGGCCGCGCGAGCCCCCCCGCAGGCCGAAACACGCCGCGTGCTGGTACGTGCCGCAGTATCTACGTGCAGTGCCTCATTTACAATTCTGGCTACCATGGGTTAACTATGAACATGAAGGGCCTGCTGATGCCCACGTTAGTCTATGAATATGCTCACTAATGTCAGTGCCTTAGGTTTTAGCCTGTGGGTAAATCTCATAAGCACAGCCTTCGTGCATTTGTGTTGACAAAGCCTTTTAAGCCAAGCACTGCCAACTCTTACAGAATTCTATGACATATAGAAATTTCTTGTGAATGCAAGCACGTGCAGATACGCACTTCCGAAGAATACCACACGAAAATGGTTCCACAACCAAATCTGTGTTTTTCTACAGAAATCCTGCACTATTACTGCGAAGTAAAGTAAAAACAATCGCGTGTTTTACTCGCAATGCGTGTTAGTAAAAATTCTGCAAACGGATTTGAAACGCGTGAGATAAATCTCGCGGAGTGAGTTTATAGTGCGACCTTATAGCTGATTCAGAATTATAAAGTAATCTTTGAGTAGATGCACTTTCGGCAGCTTATGCAACGCAACCATGGGTCATTTGAAGATTTTCTTTATTGAAACCACATCTATAAAATATGTCAGCGAGTTCCATCTACCTAGGTATTTCCTTTTGGCCACAGGTATGTACGTATACGCCATAATTCTCGTACTTTCTGATTTTAGGGAACTAGCAATCATCGGCTAGCAAGGCGTTTGACGAGTGAACTGCTTTTAGGAAACTAGATAAGATATAGATCTACTAAGAATTGCCAATGCTAAATAGACCTTATATTATATAGATATTTATTTTAATGGCAGAAGCATTTAAAATTGTACATTGGCCTTAATCCCGTAGTGCACAGACTAGATAAAATTTAAGTTATTCGCAACAATTTCATTCCAATTCAATAACAAAGGAAAGAGAATTAGTTTTATTAATGTCAAGTTAGTTGACACGCACTAAATCACTGACTTATTTTATTCGATACGCATGATTTGCTTTAAAATAAGGCATAAATGCTTAAGAGTCCTCATTTTAGAAACGGCAAATAACGTCTTTTTTGGTTGTATTGTACTGAAAGAGTAGTACTGAACGTAAATTTTATATAGTAAATTTAAGCAGAGGGAAGCAATCATATTTCCACTTTTATATAAAATCTTAAAAATATAAATAATAAGTTTACCCTTTGAACTTTGCTTCACCAACAAACTACCACTATCGTCATCTATTTAAAGAAACTCAAAGATGAAAGTTTTAATGTTAAGCATGTCGGTTAGACAATTTTTCAATACAACCTAAATAACCAATTTTCAGTTGTATATTTTTATGTTGTTATTGCATTTCTTTAGGAATTCCCAGTTATTTTTATTTTAAAACTATAGTATACACCAAGAAGACCCCATACTAGTATAAACCACCCTTGAGTGAAGCCGAATAAAACACATTAAATTGTATTAAAATAGATTAAGCCGTTATTACGTTATAGTGTTTTTAAATATGAGAATATTATTATCTTTCGACTTGTTTCGCATTCATACTTCAAAATGCTGCTCATACAAAAAAATTATTTCCATATTAAGGACAGTTTCTTTGAAAAACAAAATCTCGATGAAGGTAACTTGTACTCACTGGCACAATAGTAGTGTTCCTGTAACCGTTTGATCGAAGTCTTGTTTATTGCACGGGCAGCATATAACTTTCTCGCTCGAATCTGACGTGTCCTTGGGCGCTGATTCTATATAGGATTAATTATTAATTAAGCTATACTTCTGAGCATATTGATATAACAACATTGAATAGTAAATTTTTACCATAAAACTCTTCTTGTTCCATTTGCGTCATCAAAGGTGGGTTTTGTGAGGCCTGGAATCAATCAATAAAACTAAGCTACTATTCATTTTTACTAACTTTATTTTAAGGTAATGGAAAGTATAATAGTTTAAAGTTGTGAAAACTTTGAGTTTAATTAGTTGTCGTTTAAAATAACTTTAAAAAGTAGGTATTGTATTCTATAAAAAAAAAAAAATGCCACTGTAAGGGTTTATTTTCCAAAAATCCGATGAATGAGGCAAGACTTTTTACTTCAAGATATTGATATTGATAAGATACTTTCATAGAAATATCGACCTTGTTAAATATAGTAAGAACTAAAAAAAATAAGAACTAATATTTTTCTTGACATCAGCGCCGCCGTTTCTGCACAAGACAGACAAATTAAATACATCCGCCATCATGCATCTGCTTAACTCTTGATTTTTGCTGAGTGGCTAAAGATGTATGTAGACTAACGTTATCGTGATGAAAGACCACCCTTTCTTTTAATCAATTCCGGCCGCTTTCTTTTAACTTCTTCTTTTAATTTCATCAGTTGTTGGCAGTAAAGATCCGAATCGATGTTTCTGCTCGGCGATAAAAGCTCATAATGAACAATGCCCTTCCAATCCCACCATAGACACAGCATCACCTTATTACGAGTTAACGAACGTGTCAAATGGGTCAAAACTGTGTTGTGGTCAATTCCTAGTTCTATGTTCTAGTATCTATGTCGTAACTGCTGATATGTCGAACTTGCTCGACTGTTTCAAAGATAGCGTCCATTTTATCCGTAACAGACAGAAATTTTAAGATTTTATAATTGCTTCATTTGATTCGCTCATTTTTACAGAAAGAAAAACAAATGAAAAATAGTGGGAAAACTAAATTTTCCTAATTTGATACTTTTTTGAAATGTCACCTTTTTAATGTTTTGAAAACCAGCCAGTTAGAATTAGTTCAGCCAAAGATATTTTATTACAAGTTTGTACTATATGCGAAAGACTTTTTCCCCGACCTAATATGAGATGCATAGGTGCAGTTTCAATAATTCATTCAGGGAATAGAATTTCGACGGATTTTACATGTAAAAATGTCCAAATTCCAAGTCCAACACCTCGTATAAGGAAAACTATCCGTAGATTGACCTTATTAAGCTAGGTTTATTTTATAAGATATTTATAAATTATAAACTATTCTGTGATTTTTTGATAAACAGTTGTGAACAGAAAAAACGGATTTGTTTACGGGACGGAATTTTTTATAAGTTGTTAATGTTATAAACATATAAGTAAAAGAAACTCACAATAGCCTCGTGGCTAGAGCCCATGCTGTCCCTGACGAAGGTCCTGGCGACGATCTTGTGGTAGGGAGTCTCCACGTAGCCCAATTTGGTGGTGTCGTTAAGGGTGGCCTCCAAGTGGTCGTCGGCCTCTGGCGAAGTGATGAACCCGGGGGCTTGGTAGCCTTCTGGAGCGTCTAAGACATAAACATATACTTGCCGTGCGATCTTTTAAAAAATTAACATGTTAATAACAAGACAATGCAAAAAAAAAGTCTAACACAAATTTTACTATATACGTCGCAGGCAACTATCCTAATCGGCCTTTCATAAACTGTCTAGCCTTGTTACTAAATAGGGCCTGTTAATAAAGGCCTGATGTTATCAAAAGATAGTAATAAATCAAGAAGACTTGGTTCATTAAAATTTAATTTATTTTTATTTCTGTCTCTTGGCACTGATCCAAACTACGAAGACGACGGTCACTTGTTAAATGGCGCTGTTTTGTCAAAAGGCTCGGCAGTTCATTAAATGTCTCATTAAGCTGGCAGTCTGTTATATTTATATGCTCAGGTCGTTCACAAGAGTAACGGGGGGTGTGCTCTCTGAGAAGAACGGACAACTAACTAGATTTGTCCCATTTAGTTTAAATGCGATAAATCTTCTTTCATTTTTGTTTTGTAAGAATGTACCGAATAACATTTTTATTTTAAAACCAAATATAAATAGATATGCATGCATTCTATATGAGTTCTTTAAAACACGCTTTAAACTTTATTACAATTATTTATACTTAGCAGTGTTTTATTTTATTTGCATGAAAATGTATGCCCGTTCATACAACACGTAAAAATAAGTATTAAAATTCAGTTTCAATGAACAAATTTTATGTTAGTAAATCAGACTTCCTGTTACTAAGGTTAACTGAAATCGAATGGTACTGATTGGTGGTGTACTTTGATTAGTGAAGGAGGATGATCGTCCTGATAACAATCAAAGAAATAACTGACATTCATATTTTTTGGTTGATAAGCTGTACCTTCATTATAATACAGTCGAATGCTAACATCGTAACTCTCCGGTAACTCATTCTTATAAGACTGCATGATGACCACACAAGCCCTTATCAGCAGGATGGTCCTCTCCCTGACACCGTTGAACGTGTATTTTGAGGTTTGCTTCGCGCTGTCCCGAGTTTTGGAATGGATGCTCATGGTCACCGCTTCAGAATTGTACGAATACTCAAATACATGGTACTCGATTAAATTTTCGACTTTACATTCATCCTCGTAAAAACATAAAGCTAGTTGATGCAGCTATAAAATTAAATAATACTGATATTAATTTATATATTTTTGAAGCATCTAGAATGTTATTTGTGACTTCTTTCTAGGTGTGATAGAGTTGAAAAAGAGATCAGATAGGGTAAGAAAGTTCCAAATGTGTCGATAGTTTGGTTTTCCTTGTTATATTGTGTCTCAATTAATGAAATTTTCCAAAGCCCCTCAGTTTTACGTATGACGGGCTATGTACTCACATATTTTTTATCAAACGCTTCAAAAGCTTGGGTTAACGCTGTGCTAATGAAATGCGCGAGTTCATCTCTACATTTCTTTTTTAAAATTCTCAATTTAAGACCTCCAAAATTTTCCAACGAATAACTTTCTTCTGGAAACGCATTTCTCAAATATGTGATCGTGCTTAGAGCTATTACGGTTAGTTGCTTCATAAACGTAACCGAACTGGTATAATTTTCAGTTATTTGTTTGGGAAACACTTTGGTCCATTCAGTAATAGCCTATAAAACAAAAATATTGTCAGTACTTTAATATAAGTAAAGGTACACGCAAATACACACTTCCTAATATGGAAGGCGGACCAACGACCTTTGACAAAAAGCAACCAAATACTCAAAATCGTCTTTAAATATTTCTTCTAGAAAAGAAATTTATTTTTATTTTATATATACATATATATATTGCCAACGGCTAAAGTAATAAGTCTAAACGTTTCGCGTATTCCAGCCCTGATAAAATAATTGATAGGTATATATAATAATAGATAGGAACCTATCAATATATAAATTAATAAAAATAAATAATCTTTGCCCAAATAGAGTACGATACCATGCGTTTTGGTTGCGAGAAAGCTTACTGATTGAAGTACCCACCTACCTGTGCGGTTTTAGGTTTGTACCTACCAATATGTGACATGACAGTTATTTTCTCTATGAAATAAAACACGCAACGTTTTACTTCGAAGAAAATAACGAAACTTTATTATAATTACCTAATTATAAAAAATAAAAGTTGATTTGGAGTTTAATACCTGTGACGTAGGTGTTGCTGTGGCAGTCATTTTTCCTTAGTCCATATAGACTTATAGCGATTCACATAGATATTCAACGACTCTTCGTAATTGTTTAAGTTTACCTTGATTAATGAAATGAAATTTGTATCTCCTTGGGATTGATTGGGATGAGATGGATATTCCTGTGTTGTTTCAAGTTTTTTTCGCTGTAGTTTTCCCGCCATCTGAAACGCGGAAAATGGATTTTTTCTCTCCCTGTTACAGGGAAAGCAAAGGAACTAAAGTTCATACGGCTATATCTTGAGAAGTTATTTAGTGTACGTATATGACTAAGGAAACCGGTGTGACTACTCTTTTACCTCGTTGACTTTTTAATGTCTTACAAGAAAAATATAATTATTCGAAATTCTTTGTCACTTAATTAGAAGAGTTATGTAAATGAATTCTAAAAATTATACATATTAGAGTATAGCATGTTATAGCAATGCTAAAACTGTACCATAAATTATTAAAATTTACTATCCTACTACTAAAACATTGAAAATTTTCACCGCAAGAAAGTTTTTTATTACCATGAAATTATACGAAAATAAGAATGAAATGAAATGGTAATGCAAAAAAATTCACTAAACCTGCAAATAAATGGAAAGGAAGTCGAACATTGAAAACTATAAACGAAAGATATAAAGCTGAAACTTTAAAAATTGGAATCAAAGAGATCTCATGGCCACATAGCCAAGTCCAATATACTAAAAGTTCGAGCGAAACTAAATGCCATCACATTATTAAATATGCATCCTCTGAATACTACTACTACTGACGCCAGCCCCTATATAAACTATAATTAGATAATCGTTTTCGTGGTCACGAAAAGAAAAATGTATGGGATTTGATATATATACTCGATAGTTCGATAGTTAAGCGATGTCTGATATCTTTCATTCTGTTCTGTAGGTAATTTTATGATTTGTTATGTATACAGACCATGGAATAACTTAGCAGAGAACAAAATTTACTATATAGTAAAGACCTAAACTATAAACGAAATATTATGGTATAACATATTATTTTTTAGTGGCCATTGCTTAACTATCGACCTAGAGTGATACATGCTAAGCTTTTTCAAAAATGGAACATCATTGTCAGGACTATCACAACGAATAATTTTGAAACTTTTACTAACACATCAAATTTTATTAATTATTTCAATAATGTTGTGTCCTGAGGGTGCTGTAGTAACAAATGAAAAAATATTAAAAGACGAAGAATTTGATTACAATAATAAAACCAAATTACCAAGTCAAGCAACAATAAATAACATAGAATTAAGTTCGTTGAAAAATCCTAAAACATGGAAAAAATCTATAACTAATTTTTTCCGCCACCAGCTACGATCTTCAAAATCTAATGATGTAAGTTAATAATGTTTCTATCACATAATCTAACCAACGATTTTTATAAGTGACAATTATTTTTATTACTTTAGGGTGATCGACCATCTGGAAGTAATGAAAGTTTTGAAAACAAGGATATCAATCCTGAACAAAAGTGGCAATCTCTGGGCAAAGTATTTAGACGCCAGAGTTTTATTGAACATTGGAATAAAGGAACACTCCCACAAGGAGAATGTTCTTCTCAATCTAAAAGACTAGCAGTGAGAAAGGTTTTGTCGAACTATTTCAGCAAGTCTCACAAGTCCGTTCCAGATAGTAAGCAGTGATTTTTTTAACAGTTAAATGTAGCCTTTAATCAATAAACGATCTAAATCCCTTGTGTTTACATTTTACTTACTATTTCATTTACTAGATTACACTTTAGATGAAGAAACCAAAACAATTATGTTAATTCTGAAGATCTTTTTAAATTAATGAAATTATTATTTTCCTATTTAGTATAGTTTTTAAAATCAAGTTAATATTACAATAGATTTGATAAGTATTGGATCCATATATCCCAGGTGCCGGCTTTGCGTGGCATTTGCAATGTTATTGTAGTATTTCGACATTACTTAACGTCAAGCCACTGGCAGTGCCGCCGGTCTGTCCATCACCATACTACCAATCTGTGGGCCAGATGCCTTAAAATATGTTTTATTGTGTTATATCTTCATTTCAATATAAAAGAAATAATATAAAATACATCATAATTGGCTGTATGGTCTATACTTTTGCCTCTCCCAATGGATGAATAAATATAAACGACAGACAGGTTAGGGAAATGGAATTCAATGGAAATTATGTTGCAATCTGTGGTTGTCTCTTGACATTTTTCCGCAGACATTCATGAACGGAGTTAATTTTACAGCTTTTTACGAAGGAATTTTTGATTTTTCATTTATTTTGATTTCCTATTGTATTATCACAAAATAATTTACATCACTTTATAACCTATTCATGGTAGTGCATGATTAATAGTGTACTTGTGAATACGCCCTTGAAAACCGTGTTTGAAAAAATCTAAAGTCAGCATAGCAACAGCACTTGAATATATAAAATTCCTATTTTACGGAGTATCTTGAACTGTTCGCTACTAGGGTGCCTTTGTGAGGTAAGTTTAAGTTGATAAATTACAATGATCACTTCTAACTAATCTCTATGAAATCGTAATCTCCATTTTTTAGTCTCTTTGTGAACTTGACTATGTAGCTAAATATGTATACGGTCATAACTACACATACTTTATACTTGTGCTGATTATGTATATTACATAGATATTAAACTATAGTTTATTTGTATTTAGAACTACCCATGATATTTGCTCATGCTATGTTAGATTTATAGTATGTACTTTGTATATAAATTAATTTAACAGGGAATTTTTCAGAATGGTGCAAGTTAGGTTTATTAATATCTTAATTTTTATTTAATAAAAAGTTCTAGAGGATTTATTTGTTCCTTGCACTTTAATTTTTTCTCATATATGACTATTTAATAATAACTACAATCGAGAATATTTTCAAATGGTTGTATATTCCTCTTTAATCCAATTAGTTGTTGATTACAATAAGGATAAATATTTATTTGTGGTTACAAAACTAAAATACTATGTAGTTGAGGTTGGGAATGTCTCTGTTTATGCAAAATTATAAATATGATAAATTATCACAGCCATCTGGATCCATCATTTTCAAACTACATTGATTTATTAGGACAAAAGAACTTTTCTTATTGTGTCCCACTTATACACTGATTACAAATAATCACTAATGGATTGAATAGGACAAGAATTACATACTGCAATTGAATTAGAAAACTTTCTTGTTTATTCACCTGTGAGCAGCCATCTTCAAATAACTATACAAATCATCCTCTTTTTTATTTTCATATTATGTATTAGATATATTACTTACATAGAACTTTTATCAGCATCTGAGAATGTTGCCAAAAAGTTAGATAGAATGTATATGTATTTATTTGACTTTTGAAAGACACTTTTAAGTAAGTAATTTAATCAGTTTAAACATGACCAGTATGCAATTCCACTTCCTGTATTGATGTTTGGATAAATCATATTGGATATAGTTACACTAGTTGTGTTCTCAATTATTTGCTGATGACCACAGCCAGTTTTAACAAATGTTAAATCATTAATAATAATAAAGTCATATGTGAGGTTATGAAGATTGAATATTGACTCCATTATTTTCATTACAAAAGCCTTACATATCAAGTTTGTAATTGTGATAATATAATTCCTTTATATTTCCAAAACTTTCAAGGTAATCCTTTATAATAGTGGTGGAGCACCACAAATACCTAATGCTTTAAATAATCTAATCACTTGATATTTTTATCATGATCTGCTTTGAAACTATTCCATGTCTGGACAAGATGGGTTTTATACTTTCCCAGTTTCATTCCACTCCTCATATTATTACTATTATACCAAACTATACCAAAAAGTATAATATAAGACTATGAAACTTATTTATTTATTTTTTTCTTTATAATATCAGTCAATTTTACTCCCTTATTACAATAAACCTCATTGTTATATATACAACTATATATTTATTTTAAACTTTCCTCATGAAACTAACTAACATATTTTTGTGCCTTGTCCTCAGGTAAATAAGTAATCTGTCATAACTGTTGTGTCTTTTCCCAAACTAGATTGTGGCAAAATTGTCAAATCTAACAGAGGTCATAATACAAAAATTTAATTTAAATTAATATTATCAAAAAGGTCCTTATTTAAATGGACTTAATTACTCAATTCTTTTGAATTGTCATAATTTAACCTAACCACTGCTTTTAGACAAATAGTTTAGCTTTTGAGAAGAAGCAGTGCAAGAAACGCCTGAAATGCTTGTAATGACATTAACAAATTGGTTATGTCATTACATATCAATATTCTTCTTATGAATACAATTATTATTTTCGTGAATCATCATTGTGCAACTTACTCCCACGCTTAAGGGTCAATAAGATAATCATTTATTTTAAGTAAGCTTTCTTAAAGAATTTCGCTCTTTAAGAAAACTTACTTAAAAGTTTCGCTTTTATTGTTATTTTCAATTGGCAAGTCTTAAATTGATTGGAAGTTTGTTGTAAAAACTTATACAACATCCCATAAAAGAATTGTTTTTTCTGTGGAGAAAAGTAGAATGATTATGCTTATTTCTTGTATAGTATAAAAACTAAGATTATAATTTAAAACCTAATGCTAACTGACTTAACGACCAAACCAATAACACCAATAAAACCAAACCAACGAATTATTACCATAAACTTAGTATTTACTAAGTTTAAGTTAAGAACACAAATTTTTGTGTCATATCTATGAAGTAGCTACAAAATATACATAATAAATATTCTATTGTAGAGTTGATGGTGTTATAGTAAGAGTAAAAAATTCAGAGTTTGTGTTATTGCATACACATTAACTATATTTAATTTAATAATTATACTTAGTAACTATTGTCCTTTCCATACATGCTGACACTTACAGTATAAAAGCTCTATTCTGTGTATTAAACACAGGGTTAAAATCGCAATTTAAAAAAACTTAATAAAACCCATTTTTATCTAATAATTATCAACAGAAAATAATTAAAGTAAAAAGTTAAAAAACTAGAATGGAACTGGTTTTTTTTCCACCTAAAGGCGATTTTATATTTTTAATGATAATTGAAAACTACTTTTGGAAATTGTGCAAGTACATACGCTATAATAATCTTTCCATAGAAGAAATAACAATATAATATAAGTATTTCCTTTTTTTTTCAGATGCTCAAAGAGGATGCTTATGGTTTCGAGAATCAACAAGGAAGAACATATTGAATCAAGTAGTTAAGGTATTGTAGTATAACGTCGTGGTGCTTTTATTTAGAATAAGATGATTACCCGAAGATGGTTCCACCCGTTGTTGAATGGTGTGGATGCCGAAAAGTTATTGATGGATTGTGGTCGCGATGGGTGCTTTCTCGCAAGACCCAGCATGAGTAATAAAGGCGATTTCACTTTATCGGTTCGACGCGGTAACGAAGTAACGCACATCAAAATCCAAAATAATGGTGAGTTTCTTGATCTCTATGGTGGAGAAAAATTTGCCACACTTTCCGAACTTGTTCAATTTTATATGGACAATCAAGGTCAGCTGCGTGAAAGGAATGGTAATATTATTACGTTAAAAACTCCTCTTAATTGTGCTGATCCAACAACTGAACGATGGTATCATGGTCAATTGACGGCAAAAGAAGCAGAAAGAATAATGCTTGAAAATGGTAAAAATGGGTCGTTTCTCGTCCGTGAATCCCAAAGACAACCTGGTGACTTCGTTTTATCAGTGCGGACGCGCGACCGTGTAACGCATGTCATTATACGCCGAAAAGACAATAAATATGACGTTGGTGGGGGCCAGCAATTTAAAGATCTTGTTAGTCTCATAGACCATTACAGAAACTATCCTATGGTTGAGACAACAGGAGATGTTTTAAGATTAATTCAACCATTTAATGCGACTCGCATCCAAGTGCGCCATTTCCATACACGTGTAAAACAATTACAAAAAGAAAATGAAGGTCCAATTGAAAGTATGGCGTATAAACAAGGATTCTGGGAAGAATTTGAGACGTTGCAAATGATGGAAAATTTGCAACTGTTTGATAGAATGGAGGGATCAAAACCTGAGAACATAAGAAAAAATAGATATAAGAACATCATACCTTTTGATCATACACGAGTCATATTAAGGGACCTCCCTCCTGATAGTCCGCCTGGTTCTGATTATATTAACGCTAATTATATTCGGTGCGATACTGCAGATTTTAATTTTGATCAAGATTCAAACGGTAGTAATGAAAACGGTTCTCCACATAATCGGGACGGTACGCCATCTAGGGGAAAAGACAAATCCTCTCCAGCTCATACGCCTGTCACTGTAATTACAGAAGAACCGATAGAGGATAGTAAAGAAGGTAAAATGGGAAACGGTGTTCAAAAACTTTCTCCGACTTATGAGCCAAGCGTTCTTCGTTCAAATCCTAATTATGTTAACACAACTATACCCAAATCAGTGATTGAAGCAGAGCCTATTGTCGCAGAAAATGTCTATAACAAAATTTATATAGCCACACAAGGTTGCCTTTCGACCACTGTCTATCAATTTTGGTCAATGATATGGCAAGAGGATGTACGTATTATTATCATGACCACTAAAGAAATAGAACGTGGTAAAATAAAGTGTGAAAGATACTGGCCCGAATTAAATAAAACCGAAGTTATGAAAAAATATTCAATTACGAATGAATCTGAATCTTCGACCCAAGATTACACTTTGCGGCGTTTTTTAGTAACAAAAAAAGATGAATCAAATTCTAAAAGAACAATTTATCATTTCCATTTTACAGCTTGGCCCGACCACGGTGTGCCTTCGGAACCTGGCCGAGTCCTAAATATCCTATTAGATGTTAATTATAGGCTACAGCAGATAATGACGAGTCAGAATCCCCCGGAGCAGGCCGTGGTGTGTGTGCACTGCTCGGCAGGCATCGGTCGCACTGGCACTTTCATCGTCATTGATATGATCTTGGACCAAATAAGGAAAGAAGGTTTTGACTGCGAGATTGACGTACATCGCACAGTCCAAATGGTAAGAGACCAGAGATCTGGTATGGTGCAAAACGAAGCGCAGTACAAATTTATCTATATGGCCGTTTTAGAATTCATAGAAACAGTGAAACAACGAATTGGTTTGGGTGGTCCAGAGCCAACCCAAGAATCCCCTCGAGTTCGGAACCAACCTGCACCTTTTTTATGAGTAATGCTAAAAGGTTTAAGAAGCTTTTATCAAAAGCTTTACCTTGTGGACTCGCTGTAGGGCGTTCGAATTCGTAGTTCGATAAAAACAAGGGCAACACAGACAACGATAACTTTGTGAACTAAGTGTTGTGATTTCGTGTACGTACATGTACGGTTATTGTACATTCAACAAAACAATTTAAAATATAGTGGTTGGTATTTCTATTTTGGTGTATCTATAAAAAATAAGGTACTAATTTTAATAAGATTGAAATATAGCTTAGATACAGAAGTGCCGAATGTTATTTTCCAGATTTAAATTGGTGTATTCTAGTTATTTTTATTATAATCAAGTTGTTTTTATTAATTTGCGCACATAGTATGACTACCTACACATTAAAGTAGGATTAGTTTGAAATAAATAATTATGTACCAATTTGATATGTGTTGACTAACTAAAAATGAAGTTAATGATGAAATCAATAAATTTTTTAATAAATTATGAAAAATAACAGTGTTTGTACTATAACTTGTTATATGAAGTGTTTTAATGCTGTATATTAGGTATTTGTAATAGATTATAATATTTAATGAGGCACTAATTAACATTTCTATTGGCAGTGATTCAACAATAATGTCATAATTATTTTTCAAATTTTTTTAATATAAATTAAAATTAAATGTTAATTATAGAAATGGAAATATAAATTGTTAAAAAGGGAGATGATTGTTAATAATAAAAACTATTACGTTTTTAAATGATTAATAACAACATAGCGACCTGATAATGTTTCAAATCATGCTTTAAATTTGTACTATATGAGGTCAGGAGTTTGGCTTCAATGTGATCTCGAATTGGATTTGGTTGGACAAATTTATGTTAAAACTGAACACAGCTATTAGTAGAAAATACTGTGTTTAAATAGTCAACAGTAAATGATTGTGCCGGGATGTCTCAAGTTCTCGTCACTAATCGGGTAAATAATGTCAATTGCTACTACTGAGTATATTCATTGTGTTTATCCTGCTGGACTTTGTAATCTGTGAGATATTTTATGGGGAAAATTGTTCTAAATATATAATTAAGTAAATATGATATTTATTACACAATGTTATTAAATGCAGACATTTCTTAACTTCTGAAATGCTATGTTACATTTCAAGGGCCTCTACCCCATATTTTGGTCCATATCTTTTTGTAATAATCTTTTTTATTAGACAAACCACTTTTCTATAGTATATGTACACACCTTTATTAATATGATAAGTTTATTTTAATTTTTTTATCTTGTCAAAATGTAAATTTGGGTGCTTTAATGTGAAGAATAAATGGCCCACGGCACACAATGGGCATATGGTGCGATATTTTAAAATGATTAATTTGATTGAATATAAATAAGTACACTTTAGAAAATGGTATGTGGCAATTGCTTGGCATTAGTGTGGTAATTTTAGTCAGTTATAATTTGAATAAATCCATGTACTCTATCCACGGAGAGTTTGCATTATTATGGGGTACTTAATAAATATATTTGATATAAAATTATATAAGAAATTAAATTTTAGAGGTCTGGTAGCCGTCACAGAGTATGACCTTCATATTACTTCATTAAATACATTAGAATTTATTAAATTGTGCAGACTGACCACTATCTTTCTCTCCCTGGATAGACTTGCAATATTGCGTTACAAGGCACCATCTAGGAAATTAAAGCAAGTTCAATCGGTTTTATTATTAAGTAATTTATAATTTCCTTTTAACGAAGAGTATATAATTATAGAATATTTATAAATGTACTTGTAATTCGTCAACAATGATGAATGACAATATAATATAACGAAAGTTACTGTCATTGGCCTGAGAAAATGTTAAGTACTTTTGGTAGAAGGCAGTTCAAGCAGTGAGGATTTGTAAACATTAGCTGTTATGAATTGTGGCTATAGTTGCTCTGGATCAAAGTTGAGTGACTATTCACTTACTTTTGAATGAGTCATACTGAGCCCTGCTGGAGTTGACTGACATTTTGTATGACAAAGGCTAGTCTGACTCCGGTTTGCACGGCAGTGGTCATTTGAAATAACAATCTGTATGTCAGCCTGGTCCGAACCCGATTTGTATGACAATCTGATCTTAAAACCCTATTTGTATAACAAGAGGTTGAATTGATCGAGGGTTTGGTTGGAATATTTTCACCCGATCTAGTATGTAAACGGTCGGGGCATTTATAATCGTAAAAGGTAATATTGTTATAAATTATTACAAAATGTTTAATAGTAGGTAAGGGTTAATTCAGATTTCGTATTCAAATGGTATACGCTTAATAACGTATTAAATGATATTGTACATTAATGTTACGTAGAAGATTATAAAAAATAAAGCCTATGAGCATACCAATGAACTCTGAATTAACCCCAGAAAGCTAGCTCCACATAATGCTGAAATTTAGACGGATATCTTTTGAAGTTCTGAACGGTATTTCAGCGTGGTTTAAAACTGGCTTAAGGTTTCTTAATCTAGGTATTCTTATAAATAGTTCAGATATTATTGTCTTTCCTGAAACACTTTTTTAAACAACAATTAAAGTTCAAAAAGGTATCTCTTTCATGAAAATTTAATATAAAAAGAGATGTCGCCATTTTAAAGATAATTTATATAAAAGCTGAGGCGGAGGACGCAATATCGATTCATTGTTTATTTTTTATTGCTTTGGTAAATCAGCATACAAAATTAAATCAATAAATCCACTAAACTACGATTTATATTATAGTTTCAAAACTAATATCTTATTTTATTGTCATCTCAACAGTGTAGATAAGTATAACCAAATAATGGAAAATATATCATAAAAGTACTTTCAGTTTGATGTTGACTACAAGTCTTAAGGACCTATCCCAGACTCCTAATATGTACTAGGGCTCGTTTATGCATGAATCATATACCGAAATTACGCAACTCAAATCGCATCAGACAAAATTGCGTTCGTCTGAACTAATTTTAAAGAAGTGTCTCAGAATATACCCCATTGTCAGCCTAATTTACTTATTAATTTATTTAATATTCGCTGCAGCACACTGCACGTGCTTTTCGCTATTGTATAGGAGCTGAGAGAGTTCAAAGTAATTTTACTTTGTATGACCTATTTCGATCATAAATATTTTTTAAAAAGGTTGAGCATCTAATTGTATGCCTATTCTATAAGGAATGTTTGGGTAGTACTGATTGATATTTTAGTTATTTCCAGTTGTTATGATATGACTTGAGATATGTCTTATATGATGTAATTACATTTCCTACTCTTACTCAGAGACCGATTTTTCAATTCTCTTATTCAGTGTATAATCTTTAAAATCACATCAAATTATTAAAAACCGGCCGTGTATACAAATCACTAAACCTTGTAATAGTTAAACCAAAATTTAACTTGTCTCCTCAAGTCATTATCATATAAAAAAGTACTATGAGTATTGTTTGATCATGTAATGAATGCTTCTTTTAGATAAAAACTAAACATGAACAATCACTGTTTGAACGACCTTAAAAGATTTTATGTTGTTGGCATTTTATTTATACTTTATTCCAATTTATAAAGCTGAGCTTAAGTCAATGCATGAAGGTTAATAGAGAAAAAAATATGTTATCTGCTAAAGATATATGTTGTGTTACTATATAATAATAATGAATAAAATGTGATACCTATTTATAAAGTATTTATTTTATTTTAAGAATATCGAATGCAATTGTTGGTCTATTGGTTGGTTTGTTGGAATGCAGGCTGCCCGCGCTGGCTCCGCTGTGACATTAGTTAAAGAACCTATCAAGTGTAACCATCCAGACACAATTAGTTTTTAATTATATAGATTCTATAGGTTCACCTATAGGACCCAATGGGATCTTTTGTACTTCCCTTATCCTTGTGCTATCCTTGAATACCTTCAAGATGTACTTACTAATTACGCTTGGTGTCAGCTTCCTTCAGGAGTGGTACCCCAGTATAAAGAGATCCGTTATTTTCCTAGCAAGAGCTGATGCTCATAGTTACACAGGATGTGTTCCATTATTTCAGTGTGCTCCCCACAGACCATACACAGAGGCGATTCAACTAACTTCATTTTAAATAGCATGCTATTCGTTTTATGGTGGCTAGTAATAGCGTCACTTAAGTCACGTAGCCTGCTACGTTGAAAGTTACAAATCGCCTTCTTAAGGCCTCCAAACGGGTACATGAATGTTTTGAAGTGTGCGAAAGAAGTAATCTCATCACATTCTTCTGATTGCTTCCTCTCCGCATACTTCCTGAATGCTATTCGCACCGTACTGGATGAGCTTCCAACATGGGATTCAGGTCCAATAATATTTATGAGGAGCCACACAAAAAAATATTGTATTTTCTTGAAGACACCACTGAACTATACTAATACTAATAACCGCAGATACTGTACACAATTGTTGCTAAATAGTAACCAATTTTCAAAAATATTCATCTATTAACATGTTTTAGATGTCTCCTCAGTTCAAGTGTTTAGATTGGGGAGCCACCTATACGAAACTAAAGGGCAGGTCCCATTTCATT